>CM063710.1:21039020-22464910 GCA_032441835.1 Slavum lentiscoides | reverse complement strand
AAACACGAAAAAAAACGCGAGAAAAGCGATTTTTCGCCATATCTCAGTCTATTTTATCCGATTCGAAAAATTCCGACGGTTTCGGAATCCGCGTGGCCTCCTCTTTCTTCGATCTAATAGGTCCCAAACGCGTAGGACCAATACAAGTGGCCGAAAAACGTTCGTGAACGTAAAAACACGAAAAAACGCGAAAACACGAAAAAACGCAAAACACGCGGTTTTGTGCTATATCTCCGTCAGTTTTATCCGATTTAGAATTTTTCTACAGAAATACAAATACGACGCCCGTAGCTTTTGTTTGGTGTATAATTGAGGTCTCGGAGACAAATAGATGGTGAGAAATGTGGAAATAACCCGTTGTGTTGGACATTTTTGACCGTATTTTCCGCGCAAAACACTAAAATCGATATTTCGATCGATATTTTGCTCAAATTGCAAATTTTTGCGGCAAATGATTTTCTCGCGTGATCGGCTACCTATTTGATACCAAACACGGCTAGTCTATTCCTATTGGAACCGCCTGAAATGGGCGTTTGACCATTTTTTTTTTGCACTTTTATGGCTTCATCGAAACAGAAAAATCGGCGCTACGACCTGAGTTTTACGAAATCTTGATTCCGTCTTTTCGATGAGATAGATCTCGTTCTCTTGTTGATTATGATGTATGTTAATAGGGTATGAATTCGCAAAATGCGCGCATATTTTCAAAAACAGCGTTTTTTCGTTTGTCGAATTTTTTTTGGTTTCAAACCCCATATCTTCTAGGAAAATGAACGTATCTTGAATTTTTGACGGAAAAAGCAACCTGACGTCCGTATCTGTCGTTTGGTATATAAACAAGGTCTCGGAGACCAATAGATGCCGAGATAAATGGAAAAAACCCGTTTTGTTGGACCTTTTTTTTTCATATTTTCCCGCGCAATACGCACTATGGAATGTTGTTTACGAACGAATACCAAATATTTCGGGTCATCAAAACAGAAAAAGCGGTTTTTCGCCATATCTCAGTCTATTTTATCCGATTTGGAAAATTTCGACGGTTTCGGAATCCGCGTGGCCTCCTCTTTCTTCGATCTAATAGGTCCCAAACGCGTAGGAACAATACAAGTGGCCGAAAAACGTTCGTGAACGTAAAAAACACGAAAAAAAAACGCGAGAAAAGCGATTTTTCGCCATATCTCAGTCTATTTTATCCGATTCGAAAAATTCCGACGGTTTCGGAATCCGCGTGGCCTCCTCTTTCTTCGATCTAATAGGTCCCAAACGCGTAGGACCAATACAAGTGGCCGAAAAACGTTCGTGAACGTAAAAACACGAAAAAACGCGAAAACACGAAAAAAACGCAAAACACGCGGTTTTGTGCTATATCTCCGTCAGTTTTATCCGATTTAGAATTTTTCTACAGAAATACAAATACGACGCCCGTAGCTTTTGTTTGGTGTATAATTGAGGTCTCGGAGACAAATAGATGGTGAGAAATGTGGAAAAAACCCGTTGTGTTGGACATTTTTGACCGTATTTTCCCGCGCAAAACACTAAAATCGATATTTCGATCGATATTTTGCTCAAATTGCAAATTTTTGCGGCAAATGATTTTCTCGCGTGATCGGCTACCTATTTGATACCAAACACGGCTAGTCTATTCCTATTGGAACCGCCTGAAATGGGCGTTTGACCATTTTTTTTTGCACTTTTATGGCTTCATCGAAACAGAAAAATCGGCGCTACGACCTGAGTTTTACGAAATCTTGATTCCGTCTTTTCGATGAGATAGATCTCGTTCTCTTGTTGATTATGATGTATGTTAATAGGGTATGAATTCGCAAAATGCGCGCATATTTTCAAAAACAGCGTTTTTTCGTTTGTCGAATTTTTTTTGGTTTCAAACCCCATATCTTCTAGGAAAATGAACGTATCTTGAATTTTTGACGGAAAAAGCAACCTGACGTCCGTATCTGTCGTTTGGTATATAAACAAGGTCTCGGAGACCAATAGATGCCGAGATAAATGGAAAAAACCCGTTTTGTTGGACCTTTTTTTCATATTTTCCCGCGCAATACGCACTATGGAATGTTGTTTACGAACGAATACCAAATATTTCGGGTCATCAAAACAGAAAAAAGCGGTTTTTCGCCATATCTCAGTCTATTTTATCCGATTTGGAAAATTTCGACGGTTTCGGAATCCGCGTGGCCTCCTCTTTCTTCGATCTAATAGGTCCCAAACGCGTAGGAACAATACAAGTGGCCGAAAAACGTTCGTGAACGTAAAAACACGAAAAAAAACGCGAGAAAAGCGATTTTTCGCCATATCTCAGTCTATTTTATCCGATTCGAAAAATTCCGACGGTTTCGGAATCCGCGTGGCCTCCTCTTTCTTCGATCTAATAGGTCCCAAACGCGTAGGACCAATACAAGTGGCCGAAAAACGTTCGTGAACGTAAAAACACGAAAAAACGCGAAAAACACGAAAAAAACGCAAAACACGCGGTTTTGTGCTATATCTCCGTCAGTTTTATCCGATTTAGAATTTTCTACAGAAATACAAATACGACGCCCGTAGCTTTTGTTTGGTGTATAATTGAGGTCTCGGAGACAAATAGATGGTGAAATGTGGAAAAAACCCGTTGTGTTGGACATTTTTGACCGTATTTTCCCGCGCAAAACACTAAAATCGATATTTCGATCGATATTTTGCTCAAATTGCAAATTTTTTGCGGCAAATGATTTTCTCGCGTGATCGGCTACCTATTTGATACCAAACACGGCTAGTCTATTCCTATTGGAACCGCCTGAAATGGGCGTTTGACCATTTATTTTTTTTGCACTTTTATGGCTTCATCGAAACAGAAAAATCGGCGCTACGACCTGAGTTTTTACGAAATCTTAATTCCGTCTTTTCGATGAGATAGATCTCGTTCTCTTGTTGATTATGATGTATGTTAATAGGGTATGAATTCGCAAAATGCGCGCATATTTTCAAAAACAGCGTTTTTTCGTTTGTCGAATTTTTTTTTGGTTTCAAACCCCATATCTTCTAGGAAAATGAACGTATCTTGAATTTTTGACGGAAAAAGCAACCTGACGTCCGTATCTGTCGTTTGGTATATAAACAAGGTCTCGGAGACCAATAGATGCCGAGATAAATGGAAAAACCCGTTTTGTTGGACCTTTTTTTCATATTTTCCCGCGCAATACGCACTATGGAATGTTGTTTACGAACGAATACCAAATATTTCAGGTCATCAAAACAGAAAAAAGCGGTTTTTCGCCATATCTCAGTCTATTTTATCCGATTTGGAAAATTTCGACGGTTTCGGAATCCGCGTGGCCTCCTCTTTCTTCGATCTAATAGGTCCCAAACGCGTAGGAACAATACAAGTGGCCGAAAAACGTTCGTGAACGTAAAAACACGAAAAAAAACGCGAGAAAAGCGATTTTTCGCCATATCTCAGTCTATTTTATCCGATTCGAAAAATTCCGACGGTTTCGGAATCCGCGTGGCCTCCTCTTTCTTCGATCTAATAGGTCCCAAACGCGTAGGACCAATACAAGTGGCCGAAAAACGTTCGTGAACGTAAAAACACGAAAAAACGCGAAAAACACGAAAAAACGCAAAACACGCGGTTTTGTGCTATATCTCCGTCAGTTTTTATCCGATTTAGAATTTTTCTACAGAAATACAAATACGACGCCCGTAGCTTTTGTTTGGTGTATAATTGAGGTCTCGGAGACAAATAGATGGTGAGAAATGTGGAAAAAACCCGTTGTGTTGGACATTTTTTGACCGTATTTTCCCGCGCAAAACACTAAAAATCGATATTTCGATCGATATTTTGCTCAAATTGCAAATTTTTTGCGGCAAATGATTTTCTCGCGTGATCGGCTGCCTATTTGATACCAAACACGGCTAGTCTATTCCTATTGGAACCGCCTGAAATGGGCGTTTGACCATTTATTTTTTTTGCACTTTTATGGCTTCATCGAAACAGAAAAATCGGCGCTACGACCTGAGTTTTTACGAAATCTTAATTCCGTCTTTTCGATGAGATAGATCTCGTTCTCTTGTTGATTATGATGTATGTTAATAGGGTATGAATTCGCAAAATGCGCGCATATTTTCCAAAAAACAGCGTTTTTTTCGTTTGTCGAATTTTTTTTGGTTTCAAACCCCATATCTTCTAGGAAAATGAACGTATCTTGAATTTTTTGACGGAAAAAGCAACCTGACGTCCGTATCTGTCGTTTGGTATATAAACAAGGTCTCGGAGACCAATAGATGCCGAGATAAATGGAAAAAACCCGTTTTGTTGGACCTTTTTTTTTCATATTTTCCCGCGCAATACGCACTATGGAATGTTGTTTACGAACGAATACCAAATATTTCGGGTCATCAAAACAGAAAAAAGCGGTTTTTTCGCCATATCTCAGTCTATTTTTATCCGATTTGGAAAATTTCGACGGTTTCGGAATCCGCGTGGCCTCCTCTTTCTTCGATCTAATAGGTCCCAAACGCGTAGGAACAATACAAGTGGCCGAAAAACGTTCGTGAACGTAAAAAACACGAAAAAAAAAAACGCGAGAAAAGCGATTTTTTCGCCATATCTCAGTCTATTTTTATCCGATTCGAAAAATTCCGACGGTTTCGGAATCCGCGTGGCCTCCTCTTTCTTCGATCTAATAGGTCCCAAACGCGTAGGACCAATACAAGTGGCCGAAAAACGTTCGTGAACGTAAAAAACACGAAAAAAACGCGAAAAACACGAAAAAAAACGCAAAACACGCGGTTTTTGTGCTATATCTCCGTCAGTTTTTATCCGATTTAGAATTTTCTACAGAAATACAAATACGACGCCCGTAGCTTTTGTTTGGTGTATAATTGAGGTCTCGGAGACAAATAGATGGTGAGAAATGTGGAAAAAACCCGTTGTGTTGGACATTTTTTGACCGTATTTTCCCGCGCAAAACACTAAAAATCGATATTTCGATCGATATTTTGCTCAAATTGCAAATTTTTTGCGGCAAATGATTTTCTCGCGTGATCGGCTACCTATTTGATACCAAACACGGCTAGTCTATTCCTATTGGAACCGCCTGAAATTTGCACTTTTATGGCTTCATCGAAACAGAAAAATCGGCGCTACGACCTGAGTTTTTACGAAATCTTGATTCCGTCTTTTCGATGAGATAGATCTCGTTCTCTTGTTGATTATGATGTATGTTAATAGGGTATGAATTCGCAAAATGCGCGCATATTTTCCAAAAAACAGCGTTTTTTTCGTTTGTCGAATTTTTTTTGGTTTCAAACCCCATATCTTCTAGGAAAATGAACGTATCTTGAATTTTTTGACGGAAAAAGCAACCTGACGTCCGTATCTGTCGTTTGGTATATAAACAAGGTCTCGGAGACCAATAGATGCCGAGATAAATGGAAAAAACCCGTTTTGTTGGACCTTTTTTTTTCATATTTTCCCGCGCAATACGCACTATGGAATGTTGTTTACGAACGAATACCAAATATTTCGGGTCATCAAAACAGAAAAAAGCGGTTTTTCGCCATATCTCAGTCTAT
The DNA here is from genome assembly GCA_032441835.1 of Slavum lentiscoides. NCBI lineage: Eukaryota > Metazoa > Arthropoda > Insecta > Hemiptera > Aphididae > Slavum > Slavum lentiscoides. The sequence goes on along the minus strand of CM063710.1, from coordinate 22,459,339 downwards.
TTTATCCGATTTGGAAAATTTCGACGGTTTCGGAATCCGCGTGGCCTCCTCTTTCTTCGATCTAATAGGTCCCAAACGCGTAGGAACAATACAAGTGGCCGAAAAACGTTCGTGAACGTAAAAACACGAAAAAAAACGCGAGAAAAGCGATTTTTCGCCATATCTCAGTCTATTTTATCCGATTCGAAAAATTCCGACGGTTTCGGAATCCGCGTGGCCTCCTCTTTCTTCGATCTAATAGGTCCCAAACGCGTAGGACCAATACAAGTGGCCGAAAAACGTTCGTGAACGTAAAAACACGAAAAAACGCGAAAAACACGAAAAAAACGCAAAACACGCGGTTTTTGTGCTATATCTCCGTCAGTTTTATCCGATTTAGAATTTTCTACAGAAATACAAATACGACGCCCGTAGCTTTTGTTTGGTGTATAATTGAGGTCTCGGAGACAAATAGATGGTGAGAAATGTGGAAAAAACCCGTTGTGTTGGACATTTTTGACCGTATTTTCCCGCGCAAAACACTAAAATCGATATTTCGATCGATATTTTGCTCAAATTGCAAATTTTTGCGGCAAATGATTTTCTCGCGTGATCGGCTACCTATTTGATACCAAACACGGCTAGTCTATTCCTATTGGAACCGCCTGAAATGGGCGTTTGACCATTTTTTTTGCACTTTTATGGCTTCATCGAAACAGAAAAATCGGCGCTACGACCTGAGTTTTACGAAATCTTGATTCCGTCTTTTCGATGAGATAGATCTCGTTCTCTTGTTGATTATGATGTATGTTAATAGGGTATGAATTCGCAAAATGCGCGCATATTTTCCAAAAACAGCGTTTTTTCGTTTGTCGAATTTTTTTTGGTTTCAAACCCCATATCTTCTAGGAAAATGAACGTATCTTGAATTTTTGACGGAAAAAGCAACCTGACGTCCGTATCTGTCGTTTGGTATATAAACAAGGTCTCGGAGACCAATAGATGCCGAGATAAATGGAAAAACCCGTTTTGTTGGACCTTTTTTTCATATTTTCCCGCGCAATACGCACTATGGAATGTTGTTTACGAACGAATACCAAATATTTCGGGTCATCAAAACAGAAAAAGCGGTTTTTCGCCATATCTCAGTCTATTTTATCCGATTTGGAAAATTTCGACGGTTTCGGAATCCGCGTGGCCTCCTCTTTCTTCGATCTAATAGGTCCCAAACGCGTAGGAACAATACAAGTGGCCGAAAACGTTCGTGAACGTAAAAACACGAAAAAAAACGCGAGAAAAGCGATTTTTCGCCATATCTCAGTCTATTTTATCCGATTCGAAAAATTCCGACGGTTTCGGAATCCGCGTGGCCTCCTCTTTCTTCGATCTAATAGGTCCCAAACGCGTAGGACCAATACAAGTGGCCGAAAAACGTTCGTGAACGTAAAAACACGAAAAAACGCGAAAAACACGAAAAAACGCAAAACACGCGGTTTTTGTGCTATATCTCCGTCAGTTTTATCCGATTTAGAATTTTCTACAGAAATACAAATACGACGCCCGTAGCTTTTGTTTGGTGTATAATTGAGGTCTCGGAGACAAATAGATGGTGAGAAATGTGGAAAAAACCCGTTGTGTTGGACATTTTTGACCGTATTTTCCGCGCAAAACACTAAAATCGATATTTCGATCGATATTTTGCTCAAATTGCAAATTTTTGCGGCAAATGATTTTCTCGCGTGATCGGCTACCTATTTGATACCAAACACGGCTAGTCTATTCCTATTGGAACCGCCTGAAATGGGCGTTTGACCATTTTTTTTTGCACTTTTATGGCTTCATCGAAACAGAAAAATCGGCGCTACGACCTGAGTTTTACGAAATCTTGATTCCGTCTTTTCGATGAGATAGATCTCGTTCTCTTGTTGATTATGATGTATGTTAATAGGGTATGAATTCGCAAAATGCGCGCATATTTTCCAAAAACAGCGTTTTTTCGTTTGTCGAATTTTTTTTGGTTTCAAACCCCATATCTTCTAGGAAAATGAACGTATCTTGAATTTTTGACGGAAAAAGCAACCTGACGTCCGTATCTGTCGTTTGGTATATAAACAAGGTCTCGGAGACCAATAGATGCCGAGATAAATGGAAAAACCCGTTTTGTTGGACCTTTTTTTCATATTTTCCCGCGCAATACGCACTATGGAATGTTGTTTACGAACGAATACCAAATATTTCGGGTCATCAAAACAGAAAAAGCGGTTTTTCGCCATATCTCAGTCTATTTTATCCGATTTGGAAAATTTCGACGGTTTCGGAATCCGCGTGGCCTCCTCTTTCTTCGATCTAATAGGTCCCAAACGCGTAGGAACAATACAAGTGGCCGAAAAACGTTCGTGAACGTAAAAACACGAAAAAAACGCGAGAAAAGCGATTTTTCGCCATATCTCAGTCTATTTTATCCGATTCGAAAAATTCTGACGGTTTCGGAATCCGCGTGGCCTCCTCTTTCTTCGATCTAATAGGTCCCAAACGCGTAGGACCAATACAAGTGGCCGAAAAACGTTCGTGAACGTAAAAAACACGAAAAAAAAACGCAAAACACGCGGTTTTTGTGCTATATCTCCGTCAGTTTTATCCGATTTAGAATTTTCTACAGAAATACAAATACGACGCCCGTAGCTTTTGTTTGGTGTATAATTGAGGTCTCGGAGACAAATAGATGGTGAGAAATGTGGAAAAAACCCGTTGTGTTGGACATTTTTGACCGTATTTTCCGCGCAAAACACTAAAATCGATATTTCGATCGATATTTTGCTCAAATTGCAAATTTTTGCGGCAAATGATTTTCTCGCGTGATCGGCTACCTATTTGATACCAAACACGGCTAGTCTATTCCTATTGGAACCGCCTGAAATGGGCGTTTGACCATTTTTTTTTTGCACTTTTATGGCTTCATCGAAACAGAAAAATCGGCGCTACGACCTGAGTTTTTACGAAATCTTGATTCCGTCTTTTCGATGAGATAGATCTCGTTCTCTTGTTGATTATGATGTATGTTAATAGGGTATGAATTCGCAAAATGCGCGCATATTTTCCAAAAAACAGCGTTTTTTCGTTTGTCGAATTTTTTTTGGTTTCAAACCCCCATATCTTCTAGGAAAATGAACGTATCTTGAATTTTTTGACGGAAAAAGCAACCTGACGTCCGTATCTGTCGTTTGGTATATAAACAAGGTCTCGGAGACCAATAGACGCCGAGATAAATGGAAAAACCCGTTTTGTTGGACCTTTTTTTTTCATATTTTCCCGCGCAATACGCACTATGGAATGTTGTTTACGAACGAATACCAAATATTTCGGGTCATCAAAACAGAAAAAGCGGTTTTTCGCCATATCTCAGTCTATTTTATCCGATTTGGAAAATTTCGACGGTTTCGGAATCCGCGTGGCCTCCTCTTTCTTCGATCTAATAGGTCCCAAACGCGTAGGAACAATACAAGTGGCCGAAAAACGTTCGTGAACGTAAAAACACGAAAAAAAACGCGAGAAAAGCGATTTTTCGCCATATCTCAGTCTATTTTATCCGATTCGAAAAATTCCGACGGTTTCGGAATCCGCGTGGCCTCCTCTTTCTTCGATCTAATAGGTCCCAAACGCGTAGGGCCAATGACAAGTGGCCGAAAACTTTCGTGAACGTAAAAACACGAAAAAAACGCGAAAAACACGAAAAAAAAACGCAAAACACGCGGTTTTTGTGCTATATCTCCGTCAGTTTTTATCCGATTTAGAATTTTTCTACAGAAATACAAATACGACGCCCGTAGCTTTTGTTTGGTGTATAATTGAGGTCTCGGAGACAAATAGATGGTGAGAAATGTGGAAAAAACCCGTTGTGTTGGACATTTTTTGACCGTATTTTCCCGCGCAAAACACTAAAATCGATATTTCGATCGATATTTTGCTCAAATTGCAAATTTTTGCGGCAAATGATTTTCTCGCGTGATCGGCTACCTATTTGATACCAAACACGGCTAGTCTATTCCTATTGGAACCGCCTGAAATGGGCGTTTGACCATTTTTTTTTGCACTTTTATGGCTTCATCGAAACAGAAAAATCGGCGCTACGACCTGAGTTTTACGAAATCTTGATTCCGTCTTTTCGATGAGATAGATCTCGTTCTCTTGTTGATTATGATGTATGTTAATAGGGTATGAATTCGCAAAATGCGCGCATATTTTCCAAAAACAGCGTTTTTTCGTTTGTCGAATTTTTTTTGGTTTCAAACCCCATATCTTCTAGGAAAATGAACGTATCTTGAATTTTTGACGGAAAAAGCAACCTGACGTCCGTATCTGTCGTTTGGTATATAAACAAGGTCTCGGAGACCAATAGACGCCGAGATAAATGGAAAAACCCGTTTTGTTGGACCTTTTTTTCATATTTTCCCGCGCAATACGCACTATGGAATGTTTACGAACGAATACCAAATATTTCGGGTCATCAAAACAGAAAAAGCGGTTTTTCGCCATATCTCAGTCTATTTTATCCGATTTGGAAAATTTCGACGGTTTCGGAATCCGCGTGGCCTCCTCTTTCTTCGATCTAATAGGTCCCAAACGCGTAGGAACAATACAAGTGGCCGAAAACGTTCGTGAACGTAAAAACACGAAAAAAAACGCGAGAAAAGCGATTTTTCGCCATATCTCAGTCTATTTTTATCCGATTCGAAAAATTCCGACGGTTTCGGAATCCGCGTGGCCTCCTCTTTCTTCGATCTAATAGGTCTCAAACGCGTAGGACCAATACAAGTGGCCGAAAAACGTTCGTGAACGTAAAAAACACGAAAAAAACGCGAAAAACACGAAAAAAAACGCAAAACACGCGGTTTTTGTGCTATATCTCCGTCAGTTTTTATCCGATTTAGAATTTTTCTACAGAAATACAAATACGACGCCCGTAGCTTTTGTTTGGTGTATAATTGAGGTCTCGGAGACAAATAGATGGTGAGAAATGTGGAAAAAACCCGTTGTGTTGGACATTTTTTGACCGTATTTTCCGCGCAAAACACTAAAATCGATATTTCGATCGATATTTTGCTCAAATTGCAAATTTTTTGCGGCAAATGATTTTCTCGCGTGATCGGCTACCAATTTGATACCAAACACGGCTAGTCTATTCCTATTGGAACCGCCTGAAATGGGCGTTTGACCATTTTTTTTTTGCACTTTTATGGCTTCATCGAAACAGAAAAATCGGCGCTACGACCTGAGTTTTACGAAATCTTGATTCCGTCTTTTCGATGAGATAGATCTCGTTCTCTTGTTGATTATGATGTATGTTAATAGGGTATGAATTCGCAAAATGCGCGCATATTTTCCAAAAACAGCGTTTTTTCGTTTGTCGAATTTTTTTTGGTTTCAAACCCCATATCTTCTAGGAAAATGAACGTATCTTGAATTTTTGACGGAAAAAGCAACCTGACGTCCGTATCTGTCGTTTGGTATATAAACAAGGTCTCGAGACCAATAGACGCCGAGATAAATGGAAAAACCCGTTTTGTTGGACCTTTTTTTCATATTTTCCCGCGCAATACGCACTATGGAATGTTGTTTACGAACGAATACCAAATATTTCGGGTCATCAAAACAGAAAAAAGCGGTTTTTTCGCCATATCTCAGTCTATTTTTATCCGATTCGGAAAATTCCGACGGTTTCGGAATCCGCGTGGCCTCCTCTTTCTTCGATCTAATAGGTCCCAAACGCGTAGGAACAATACAAGTGGCCGAAAAACGTTCGTGAACGTAAAAAACACGAAAAAAAACGCGAGAAAAGCGATTTTTTCGCCATATCTCAGTCTATTTTTATCCGATTCGAAAAATTTCGACGGTTTCGGAATCCGCGTGGTTTCCTCTTTCTTCGATCTAATAGGTCCCAAACGCGTAGGAACAATACAAGTGGCCGAAAAACGTTCGTGAACGTAAAAAACACGAAAAAAACGTACAAAACATGAAAAAATTGCGAAAAAAGCAGTTTTTTCGCCATATTTCAGTCTATTTTTATCCGATTTGAAAAATTTTCACGGTTTCGGAATCCGCGTGGCCTCCTCTTTCTTCGATCTAATAAGTCCCAAACGCGTAGGACCAATACAAGTGGCCGAAAAACGTTCGTGAACGTAAAAAACACGAAAAAAAACGCGAGAAAAGCGGTTTTTTCGCCATATCTCAGTCTTTTTTTATCCGATTTGAAAAATTCCGACGGTTTCGGAATCCCCGTGGCCTCCTCTTTCTTCGATCTAATAGGTCCCAAACGCGTAGGACCAATACAAGTGGCCGAAAAACGTTTGTGAACGTAAAAAACACGAAAAAAACGCGAAAAACACGAAAAAAGCGGTTTTTTCGCCATATCTGTCTATTTTTATCCGATTTGAAAAATTTTCACGGTTGCGGAATCCGCGTGGCCTCCTCTTTCTTCGATCTAATAGGTCCCAAACGCGTAGAACCAATACAAGTGGCCGAAAAACGTACGAGAACGTAAAAAAAACGAAAAAAAACGTACAAAACACGAAAAAATCGCGAAAAAAGCGGTTTTTTCGTCATATCTTAGTCTATTTTTATCCGATTTGAAAAATTTTCACGGTTTCGGAAACCGCGTGGCCTCCACTTTCTTCGATCCAATAGTTTCATACATATAATACATACCAAATTAAAGCTACAATAGTCAGCTTGCATATTCCGTCGAAAAATTTGGGATAAAATCAATATTAAAGGAATCACCGGGCTCGAAACGAGAAAAAATTATGTCGAGAAACGGAAATAACGCGGTTTTTTGCAGTTATTTCGCGTATTATCGATTCCTGGCCCTATTGCCGGGTATCAAAATAAAGGTTTTGCGAGCTCTGTCGAATGGAATGATCGGGATCTAGATATAACAAGGATCTTTGTCGTATCAGCGATTTAACTGTTTCGATGAAGCCATATAAATGCTTAGGTAAAAATTAGTCAAACGGCCCTTTCGGTTTGTTCTAATACGAATAGTTTTATGCCGGTCCTAGGCAAATTTTGATGGCCACTCCATCCAGAACAGTGTTCCTATCCGTGATTCTCTAATAATCTAATTCAATCTTTCATTTAAATACAATTCAACATTTTTTCTTGCTCATTAATCCGTTTTTACATACAAGGGGATTATAATTTATAATAACCTATCCTTTTCTGGCACTCACTCAAGATACTCATACTTTTTAATACATAATATTTAATACTTTTTATAGCTGCTGTTTATATTGGTCAATAATATTTTTCCTATTACAAAATATAATTTATTTAAAAAAACAAAGTCTTAGGCTTCAGACTACACAGTCTGACACTAAACACGCCGCTGGTCAGTTGTAAATTATATACTCCACAGTATAGTCTATACACAATATGTACATATATTATATTATTAATAATAAACAATATTACACAGAAGCTCAGCTCTGCATCGTTTTATTTAATACAATAATTTTCCATAGTTTCAAATTTATAGAAATAATAAAAGTAACAAGTAATTTTCATACTTACTGTTTCATGCGTTCCTTTTATTTCAGATTCTTCCACAATAATATTATGGACATTATTATTTATTTTAAAAACGACTGTAAATTTCATAAACTACACGACACACCACACACGATTAATTAATAAAACCGCCGATTAAAACACCGCCAGCATATACAGCATTGAGCACACATCGCGAAAGAAATATTAGGAAAATATAAATGTATAGCTGTCCCACCCGGCGTTGCCCGGGCAAAAGTCACCTCAGGTGGTTTTGTTTAAAACTTCGTATGTATATATTGTGGCTGTTCAGTGCGGTCTGTAGTTCGTTAATTAAATCAATGTTTAACGTTGGAGCTATGATTGACCGCAACAATAGCTGATCTGCGTCTGAAATGAAATAAATCTGCAAGAATTGCGGATTTTGGCCTGATGGTGGTAAAAGACTACCTATAAGATGATAAACTTGGCCCTCTGTTTTAAAAGTAGGCATAAAATTTTGTTCTCTAATTTCTTTCGCGCCAAACGAAGTCATTTAATATAGGCTATTGTACTTACGTATGATGGTTAGAAAATGTCTAGATAGTGAATGATTATTTGTCAAAAGACTTTTTATTGGCTGTGGTGGCTCCTGAATATTGGGGAGACTGACCTTTCCAGAAGCACAGTACAAACCATTAGGTACATCGGCCCATTTTTTGGCAGAACATTTAGAGCAGATCTTATTCAAAGCTCCGATTTGGACGGAAGACTGTTGAGCATAATCAATTTGTGGATCGTATCTGAAAGCCGATCTGTTACTGTGAGCTAAAACTCGATTGCGAACTCTAGCCGTTGATGTCTGTTGTCTTTCTCTCTGATTCCGAAGGCGTTCGGAACGCTCAGAGCTCCATTCCCTAGCGCGAGCTTGTACATTTCTAATATGTTGTTCTTCAAGCCGCTGCGAACGCTCGATACTTGACTCTCTTGCACGCAACTGCGACACGTATTCTCTCTGACTTGCAAGACGATTTTCAGTTTCTGATGGAGATTCTCCATCACGACGTACTTTTATTGCCCTAGTCTGTGAACTATTTCTAGAAAGTTGAGATCTTGATCTTTTGGGCATTTTAAAATGATAAAAAAAACTAACGACGTTCGTTGGAAATTCGGAGTGTAATGTATTGAAAAATAATATCATTTAAAGAGGAAAGATTTGATTGTTTGTTTGTTTCCATGGCAACGCCGTGCGGGTACGGTGTTATAATATATACCAGCGTTTCTTAAACTTTTTTATCCGTGGAACCCTTTCTGACGTCCACTTTTATCGTGGAACCCCTACTTTGTTTTTTAGCTTTTAAGATTTTTTTAGGATTATTTGCAAAAAAAAATATAATTATTTCATATACTAATATTGTGTTAAAGGTATTTAATTAAAAAATATGTTAAAAAAAATAATAAAAATAATAATAATTGTATATAATATTACTTTAATAATAATTACTTAATGAGATGCATGAAATTGCTTTTTATTATTACAAATATTCTTAATATTGGGCTTTATTGATGAAAGTTGTATTAACATATTAGGTTCGGCATCAAGTCTGTTGCGGTATTTTGTTTTTGTCGATACATAGGTGGAGAACCCCGTTTCACACATACACATATAAGTGGTTGCAAATTGTAAAAGTGCCAACACGGCCTTTTGTGACAATTGAGGATATTCATCTTTTGAACTGCACCAAAATTCTGCTAATGGCATTGATTTAAATTTTTCTTGCAGCGATGAATCAGATGTCAATTCAATAAAGGTTTCATATTCTTTTGCTGACATGGCTGGAGGTCGTGTATTGACAATAAATGGATTTTTAATCCAAAATTCATTTTTATATTTCACCTGTTGATCATTTGGAAAATACTGGTTGAATCCTTCACTCAATCCAGTGAGGTGCTGAATAATTTCCTCAATGAAAACCTCATTTATTTCGACCTCTTCCTCTTCCGAAAAGCATTTAATTGTTGGAAAGCAATCAAACTCGTTGGAGCTCATACAAATTTTCCAAAAATCTAACTTTTTCTTAAAAGCATGAATTTTTTCGTGTGCAGTAAAAACATTTACTTGTCTGCCTTGAAGTGTGAAATTAAACTCATTGATCTTTGTAAAAATATCGCTTAAATAGGCGACTTTAAGTAGCCACATTTGATCAAGAAATTGATCTGTATACAAACTGTATAACTGTATAAGCACTATAAGTACACAATACATTATAGAAGTATAGATAGAGTATAGAGATAGACTATTCCATATGACATATACATTATTATTTAATATACAAACATTTTTTTCCCCATTAATAATCTTTAGTTAGACATTTTTAAGTAATTTTCTTGAAAATTTTGAAAAAAATTACTTAAGCTTCGCGGAACCCTGAAGTGATCTCCGCGGAACCCCGGGGTTCCGCGGAACACAGTTTAAGAAACGCTGATATATACCATCCCGTATTTCAACCCCCTACGGCCTACAGCCCTTTTTGAGTATTAAAAAGTAGCCTATGTCCTTTCTCAGTGTCTAAAACTCTAAACTATCTACAGGCCCGGATTGGGCCGGCGGGCTACCGGGCGAAACCCGGTGGGCCGTTGAAAATTTTAAAGATTTGGGCCGGTTCGATAATGAGTTTTGAACCAGTGTTAATACCATAGGCGCAAATTTAGTTTTATTTTTTTGGGGGCTAAAAATTTTTTATACTCATTTAAGGTGCTACCCTGCCTACTAATATATATATATATATATATATAATAATATAATATATATATTCATATATATAAAAAATAAAACATAGAATACAATACTTATATTTTTATTTGAAATAATTTCTACATTATAATTTGCGCGACAATACGAGTAGTAAACACAATAACAAATGCATGTATATATTTTTATAAAATAAAATGAACTTCGGCACCACAAAGGCAGAAATAGAACGCCAAGAAAAACTCATAATCACCGACATCGACATATTGTGTGTCCAGGAAATGAAAATATACTTGACATACACGTGCCATCGTTTTATCATTTATACTAGTGACTAGTTACGATTAGAAAAATAAGCAATAATACCATTGATTATATATATATTATAGATAGCCAACTACCATAGGAAATATGTCGAACAAAAATTATAGTTAACCTAGCCGATAGAGGGCGATAGTAATATTGAATTTTATTAAATTTCAATTTTAATAATTATTATACTACGGGCGACCTTCGACCGACGATAATAGAAAACCTACTAATATAATAATCGTTAAAAGTACACCGCGGATTCGTCAATAACAATATCCTTATCTGTTTTCCAACGAAAAGGTTGCTATTAGGTAAATTAAGAATCGAATGAATTAGCGCTAACAGTGGCAATGTACACAATTAAATCTATCTATAGTAGCGCTTCACAGTGGCGACGTCCAATGTGCCGCACGAAAAGATATTTTGCAAAAGATAAAAAATGAAGATATCATACAATTATTAGCTAATAAAAGTAGTTTATTGAACAATTTACTTACTTAAAAATTATGTATCGTATAATATTTATTTTTATTATGATACAATAATATAATAATAAAATTTTACTCATGTTTGTAGTTATAATAGTTTTTCAATGTAGTTTTATTTAAAAGTAGTGTATGAGAAAGTATATGTTAAACTTACTCTTATATAATTATATAAGATATAAGAATTTTGTAAGAAAAATTTTTTTTAAGAGCTTGGGCCGGTCTAGGCGGACAGCCCGGTATGTAATTTCTTCCCAATCCGGCGCTGACTACCTATGTACCAAATTTCATTTAAATCGGTTCAGTAGTTTCGGAGCCTATTCAATACAAACAAACAAATCTTTCCTCTTCATAATATTAGTATAGATATAATATATTATATTATATTCCCTGTTTTACATCAGTATATTAAAGATTAATATAATGGACTTCGACCTGTCGCGACCGGGGATAACACATAAATCGGTCTAACCGATTTTACCTACATCGACTTGAACGAAAAAACCATCAGTGAACGACGATATCCACGACCAAAATAGTTTGCCAACTCTTCATAAATATTTATTACGAAAAATGACGAAAATTTTGTTTCATTATTAGTTTATGTCACTAAAAAAGATTTAAAAAACGTATTTGATTTTAAATACAGATTCTCTAAAAAAGTATTTAGAATACTACTTACAATTTACAAATACTCTTATTAAAAGTATTTGAAATACGTATTTGAGTACCATAAAAGTATTTGAATACTTTTACTCAAATACTTTACAAGACTGCATGGCGTACAATAGAGAAGAGTGGAATACGTTTGTGATGGCAGCGTTGGACCTCAATGGTCCCTTAAGCTGTTTATGATGATGATGATGATTTCGGAGAAAAGCTCAAACGCATAAAAAGTCCGAGAGAAAGAGAGGAAAAAAATATGTGTATGAAACAATTTAAATCAGAACAATTAATAAATAAAATAACATAAAAAAATAACATCACATGAGGAAAAAAAATCAAATGTTCCGGCCTTAACATAAACAAAATCACTCACCCGCCACCGTGTCCATTTCACCCGTCAGCGCACGCCGCCGTGGGGACGTGACGGAAAAATTACTCCATGGATGTGTATTACAAAAAAAATTACAATTGTACGGTAAATCGTGCAACCACACAGACGACAGCACAGCGAAAGAGTGAGAGGCTTTTGAAAACAAAATTTAACGAGACCGATACATTTAAATATTATAATTAAAACGATAACGTAATAATATGTATATGTGTATGTAGCCGACCGGTGTCAGCGGAGGTGGGCACACAGTTATCATCGTCTTCTCCCGTAATCATGGCACGATGCAGTCTTCGGTTTTTATAATTTTATTTTGGAATTTGTACGTTACAAAATGTAGGAAAATGATGTATGTAATGCTGTTGTTATATGATGTCGGGAAATCCGTCATTATGCTGAGTCTGCGTTAGCTTAAAAGTAATATTTTTTGCGACAAGAGATTTCTCAGTAAAAATACCGTAGGCCTGCTGACTGGTCGACTGGGTGGTCGGCGGCTAAACGTTGTGCGCACGATCTTCTCGACCGTGCAGTTGTCGTCGATCGACCGGTTACGGTTACGCGCGGTTGAACGAGCGAATTTTCGTCGGGTGGGAGTGGTACGGTCGTCAGTAGCGGCGATAGTCACGCGTTGCGTCCGACTCAACAACACCACCGCGGCAGTGTGCCGTCAACGTTTGTTTCGTGTTGTTGTTGTTGTTGTGTTCGTCTTCGTGTTCGCGTCACGCGTTCGTAAAATATCGACAACCGTGTATATGTATATATATTTTCCAATATTCATTTGTTTTTGGTGTTTCCCCAAACAATCGTTTCCGACAAATACCTTTCGTTGGTATAAAATATGTCATCGTCGTCGTCGTTTTCGGCAATAGCGATGGCCGCAGCGATGATGGTCGCCGCAGTGCACCACGGATGTTCGGCCGCGTATTGCGACGAAAACTTATTTCCGGAAGACGAGGAACGTCGACCGTCCGCCGGCGTCCGGTTCACCAAGGAGCTGAGCACGAACGAGTACGGGCCATTGGGATCGTTCAAGACGCTTCACTGTTGCGGCGAGAGATACCTCAGCCTCGAGTGGTGAGTACCACATCTATAATATGTAATATTGACATTTTATTTAGTTTCCTGGTAGGAACACAGCCAGGATTTTTTTCATAAAGGCACCAAGATCAAACTTGTTTTTACTCCTTTATCTACTTTTTACAATACTTTTAACTCCTCCCATCGCTGTTTACATAAAAAAATACCTAATTTAATTAACGATTTGTCGGTTCATACCTATAGCAAAATTAATTATTTTATTTAGGTTGTGCTCTATGAATATACAGTTAGATTATCAGAAGACATTGTACGTTGTATTCATATCGCCCATATTGGTGATACCCGCGTATAATATACAACAATATTAGGTTTATATTATTATTTTATATTATCCAGTACGTCCGCGTGTTGCTGTTTTTAGGCTATTTATTATTTGATGTGTATAATCCCAAAATCCAAATTGTTAACTGACAATTATTTTCGATACCAGTAATCAAGACAGATAAAATAAAATCAAGGATAAAATCTGTTATATATTTATATATAACTATTATAAATGTATAATATTCGAAATAATAAATAAATACTAAAAATAATAAATGAGAATTTATAACGCCACATGGCGTTCGTCAGACAAAAAAGAACAGCGAATCGTCACACGTTTTTACAACGAAATGTAACAAGTCTGTTTGCGTAAATGTTTTTTTTATGATTTCGGAAGAGCTTAACGGAATCCTGTTTTTTTCTTTTTTTTACGTGGAGTCCCAGATATCTTGATAAAATGTGACTCCGTAAATATATTATGGGTAAAAAATGTATATATAACATTGGTCGGGAAAGTGGTAGTTTCGAGTTAATAAGTTTTTGTCAAATTATAGCTGATAATGATAAAAATAGTCGCAGTTCCTACATGATGATGTGTGTCCATCCACGTGTATAGTATAAAATATGACTTACAGGGTTATTCGGAAAAATTTTCTGGATTGTGTAATTTTTTTCACGCCCACCCTTCTTTAAAACATAATACTTACGCGCTGTAAATAAAATGCTATGGATACCCCGACAACTATCGATTATTAAGAATAAAATCTATGAACGAATTAACTATATTATAATATAGTTAACGCGGATAAATTAATTTTGGATTTATACCATAAACCAGATTTGTCGAACTTTTTTTATATCTGCGTGTCAATTGTGATTAACTCATTTTAGCTGGCGTGCCAATATTACAAAAAATTAATAATTAAAAAGTGCTCGTATTTGATGACAAAAAAAAGTTATATATTGAAAAATAAATGCGTGCGTTATATATAATATAATGTATATTAAAAAATAAATTATTATACATATATATAGTTTGCCAATGAAAGTTAATTTTTTTATATAAAGGATATTTAATCTTAATGCGAAATTTATTACTTGATTTGACTGGCTAATTAACCTACGAATCAATCCAAATTTTAATTAATAATAACCTAAATTCATCAAACTCAGTTCACTAAATTGTCATTACAATAATTTGAAAAACGTTCGCGTACCACTCTGCCACCTTTTCACCCCTATATAAACTAGAAAGTTAAGTAACATGCTCGTAAATAAATTGTTTTGAAAGGTAAATGAAAAAAATTATAAAAAATTTTTTGTTACATTCAAATATTGTTAGTGGTCTTAGGTCTAATTGAAAATAACAATAATAATATTTACATACATATTACAATTTACATACAATAATAGAAATCGAGACTGTGATATATAAGTATAGAAGTTTCTGTACAGACTTTATTCTAAATAATCCGATTATGTCATATGCAAAATAATAAAATAAAATATAGACGATATGATAATTGACTATTTGATGATTGAATATATATATATATATATATATATATATATATATATATATATATAGATAAAATCCGATGGTTGATTCTGCAAGATCCTTATAGTATTCACAACAAAACCGTTGCACAAGTATACATATAATATGTTCCATGTTCGTACGAACGGTGAGAAAAAATTAACGTCGTCAATGCACAACGACACATGGCGGAGTATCGACCATATATACAGGAAGAAAAAAATGGCTAATATTTTTAGCCTCTAAGACCCATAAGGTTCATAATTTTGATATGGCTTGACCGATTATTTTAATTAATACAATATGTTAAAATTAATTGTATATACGCCGAACAATGCATATTATTCATAAATCATAATTCACCATATTTGCATTGTTTTCTATAGTGAAATAGATTATTCATTTGCAGTTTGCGACATAAACCCCTTCAAATAATGGAATATTTTTATTTATTTATTTATTTTAACCGGACGGCAATAAATAAGTTTTTTAAAGTAGATATATGCCTCTGTAGGGCTCTGACATACGAACAATATTACAATGGCTCACAGATATACGCATATAATTGTCTTTTATATGACTCTACGCAGAGTGTGTATAGTACAATATAGAATATGTCCGGCTTAAAAATATTCTTGTCTCGAGTTTATGGTAATTATTTCGGCTCTATTTTCCTGACACAAAATATCTTGTGCCGCACATCTCCCATATTACATAGGTATATGGTAAAGGTTTTTAGTTTTTACAAACACTTCAATCGCCCTGTTTAATTATAAATTATGAGTATAATATATCCATGCACGTCGTGTTGTGTATAATTGTGTATATAAATATTAAGTATAAACGTTTATATCCAAGTTAGTTTTTTTATTACTATAAATTTAAAAACAATGATAAATTATTACATTCAATAAAACAATTCTGAGTGGAGCTTCGGTGTACTTAATACATTTTGTCCGAAAATTTAAAGTGGTAATAAAAAAAATTGTGACTTAGGAATTTCAGGATTTCTTATACATACTTGAAGTAACGTAGGACCTATGTTCAATGAAATTTTCTACCCTTAAAACCTAAAAGTACCCTTTTATGACTTAAATAACTCAACATCCAATAGTTGCTATAAATAGCCCAAAATTAATAGAGAATATTTTTTTATGTATATAATGCAAAGTTACGTATTTGGTGTAATTTTCAAGACTATAACTATTATTTTGGTAATTTTTCGTGCCGCGTTTAAAAACTACTGAAAAAATAACTATTCTTTCAATTTTTTTGTGGTTTTGAATTAGCATAAGGAAATTAATGAGAAAATCGAAAAACGTTTCAAATAAAGTACGAACTAGATACTATTTGCTACCGGAACGTTACGCTTGCCGAGATCAACCGAGCATTCTTTCTAGTCGAAAATGTATACACAAAAAAAAACATCATTGTAAAACCAATAGCTTTCTCGCTTCGCTCAGAATCTAAAATTTAAAAACAATAATTATAAATCACAAAATATCATCGTAAACCGTAGTAAGGCATATTTTACTGGATTAAAATCCCAGTTGTATACAAAATGCATTAAATGTCCACTAGCCGTTTTGAGTTTTTCGTGTACACAAAAATGCGCGTGTGAATGTGTGATTGTATTCATTATGTTCATAATGGGCCATAACATTATATTATTGAAGACATTTCAGTAAACATAATATTAATAGTATAAGAGATGATTTAGAGGTTGTGAGAGTGTTATGGAAATGAATGCAGAAAAGAAAAGAGGAAGAAGAAGTGGATAGATGAATTTATGGATTTAGGGTGTATAAATAATAAATAGCGTTATACCTAGAGATGGGAGATCGTACTTTATGGAGGTGTAGAACTGGAGTAATTGACCCTATATATTTGGGAGTGTAAGGCAAAGAAGAAGATTTTGAAGAAATTGTTGAAATGTTTAATTTGGTTTTGTTTGAAAATCATGTGTAAACATTTCATCGAGTGTATCGTGCGAGTACCACCCAAACAACTGAACTCCACAACAACTGAAGAAAGAGGTGGTATGAAAGATCTTTGTATATTTCTTACTGATGATATTCGTTAATAATAATAATACTCTAATCTCATGAATTACTCATCTAGAAAATATACACGTGAACTATATATACATGGTATTTTATCCCACCTGGGCCCGTTCTAATGTGTGACCGGTGTGCAGTGGATGGAGAATGTTCATATTTTTATTATTATTTGCCTCGTGTTGCCTTGTTAGTACGTAGAAATAATGAACCGTAGTTGTTGGTATACTATTATATTCGACAACCAACCCCTTGCGGGACTACAGTGGCGTACTTTCAATTTATCTCTGGGGGGTTTATATAAAATATTGAAATTTCGTCCCCATAATATTTCGAATTCAACCATATTATATTGGAATAAATTAAATACCTACCTATATATATTTGTCGAAAAATTTGAATTGGTTATAAAAAGAAATTGTGACTTAACGATTTTCAAGATTTGTTTGAAAAATTTATCTCGTTAATACAGTTCAGAGTTACATATTTGGTGAAAATTTCAGGTTTCTATGACCATTAGTTTTAAAATTATGAAGAATAAACGATAATCTATTTTGACGAAATTGCGTTTTTATGTAATTTTTTTTGACGCTTAAAAAATTATAGAAAAAATCGAATGACCAACTAGATAGCAATTTGCTACCGAAAATAGTGCTACACGTAAAATTTGGAGCATCCTGGTAGTATTTTTGGGTAGACATAAAAAAAATAATTTAAAAAAAACACAAGTACGTCACTGCGGGGGGACTATATATACATAGTTATTTTCTCACTCACTCTCTCTTTCTCTCTACTGTGTGTGTGTGTGTGTAAGCGCGCGCTGTTCTTAGAACAAACGGACGACGGCTGACATTTATTCCTTATATATCCTACATTCTTCTTGCGGTTATTTTTACAAAATTCCATTTTCTAAAGTTCAAAAGATTTATATTTTTCCCCCTCTGAAATATTCGGAAATTGGTTGTATGTTTTACGTTTACTGCAGCAATATATATGGTACCTCTATAATATTTTATTATTTAGACGAGAAATACAAGAAATTAGATGTATTTACCGCTTGTATTTTTGTATTATAAAAAATTATATGGAATTCGATAATTTTCGTTTAAATATAAAACAAAAAAACTACATAAAGTGAATTTTTTAATAAATCGTCTTTAAGTTCCTACCCGTTTCGGGTATTGGATATCATATTGATAATGTTGTCCCTGTCAAGTGATGCTCGAAATAAATCAATAAATTGATGTTTTCTTATACTAGTCGCGGAGATTCTTTAGCCAGGATATTCGTCTTCTTCCGACACTTCTTTTTCCTTGTAATATAAGGTGGAGTATTTTGTATCGTTGATTATTCCTCATGATATTAATATATAATGTAGTTATTGATACCATTTGATGAAACATTGAGTTTGTTCTATAATATAGTATTTGTTTTCATAACATCAATTCATGAAATGAACACATGGCTGGTCCATTTCATTTCATGAACTGAGCAAATTTGTATTCTTTTTTGCCTAATTCATGAATACGGCAAACCTGCCGGTTCATAAACGAGAAAACATTATTTTATTTAAATAATTATTTTTTAGTTGGCAAAAATAGTAAACATTTGCTTAGATCATGAAATAGGCTGACCATCACAAAAAAAATGCCTAATTCATGAACTGAGCAATTTCACGACTAGAACATAACATATATATATATATATATATATATATATATATATACCTACTATAAAATTAAAAAATTTAGATCAAACAATATTATAAATGTAAATAACATTATTTTTTATACTTTCAGCCAAGTAGTATTCTATCTATACTACAGTTTGTAATATTTAACAAAATAATTATAAACAATATTAGGAATAAGTATACCTATAATTAAAAAAAAATTTAATTAATTTTTATTTTACTGACATTAACGTTTCAACAGTCCTCATCATGATTTCCTTCTCTTTTTCATTTTTTTTTTTTTTTTTTTTTTGTGGGCATAATATTTTATTTGTACGTTTAAATTTTCGGCATAAAATAAAATGTAGATTAATTCGATTTTAATCAAATTTCAAAAGAAATAAAATCAATAACTCGCGAAGAACACAAGTTTTATAGAATAATATTTTACACAATGTTAACGTTTTTAAACCGTTTTGCGGTAGATAATAAAAACAATAGGCTTTTATTTAAAAATCTTTGATAACTGAAGAACAATATTATTCAGCTGTCTCTATAATAAAATGGACGAAAATGTGACTATTTCGAGTATCTATGACAGGCACAAGGATATAATAATGCTATTGATTTTATGTCACTAGATATATTTTATTGATCGTCTCTCGCGGTACCTCCTTGCAGTCTGCACGGAATTTGTTGCATGTGAACCTCTTCAAAATGGTCCACAATATTTAAATGTATAACTTACTGATTTTATTTATTTCGTATGACAGAGTAGAGCAACAAATTTAAACATGTAAATATTAACAGACAGATAACATAAAATAGAATAAAATAAAATAAAAATAAGCTAAACTATACATTACAAAAAGTACAGAAATAAGGTTAATAGTGATTGTTGCCTATAAGGCGATGTTACGCTAATGGCTATAAGCCGTTATAATCCTTTACTAAAATTACGTAAAAAAAAAAATTTATATAATTTAATATAATATTACTGGTATAATTAATAATAAA
Organism: Slavum lentiscoides; assembly: GCA_032441835.1. Classification (NCBI taxonomy): domain Eukaryota; kingdom Metazoa; phylum Arthropoda; class Insecta; order Hemiptera; family Aphididae; genus Slavum; species Slavum lentiscoides. The sequence continues at coordinate 22,439,591 of CM063710.1, read as the reverse complement.
GAAAATTCACAGTAATATAATTCGGGTAACAAAAATAAATCAATTGATCAAACAATAATTAAATTATAAACCATAAATATAATATATACGTATTAATATCAATTAAACAAATTTTAATATAATTATAAAATTACAAAATTTAAATAAATAATACACGAGTATAATGTAAAAGTAATTTCAATAGCGTTACTCACTACAATAGTAACAGTGCACACGTAGAAAAAATACAATAATCACTTACGTATACACGGCGTACATGTGTAAAATGACAAATTATTTCTATAAGACGTAAGATATACCGCGTACGTAATCGTATTCGACGACGCCTTTCGCACAAACGTTTTATAATAATACTACGCGAGTTTTTCGTGAAACCACAATGGCTAATTAATAACAGTTTAACACAAAATATAAAATGCCTCAATGGCCAAAACGATTAAAATAAATAAAAAGTGTATTATATCGCGGGACACGACAATGACGACTTATTCGATACTCAATAATACGAGAAAATTCTTTATAATATGATAATGAACGAATACATAATAATATAAAAACAGAAACAGCTGTAATAATAATAATAATAATAATAATAATAACAATAATAATGATAATATTAATGAAGATAGGAGCGAGGCGAGTGGACTCGATTATAATTATCGCAAATTATAATTAAATTTCTCTTGAGCTTCAACAGTGATAGTGATATTAAGGGCTTAGTAAGACAGATGGTAACTATTTATAGTAAGGTAACTTACTGATAATATCACATCGTACAAATCATGCGTGATCTGAACAAAACAATATGTAGTCTTGAGTTCACAGCTCAGCCAGGCCCGTATTTATGGGAGGGCCAGGACGAGCAATTGCCCCTCCTGGTGGAACTTTGAGGGCAGTAAATTTATATGAACTTCTTTTTTATGTCTAAATGTAGTTAAATAATTATTATGATTAAATAAATTAATAATTAAGTAAAATGTTATTTTTTATATAATCAATATTGTCGAATTTTTGGCGAAATTTAGTGGAAGAAGGATGTTTACTGTGGAAAATTAATTTTTGTACGAACATGGGATTTCTTGATAATAATTACGACATTACGCAGAATGCAACCCGCACCTGGCGTAGTTACTAATGTTAATTGTACATAATACATATGTTTATTTCACTCAACTTCATAATATGTGTAATATATGTTTATATATTATTAAGATATTTTATATTAGGCAGTAATATTATTTAATAGTTTTATAAGGCGTATCATATTAGTTTATATTAGTACATACAATCTATATAAAATACAAGTAAGGTTTTTAATTTTTATAATTTTTATTTGTAACCCCCCACCACATAAAAGGAGCGGAATTAAAAAATTGCCCCGGGGCGCCAAAATTGTAAGTACGTTCGTGAGCTCAGCTGTTAAACTCGTAGTATATTACGGAAATGTGATCGCTGGATTTATATTAAATAGCCCAGTATGTAATACGATATTTATAGGTACTAGATAGTATTATAGGAACTATATCGTTATCGTTTATCTACATCAATTGGATCATACAATTTGGCTATGGCAGACATAATTGATCGTTTTGTAGTGATAAGTGGTATCGACGTCGTGTAATAAATTAACTGATCGCAAACTGGTTTCCAATGAAGTCCTAATATCTTTATAGTTGTGTCATCCTTTGGGTCGAACGATAGCTGCGTCAGTTAATCATGCACAGGGATTCAGTATTATACAGGAGGAGTATAGTAACAATTTTTCGAGTACATAAAACGAAAATAAATTTTTAAGAAACCAATTTTTACATTTAAACTTATTAAACAAACCACTCCTTACAAGGATAGATCCGGCCCGAAGGACCAAATGTTTAGGCCAGACAAATCCTGGTGCTTAAAAAATGGGCAGTATGATTATCCGTACGTGATTTTAGGACAGTTTTGACTATTAGTAAAATACCATTAAAAAGAAGACGAATAAAAAAATAAAAATATGAAAGCAAAAGTGGACTGTATTAAATTATAAATAAATGTTAAAATGGTTATCCTTAAATTTAATGTAATGGGAATGGGGGGCAAAGAATACACAATATATTATAAATACACAAAAACAATTCAATCAAATTATATACGTGGTCTTACAATATGACGATGGTGGCGAAAACGTGACGTGACGTGAGACAGCAAAAATGAAAACGTTTACGTACTAGTTGTATACATCGACACAAAGGGTGGCGACAAAAGCGCGACACGATGCAAAACAGCGACTCATAAAACGAATTTTCATTAATATTGTACGTCGGCACAGAGGCGGCGGTGAAAAAGGCGCAAAATGACGTAAAACGACGGCAGACACACGCGAACAGCACCGTGGACACGTCAGTTCAGCAATCGCCGAGGAAAACGCCGATAATGATTTAATTATAATATGTATTATATAATATTTATATATTCGTGCGGTGCGTACCCAACACATTTTTTGTGTTTTTAAATGTTTAAAAATCTATTTCAAAATATTTTCTCGAATAAATATTTTTCTTATATAATATGTACTATATCCTATTTTATTGATTTTGATTTAATATACTTTTTTTATTTTCCCTAAAATATCTATGAATGGACTTTCAAAAGTTTAATACTTTAAAACTTTAAGAAACTAACATATTTGTCACTAAGTGAGAATTTTTGGTATTAACCGAGTTTCAATATTGTATAATGTTTTGGCCAAATATATAAACTTCTCTGGTATTTCAAAGCAATTTTGCTTGTTTCAGTTTCGTTTCGCAATATTACAGTACATTGCATACAATACGCACATACTATACACTACACGTATATTGCCAAAAGACCTAATATTTTATGTGAACTATACAAAATAATTTATGTAAATATTTTCAATTTTTACACGTATACGAATAAATACAAATTAAATACATATAAATTCAAATATTGGGATCATCTCATTTAAATTATTTTAGATTTATTTTTACTAGCGCTCTCTGCACAAGTTTTTTACAAAAACCTATTATATGTATTTTATGTATATTTTATTTTTTATAGATATTTTTTAGCTAATGCCTTATTTCATTAATTTCTTTTATACGAAAAATCAAAATTACACAAATGTTTTAACTGTCTGTAATATAGAACAGGAATATTGTCCTATACATACAAAAAAGAAATACCACTTATTTTTTTCTTATTCTTTTGACGTTGTAGAGTGGTATATTTTATATTAAAATGAAGACAGCTATTGCTATATACGAGTGTATACGAGTATATATATATATATATATATATATAAATGATGACTGTGGCAAAATTACAAGAATATTATTATATTTCTGACTATTTTTCCAAGAATATTATGTGGGTTCATTCGCACTGACACAGAGACGTAATTTCGTATATGAAAATGAATTTATTATTATTATTATTATTATTATTATCATTATCATTATCATTATTATTATTATTATTATTATTATTATTATTATATACATATACATTGCCTACTGGTACAATATGCCAGTATACACCGAAGCAGATATATACCTATTGTGTGTATATAACAAGTTATTGTAATAAGTGTAAACCAATTTAATTGTAAATATTTACCTCTAGGGAAATTATATTGTTCCCAAGTAACAACAATTTAAATTGCAAATCTGAACTAATGAATAAAATTATCACATGACTACAAAATAGTGCGGCGTATAGCATATCTATTACCTATTATAGGGATGCGACTGCAGTACAAGACTTGCAAAGTGCAGACTATCAGATCTCGAGTGTTTACATCTTCATGGAATTTAATTTATTTACAAAATTATATGAATCCGTGGTGTCGTTTATAATTAATAATCATATTAAATATGGAACGTTTTTTATGCACATCTGTTCTACTCGTTATCGTCGTTGTTTCCGCGCCGTGTCTTAAAATTTTTCTTTTCCTGAGGCAAAAAATTGAGAAATTGAATACTTTATAAAATTGTATTATATGTTTATTATTTTTTTTTAAATTTTATTGAGATTTTAACTATAAAATTATTATATCTCGACAATTACAATAAGATCGAAAATAATTTTGATTCTGACATACAAGACAAGAAGATAAACTGGTAAAGCTCATACTATTACATTTTTAGGCCTCTTTGTAATAAAAAACTGAGGATATATTTAATTAGGGTAACGTTATTAGCAAAACTTGATATTATATAGAAAACTTGCTATATAGGAAAGAAAAATACTAAGAAATATATATGGACCGGTGTACAATGACAACCTAGGAATTTATGAAAAAAGACACAATGAAGAGCTGTATGACATTTATGAAAAACCAAATATACTCACATATATAAGATGTAAACGTTTAGAGTGGCTGGGACATGTGTGGAGAGCTGATGGAGATTTATTAAATAATGTTGTGATAGGAAAAATAAATAAAAAACGTCCACTTGGAAGACCAAGAACAAGATGGAAAGACACAGTGGAAAAGGATATGAGACTGCTAGAAGAGAATGCAATGTTAGACTGGACTTTGGACAGAGAAAAATGGAGAGGCTTACTAGTGGCAGCGCAGGTTCTTAATGGACCTTTAAGCTGTTGATGATGATGATGATGATGAACGTTATTAGCAGAAGAAGCATTTATAGAAGAAAAGTTGAGATTAAGAGAGGAAAAAAGGTACTTTAAATGAGTTCTATGATGTATTGATGTGAAAGTAAAGGACAGTTGTTGAGAAAGTCTTGAAAGTCACAAGATGGCACGTCACAGTTGGGTAGTATACAGTATGAGCTGTTATTTAGCCCCATTTTGAATATATGTTTATACTATATACAGAAAAATTAATAAAATCTTCAGTCGTAATATATATTTTTTTATGAGTTTGAAGTTTGAATTTTGGATGCAACGATTGATTTTATAATCTAAAGTGTCGTCTATACAGGAGTTAAACTTGGGATTAATTTCTGATATCAAGAGTTTTCCGATTTGATAATTAAATTGTTCTATAGCAAACTCAACTCATCGAGACTATTTTCGAAAAATGTTTACCTTAATAAGTCATTAAATTCTATGTAAGTGAAAATCTACTCTCCACTGGTATTGCAGAAGTTATATACTGTTGCGAAGTTGCAAATTGTAAGAGTAGCGATTTTTTTTATTTGTTAAAAATGACAATAGTTCGATGTTTCAAGTGCTAGACTTTTATCTTTCTATTTAGTTTCTTCACATAATCAATTCAGCTTTGAAAAGACTTAGTAAAGCACTTCAAGGGAGGTAATAATCTTCGTAAATTTTGCAGCGCATAATATTGACTTATAACGTAGGTCGTAGTTATACATAATATATAATACGAGTATGTACAATACACACACACCATTCAACAATAATATAAAATAGCATATACATAACTTAACATTCGTTAAGTCATACTTACCAAACGTTCATTAAATCATAAAATAATAGCAATAATTTTCGGCAGTTCGCGACATACTAGTCCATTTTACTCTGTAATAGTTATCTAACACCAATAGAAGTCGTATATTTGTAAGTATTCAAATAAGATAATATCAATAAATACTTTTAAATAGCCAATGAAATTCTATCATTGAATAGCGTACTAAGCTACGGTAAATACTATTAGTATCCCTGGATACTTTATGTTAACTAGTTTCCGGGCCACGTTACAGACTCATTATCGTATGCATAAAAATTAAAAAGAATTTAAAGTGTTTATTACCCTTTTTTCTGTTAGTCGTTTATCATGCCAGTTACATTCATATCAAACAAAATTTAAAAAGTATGAGCCCTACATGATGTGCCATCTAGGTCTATTCTACACATATTACTATTATAATTTTACATATTCGTTTCGTTGTTTTCACAATCCCCGCAGTCTTCATCATCATTGTATTTTCAGTTGTAAGGGGTGTATTGGGTTCGGGCAACCATACCGTCCTTTGTTGAATCAAGTTCACTGTATTTTTCTGCAACATATACTCTCTTCGTTATTGTGCACTTCTCCAGAGCGGCAATATATTCTTTTTTTGGGAATTGTTGTTATATCGCTCAAGGGTTTCTTCATCACCGGTAATTCAAGTCATGATTGCTATTAATTTAAAAAATGTTGTTGTTATTATAGGTTTTATGAGAAAAATACATATATATATAAACATAAATAAGACAATAGTTTATGTACATATTAATACCCGTTTTTCGATTCTAATTACATTTCAGACAATTGAAAAATAACTGAATAATATTTATAGTTGATTGTACTTCTTACTATAAAAATTCTAAAAACACTGAAATGCGGAAAGGAAAATAATGTAAACTTTATGTTTTAATTATTAAAAGCATGAGTGAATCGCATATAGGTAGTGTAGTATCTCAGTAACAATTTGGGAAACGAAAATACTCGTATATAAACATAATTACTCATATAACAATGATATAGGTATACGATATATGATAATTTCACGAGGTACAAAGGAACACAAGTAAACATACCATTTTAATGGTGTAACGTGTACGTTTTTAGATTTCCTATAGTAATCAAAGTCGACATTTATTCTGTTTTTCACAAAATTTAGCGAGAGAATATATTTGACATGATTTATGTTATTTTTTGTCCAATAAAAAAATTACGGAATATTGTTGTGCTATAATAATTTTAAAGAAGGATTCTTATCTTCCGCCATGATACTTCTTATAAAGACAAACAAACAATTTTTTTTTGTGTTTTTAATTAATTATAAATCGTCTTCTCATATTCCATTAGAATGAGTGGAATATAATTTATCCGTTTGGGTTCTTTTGTAGTTTTTCATCGATATTCTGTTCAACTAATATTTCCAGACTATAAAATAATAATATTTTACTATACACAAAACATAATACTCATGTGTTTTGCAAACAGCGTATTCCGATGTTAAATAAATTAAATTATAAATCACTGTATTTGTAGGTATACGTAGTATTACAGATGTTTACGTTCAACGTAGAACTAACGAATATTTTTGTTTTGCTATTCGCTAAAAGGCATATTTTTCTTCGTGAAATTATTTCGAGTCCAATGACGCATTGCAGAACATTAAAATATTAACTTTACGTCACTATATGTTCACTTATTTAAATGTATTTTATTGTTTTACTTAATTTATTGTATTTTATTATTTGTTATAAATATTATAATAAACCTACTGACTTATATGATATAGGTACTCGTATTGATTATGCGGAGTATACTTGTGTTCTCTTATATATGTTTTCTTTTAAATTCATGCGATGATGGTATTGATCCGTAGAATGGTTTTTGGAGAGACAAATAAATTTTTTTCACTTTGAATTACATTAGTTGAAATTGTATTTACTTTTCAAATTTCGGAATCGTTTGTTTAACTTTTAGATTTTGACGCAGCGGAATATATAAATTATATATGAATAATAAACTTATTGAAAGGAGAAAAAATGTTAACAGAGATACATTTTCGGTAGTTATAATTTACGTTACACAAACATAATATAATTTACATAGTATAGTATATATAGTAATTTTGAACTTCAAATAATATTCATATATTGTAAAACCACGCAATTATTATTTATTTTACAATTATACGAGTTGTATACTATTTTGTATATTTATTTCGGAGTTTAATTAAAAGTTTACGAATGATTTTGTCGACTGTTGACGCACTACTATATATGATACGAAACGTGTTATTTCGCATCCGCAGCAATATAAAAGTATGTATTAAACATGATACACTGAAAACTGAACTCATTAATTATTAACTTGAAGCCACTTCATAGGGAGAGATAGTTGGTTATTTTTGACGATTTAAATCTTCGACAAAAAAACGATAATAAACTCGATCTATTTATGCAGTTTGTAGGCCAGTTAGACTTTAAAAAAAAACCACTCCAATAATAAGCTCATATATTATTTCAGGCGTATTCTGACGGTAAGTGGTTGTGCAAAATCTTTGGGCGGTTGTTTTTTGAATTATGACGCATATAATATGACGACTATTTTACTTTTGGTGTAATATATAACAGGAGTGTCATTTGTGGGAGGGGCAGAGTTTGTGGTTGCACCCAACACTTTTAATATAGTTCCAATTGGCTTGCTTTGCTAATGGTACTTAATGTTGAAAAAGAAAAAGTTAATAATATCAATCTAGAAAAAGCTGTAGATGTATTTACTTAACTTAATAAAATTAAATACGCACGCATGTTGATTTATTTATTCCATAGGCCAGCGCACGCGATATAACTTTTTTTACTCTGTTTTATTTATTACGACTTATTATTGTTACACTGCATAAAGGTACGGTTTCCAAGGCGTGGCTAGCCGCGGCGGCCGATCGCCGCGACCAGCCGTCGCGATCAGCCGCCGAAGTCTGACTGGTTTCCTAGACATACAAATCGCCGCGGCTCTAAACATAATTTCATTATTTGTTTAGTCGTACTTCGCATTTTGTTGTGTTAAGACGTATATTTAAAATGTTAAACCATGTCCGATTTAATGTGAGTTTTTAATAATAACAAAATGATCATTGATTTTCTTGAAGAAGAGGAGGAAGAAAGTAATTTATTTTTACGTAATTATTTAAATCCAAATAAAAGGAAACCAACTTGCCAATTCTCAAGCCAATTTCTTTCCAAATATCATCTTTTAGATTTATATCTTTGTGCTTTAAATCAGCACTGTCATATAAAACAGGATTTTTCCGGACTTCCTCTAAAAGTATTTCCTCATGTTCCGGCAAAAACACAATTTTTGACATTATTATATTATAATACTAAAATATTATTATATGTTCAATATTATAATTATTATTCAATACTACAATAATTATTATAATTCAATACCAGAATATTAGTTAAATTATGGTAGTATATACTATATACTACTATCAGCGACTGCAAAAGTTTTAACACAAACACTATTTTCGACTAGAGTCACCGGCGGCTGTCGCGATACACTGCTTTCGTCGCGGTAGAGCCGCCGGCCGCGGCGGCTCTAGTTCAGTCGCGAGCCGCAGCCGCGCATTGGAAACCAGTCTATAGGCACTACGTGCATTACTGTTCATGCAAAAGCCGCGGCGATCGGCCGCCGCGGCTAGCCGCGCCTTGGAAACCGTACCTTAACACTAACGAGTGTGTTCAATGCATCGTGTTTCTAATACACATTGCTGCATCAAGTCTGACGGCAAAACCGATAAAACGTAGAAAAACTCTATCAAAGACGACATCAAACGCCATTCCGACAAATGCAATATATATAATAGCTAGCGTGTATATATATATATATATATATATATATATATATGTTTATATGATAGCAGAAAAAAAAACATTCGCGCATAACAAGTTGGTCGGCTGTGTCGTGTTTAGCATCTCCTCCATTTTTTTTTTTTAAATTTCATTTTATGAGTTTACCGCTAACATACGACACATATGTGTGTGCGTGTGTGTTTATGTGTGTGCATATATATATATATATATATATATATATATATATATACACGTATAATGTTCTTCCGCGTGATGTATACATGCAAACGTTCTATACTGTTTTACAATACCTTTCAATTTGTGATCGTCGCTACAGCAGTGCACTCACGCGTGGCATCATGGGTGGTTTTAGAGGGGGTGTGGAGGGAGGTGTTACACCCCCTCCCAAACGTTGGTAAAGTTAAATAATTAGTCGGCCGTCTTATTATAATTGAGTTATATATACGTATATTATATTATATTATTATTTATTATATACTGTTGTAGTAGGGTAGCTATAGTCGGACTCACGAAAACTGAGCGTTGACTACTACGTTCCTAGTGGCTGTTTTTAATAAGTGATTACCAAAAATAATTGGCGCGCTTTTTAAAATTTTTACTGTACTTATACGTATTTTATTACACACTGTATTTTTATACGCGCTGCATTATAATTTGTTACAAACGTTACAACCTCCCGCCGAAATATTTGTAAAGAAATATTATTAGCATTACACACAAGGTGACCAGCACTACACCTCCCGGCATTATAAAACAATACTAAAAATCTGAAAACCCCCGTTTTCAAAAATATTTGAACTTCGTCCATTGGCCGCCAGCGCTCCCTATTCGTGAGCCAGACTATAGAAAAAACTTCAAAAAACAAAAAGCCACCACAGATTTGTTACATTCCGTTAATAATTCAGGACCTCTTAACAAGTCCCTAGAGTTATCCATGGTTGGACCTTTTACCTATATTTTTTATTTATTTCCCGTGATTTCTTATATAAGTTTCATCGATATCCTGTTTATATTGTTCGTTTAAAATTGTCAAAAATCTTAACTTTCTATTTTTTAAATGAAGTATACTTAATGAAATCGAATAAAGTGATTACTATAAATAATCAATGATAACGTTCAGTGTAACAGAAACTTCAAAATTCCAATATTTTTCCTATACCAATAACCAGTACGTTATGTGCAAATTGGCTACATTTTTCATTTAAAATAAATTAAAATTTTTTTTTTTAATTTGTGCTTTCTATTGGAATTTTTTTCTGTCCATCTTTTCGTATATAGATATTGGAAGTAACTTGGCACCATAATATAATATATAAAATTGAATTTTCAACAATATAATAAAGTGTGTATATTACTATCACAACAAGAACACTCCGTCAACTACGTGTAAAAACATCGCTAAGTAAAAAAAAAATAAAAAACTCAAATTAGAAAAGTTGTGATATCAAAAAAGGGCCAAGTAATTTATTACATTCATTAGAATAGAAATTGTTTGTATTTAATGAAGTGCGATAATTTAATACAAATAATTTAACTTGCTTGGCGGCTACTAATAATTTCAACTACAACTAAAAATACAATACCTCTAAGCCGTCGATGAATATTTACATCCCCATTTTATATTTTTATAGTATTACCATAACAGTATTTAAGTACAAACTATGAGTAGCCGCCAAGCAAGTTAAATTATTTGTATTAAATTATCGCACTTCATTAAATACAAACAATTTCTATTCTAATGAATGTAATAAACTACTTAGCCCCTTTTTGATATCACAACTTTTCTAATTTGAGTTTTTTTTTTTTTTTTACTTAGCGACGTTTTTACACGTAGTTGACGGAGTGTTTTTGATGTGGTATCACTTTTTTTTAGTAAAGTTCTGGGTATAGTTAACCTGTTTTTTTATCACGTGAAAAATGGTGGAGACAAAATCTTTAAATTAAGTTGATTTATATTTTATTCACATAATATAAATAAAATTGCAGTTTATTCGACGATAAGACACTAACAGTCTCGTTTAAACGACCGTCGTAAACACATGGTGGAAATACCAAGTAGATAAAATGAATGTTGGCAAACTCATGTACGCAACGAATCGGCGTTACCTCTACTACCATGCACTGTTCAAATAGCTGTTGCAACCGAAATCATAGTCCGGTTGCTTGGAAGAGGAAAGATGGACGGCCGGCACAAACGCGACGGCACGTATAACATTACGTCGTCAAAAAATTAATTTTTAGATGAAAAATTAAGCAATACTTTTGCATATTACTCAGACTGTACCCCTCCGACCAATTTGAAATTTATAAAAGTATCATCTACAAAGCATACTGATCAACCTGTGTAAATCTCTAGTCAATTAGTTTATTAATTTAGGCTATAGAGAGGTCGGACCATTTTTCTTAAAATTACACAGGTTAAATACGAATTGGACGCGATTTGTGTAATATACCTCGGTCGTCGACACGAGCTCTTTTTTTTTACTTAGCTCTGCGCCGCAACCGCGGTGCTAGATATATTATATTCGAAATGATCGCAGGGGCGTCTTTTCTGTTTTAAAATAGGTCTGCCAAATTTTCAAGCAGGCCAAATTACTTTTTCACCGGGCCATAGTGATGATGGCATACACAATCTTGTATTTTATAAAATAAATTGATAATTATAAGTTCCTACAATTTTTTTTTTAAGTTACAGCGCTTCTCAGAAATAACTCCTAAGATACATTATGTATACTTGTACATTTTTAAATTTTTAAATGTAAATTTGTATTTTTCTCCTTTATCTATACTATGGAAATATGTTTAAAATAAACATATATTAATTTTAATAATAACAAAAAAGGTCAAATTAGGTTTAATAAACCATAACCAAACAATTAAACAATATAGCTTCAATTTTTATAATAATATAATGCCGTTTTTCATTGCTTGCCATATGATTTTCACTTGATGCTTCTTAAATGCTTTTACTTTATATCACTATAAATTGAAACGTATATTAATAGATACACAAATTCTAGAATTTCGACCACGAGTAAGTATCCCCGATAAAAAATGTCTACAGGAAAAATAATACACTGCATTCTAAGATATTATTGTGTATTCAATCCAATTATATAATAAATAATAATTTTAACTAAGAAAAAATTATATTTTTTGTTAATAAGCCAGATGTTTAATAAATAATATATTAAATATAATAGGCTATTGATGAATGTTAATATTACAGTGTATTTTGAAATTAGCTGTACCGGCGCAAAATATTTTTATAGCAGGCCAATTAAGGCATGGAAAGTATAGGGCCACCAATGTATACCCTGCGATATCCCAAATGGCGCCCCTGAATGATTGCTGTTTAAATTAGTTTTTATTATTATAAAACGTAAAATAAAAATATTTAACCTTAACGCATAATAAATATTATATAAATACATTTATAAAATACATTTCTAAGATAAATTACAAAAAAAAAAACTGTGGGTGTTCTTAATTAAATTTAGTTCTTCGAAATAATTTGTCCATTCTACCGCTCAAAGAATACCAGCTATTACGATGACGAGAATACAAGAAAATTCACAGAAAAACCTGTAAAAATTTTAAAGATATTTTTTTTTTTTTGTCTTTTGAAAACCTATCATGTACTACCTATATTTGTACGGTATCGCTTAATAACAACGGAAAAACGTTTGTAAAATTATATATATATATATATATATATATGTGTGTGTGTGTAGGTTCTATTATACCGACCAGTGGGTCGAGGGCCGACAATGTCCACAACGTCAGTTAATGATGAAATAAATTTTAAAAATTTGGTGAAGTTTTATTTGTCAGTCATAGATCGACATGTTATCTCGGCTGAGCTAAAAAGGTAGGAATTAAAAATAGGAAATGGAGATGGTTACGTTAAAAGTAGATTAGACGCATAATATATGTAGTTCTGATAAATAAATTAACCCAAATATCTATATTCTTTTTAAAATATTTGTATACTTATTATATTATAAAAATGATATTATTATTACATATATTTTTTTCATGGGCATTTTATAAAATAAATGAATAAAAACTTCAATGTAAGTTAAACGCAACAAGTGTGATGAAATATACAAAATTGAAATTTATTGAAAATAAAATAAAAATCAATGTTGAACTTAAATCATTTCTTTTTTTTTAAGTTTTAAACATCCCTACACCGAGTGTTGAATAAAGAATGGAACAAAATTTGAATCATATGAGAGGTGGCATTTTTTACGGGCAATAGTGTCGAATTATAGTGTCGAACTTTGAATATTTTAATTCGAACGTCTCGAATACCCCGGATTAATCTATATGTTTTAATTTATTTAAAATAATAAAGGCTCGAATAAACACATAGTACAACTGAAGTAAACTGGTTAAAATTATACATAGTGATTACTACTAAATGCAATGATACGCGTAATTAAAGTATAACACCGTTAAAAAAACGTATACAAGATACAAGAAGTAGTTAAACAAATCAGATCGAAATAATATTTAGTAGGTACTATAAATTACAATATATATTTATACAATACTTCATCTCTGAAAGATAGTGAAGAAAAATCAAAATTATTAATTTTGTTTCCTAACATTAACATTTGGTTCACCGCTGGTGCGAAAAGAATAATTGCGTTTGTACGTAGGAGAACATGGAATGTTGAATTTGGTCTTAATGTAAAATTCGGAACATTTAACATAGTACTTCGGAATAGTCAATTTTAGAATTTAGCGAGTTATATAACCAGCATAAATCGTTATAAATTGCTTTCTTCAATACCAGTCTTCAATACTATACGAGTACACTCCATAACTGATTATAATATAATATATACTTGAATTTAATACATTTTTAAGTCACATATACATGCTGATATTAAATGTCGTGAGTTTAGATTTTTCATTAATCTGACAAAAATAAATTAATAAAATAATTGACCCCGACCTTCGTTGTAATAATAATGCGAGTATCATGTAGTAGGTACTTAATACGATTCTTAAACAAATAAATGGATTCCGGATAAAAAGTCCGAAATCAAAAAATACAAAGACTCCAACATTTGCCAATTCTAATATAAAAAAAATATATTACGCGGAATGTTTTATTTTAAAATAACAACAATACACACCACACACACACACACACACACACACACACAAATACACACATAATATAATATATATATATATATTACGTAAAAATAACAACTTTGAATATAGTTCATTATATTTTAGAATTTTTCTTTTTAATGCATTTTATTTTCAATAGTTACATGGCACAATGTAAGTACCATTTATTTATAGAGCAAATTTCTTCATGAATTTTGTCAACCCTACAGGGAAGTTTAAAATTGTATTCGTACAGAAGTTAATATACAAGTGAAATGTTGTTTACGTAAAAAAAAACTCATTTATTTGAACGTTAAAAATATTCTGTTTTCCCAACACATCAATTATTATTCGATATTTTTATTTTTTAGCTGATTAAATAATTCTCTAAAAGGTTTTTTAATTTTCAAGAAACTCATTATAATTAAAAATTTCCTTGCATCATGTTAAAAAGTCATTTTCGTTTCTTTTGAATTCCGAAAAATCCAGAATATTGCAATTTATAAAACAACTACTGCTACGGTACTTAAAAGATACAAAGTACATGTGTATTTTATAACATTATATAAATACAATAATTATTGGGATTTAATCAAGCGCACGCAATCTAAAATGTGGTTTTCAAGCAATTTAGACTTATTTTTAAGTCTATAGTCTACCCCCAATTTTTTACGTACATTACTCTAATTAATCAAGTGCACGCAATCTAAAATTATTCGATTATTAATATAATATTATTTTTATGTTATAAATAATTTTCATTAAAATATTGTTATCAAAATTATTTTGTAAATGTGGTATAAATGTTTATTTATTTTAATATTCATTTCTCGTAATTGCAATAAATCGATTAAATTAATAGTTTAATGTCAATGAGTACTATAAAAATATAAAAGTTGTTGTATTTTATGTTTATTTATTACCGACTTCGATTAAAAATCATCTTTGGATATTAAGAAAAGAAATTATAACAACCAAAGTAAAAAATAAAATATTAATAGAAAATAATGATTACTACAATAAATTTATATAGATTCGAAATAAAAAATATGAATTAAATTTTAAATGGACAACCGTGTATGGTATGTTGTTGATATTCTTTAATATATTGTATTGACATAAAATATTACTTTTAAATTCTGTTTATATATATTCAAAATATTATTAAACCTATTATTTTTAACTTTATTTTAAATGTATATAATTCATCCAAAACTGAATTTATATAAATATTATTCTGCAGTATATGTTTAAAATGTTCAAGTCATTATTTATACTAGAAGTATAATATTAGTATGATTATTTTCTAAAATATGCGTTTAACAAACTTTCAATTCGGAATAGTTTTTTAATACTTTATTTGTTATAAATAAATAAATATTAATTTCATTTTATTATATAAATATAGTTAATTTCGATTTAAGAATAGAACGTAATATTGACGTTTAATTTTGAATACTTCTTCTTAATGATGTATATCGGTACATATAATATATAATTTTATATTTGATCTTTGGCGTGCGCTTTCTAGCAGTAACTCACGATATGTAATGGAGCAGTGTGAATAAAAATATTCTATATACAAATTAGTAATAATTATGAAATATATTAATTTAATATATATATATATATATACAATATACATGTATCAATAATGTCATTTATATGGTGATTTATACAAAAAATAGTTGGAATCACAGTTATTTTGAGACGGCGGAGAGTGGCAGTCAGTATATAGTATATAGTTTTTAGAATTATAATGTAAATATTTAAACGTGTAGACAATAATGTCATATAGCTATCAATAGTATAATAATTGCTTATAATATTTCTGTATAAACAACGTTTCTGGTGTAAAAGTGACCATCAATAAATATATATAAATATTAATATCAATAATATCAATAAATAAATATAAAAAACCTGTCATAGATATGTATATTGATATGTGTATATGTATATGAAAATCAGAAACGTCCCTATTACCATAGGTTATCTGTTAATATGTTAATTGTTGTATGATAAATTAAAGGAAGAAGACAAAAGTATGTCGAATAAGTATATATTTTAAAGTATGTATAGATATTTGTTGCATTTTACATTCAGTTGAAATATAATTATTTCCATTAAAGACTAAAATGGTAGAAATGCATGTTACAATTACTACCCCATATCTGTATATACATATATGTATATAAATATATTTAATCTATCCGTAACCAAAAAAAGGCACCTATATCTTAATATTTTTTATAGTAATTAATGTATTGTAATGTATAGAAGTATTTATTAAGTATTTATATTTATTCATATTAAGTATACGGTCTAAGTACGTTTAATTTGCGTTTATTTTCGGTTACACAAATGCACATTTGTTATAAATAAATAAATTTATTATAAACATAAGCGGATTATACATAAGATATAATATGTACTCTTTATACGTAATTTATACGATGAAAAAGTTGAATTACGCTTATTTGACCTAAATACCTACGTATAATAAACGTAAATTTAGTTATATGAACACGTATATTATATGTTAATATTTGTTTACTGGGATGAGATATTAAAATGTAGTGTATATAGGTAGGTGGTTGTTTGATATTAAAATAATTAAGCATTTAACCTTTTTCTTCACATTCGTGAGCGAACACTGAATTTTATATAGGAAATTAAAGCAAAAAGAAAAAGTATGAAAATTAAAATATATATAGATACATAGTTTTGCAACTATAATCATAACTACAATTAATTGTATAGTGCCACAGAAGAGCGTGTCAAATAAGTGTGTATAAGCCTAGTTTTGTGCCTATATTGTTACATGATATTGTATGAACACATGAGATATTAAAATATAGTGTATAGGTAAAATTTGTGTGAATTGGTCTTGAAAAATGTAAAATTATTAGGTACTATATATACTTTTAAAATATGTGTCGTAGCTTAACTTTCAAATTTTCTTAGACATTTCTTAGACAACCCTACCTGCGTTCGCCTCTGCCTATAGGTATTATTTCTACAGTTGTATACTATGACATATCACGCTACAGTATATAAATATGAACAATCTCATCTATGCATTTACATATAACACAAACGCATGATTAATCGTATTTCGGTTTTTTTTCTCAACCATATATATGTAGTAGCACTTAAATATATCGTGGCGATACCACGAATTTGATTTTAAAATAGATTGTATTTATTATTAATATTAATAATTTATTTATTGCTATATACTCACCTCGCGTGCATTTTCCGTTCATTATACGCGTATATCGAAGTGTAATTTAGATGAAGAAAAAAAATTACCTATACGAACATCGGAACAGCGCGCAAATGTTTGACATTGATTGACGAGCCTGCAGAAGGAGACAACTCTAGTTGTTGAATAGAAAAATATATAATGTAATATGAGTAACATATAATGTATCATACCAAAAAAGATGGGAATTATAGTGTATATATATTATATAATATCCAATCATCGTTCTCGTGATTATTATTATTATTATTATTATTATTATTATTATTATTATTATTATTATTATTATTATTATTATTATTATTATTATTATTATTCTCACTTACTCAGCAATAGTGCTGGTAATCATTCACCTACCCTGTTGTTCTTTTCTTTGCTATGGGTTAGGTTCAGTCGTCGCGAATAGGGAATTCACCCTGACCCACACGACAGTGTTAGATAATTTTTTATTTAGGACAATTGAGGAACTTGCGTACTATATGGCAGGTTTGAATTAATATCGCTTTCTGACCTACTTTGGTTATGTTGGATGGTATGGCAAGCTCCTCAATGGTCTTTGTTAGGCTTTTTGAGACAACTCCCTCCACGGAGATTACTATAGGAAAGATGGTCACCTTGTCTAATTTCCAGATATTTTTTAATTGGATTGCAAGTTCCTCATATTTATTTATCTTTTCAGATTCAGTCTTCTTAATATTATGGGTTAGGGGAACCGCAATGTCAATTATCACAGCCGTTTTATCCCGATTTTGAATTAGCAGAATATCTGGTCTATTGTTATCTACTGTTTGATCTGTTAGCACGGGTCTGTCCCAGTATAGAATGGTATCTGTATTTTCATACAGATTATATACATTATATATAATATATATTATATTATATATAATATTCATACATTATTATTATTATTATTATTATTATTATTATTATTATTATTATTATTATTATTATTATTATTATTATTAATATTATTATTTGTAATCAATGGTTATACTTAATAGGAGTTATATATACGAGGACCGGTATACCTAATAATAATTATATTAAGTGATTTCTGCGAATTTCTCGAGGTAAACTGGTTCTGGGATCCGGCTAGACCACGTCGGCTGCAGCTCCGGCGGTGATCACATCGCTTCAGAACGAACGACACGCGCGTGAGATCGCTATGACGATATATAATATTATATTACGTCTCAATTGCCATCGTCACAGTAATATCGCATACAATTTACCTATATACCTATATAATATATAATCGTAACGGTCGTATTTTTTATATATATATATATATATATATATATATACATATATTATATTATAATATACACCTTATATACAGTGGCGTAGCCAGAAATTAGTCATTGGAGGGGCCGTGGGGAGGGGGGTTATTAATAAATGTGATATAATTTACTAGTACATCAAACTGACAACACGTTACTCTGACAAGACGAAAAATAATGAATATCCTCTCGATTTACGAGTATAGTAGACCAAACTCGAAATCCGTTCTATACAAAGATGAGTTCAAAAAACGAAAACATAAAATGAATATTTTGCCGTTTTTAGAAAAAAATTGCATATTTCTTAATTTCTATATATTTTTGTGCAAAAAATGATTTTTTTTACACCATAATGTTACAAATAATATTATTAACATAATATTTAAGAAAATATTGGTGATTCAATTCAACGATATCTCATGATTACCTGCAGGTAAAATAAATCGTCAATTTATTTACTTGGCAAAATAGTGTATTTAATTACAAAAAATGTAATTAATTATTAAAAATGTATTTATAATTTATATATATTTTTTTACTACATTTCACTGGTACTATTTTTCAGTTCAATAAAGCCGACCAGTTTCCCACCAAATTTCATAAAAATATTATTAAGTACCTACCTGTAATGTAATATTAAATAATTCATTTTGCATGTTTAATAACAATTTTTCGCTTATTTTGTCTATTTTATCTTCTATAATTTCTGAGCACTTGTTATTATTATTGTTGTTGTTGTTGTTGTTGATGTTGTTATTGTTATTGTTATTGTTGTTGCTGCTGTTGTTATTGTTATTGTTATCATCAATTATTTCAGAACTAAAATACTTGACTGTAAAATAAAATAAAAATTATTTCAAGACATGACATCTAATAGTACAAAACAGTGCGTAATCAATAAAATATTATTAACTTTTATTATTACTATATAAAAAAATGTTAAAGGGAATGTTTGAACCCTTAAGCCCCCCCTGGCTACGCCACTATTACATATGTTGTATGTACATTATTTTATTATTGTTCGTTATATGTCATCGTGATCGCATGTTACAGCTATTACTTACCTGTATATAGCTAAACCTACTTATACATACGCGTATAATACGTCATTTTATATAATAGTAGCAACCGGTCTCGCGCGGTAGTTTTAGTATTTCCTCGCATGTAAGACTGCATTGTTTTTTTCGATACTATACGCGTTATCGTTATGATACTACTGTACGTATACGACAACGACCGATGACTCAATACGACTCGACGTCCTTGAACTTGCAAGTCTCCGATCGAATCCAATATAATATGTTCGTCTAATCGAATTTCTTCTCGAATTGTGAGATTCAACGGAATGGCTCTATATAGCGGCAATTGATTTCTATCTCTTCCACCCCCTCCGAAACGAGAAATTTAATGTGATAAAATGAAAAATATATTTCCCCAAGATAACTGGAAGTCCGCGTGATTCCACTGTTTTTATTATTTATTTTTACTTCAATTATTAACTTTAATTTAAATATATGTAAAATATAAATATATGTAGAAATTATGTGACTAAAAAAATGTAATTTATTTTTATTTAATGCGTATATACAATCAACTAATAAAATATAACATTTAACACAATATTATTTAATATTAAAAACATTTTTGTATTTATGTGTTCAGTGTTCACTATACAGAGTATATTTATCAAACAATTTAATCTTTGCCATTTTCAATGTAAACAATTTTTGTGTTTTTCTCCAAATAGCTGTAATTCGCTTACGTCTATTCTTTGACATCTCCCTTCTTTGCGCATATGGGCATCTGCCTAATCGGCGTGCCTCTCCATGTATTCGGGCTTTTTTTCAAGTTCACCGACGCGTATTGCTTTCTAAGCACATAAGTCATCTTCAAGAAGTACTCCAAGCATACAATTCTGTCGTATCGTTCCGGTTTTCATAGATTTTCCAAGTGTCTGACGCAGATTGCTTTTTCAGCACATAGGTCATCTTTGTCCTGTTTTAAAAGGTAACCCGCTGTTTTGTGGTGGCCACCATATTTAATTAAAATCGATGTCACATAATTCACTGTATTCTACTCGTCATACCCTTTCATTTGATACTCATGTCGTTGTAAATATAATATATGATGTATAAATATACCTTCTGACCCGCACTATATCGTCACGCATGAACATAATATTATATTCAGTGCCAGAACTAGTATTTTTGGGCTCAAAGGCGACAATAATTTTAGGGCCGAACTTTTTTTACACTTTACTCATGGAATGTATTTTTGCTACATATGATACAATATAATTGATATACATAATACGTTATATATTATACAAAATGTATAAATATATTCGTTGTTTTATCGATTATCTTTATCATTTTTCGTAATAGTTAATTATATTATTATTCATTAATTATATCCAAAATTTTCAATTTTTTTAATTAACAGCACTGTTAATGTAGACACAGAGAATAAATTTTACAAAGTTGTAAATTTAGAAAATGCCTCCTCCCATAAAAAAGGTATTTGGACCCTTTAGCAGGACATCGCCATGTTCGCCTCCCCCCTCCGGTAATTGCGACACTGTATATTTTATATATAATATAGATTACTTGTACGTGTACTTAAATCCATTAAAAGCATCGTCGAAAATAAAGTTACGTTTTTCACGAAAGTTCGTTTACATTAACATATTGTACACGAATATATGGCAAAATTCGTATATACGAGTATTACATATACACGAATACACACACACACACACACACACACACACACACATGTATTGATGTACAGCAAAGAACATTCCTGGAACAATGTATTAAATAATGCAACAATATATACACGAGCGCGAGACGGTCCGTGTGACGAGTGTATTTAATTTGTGAACAGAACTCGCGGAATCAATAAACCCCGAAAGAAAAGGAAAATAACATATTATAAATATCGTATCCATTGAACTCAATACATGGAACGTGTATATTAATCAAAATATGACCCCAGACAGAAGGCCGCCATATGCATTCTATAAGGTATAAAATTCATGGAGAATACGATGAAATATAGTTTTTTTCCATGATATTTATCATATTTTATTATTTACTTTGAGATAAGTGGACACAAAACGACGAGTTATCATGTTTTATTATTTACTTTAAGATAACAGGACACAAAACGACGTGCTTATAGTATCAGTATTAGCACCAAAATCGATGATTTTAACATAACGAAGTTGGTAACAAAACAGGAAAATAGAAACGGAATGCATATGGCGGCTCACTATACAGGCCCATTTTTCATATAGGAGAAGTATACAGAATGCACGTTCCATGTATTGAGTTCAGTGATCGTATCTAACCCAAGTTCCTAACAATGATTATGAGAAAAAGACGTAGGTATATGAATGAAACGAGAAACGTAAAAAATTTTACGTACCTATTTTACCTGTATACTTAATTAATTTTGTTGGTAATTCTTTTTCTTTTTTTTTATAGGTTCAAAGATAATCGTCCTTATCCGTGGCCTGGCGACGTGTCCAGTTTCATACTGAACCCCGAAAGTGCCAATCAGACCATATACACCACAAGTTTGACGAGCTCCGATCACGGCTTTTACACGTGTCAACTGGTCAACCAGACAAACATTGTAAATCATTCGATGAAGCTCGCCACTATCGGTGAGTGCAGTAGCACGTCAGATTTACATTTATTAATTATTATAGGTAATAGGTATTAGGTATTATATAATACGAGTGATCGGTTTTTGGAGACTAAAACATAACGAATTTATTATTGATGATGTGTAAGAAAATATGTCAAATTATTCGATGTATATTTTGATACACAATTTGTAGGCGAGTTTTCCCGTCTCGGATGTGCGCGTAGAAAATGAGGGAGAGGAAATGCAGTAGTTGGACATGAGGATAACCTGAAGGATGGGGTGACCGGTACCAGCCGGACAGCGGGTGCGGTAGCCGTTTCATCAGTTATATGTGCGGGCCTATCCAACATTCGTGATGTCAACGGTGTAGGGAAAGTACCACAATTCTCAGGATTAGATTCACGACTGAGTACACAAAATAGGTATAGAGTGAGATTTGGCACGTGGAATGTTGGAACAATGACAGGTAGAAGTAGAGAGTTGGCGGAGGTTTTGAGGAGGAGAAATGTAAATGTCTGTTGTGTGCAAGAAACAAAGGGGAAAGGAGAAAAAGCAAGGGAGATTGGTGAGGGGTTTAAAATTTTGTACTCGGGAAGGACTTGTACAAGAAATAGTATGGGAGTGATCGTAGATAAGAACATAAGAGAAAAAGTAGTAGAGGTTTTCAGGAAAAGTGATAGAATAATCGTGGTGAAAGTGATTGTAGAGAATATGATATTGAATATAATTCGTGCGTATGCTCCACAAGTAGGTTGTGAGGAAAGTCAGAAGGATGAGTTCTAGAGAGAGGTGGATGAGGTGATACAGAGAATTCCGGGAAGTGATGATATTTTGATTGGTGGGGATATAAATGGACATGTAGGAAATAGTAGAACAGGTTATGAGAGAGTGCACGGAGGGTATGGTTTTGGTATTAGAAATGAGGCTGGAGAAAGAAAACTTGATTTTGCATTAGCGTATGATTTGACAATTGTAAATATACATTTTAGAAAAAGAGAAGAGCATTATATTACCTATAAGAGTGGAGCAAACAATACACCGCGTCATCATTTATATATTGTTTATTATAGTGAACATTCGGAAATTAACAATTTACAAAATTATATATGCCTAATAAGTAATAATTAAAAATAAGAGAATTCGAGATCGTTGGATTATGCTATAATATAAACTGCACCAGGATATAAAATTATAAATTTGTATATACAAAAAAATATAAATGCATATATGAATATACAATCAAATCTTTGACTCAATTATATACTTACATATACAATATATATACGAATTTATTATTTACGAGTATTTATAATTTTTATATTTTTTTCACATATTCTTCTTATACTTTTATTTACTTAATTTTAGATTCTGAGCTGAGTGTTTAAAATGTTTATTTTTTTTTTTTATCCTGCGTACAGATTTTCGACCAGAATGAGTGCTCCGATCTCTTCGATCACAGTTTGTTTCCGGCAGCAATTCACATCTAGTTGGTACTTTAGAGATATAATTTTTGGTTTTTTTTTATTTTTATTATAAAATTATATTTATACACGGTATCTCTTTGTGATTATATATTATAATATAGTCGTAACAATGAAATTATGATAATTAAATTTTTTAACCGCACGTTATTGTGTATATAGTTAACCATTGTACTTTTTTAAACTGTGAGCCTTAACGCACACGCAGGTCATTCCAACAAAAGGTATATTATTTTATACATTGGTTTATTGTCTGTGTTTAATTTTATTTTCATTTTTTAAAGTTTAATAATAAATTATAAGAAATAAGAGAAAATTACGTGCCTTAGGCTGTGTAACTATCTATGCAGTGAAGTAAATTTTTCAATCTATACCGTCATTTTTCCAAGAATATTCATTAGGTGGTTTATTCAAAATTTATTTGAATTAAATTCATTTTCTCTATATTATAACTTTGATGATTACTTATATTCATCTTAAAGTAAGGACACGAATTCTAATTTTAGAAACATATCATAAATATTAATAGTAATAAAAATAACAACATATTATTTATTGAATATTCTTAAAGGAAATGAAAATAACTTTTTACACGAAAAAAAGTTCGTGTAAAAAATATATGTTTTTATTAAAGAATCAATATGAGTAAAACGCAAGGCTTGAAGTAGATTTTGAAATGCATTTTAAATGATATCGTTTAAAGTCACCATTTAAATTTAACATTATCTCCTCTCTCTCGCTTTTATTACTCTATAAATATCTATTTTAATCGAATTCAATACGAGGATAATAACTGTAAAGCGTTTAACCAGTCGTTTGCTATAAAATCAAAACAAAAATAGTCACCGAGATATTTTTAGGGAATTAAAAATAAAATATTGGAATCAGCAATCGCGTGTTTGTTTATAAGATCACTCTGTTCGATATATTTTAAGGAGGTTTCTCTTTTGTAACATTGCTTCTCCGAGTTTTGTAATGTTAAATATGTATATTATGTGAATTCCCAAACGCTCGAAAAATCCGGTCTCTTGTAAGCGAGTTCTGTGAATGATTTATTATTATTTCAGTGTGAAAAACAAAAGCTCAGTAATATCGTCAATATCGATAAATGACCTCATAAATAATGCGAACACTTCTCGAGAACTGTTCACACACACGCGTATATATAATATACATATACTAAATATACGTACATTTTATAAACACATTTGATGATGAACAGTAAAATATTTTATGTGAATTACATATAAAAATAGTTTTTTCCCGCGACTTCGCCTGCGTGGAATTCAGAATTTCATCTTTTTTACATAATTTATAAAATTATATTATATAAAATAGCTGTCCGCCTGAAACTCCGTACATGAAAACTACATTACAAATATGCTCTTTTCAAGTTGTTGATTCGAGTATATGTTCGCGTTACAGCCTCAAGATAATTAGTACATAACTTCAAGGCTTCTCTATATATTATGTTTAATGTTCTATTGTTTTCTGGTAGCAAAATATATTGGTTTTCGAAAGATCCTACTCGAGATGAGCCAGCATATAATTGTCCATGGAAAAAACACTCCTTTTTCAAGTCTATACCCGCCAGCGAAAATGTTTATTCCTGGGACTTATTTATTGTGAGTGCAAATGACAATTTAAGTGGAAATTGCAAGCGTTTAAAAGATAATAAGTAAGTCCGTCAGTGTCATCGGAATACGCGGAATGTGCGCTAGTTATCCAGCTGCTGGCCTGTCGATAATGGTCACTACCATTAAATTATCTTTCTAAACGACATTTAAACTCATATAGTATTTTTTTTTTAATTCCACAATGGAAAATTCCACAATATATGTAGGTAATTGAAATTACCCGAACATTAACCATATCGTAAGTGAAATACGAATACAATTTTACACTGTAGATACAAAAAAAGTATTTAAATAAAATTTCAAAACTTAATATCTATGTACTTATTATTTGTTAAGAATTCTTCATTTTGCCTTGGTTCTTTCATGTTTTCCGTTCAAATTTTGAATGACCTACCGAGTTACACAACTCGCCGTGTCTATTCAGATGTTGCAGAACTTGCCATCATTTCATCACGTTTTGAACTCATAACATTAACCAAATATATATCCAGTCAAATATTTGTGTAATATCTCGTAATTATAATAAGACATGATATTCTAATCACTTCTTCTGATTGTAATCTGATGTGAACTATGTTTTTACAAATCTTTCCTCCAAAATGCACATTTATGAGATCTGTTGTAAACTATTCAAAATCTTCAATTTCGTCCGATGTATTTCTTCTGATTTTGAGTCGTATCTTTCATAGACTCTTTAACAAGTTAAATTATATTGTTCTTTAGTCCATCCCATTCTTAAGTACGGATCTGTTCTTTGGAACCCCAATTAGCTTCAGATCCTTTAACGATTAAAAGAGTTCAGCGAAGATTTTTGTACTTTACTATTTTTTATTTAAGGTTCCTTGTCCTCCACGTAACTATATTCCTATAGGTGAACTTTTAAATTTAAGCAGCCTTAGTGATAGTAAACATACAGCGACTTTATCATTTTTTCCCAAACTTTTATCTTATTCAACTTATTGTCCAACAATTCTTTTACAAATAAATTTTAAATTTACTGCTCATTATACCAGATTTACTACTCCCTTTTTTATCACATTTCCCTCGTTCAACAATCTAATTAAACTCCTCTCTATCGTTTTATGCCTTTTGTTTTGTTGTTGATGTTGTTATTGTTATCGTCATCGTCGTTTAAATTATTATTATTATTATTATTATTATTATTATTATTATTATTATTATTATTATTATTATTATTAATAATATGTTCTTACTTTCCGGTAATGACCTTATTACAAGTTTGCTTATCGGGGTTTATTGAAACATGTTATTTTATTTCTGGACATAAATTTATATAATTTATGGTAGTCGTCATTGCATTAAGGTGCAGTGTGTATTGGGGTACAGTAGGTAGTGTATATTGCATAATGGCAGTAATGCGACGACTATTATGAAACGTTGCGAGTTTTTGCTGGTGTATTGTTTAATGTGTATTGTACTTAAACTATAAAATATATATTATATCTAACACGTGAATAATACACCATTTAAATATATATGTAATTTATTTATTTTTTACAAAACTTGATCTATACTTTCCTGCAATTTATGTTATTGTTGTCACGTATTATTTCTCATAAGTTGATCAATAATTCCTTCAAATTATATAAGTATATTATTTTATTTCATCTAATGTTCTCGTTTATAGAACATTGCTGTGTTTTTTCAACCATTAAGTAATATTTTAATTCCTATTTTATGTATATATATATATATATATAATAAGTGCTCATATTTGAGAGTGATTTAAAAAATGTTCCATATCTTATTTTAGATGAGATTAATTCAGAGATATGTTTTTGTTTCCTAACTTCGGAAATGTTTCGACGATCGTGTTTTAAATGTGACGATGCCAAATTCTTGAAAATTAGGTGTGGCGATTCAGTGCAGGACCTTTATGAATCATTCGAATCTTTTTCGAATCAAGTGCCAACATTTTACAATCAAGGTTTTAAAAACTGTTCGCATGCCCTTGCTTCCCCAAAAAAGTCTATGTATACTATGAATAAAAAATTTTAGCTATTTTATTTATTTTATTAAGAACATATTTATTTTAATTTTATAAATTATATATAATTATTAATTACTAACTAAATTACCCGGCTTTGTCCATGAAATGTTAAGCTATTTAACATATATTTACATTGTTATGAGTACAATTGATATTTACTAATAGGTGCTGTTCGGTACCCAGCGTTGTCCAGGTTATTTATTTATTTACAAATATATACGGACTTATGTCCTATTACATATAATATGTTGTTGTAACACATATATATAGATTACAATAATATAAAAATGACATTGTTGAAGGTTTTAACTTAAATATAACAAAAGTATTAACTAAAATATATATGCGTAAATATAAAGTGATTGTAAAACAATATTAAATATAATCAAAAGTGTAAATATTACCGGCGTTCATTAAAAGATTAGCGGGTGAATTAAAATTATAATTTTTGTTAGAGAAAATAGGATAAAATGGTAAGGGGTGTCGAGTATTAAGATTATTTATTTTAAAACGAATTAAGGACAACATTTCTGAACAGTCAATAATACCAGATATTACTTTATGCAAACATTTTGAGAGCAGCAGTAAGCGACGATCATTGAGTGGAGTAAGACTGAGGAAGTTTAAAACGTTATCGTATGAATTATGGGGGGTCTATGGAAATTAAATTTGAATAAAATAAATCGTAATAAGTTATTCTGAATTGATTCTAACATATTATTTTGTTTTAGTGTATTATTTAACCAGACTAAAGGGCAGTATTCTAAGTTAGAAGGAACTAGAGAGCAATAAAGTATTTTTAGGGGAAACGAGTCTGAAAAGGCACTACAAGTACCAGTACGCTTAATGAAGCCTAAATTAAGCATAGCTTTATTTTTATCATTTCTATATGTAAGGAAAAGTTTAATTTTGTATCAAAGATTATACCCAGGTCTTTAAAATCAGAGACGAGATCTATTTTAGAGTCAGAAATGTAATATTGAAACTTAATTGGATTTTTTATTTGGTGAAAGTGCATAAACTTACATTTATTAATATTTAATGTTAATTGATTTAAATTACATCATATTTACAAATTATCAATATCGGATTGTAAATTAATCGCGTCTTCTTCCGTTTTTTTTTATTTTTACTAGTTTAGTGTCATCAGCAAAGAGAAAAACTTCGCAATTTATAATAGTAGTGGGAAGATCGTTGATAAATATATTAAAAAATAAAGTGGATAGATGGTCCCCTTGGGGAACACCAGAAGGAACATGGAATTGAGCAGATTTAAAGTTAAGGTACTTAACAATTTGTATACGACCAGAGAGAAATGACTGGAGCCAAAGAAGTAAGGAACCAGAGAACCCGAAAGATTGTAATTTCTTAAATAAGATTACGTGATTCACTTGATCGAATGCCTTTAAAAAATCGTTATAAATAGTGTCTGTCTGTACGTTCAGTTCGAAGGAATGAAGAATTATGTTTTTAACGATTGATAAATTATTACAGGCTGATCGATTAGGAATAAAGCCATATTGTTTACTTGTAAGGAAAGAAGAGCAAAAACTTGATCATTTAGATGAAATTAATTGTGAAAAGAGCTTAGGAATGATAGATATCTTAGAAATAGGGCGATAATTAGAGATTAATGAAGGGTCACCGTTTTTAAGAATTGGAGAAATAAATGATGTTTTCCACTGTGTTGGAAAAATACCTTTACTCAGGGAGATATTGAAGATATTAGTTAAAGTGGGCGTGACGATATATGATACTTATGATACAAATAATCCTTTGCAGGTACTGAATTATTATTTTGTTCGTGTTTAAAATGTTTTTAGAACAGTGTTTTTTACGCGACCAAATCGTACTAAGAAATAATTCTACAACAATTCTTATAACCAAGATTGGTACCCTATTTTACCTAACACCGTTCCGGCGCCATTTGACGTTACCCAACAAAAACAAAAACCAATGGGAGCACCAACCAAACCTATGGCACTGTATAGAACAATCAGAATGGGCACTAATTAAAATTTATACAGGCAACATAGGAGGGTGGTGAAATCAAAGCGGCCAATGTTTTCGGAGGACTATAATTGACACTATTTGTATGACCAGTATGACCACTATTTAAAAAAAAAGATTTACGTGGTTTTACATCCATATGTGTATGTATCCATATTCAAAATAACGTAAATGTAATTCATCGATTTAACGTATTACATTTTTTTTTTAATTCAATAAAAAATTCTAATTGTTTTTGTATACCCACTGAAATTTGACCAGAGGGCTACCTTTCTGGTATGAACAGTTAAAAAGATAGAGAGTTATTTAAATATCATCTATAACGTATTATGCGTAGAGACATAGTTCCAATACTGTGTCTTCTTATTACGCAATTTAGAAATTTGGTTTAAAACCTATAGATGATATAGAGAAGTCACACAAATATTTGGTGGAAGCCAAATTTGATATTTCAATTAGTAGTAATATTGAAATCAATAGCCGAATAATCGTACTTTTACTAAAATTAAATAAGCTGTATTTTTTTCTATAATATATATTTTTTAAATCTACTTCCGTCAAACATTTATAAACTTTTTATCTTTCTATACATCTATAAACTGTTTTTCTGAATTGAATGTAGCAGGCGCACTATTGAAATTACGAATTCGCATTTTATCTAATATTTTCTGCGTTAGGCGTCTTCTTAAATAAGTCGCTCCATTATTTCTAATGTGTTTTGAACTTCTTTAGACGTCCTCCCCGTATAATATTGTAAATATGTATATGCACCTTTTATCGTGTAATTGTTAAAAGTAATAAAACTTATATATACGCAACTTACTTCTCCTCTCGGTAAATTAAGTTTCTTTGATGTTTTAGGTTTAAACTTTAAATCGTATCACTCGAGGCAGTAAGTATGTACATCGTATATTATATAAAACAAGGTTCATGCTTCGTACTTATTCGTTAACGGGATTCCCCGTGTAAATATAAATATGGATATGTACGCTACGATGAATTACAAACGAAGTGTATGCATTTAATTACACTTACTTTTACGCTTGATAATAACCTTTTAATTTTCACTATGCACATTGCGACGTATATAAATAATATGCACTCGTCAAAGGTATTTTTAATTCAATTTTAAAGTAAAATGAGTTATAAAATCAAAGTATTTATAATTTTCTAACGACGTATGAAACATTACTCGTATCTAAAAAAAAATGGATTTTGGAATAGATAATCGATGAATAATGTATTAAAATTTGTATTTAATAGTAGCTATATATTCCATCTAGTAAATCCGGATCTTGCTATGATATATATATATATATATCTTCTCATTTACATAATAATTTTGTCATTATCAACACAAGGTGCAGTGTATATATCTTATTTCTTAAATCATTGTATAAATGAAATTTTGAAAATAAATAAATAAAATCTTTATTTTGACGAGGTTTTCTTGAAAATTTTAATTTTTTAAATCATTCAGGCCAACCTTAAGTTTTTAAAAATATATAAATTACTATTTTTATATATATATATATATATATAATAAAAAAAAAAATTAGTGTTTATTTTTTATTGAAAATTGGTGGTATCTTGAAATACAAATATTTTGGTTCTTTATTTTGCTAACTTTGACGATTCAAACGTTTACAATGTATAGTAATGAAATCGAATATATTTCACGCATTTTATTAAAAATTATAAAATTATATTTAACAAAAGTGAGCATATATACAGTAACACAAAATACACCCGATGTGATTTTATATATACGTTTAATATTCGATCACGTGTCTTCGATTGAAGAATCTTCTAAGAGGGTACGCAAGAATTGCGCACATCACACGCTGTCATATTATACTCATGCTCACTGTTTTAATTCGTTATTATACGAGTACACAAATGCGAAATCGCTTCATATTTAAAGTCGTATAAATATGTTTGTCTTATGTCTACTTATAACCTACCACGTCTTACACCTTAAAGTATATACCTGTACAGTAATTTTTTTCAAAAAAAATCCCTTCCCGTACTCCCTATGTAAAACATAATTGCAAATAATTCATTGAGGTCCGTTTTACGTGCGTGAACAATTTTGTGTCGTGTGTGTCAGTGCCTATTGTAATATATTTTAGAGCACAAAGATGTTCAGTAAAAAATTAAACAATTTTCACGAAATTATAAATTACAATTATTATTCCTACATAAAATGTTTAATAGTGTAATTAATACATTTATATTTGTATGAATAAAATTAGTCACAAGGGTGGGGTGGTGTGACTGCTGTGCTCTCAGTGAACTTTATGAGTTGTCTCCAGGCTAACTTGTAATTCAATAAAATAGAATTATTTAAACAAAATTAAATTAAAAAACATAAATTATTGAAACAAAATAAGTGTACTTAAATTTAATTTACTTCACATTTATTTATGATATCACATCTTTATAGTGCTTAAAGATCTAATAAATGACTGATTACTTTTTACTTAGCCATTTTTTATACGTAGTTCAACGAAATATTTTTGTTGTGATAAGAAAAAAAGCTTAGCGAAAATTCAACTATTCAAAATACATAAAATGTAATTCTAAAAAAAAGAAAAAGATTTCGATTCACTAGATTCCTTTTTAGATTATTATAGTGAGAGTAAAATGTCAATTAAATGTTTTTTTTTTTTTTTGCACTAGAACAGAATTATTAAACATTTATTAATGGTTTTAATAAAATGACCAAAAATTGATTTTGACAATAACCTAGAAAAGAGGGAGACGAATTGAAATCCTTTTCAGAAATAAATTTTGGTTCACTGTAATTAATCGAATATTCATCAAGAATTTTAATCTAAACAATAAATGATAGAAGAAATTCACCGTTTCCGAATAATTGTATGTAATTGAGATAAAAAAGATAATCATTCTAATAACAGCAAAACGTATTATATTGTACACGTTATAATACGTAAAAACGAAAAAATTATTAATATTATTATTATTATTATTATTATTATTATTATTATTATTATTATTATTATTATTATTATTATTATTATTATTGTTAAGACGACGAGTCTTATGTCACGCAATGGAGTGTAGTAATAATATATTTATATATATATATATATATTATTTAAACAAACAAATTTGCTTTGCTTACATTATACAAGAGAACTGATGCGTAATCCGTGATGAAAGGTTTTGTCATATTATATACGTCGTTAATATGGATTGAAGTTTTCGAGATACCTGTATAATGAGACTATTATATACATAATATATGTAAAATATATTATTTATATTTATTTAGTGATGACGGTGAACTCGGCCGTCGTCGCATAAATGTCTTTATACAAAATCGGTGTTCGACACCACGCAATCTCGTACATATATAACCATGATAAAATATGAAATGTATTTCAAAGTATATATATATATATATATATATATATATATATATATATATATATATATATATATATATATATATATATATATATATATATATATATATATATATATATATATATATATATATATATATATATATATATATATATATAAATGGAAGTTTCGGAGTAGAGTTTCGTATTCGCCGAACGGAAGCCGCACGGACAGTGATGTTGGTTATCAGTTAAAAAAAACTTTTACGTTACTTGCTTCGCGGACATCCCGTGAACCTTATCTTATTTCAGACTTAACTATACGAGTATATACTGTGATCTTCGAAGGCACAAAAGTATTACACATAAAATAAAAATGAATCCGTCTTTACATATCCAATATAAATGAACTATAAATAAAACAAAATTTTAATAGTTTTATTCTATAAAAATTCGAATAAATTGTAATTGTAGAAAATACTTGTTTCCTTTTATTACTAATTACTATTTATTATATCATGAACCCGAATGAGTTAACTGATCTTTACGTTTCAATGTCTATCACATTATACATCTGGTGTTTTAAAAATCTGTTTAGTATTTTTCATTTTATATTTGTCGAGGTTTTTCATTTTTCATTTTTTTTATATCGTTCTTATGCATAGGTGTAACCAAACTTCTTGTTTAGGCTATGCAAGGAAGCTATGTACTAAAGTGTTACAGTAGGAGCTCCACCCCCATACCGCCTAAATAGTCAGTACTTATTTACAGGGGCGCTTTAAGATTCAATGTTTAGAGAGGAGAAGGGGGGCGAATACAATTTGCTGCCCCTAAATTTACAGTACATATTAAAATTCCAGCAGACTAAAACATAATTCCATATGTCCATGATCGGTGTGCCGCCCCCTAAAAATTTTCGCCCGGAGCAAATGCACCCTTTGCCCCCTGCCTTTAATGCACCCCTGCTTATTTATAGAATTATATTATTATTATTAGGTTTATTTATTTATATTCATTGATGAAGGAAAAATTCGTATGTGATACAATGAACACTCAACTCAGATAAACTAACTAATCTTACCAACACCAGTGAGAAACATGCCAATATTCCACTAAAAACGCATGTGTGAAAAGTATCGGAAAATGTTCCATTAAAAAGTTGTGTTATTAATATTAAATTGCTTATTAAATTATTTTACAAATATTATTACTAATAATAATAAAAGTAACGAGCCGCAAGGTGTTGTGAATGTTGTTTAAGTGAATTACTTGGGTAAGATTTTAGAGTGTATTGTTATCACTCTAAATTTGAAAGCAATGATAAATCATTGCATTCGATAAAACGATTCTGAGCGGAGCTTCGGTGTTATATTATTTATTATTAATACTATATAAGAATAGAGTATGTATAGAACATATAATTAATAATAGTAATTTTTAAATATAATAACTAGATGCGATTTGCTTTCGGGAACAAACTGTAACCGAAGAGATCGGAATACTCCTACTGGTAAAATTTTTGGACACGGTCATAAAAAAAATATATATATATAATTTTTTTTTTCAATGGTTTTTTAGTTATATTTTTAGGCGATTTTGAGAAAATCAAAAAATGATCTTTCTAAAGTACCAACTAGATACAGTTTGCTACCGGAATGTAACTGTGACCGTAAAGATCGGAACACTCCTTCTGGTAGAGTTTTTTAATATAAGCATAAATTAGCGTATATTCGACACGTGTTTCTGTTTGTGTTAATAGTTTTTAGTTACCTAAATGTTTCGAAACGCATAATTTCTTGTCTTTTGCGAGTATTACAAAAATCAACATTAACAATACCTACATATATTATATTATTATTATTATTATTATTATTATTATTATTACTATGTTTTCTAGAAGACCTGTGGGGTAATCCTCTACCTACATATCAGATACCCAAAGAACACTTTGCTGAACCCGGAGATTCGGTCAGACTGTACTGCGAAGGTTTCGTTGGTAAATAATGGTTTTCGGTCCATTTTTGACACATTTAACGGCATTATTGTATTAAAATAAAAATTAACGGAAACTATCACGTGGTAATATGTATGTGTGTGTGTGTAGGTAAAGTTAATCTTCCGGACGCGGTCAACACCATCAAATGGAAGAAAATCGGTGGCAATCAAACGATCGAGTCGAACGACAGATATAGAATAGAGGAAGTGATTAGGTATAATATATTTATAAAAAAATATATACATATGTTTTTAATGTTTATATAAACCAAAATAAATATAGCAAATTCGAACATTTTTTTTCTATCTTTCCCAGAGAAAATAACCAAGTGCTGGGAGCATTTCTGTTCATAAACGAAATTCAACAAACCGATTACGGACAATATGTGTGCTCAGTTAGCAATACCGATGACCAAATTGTGCAACAGTTTATTAATATCACGAAACCTGGTGAGTTATTTTTTTACGGATTTATGCTCGTCGGCAAACGGCAATGCTGGCAGTGTGTAGAAAGTGCAACCGCACAGGGCCTCGCACTTTTTAGTCGTCTCTAGGGCCCCGTGCTTTTATAACAGAATTATTATATAAACAAATTTTTTTATTCGGAAAACAAATATTGTAATATAACGTTGGTATTTATTTCTTATAACTCATTTAATCGTCCGTAATAATTCGTGAATATTCTTTGTATTATCTGATCTATGATTTTATATCTTTACTCACAAAAGAATTTTATATTGATATAAATATTTAATAATATCCTATATTATTATACTATAATAAATAATAATTATTATAGTAATATACCATTATAATCCATTATAAGAAATATAATATTAAATATATCTTATTTCAAATTTATGATGATAACAATAAGCTCTAAAATCTTTATCCAAGTAAATTCACTGTACACAACAACCCGCGGCTCACTACTTTTTAAATTTATATATATATATATACATATATATATATATATATGAATGTGTGTGTGTGTGTGTGTGTGTGTGTGTGTGTGTGTGTGAATATACAATTAAACCAAATTGTATTGTTTATTTACTATCAGTTTCGACAAAAGTCATCATCAGGTATTTATTATTTATTATTTACGAACATTATTTTATAGTTTTTATTTTTTATTTCTATTTCTTTCACATATCTTTTTTTTATTCTCATATTTATTCAATTTTTCGTTTTCCTTTTTGTTTTTACTACTTTATAATATATTCTATTTATTTTTGTTTTCACTTACCTGGTATTTCGGTGTTTAATAAAGATTAAACATTAGACAACCTAGAGTAATAAAAATGTAATGTATTTTTGTTATGGTCAGGTAGGAAAGTGACAATGCGAAACTGGGCGGTGAAAGTATTATTACACATAATTATAAATATTTGAAGTTTAAGAGCTAGTTCACATGACGAGCGTTAAACGCGCGTTAGCCAAACGTTCACATGGAAGGCGTTAAACGCGTTAAGCGGTTTACACGTAACAATAAATCGTTATTGACAATTTATCGTCGTTTTATTGTACCAATTTATCGAAATAGTGAATATTGTTTACGCTACGATTTCTTGTCCAATATTCTTGTCGAAAAAATTATCAACGAAAAACGAACTATCCTCCGTGAACGCCAATGCAAACTAAATCAAATTAAGCGATAAATTGCGTTTCAACTTGTCGTTACGATTTGCAGAAATTGATGCCGCTCGGCTTCAATCATCCGATCAGTTCAATTCAATAAATCGCTACAATGTCCTATTTATACGCAACGATAAATCGAAACAATTCGATCGTTACGATAAATTGTTAGCATTTATCGTAACGTGTAAACCCGGCTTTAGCCAAACGCGCGTTTACAATTACTATACAATTGCTATTAACTGTACATATTATGATAACACGCGTTGGTGGGCGACGCGCGTTCAACGCCACGCCAACGCAAATACCCTGTCTACGCGCGTTTTAACATGTTGTGGATTTGAAAAAAACTCGATTGTGACTCGGCTCGTGTATGAGTAAACGAATCGTTTACACCACCGAGCCGAATATTATCAACTGTCCACCCCTTTCTGCGAAACATTGACGAAAATACTTTACCGCCGTAAAAATATGTTACGCGCGATTATAAGGTCGTCGCCTCCAGTACGTCGACGCGATAGACAGCGAAATATTCATATTTATAATAATACGATAAATTGCGATAATGTAATTAAGCAGCGTTGCTGATTACCCGCAAGTCGTATTGGGGTATTATAAATATGAATATTAAGATAGCGAAAAATATCTCTCGGGCGAACGACCAACCGGTCGAGCCATTGAGATTGTTCGTGGCCGTCGGAGAGATACGTGTGCGTGTGGTTATATTTCGCTAATAGCAATCATCATATTATTATATTTTTATTGGAAATAATACTGTACATCTGTATAATAAACACCACTGTACCGAAATCGGTTAACGAAGTCATTTTTTTTTTTAATCGGTAGTGACATCACTCCACAATACCACCGTGACAATTGACTGTTGGTGTCAACTGACAAATGCGGGCTTAAACGCGTAAAATATGTAATCATGTGAACAGTGGCTTGAAAACGCGCGTTTGGCTAACGCGCCTTTAACGCCTTTCATGTGAACTAGCTCTTATACTTAATTTATTATTTACCTTACTCGGAATAGTCGAATAGACAGTTAGTAAATCTGTATCAAAAATAAAATTTTTACACTTTGCCTAGGAATTTTATAAAATGCTTAATTTGACTATATGTTTATGACATATACATATACATTATATGGACATGTGTCTGGTACCGGTAAGTTTTTGAAGCTGATAAAGTGTAAGGTGATTAAGGAATGTAATTCTAGTAAATCTTTTTTTTTTTAATGCTCTGTGGTAAGTGGTATAATAATGGAAATTTAATAGCCAATAGGTATGCAATAAGGAATATGAAATAATAAATTATTAATAATTTGTTATTATGAGTCAAACTATATTTTATCTCGGGAAATATAAATAAGTTGTTTATTATTTTACCATTCAAATATCATTCACGTCAATTTTAATGTTTTTATCTCTGTCCTTTTTCACTTATCAACTTTTGATTTTTAAACGATGACCTAACCTATTTGGTTTTAATTATAATGTTCTTAAGGAATTTATTCTTTAACATGTTGATTTTTAATAAATATTTAATGAGTTCAATGCAAGAGAAATACTGTAGAAAATGTACTCTCTTAGAGGAGCTTTAACAGAAATTTTTAATTGAACATCTCTTTTTAAAAATCAATGTAATTTTAATTACCTGCCACTAATAAATATTATGTATGAAAAAGTGCCTACTATGACCAAATTTTTTAATTTTTCATTCATTAACTGTTTAGAAATAAAAAGGACTTACATTTATTTAATATATATATATATATATATATATATATATATTATATATATATGAAGTAGTGTATAGAAAAAAATATAGATTGCCGTTTAAAAATCAAAAGTTTACATTTGTTTAAGATGTAAAAAGTGTGGCTATATCTTTGAAAATGGT
This sequence comes from Slavum lentiscoides, assembly GCA_032441835.1. Classification (NCBI taxonomy): domain Eukaryota; kingdom Metazoa; phylum Arthropoda; class Insecta; order Hemiptera; family Aphididae; genus Slavum; species Slavum lentiscoides. The sequence goes on along the minus strand of CM063710.1, from coordinate 22,400,905 downwards.
CTATAAATAATCCTTAAATGATTTATTAAATGAATAAAAACAACGAAAACAAATTTGTTTAAAATCTTGGGAGATAAAAAATATCACCTTGTATATAGTACATTCATAATATAAATGATCGACTAACTGCAATAAATCGAAATTTTTTATATTTTCTTAGAATTTCAAAACGCTTATGGTTTGAACTCTCGGAAATCCGATAAAAATATGCTTCTAGTGCGATTATATAATATATAATATAATAATGCAATAATTATACAAAATTCAAATAAATAAATGCAACGAATATGAAAAATAAGATAATGTAATTTGTCTATTTCGTATTTTGTACAGTAATAAATAATTACCTTTCCAACATGTACCAAAAAGAAATCTGAACGATGTATATTAGCGAGATTTCCGTCGTGTTTTAATATGTGATTCCGACGTATAAAACCAAATACAAACCCCGTGAAAATGTCAAATAAGTCTTGAAATCGGTAAAAACATTTTCATTTGTACTCAATTTCGATCCGATGTGAGTTAAATTATATAGAAATCTGTATATTATAAGAATATCGAATATGATTAAATGCCATTGGTGTTGTTTGAATAGCTAAATTTTGCAAGTTCTTATAAAAAAATTCTATTTTGTTTTGCAATTTTACTTGCTAAAATCAGCAATACTTATAGCAATATAAAATTTAGGAGACGTTTAACTCATTTATGAGGTTAACATATCTATAAAATGTTTATAACCGCAATCCACAATTACAATTTAAACAGCTTATGTAAGAACGTTCTATATATTATTATATACCAGTGATAGTATTAATTTAATCGAAACCATACTTTACCGCTGAAAACGTAAAAATTCAAAATTATAGAACAATATATTAATCAAAAAATCATAAAGCTGTTAAGTTAACGCTATATATCGTATTATTATTTCGACTTGTACCACAGTATAATATATTTGTTTAAGTTTGCTGCAGTTGTTGAGTGTTTTTTAATCTATTTTATTATTATTATCATTATTATTATTATTATTATTATTTATTACTATTACTATTACTATTACTATTATTATTATTATTATTATTATTATTATTATTACTATTACTATTACTATTACTATTACTATTACTATTACTATTACTATTACTATTATTATTATTATTATTATTATTATTATTACTATTATTATTATTTATGCAAAAATGTAAATTGGTGAATTTATTTAAATTATGTCCTAATTGCGTTCATAATGTTCGAAACGTGTATAATTATGCGTCTTACCTATTACTCGAGAAAAATTATTCGACTAAATTGCTGCTTTAACTTACTATATAATTTACGATAATATGGTATATATTATAATATTGAAAACTCGCAGGTTGGTTGTATATTTTTATCTTTATGAATTGTTTTTACAGTAAAATGCTATTACGATGTTGTATACAAATGAAAAATATACCGTTTTTAAATAATTTTTGTCATTATTGAAACAAAAACAAAAATCAATCCAAAACGAACGAAATATTTTAAGGTTCTGATAAACCCCATAGTTAATAATTTTTTTTATCTAATTTTAATCGAAGTTTTTAAAGATTTTATTATTATTATTATTTTTTTTTTTTTCATATTAAGTACTCGTACGTTGTACAATATAATAATTTTTGAATGTCGTATTTTGAAAAAAAAAACAAAGCAGGTTATTATTTACCACTGTCTATAATTAACGAGTGTATAAAGTTGGAGGTAGTATTTCAAAATATGACACTTAAAATCATAGATCTATATTTTTAGATATTTTCCCTTTAAAATTATTCACGTATTCCAATATTGTGTTATTGTTATTGCTTTTTTGCGTTATAATCGATTTTTACTTCTATTATCTATTTATTTACTGATAAAACGTGTGTTAACCCAATTCCCAGATACAGTAATAAGACTAGGTAACGCACATTATATAATTTCAATTATAATTCACGTGTAGGTATAATATTTTACTAATCTAAGAAATTATAAATTTTACTACATTAGTAAAGGGTGATTATTACGGATATTTTTGTGGTGCATAGGGACATAGGGTGATACGGGATAGAGTTCGGGAGCGGGAGGAACCGCGCCTACGCTTGTCTATATAGATACGTAGAAAGTTCATGTCAGCCAATAAGGTTAATATAATATATAATACATATAATGTGATATGTAAGGTGTATATCGTTTGTATAAGTATTATTATGTGTGTATAATATGTCGTGTTGTTCGGGTTTTCTTTTTTCAGTAGTTTACAATGAGCAGTCCAATAAAAAAGTGCACAGAGACCTAAAGTTGATCGTTTTCATCATATTGGCGATAATATTGATCGTTTGGAAACGCCAATGGTTCTGCTCAGCACATCAGGCGCTGAAGAAAAAATTCGAAAATAACAAATACGCTCTGTGTAAGCATTCTCACTCTCTCTCTCTCTCTCTCTCTCTCTCTCTCTTTCTCTCGATAATAATCGATCTCTGACAATAAACAAGAGAAGAGGGCGTTTTATTTTTAAAATTATTATTATTATCGTCATTGTCATCGTTGTTGATTTACATAATATTGTGCGTATTGCAGCAGAAAAGACCGTACATAACGTCATCGTGTTTTATGACGAAGAAAACAAAGAGAGTGCAGAATACTTGGTGGAAAAAATAAAACATCGTGATAATTACATAACCAAAAAATATCACATACATTTCGATGGTGGTTAGTATAATTTAGATTTTTAACGATGTGTTTTTTTTTTTTGTAAAATTATTTACTCGAATATATTGTGTTTTTTCTCTACAATTGTTGTACGGCAGCCTTCAATAAAACGCACACACACTTAATTAAAGCTTACGACTTCGCCATATACCTATTGTCCTCGAACAATGCGATCACGTCGTCTCTGACAGCGAATTCGATACAAAAACCGTTTGTCTTAGACAACGCATCGCTTAAGAAATACATAATCGTGAGTACTTAATATATATATATATAATATATATTATTAATATAATTAATATAATTAATAAATCTTCTATATGTATTTATAAACAAATATATTTGGAACAACTCCCATTCTTATAAAACCAAATTTGTCAAGTCTAGAAATGTTCGAAGTTCACAACTCATATAATGGTATGCGTGTTCTAATGTATAATTTTGACTTGCGAATAAAGTTACATTAGAATACGCACACCATTATATAAGTTGTGAACTTCGAACATTTCTAGACTTGACAAATATGGTCTTATAGGAATGGGAGTTATTCCAAATACATTTGTTTATAAATACATATGCAAGTCTTTATCATATAAAATAAATCCATTTGCGCGTCGGTAAAGAATTGATTAGTAATTAGTGCAGTTGTCTCTTGGACGGAATAACTACGGTATTATCAGTATTGTTCGTATTGTTCGCATATTGTTTATATTCTATTATTTTGTATTAATTACATTTAAAATAAACATATGGAGCATTTCTTTAAATTTACTATATATAAATAAATTATAATAATAAAAAGATATTCATCAATTTATTGTGGACTAATACAATATTTGTAACCACCGTGTTCATGTACGTATTCTGTAAGTATTTTTAGTGCGTATTATCGACCTAGGGTTAAATAAATAAAATCTAACAACTCTGCGAGGACGTACGTGTCAATACGAAAACAATATTGAAAACTATTCAAACCATATTGGGTATTCGAATTTGAATAGGAAACTCGGAAAAAAAATTTTAAATCAATATATCCGAATACGTATTAAGCATAAAAATTGACAAACTATATTATTAAATCAGATACTTGAATATTTGTTTGAAAATAATAGTACGATATCGGAAATCCATTATAATGAATATGCTACTTAAATCGAAAATAAATTTACTAATAATTTTCTTATAACTATAACTATTATGTAGGTTAACATAGTTATTTATATATTATATTATAGTATATAATAATTATGCGCACTTTAAACGTTTGGTATACGATTTTGTCGACGAGATGATACGATAATTATACATATACAGATTAAATTTATAATAAGAACTTTTTATCGATTTTAAAGTCCCAATAGTTTTTTAGTTATTTTATTAACGGGGTTGTAAATGCGTTTTTTAAATGTCTTCCTATTACTTGACTTTGAGACAATTATGGAAATGAATATAGCGTATAATATTTATATTTATATTTATTTTCTATTTTAGACGTTTTGCACCGGCGAAATTCCGAGACTTTTTTCTGGTCTTTTATTCATTATGTAAATACCTTAATAGATTTCCCAATACGTGCCTTCTAAAGAAAAACGTAGGCGTTTTTTCGAAATTAAAATTCACCTTATGTATATAAATTATAGATATGCCGCTTGCACATATTAGCCACGGTTAACAAATTTGAAAATTAAGCAGTAACTATATACGATTGTTGGAAATTTGTAATTAGAAAAGAAACCCGTCCCTATTATTCTCTATATAGAAGAGATATTATAAATTCTGTAGACTTTTATGGAACTAAAATCAGTCTTATAATTTCGTTAGGATTCGTGAGGTCTCCAAACGTGATATTTTGTCGCCACTTTAGAGCCTCCTTATAAGCGATCGTCTTACAGACTTGAAATACTGAATATAATACTTATAGTATTTGCGTTTCAGGATTGCGGTAACAAGCGGACAAAGTCGTGGTGCGACCGAGTACTGGAGGATTTGAACGATTGCGGTGAACACGCGAAGCGAAACCAAACCTGCAACAGTTGCGGCACACCCAATAAATTGATCAGAATCGTCTAAGTCGAAGATATCTGAACGCGATAATCGCGGTAAATATCATATGTAAAATAAAAACGGTCCTCAAAATCGTTAATATTATTATCGAAATAATAGTAATAATTGCACTGTATCGAGCCCAAAACATAGTGTTCCTATCCTATATACACCAAACACAATATTTAAATTATAATCCGCAAAGAATATAAACAAATTATTTATTTATTATTTTACTTAAATATCTTTGGTATTTTTATTACCATATGTATATATATATATATATACATATATAATGGTCAAAGTGGGAAGATACAGGGATGCTTTCCTTCACTTCTTTTAGTTAACACATTCCATCTCTTCACTTATTTTGTTTAAAATTATTCATCCTTCTTAAATTTTTTAAATCTATTTTTTTTTTATAATTTGTAGTTTTTATGTTGCCTAATTTTTTTTAGAAAAATATCTTTGGATCATTTTTTTACTTTAAGAACTATATTTTTCTAAAATGTTAACATACAGTAGATTTAAACGTCACTTAATCACAATCACAAAAAATATAGTTCATTATCATGGTTAATAGAGCATTTTGTTCAGTGGCGTACCTGTGGAGGGGGGGCGATGGGGGCATTTGCTCCACCTGTGAGCTGTATAATAATTATATGTGTGCATTGTTTTTAACGTTTTTACAATTAAGCATAATACAATTATTGTTGCACATATACCAGGAAATCAGTATACCGGTGGATGATATTATTGAAAGATTTTCAAAGATGAAACACCGTAAATTAAATTTTGTTATATAAAATTGTTTTATTTTATTATTATTGTGGTTTATGGAACTAACCGTGTGGCCAATTGTGGTCTGACGTTTCAGAATTCGGAACCACTGAAGGTTCCATCTTTGGAGTACGTAAATAACAGTCAGAAACAAACAGACCGTTGAATACATAGAACGGTTCGCTTGTTTCTGACTGCTATTTACGTACTCCGAAGATGGAACCTGCATTGGTTCCAAAACGTCAGACTACAACTGGCACATGGTTATTTGTGTAAACCACAATAATATTAGTAGTTTAACAACAATGAAAGTTTAATTAATTATTTTATATATTTTAATGTTGAATTTTACACATATAAAAGAAAATATTTGCATGGCCAAATTTCTGTGTCCGTTAATAATGTTGTTGCGGTTATGACATTACGTTGAGGGGATTGAAAGCGGGCATTTTCTCTATTCGTCTTACACACACGAAACATAGCAAAATAAACGTTTCCTATTTTCAACGTACCGATCAAACTAGAGGTTCGATAAGAAATTTGAAAACGGATTTAAATTCGTCGTGAAGTCAACTTGAGACCGACTTTCCCACATTTCTAATTTTTTTTTTCATAAATCCTTAAAAAATAAATTGAACCAATTTTAAAATAAAAAAAATTGCTAATAATCAATTTTTGAAGGTCTTAAGATAAAAAAATGAAAAAAGTGGTAAAGTCAGACTATAGTAAAATTCACGAGAAATTCAAATCTGTTTTCAAAATCCTTGTCGCATCACTATATGGATCGGTACGTTGGAAGTAGAAAACGTCCATTTTGCTATGTTTCGTGTGTGTAAGACGAAGAGAGAAAATGCCCTTTTTCAATTCCCTTGAGGAATTTTCTATATTATCAGTGGGTGCAAAATACATTTCGCCCCCCTCCATAAAAACAACCTAGGTACGCCACTGCTTTTGTTAAAAAGAGCCTTTTTTACTTACTTTTCAACAATATTGGTCGTTCACAACTTTGTCAACCCCCATTCAAAATTTTTATGAGAACACTGCTTTCATCCCCCCCACTAATTTTGATCTACTTCGACCACTGTATATGTACGTATATATAATGTATATTATATATATATATATATATATGTATATTGATATATAACCTATATTATTATTATTATTATTAATTACATATTTTTAAACGTGTAAAACTATTAAATTGCTGCTTGCCGCGATATACTTACGTAATAACTAAATGAAGTCGTAGCAGCGCAGTATTATGTTTCGACTAGGTACCATTTTCACGAAGAAAATTGATGAGACGTAAAAATTTGTCGTTTGGATCTGAGGAAATGTTGTACATATGTATACTTCCAGAATTGTGACCAAAAGTTTTATTGTTCGCATAACACACAATAGAATGCTTTTGCAGTCTATATATACATATATTTGTATTTTCGTGATTACGCATTTTACGTAATCACATTTCAAATAGGATACGTACGTATATATGAATATTATGAGTATACTCGTTTATTTCGATCCATCTGTACATATTTTCCCTTTCGCCCCTACACCACGCTGTTTTTCTTTCTTTCCTAAAACGAAAGTAATGTTTTACGACATTATTTTACACATAAGACACACGCGATATTGTACATATTTTTAATATTTTTTTAATACTTAAAAGTATATATTACTTTCTACTATAATATATATATATTTACTTTATTTTTCAACCCATACATATATATTATATTATATTGTTATTGTAGATTTTTTTTAATTTTTAGTCTGTAATCTGTATAATGTACTCGTATAAGAAGAATACGATTATAATGTATGCACCTATAGTATGTTCAAAAAGTAAATTGCATTGTACCTTTTTTTTTCCAAATCAATATTTTCGAATGAAATTTTATGCCAACACTTTTTACATTATCTTTTTGAATTATTAATACCTGAATCGAATGTTAGTTGAGAAGCTTATCAGTTATCAGTCGATAATCACGGCTACTACTACTGTCACGTCGTCCAAGATTACAATTCGCGTAGTAATTTTTATGGATGCAAAATTATAAGCCATTACAAATTATTAATTTGCCTTGGATCTTTGCTATTATTTATATATACATATATATTCTTATTAATATTAATAGAATTTGTTTATACATATAAATAGATTATATATTAATTAAATTCCAATGAGTATTATAAAACACAAAAAACAAAATATAGAATTTTTTTATTAAATTTGTTTATTTATTACCAGTTACGGCTAAGTCATCGTCAGGTTTAGGTATAACGTGAAAAAGATAACATAACCAAAGCAAAAATTAAAATTAAGAATATGTAGAGAAAATTATGATTATTACAATAAAATATATATTTAAAAGTTATAATAGAAATAGCAGTAATATATTACTATCGATGAAATATTATGTATAATGTGAATTACATTTTAAGTGGCCAATTATGTTATGATATGTTAATATTATTTAATATAATATATCAATATATACAGTGACAAATCTGTTTGTATATTTTAAATAATATAAATGTATTATTTTTAACTTTATAGATATGTAATTTTTCGAAAACTGAATTTATATTAATATTATTCTGTATGTGTTTAAAATTTCTAAGTCATAATTTATATTAAAATATATGAGTATAATTGTTTTTTTAAATGTGTTTAGCAGAATTGTAATTCGGATTATTTTGTCTTCTTTCATTATTATTCCAGTACAATATATTATTTTACTTTCATATACAAAACAACAGAAATCGATCCACGTGGGATGTGTTATTTCTATTTCGTTGTACGTAAGTATTTCGTAAAATCAGTGGTATACGGCGTATACCCATCATGATGAAACTCCGAAATGCGTGTAGGAAAGAAAATAAAACGAATAGGCGGGTATACGATCGTATTCCTCCTTAAAATATTGCATTATACTGATTTATAATATGTACAATTTTAAATAGATTTATTTATGATTATCAGTGATAAATTATGAATTACAAATCAGGTAAATATATTATAAAATACAATAGTATTAAATACTGATAATCGTACCACCCGAAAGTTACATTGAAAAACAATCCTATGGCACAGCTGAATATTTTGTGTCTAGTCATGTTCTATGATGGTGTAGTTGAGCGATAACTGATAAGGAACGACATCAAAAGTTTCCAAACGTCATAACTTCACCAGGGTTTATTAATAAGTATCTATACTATATCTATATCAGTGGTGCGCAACCTGGGGGTCGCGAAATTTTATTAGGGGGTCGCCAATAATTTTACACCAAATGAAAAAGTTATATACTATGACCTATGTATATTATTTTATAGTTTTATACGAAGTAAAATTATTTTGTACCGTCGATGGCTGTGTCAATCGTAATATTATATCATATCTTAATGTTGCGATAACAAGTTCTATTGAACACGCTGTATATCGGTTATTTTTAAATTAAATTTAATCAGTAATTTTATTTAATCTCACAGTTATTATGAAATAGTCTAATAGTCGTGTACGAGACGTTGAGTTAATCCTATTAAATCCTATTAATAAAATATATAGTATACACTTACATAATGTTGGTAGGAAGGGTGGTCGTATTATCAAAATAAAGATACGCTACAATATTATTTTGCTTTTAAATTATTTGAAACTAAAAATAAAAATAAAATGTATTCCATTTAAAATATTTTTTTGCAAAATCCAGAAACTATTTTCTAAAAAAAAGTTAATAAAATTTATAAAAATAAAAGTCGAATAAAACAAAAATCTAAAAATTTTCATTTTGAAATATTTATATCGATTATAGGTTTTGATGTATTTAATTTATAAAAAGGGTTAGTTTTTGTTATATACCCAGTGGCGCCGGAGAAGGGAGGGCAGTTGCCCCCCAGATGTAATTCTGGGGGGCTAAGTTATACTTTGGCCCCCTCGGATAAAATGAACAGTCATCATCAATGTAAACATATATAATTAATCTCAAAATAATTCTATAAATCATACAATAACAAGAAGATGGTAATATTACCGTGCATTTTATCAACATCTAAAAATAAATATACCACGGGTTTTAATTTTTGCATCTGTGTCAATCGCGCACTTTGTTTACTTCCTCAAGTATATTATTTTATTTTATTTATAAAGGAATATCTTCCTTTTATTGGTTATTACTTATTAATGTTATTAACTTTGTACATATGTTACTAGTTAGTAGTTACTACAATATATACAAACACACATATTTTAAGTAAATGATACACATACTAAATAATATATTTTATTAGGTATATATAAGCTTATAAAAAAAATTATGACATTTTTCATATATATTTTTTGTTTAACTGGTTTCATACATTTTAGACATTTTATTTATATACCGTAAAATGGGGCAACATTGATAAAAATTGTTTTAGTTTTTTGTTTATAAATTATTGAAAAATAAAACTTTATGAAGTATTTATTTATTAATATTCATATGTATTCAAATAAAATTAAGTTTTCAAATTAATTTTTTTTTAAATTACCTTGGAAATTTTAAATTTAAAAAAAATTATCAACGTCATATTACAAGTAGGGTAACTTTGATAGGTTCATTTGGATAGTGGGAAATGAATGGTAATAGACATGAAGGTATCAATTGTGACGTAACACTTACTAAAATAATGGTCCAAGATTCTTGAAATTTACACCGAATATGTGTGTGTGTGTGTGTGTAAAAAATGTCATTCGATTCCGGGCTGTTATTAGCAATAATTATTAGATGTTGAGCTATTTAAGTCGTAAATGAGGAATTTTTTGTTTTAAGGGCTGCAAATTGTATACATAAGTCCTACGTTATTTCAACTATATATTCAAAAATCTTGAAAATCATAAGTCACAATTTTTTTTGTTTATTAGTCGCTACTGTAAATTTTTGACAAATAAGTGCAATATTACACCGGAGCTCCACTCAGAATCGATTTATTGAATGCAATAATGTATAATTACTTTCAAATGTATAATAATAACAAAATTCTGAAACGTTATCTAAGTAATTCCCCTTAGCAACATCCACAACTCCCTCGGCTCATTATCACATTCTTTTTAGCCCATCAATAAAAATAGTCGCTCGTATGCGACGTCATAATATTAGTAAAATATCGAAAATAGTTTCATTACGAAATATTTTACTCTAATTGTGTTTTAATTATTATAAATAATAATAATAATAATAATATTTAGTTTAATTCATTGCTCGATGGCTGAGATGCTTTAGCACATAATTAAATTTTTTGTTAGTTCAAATTATCTATATTTTAAATAAACACAAAATTAATATTATTGTGACAAAAAGTAAAAAATTCAAAACAATAGCATAAGTCATCTTCATTATCACAAATCTCGAAAATTGTATTTTGAAATTTACATATTTATGCATAATTTGTCACATTTGTCTATATTTTATTTAATCAGTGAAGCTAATGCCCGATTCCGCAATTTGAGGAGTAATAGCGGTGCATTAGCGAAATCAGGTTAAATTATTGAGGTTTAAGTCGCTATAAGACAGTATACTAAATTGCCATTGAAAAATTTTTCTCGCTTCGCTCGATATATGTCTATATATAAATACATTTAAATATTATTATAATAATTTTTCAAACCATTTTGAGGGCTAACTAAACTTTTAGGGGCAAGCCCCAAGCCCATTATCTGCCAATGTACTAAACTACACTAGAGATACACATGTGAGGAGGTTTGATATTTTAAATCGCCCCTAAAAGTTTCGTCAAAACCGCCACTGGTAACGGAGGTACATATATATATATATATGTATATATATATATGTTAATTAATACTGTTGAGCGGTATTATTATTATTATTATTATTATTATTATTATTATTATTATTATTATTATTATTATTATTATTATTATTATTATTATTATTTTATTATTATATTATTATTATTAGTATTGTTATCGTTAACGATATATTCATAAATACTTCTGTTAACGGCCACGGTAAATTTTATAATTAAAGTAGTCCAATAATAAACGTTGAGAACACGTCGCGTTTTTTCCTCTGATCAATTTTTTTTCTTAATTATATATATAATGTCTCGAGTAAAGTTTGTTAAATTAAACATCAATATAGTTTTTAAAAGCAGTACAAAAATTACTAAAATAATGGTCCAAGATTCTTGAAATTTACACCGAATATGTGTGTGTGTGTGTGTGTGTGTGTGTGTGTGTGTGTGTAAAAATGTCATTCGATTCCGGGCTGTTATTAGCAATAATTATTAGATGTTGAGCTATTTAAGTCGTAAATGAGGAAATTTTTTGTTTTAAGGGCTGCAAATTGTATACATAAGTCCTACGTTATTTCAACTATATATTCAAAAATCTTGAAAATCATAAGTCACAATTTATTTTGTTTATTAGTCGCTACTGTAAATTTTTTGACAAATAAGTGCAATATTACACCGGAGCTCCACTCAGAATCGATTTATTGAATGCAATAATGTATAATTACTTTCAAATGTATAGTAATAACAAAATTCTGAAACGTTATCTAAGTAATTCCCCCTTAGCAACATCCACAACTCCCTCGGCTCATTATCACATTCTTTTTAGCCCATCAATAAAAAATAGTCGCTCGTATGCGACGTCATAATATTAGTAAAATATTAACGGAGGTACATATATGTATATATATGTACTAAACTACTATATATATATATGTTAATTAATACTGTTGAGCGGTATTATTATTATTATTATTATATTATATTATTATTATTATTATTATTATTATTATTATTATTATTATTATTATTATTATTATTATTATTATTATTATTATTATTATTATTATTATTATTATTATTATTATTATTATTATTATTTTTATTATTATATTAGTATTACGCGAGTATTGTTATCGTGAACGATATATTCATAAATACTTCTGTTAACGGCCACGGTAAATTTTTATAATTAAAGTAGTCCAATAATAAACGTTGAGAACACGTCGCGTTTTTTTTCCTCTGATCAATTTTTTTTTTCTTAATTATATATATAATGTCTCGAGTAAAGTTTGTTAAATTAAACATGGAGTAGACAACCGTCATCTGCTGCCCGTGATCGGGTGAACAAGAAGGATGCCATGGGGATAATATGTGTGCATCCGCACACATGAGTATTTATATATATATAATATATATATATATTTAGACAAATAAATAATAATAATTATTTGAATCGTGGCCGGCAATAAAAAAAAAATTATTCTGTAGTTTATCTTATTTTGTTCATGATTCGTTTAAAGTTTTCTGTTAACATTTTATCTTTTCTTTTTTTTTCTTTCATTATATTATTATTTATTATTATGATTACTTATTTATTCATTTATTTTTTTTTCCTTCCTCCTATATTTTCTTAAAAAAATCCCGTGTGCTCCGGTCTTCGGACCTCGGCCACGGGTTGGCGACCGTAATAAAAAAACAAAAGTCGACTATTGTGGGTTTTCGGTTGAAAACAAATTATCCGTTACCTCACACAATATTTCACCATATCAAAATCCATCAAGTTTTTAAGTTATTAATATTTCTTTAAAAGGAGATACCTTTGATAAATAAAGACAGGAATTTAGAAAGAAATCAGTACAAGCTTAAATAATTAATTAACTTTCTTTTTAATTCAAAATTAGCAATAGGTCCTTAATAATTAACCAACAAATGTTTAAAAATTTAGATATACAATATAGTACATTGACTCATGTATTCAGTCAGGATATTTCACACATCTAGAAAACAGATATTTTTTTTATTGGCGAATTTATTGACTTTCCAGCCCATTTAGTCAAAATAACCTTTTACAAAAAATAAAATATCCTGCAAATCAAGTGGATACTTCTGTGTAGCAACCGTGGTATTATGAAGTGTATCATAAAGAATTTTGAATTTTTTTGAAGCTTTAAATATAATCAAATATTCTGCAATTTTTAGGATAGCTTCGTAATGACGCAACAGTGTAGTTACCATATTGTCTCGCTCTAAGTTTTTTCTTAGGATTACAAGCCATCTAGACGGTAAAAATATAATTTTATTGATACATGAGAGATTATCAAAATTAGCCTTACATGCATATTAAAGTTACCCCGAAGATCAAGTTTAGTATAGGTAGGTAATAAAATAAAATGGTATTATAAAGAAGGTACAATTTTCTTTATGGTATAGTATACTACAGTAATTTGCACTTTTCAAAAACACGACGATTTTCTTAATTTTGCATCAACATTTAATTGGAGTAGGTTTTTTTTAAACGCATATCACTTTGTGTTTATGCGTTTTAACGATAGGTAATATGATAACATATTATACTAATAAGATGCTACGTACGGAATGTTGTTAACACAATAATTCAAAGAGCACCACTGTCACGTGTTTGGTTATGAAAATATGATAACAAATTATCAATCAAATATAATAGAAAAATCAAAGTTACCCCGCAATACCAATGTTGCCCCATTTTACGGTAGGTAATTATTATACTTTTATATTTAAACATATTGGTGGGAGTTTTTATGTATTACATACTAAAAAAATATATATAACTATATAAGCCTTAAATGTTTGACCCCCCGAGTGAAAAATTGTTCCTGCGCCACTGTATATACCCAAAATAATACACCGAAGTTCCGCTCAGAATAGTTTTATCGAATGCAATGATTTATCATTGCTTTCAAATTTATATTGATAACAATACACTCTAAAATCGTTATCCAAGTAATTCACTTAAGTGACATTTACAACATCCCGCAGCTCATTACCTTTTTTAATTTGTATATATATGTGTGTGTGTGTGTGTGTGTGTGTGTGTGTGTGTGTGTGTGTGTACTTAAATATACAATAAAGCCAAAGAGTATTACGTAAAATAAAGACATAACATATATATAAGTTCTTGTATTAAGCAGTGCTTGACTTGGGAAAAAAGTAGTAGATGTACTCTAGCTATTTTTTAAAGAGTAGCGTCCCTAGCATTTTAACATCCCTCACATTACCGCGGGGGGCTTCGCCCCCCACACCCCCTTTTACAATCCCCTAAGAAGCATTAATATAAAACTTTAAACACAGGGCCGGTGCTAGCAATTTTTGACACGTAGGCAAATCTAAAATCATTTGATATTTTGATATTATAATATAATAAATTTTTCGTATTCAATTCAAAATATGCACTTCTTATATAATGTCGCCGTAGGCCTGAGCCTACGTCGCCTACGCCTTAAACCAGTCCTGTATAAACACTTTTTATAACAAAACAGAATAAGGAATATAATAATTATTAAAGTACCTGAATTTATAGACAATGAATGGTTATCATTGATGGCTACTTATCAGTTATCACGTGTAAGATATGAGATATCTGATATCAATACATTTTGTAAATATTAGAACATTTTGTAAGCTTTATGTATTTGATACAAAAATGTAAGTTGAGCAATTTTATAAAAATAAAAAATTTAATGAAAACCTGTCCCATGCCTTCCTTTTTAAAAAGTAGGGGTACGCTAGAATATCCAAAAAATTAATTGATGTACTCAGTCCCCCCCCCCAAATCAAGTACTGACCGTCCCCCGCGTTCCTCTTTAGAAAAATAGTAGGGGTATACGCTCAAATATCTGAAAAAATAGAAGGGGTACTCAGCCCCCGCGTCCCCCCAAGTCAACCACTGGTATTAAGTGTGTTTATTTACTACCGGTTTCAACAAAAAGTCATCATCAGGTATTAAGCAAAAAGAAAATACAACAAAGGAAAAAAATAAAAGTGAACTAATTACATAGAGAATATTATGAATATTACCATTGATTATAAATACTATAGATTGCTCACTGCCCGGTTTTTCGGTGTCGTGAAATAAAACTCTCGGTAGATGGCGGTGGTGAACATAAAATTCATATATTCGTATTTTATTTCGGCTGCCGACACTAATGTGCCAGAAGATCGTAAGGACATTTATAATACGTTATCAATGCGGGTGTAGGGTGATTACTGATTACATTTACGGCCGATGGATGCCAGATAGTACGGTAAACATTTTATTACTTTAATTTCATCATTTTACGTGTTTCTAAATGAAAAATTTTAAATATTTCAAGAGTGGGCAACTCCATTTACAGTGTATCCAGTGCTTGAATTGGGGGGTGCGGGGGGACGGAGTCCCCTTTCTTTTTTCAAAATATTATAGCGTACCCCTTCTAATTTTTCATACCGGGACGCAGAGAACGGGACGGTCAAGACCCTAAAATTTTATTGAACTAATGAAAATTTAAAATTTTATTTATAGGGAGTGGTCGGTAGTTGTCACAATATACAAACAATATATTTCTTGAAATGACAATCGTCGGTTGCCAATTTTTCTCGGTATTATTTTGTTATTATGAACACAAAATGTAATCTACTTTATTATATATGTTGTTATTTTTATAAAATATATTTTGTTTTATTTTCATAAGAACATTACTGTTCAACACACAGTTTTCTCGTCAAAACAAAATACAAATGATTTATGAAAAATTAACCAGTGCGAAACTAAAGTTAACAAAAAAAATATAACACTTCAAAGTTCAGTAAAAGAAAAAAGCAGACTGTATTTAACAAATTATTAATAAAATTCAATATAACAAACAATAATTGATCTTAAAAATAAAGGGAATATTAAATATAATGTTTACATAAATTCCATACAAAGTTACTGGATAATATAATTATTAATTATTATAAAAAGATAAATACACCAAAAAGAAAGTAAAAAAACCTGATCCTCGAATGGATGAAACTCAGTGAGCTTTTCATTGAGTTTCATCCACAAAAAACAAGGGATACTCGAACGATAAAGTTTTCTTGCGCAAAACACAAATAATAGTTTTTGTAAAAATAATGACGAAATATTATAATTTTGGCAATGACACAACAAAAAATTTAAATATCAATACTAATAATAATAATCATAGTATTTGCTTAATATAAACAAGTAAATAAAAGTAATCGTAAATTAATAAAAACAAAAAAATAATAATAATAATAATAATAAACGCTCCTTTACTATGTGGCGCGAATGTTTACAGTTTAAAAAAAAGTGATGCTTATTTATTATCATATAATAAAAAATATAGTGGGGGGCAAAGCCCCCCACAAATTTATAAGACATTATAATCTCCTGGAACGCACATTATTTTTGTACTTTTGCATCCCCCTTCTAATTTTTTTCCAATTCAAGCACTGAGTGTATCGGTCAGTGGCGTACTTTCAATTTCTATCTAATCTAGGGGGGGGGTTTATATAAAACATTGAAACTTCGTCCCCATAATATTTCGAATTCAACCATATTAATAAAATAAATCAAATAAAATATATCAAATATATTTGTCGAAAAATGTAATATAGTTGTAAAAAAAATTGTGACTTAAAGATTTTCAAGATTTTTTTGAAAAATTTATCTTGTTAATATAGTCTACAGGTACATATTTGATGAAAATTTCAGATTTCTGTCCGTTAGTTTTCAAATTACGAAGAAAAAACGATAATCGATTTTGACGAAATTGCGTTTTTACTGTTCTTATGTAATTTTTCGGTAGTTTTTTTTATGATGCTTAAAAAAAGTATTGAGAAAATCGAAAAATATACTGCTAATTTTTTTACAATTGTAATGTACCCATTCTTATCAATTATCATTTAAAGTTTCACTACCAATTTTTAGCAGTAATTTAGAAAATTCTTCTGCGTGTATATTTTTCGTTAGAGTATTTGCATATTTATAGTAAAACCGTGACATTTATGTACAATACTTCCCTTACCCTCCCCTTCTCAGACAAAAAATGAAAAATTGGGCAACATGAAGACACTCGGGAAGTATTTGGAACAACCTTGTGAAAAAAGAAATAGTAAAATAATTGAAATGCCTCGCCAAAAAATCGTAACATTAAAAAACAATACATCCTTTCCCCTTTCCTTCACAGACAAAAAATGAAAAAATGGGTGCTGTGGGGACACTTGAAGAAATATATGGAAAAACTCTGTAAAAAAAAAATCGTAAAAAAGTTCAATAGTGTAGTCAGAAACTTGGTACATAATAAAGACCTGTTCTTTTATATATATATATATATATATATATAAGGATTTCTTCAGTAGTGTAGAGAGGGACGGATAGGGAAACTCATTCTGCTTTGACATACTATTTTAAATTAATAAGAAATTCGTTTCTTAGAATATTTTTTTCCTTCATTAGTCAGTACATTATAACATGTGTAGATGTAGAATATTATAAACATAAACGTGACGTAGTCGCAAAATTATAGACATACGATTATATTATAGGAACTAATAATTATATAAAAATAACATAGCGGAAACTGTTTATTTGGTCACAAAATAAAGTAAATGCCATGCTATATGGGCAATGCGTGTACGACCAGCACTTGCCTTGTCCAATGTCCATTGCCTGTTGGTAAACGGCCGCCGCGCCGCCGCCAAAAACTACTACTAGCGTTTTCAACGTCAGTGTCCAGAACTATTCACGCGCCCGCAGCGCAGCGTAACGACACCGTCCACATAACGCGCCACCGAAAAACGAAGCAGTGAGCAATCTATAATATTTATAATCAATGATAATATATATATAATGAGAACACTGTGACATGTTATTAATATTATCTAATATTGATTGATATAAAATGTTATTTTTAAAGTCTGTTTAAATATTTTAAATATTTTTAAATTTATTACGTTTAATTTCTTTATAAATACTTATGTAATTCTTCCAAAACATAATTGATATAAATATTATATTGTATATTTAAAATGTCTAAGTTATTATCTAAAACATGTTTTGCAATTTTTAACCACACGGTGCACATTTAATCTTTATCGCGTTAACACTGCACCATAGAATAATAAAAATAATAGGTAGGGGCCATATTAACATAATATTTAAGATAATGTTAATGATTCCCTGTAATGACTTATTCCAGTAAAATTATTTACTTAATAAATTATTTATTTATTTACTTCGCAAATATTGAAAATGTATTTTACAATTTCGAAGTCGCCATTTGATGTAGGCAATTACGTGTGCGTCGACGCGTCGCCTGCGTTTTGTAATCGATGCCGCGATTTGTTCAGCGTTGTGTTGACAGCGGCATTTGTGCTATATAATTAATTATTAATTTGCTTGTTTTAATTAAATGTCACGTCGTCGAAAATAAATTCATTATGACAATATAACGTCAGTTTTATTTATATTTATTATATTAATGATTATTATTTGGGCCGCGTTCCGCGAGAACCAAGCGCAATTTAAAATCCAGAGAAAAGCTAAGAACTATTAAAATGTATTTTAAATCCCGAAAATCGCAAAATAAATTATAAATAAATATATGGAAAGTCGTCTAAAACTACTTAAAATCAAAATGTTAAAATATTTTACACGGAATTTTCACATAAAAAAAAAGTTATAATTTACGCGCTCGAAGAATTGTTTATGTAACATTTTACATTTTAATAAGACGAAAAATATTGACAAGAAAACGCGGTAAAGTATAAAAAAACAAATCGACAAAGCAAAAGCACTATAAATCGAAACAAGAACTTCACAACGCGATTCGTGATATGATTACATTATTATAAGTTATAACGATACGCAAAAGGGCAATGTGCAGCAAACAAGCGTAAACCAAAGAAATGAGGAACATGAAACCTATAACCTATATCCTAAATAATCCCACCAACTGCCATTTTAATTTATATGTTATATCGAACTACTCGTAATATGTTTATATTTTTTTAATAGAAAATCGTATTGGAATCCATGTCACAAGCGTATATTAATAATTATTAGGGCTGAGCTTTATATGTAAATACATATTTTTACTAAAACATAATAAATTAATTATGACAAATGATAAATTCGTTTCACGTGATCTGCAGTAAAATAAGACATATTTATTTTAGATATTTTTACATATTTGTACTTCGTCATAAACACATATTTTTACATTATTTGTAAAATGTCCGATTTTTTTTACATATTTCGTAAATTTTTTAACATAAAAAATGAAGATAATGATACTAATTTCAATGCGAGGATGGCAAAAAAAAGCTGTTTAAATTGAAAAATAACGGAGCAAAATAAAAACGTACAATGTACATACATATCGAGTGCGCGACCACGAAAACGTATAACATTTATTGATATTGCACAAATTCATCCATTAGGTTACCTATCCGTTTCTTTCGATAACTTTCCTTAGAACAACCATAGATTATCTGATAATGTACAACAACGTCAGCACTTGCGTTCGCGTGGTTGTGACAATATCTTTGCCGAAACAAATTTAACGTGTTTACATATACTTCATTTTTTTTTTTTTTTATTACATATTTTTAATTTTTTACTACATATTTTGGCCATTTTAATTACGTATAAATCCCAGCCCTAATAATTATAGAACGACGATATAGTCCAGTCAATGAGGGGTTTCGCCTTGAAAAAAAATACTAAATTTTTTAACTTGGCAGAAAGTTTCGTCTTGGGGCCCTGATTAACCAAAAGATTAACCAAAAGAATCCCTCCGAGCTCCGTCAGTATCCGCCATCTTGGATTTTAGGGGAAATATTATAGTTTTTTAATAACATCATTAAAAATATTAACTGTACCACAAAAATGCCTCAGTTAAAAGTTGTAGATCATAAAATTTCCAATAAGAAAGTTTATATATATTTTTAGCATAGGGGTAATAGATAAATGACAAAATCAATCCGCCCGTCGTACAATGTGACGCCGCGCGCCATAATGACTGGTAACATTGTACGTATATTAGGCGGCAAACGAACCGAAAAACGTTTATTATTGTGTGTTACCATACAAAATAAAAAAATTTTTAACTAAGGTATTTTTGTGGTATAGTTAATATTTTCAATGATATTATTAAAAAACTATAACATTTCCCCTAAAATCCAA
Source organism: Slavum lentiscoides (assembly GCA_032441835.1). Classification (NCBI taxonomy): domain Eukaryota; kingdom Metazoa; phylum Arthropoda; class Insecta; order Hemiptera; family Aphididae; genus Slavum; species Slavum lentiscoides. Next base: position 22,380,348 of record CM063710.1, on the reverse strand, counting down.
GATGGCGGACACTTGTGAACCTCGGAGGGATGGCAACTTTTTTTGGTTAGTGAGGGCCCCAAGACGAAATTTTCTGCCAAGTTTCAAAACTTAAGTTTTTTTTGCAAACTAACGCCAATTTTGGATCCTCATTGACTGGACTAATATAGGCGGAAATCCATTACAATTTCTGGGGGGAGGGCCAATATTTTTAACATCAAAGACCAAAGTAAGCCTTAGGAGCTTTACCCCAACACCCCCTTTCTCTCCGCCATCGATCGTTGCTCTGACGTGGTGATCGTCCTCGTGTTTTATTGTACAATAAAATTATTCGATTTACTCGCCTCTTATTAATTTTTGCACTCGTTTATATTTTTACTAATTATAATAATATACGAATCTACTTTTTTGTTACGCTCTATAACATTATTATTTATTACATTAAATATAAACAATTTTTAGGGGGGCTATTAAGATATTTGGGAAGGCTCCCTATTTCCGCCTATGATAACGACGTAAAAAGTAAAGTCTCAAAACAAAATATCCGATAGGTACCCAGTAATGAGCAAGTATAGAATCACTAGTGCAGTGGTGTACTCGTATTAACTCCCGATGGGAAATTCCAGTTATAATTAAATATTATTATTAAGTAATAAAATATTTTTTATTAGGTACATCAAATAAAGCCGATGAATATTACAAAAACGAAAAATACAGTTTCATAAAATTTGTTTATTTACTACCCGTTTCGACTAAAAGTTTTCGTCACGTAAATACTTATGTAAATATTACACTTCTAGCTTATATCGTCTGATCAACTCCAAATAAATTGTAAACCATTGTAAATAACTGTAAATCCAAGTTTGAAAGTATAATAACTAATAAATGAACAAGTAAATTTTATATATTTTAGATTCTAAGCGGAGCGACGGATGTATTAGTTTTACAGTGATGTGTTTTTTTTATGTCTGTCCGGAAATTCTACCGGAAGGAGTGCTCCGATCCTTACATGTAGCACTGTTTTGCGGTTGAAAATTACATCTAGTTGGTACTTTAGAGAAGTTAATTTTCGATTTTCTCAATATTTTTGTTTAGCGTCAGAAAAACTACCAAAATATTACATAAAAACGGTAATAACGCAATTTCATCGTAATTTTGAAACTAAATATATGGTCATAGGAAACTGAAATTTTCACCAAATATGTAACTTTGGATTGTATTAACGAAAAGAAAATGTCAAAAAATGTCTATCAATTTTGGGCTATTTATAGCAATTGTAGATTTTAAGGTATTTAATTCATATAGAGGTGATTTTTGGTTTTAAGGCTAAAAAATTTTAAACAATGTCAGACATTTGTTACTTCAGCTATATACAAAAAATCTTGAAAATCGTTAAGCACAAATGCACAATATTTCTTTTTATAACCATTTCAAATTTTTCAGAGGGTTTAACAGCAGGAGTGCTTCGATCTTTAGAGTCATAGTTTGTTTCAGGCGCGGATCCAGAAATCACAGAAGGGGGCTATACGATGATCAGCTACCTAAAATTATACCTATTTAGGTAGTTATATGTATAATTTTTAAGCAATGACTACAGCCCATTAGCCCCCCCTTGGATCCGCGCTTGGTTTGTTTCCGGTAGCAAATTGCATCTAGTTAGTACTTTAAAGAGGTCATTTTTCGACTTTCTCAAAAGCGCCTAAAAATAAAACTCAAAAACAACCGAAAAATAAATTTACCGGAAAAACGCGAATTCGTCGAAATCGATTATCATTATTTCTTTGTAATGAATAATAAATAAAATGATTCAATACCAGTAATTTTGTATCAATATGAGTAAAGTATCGAAACCATGGTATCGATACCAAAAGTATCGGTATCGAAAGAAAAGTATAGAAAAGTATAATACTTTACTGGTATCGGTAGTATCGCAAGTGGCAACGTCCCTAACTTTACCGTCAGAGGATGGGTGGGAAAGTCATTGCGTACGAACGATAATTTTCACATAATACTTTTTCGCCGCACGCATTTTTTTCCGACGCACTCATCAATCGAACCACAGCGAGTAAAACGGATTTTTGTGAAACGTCTTTTTTTCGCTCAGCTTGACTCGAGCCATTTCATTTATTTTCTGTTCAAGCAGTTATTTTTATTAAACCGACATATATTCAATCGCCATTAAACGTTTACCACGATAATTATCGTGATGTTATTTTTATATATATAAATATTTAAATGCACTCAGGGCCGGCGCAAGGGCGGGGCAATCGGGGCACGCGCCCCGAACCCCGCGCTTTTATTTAAAAGCCTCTTTTGAAGTCGTGAATTAAAAGTTACTAATAATAGTTTATGATACAAATTGTAAATAATAATTCATAAATATAAAGAACATAATATTTGAAATAAATTATGTACTGATGAACTACCCATAATGTTGGAAAAATCTTAGTATAGATAGGGATAAAGAAATTACTTTTGTCTTCTACATACATTTTTGTGATAAGGTTCTGTCCTTGAAGTTCTCATAACAAATCATTTCTTTAAAAAGTGATTTTTTTTATATCAAAATTTCCTTGCAAGTAGTAATAGGTACTTATGACCTCTGGTACATATTATATTATTATTTTTTTTAAAGTCATGTTAAAAAAATTTAACTTCAGAAATGTGTAATGTTTTTATTCAGTATTTTGTAAATTCCAATATGATTTGCCCCGGGCCCCGCAAAACCTAGCAGCGGCACTGAATACACTTACCCGGGACCCTCCCTGCTACGCATTCGACCAGGCAGTGTCAAGATTATCAAATTTTAAAAGTAAACTGGATATTTCAAAGTCTTGTCGACGAAGAACATCGCTGTATTACTATTTATTTATAATTTATATTATTATTTTTCAATAATGTGGTATCCTGTAAAATAATTTTTAGATACTTACTTCATTCGTTCTATTTCTACTGGGACGTTGAGTATCTATTTTTGTTACTAACTTTTTAAAATAATTTTATTAAATTGTACTTTAGAAATATAAATATATTAATCTGTACTAATATAATAAAGCTGAAGAGTATTTGTTTGAACGCGCTTATCTCTGAAACCTACCAGTCAGATTTAAAAAAATTTTTACATTTCTTACAATTCTTAAGGAACGTTATAGGCTATGTAACCCAAATACATGTTATATTTATATATGTATATGGTCGCTCATTTTAGATTCTAAACGGAGCGATGAATCTATTGTTTTTACAATGATGTTTATTTTTTTTTCTATCCTGTGTACAGATTTTCGACCAGAAGGAATGCTCCGATCTCTTCGGTCACAGTTTGCTTCCGGTAGCAATTCGCATCTAGTTGGTACTTTAGAGAGGTCATTTTTCGATTTTCTCAAAAGCGCCTAAAAATATAACTCAAAAACGCTAAAATGCAATTTCATCTTAATCGATTGTTGTTTATTTCTTCGTAATTTTGAAACGAATAGTCATAAAAACTTGAAATTTTCACTAAATGTATAACTTTAGACTATATTATTTACGAGAAAAGTAAGCTCCGCTCATAATGTTTTATCGAATGTAATGACTTATCATTGCTTTCAAATTTAAAATAAAAACAAAACTCTAAAATCTTTGTCCAAGTAATTCACTCAAGCGATATCCACAACACCCCGCGGCTCGTTACCTTTTTTTTATGTAATATAAATTATAATAAAGTAAATATATATATATATATATATATATACATACACCTAAATACCTTTATATATAAAGTGGCGCCGAACCCCATATTCAAGTATGGTAAATGCCATAGTGAATAAAGGGGTGGTGGTGGGTGGCCAGCTGGATTGTCATGATAAACTTATTATATTTTTTACATAAAAATATTTTGTGGATCCAACACTGGACAGTATAGTTAACTTAGGCCCGGAGCTCTGAGTACTTATGAAGGACCATAATGTGGGCAACATAATATAGCAACCAGTATTCAAATTAATTACAAATTAACAGTGTACAAAATTTTATTTTAATATAAGTAGGTACAATATTTTATCAAAAAAATATTAAGATTAAAAAATATGTATAATGTATAAAATATGCAATGAACACTGCTGTATTTTTTAGATTCTGCCATCTGAGCTAAACAAGAAAATATATATAATATATATATATTATTAAAACGTGACTGATTGGTCTATCAATACGCACAGCTCAAACCACTGGACGGATCGGGCTGAAATTTGGTATACACATAGCTATTTTGACGTAGGCATTCGCTAACAAAGGATTTTTGAAAATTCCACCCCTAAAGAGGTTTGAAATTTGTAAGAAACATGGTTGTACGGGAAAAATACCGTGAAAAATAATTTCGACGGTGGCCGTGTTTCGTAAACGGGCCCCCCACCATTCCGTATGTCCGCATTGCCACCCCATCACTATTCGTACACGAATATGATAATATTACATTTCAGAACTTATGGGGATTTTCTCTCTTCGTTTTACACACACGAAACATGGCAAAATGGACGTTTCCTACTTCCAACGTACCGATCCATCTAGTGATGCGACAAGGATTTTGAAAACAGATTTGAATTCGTCGTGAATTTTACTATAGAATGACTTTTCCACTTTTCTCATTTTTTTGTCTTAAGAGGACGTCGTACCGAAACGAGAACGCATACAACGACCGATAGAACGCGCAATTAGGTGTTTTCACGATCCGCAAGCACGCGACGCGCACCGCTAATCGTAATCGGCGGTGCGACGATTAATTCGATAAGCGAAAACGATAATGAATAGGGTAATAAAATAAAATATCGGAAATCGATATCGCGGATAATACTGAGAAATAAATCTGTTATTATATTACGTGTTTATAACACGATGAAGATAAGATAAATGACGGTCTACATGAATGATATACTACAGAAAACGTTCTGTACATATAGGTATTTTGCCTGTGTGTAAACGAGTCATCGTTATAATAATAAGATGGTAATCAAAATAGTGATTTTTATTAGTTAAAAATTACATAAAAATGGTAAAAACGCGATTATGTCGAAATAGATTATCGTTATTTCTTCGTCATTTTGAAAGTAGTCGTCATAGAAACCGGAAATTTTTACTAAATATTATGTAACATTGCACTATATTAACGAAAACAATTTTTGATAATTTTAAATAATATTACGCCGATGCTCCGCTCAGAATCGTTTTATCGAATGCAATAATTTATCATTGTTTTCAAATTTAAAGTAATAACAAAACTCTAAAATCTTTATCCAAGTAATTCATATTTTGAGTGTTTTTTTATTATTACGTACTACCTATATATTATGCTACGATCACACTGTCACCATACGACACCCACGATACATTATTATTTATTATTATACACGTGTAATATATATGATGTCTTTATTTACAATAATTTAAACAATTGCAATTATTATTCTAAATTATTCTAATTTTTAATTTATTATTAAAACTAACGTTTGATAAATAGTAGGTAATGCGTGTGTATAGTTTGAAGTACAGATTTATACAAATGTGTTTACAGCTTATTGTAGTGAATGGTCGACGGTTTTTCCATATCTATACCAATATAAAACATAAACCTACCTGTACGGAAATACCTATTCTCCCTTTATAGGAAATAATAATCACATTTTAAAATTATTCTCGTATTCGACCTTTGACCGCAACACCGCCGGCCGCGATAATTGTATACGTGTGCGAATACACGTGGTGGGGTATTATACGAACACAGTGCCGTTTCATAATAATAAATTTTAGGTATAGGCAGCGCCACTTCATGGCGATGAAATTTACGTTTTTGTCATAAAACATCTCATCGTATTTCCAATAGTACACATAGTGTATTAATTTGTTTTAAATAGACCAAACATATTATGAAAGGTGAGAATTTTTGCTATGACATGTAGGAAGCCGATTTTGGATTATTGAAATACTAAATAAAGTATAAATTAAAACATTTTAGGTATTTTTCCAAATTTCAATGACAAATATTAATAGTTAAATTTAATTTTTTTTAAATTCGGTTTCCAACATGTCATAGAGAAACATCTCACCTTTTCTGAGACACTTTCAAATCAAATATACCAATAATATAGACTTTGCTGCATTGGAAATACGAAACGCTGTTTTCGCTGCGTAATTTTCGGGTACTACGTCCTCTTAAGATCTTTAAAAATTGATTATTACTTATTAGTAATTTTTTTATTTTAAATTTGTTCAATTAATTTTTAATAATTTATGAAAAAAATTAGAAATGTGGGAATGTCGATCTCAAGTAGACTTCACGACGAATTCAAATCCGTTTACAAATTTCTTATCGCACTACTAGATCGATCGGTACCTACGTTGAAAGTAGGAAACGCCTATTTTACTATGTTTCGTGTGTGTAAGACGAAAAGAGAAAATGCCCGCTTTCAATCCCCTTAACACCTCTCATACTGGACAACTGTTCACGCCTTCACGGGCAAAGCCGGGGAATTCAGCTAGTATAAAATATAATTAAAATAAATTTAAAAATATTTATGCGAAAATTGGCAGATATATTATACTTAATATTTAATTATATTCTGAAAATTATATCGTGTTTAAAAAAATTAACTATTTATATATTTTAATTATAGAATCAGACTTTATTTTTGAAAATATTTCTGCAAAAATTTTTTTTCTTGTATCTGAAATTATCATATTTTATGTTATTAAGCCCTCAATATAACATATGTACATTGTACATACTTAATTATGGAATATTCAGATTAAAATATAAATAAGATTTATCTTCCAAAATCACAATGCGTTGAAAAAAAAATTATTTATTTATTTAGATGGGCAGTTGCCCAATAGTGATAAATATAGTTAAGTATATAACTCAATAATAACATGTAGGTACAATTAATATATATTCATACAACTTTATTGTAGAACATCCATTAAAAAATATTTTCTATTGTGCCATATGATTTCTGATCCCATTTCATACCAAAATCTACAATTTAAAAAAACAAAAAAACAAAACAAATAGGTATTAGGTATAAAATACGGCTGATGTACTTGTAATTATATTCATTTCAAACCAGTGCGTTTTTTAAAGGAATTTTCTAAGAATAAATAATCAACATATTTAGTGTATTTCACGTTCAATACTCATTAATAATTATTATTAAAAATAAATCTTAATGCTTGTATAAAATGGCAATAATTAAAAGTTATATAGTACCATTGATTAACTATATAATATATCCTAATATAGTAATATATAATATAATCAATGACAGTACATTTAAAGAGAAAGAATTTTAAGATAAGTATACAATATTATATCAACAACTTTTAATACACCTATTTATATAAATAACAAGATAAGCTAATAAATTATTAGTCAATAGTCATTATATACTTTTATCACATATTGTAAATGCATCTCGATTTAATATTGATAATATGACAATATGTACACATTTATGCATTGCATACTTGCATTCATTACCTAATTATTTTTTTATATGCTGTTTGAAACATTTTTTTTCGAAAAATAGGTATATGTCACACAATATTTAAAAATATAATATCGACTTAGTGACAAATTATTTTCTTTGGACGACATATTTTGTGTGATCTATAGCTAACTAGCTTTAAAAAAACATACCATTTCAAAATACAGTTGGTACCTTAGTATTTTGGGTGTATAATAAATGGCTTGTATTATGTAAAGCTAAATAGGTATGTGATTGTGTTAGATAAATAAATGTACTAATAACTATACACAGATACATAATGGCTTACAGGTACCTACTAATTAACTTATAGTTTTTTATAGGTGTCTATATAATGTTCAAAATTTCTATTGATAAATCAAATTCAGTTTATTAGAATTTACGAATACAGGTAGATTAATTAAAAATATCAAGCAAGTATATAATTTGTTAATTCTAAAATCTACTTACATTCCAAAAACATATCCTGTAATGACGTTTATCGAGTCGATCCACGATATGTTTTTCCGTATAAAAATAATCACAACAAGCAGAAACAACAAACACAACGCAGCCTGTTTTATTTAATAATAATAAGAATAATTTGTTTTTTTTTTTTTGTTTTTGTTTTTTAAATAATTATGTTTTTACTTGTAATATTTTTATATTAATATTAAATATTAATATGAAAGTTGAAATTTTTGTTTTGATAAGTAAGTTCAATTGTCGTTTAGGGAAGGCCCACGAAACATACCCAAAAACTGCAGATACTACTCCAGACTTGTAATAATAATAAACAAAATTTAATTTAAACAACATTAACAATCATATATAATAATTTGCATAGCATTATTTTAAATGTAATATATAGTTGTGTATATACTTTATCGGTTATTAGGTACTTACAGCGCCATGTTTATTTTCAGATTTATTTAGTTTTGTTCCAATGTATATTGTAGACAAAGAACAAAATAAGCACGCACATATATACATAACGAAAAATTCTTCTATTCCCATAAAAGGTGAAAATGTAGATAATGGCCATGTTCGTATAAACCCTATATGAATATATTATATAGAGGTTATTATACACTAAAATCACTCTAGTTTTTCAGAAACATGCGTCTCCCAAAGCATGTTCCACGCATCGAAAAACAATAGTGTTTTAAAGGAGTAATATTATTATTATAATATATTTAAAGGAGTAATACAGGGGGCTAAAGCATAGATCTCCAAAATATAATACAAAAATTCAATGTAAACATAATATATGTAATACATTACGAATTGAGAAATAATAGATTAGGGGGTTATCCCCCTTGCCCCACTTAAATACGCCCTGGCGTTCTCTCAATAGGTGGGTATATTTTTTTGGTAAGTGCTTACTACATTCTTAACTCCACGCCACGCTACTGCCTATTCTCCCCGCTCGTTGTCTTTCGCCGATTCTAGTTGGTCTACAGTATATATATGAGAGCTGGCCCCTACAGGTCACTTTAATATTAGGGTGGGGCTTGAGCCCCCCAAGAATTTAGGGCTAATTGTGCCAATGCATATAGGTAAGTACTTAAACACCTATTATACATTTTTCACAGAAGTATCACACAACATAATTAACTTTTGTAATTTTAATATTATTTTCATTACAATATGTTCAAAAGTTGTTGTGTTTGGAATAAAATGTTTAACATCTCACATACAGTATTATATGATAAGATACGTATTAAAATTAAATTTTAAAGTATAATTAGGGTGACCAGAGTCCTCTTTAACGAGGATCTGTCCTCTTTTTATGGACGTCCTCGTCTGTCCGGACTCTTCAGATTTAGTGTTTTTTGGTATTATTTGTTTTTATAAATTTATATTTTTGTATCAACATTCGACGTATCAATGCTAAAATAATCGTTAATTGTTATTGTTATTGTTATAAGTTATTACTTATTACGAATCGTTTTATTTTTCATTACTTAATAATATCAGCTATTAACATTATTTTATTTTTATGTTTGATGCACTGTAATCTGTAATCCATGATGATATTGTAGGCGCCAAAGATTGTTAACACTTGTTAAGATCTAATATTGATTGTTTTGCTTATAAGCACGGTTTAAGGTAGTACCAGCTTAAACCGTGCTTATAAGTAATATGATTTTTTTTTTAACATAAAGGAAAGAATAATTTATTTTATTAATTTTAGAGAAAGAGAAAAAACATTACTTACAAACAATATTCGATCTTAACAAATGTTACCTGATTATTCTTTATTAAAAATTGAAGAAATCAATGGTTCCTTAATTTTTAAATTTCGGTTGAACCCCCTCTCATAAACCATAGTTTTCCCAATATTTTTACTCCCACAAAAACTGATCAACTTATGCACATGATCAATTCTATAAGTGTCCTTTTTTTTGTTTTAGACACGTCTGGTCACCCTAAGTACAATAAGTATTAAATATTTATTAATTAATTTCTTTCTTAAATTATTTAAAAATTGCAAAAACTAAAATAACTAATTAAGTTAGAGGTTCCCAAACTTTGGGTTGCAATAAAATGTTTGATAGGTCGAAAAAAATTTTCACATAAAGAACATGAGCTGAAATAAATATTATTAATCTATTTAAAACTTTAAAGACAACAATTTAATAAAAATGAGTTTCAACCATAAATATTTAATAGAATTCTTGTTTTCTATTCAAAATATCAAACACTTTCTGCTAAAGCTCTAAACGCTGCTTCCCATCCAATTCTTCATAATATAATTTTGTTGGATTTTCGGTCATTTTTTATGGTTGTTTACCAAATAAATCATACTTTATAGCACATTATTATATATATAAATTATTTTTATTTTTATTAAAATATATTGTTAATATTCTAATTACCCATAATTCATACATAAAAAAATAATAATAAAAAAATTGATTTGAATGGGTCACCTAAATTTGAAAATTATCAGAAGCGTATCACACTTATAAAAAGTTTGGAAACCTCTGAGTTAGGAAGTACTGTGACATGAATATACTTTGAAGGTAATTTAATTGAAATTCAGTTTAAGGTGAATCGTATTTAAAGTTTAATTTAGAAGATGAAATTTATTATGATTTAAAAGCTAATAACAGTAATGTTAAAAATACGATTTTTTTTTTTGTAAAATGATCTAAAATACGAGAAAGCTATTAAATACATTTAACTTTGTAAAAAATATTATAATAAAGACTTGCCAGATTTACATAGAAGATATAAATATCCAACATTGGTTATTAAACTCCATATTGAAGTATGACTGAATGCACTAAATAAAAGTGACCAAATTGAATTTGATTCATCTAGAAATTTAGAAATATGTTGTTAACTTATTGCTCAGTAAAATTCATAATTCTTATGTACACACACACACACACACACACACACACACACACACACACACACACACATATATATATAAAATTATTTCATTTACAATATTTTTATTTTGTGATAACTGTAATAACTAAACAGGTCTTAAAATCATTTTTATAAACTTCAGAAAATTACAGGTCAAAAGTATATCTATAAAGTATATATCAAAACCACCAATCTGTATATTTTTCTACAACCTGTCTTTATATTTTTAATTTATTTTCAAAAATAAACTTATAAAAAATTATGTTATTGTAATCTATACTTACCTGTGTTAATTATAAAATATTTTGACATGGTGTATTTCCATTTTTTCACAGCCCATGCTAAATAAATAACGACATTCAGAAAGGTAATAATGAAAAATGCTCTTTCGCCGGGCGTTTGTTTTGTCCACAACAGTAAAACTGTCTTTTTTTGTAATATCTGTAACAGCGCTAACAACAAATTTTGTATCATACAAAATGATAATTAGGTGTGGCAATATAAAGTATTATTATTTTTATTACATACCCGCTTTAAAAAAAAAAAAACTTTTACTGAGATAAGTAAATTACAATACACATTTTTTATTTTGGTATATTATTAAACAAATATTGTTTAAAGTAATATAAATTATACGATTTATAAACATTCATATAGTTTTTAAATATATATATATATGTCTAAAAAATTTAAAATACACTGATGAATAAAATTTTACCTGAATGAATAGTCACATATGTTAAGCGTTGTCAAAAGAACATACCTACTGTTATTTTCAACAGAGAAATTTTAATACATATTTTAAATAACGAAAATTGCCATAAATATTTTGAGATCATACACGGTACACATAATGTAGCTGTTGGTAGGTATTTAACTTAAATGGAAAGAGTAAGAAGATGAAAAAAATATATTTAATTTAATATTTTGTATGGACGATCAAACTAACCAAATTTTCTACAGTTTTCAATACATATGACCAAATTTTCCAAAAAGTATTCAATTTTCTTTTGTGTTCAATAATAGTGGCAATTATTAATGTTATAGTTATAATCTGAAAATAATAATTAAACAATTAATATTTTGTTTATTAATTACTATTTTTTGTAGTATTTGAAACTATAGGCATGCCATAAACTCATACATAAATAGGTATACACAAGTGTATTTTATTTACTGGTACGGCTGGGTACAAATGAGTTAAAAGTTAAAATTAAGTCAAAAAGTTAATTTTGAGATTAACTTTTACAATTCGTACTATAACTACGTATATGTATTTCAAGTTTCAACAACTACCTATGTTTCCTGAAATAGTACTTAAATTAAATTAAATTTTGTATAAAAACATCAATTTTTCTGAATATGGTTTTTAATTTTTAATGTGTACAATTTTATTACAGACGTAATAATTCATAAGCATCAGATTTAAAAAAAATCATTATGGGAGAACTCTTATTTCTAGATATATAAAATATAAATATAATATAGCAATTTATACTTAATTTTAATTTTCTATACTTTTAAGTAATAAGTCTTTTAATGTATATAATTTTGAAAAATGATTCTAACAAGCTTTTTATATTATTTTTGCATAATTAGAACATTTTTACTTTTTTTTCTTAACATACATTTTTATGTAAACTCAGTGGTTGAATTAAGGGGGATATGAGGGGATGCCATCCCTCCACTATTTTTAGTTAGCATATTCCATCCCTCCACTTATTTTATTTAAAATTATTCATCCCTCTGGATTTTTTTAAAACTTAATTTTTTTATAATTTGTAGTTGTTGTTGCCTAATTTTTTTAAAAAAAATATCTTCGAATCATTTTTTTTCTTTATAAGAACTATTTCGTTTTCTAACATGTTAGCATTCAGTAGATCTAAACGTCACTTAATAACAATCATAAAAAAATATAGTTAACCATTAAGTTTGGGGCCTGTGTTAGAGCCTTTTGTTAAAAAAACATTTTTTTTTTTGCTTATTTTTCAACAATATGGACCGTTTACAACTTTACCACCCCCCTTCCCTTCAAAACTTGAAATTAGTTGTTTTTGTTTTTATTAATCTGTTATATATCTAAATTGTTTATTAAAAAGAGAAAAAAAATTACTATAGGTAGAATAAATATTAAATACACATAATAGTTAAATAATGCAATCCACACATTTTGAAGCATTTGTTCACCTTAAAAACATAAGATGGTAAGAGAAAAAAGATATCTGTTATTTTACAATAGTTTAATTTGACTTTTTAAATATTGTAATAGATATTTAATATTACATTCTTACGGTCAATGTAAATAACACATGGCACATAATAGATTTTGGTTTGACCACTTTAATATTTGAATTTTGTGATGGGTTTCGGATATTAGGTTCATAGACTTGACGCAGTTGTTGGACATTCGGCTCCAGTTTTGATTTGGGCATTTTTAATTACGAATTTTCTTCGGACACAAAATATCTATTCACGTTTCCCTTGTGTATATTGTATTGCAATTTACAAGTATTAGTGAATAAAAATAATTATAAATATTAACTCTTTCGATAAATTTAGATAATAAACATGTATGTTTCTTTTATAAAATAACATTATTCCATAGCAACCAAACAGAAACAAATGTGTATGATACTATGATAAAAAGTAATTTTGAATCCTGTGTCATTATAAATGTTACCATGTAAATAAATAGGTATTTGGATCTTGATGTTTTGGTGCATATTTTATAGTGATAAGAAAAACGTGTCAAAAAATCATGAACACCATGACCAATTTTGTAGGTCAATTAATGTGACACAGAAAATGTCAAAATTGGTAGTATAGCCTGTGTATAAATCTCAGAAACAATAGTAGCAGTTTTGTATGTGAAACTGTTGTTATGCAATTTCAATTACTGATGTTATAAAATAACAATTCCCTAATATTTGATAGGATAAACATATTTTTAGTCTTATTTGTATATAATTTATTTAATCAGAATTCAAAATAATCATCACAAATGACAATAAATTTATCAGTTAAACAAGTATAACCAAAAAAAAAAAAAAAACAATGAACTTACTAAATATTTTTTTTTTTATACAAAATACAGTTACCATTTACGACTTTGTTCTTGGACAATTTTTTTTAATGCAATCCAATTTCTTACTATATATCTTCGGTTATCCCATACATATGTTGAGACACATTTATACCAAAACCTATAGAACAAACAAAATTAGAAGCTAATATATGTCAGTAGACACAAGAAAAGTTTATGTTTAGTTAATTTGTATTATGTTTTTGTAATATACTTGAAAATAAAATAAAATTTAGATAAATAATCAAAAGAAAGAATGCAACACAAAGCCACAAAGGTGACAGTTATATTGCAATTGTCATCACACACACTATCTTATGTGATAAAGCATTGAACACTAACGTTGAATACACATGAATCAATTGATTATACATACATTCCAAATAATGTTCCTCCTAAGTGAGCAGCATGGTCGAACGTTTGCCATCCTAAAAGTAATCCCATTGAGTCCAAAGATATTATACCGTATAAAGCCTAAAATTTATTAAACATAAAATATTAATAAAATATAGACAAAATAAAAAAATAAAAAATAAATAAATAAAAATAAATTAATAAAATAATAAAAAGGATATGTAAAAAAATTAAAATTAAAATTAATACTCGTGAGTAATAAAAATCTGTATATATATATATATAAACAATAAATATACATACATATAAATAAATGTATACTTAAATATACTATACTGCCAATGAGTATTATGTAAAATGAAATAAAAAATATAATGTTGTTGTATAAATAAGTTTATTTTGACGGTTTAGACTAAAAGTCATCATCAGGTATAAATTACTTTTTGCAAAATACAATTTATTTATTATGTATTTTGCAAGAAGTAATTTATACCTGATGATGACTTTTAGTCTAAACCGTCTAAATAAACTTATTTATACAACAACATTATATTTTTTATTTCATTTTACATAATACTCATTGGCAGTATAGTATATTTATATACATTTATTTATATGTATGTATATTTATTGTTTATATATATATACATACATATACAGATTTTTTATAAAATATTATATTTAAATTAATATAAATTATGAGCAATAATAATTTTGAGTAGAATAAAATGTATTAAATTTTAGTGTTAATAATTATCACTATGTATATAAAATAATATTTTTTATAATAAAAACATGCTATATTTTCGATCTTAAATGATTCAAATCAAAATAAAAACATAGAAAATAATTTTTTACTATTAAGATTGAGTAGATTCCAATAGAAAATGATGTTTAAAATAATTTCTGCATAACACTGAGACAATAACAATAAGAGGAACTCAATTTTGATGTGGGACTTTAGTTAAGAGTGAATATTTGCTATTGAGACTAATGTGTTTTTTATTAGCAGAGCAATAAATTTGTAATCAATTTAAAAACTGCATTGGTTTATTTTTGTTACATTTTAATTTTAAACATTCTGGTTAGAAACAAATACAATAAAAGTTAAATGCTAGTTTAAATAGAAGTCTTATGTAATATTATACCAAATACATATTTTAAAACTTACGTAAATTGCATCAAATTGTATCATTGGTAAAAATATCACACCTAATTTTTCATGAGGATGTGATAACGCAAAATATCCAACAACAGATAGTATAGCACCAGACTGAAACCATAATAAAATTAATATAAATATATTGAGTTAACTTTTGTTATCTTCTAAACAAATCAATCATACATACAGCGCCTAAACTTACTCCTGGACTTTTAAAAGTCCGTCTAAATAAAATACTAGCCAATGATGATATAACACAAGAACTTATATACATTGCTGTGAATTCTTCAGGCGACATTTGTCCCCACGGTTGAATAATACCTAGATTTTTCAAATATTAGATTAAAACAAATAAAATTTAAAATATTTTGATAAATACCTCTGCAAAATGTATGAAGAGCATACATATTAAATGCTAAGTGTACTGGAGAACTGTGACTAAATGCGCCCAGAAGAAGTGATGATACTGGAATATTTTCTAAAATTTTTTTTTAAATATTTAACTGTAATCATATCACCTAATTATCAACTAATATTCTAATAGTTATAATAATTTTTAAAACTAGAACTTTGTTTTCAATTGTGAATTAAGATTTAGATTCAAATTTTAATAAAAATTATCAACTAATCAACTATCAATATATACCAATGATTCTATAAAAGATATATATTTTTTTAATTAATAAAATAAGCAAATGAATAAAAATGTGATAGCCACATGTATTTCAATGTTAAAAACTTAGGAAGTCAACAAACTTACTGGAAAGAGCATCAGTTGTAAAAAATTTGGTCATTATATGTTGCCATCGAGGTACTTGCCATGCAAGAAACACAAGACCATTTAACAAAAGTATTGTACTGAATATTTTCTCTGACGGTTTAAATTTGTCCCAGCGACTTTTCAATTTTGAAACAATACCCTTCAAAAAAAAAATAAAAAATTACTTAATTTTCAAGACATAGGTATATGATTCAGTAATAAATAAAATACATTCTACGGTATGTTAATATTTAATATAATTTAGCTCTAAACAGAATAAATGACCTGAAAATACTTTAAGCTATTCTAAAATAAACCTGTGCCAGAAATTGTTAGATTTTGACTAATGATGATGATAACTCGGAAATAGTACACATATTAAATTGTGTCATTTCTTTCTTTGATTCAAGTTATAAATTTTCTGGAAATATATGTATATGTCTTAAAATATAAACAGTAATGGTAATAATACTTACATCATTTTGTCTGTAAGAAGTTTTTCGAAAAAAATTTTGCAAATCTGAAATTTGTTTAGCATTGTTGGTAAATCGTTCATACTGAATAATGGCCGCTAAAACTATAGCACCAGAAGTAACCTAAAAAAAGAAACTATTTAATTGAAAATTATTTTGCTAATACTTTGGACAATAAATTATTACAGATATACAAAATAATGTTGGTTTTAAGATGGAATTTGAATAACTTTGAAATCTATTTTGATAGCGAAATGGCTGATTGAATGTTCTTCTAGCGAGGAGGTTATTAGCAGGCACAGACAATTTACGCAAATGAACAGACGACTTAATACTAAAAAAAAAAAACCATAGGTATTAATAATTTAAAAATTAAGAAGAACACTAGGTATTTTATTTATAATTATATTACTTACACATCCATTTCAACAAAATAAAGTTTTACAGTTTGTATAAGATAATCTTAACAACAATATTTACACAAAATTCCATTATAAATTATAATATTTGAACTCTATGGCTTTAAGGCTCGAGCACACAGAAAGCGGTCGGTCACAACGGGCAGTGATCTTTGATTGCAGCCGGAAGATGATAAAGTTGTATTACTTACATAATATTACATCATCCCCATTACAAAAAAGGAAGTGTGTCGCAGTGTATCATGATGACAAGCGGTATAGTTGTACAAAATTACAAAATATCGCGCAGGCAGCTATAGCAATCTGCAATAATATGGCAGAAGAGACAGAAATGTTAACAGAACAAGTGAAGAAATACGCTTTCTTATTTAACAAATCCCATGGCCAACAAATATTATAAAAATATATAAAAAATAAGGAACTGAAAAAAATGTTTGTAACAGAACTAATTTGACTATTACGAGGGCATTTTAGTTTAATATGTTTGCATCTACGCTTCTGAAAATCCCTCAATAGCTCCCATTCTACATAACAATACTAATTTTTCATTAGACCGCTCACAAAGATGTCATGATTTGTATGTTGTTATCAGATCACTGCTCGTTGCAACAGACCACATTCTGTGTGCCCAAGCTTAAAGCTCCCATACCTCATGAATCTCATATTCTTAATGTAACAACCAGAAATTAAAAATGTCCAAAGTGACCTTATTATTTAGTAAATTAAACATTGTGAAACCTGTAAGGTATTTATTAATAAAAAAAACAAACTGAGGAATGATAAATTGGATCATATACTTATTTAAGTAATGAAGGTACATTTTATTAATATTAAATCTTAAACCAATGGAAATTATTGCACATATAAGTAGACATTGTATAATTAATTATTGTGAAATATACAAATAACGAAGGAAAGAAAAATCTTTATTAATAATATTATTAAAATTGAAATGTTAAGAAATATGTATTTTCAGACAAGCAGTTAAAACTATTTCATTTGCATTTTGAAACTATTAATGAAGATATATACACTGAATTTGTTATATTTTATTATCTATGAGTAAATGCTCAAAATTAGAATATTAAAAGGTCAAAAAAAAAAAAATAAATAATATTGAAATGACCTAAATTAGACAAATTTATTTTTGACAAATAAATTTAATTGATAAAACACGAACATAACCAACATAATATTAGACCGAAATACACTTTTTTCATTTATAATATTATTTTACAAAATGAAAAAAAAAATGTCATCCACGTCGTTTTCATTTACTATGTAATTATTATTACACAGAAGTAATGACATAGTTTTACCTGCAAAATTTACTAAGAAGGCAACTCATTTTTGAAAAATTAAAAAACTGAATAAAAATGTTATCAAACTATCTTCACCATCAAATATTATAATATAGAGTACGTGTCACTACATTCAGTACTCACTACCGAAGCGTTAAAAAAAAAGCGACAATATCAATACATCACATTACATTAATTTAAAAAAAAAAAATCGAATTAAAATTTAAAACCAAAATTAACTTATATCAAGTCAATTAGAAAGAACGAAGATCAAAAATCGCGATTCACAGTTATCCAAAATAGTGATAATGTTATCTATTTGGTCACGTGAACACAGAATATTGTCTATGTGAAACACGGTATAAAATGTATTGATAAAAATTGTGGTAGTAACCGATTCGGGGAAGTGGCAAAACGCAACACGCGATAACCGTCAAAATTCAATAAAAATGTGTTGATTTTTCGTTACACCTATAATCCAGCAATTTTTCATTTCCAAACATCTAATATTTTTTCGCTCGTGAAGACTGATTACTCCTAAGTAAATATAATTTTACGTTGCCCTTAATCGATATTTGTGACTGTTTATTTACATTTTACGTACTTCGATCAGATGCCATATTATAATATTATTGGAAATGCGTTATGTTTCAGATATTAATATGTTAAGCGGAGGTTTGTTTTCCAATAAGCCTGTGGCTGCACCCACGAACCCTAATAAGGATTTCGAAGTGACTCAGCCACCCGATGATACAATTTCGGCATTGGCGTTCAGTCCAGGCACAATGCAACAGAATTTTCTAATTGCTGGCAGTTGGGATAACAGCGTTAGTAATAAAATAATGTCACGATGTAGGTTATTTATATTTATTTTACCTCACTAGGTACGTTGTTGGGAAGTTGAACAAAGTGGTAAAACTGTACCCAAATCGATGCAATCTATGTCTATGCCGATTTTGGATGCCTGTTGGAGTGACGATGGCACAAAAGTTTTCATGGCATCTTGCGACAAACAAGTGAAATGCTGGGATTTAGGAAGTAATCAAACGATTCAAGTAGCAGCTCACGATGCACCCATTAAGACTTGTCACTGGGTTAAGGCCCCGGCATATACATGTCTTATGACTGGCTCGTGGGATAAAACATTAAAGGTGTGTAAAGTGTGTGTGTGTGTGTGTGTGTGTGTGTGTGTGTGTTCATTGTTTTTTATGATATATAGACATTTATGTAGACTGTTTTCTTACTAAACTTATTCACTGCATTAAAAGTGGTTTTTAAGAGCTTTAACCACTAATGTTTTATCATTCTGATTTGAATGCAAATTGCATTTTTTTCTGAATGTCCAAAAACATTGCTTTTTAAACACAAAGTTCATTTCATACATCAAGGAATTAAAAAATGTTACTTTTATTTTGCACTTTTTTGACTTAATT
This sequence comes from Slavum lentiscoides, assembly GCA_032441835.1. NCBI lineage: Eukaryota > Metazoa > Arthropoda > Insecta > Hemiptera > Aphididae > Slavum > Slavum lentiscoides. The sequence goes on along the minus strand of CM063710.1, from coordinate 22,360,508 downwards.
ACTTTTTAGAGCATTTTTTGTCATTTTCAGTGCATATTTATGTTTTTAAGTCATTTTCATATAAGAATGAATAAAATTTTATAAAAATTTAAATAAAATGTATTCTAAAAAAATAAAATAAAATATTTAGTTTTCCTTGTCGTACTTCTATTTTTATTGTTTGGTATGTTTTTACTGATTAGATAAATATGACACCGTCACCACCTATAATATGGGTTGTCAAACGAAATTATTGTTAACACGTGTAGACATAATTGTAGACAATAATTTTTAGGCTAAGAAGAAAATAGGAGAAGACGAATAATAAGATGATACGAATAATTAATAAGAATAAGAATTTATATCATTTATAACAAAACAAATTTTTTCAATGTTGAAAATAATTTTAAAAGCATTTTATTTCTATTGTAAGTGCATTAAATCGTATTTTTTTAAGGCATTTTTCTTGTTTTTTAGAGCATTTATATCCGTTCCTTAATTATTACCTTATTTGGATTTTTCATGATTTTCATATATAACAGAAATAATATAAAACAGACTAATAACCATATTTAAATAATTGACGAAGAGGTCTAAATTATCCATAATATAATGATAAATTGTTTTAGAAAACAAAATTTAAACACTGTTATCAATTAGTTTCATCATTAAACAATCAAAATCCCTTTATTACCCTTTGTTTTTTCATTTAAATCTGTCATTGTTATACAGTATCAAAGATACAAGACAGCTTTTAGTTGTTATGATCGTCCGACCATGTATCAAATTTGACACACAAATGACAAACAAAATCAATTATAAGTATTTAATTAATGAGTATAATAATTCTATGGTAGTAATTATATATTATACACACACACACACACACATATATATATATATATTTGTGTGTGTGCGTGTATACTGTATGTGTAATAAATTATAATATTGTAGATATATTTTTCAAAAATGTAAAATATATTTGTACTTTTTATTTTCTAGTTTTGGGATGTTAGGAGTTCAAATCCTATGATGACCATTAATTTACCTGAAAGAGCTTATTGTGCTGATGTTGTAAGTAACATTGATTTTTATTTTATTATCATTTTATCAATATAGTTAATGTCTATATTGGTACTAATGTTTATTGTTTAGGATTATCCCATGGCAGTAATCGGAACTGCCTCAAGGGGTATAGTTGTTTATAAATTGGAAGGTAAACCTGAAATGGTAAAAACTGTTGATTCACCTCTTAAATATCAACATCGTTGTGTTGCAATATTCAGAGATAAGAAAAAACAATCGCCTACCGGTTGGTAAAACTAAAATGAAATAGATATTATGAGAGAAAACTAATTACTGTTTTTTTTTTTAGGTTTTGGTTTGGGAAGTGTTGAAGGTCGTGTAGCTATTCATTATATACAACCTCAAAGTTCGAAAGATAACTTTACATTTAAATGTCATCGCCAAAATAACTCTGGTGCTATGAATGTTCAAGACATTTATGCTGTATGTATTATGTTATGAATATAAATAATTTTTTATTTACTTACCAAAAATATTATCAGGTTAATGACATCAAGTTTCATCCAGTCCATGGTACATTAGCAACTGTGGGTTCTGACGCTACCTTTTCTTATTGGGATAAAGATGCTCGTACAAAATTGAAGTCTTCTGAAACACTTGACCAACCAATCACTAAATGTTGTTTTAATAGCAATGGTCAAATATTTGCTTATAGTACTGGTTATGACTGGTCTAAGGTCAGTAGTAATACATAGATTTTATAACTTCAATATATTTCATTTATATATATATATATATATATATATATATATATATATATATATATATATATATATATATTATAAATTTAAATGATCTATAAATAAATGATTTTTGGATTGATGAATTTAAATTTGTTGAATTTTGAAAGATTAAAATATTATTATTATTTATTTAATATCCATGTTTTCAGTTATGTAGGAACCTACAATATATTTGAAACATCAGTACTTAACTGAGAATATGGATATTTCTGAAAAAGACAATAATTAAATTTATTTAATTATAACTAACTTCTTTACTTATATTATATTTTTCATTTTATATATCTTCTTTTTTTTTTTTTTTTTCAGGGTCACGAATATAATAATCCAGCCAAAAAACCACAGATATTTTTAAAACCATGTTTTGAGGATCTTAAACCAAAGAGTAGCACTTAAATTTCTTGTTACTCATTATACTATTATAATTAATAATTTTAATTAAAATAAATTTAATATAAAAATTCAATAAATATTCTTTTATTTTGCAATATATCAATATTTAAAAAATAAAACATTGTGTAAAATTAATGAAAAAATTACGATTATATTTTATATTTAGTACCTAATTATTTGTTATTGCGTTATTAATTTACCTTCCTTTAAATGAGTCATATAATTATATGAAGAATGCGTTTGAATACATAATACAAAAAAAGATACACGCCCCTTTTGAGTTCAATGTATACTGGTGTGCCGCGTTGTGTGTACATGTGTGGTAGGGAGGATATTTTCAGTATATTTCTAAAAGGAGAGTATTTTGTGATTTTTAGTAAATATTACGTATTTATACAAATCCATTCATTATAATATTTATTTTTTTCTTAATTTTTATTGTCCCCATCGCAGTAAATTTAATAAATTTCTGTGCAATAAAAATTAAATTGGTTTTTTTATACTACATTACATATAATAACTATTTGGTGAAAATTTCTGGTTTCTATGACCATTAGTTTAAATATGACGAAGAAATAACAATAATCGATTTTGACGAAATTACGTTTTGCCATTTTTATATAATTTTTTGATAACTTTTTCTAAAGCTTAAAAAATGTATTCAGATTTCAGACAGGTGTATGACTCTATAAAAAGAAATAGGCTTTGGAAAGCAATGATTTAACTTGGAATTCTGACAAAACTGGTGAGAATAATAAAGGCATGTGCACAACACTCAAAGTGTAAAGTTAAGTTTAACGCAAAATTATCAGAAGGATTCTCAGTGGAAACAGGTTTAAGATGGAGATGCTTTAGCCCCTATGTTATTTAACATAGCCCTAGATTCAGTAGTGGGAAAAAAAGAAACCGTTTGTTCCACTCCCTCCCCCATAAATTGAAGTCAAATACGCCCCTGAAATGACATAAGAGAAACTGAAGAAAGCATAAGACAGACTACCAAAAAACTAATAAATAAGGGTAAAGATATTGGCCTGCAAGTTAATGATCAAAAGACTAAATATTTTTAAATAATTTAGAATTTTATTCTAAAAACAAAATTTTAGAATTAAATAATTAATTAATTCTACTATTATTCTGCTTTTTAATAAAAAGTAAAAACACTATATTCATATAATATGCATTTATTTAAAACGAGTAGATATATAGAATAGTATTAAAACACAAAAAGAATAAAATAATTATCTTGAATCTCGAATAATAATAAATTAAGTTTCGATAAAATCTGCGATCAGATTATTGTCTTTTCAAATAATAATACATTGTACAAGAAAAACCGAAAGTAATTAATGCTACCTATTGTGTAAACGAAAATTAATTAATATTAGATAAGCCGTTGTATTGATTAATTTTCAGATTCCAAGTAGAATTTGGATTGTATTGATTTTACAATATTGTGTTATATTGTCCTATAGGCTCTAAGTAAATTTGTCCAAAAAAAATCCGAAAATTGTTTTTGTTATAATTACTTATTTTAGAACTTTACAAATAGGTAGGTACTATATGTATGAATACCAAAAAAATTTTAAAATGTATATTTTAAACTAATTTCTATTTTCGAATTTTGATGATTATTCGGCTAAATAAATGAATACATATAGTAAATACTTATAAAGTTATAATATTGAACAAAAAACAAATTTTAATTTAAAAACCATATTATACGTGACACAATTTGTTTTTAAATGTCCGCTATAAAACTTAAAGTTTCGCTGTTGGTAAACAGTTTTTCCTTTTGTTGAAGTTTGAATTTCTGAACTACTCGTATGCCCAATACTAATATACCGATTAACGTTAACGTACGTTCTCATACAATTCCAGTTAAAGGTTGTTTTACAGTCGAACGTGTCAAAGTTTGAAAAACTTTATACCGGCACGGCGGCACGAACAGTCGATAAAGGAAGTTTGGGATCGCAGGAATAACAACGTGTTCTATATATGTGTAAACGTAAATCAAATCAGTAATCACAATTGAAAATTAATCAATTGAAGATTACTTGTTTGGTAGTCTTTCGACCACTTTGATTGTCGCCAAATAACCATTCTCAAATACCTATGTTGGCTGTTGAACTGTTGACTCGATACAGTAAAAACGACATATTATTAAATGTCAAAATATTAATGACATTTTGCAGTTTTTATTACGAAATTATTTGGTTAGAGAATTTTTAAACAGAGAGACAATAATTTATTAAGTTTATTAATAATAAATATCAATGTATTTTATTTTCAAAATATATATTTTGAATTTTATTTTTTAATTTAATGTGATCTATCTTTAAAATCTTTAATTAATACATCCGAATCGTAGTAAACAAAATTTTTTAATTGTATTAGAAAATACGATACACAAAAAATAATACACGTAAAACTAATGCGGTCGGTGCGTACGGTATCGAACATTGCTCGAGACTGAATTTATACAAGAGATAGACCCTAAGACGGTCGCCAATTAGTTATCTGCAGATAACTGCAGACAAATGGTAAGATTATACTGTAGCGTTTACAGTGGCGGTTTTGACAAAACTTTTAGGGGGGGGGGCGATTTCAAATATCAAACCCCTTCTCACATGTATATCTCTAGTGTAGTTTAGTACTTTGGCAGAAAATGGGGGGCTTGGGGGACTTCGCCCCCTAAAAGTTTAGTTAGCCCCTCAAAAATGGTTTGAAAAATTATTATTATTGTATTAAAATGTATTTATATGTAGACACAAATCGAGCGAAGCGAGAAAAACATTTTTTCAATGGCAATTTAGTACATTGCCTTATAGCGACTTAGATCCCCCAATAATTTAACCCGATTTCCGCTAATGCACCGCTAGTACTTCTCAAATTGCGGAATCGGGCATTAGCTTCACTGATTAAATAAAATATAGACAAATGTGACAAATTATGCATAAATATGTAAATTTCAAAATAAAATTGTTTGGGATTTGTAACAGTGAAGATGACTTATGCCATTGTTTTTGAATTTTTTTACTTTTTGTCATAATAATATTAATTTTTGTGTACTTATTTAAAATATAGATAATTTGAACTAACAACAAAATTTAATTATGTGCTAAAGCATCTCAGCCATCGAGAAATGAATTAGACTAAATATTATTATTATTTTATTTTATTTTTAATAATTAAAAATACGGTTAGAGTAAAATATTTCGTAATGAAACTATTTTCGATATTTTACTAATAATATGACGTCGCATACGAGCGATTATTTTTTATTGATGGGCTAACAAAAATGTGATAATGAGCCGAGGGAGTTGTGGATGTTGCTAAGGAGGAATTACTTAGATAACGTTTCAGAATTTTGTTATTACTATACATTTGAAAGTAATTATACATTATTGCATTCAATAAATCGATTCTAAGTGGAGCTCCTGTGTAATATTGCACTTATTTGTCAAAAAATTTACAGTAGCGACAAAATAAATTGTGACTTATGATTTTCAAGATTTTTTGAATATATAGTTGAAATAACGTAGGACTCATGTATAAAATTCTCAGCCTTTAAAACAAAAAATTTCCTCATTTTACGACTTAAATAGCTCAACATCTAATAATTATTGCTATAAACAGCCCGGAATCGACTGACATTTTTTTACACATACATACACACACACACACACACACACACACACACACACACACACACACACACACACACACACACACACACATATATATTGCAAATTAACATATTCGGTGTAAATTTCAAGAATCCTGGACCATTATTTTGGTAATTTTTTGTACTGCTTTTAAAAATTATATTGAGATAATATGGTTTTTTTCAATTGTATGGGTTCATTTGATTATTACGCACAAGAGGAAACTATACTGAGAAAATTGAAAAACGTTTCAAATAAAGTATAAACTAGATGACAATTTTCTACCGGAACTTAACACATAGGTAATGAAATCATTCGAGCATTCTTTCTAATAAAAATTAACATCCTTGTAAAACCAATAGCAATAGTAACTGTCTACGTTTTATGACTACAGAGAAAAAAAAATCAAATAATTATTTGTATGCATACGTATTATGTGTAGAAGTAACGTCCAGGGAGGGTCAATCGCCCCATCGCCCCCCAAAAACCGCCACTGAGCGTTTAACAAACAGCATAAAAATTATATCACTCTTCACTATATTTTCTCTTTGATGACCGTACAGAATATTCATTAAAATTTTTATGTATAAGACAGACATAATATTATAATATATTTGACGGATATGCGTACATATTGTAGTCAGTTTTTATTTTATTCAAAATATTTTATTTATTCTTCCAAATCTATTTCATCACCTTCAAAGTAATCGCCCCCAAATACAATACGCTTATGTCTACGTTTTTTTTCAATCGTTAAAGTACGCCAAATAGTCGCCTCCAGTACAGCCACATCGTTAGCACGCCGTTTTGAGTCGACTAAAGAAATTAAACGTAAATCGCAGCGTATTCTGAGCGGTTTTTTGAGTTTAGGAAAGAGCCAGGAGTCGTACGGTGCTAAATCAAGCAAATACGGTACGATTGTGAAACGATATGAGTTGAATTTTTTATTGAATGCGACGGTGTCTTTCAAAGAAATTGAGTGTTTTTGGTACCAATCGAGATTTGACGCATCTGAGGTCTAAAATATCTTTTACAATGGAGTTGACTGGTTCTTTTGAAATGCCAACATCATGAGCAAGGTTCTTAATTGTTAATCGATGGTTTTTGTGCAACAAATCTTTGATTTGTTGAACGTGATTTTCATCAGTAGAGACTAGAGGTTGATGGTCGTCCGGGGCGTTTTTCGTTTTCAACTCGTTCTGTTTATGCCACTTCTAAACATTTCTTTCCGACAAAGTCTGTTCAATGAATGCCTTCTGCAACATTCTAAACGTTTCCGAAGCAAAAATTCCATTTCGTAAACAAAATTTAATGCAAATTCTTTGTTCAACAAAATCAGACATTGTAATAATCCTCGAAATCACTTTTTGCGTCATACAAAACCAAGCGTATAGCTCAAATACCAAAGACATTTATGATGTAAAATTTGGCAGATATTTCCGTTACAGTGCTATCGACTTAAAAAAGAAATATGTCTGAGATTCGATATATCCGCGCAAATTAAATTGAAAACTGGTCTTACTTTTTGGACACAGTAGTATACCGTTTTGGTGAAAACGACACGTCTTTTTTCAATCAATTAACACTGAAATAAATAAGATTATATGTAAATATAATTACATTTTAATTATATAACTTTCAATTATAATAATTTTTACGCAATTCGGTATACTATTTTTGAATACTATTAGAAATACATCTATATTTAATATTTATGTAATCTATATATTTGTGTCACAACAACATATTATATGTAGTAGGACATTAATCCGTATATATTTGTAAATAAATAAATAAATAAATAAATATACTTTTTACGATTAATTGTTATCTGGAACGCAATATTATTTTATTTAAAGGCTCATTATCCTGTAATTTTATAATAAATTAATAACTAGTTTTACGAAAATGATGTGGAAATGTGTAATAATATTTAGAATTTATTGATTTTCCAGAACAATGAAAAGTATATGAATTTCAGTCATTATTATTAGCATTAATTGGTAAAATTGACGTTTTCACGGTTAAAAGATTTCGAGAACATATCGATTTCTTCGGAACAATAGAACCCTATTTATTATGTTATAAATTTATATCAATTAACATAATTTAACTTATGAATTGTCCGTTTCAGACCTATCTTCAACATTAATAATGTAAGAAAATATCCGCAGGGTTATATTTTTTTCAATTATTTGAAGAATAAATTAAATATTTTAGAAAATAATTGAATATTTTTTAATAAACACATAAGGACCGATCGGTAGAATGTATAGATTTGTATTTAAGATAATAGAAAACGTTTGAGATTCTCTGCTGTATATATTTTTTTTAAACAAATTGTTTTATATAATATAAATGTACTGTTCAGACAAGATTTGTTGTTGTTGTTTATTTAAAATAAAAAAAAATTCAAACATGTTTGCAGAACGGACGTACACCCCCTTTCAAAGGATGCACATACAATTCAGGAAACTAGCGATTCATATGAATATTGAACATTTGATACTTAACAAATATACATTATGTTATAGAACTAAAAATTAAAATGGAGTACAGGCAAATATTAAAGACAAAAAAAAAATACAGCTCGTAGATATAAATACCTAAATGTATAAATACCTCGTAGCAAGCCGCGAGGTGTTGTGGATGTCGTTTAAGTGAATTTATTTTTATAATCTATTTTTTTATATAAATAAGAAAAGAAGTACGCGTTCGTCACGAATAAGTATAAAATGATGAAGTAGTATGTAATGATAAAAATTTATTTAATGTTTCATAATTTCGGATTATTTAAATTAAAGATAAATTAAAATTAAATTCAAAGAAGATACAATTTAGTTGTTTTAAATTAAAAAATATACATATATTATATATAGTATGTATTAAATAATAAATCTTTACATTTGGAACATAAATTATTACCAAACAAAGTTAGTGGGTTTGTCTAAACTATAACTTAGGATCAAGCGCGGATCCAAGGGGGGGCTAAGGGGCTTTAGCCCCCTTGGGCTGTAGTCATTGCTTAAAAATTATACATATAACTACCTAAATAGGTATAATTTTAGGTAGCTGATCATCGTATAGCCCCCCCCCCTTCTGTGATTTCTGGATCCGCGCCTGCTTAGGATGCGCATTGTAAAAAATTGCTAAGTATTTTTATTTCGTACTTATGTAAAATTATTTTACCCAGAACTTGGATCAAAATTTTAAATTTTGAACAAGAAAATTCTAAGATACGTACCTAGAGATAAAGTTATAAAAGCCAAATGCGTAATAATTTATTATGGGTGGAAAAGTTTTGAATAAAATAAAATATACACGTGCATGTAAAGCATGATAAGACTTATATACCAACATTTTAATGCAATTTTCTTAACAAAATGGTTAAAGTAGGTAATGTACATTGGTAGACGTCATATTTCTATATACTCGTGTATACGTAAAATATAATATAGTAAGTAATAATAGGTTATATATATATAGTATATACGAATAGTCCACGTATACGAAGAATTATTTATGTCAATTATTATTATTTTAAGACTTTTGAAACATATTCACATTTTTTATCGAGCGTATAGCGTATTTTATGTTTCTGTTAAATTCATTCTAAATTTCTAGGTAACAAATATATAAACGTGAACGGTTTATTTTTCGAGTTTCGAGAGTTGTGAGAAAATGAGTTACGCACGCATTCCAAGAACGGCAAAAACATGAACGCCCCGAAAAAAAAAAAGACATTTATTATAGTTACAACCAGACGGAAAACTGTATAGTCATAGTGTGTACGAATACAATTTTCTTTGCAACTATATTAAAGAATTATAAATAATACGTTTAGGTATAATCGATCGAGATTATATATATATATATATATATATATATAGGTATACGCAGTTAATGTTTATGTTATAAATTGTCAAACGAACGAGTTGTGAAACCACAAAAACTAATTACCTAAATGAACAATATTATTTGTATTAAAAGTTAAATATATTTTTCAAAAATTATCATAACAAGATATTCGGATAAAATTACATTTTATATTTTAAACTGTAATTTCATTGATATAGTTTTTAATTGAGAGAACATAATTACATGTTAAGTACTTTCAAGTAATTTTATTATTATTCACTATAAATTATAATAGTTGGCACCGATCGCTGACAGTGCTGATTAATATTAGTTTTCAATATTACTATAATATTGCGTTCAAAAATTTAACTTTTTTTATTTACATAAAATAGACAATATTATATCTCTATCATATATGTTAATAACGCATATTTTGTATTATAATTTTGGATATATGTATGTATATATATATATATATATATATATATAATATATACATTTATATAATTCTTATATTTTCTTAAGTCAAATAGTGTCAGGTCTAAATACTCTAAAGTATAACATTTATAAATTATATTATCAAGAGTACTTTTATTTTAGTAATGTAAATAAGACGTATGTATGGGTTTTTTTAGAATTTTTAGTTTAATATTATAAGATACCAAAAGCTAAACTTTTAAAAATGCGGATGAAATCTTAATTATTTTTATACAAACCCGATAAAATAATATATATATATTATTTTATAATATATAATATATATATATATATTTATAATGTGTAGTACTTAAGTAATAATTAATAATTAGTCCTACTGAACCCGTTTCGAAGATTATAGACCGAAGTAAATTAGATATAAATTAAATACATAAACATAAAAAGTAAATATCACGCAAAAAAATATTAACGAAAAACCCACATTTTAAGCTTATAATAATATACACACAACAAACACATAATAGTTTGCACGAAATGATCGACATTATAGAAACGTGTATTATCGACTGTTTTGCTGCACTGGTGCGTAGCCAGGATATTTTTTAGGGGGGGAGGTGTTTTAATTTTATATATAAATATAAATTTTGGGGGTGGGCTTTACACATTCTTCATTATAGTCATAAATCTCATTAATAAATTATAATACGTGTTCAACTTTCGATTTCATACTTATAAAACAGTGTCTAACTCCTATAAGACGAATCTTCTACAAACCAAGCTAATTATATATATAAAATATGAAGCGCGAGCGCGACATTCAAAAAATGTTTGTTTGTTCCACCACCAGAACCTCAATAACGTCGTAACGACGCTATTGATGAAGTTGCTATCGTTGTAGTTGGAGAAAACTTGGAATCCCGTGATATTGTTTTACATCGTCGGAATGATCAATTACAACGTATAAAGGAAACACATCGCTCATATGATGCACTGCAATAAGGTGAAGATGGCTACGATTTCTCAATAAAATGATAAATCCCATTACAGGTAACTAAAATATTAGTTTAGCTATGGCGATAATATCTCAGTCGATAATCACATATTGAAATGTCGGCGATTATATCACAAATTTAACATTCATCAGGTTGAATCAAACCAAACTCCGATCTGAAGAGTATATTCACCTTCGAGATGCGCATGAAATTTTAATATAGATATATATAAAATATAAAAAATGTTTGTTTGTTCCTCAATAACGTCGTAACGACGCAACGGATTTGCATGAAATTTTAATATAGAGAGTAATTACGAGCTAGAGAAAAATATAGGGTACTTTTTACTGAAATACAACCAACGAGAGTGGTAGCTAATACAGGAAATTTCGGGATTCTAGGCGTTAAACTGCAGTTACCATGGTAACCATTAGTGCCGATAGATGGCGATAGCATCAACAGCTTTTACGACTTCCGTGAACCGACCGACGAAAGAAACAAAACAATAAAAGAGCGAATTAAATTAATAAAATATAAACCGTATTCCATATTATTATGCATAAAGAAATATATATCTAATAGAATATATTAATATTTGTAAAGTTTATTAGGATAGATGTATCTCGATCAACAGCAAAATTCTTTGCCAGCTTGGACTATCAGTACCGACACGTGATAGAAAAAATGTTCACGACAGAGATTTGGTACGTGAACGGCAATATAATTCTGATGAATTGCGCCATTTATGTGGATTCACAGAAACAACTGTTGACTGCTGATCAAAAAATAGTTTTAAAAAAAGTTATGCAATACGTAGCAAACGAAAGTGGTGGAATTATTTTCCTTGACGCGCCTGGAGGCATTAGAAAAACATTCTTGCTCAATTTGATACTCGCTGAAATTCGATCAAAAAATGAAATTGAACTAGCTGTAGCATCGTCTGGAACCGCGTCAACGTTACTCGAGGGTGGGCGTACAGCGCATTCAGCTCTTAAGTTTCCATTAAATGTAAACCATAAAGACACATCAACATTAAGATACAAAAGTTAATAACCAGCTGAACTGGTCCGGTTTCCTTTTTTCCAACAAATAAACAAAATGTATTTTTTTTTAGCGTAGTAGAACACGTCGGGTATCCGCTATGTTTTATATTTGATCAAAACAACCCAAATAACTCCATTAAAAATATATGTAGCTTAGTGTTGACTTTTAATGGAGTTTCAAATGGGGTAAATCCACGGGCATTAAATTCGTCTTGGGCAACGCCGTGCAGGATCAGCTAGTAGTAAATAAAAATATAAAATCATTACAATAAAATAACAATAAGTTATTAAATAAAATCTTAATAAATTTTAATCTTTATTAAATGTCTTAATAAATTAAGAAATCACAAATAAATAACACTAAAAGACCACGTTACAAAATATGTATATATAGTCACAACGTCCGTCGTCGAAAACAAAACAAATGTTGCGTCAATATTTGTCGACAACGGTATGGCTTATCAAATTTTAGAATTTTCGGACGGTCCGCCAGCAGTTAACATTATTATAGTTTATCGACAACAATGTCCAATAAGTTACCGTGGTAAACCTAAAAATAATCGTACTGAATAATATTGACAGTATAATTACAAGATAAGAGCCTAATAAATTCTCATTATTCAACTATTTGATTATAGTGCTTTGTGATTGTTGATGTCTAATTATTCAATCTTTAATCTTCCTAAATAAAATCATCTTTTACAATAAAAAATCAAATATTCAATTATGAAATAGAACCATGCGCGACAACACATTTTTTTAAAATCTGAAGCAAACAGTATTATTATTTTTAGTATGATTACGATCGTTGAAGGGGGATGTTTGAACATCCAAAACACCCCCCTTAAGACTATGTCACTGATTCTGCAACGTCATCAAATACGCTTCTTTAAATTGAAATTTGTGACCCAATAATATTATAAAATCAGTGTAAAAACGATTTTTTTGCTGAAGGGGGAGGGATCGGTTCAATGAAACTTTTGAAATAAAAATATTTTATTTATTATTTATTCAGTAATTACTTTTAATGAATGAATACCGTAATCATAAAACAAAATTAACTCGCCGATTGTTGTTGGATATAATACTTTTAGCACTAGACTCGGTTTTCGAAATTATTGAAGTTCCTTGTAAAAAATTGTGTCGTGTTTTCGACAATAAAGTAAAAAAGTCCATATTTAATATAAATTATATAACGTAATTTTCAAGATTTTGAACTTCCTATATAACTATAGTAACTGTTGTAATATGCACAGACATTTGTTATTATTTTCACTTTTCAAATGAAAAATGGTAATAAATTATTATAAAAAAGCTAAATTAAATTTGATAAAGGACATAAGATTGTAATTATTATTTCATATATATTATATTATATAGGTATTTTCTGACTATCTTCCAAAATTATTTTTGTCATCATAGAAATTGTAAATTATATTATTGTACGTTATTGAAAATATATTGAATATATTGTTATACAAGTGTATGAAACACATCTAAGTTGATATTTTAAACTTAACATTATTTCCTTGTTATTGGTCTTCATGGGGAGACGTAGTTTCAAAGATTAATAATTATAAACAAAAATTTATTTTTCATTATATTTTCGCGAATGTTCAATGAAAACTATTTATGATGCGAAATTGTAAAAGTATAAATTTGGTGCTTAATTGCTCGAATAATACACTGTTCTCGTTATAGACATAACACAATGACAAAATAAATTTTTTACGTTCAACTACACACGGGTAAGACTTAGAACTGAACATTTTCTCTTTTCTTCATATTATAATGTTAACAAACATAATATTATTATATTCATATTGAATGTATTGTGTAACTATAACGCGACCGCGTGTGCCTTTTTAAGAAAACGCGTACACGGGACGGCACTCCGGTCGCATGCGATTCGAGAACGGAGAGCCGCGCGGTTCAGTCGGTGCGCCAGCCTTTCGTCAGACGGTCGCGTCCGCGAGGGATTGTGTGCTTCCGTGTGACCAACGTTAGTTTTCTGTGTGTACGTGTGTACGTGTGTGTGTGTGTGTGTGTGTGTGTGTGTGTGTGCGTGCGTGTGCGAACGATGATCTCGTTCGTGACACTGGCCGTTACCGCTGTGTACTTGCTTATCGTCGGTCCAAGTCACTCGTAAGTGTGTTACAATTACATTTTTTTTTCTCTCTGTAAAAAAAAACCTGCAGAATGGCCCTTCCCTTCTACAAGAGTAAAATTGGTGGGTGCTATGGTGATTTTAGCAACTTTAGATTTTAAAATCAACGCTTCCAAAAAATGTTTGCTTATCTATAATGTTCTTCATAGGCGTAACTAAACATTTGAACGAAGGGTTGCTTGAGTTCCAAATTGTCGTGTATACTATCAACTCATGGGACGCAACGCCTCAATAGCCCCCCTCTCGCCTCTCATACACCATTTATTTGTCCATACGTACACACTATGTAGGACTGAATACTTGAAAAAAAAGATAAATCAATAACACCCGAAAATATCATTTAAATAAAACGTAAGTCATTATTATTATTATTATTGTTATTATTATCACATTATTTTTATAAAAATATATATATATATATATATATATGTGTGTGTGTGTGTGTGTGTGTGTGTGTGTGTAATTGTCATCAAATGTTAGAAATAAATCAAAAACGAAATAATAATACTTTATATTAACTAAAAATGCTCACATATAATTTAATGAGAATTTATTCGCATAAAATATCCAATTTCCTACTCAAATTTTAATATAATTTTGATATAATGGTCCAAAGCGCATCGTCCCTAATTGCGTCAATGACCTTAGTATATTTAAACGTAAATTCAATTTTGTCATAAACAATATATAAAACTATTATCCCGTTGTGTTTATTTTATTGGAGTACAATAATTTTAGTAATACACCTAGGTATATTTAAACGTAGCCTCCTTAAATATGTTTTTTTTCAACAGTGACTTAGCGATTTGTTCATATTTTATGATGCTAAACATAATTTTAAACCGAGTAAATTCTTGACAAACGTAGTCGTGAACGAAAATAAAGACTTATGTAATGTTCAAGTTCTTAATAATATAAAAATATTGTTTTAAGAGTAATGTATAAAAAAAAAAACACGATGGTATATAGTTATAATTCATTAAGCGGTAAGGGTGATGCGTGTTGGTGTCTACCTGCAAAATTACGAGTTATTCAAAATTTTATTATAAATACCTAAAAATGTAGGTCTAGTTACGCCTACTTCTTTGCCCCGTTTTCGCCATGGAGAAATCCGAAATACTTGTACATTTAGTATTGTGCAGATTTTAGTTTCAAACTGTAATTTATAGGCGGTACGAAAAAATAGTAAAGGACATTATTATGCGACACATACGCGGCTTAGGTGCAATATCGTTTATTTTTTATATTCTAGGCGAAGGTTTTATTGGTTTTATAACGATGTGATTTTTTATTTATTTTTGTAAAATGAGTGCTAGCGATGATCTTTACATGCACATTACTACTTTCCGGTAGTTACGGTACTTTATTCGACACGTTTTCCGATTTCTCCAGTATAGTTCCTTCTATAGTGAAAAAGTAAAAAATTACCGAAAAATTGCTATTCTCGCTGCCGATAAAACTGTTAACATATTCATTGATTTTGGATGTGAAGGGCTAGTTTAGACATATTGTATTTACCATTTAATTAAAACAAACTATATATATAGTTATATTTATAAAAATATATATATATATATATATATATATATATATATGTACAAGTAGTGTCGTTCAGAATCGTTTCCTACAAAATACAATGATTTATCAAATTCAAAATAATTTAACAACTCTATGATCCATGTCTAAAGGCCCGCAGCTGGTCAACTTTTTTTAAACGTTGCAATTCACGTCTATATTAATTATTATAGTATTATAAATACGTCGTGTTAAAATTTACATATCAGAATTCAGTGGCGGATTTAACGGGAGGGAAATGTGCAACACGGACGCATATCCGTTTTAGGGCTTTTGAGTCAGCCCCCTCAATAACACGTTCTATTGAATTGTGTGTGGAACAGAAATCAATTAAAAAGTACGAGTAAGTACCTATATCATAATACTAAATGTCTACATATCAAGTCATGAAATTAAAATATTATTTCCAGATACGAGTATATGTGTATGTGGAAATAATTAATGTTTGCTTATTTTTCATTATAAATCATATATCGTATCTATATTATATGATATCTTTACAATATTTCACTTTTTTGTTTTTAATTGACACTTCACAAAAATGTCAGTAGGGGCTTAATACATTTGGTAGGTACTACCCCTAAACCCACCACAATCCATTCAAATGTTAAGTATTATTGAAAATATATTATAATATACATGAATTTTCTATAGTTATGCATAAAAATATATCAGATTACTCTGACCAAATTTAATTAAGTGCATTTGGTTACTAATAAATAATAATAAGTAAAAGATATGTTTATCATAATTTAAAAAAAAAAAATTACTGAAATATGTTTGAAAATTAAGTAATTGCAAATCGTACAATTTTAATTAAAAAAAAATTATTTTCTATTAAAATTTGTAACATTGTAACATGAGCAATTTTGGTGCGTGCGAACTAACCAGAAGCAAACATAGAAAAATATTTGGGATATTTAAAAAAATATATCAGTAAATAACATTAATACAAATTTTAAAGTATCATTAATAATAATAATAATAATAATAATAATAATAATAATAATAATAATAATAATAATAATAATAATAATAATAATAATAATTTTATCTAATATATAACTTTATCATAATTAATTAACTAATTAATAATGATAAATAATTATTATTGTTATGTAATAACAATTATACTTACTTATGTATATAGTATAGTTATCATTTATTTGAGTATACCTACAGGGTTATACGTGAATTTTATTATTCAACGTCAAAATTTACGTAATTATTATACGTAAGTATAACAAATCTATTCAAATAAATTCTTGAATTTCTCAAATATTATATTTCATCCAATTGTTTTGAATCGTAATAATATTTAATATTACAGTAAAATATTTCTTAATTTTTCCGCCACAAGTAAAATCCATTGTAATTTTGTTATTCTCTTATATGAGTAGTTCGTGTACACCTTAAATTTTTTATGATAGCATATTTTTTCCTATTCTTTATATGGCCATTGTAATTTATTGTTTTATTGCAATACATTTGTTTTCGTTTTCGTTTTACAATATCATATTTTTAAAAATATTTTAATGTTCATTAATCATTGTTTCATTATTATGGGAGTTTTAATTTTCATTTTGTGAGTTCTTTTGAACATTTATGTATATATATATATATATATATATATATATATATATATATATATAAAAAAAACGAATTGTCTTCTAATGCTTAAATTTTTATCTTTTTAAATATATGGTTTTAATAAAACATCTACACTTAATATTTAAATCGTTATATATAATTATAATTTTCCCTTCTCGTGATTTATTGACACCACATTTAACACTTTTGAGTTGTGGTTGTATGTTATACCATCGTGTTCATCTGTTTTATTAACGCAAACTTCGCTTCGCTCGTGAATACTTCACATGTAATTCGATCGTTTTCATCTGTCTGTGGATTCGGATTGAAATCATTGTCGTTCAATCCCAGCATATTAACCATGGCGTAAAAATACTGTTTGAAATCAATCGAACCGCTATTTAAAAAGTCTATACCCTTAAAAATGTTCGCCAAATGATCGTCGTCGAACAAAATCGGCGGTTTGCCTCGATGATCCCGGAAATCAATCATTTCTTCTACCTGACGTATGACAAACGCTACTGGATCGTCGGGTTTGTGAAATAACAATGTACCAGTTAAATGGTTCACCAAGGGCATTATGTGTCTTTTTCTCAAGTACAATTCGGCTTTCATTTTATTTCTATTATTCAAAATCGTTTTTTCGTCGCCGATCAAATGATCCATCGCCAGTTGTTGCCGAAATACGGTAGATTGAGTATTACAGAGATTTATGGTCCGATCTTCTGTATAGCATGAAGTTGTGTCGTAATATTATACGTGTGTATATATATATATATATATATATATATATTAGTGATGGTTTTTAGGGGGGAGCGATGGGGGTGAACGCTTCCTAGCCTTTTTTTACGTACAATACGTATGTATACAAATAATTATTTGATTATTTATCATTATTTTTTGGGGGAGAGCCGGAGAGGTGGTGACATTTCAAATTGTCCTTCCGCTTGAAGTTTGGTCAAAATCATCACTGATATATATATATATATATATATATATATATATACACACACACACACACATACATAGAGTACATTTGTTAGGTTGACATTTATCAAAAGTTTAGTATTCGTTTTATAATAATTTGACAATTTTTGTATTTAAAAACAATATACTGTATGAACGAAGTTTATATAATTATATGAATATTTCATTAAAATAAAAGCTTATAAATGTATAATTCGTATAATTTGATTTTATTTCTTTTATTTGAAATAAATGAGAACGAAGAAATATCATAACATTCATAACAGTAGCTGTGTAATCGTATGTTTTATTGTTTTTACTGTACTTATGTATTTACATTTATATACAGGTATAATATATGCATAAAAAGATCTAGAAATTTGAGTAGAATATTCGAAAATATTGTGTGGGTAAATATAAAATATAAAATATTGCCATTTTTATGTTAATGCGAAAATAATTTTTGTTTTATGAATAATACGTTGTATAATAATATTTGCTATAAGCCGATATAAGAAAACAAAAAAAAATTCAATTTTATTTAGGTACCTAACTATTTATTGTGCGAAAAATACGGAATTATAATATTTTTATTTATGTAAGTATAAAAACGTAATGTCAAAAGGTTAAAGAACATAAACAACTCACCGAGGATGTAAATACGACGATGACAAGCCTCTAGGTTTCGAAACAATAAATTACGTCAATATTATATGATTTTTGAAAATGAATGACTCGTAAAATTGTAAGATTTCTTTGGTTTCTTATGATTCTTTTTTAAATATTATATTTTTATATATCGGTATTTCTTGTCGTTTGTTTTTATACTTGCCAATTATCATAGTAACTAGTAAATTATATATAATTAATTCGGATTTAAATTTATATATATATTAAAAGATCTGGACTTGGGACAGTATGAATGATGATCAGCTATTTGGATTTTGTACGATGAGAGTTCATTGACGAGGCGATTAGAAGAGATAATACCACGGCACATTTATTGACAGTGTAATCAAAAGATGTGCAAAAAGCTCAGAAAACTTCAATTTCTGTTGACTTGAATTTATAAAGCTTGATAAAATAAAAATTGAGTTAAAAAATTACAAAGTTGAGTTGAAACATTACAAAGAATAGATAATAAAAAACGGCATTTCGTTCAGAATTGTTTTTTGAATACATTGATTTATAACTAAGTTATCCAGTTGAACCGATATCCATAGTACTCACGGTTCTCTAGAATTTTAACACATTTAGTTTCAACAATATTAAATTATATTCAAAAAAAATAATCCCACAATTTAATACTCGATTGTACACAGTTAGGGGGTAAGTATAATTATTATTAACGAAAATCTAAAAATCTGGTTTTTTCTTATATTATGCAGTTATATGCGAAAAAGAAAAAAAGATTTTTTATTCGTTATGTTATAGTAAAAACTTCTGTATTAACTAAACACTCGAAATAATCAGGTAAACATAATTACGAATTGTACTATTATCTATTTCTTATTAGTTATAAATAATCGATAATTTGTCATCACTTTTTTCTAGTAACACGGCTCTCTGAATATGCAACTTTACTATGTCGGCGTCGTCGGTAGTAAATAATTATAAGAAGTAAAAGGTACAAAAAATATGTATTAAATATTTTAATTGGTTTTAAAATTTTTAATTAAAAATAAAATGTTAACAGTATACATTGATTAGTACTTAAAAATTGTTATAAAATCATTATAAATAGTCATCGACGACATTACTGTAGGTATGTCACTAAATTTCTAACTATACTACATAATATTTTAGTCGTAAAATAAGATAGGTAATTAAGATAATAATATTCGGTCTGTATAATGTTTATTCATTGTTGTAAACAAATGTTATTAATATATTTTAGTTTTTTATTATTAAAGTTTGCATAATAGAATTGTCACTGTATATATAAGTATATTATATAGGTACTTTTAACTACCTAAAATTAACTTTAACTGCATGAAAAATAAAACTTTAAATCCTTAAACCATCTGTACATTTACAAAGTTTATGGACATTTAAGAGAAATAAAAAAACACATAAATATCACAGTCGAGTATTACTTACACATTTTTTACAATATTTTTACAGTATCATTATTTAGCTGTACAAAATATTGATAGTTTAAAAATATATTTTTAAATTATTTACACAAACCTGAATCGTTATAATTAAATGATTTTTTAACCATAAAAATATTATTTTATTGTATTTAAAAATTAAAAAAATAAAAGACGGTAACGAGCCGCGAGGTGTTGTGAATGTTGCTTAAGTTAATTACTTAGGCAAAGATTTTAGAGTATATTGTTATCACTATAAATTTGAAAGCAGTGATTAATCATTGCATTCGATAAAACGATTCTGAGTGGT
The DNA here is from genome assembly GCA_032441835.1 of Slavum lentiscoides. NCBI lineage: Eukaryota > Metazoa > Arthropoda > Insecta > Hemiptera > Aphididae > Slavum > Slavum lentiscoides. The sequence goes on along the minus strand of CM063710.1, from coordinate 22,339,610 downwards.
GCTTCGGTGTAATATTTTGGGTATATAACAAAAGCTAACTCTTTTCATGGATTAAATACTTCAAAACCTATAATTTCTATAAATAATCTAAAATTAAAAGAAAGTTTTTAAAAAATTGTTTTCCTTAATATAATTTACAGTTACATATTTGATGAATATTTCAAGTTTATATACACATTTAGTTTCAAAATTATGAAGAAAAAACGATAATCGATTTTGACGAAATCACGTTTATACCGTTTTTATATAATTTTTTGATAGTTTTTGACTTATATTTTCAGGCGTTTTTGAGAAAATTGAAAAATGACCATTTTAAAGTACCAAATATAGCTGCAATTTGCTACCGGAAACAAACTGTGACTGTATAGATTGGAGTACTCCTTCTGGAAGAATTCTTGAATACAGACATAGAAAAAAAACACAGTTTTGTAAAACCAATAGATTCTTGGCTCCACTCAAAATCTAAAACAGAAAATATTACAATTTATTTTACATTGTATTATTAGGTACGCTATATGTACATATACAATATTATGTAATATAATATTATTGAAATTGAAAAAAAATATGTATTCATATATCATCAAAATGAATGTTGGAGGAAGAAGAGGAAGAGGAAGACCGAAGAAGAAGTAGTTGAATGCGATTGAATGTGATATGAGGACTACTGGTGTATGCGTGGAAGATATTGGAGATCGGGTCAAGTGGAGGTTTAGGACAAAGATGTTCGACTCCAAATAGTTGGGATAGAGGCGAGGAAGAAGAAGATAAATGTTAGGTATAATGTACAATATCATGTGAAAGGCCACGATTGTTATGATTTGAAACAAGGGGGAAAATGTTATGTAAAGCAGATTAATAATATATCAAGAATATGTCGTCCTACAAATGGTTTTTTTTTTCAATATACGTTTATTCATGCATTATTTTTTTTAACTTACGAGTATTTTAACGTAATAAAGTAAATAATAGTGTTACACTAAATTTAATTACAAAAAAGTGTAATAACACTCACATACACATTCATTGTACACTGTAACTTTACAGTAAAGACGTGCATTGATCAGAGAGACAGATGAGAGTGAGAAGGAGTAATCTCTTTAGATTATCTACCAATCTGGTTTTACGATTAAACTCGTTCACAATTAAAAGCAGATAATCTCGGGTTATTCTATGTCAGAATGCGGTATTTATTTATACGAGTATAGTAATATATGTATAATAGCATATGAACTAATATTGTTTCAACTGTGCTTGACACTAGTATAGGAAACATATATTACCTATCAGAAGTGCTATTACAATTATTTCTGTTCATTCTGTATACTCATATATTATACGCATATAACAGATATGCAATATAATATAAGTATACATATTTTTTTCAATCAAAAGATTGGTTTATAACAAATTTATTCATAAAAATGCCTTCTCCGTGTTTCCCTGTCGTTTGCTATATTTTAAGTTCCCTGTGCATCCTTCATTATTTATCTAACCTAGGGGTCAACAACCTTTCTAACCATGTGAGCCATATTTTTTTTCATATTTTCATCGAGGGCCACAATAAAAAAACAAATTTTACATATGATATAATACTAATAATTTTATTATTATTCAATTTAAAATATCAGTTCACATCAGTGTTATTTTACATGTAAATACGTGTATAAAAAAATACAAGTTTCTGAGTAGAAAAATTTGCTTTTAGGAAAAAATTAAATAAAAAAATGTAAAATTGTGGACTAATGCGTTTTCTAATGCGCCAGATTAGATTACATTTTAGAAAAATCCCATAAATATATACATTTATATTGATAAAATAATTTTTTTAAATTTAACATCTTTGTTTGGGGTCATAAACAATTGCTTTGCGTGTTGCATGCGGCCCGCGGGCCGCGGGTTGCCGACCCCTGGTCTAACCTAACCTAACTCGTCCCGGGTCTTCCTTTTGATCACGTTCCTTCTATCGTTCCTTGATTCTTCAGTTATTAAAATGTGTAAATCGTGACCATGTCGCAATGAGTGCCCTCATATCTCAATGAATTGAGTGACTCCATAAGTTGTCTCTATGAATAAAAAATATATTTTTGAACTTAGTTTTGTATAAATAGCACGAGTACTATATGTTTACAAATCATATAAATAGGCCATTACTCGCATTATATTAATATTCAAAATTTAAACATATTGAGCCGATTAATTTTATTATGTAGTAATACTGCGTTGTATAAATAAACAATAAACAATAGTAGGTACTTGATTTAAAAATAATGTATTTTTATTATAAAAAATGTATCTTTTTAGAATGGGCTTTTTACGGAATAACATAAATCTCGAATTTATTCGTTCATAAACAATTGCAATAGCACTTATAGTAGGTAATATATTATATGTTTCCTATACTAGTGTCAAGCACAGTTGACAAAATTAGTTCATATATATAGTTATATAGTTGCTAACATATATTAAAGAATATTTTTGAAATGAAATCGGTATAGAAAATTTGTTGTCCAATAAACAATTCTGACGCAGTAGGCTGGAAACATCGTCTGTATATATATATATATATATATATATATAAAACATATGTATATTATATTATATTTGTGATCTGGCTTTGCTAGTATAGCTGCAAAACTATTTGGATTGGCATCAACAATAGCTCCTTTCATTTTTTTGTTCGATCTGTTTAAGAGTAGAAATAATTGAAGTTTTCGTGAAATATTTATTTAAATTGAAACTATTGAGTTTTAAAAAAGTATTTAAACATTTTTTAAAAAAAAGTTAAAATATTCACATATTTTTTATTGAATAATACGTATTAAAATAAAAACTATTATATTATAATTTATAACATATTAGGTTACATAAAACTGCGTATAATTCTAACACCATAAAAATGTAATCATATTTAACATACTCGAATGATTGTAAAATTTGCAAATTTGTTATTGTTTTATTTTATTCTACGTAGTTGAATATAGTACAGATATATACATATATATTTATATATATATATATATATATACACACACAAATATATACATATACATACGTATATACAAGACATTTGTGACTTATTTCATGTTGGAATTTACTTGGTGAATTACAAAAAGTGAATTGTAACATACTTTTGGACAATGAAAGAATGAAAGTTGTCTATTCCGAAGGTGAATATATTTTAGACAAGGGAAAGTAAAATGTCGAAAAAGATGCATACCGCGTATAAATGTATTACGAGGAAAATAAAATAAACTTATGGCTTTACGATAGCGGAAAGTGAGTCGTGAGTGTTATAGTAGTTGTAACTTTTGAGATATACTGGAGTATTTAAAGTTAGAGTTTTGATCATTTGAGGGTGTATAAATCATCATGTAAATTTAATAAAGCGAGACACTATTTTTTTCGAAGTGACTGCCTGTAAATCAGTGGTTCCCAACTTCTTCTATTCTACGACTCCTTTGTAGATTTTCAAAAATTTCACGCCTCCCCCTCTCCTATAAATTGGAAAAATGTATCACATCTTTTTCAGGGGCGCATCTACGGTGTGTGGGGGAAATTTAATACATTATCGACATTTTCTGTATTTTGCCGACAAACCTAAAAAAGACTAAGGATTAAATGGCCGATTGACATTAATTTATCTGGCGGTTTCCTTCTCTGAAAAAAATTTTTTAAAAAAATAAGTCATCCACTTATTAGTGAAAGAATTCCGTATAGGTACTTTTTATCAATTTTTTCGCTATTACTCTCTGGCGATATACCAATAACAAAAACTCCGAGGAAAAAGCTAAACAGTGTGCGTTTTAACTGGTACCTACATGATCTTTAATTAATTATCGATACAGTCTGATAATATTAATTGTCATTCCCTCCCTGAACAAAATAATTTCCCTTCCCAAAATCGACTCATAGGTCCGCCACTGTCTTGTTTTATACTTTATACATTACGAGTGTTTAGCCGTTAAATGGTTAAACCTCTATAATTTAATAAATATGAATTTTACCTCGTGATGACTGCTTGCGCCTCCCCAGCAATGCGTTCACGCCTACTCAGGGGGGCGTGCTCCCCATGTTGAGAAACACTGCTGTAAATGAACTAAAAAAAAAAAATCAGTGACAGAAATTGGTTACTCGCTTAACATTTCATTATTTGCAGTGCACATATAAAACGAGGCGATTATAATGATATAGCACTTACGACACTTTTATGTATAATCGTTTATTCATTTACGTGCTCACTAGTCATATAAGAGTATATACTCGTTATAGAGGAGATAGAATAGGAACTACTGAATTGTTTAACATTTGATCCATCCTTACGCGCTAAACTTTCTAGGTCAGTAACAACGAACAAAATCAAATATTTATATCAAGTGGTTCCCAAACTTTTTTTCCATCGCGGCACACTCTGGATAAATAGTACCTACTTTCCAAATATAAGTGATTTAGGACACTAAAATAATATAATAATAAAAAAATGTTCAAGTTGTCGCGGCACACCTTTCAAATTTCACGGCACACCAGTGTGCCGCAGCACACCCTTTGGGATACACTGATTTATGTCAGTGAATACCAGCATACTCTTATATATGTAACTTCTGAGACACCTTCAGCCCCTCCACCAATCGTTTTCAATAAATGAATAAATGACGTCAAACTTAAAAATTTGTGTATTTTATTACCTATTATATAATATTTTAACAAAATTTAACATAATACCTCGGAGTAAAATAATTAATAAAAATAATAAAGATGTTTTTAGAGAAAATAACAATTTTAGATACTGAGAAGAGCGAGGAATGTATTAGTTTTATAACGAAGTGTCTTTTTTATATCTGTACCCAAAAATTCTAGTAGAAGGAGTGCTCCGATCTTTACAGTCATAGTTTGTTTCCGGTAGAAAATTGCATCTAGTTAATATTAAAGTATCTAAAGAGAAGTCATTTTTCGATTTTCTTAAAAACGTTAGAAAAAAAAAATCAAACGTTGTGTTACATTCAGTGTCGGCCTGGCAAAACAAAGGCCCCTGGATCTTTTCATTCTAGGGTCGCCTGCCTCTTGGTTTAATATGAAGTTCCAGACCCAGGGTCGGAGTGACTCTAAAATTCTTACCGGGCACAAAAAAAAATTGATTTTTTTTTTCCATATAGAGTTAATACAGGTTAATAAAAGAATCTATGGTGAAGTCAGAATTTGGCGGTCGGATTTTTAAGTTATAGCAATTTGAAATTTGACAATTTTACCGTGTTTCTTTAATAGGTTTATTTCTCTCTATTTTTCTGGCTCGTACTATAATAGTCCAATGGATAAATATCACGATTTGACGTGCACGGTTCGAGGTTCGAACCTCTGTTCTCAAATCAAGTTTTACACTAATAATAATAATAATAATACAAGGCGAAAACCTCAAAACTGGTGGAAACATAGTAGCGTTAAAAAATATTGGTATAAAAAAAAAAAAGATGAGGTCCCGGCCGCATTCGCGGCCTAGCGGCCATGGCCAGGCCGACCCTGGTTACATTACAAACTACAGACAAATTATAAAATAAAAACCGGTAAAAACGCAATTTCGTCGAAATCGATTATCGTTATTTCTTCGTAATTTTGAAACTCTGAAACTTGAAACGTCTGTTTTTTTTGCCACACTGCGCCGTGGAGTATTGAAAAATAAACAATTATAAATAAATTAAAACAACTGACTTATAGAATTGAAATTAAGCCTAAAACCTGTTCCGCAAAGTACTCTTTCATTGAAAAAAAAATCAAGATAATCGGATGAGTAGTTTCAGAGAACATGCGTGACAAAGATTTCTATTTCACATTTATATATTTACATATATTAATAACAAATAATATAACACCAAAGCTCCGCTCGAAATCGTTTTATCGAATGCAATGATTTATCATTGCTTTCTAATTTATTGTGATAACCTTATAAACTCTAAAATCTTTATCTAAGTAATTCATTCACAACACCCCGCGACTCGTTACCTTTTTTATAATTTTATTGAAAGTTTACTTTAAAAACACATTTTTTTAAAATTGCTTAAAAAATATTGTATTTTTCAATAATGTCTACACAAATAAAATATTTTTAACAAAAGAAACTATTGTTGGAATACTAAACAATTTTATTTTTAAGAAGAACTATATATGTTATTTAAACAGTATTAATATGATACGTGTACAATGCAAGTTAAGTAATAAATTTAAAAAAAAATGTATTCTCCACTTATGTTCTATAATAATGACAACCATAATTATATATTTTACATTTATTATCAATATGTCCTTTATAAATGTTAATCGTAACACTCGAGTTGAAAATATATTTCGAAACACATATTTAATATGTTATTTAAATAATGTAATCAGGGTCGGCCTGGCCATGGCCGCTAGGCCGCGAATGCGGTCGTGGCCCCACCATTTTTTTTTATATACCAATATTTTTGAACGCTATGTCTCCATCAGTTTTGAAGTCTTCGCCTTGTAGTATTATTATGTATAAAAATAATGCAAAAATTGATTTAAGAACAGAGGTTCGAACTGTGTACGTCAAATCGTGGTATTTATTCATTGGACTATTATAGTACGAGTCAGAAAAATAGAAAAGATAAACTTATTAAAGAAACACGGTAAAATTGTCAAATTTCAAATTGTTATAACCTATAACTTAAAAACTAAATCCGATTACCAAATTCACCATAGATTCTTTTATTAATCTGTATTAACCCTATATGGAAACGGAAGGCGCTAGTTATCCAATCTTTTCAAAATTGTCTTGCTCAAATCATTTGATCATGTGTAAAAGAAATCCAAAAATAAATTTGTCGCTTGCCTTTAAAAAATTATAAGTTCGTCAAGTCACTGCTATTTAGTATCTACTCAGTTAAAAATTAGTGGCCTAAAATATTATAAGTAGCCTGGAAAAATCTTATTTGCCCAGTAAGAATTTTAGAGCCACTCCGCCCCTGGATCTGGGACACACTATATAATGAATTGTTTTTTATTGATATGTATTTTTTAACTTCATATTAAATGAAGGGGTAGGAGACCGCAGAAAAAAAAGATTCAGGGGCCTTTTGTGTGCCAGGCCGACACTGAATGTAATTATTAAAATTAATATTATTTACACAAAAACGATAAAATTCGTCTGGCATAAAAATGTCTGACCCTTGACCATATACGAGTACTTATATAGAAACGTCCATGGACGACATAAAAAAAAATCATATACATATATTATAATTTTTAATACGAGTTTAATTAATAATTTTTTTTTTATAAATTATGTATGTGGAATATAAGGATTTCATTCGTGCACTTTAATTAAGGAATACAATAATAAAAAATATTTTCTGCTGTTGAATTTTTTTTAAATTAAATTACCTACTTAGTTATAATACGATTAATATGTTTACTATTGTTATAAATTATTATCATATTAATACGTGAACATTTAACATTCTAAAATCATGTCGATTAAAAAGTATGCGCACAATCCCTCAGTTATTTCTATTGTTTTTGTGTACAAGCAAGAAGTAAATAAAGAACGTAATATGATAAAATATACATATATATATATACATATTATAGTTCCTCGAGTGCATTTTGCTGTTAATTTCCGAACCAATGTAGCCACGCGTAGTAATATACTTATATATAGTGTATAAGTGCTTTAGTTTACATTAAACCATTATTATTTTTAACCTGAAAAGACGTCAAAATAAAAATTTAAAAACACATTAGTTTATAATTTAAAATACCTACGTTTTCCCGCAAATAATAAATATACAGAAATATTTTTTTCTTAAAAGAAACATTATTTTAATTTAATATAATGTGTATTTAATGCGTACATATTTAAGTAAATATTATACGTATTTTAGCCATGAATCTGGATGTATAAACATATAGTAATGTTATTATGCATTACTTATATATAATATGAAACGAATAAAATTTTATATTTTATTTTCTTAGTTATAATTCTTATAGTATACCATATAAACATGATTTCAGCCTAAATCAGTAGTATATATATATATATATATATATATATATATATATATATATATATATATTGCTTAGCTGTATCTGTGCACTTCATTGCCAGTAAAAATTGTCACCTTTTATATAATACAAATTTTGTTAAATTTGTTATTCAGTACTCGGTGTAAGGATGTTCAAAACTTAAAAAAAAGAAAAATTTAACTTTGATTTTTATTTTATTTTCAACACAATAATTATATTTGTCACGTTTCATCACACTTATTACGTTTAACTTATATTAAAGTTTTTATTCATTTATTTCATAGAATGCCTATAAAAAATAACGATAACTTTTTTAGCTCAGCTAAGGTAACATATCGATCTATGACGGACGAATAAAAATTCACCGAATTATTAAAAATTATTTTATCATTAACTGACATTGTGGACATTGTCGGTCCCCGACCCACCGAGCCCGCGCTATTACTTCGTTTTCGCTTAGCGTTCTTTACTTCTTTCTGAACCTTTTTTTCTATTTGCTCGGCTCCTAACGGCCGTAGCATGATTTTAAATAGCTTATAACCTTTCTAAAGAATTGGGCCGTCAAATGCAAAAAGAATTTTTCAAATCCGTCTAGTAGTTCCAGAGATTAGCGTGTTCAAACAAACAAAATCTTCAGCTTTATTATTTTAGTATTGATATATGTATCTTCTTCTTAAATCAATGCATTATAAATGTTATTTGCTTAACAATAATATGTATAATTTTTATGTAGCTATCAAAAGTTATATTATATGAATTTACTGACGGGTTTATTTGAGGTTTTTGATTATATAACTTGAAAAAATAAAGAACTTTTAATAAAACTTATGTATTATTTGGACATTGGACTCGAAACTTGAACGTCGAAAATAACAGCGCTTCGCATTTACGATGTCTAAACATCAGAGGTGTACCCAAGGGGGAATTTCGGGTCCGGACCTCCCACTGAAATTACAATATTTGAAAATGTTTTCATATAATTCAAACTTAAACTAATACAACTTGAATGAAAATTAAATAATATAATATTTTAATAATTATACACGTAAATTGAAATCGAAATTATTGTTATTCGTTATTGTATTTCTCACATTTAACATATGTAAATATAATACATTTTGTCTGCTGTGGCATATAAAGACATGATGTCATGATAGTGATTAGTGAATAGTGAGTGATTAGTAACGAATGATATTATGACAATGGGCTCGCGGTCGCTTGAACTACAAAAGTTTAAAAATAGTTCTTATTTGTCTATTTGATAAAACAATTATAACGGCACAACATTATGGTATCATAGTAATGAGAAATGACAAATGAAATCGACTTGTGATATGCTTAATATCATCGAAATGAAATCTTACACCAGACGATATAATTGAGGAACTTATAAAAAAAAAACAGAAGATTAAAGATTTCAAACAGTTATTTAAAAACTTTAATCTCCTGCTTTTTTAAACATTATTTATTAATGTTAATGAAATAATGTATTTTTTTATAAAATTTAACTACCAAATAAAAATGTATTTCAAATTACAATAAATACTTATTGTAGTAAACCCTTTCTGTATATGTGTGTGTGTTTGTATGTGAATAACTATTATAACTATTATTAGTGTTATTAACAACAATCTGTTGGTTATGAATTAAACTATAATTATAATTTGAGAACAAGTAAAATGAAAATGTTAGACCCCCTCCCCATAAAAAAGGCCTGTTACTCCCCAACAGATAAACATAACATATTTTTCGAATAAGATATGTAAATGTTTAACAAAAACATGTTGGAGACCGATTTAAATGATTTTTATAAATTTACAAATTGAATAATTGATACTGAAATCTTTCTCATTCAATTGTATGCGCAAATCAAAGAGTTTATGCGAATAAATCGGACACAGTTATTAATCACTCGTGGGAAAATCGTTGTATTTCAATACAACCGGGTCCAATAGAATTCACCAAAAACATAATATGACGAAATTCAATACATCGGCTGAAAACTCAATACGATTATTCAATAATAATAATCATAAGATTATGCTATTTTATAATTATTTTGTTCGAATTAACTTACAAGTTAACAGTGTCTGGTTTTTTATTTACATGCGAGTTTTAAAAAATATCAATAACAATATGTATGCTTAATGCGGCTCTGAAATGGTGAAAAAAAACTCGGTTTTGTTAAAATTGTGAGATTTTGGTCGGTCCGATTTTAGTTCTGCAAAAGTATATGAAATCTAATCTCATCTAGAGAATAACGGAGACGGTTTTTCGAATTCCAAATTTTCAACGTATTTATTAAAATTGAGTTAGTATGCGTAGTTTATTAAAATTATAGTATTTCTAAAATTTCCAATTTTAATTTCAAAAAACGGCTTCGTTCTAAATTTCCTTATTATACAAATGTATAATTATACTTATTATTATAAGTCTCTTCTCTTCTCCTACAATTGTTCCAAAGTAATAAGGTAGTGTGCAGTAGGCTAAGTTTACAAAATAATGGACATTTTAAAACTAATTTACATTAAACTTACAAATAAATACCTCTTATATCTCCCTTGTAAACTCCATTAATATAAATATTTATCATTATCTCATGACGAAAATAATTTAAATGACATAATAATTGCTCTAAAAATAATAGCCTTTATGATAAGATTTTAACTACTTTTTATAATAATATTATTAAAACAGATAAAAAAAATTCTCTAAATTTAAAATCGTAATTATTTTCGTAGGCTAAATCGAATACACACGTCTTAAATAAAATATGGAAACCTTTATTAAACTATCATTTTGATTTTAATTGAAGTATAATACCCATAGCTTTTTAATTTTGATAGGTTATATATTATCTAAAATTAAAATTCTTTTAGAAAAATGCGGATTTAAAACAACCCAATTAAATCGGTGCAGAACAAATAACAAACGTTTGCATATATTGTATACTTGCTAAATGAATTATTTTCATACGTTGAAACGTCTCTTCTACTTACATATGCAGTAACTATATACGACAAGCCTATGAAGGTTTTTTTGTTCACTATTGACTTAACAATGAATAACGATTATTTCAGTGCATAGAACGATTATTTCAGAACTAATTCATTCAAACAGACCAAATTTTTGTTTTTCATATTAATATTATATTATTTCAACAGTAATTTTTTTGACGTTGCATTATGACATAACATATTTTTAACTATTGTATATGAGTAAAAGTCATTGTTTCTCAATGACAGAAAAATTAATTCGAAATATTTCACAGCGTATAGAATTGACCGTGGTTTCCAATATTATATATACATAGATATATTTTTTTAATAAAACATATATAAAAAATAACCACAACTACAAATTTGAAAAATACTCGTATGTTGTTTATTTTCATAGAAATCTAGGTATCCTAGAAATATTTATATACAACTGAAGTGTCATTAACAATTTTATCTTAAAACTTAATACAGTTTTTAACATTTTCAGAAAGTAAATACAATAAATACGTAAGTGACGATTTTAGACGAACATTTTGGAAAAGAAAAATTAATACGTGTTTAACAATAAATAACACAACAAATTTGTTATTACAAATTAACATTGTTCAAATATAGAGAAAAAAATAGAAGATAAAATTTTTCCTTAAATAATAGCTGAACAATCGAACAGTGTCTAATTATAATAATTTGAAATTGGAAAATGTGTATTTTTTTGTAACACTTGAGACTAAATGTAATTTTACAATATTTATAATTAAAAATATTATTTATAAATTGTAAATATTTATTAAGAGGACGTCTAATTTTTGATTACAAGATTGTTTTTTATGTTTATATCATTATACATGTTATAAATCGTCATTATCATTATACATGTCTAGTTATAAAATAAATGTGAGTCATAATTGATAATTATGACCAGTAATTTTGTATAGGGAGAGCTAAAAGCTGATAATATTATCTATGTAATAATATAAGTGACGTAGATATGGGGGAGTGCAACGGGCCCCCTCAAAAAACCCTAAAAATGTTTGTTCTTATGATTTCTAATTTTGAAATTTCATTTTGTTGATTGTGCACATGGAGCTGAAATTTAATATTAACAAATGTATTGTATTCTATAAATACAATGAAATAAATAAAAGAATAGAAAAAAATATTGTTATTTTATTACCACGTTTTTATTAATTCAGTTTCTTGTCTGTCTGTCTGTTCAATACAAATTTTTTGCACGATTTTCTCAGTAAATACTGGTTAGATTTTATTCCGGTTTTCAGTAATAGATAGAGTGTTTCACGAGGAAGGTTTATGCACATAAAACTGAAAATTTTAGGATTAATTAATCAATAACTTATGATCGATTATTATAACTTATGATCTTACTTTTTCGTCACTGAATTTTTTTTATTAAACTTGTATATATATATATATATATATATATATATATATACGTTATATATCAGTGACGACGTGACATAGTCAGGGGAGGAGGCTGATGGGGCTGCAGCCCCCTTCCCCCGAAATTAATAAATAATCAATTTTTTAGTAGGTTCCGTCTATAAATATTAATTATTAACATATAAATTAATTAATTATCAGCCTCAGCCCCCCAAATAAAAATCCTGGCTACGCCACTGATATATATATATATATATATAATATATATTAATAAATATTACTAAATAATAATATTATTAAATAGTAATATATATATATTATATTACTATAAGTGTCTGAATATTTTAACGATTTCTATTTAAATTTATTGTCATAATGATACCTTAGTACAGATTAAAAAAGTAAATGATCAAATTATACCATTAAGACTTGATCGTCAACTTGACATGCTCTTGCTAGTTGCTAGGATTTTCATGAGTTATTGTCCGGTTGATATTAATTTAAAAATTCATATTTTGGCGAACGGTAATTCATTGCAATTTTATCTAAAACATATTTGTTACGGATATTGATAATACAGTTAACAAAGAATAAATATATATATATATATATATATTATTATTATTATTATTATTTTGTTTTTGATACATTTTCAACCCAGTTTTATTTATTTTAATTTAATAGGGTAATAAATATTTATTTGAAAATGTAGTGAACTTAAAATATTCTATAATCAAACCGTATACCGAATGCATATTGTAATTTATTGACAACTGAAATATTTGGTAAAACAGTAAAAGCATTTCACGTTTTATGGCACAACAGCAGAAGCTGGCTAAAACAACGCCACTCCGGACATTCTGCAAGAGATTGCCTGCCAATAGAATATATTTTCTCGATGTTTTAATGTATATAGATTAACAGATGATTTATAATTTATGTGCAAGGAATTATAGGTACATTGTGTACGTACTATGTAAGTATAAGTATAGTAAAATATGTAATATACATATACACATTATAATTATTAATTACTGTTGTTGATATCGCTGTTTGTATGCCACCTGCTATGTTAGAATTGTATAAAATAACACGGGAATGTCATAACAATAATTAATTAATATATATCGATTATAATATAGTTATGATAATTCATAATTGTTTTAAAATCAAAGACATATAATTGAATGTGCGTGTTTACTGACTAATAATATAAAAAAAAACAAAATATATTTAGTAGGCGTACATTAAAATAATTTGTACCAAAGTTAACTTGAATTTGAAATCGTAATAATAATATCAACAACAACGAGTATAAGTACATAAATCGAGTGTATGTGTATATTTTCATTATAAATTATTTTTAATTGATAAAATCGATTTTAAATTCATTTAAAAAATTACATTGAAATAATAGTTGAAATAATTAAAATCTCTCATTGGAATTCATTTCTGTTTTTGAAAGTCGTTCGCCCGAACAATGAAAGAAATAAAATAAAAACACGTAGAATACGAAACGGAAAAAAGGGTATTTCTTTTTTTCCCCTCATCAAAATATTCATTCTGTTTTGTTTTTGTACCTTCCGTAATGATTAGCTTAAGGATATATATATATATATATATTATTGAATAATTTACTTAAATACAAGCCGGTATCATTAATGCGTTGCTTGTTCTTGTTCGAACGGTGATTAAAGTAAATGCGTCGTCTCGTCGGAGTATATAATCCGAAATATTTTTAGGTTAAATTTTTATGTCGAGTGGCTCAGTGAATATTAAACAGGACTGCAGTCGTAACTGATTTATAGCCAATGAGCATTCGCCTATTTAGACGAAATCAAATATAAAGGCTTACCCACAGATATATATCTGTGGGCTTACCGCATATGAATCGCCTATATAATATTTATCCACGGAATGCATTATGGTCATTTAGCGTATACCCACAGAATAGATAAAAGCAGAAGGGACACTCCGGTGTAAACAAAAAATCGACGGCTATTTTGCCGTTTGTTCATTTTATCTATTTAACATTATCAGTTCAAAATATTGATATCACTGTTTTTTTTTAACCGCAATATATGGTTCAATCACAGAATATGACAATAATATATTTTTTTTAATCGATTTTAAGGATCATAATTTTATTGTTAATAACAAGGAAATTATATATTTATTTGATCCTCCACACTTGCTAAAGTCTTTTTAAACTTTTTTAAACATAATTTTAAAATTAATAATGATACAACTGATTCTCTATATCTTCAACAATTTTATAATGAAGACAGTAAACTTAATTTAAGATTAGCTCCTAAACTTACTCATGCTCACATACACCCCGGTCCATTTGAAAAAATGCGAGTCTATTTAGCAGCACAAGTGTTTAGTGAATCGGTAGCTGCTGGTATGAATACATATTTAGCATTGGGTAAACTATCATTTCTGTCTAAATTTACTGTTAATTTTATACTAAATATGGACAAATTATTTGGTATTTTCAATTCATCTAAAGTACCAAATAGCAAATGTTATAGAAGGCCATTTAAAAACACAACATTACAAAAAGAACATATTTTTATGATGACTGCATTTTTTAAAAACTTGAAAGTTATTTCTAAAATAAATAGTACAGGTGTGACTGCCCGAATGAATTTTATTAACGGTTGGCTTATGTCTATAAATGGTTTGTTAAAGTTGTATGATTCATTAAAACCAAGAAGTCCAGTGATTATGTGTTGTATACTAATCGTTTAAATCAGGATTACTTGGAAAATTTGTTTGGCATGTTTCGAAATAAGAATGGAAACAACCGAAATCCAACTCCTGTACAATTTTATGTTGCTTTTCGAAATTTGTTTTGTCTAAACTACTTTCAACATTCACCCAATGCTAATTGTATAAAAGACCTTGATAAGATTTTGTGTCATATGAGTCCTCAAGAAGTTGGTGCTTCCAATTTTGTATTTCCAGAGTCAGTTTCAAAACAACCTTATTTCAATTTCAAAGTTGGTACTGTTGACTATAGACATTTAAATTTACCTGAAAGCAATGCATTACATTATGTTTGTGGCTATTTGTATAGCAAGTGTTTAAGTCAACATACATGCGAGTTGTGTGTAGAGTATGGCAGGTCTCAAAAACAATTAGATTAATCATTTATATTATGCTACTTTAAATATCTATTCAGCAGAAATACAAACCATATCAAAATTTTGAACTAATAATACTAAATTGGTAAAATGAACAAACGAGAAGATGGTCGTCACGTTTTTGTGTGATAATCTTTACTGTGTTAATTTTTATCAGTGTCTGGGGCCTACGGTATACCTACGATACATACGTTTCAGATATTTTTCTTTTTTGATTGGATATTTTCAGACCGCGTTAACAATAGAATAGTTAAAAGTTATAATTTGTATGTGTATGTACAGAGTGTACGTCTTGTAAGCAACGATCTCGTATTAAATGACAAAATGAAATTTGAAAAAAAAAATCGGTTTTTCTTTACGGACAATTTTTCGATCACTTGCAGATAGTGTTTACTTTTCTATTAAATTGTGTACAGTCGAAATATACATTTTGGTTCATTGTATTTACATTAAATGAGGGTGAACCCTTTAAACGTTTTTAGATCGAATAAATAAAATACATTTATATTGTTTTTAATAAACTCAAATCTATTATTAGGTACATTATTTTTGTTACAGTTATTTTAATTAAAGTAATCATTTTATTTTATAAATTTTAAAAATTACAGGCTCGCCGAACTTTTCTTTTTTTGAAATGTATAAGTCCATTCCATTGAAAAAGTAATAAGTAATAATATTTTTATCCCTACACCCCCGCACGTATTTATAAAATTTAAAATTGCTGTAAAAAAACAAAAACAAACCAAAAAACCCTGAGTAGAATGACGTAAAGACACACACCCTGTACATACTGCGAGTATTTAAACCTTTCAGTTATTCCGTAGTCGTTTTCAGCGAAAACCCGTAAAACCCCAAATAAATAATATTTTCCTTTTTAAAGATATTTTTCTTTCGACTTCCCACTCGGGGTGGTGTATTTCCTATCCCTATTTGTAATAGATCTGTGCTTTTAGACCGTCACGAACGGAAAATGCCACTATGAACCACTGTTTGTTCTTACGCAATGTTTTCCCAAAACTGTACCGAATTTTTCAGTATTATTTATAAATTTATTCCTACTATTCTCAATCGTTTTGTTCTCAAGAAAATGTTGTTCACATTTCACACCGATTTTCTCACATGCATACTCGCGTTCTTCGTCAATAAGTTTATTGACGATAAGTATATTGCGGATAAGTAGAAAGATAAAAAGCACTTATTTATACGACTCAACCAGAAGATATTAATTTTTATATTTTAATAAATACAGTCATTTTTTGGCATTTTTAGGTTATAAATGCCTTATTAAGGGTATTTTTAATGATTTTTTTTTTCTGAGCATCAAAATCCGAGCACTAATTATATTATATAATAATTTACATAAGTATATATACTTGCCTGTAGTGTCTAACACTTTTACCTGTTAATATACAGGATTGTTTTTATTTTGTTGTTATTTTTCAAAAAGATACGAATGTAGACGGCTGATTGTTATGCATTCAAATCAACAAAAATATGTTTATTTGGTAACTTTTTCAATTTGAAATTTAAATATGGTATTATAGGTGTTATACATATATATATATATATATATGCACATATCATAAATAAAATTTGTTTTCATTGTATGTACAACAAATTGTGTACAATTCAATGAAGGTGTGTAAAATTCACTGTTTAAATGTTGTGTTGGAAATTGTCCATTCGTAATTTTCGATTTGTACTTGATATATATTTTTTTCAGATTAACTAAGAATAATAATAATATTATTAAAAAAAAAATTAAATATTAATAATAATAATAATAATAATAATAAGACAATAGATTGTTTGATATGTTATAACAGTTCACAACAAAAAAACCTGGAATAATAATTGTGGTTCCTATATATTTGTATTAAGTTAATCAGATACCAAACTCAATCATATTTTGTTGATTACCTTTTGAATAATACCATTTTCTTTAATAATTTATTAGCGATTCTAACGAGAAAAAAATATTTTATTTTTATGTTCATAACGAGCAAAACATCATATTATGTATAAAATATATAGTAATAATAGGCAAATGTGCAAATTATAGCAGAAAATTTAAAGCGTGCCTATAAAAGTACACCATATGGCTTTAAAATGTATTCGGGAAATAATATAGTCATAGAAGGAATTATAGTTTTACAACCTGCAGCCAATTTGCTTCTTCAGTTTAACACAGCCAAGCGCTCTGGTTCTTCGTTCCCTGCCGGATTTCGTATGGTCAGCGATAAAACCGCCCTGCAACGCAAACTGTTACGGTCGTGCCATGCGGAACTTGAAAACAGGGTGAAGAATGGTGAAAGTGGCCTGCGTATTGCTTTTATTAATGGCGTTCCGAAAGTTAGTGCTGCAGTCTCAAAAAACGGGGTCATGCGTCAACGTCGTCCAGCCAACCAACCATAGCTGCAGTACCCAACGGCGTTCTTATCACTGGATTCTATCAAAACTGCCGTGGTCTTCGATCTAAACTGACTAATTTTCAATGTAATGTATCTGCTTTTAATTATATTTTTCTCGTTCTAACTGAAACTTGGCTAACGGAAAACTTCTCCAATTATGAATTAGGCCTTACCAACTACAATATCTTTAGGTTTGATAGGTGCTCTGCCACTAGTACTTGTCTAAGAGGGGGTGGGGTCCTAGTTGGCGTCCGAAAAGATATTCCGTCCCGTTTAATCTCTGTTGTTGACTTAAATGTTGAACATATTTTTATCTGCTTCTCCATTGGTTTATCTAATTTTGTAGTTGGTGGTGTATACATTCCTCCCCAATCTCCCCTTATTATCTACGAATCTCACGTCAATTCAGTGGAGAACCTAATAAATCTTTATCCTAACCACACTTTTATAATCTGCGGTGACTACAACATTCCGGATGTGTCTTGGGATAATGATGTCGATGGTCTAATTTATCGTTCTTCCCATTCCTCTCATACTCGTTGCATTCCTGAAACATTTGCTGCGTACAGTTTCTTTCAAAAGAACTTTGTATTTAATTGCTCTAACTCCACCTTAGACCTCATATTTTGTAATAATAACTCTCTTACCGTTGAAAAATCTTCAGAGCCAGCTGTCCCTACTGACCCATATCACCCAGCATTAGCTATTTCTCTTCCTTCTTGCTTACACGTACCCCATTTTAATCGCGACCATACCTTCTACAACTATCGAAAAGCTAATTATACAAACCTGTGTTTATTTTTGGATCTTTGATTGGTATTCCTCTTTCTTAATTATGACGCCGAGTCAGCTTTTAATATTTTCTATGATGCTCTACACAAGTCCATTCTGGAGTTCGTGCCCAAGTGTAGTTTCCGGAGTCGACATACCCACGTTGGTTCACTAAAGAGCTAAACACTTGTTATTTTTAAAGAAAAAGCCCATTGTAGGTACAAATCTTCCTTACTTGTTTCTGATTACAAAGCCTTCTCATTCCTACGGGCAAAATTTAAATTCGATTCTAAAAAAAATGTTACCGACTATATATGGAACGATTGAAATGTCACTTAAATCTAATCCCTATGAGTTCTGGAAGTATGTTAAAAACAATCGTTTCTCCAATAATATCCCTAATGTTATGTCTTTTAACAAGTTATCCTCAACTAACGAACAAACGACCGCCAATTTATTCTCAACTTATTTTTCCTCTGTCTTCTCCAATGAACAAATTGTTGTTGACACTAATAAAATGGGCATATCTACATTTGATTTACCTAATAGTGTTACTCTTTCTGTTGATGATATCTATCGTTGCTTGCTGGCTTTGCGCGGTGTTTGGTCTATTGGTCCTGATGGCATCTCAGGACATTACCTATATGAATTAAGGTCAGTCATTGCTTATCCTCTTTGGATTCTATTTCAAAGATCGCTTGATGAGGGTACTTTCCCGTCCATGCTCAAGTATAGTTCTGTCACACCTATTTTCAAGTCCGGTAAGCATGATATGGTCTCAAACTATCGACCTATTTCCATCCTATCTCATATTTCTAAAATGTTTGAGTCACTTGTATTGTCTGCTATTCAACCATCTATCAATTGTGTATTAATGGAAGAGCAGCATGGGTTCCGACCTGGCCGTTCCACATCGACCTGCAATTTAATTTTCTGCAATTATATATTTGAGTCTTTTCGTAACCGATCGCAGGTGGATGTAATTTACACTTGGTCAATAATAATCACTAATCGTCCATAAAATCCTCAAGCGAAAATATAGCGCATTAACTCCACTTCCTTTAAACACTACTCAATCAGAACTGCAGGATACTAGGTCAAATTATCCATCATGATTCATGAATGGCGTGATATATTTTCAAAACGTACCTACGTCGGAAAAAGCTTTCTTCATATATACTCAATCGTGGTCGGTATAAAAGAGAAGAATCCGAAAAATATAGTCGCAGAAGAAATAATATGTTATTCGTTATTTATATATGAGGACTAAAAGAAATATGTCAGTATACATTAAATCGTGTTTTAATCATAAATGTATGCAGAGTTACTGTAGCCATAACTTAAAAAATTGCTATTTTATACTGAACGCCTTAATAATATCACTCGACTTCTGGATGACGGTAGGAAATATAATTTGTCAGTTTATCATCATCGAACGATTCCATAATATTCTATATATTCCAAAGCCAAAGAAAACAATTAATTTCCTCGGTTTGTAATCAATTATTTTAGGGTGTTCACCCAAACTATTTGCGTCTACAACAATTCCGGCTTGTAGAATTATTACGCGCCGCGTTCTAATAAAACCGATAAAATTACAAATACATAAAATAGACATTTGAAAATATTATTTAAAAAAAATTAGAAAATACAATACCGTACAACCAGTGCGATATAGATTTTTCTGGGACAACAAATCTCTATATCACGTCGCGACAGATTTCGTATCTATATTATTGAAAAATGTATGTATACAACGTTTTGTCGTAATTTATTGAAGTACTCGAGTATATACTGTATAAAACGGGTCACATACTTGTTTTTAATTTTGGTAAAAATCAATTGATATGGAAAAACGATTTTCGCGAAGAGTTTACGATACGATCCGCATGATTCATAGCGAAGCTTTCTCGAAACGTTCAATCTATAAAATATACTTTAAATATATTTTATATTATACTTATTACTATACGTAAAATTAATTAAAATTAAAATACTTATTCAAATCTTAATATACATTTTCGATAAACCATAATATTTAAATACAAGTTAAATTGTCTTATTATTATTATTATTATTATTGTTATTATTATGTTTTAAAATTTTAAATATTGTATGAAATTAATTCGATTTCATTTATATTAAATTTATATGTTTTGTGTAATATCAAATGTTTTTGACGTTGTTCAAAATATTATAAATCTATATAGTTTAATGTATTTAATATGGAAAATACGTCCCAACTAATATTTAAGTATTTATTTAATACGTTTTTAGTTTTAATATGTTCTCGTAGAAAGTTCAAATCGAATTTTAATGTTACGTACATAAACGTTTTATTGAAATACAATATACGCAAAAAGACACTGTCGTGTGAAAAACATACACATGCAATATCGATTAAATTATTTAAAAAAAATATATATACACTGGTAGTTTATTCTTATTGTAGTGGTAAAAGTATTTTATAATAAGCAAAAACATATGTGTATATTTGTAAAAAAAAAAGCAAAACTGAAAACTGCATTAGGGACACATATGTGTGTGTATGTGTGTACGTTAGTGGACATAATTTTCGATTCGTTCTTATACAAAATATAATATGGTGTTGTATATAAAATATAATATATCATTAATATTCTTACTGTGTATAGTATATGTATAAGTCATTTGAAATCAATGATAAATCGTCGTGTTCAAAAAAATGATTCTAAAAGAAAATCGGTATAGGTACCTACGTTTTTCATATTTTAAGTGCTCGCATAAAAGAATACGAATAAAGATTGTCAAAAATGTATTAAATGTATAGTCTTTGAAATACATACCTCTCTCTCTCTCTCTCTCTATATATATAATATATATATATATATATATATATATATATATATATATACCGTGAACAGTTAAAATTGTATTGCTTCACTTCCAACACAAATGGAATATCATATGCAATAGTGCTTTAGAATACAGAATATTTTTGTTTTTCCTTCTAGTGTGTAGACGAACTAATTTGAAGGTTTACCGTCGCGTGAGCACGCCACATATAGAGCTGTCGATGTGAGAAGCATGGGTTTTCCAAATTTATTCTACAAACTTTTAACGATTGTCCTTGAGCCGTGTAATGGTCATTGCAAAGGCAAGCCGCACCGGAAACTGCAAGCGTTTGAAGTCGAAAAGTAGATCTATCGGAATCATTGGAACTCTTGGCAACAGTTACATCTTTTCCTTTAAAATTTCCATTTAAGATTGTTGCCTCGATTATATTGTTCATTACCTTTTTCATTGTAAGCTCGGTTCCATTATAAAGTCATGGTGGATTGATGTTGTGTTGATAGTTGTCTGCAAAAATGAGCCTAATATCGTCTGTACAATACATTTCACTACAATTTATATAAGACTATAGGTATGCGAACATTTCGAAGCATTTTTATTGCTATTAATGTTCGAAAGGAGGAAAAATATCGCTTTATAAAAATAATAATATGTATTCAATATCGAGCATATACGTATATATCTAGTAAAATATTACGTGTATACAGACTTAACAAATCTATATTTGACTATGTTTACTGACAAAAATTGTGTTCATTATTCAATTATCAATGAACTGTATTGAATATGGTATGAGTAAAAACAAATTATGAGATTTGGCAAATGAGGCGTTTAAGCATAAGGGTCACGTGGTCATTTCAATTTCGCAATTGCATTGCATCTAAAATTGTAAATAGTCAACATATATTCGATATCCGCCAAACCCACTTTGTGAACTTGGTCACTGCAGGTGACTGACAAGCTGCACCTGCAATTTTTGATTTTTATTCACAGGCATATATATATATATATATATATATATATATAAGCATTTATTATTTTCGGACTTGTTACCAGACAAAGCACGTGTCTGGATCGAGTCAAATTAAATTCTATAATACAATTTTTATCTTGAACGAAAATGCTCGCAGATAAAAAGGAATGTTCCTCACCATTTCACATATTTATTCTATTGTTTTACGTACAAAAACAATTTTTTTAACCCTTCGCAAGGTAAAAAAAAAAACGATGTAGTCACACTCAGAATAGTATTTTGAACAACTTTGTGAACACAATTTGGAAAAATATTCAATAGTTCCTTTATAATCTCGTAACATCTAAAATCCTAGCTGTTCCTTTCTATAATATAAGGATTAATGTGAAATCCAACGAGTAAGACGTGATTATTACGACGTGTATTTTAAATACACGACTCGTCACTGTTTAAACGAAATAATAATATTTAATGTGTCCTAATAACGATTATAATTAATATAATTCATGATATAATATTACATATAACTCAACAGATAAATCTCCATAATATCTCAATATTCACGCCATTCGAACTGATAAATACTGCAAACTGAAGTAAGTATAATTACAATAAAAAAAAATTATATATTGAATTTCTAATCGATTGCGAGAAAAAATAGATTTACCGGAAAAAAAAACGAAATCGTTTGACACAGTCGATTGTCCGTCTTGTCGTCTCGTAAAACGTATTCTTATATTACACTAGGTGTGCCTCGCTCTGCTGTGAATATCGTTTTTGGTAGCGATTATTGGCCCGTATTAAAGTAGCATATGAATTGATCCTCCCCCTCCGCGGTTGCCTACGGCAAATATGGCGTTCGCAGGCTAGGCATCATACCATGTTTTTTGTAAGCTGCGTTAATACAAAACCATTATGAATTGAGCATAAAACTTTATTCTGTGACAAAACATTGAAATAGGCATATAGTTATGATATTTAGATAATAGGTAAAACATTACCGTGGTCTCGGTCTTAGATAGTCTTGATTATGATTTTAGAATATACAGTGATAAGACAAACTGTTAATATTATCAGTGTATTTCAAATTTTTAAATGTCTAATAATTTGTAACTTGTGTTGTGTGGTTTGGAAGAAGGTATTCAAATAAACCATGAAGATACCGACAACTGTTGGAATAATGTTTATTAGTACTTCACTTAGATTTACAAACCCAAATCATTAAGTGCACAAAGGTTCATACATTTAATTTATTAGTATATCAATTACTAAAATAAGTTTGCGATTATAATACAAAAATCTATTTACTCTTTTAACAATTCCAATTGATGTACAATAATATTTTACATTTTTTTTTCTAATTTAATTAATAAAGTAATACAATTGGATAACGCGCCGACGAATATAGGCGACGGAAAAATGAAAAAAAAACGGACCGACGGAGATCGATCTACCACGAATTCGCCGCCGACGGGCGGGAATCGAACCGGAGACCTGCCTATCCTAACCTACCTACCGAGCCAACGCTACCGAGTCGAAAACCACAATCCGTAACAGGGTATTTTAGACGATCAAACGTCTTGGAAGAAATGATACTCGCGATTTTTTCTGCCACATTAATTTCGCTCGACGGACTCTGGACCCACTATTCTATTATATAATAGATTATTTCCCGCCAAAACATATTTCTCACCGATATATACAATCGTAATAACAAATTTTAAATAACGTTTATTTTCTGTTTCATTAAAATTAACATTCATGGCCCGCGTGATCACTGCACACTCTCCGATGAACGTCCTTTCTTTTCACGTTTTGGCTCTGGGCGACGGGGTGACGGGATGAATTAAAGCGCACGTTTTTAAAATAAATATGCATTAATTAAATTGTTATGAAGATTTTATCCGTGTTATGTAATTTATAACTGTAATATATTCTAAAGTGAAAAAAAAAAAATTATTAATTTTGTTTCTGCCAGGAATCTAAAATGTATCATCGTGATAAAAATGACGATTTATACAGTTCTCCGGTATTTTAATTTTTTTTTTTTGTATACATAAAATAAATCGATTTAATTTGTTTTTCGTTGAATACTACGTACACGGATGTCGGCTAAAAGTTTATGATCTATATTATAACTCAATTCTATATAAGCAATATTTTCATTAGTTTTACTATTTTTCGAATTTAATTCAATACAGTCATAACACTTAGCCTAAAAACGTAAAGAACATTAATTTTAATATTGTTTATTATGAAAAAATTTAAAAAATGTTAAAAATTTCTCCATTATTCATTATTTTCAAAGAAAACTACTACTGTATTACTTATTATATTCTATGAACCTCATGAATAATTTGAACTGATTTTCCATAAAATAGTTTGTAATATTATTAAAAGCACCGCATTTACGTATGTAATATCACAAACGTGGTATACGCAATTTTAATATTCTATATACTTCGTATGTACAATAATATAGGATATCTTCATGACTTATGTATAAACGTATAATATATAGTTAACAGATATTAGCCGCAATGGTAGAATACTACGCGTTTAAAATTTAACCCAAGAAACGATTGAGTTCTATACATCTATATACACACACACACACACACACACACACATACGTCTTGTGTGTTCACTGTTCAGTGTAAAGCGTTATTTGTTATACACGTAAAATCGTGAAATATTTAAAGAAATGTTTGTACGTATATAACCACACCCCCATTGCAAAGTGAAAAAACCTTCGCTCATCACAAGAGCACTCGAGCCAAAGTATTTCATAAAAAAATTGTATCTATTGTAAAGAGCGTTTTGCTAATAGACCCACGTTTCTCAATAGGGTTAGCGTTTTATATCGTAGAATATATAGTCTTGTATATATATATATATATATATATATATATATATATATATATATATATATAAACAATTTTTTGCTGAAAATCTAAGAAAAATTATTCAAATTGAATAAAAATCAATGACGTTAAAGCAAGTTGAGTTTTTCATTTTTGGCACGTTAAGAAAAAACGAAAAACATTGAAATTTGCCGCAATTGCGTTTACCCGCAATATCAATATTTCGAAATGATTAATAGGATTGGTGTGCGCGCGATAGATAGTGGTTTTCAAAAATTGAATTGAGTTTAAACTGCATTACTTAAACTTATACTAATAAGTAGATCTATTTTTTTTTATAGATAATCATGATAAAATCGGAAAACAAGAAAAATTGGATTTGATTTAGAAAATCAGCTGTCTTGTTTTTTTGCTAACGTAAAGAAAATCAAAAACTTGACTTAACTAGGTTAATTTTTAATAAATTCAAACCATTTGTTTGTGCACTGATTAGAAAAAGGAGGAAAACGGAAAAACTATTTAAAAATTGTTAATAATTAAATTCTACAAAGAAATTTTTTTTTTAAATTTATGTCTATGGCATCATGAAATTTTCTTATAATATACTGCAGCAACATCAGTTCTAAAACGTTTTATGTCCCAGTACCACTTAAAAGATTTTAAAATAAAATTTTCAAGTATAACATGAAATAAAATATCTTTAACGCATCGGTATATGTAAAAAAAAAGCTTTAATAAGGAACATAAAAGTTATGAAAATTGTCTTCACGTAACACTAGTCGAAAATCACTATTCCATAAATGTAATTGTACGTAGTAAAAAAATCGCGTTCAAAATGATTTGTTTGCTACAAAGATACTTTTTTGAGGGTATTACGCGGGACATAATGTATTTATTATATATAACAAATAAACAAATTTATTACTTCTTTTTTATCATCAAAAAATAATTTTATCTTGAAATAAAGACCAATTTTATTAAAAAAATGAAGTAGGTTTTATATATTTCTCTTTCGCCGATTTCGATGATTGACGAAGAATTCAACCTGCACGTACGCTATACTACATATTATGTATTATAAGGCTCAAGATAAATTCGATCACTTCGATCAATTACTTTGTAGAATATTTTTTTAATGTCCCGGGAAATCTTCTTTTGTTTTCGAAATAATTTATATAGCCTATTTAAAGTTACGCAAACAATGCTAAATATATCCACCATTTTTTTAGAGAGAGAAAGAGAGAGATAAAACGCCTCATCGTATTCGACATTTTCACGTGTGAATTTTTACAAGTTTGTATATATGTATATATATTAGGTGAAAACCACTTTTCAACAATGATTAATTCGTTTATTTATATGCAGATTTAGCATTATCTTCTTGCATAATTTGAAAATTTCGTATATATCGTTTTTAACGACAAAACGTATTTTTACGAGAAAAATTTGACATAAAAACGTTCAAAAAATGTAGAAAGTCATTTATAAGCGTGTGTAGTCATGATCCACCCTAAAACTATTATTAACTTGCGCGTAATAAACAATGTGCTTTTGTGTGTATATATATATATATTACATAGGTTTAATAATTTGTTATTATATGCGTGTATAAAAAAACATTTTTTTTAAATCCTTTCAATAGCATAGTGCAGTTTTTAATTTCCCATGGGTTCTTTTGGCTTGGTCGAGGGGAAAGTCGCTCTACGATGAATATATAGGCCTTTTATACACTTTGTCTACTCCGTGAAATTTCCAAAAAAATTTTTCATTCGCACGTTGACCCGGTGGAAAAATTATTTACATATATTGTACATATACATTATACATATACATATATTCTATGTAATACAATTATATATCATTTTACCAGTATAGAAAAAAAAAAAAATTAAAACAATATTTACGTATATATATATATATATATATATATATATATATTTTCATCTATAGACAATGTTCATTTTGCATAGTACTAATACTTTATATTTTACTTTGCACTAGTCCTACTTTAAAAAAAATACAAAGTAAAATGCGTATTGATACGTAAATACTCGTATGTATTTTTCGTTGCATACAGTCAGTGACTAAGATGGATTTTGATATTTCCATTTTCGGAAGGACAATCTATTTTAAAACTTTGATTGTTTCAACTTGTAATTTATTAAAATCTTTTTGTGATTGTGAAAGACACTTTCTGAGGAAAATATAGACGTTTGAATTGGAAGGGCATATCGGACGAGATTTTAAGGATGTGCGGGCAAGTTTTCCTTTCAGTCCGGACTTCAGAAGACGCAATGCTTTTTCCGTACTAATTTCTACTTGTCTTGAAAATTCTGAAAATAAATTTTCCCAAACTAATTGGAAACGATCAAATTTTCCGCTCTTTCTAGTTTTCTTAAATTTATGTTGCTGTGGAGCGTGGTCATCTGTTGAACGGCGAATTTATTAATTTTTTTAATACGGATTAAAATATGACGAAATTCTTTTTTCAACTAATTAATTAATATTTTCACTCCATTCAAAAATAAAAAAAGTGTTTAAACTTTGAGGACATGTGCTTGATAATGTCAAACAAACTATTAATTCAATTAGGCCTGACCGCGCCCAATCGTCCAATGCATGACGCTTTTAACCAAGAGTTGCATCGAGAAAGACTGTATGATCTCAACGCTTTGAAAGAATTAATTCAAACAAATCTTCCACTGTTAAATGAACAACAGAAGTATGTATTTGAAACTCTATGAAAGTAACAAATGATGAAACTGGAGGATTTACTTCTTAGATGCACCTGGTGGTACAGGAAAACTTTTGATTTCATTAATATTAGCAACAATTCGCTCACAAAATAAAATTGCACTTGCACTCGCTTCGTCGGGAATCGCAGCAACTTTGCTTGAAGGTGGTCGAACAGCCCATTCAGCACTAAAATTGCCATTAAATATGCAAAGCAATGAAACTCCAACCTGCAACGTTTCGAAGAACTCTGCAATGGCAAAGGTTTTGCAGTAATGTAAATTGATTGTTTGGGATGAATGCACGATGGCACATAAAAAATCTTTGGAGGCTTTGGACAGAACCTTAAAAGATCTACGGAGCAATAATAACCGCAATTCGGAAATCATGCATAAATATTATAACTATTTATCAAAAGTCGATTTTATACTTTTTATATGTTGATGATAGAATTAGTTGTTGCAGTAGCACTCTGAAGATCACTAGCAAAATATTTGTGAACATCTGATGTTCAGCATTTTATGCGAGTGTTGCGTTTACAAATTTTGTCTCTTACACTCTTTAGATACATTATTATTTATAAAATAACAAAAAATCTTATAGATTTTCAAATGTCCCTCAAAGAAAGTGCATGTGGTTGACGGCGTAAGTATTTAACATATATATTTTCTTGATTTTGTAGGAAACCCTAAGACTTTGCCATTGAAGTTTTCAGACGATTTCCCTCGGTCTGACATGGGATTAATATCAAAATGCAACTATACTAATCTATTGGGTAGTAGTGAGAACACGGTGTACACAAATGGTATTATATACGGTTGCGTAGTTATCAATCAGTATGTGAAGTATTAAAATGAATGGATATATATATATATATATATATATATATACGCGTATGAGAAGGGTTCGTATAATTGAAATTTAATCCTAATTACTTTTACGAGGAGATTCTGGTATGGTACACGCGTATAGCTAATCCGAAATCACGTTACACGGGATGTCGTCGTAACGAAGTTTTAAAGTTTTTATTATTTTCCGTGATATCGAATGTATATAGAATACTATACGAAACTATGTGAAACGCATATAGATAATATTCGATTGGAAATCAGTTTTATTATTTTCTAACCGTGTCTAAATTTTCGATAAAAAAAAATCATCATCATCAAATTCAAGGCTATAAACGTAATGTTCCTCTTCTAATAGTATTATACTCGTATATAATATATATATGTTATTAGATTTTCTTTCACGATACACGTGCATATAATTTACACTTGAACTATACAGGTATAGTATGATGGTATATATACAGGTATGGCTTATATGTATACGCGATATTTGCGGACAGAATAAATATAAATATATTAATGCGACGACGATTCTTGCAGAATATCTCGCGTCGAGATTAATTATTACATAATATGTCCTTATAACTTAATCCAAATATAACCGTTATGTCCATGAAATGGCTGTTTGTACGGTCCCGAATCGATTAACGTTCACACACTGACGAGACAATATTTTTACTAAATTTCCGATTAAAATATCAATATATTTATAAGTTAACTTACAATTGAGCGTAGGGAAAGTGGCATCCCCATCGCCCAGTATCTGTTATCTTTATCGGAAACAGAAACTGCAATAGCCATCCCCCTGGTCCTCCAGGTTGGGGGTTGAGCGAAGGGCTAACAACCCTTCCTCGTTTAAAAAAATATTTGTTATGATACCATCATAAGAAGAAGAAGAAGAAGAAGAAGAACTTACAATTGAGCATAAGTGTGTTACGAAAAATATGAGTTATAATATTAATAATTTGTTTGTTTTCTTTGTTTAAAGAAGATATCTCTGATAAAATTTAAAAAGCTAATCTGAATTCAAACTTTATCAAACATGTTTTAGAAAATAATCATACTATTACTTTTAACATACGAGTAGATGTGACTTAGAAATGTATATATCGGTATATACAAAATAACATTTATATAAATTAAATTTTAGAAGAATTACACACACACACACACACACATATAATAAAAAATTAAACAAAATTAATTTTAAAATATTTCAGATATACAAAATGATTAAAATAATAATGTTTTATATCAATATATACATATATATATTAAAATATAATATTAATAACACGCTATAGTTGTTTTTTAACAACGTAATTCACTATGAACACAATTCATTTGTTGTTTTTTATTTATTAATTTGTTTAAACTTTATGTTTATTTATTGTCATATTCATAATTTTCCTATGCAATTATAATTATTGTTAATTTCTATTTTTTATCCTTTTCTTTTTTTTCTTTTAATGCCTGATGATGGCTTCTTACCAAAATCGGTAGTAAACTTTTCATAATACTTACTCTTTGATTTTATTTACGCACATACAAATATATAATTTATTTCCTTCATTTATACAAATTTATTATTTACAAGTATTATAATTTATAGTTTTCATTTTTTATTTCTTTTCATTTCGCATATCTTTTTCATTCTATTATTTATTTAATTCTTTGCGTTTGTTTTTTGTATTTTATTTAATATTTTTACATAACAGTATTATTGTTGCCGTTTTTTCGAATACTCGTCTTACACCAAGTGTTGTGTCGACACAAAAAAAGGCTTTAATCCCTAAACGCCGAATTATACGTTGATTCGATTTAACTTTTATTTAAACGATTATTATACATAAATGTATGTATGTTTAATGTATATATTTGATACAAGAAAAATTCTATGAACTCGTGTTAGACGAGACGAAGCTGGCGTGACGTTTTCACACCGTCGCGACGCGTCGCTATGTACATCGTACTGTCGTAATAATTCCGGACCCACGGACCCGCGAACAAGTTTATCTACGTGACCGGATAGATCGAAAGTACTACTTATATTATTATATTGTCACGCGAATATTGATAAATGAAACAATAATAAGTTGGGTACCGAACACAAAGTTTTACGAGAAGTTCGAATGCGTATCATTAGGTAGGAGCAAATTCGTGTAGAGCACACGTTTTCACCTAGAAAGGAGACAAATTTTTTGTAAACAAAAACTATGGCTGTTCAGTCTGTTGTACAGTCACACGTCAATCTGCTTCGTTGACATTATCGATAAACCTGAGCTGTACACAATACGTATGTTAATACATAATTTTAAATACGTCACTGCACAATTTCGTCGTTTCCACTAGATAAAATGATAAAAAAATGTTGAACGATGAAAATGTGTTATACATTTTACTTTTTTACTTTGTTCCTATCGAAAATTTAATCATTATTAGGAAACAAATGACATACTTCAAAAAAACCTATTTTATTTGACTGGATATAAGAATACCAATTGAACTCTTATAATTTCGTCCTTTTTATTCGAAAAAAAAAATAATAATAATAATAGAAAAAATTTTGCTAATGCAGTAGGAGTCTTCTTTCTTTCCCGTCCAATTCTAATTGCTAAAACTTAAAATAAGGAAAATACTCAACCAATTTCAAATACGAAAACAAATCGTTTTGAAGATATTTTAATGAGTAAGTATAAAGTTGTAAACTCTGACCCTTTCTTAAATCTGATAAATTAAATTTGAATAAAACTAAATTATTAGGTATATTTATTATTTATTATTTTTTACATGTGTATATTTTTGGGAAAAAAATTTAAATGCAGTCGTTTTTACCACGAAGTGAGTGCTTTAGGATTCACAAAACTCTTTTTTTATGTTCGTGGGGCGCCATTGCTTCGCCTACGGTACTGATCGGTTCGATTATATAATTATATTATACACTTTACATATTGTACCATAATGTAAATCAAATGTGTGCATATATCGAAAACGAAAAGGCAAGTAACATCCTTATATCACGCGATTCTATTATGATATACAAAAAAAAAAACCATTATGACAAGAAATACGAATATATGAAAAATATTACAACGTGCGAGTACTATTTAAATCAATCGAAACGATATACGTTATATGGTCAACACGAAAAAAAATCGCATACAACAAATATAAACAAAAATCATTATAAAACTTGTGTTACACGCAAGAAACGAATAAAATGTCGTTATCGCATCAAATACGAATTAATCGGTTTTTGTTCTCGTCCCGAATCATCGGACATGAGTTACGAATTTTGTTTAAAAAGACGTTATATGATTAAACACGTTATATATATTATAAGGATAATAATATATAATGTCCTGCGAAAAGACGCTGTACTTATATTTCATTATTATAATGTGTACATAAGCGTGTGCGGGTTAAAAAAATTCTGCCCCCTTAATTATTCTGTTCTCTCTAGAAAAAAAAATACATTTTATATCTCATTTAAATTTAATTTTCTCGCTGCGAAAAAAGTATTAATTTTAAATCACTTCATTACCAACACGAGGGGTTTGAATTATTTTTATACGACTTC
The DNA here is from genome assembly GCA_032441835.1 of Slavum lentiscoides. Taxonomy (NCBI): domain Eukaryota; kingdom Metazoa; phylum Arthropoda; class Insecta; order Hemiptera; family Aphididae; genus Slavum; species Slavum lentiscoides. The sequence goes on along the minus strand of CM063710.1, from coordinate 22,307,012 downwards.
ATCGATATATTCAACTTCCGAGGTTAATTTTCATTCAACAAAAATGGGAACAAGTGAATCTAAACGTTATTTCTTAGTTTATAATTTGTAATGTTTATATGATTTAGAATATGTCCGTTCACACAATCAATTTACCAAGGGAATCGGTACCGATTTTAATAATACTTAGTAAAATTATTTTTCGTCCGTCCTCTTCCGCCAAACCGAATCACAGTACGAATGTAATAAACATTCATTTTATTATGATTATTGCGGATAATATGGTGACGTACGAACTCGTTGTTGCAGTGACTAACTTAAGTTTTAAACTTTTAAAAATGTTTATAATAAGACTATACAAAAAAAAAAAAAAAATTAGAAAAATGCAACAAATGTATTAATCGTTTCATATGATGGCAAGTAACGCCAACATAAGGTGTTATAGTAACTATTATCATATTATATTTTAAGTTGTAAACACGTACACTGGCGTACTCAATAATTTTTCTTTGGGGGAGAGGGTCTAAATAAAATATAAAAACTTCAGCCCTCACTATAAAAGATTTTATTTTAAATTAACATATATATTTTTAATAATAAATTAAATAAAACATACCTATATACATACATAGTACATATTAATGAAATAGTAATAAATTACTCATCGAATAATAGAAAATGGTTATTTTAATATAATTATTAAAATTAAGAAAACAAATGATTATAAAATAAAAATTCCAATCATTTATTTTTATTGGAGAGTTCATTCAGAACTTCTTCAATTATTATTGCTTTATTTACGCCAATCTTGATCATAATATAGATAAATTATTAAATTTACCCTGTTAAAAATAATAACCAGTTTTAAATTAATATTTTATTTAATCGAAATTAATAAATATCAGCTGTGATGTATACCTCTGAAGTAGAGTTCCCCAAGTAAGCCATTAAAATTTCCTGCAGATATTGACTATACTTTTTTTGTCACGTAACTGTTCAAGTTTTTATCAAAACCCGTTTTCTTTAAAATTTGAATTTAGAATTGGATAGTAATGTATTTGTCTCGTCGACTACGTTTTAAATGTCGATAGTACAGCGTTAAAAGCGTGTTAATCATAAGTTGACCAATGCAAAATAATATTTTAATTGATATTTTGGACCTAGAGAGAGGTTTAACCCGAACCCGCCCTCCCAACACCACCATCTTAAATACGCCACTGAAAACTCATACTCATACACTAGTACACTAAAACGCAGAAGAGTCGTATAAAGATATTAAATATTACTGATTAGTTTTCATTTATTATAACTAGAAATACAATTTAAATAAGTTCGTCAGATACTAACAAATATGTAAATTAAAACTAACAAAACAAAACATCGATATTGAAGGTTTATTTTATAGAAAAATTTACACTTTGACGCCCTAAAATAGTAGCGGGTGATATAGTATACGCATCGACTACTTTAGTGAATATTAAAGATATGTGCTTGGCTTGTGCGTAAATTTAATAAATAATAATAAAATTACAGATATAAATTCGTTATGGTCTCTAACGCCGGTAGATTTCTCTGTACTTATAAAAAAACAAAATTTAAAAAAAGGAAAAGTAATATACGCCACTGACGAGAACTCGCTCGCATATTAAAAACCGTCATGGTGACAATAAATTGGCAATTAGTAATGCGAGAAGGGAATGAAAAAGAAAAGAATATGGAAAGAAAGAGAATGAGTGAATCTGTGTCCGACGGTATTGACTGCCGTAAAAATACGTATATATCGATGTGTACGGTTAGACGCGGGAAGGACGGTGGAGCATCCTTTTTTTTTTGACGAGGTAACGTGAATAAAAATAATAGGTTTGCACCAAAAGGGCGAAAAAAGTGTCATTACTTTACTAAGTCTCCGAATCTCGAGCAAGACGACAATACTTTTGATGGTAAATATATATATATATATATATATATCGTTAAATGCAAGAATCGCACACATTTTATATACATATACACATATACATGGCAATCATTAAAACTATATTAAAAATATTATATTATATTATTATAATTAAAGACAAAATTTGTTTTTTACTTAATGAATCACTAATATTAGTTATGCCATTTAGTGTTAATTTTAAGAAATATTACTGCTTACACCACTCGTTTGAAATCCACGCCACGCCACTGATATATTATATATATAAATATAATAATATAAAATAATAATAATAATAATAATAATAATACGAGTATATATAATATGCACGAAATGAGAATATATTCGACGGACTTTTGGAAGGGTGGACGCGTTAAAAACCCTTGCTTAATTCCAATCTAGCCCGACTCTAAAAGCTTCTAATAATAATAATCGCGTGCTAAATAGGTACTTTGAAAAATACTTTACAATAATATACTCTTTCGCCGGACTTACTGAAGCGTTTATAAATTCACGATAGTTATATTCGCGGGCACGTTGTTATAATAATAACTAAGGCTAGAGGTTTCGAACGCGCAATTAAAAATGTGCGGAAATATGCAAAATATTTTCGTTTTTTTTTTTAATTCCATCGAATATTTTTACATAAAAATCAGGTATTAATTACGTGTCGATGTGTATATACTCCTAAATTGTAAAAATATTATTTTTAATATATTTATAATGATGTTAATGTTGCTTCAATAAGTTTGAAAAACCGAACGTGGAATTTATTTTTATTGAATAAATAAAAGTTCTTTTCACGTCCCACGATGTTATATTACTGCAGGAGCACATTTGAATGATTTCTACGTTGGACTTTTGTTCACATGGCGCGGCATAGGTACCCAATAGGCATGACATAATAGTATACTTACGTCTGACCACGTAAATAATTACAGAGCATAGACGTCTTCATTGAATAAAAACGATGTTGCGATAATTTTTATTAGTCAATTCTCGAGAACTAAATATGCAATTATTGAATATGCATTTTGATAAAAAAATATGCGAAAAAAAATTGTTCTATCTAATTATACCAAAACGTGGACACAAATGACGAGCAATAATAATTTGGAATAAAAGGAAAAAAAGTAGCGAGCTGCTGGTGTTGTGGATGTCGCTTAAGTAAATTAATTGGATCATGATTTTAGAGTTTTGTAATTTACTATAAATTTGAAAGCAATGCGATAAATCATTGCATTCGATAAAACTATTCTAAGCGAACCTTCGGTGTAATATTATTTATTATTAATAATATATAATTTTATAGTTTGTATAGAATACACATTTAATTTACAATTAACCTTACAGTACATCGTTTTAATATAATTTCTTACAATAATCCTATATGCTATTCAGTTTAAGAGTACACCGGAACGCGCACGTTGAATGAAAGCCGGAGCGATGCTAGACCCCCCTGGTGGCTAATAGCTGCTCTGTCATTGGCTGTTGCCCCCCCCTCAGGCGACTAATAGCTACTCTGTCATTGGCTGTTGCTGTCGGCAGCCGTCGGATCACGACGGTTTCCGCCAATCAGAATACCGATAGACGGATAGAACCTCGCCTGCGCGAACATGAACCAATTTTCGTCCGCCGCCCGGTATACTCTTAAACTGAATAGAATAGAGGTGGGTAAAAATTTTCAAAAAAATTTTAGTACAAAGTTACACATTTGGTAACAATTTCAAGACTCTAGGACCATTAGTTTTAAACAAACGTAATTTTCCACAAAAAATATAATACATACTTTGTCGACATATTTGAAATATTTAAATTGTGACAAACGGTTTTCAAGATTTTTTCAATATTGTTGAAGTAACGTACGTCTGATACTGTATTAAATTATTAAGACTTAAAACCAAAAATTACTTCTTTTATGAATTAAATACCTCAAAATCTATAATTGCTATAAACAGCCCAAAATTAAAAGAAATTGTTTGAAAATTTATTTTCTCCAATATAATATAAAGTTACATATTTGGTGAAAATTTTGAGTTTTTATAACTATTAGTTTTAAAATTACGAAAAAATAATGATAATCGATTTCGAAGAAATCGCGTTTTTATGAAAAAATGTCAGTAGTTTTAGAATTTTTTTTTTTAGGCGCTTTTGAAAAAAATCGAAAAATGACCTCTCTAAAGTACTAAACTAGATGTGATTTACTATCGGAAACAAAGTAGGACTGTAAAGATAGAAGCAGACATAAAATAAAGCATATCATTGCAAAACCAATACATTCCTCCTTCCGCCTCAGAATCTAAAACATACAAATGTATAGAAATTCTATAACCGTAAATAATATAAACTATTAACGTTGAAGGACATACAAGACATATGTACATATTATATTATATTATTATTATAGTGTATAATATAATAAATATGTTCGTGTTTACACTATGCCGTCGTATGATTTCGTACCGACATCGCGTGTTTCTCATAGAAAAATATTCAATTGTATATGAGTACTCGATACTCGACGTGCTGCTGCTGCAAAAAAGAAATTAACAAAATAAAAACCGATAACTGATATATGAGTATATATAATACGCACTTTAACTTACCTATACTCTCATATAATCCACCGTGAATATTATATACTTAATATTATGTTAATGACGGGTCGGAAACAATAAGCATTTATGAACTACGGATATGATAATAATAATATAGTTTTGAATCTTATTTGAATTTTAAGTTCGATTTTAGGATATCGAAAACAAAAGGGACGAAAAACGATTTTCCCATGGTAGGTAACTGCTATACACATACGTGCAAGAAGATATACTGGGTTTCTATGTGTTTAACAGGGCCGAATTTTTACCCTGTGGAGTACGAGCTTAGAATATTTCAATTCGATAAAACAATATAATGAAATCGGCCGACGATCATTAATAATCTGTGTGTTTTCTAAATTAATTCACTTAATAATAATAAACATAAGTTTCACGTTTTATACGTAAAGGATACTTAAATTTTCATAAAATAATAATGTATTTAATTATGAGAATATGACATAGCTATAGGTTGGTACAAGAGAGAAAGACTTTTATTGAAAGCAAATTGCCCATCCGACGGGTATGTTGGTGACACAGTAATGAAATCGGACTTTGTATTTACAGAATTTCCCTTAATTTACGAACAAAATATATCTAATATATTTATGATTATTATCAAGTAAATAGCTCGAGTACACAAACTACAGTACTTACGTAATAACGTTAAGAGGTTAATTGCTAATCATTTGAGTCGTATCTGTAATCGTTTATATTATTAAATTGCAGGCCAAAAATTACCCAAAATGATCAGTTGCCTCTGACCAATATAGGCATTGATTAAATATATACCTACATTATACATTGTATATTTAATCAATGGTAATTGAAATTACGAATAAAACGACTTACGTTTTTGACCTGTGATTTAAGACATTTTACATAGACCGCTGTAACGTCGCAAAACACAATTTGCATTATCAAGACTCGATTTCACTAATCAATCGGGGTGGCTATCAATATAAACGAATTAAAATTTTTTTTTAACAATATTTTACGCCAAACCACGAATCTGTATAATTTTCTATGGATGAGTTTCGAGTCGTATCTTTGAATTCTACGAAGGAGCCGACACTAAATCATCTAACTTAACACTGTAATCGCATTTTCGACTCTGTGTGTGTGTGTAAGTCCAAAACGCACTCGGAGCACATTGGATGAGTGAAAAATATGCTTCAAATCGAAAACGCTATGCAATATAAATTAATATTGGTATCGATGAAGAGCATTAGGTATTATACGTATGTATAATATTCCATTACGTTCGGAAAATTTATTTTATTTTTTTGAAATATAGGACAAAATAAAAATGTGGGACATTGTTTTGACGAAATTCCAGAGAATTTGAACTTTATTTTTAATGAAAAAATACTTCGCTCGAACGTTTACTAAAAGTAAAACGCCTTTATTGTTATTTATTTATTACGAATTAATTAGTCGTATAATTTAATAATATTATATTAAATATTATTGTCACGTACCTATAGAAAAAAACGTGCTATCATTATTATTTGTTTTGCCCCTTTGTGTCAAATATCTCATATACTGATAAACTATATTTATATTATATATCAATTAATTTATACTCAAATATTATATGTTATTATTATTAATATGGGGTGTAAAATGCCCACCGAATTCAGGCAAAGTAAAAAGTTTGTTACTTATATTGATCTTTTACCAAATTCTAACAATTTAAATTGTCCGACGTACTCGTGGACAAAGTAAATTTGAATTTATCACCTGAAAATAACGTAAAATACCCATATCGCTTCCATAATCGAATAATAACTATACCGATAGTAAGATATAGGTACCTACTATAGATAATTACATTTCAATACATTGGTAATGTCGGGGCTACTTGTACATTATATAAGGAGGACTCGCTTGTAAATATAAGGGAAGTGTCTTTAACATTGAATTACTTCAAGAAGCTGTAAGCCAATTCTCTCCAATCTGCAGGGAGGCCAAAGATGTTTGATCGATGTACACGCACGCGAATATGTAAAATTAAAAAAATTAAATTGTATACATCGAAGTGTCACAATGTCACAAGTTATATTAATATTAAATAAAAAAAAAGGTAACGAGCCACGGGGTGTTGTGGATATCGCTTAAGTGAATTACTTGGATAAAGATTTTGTTTTTATTTTAAATTTGAAAGCAATGATAAGTCATTGCATTCAATAAAAAGATTCTGAGCCGAACGTAATTTGCGCGTAAATACAGTCTAAAGTTACATATTTGGTAAACATTTCTGGTTTCTATGACTATTAGTTTCAAAATTACGAAGAAATATATAACAACTGATCAAGACGAAATTGAATTTTTAGCGTTTTTGAGTTATATTTTTAGGTGCTGTTTAGAAAATCGAAAATGACCTCTCTAAAATACCAACTAGATGCGAATTGTTGCCGGAAACAAAATGTGACCGAAGAGATCGGAGCACTCCTTCTGGTTGAAAATCTGTACACAGGGTAGAAAAAAAAAATAAAAATAAACATCATTGTAAAAACAATAGATTCATCGCTTCGCTCAGAATCTAAAAATTATGAAACAGATTAGTATTTTTTCTATACATTTACTTACTTACGTTTTATAATATTTTTTTTTTTTTAGGTTAACTTAAATTAAATTAAAACTTTATTTAATTTTAATTAAGTTACTAAGTCTATACTGGCAGTTCATACAAATGTGCCGCCGATACATCTCAAGGATGTACTCAACAAAATGGTACTGAAGTAAAAAAATTGTATATTTGTTCTTATGAAAAAATATTGATCCCCCATGGCCTAACCTTAACTACCGGTGTTTTTCTTGTTGCTAACTTAATACTGACACATTATGAAAGTACTTCAAAATAAACTTAATGTTTCAAAACGTATTACGTCGAACTTTAGCTTTAGCAAACATATAAATATTAATGTGTGGAGTTGTTCGAATTTATTCTGTACACAGTATTATCGATATCGTGTTAATTAGCACACGACGAAAATATAATAATTAATAACCGATAATTTTGGTATTAGAGAAATAACATTTTGTCGTAAAATTTTTTTTCTCAACGAAGAACTTTCATTATTATTATTATTATTATTTTTTTTTTTTTGTTGGAGCCCCCTATGTTTCTGAGTCCTGTACTTCCGGTAGTTCTGTTTCGAACATTTTAAATCGATTACGGTACACATATTCCATAATATATACGTATTAAGTATTTATAATATATCTAAACACAAAACTGTTTATTTTATGCATTCATCTATGTAAAGAATATTTTATGCCTTCGCGGTATAACTAAACATATATATATACGAGTGTATATATGAAATCAATTTCGAAAACAACCGCTTGTTTTGAATACAAATATATTTGTTTGGTACTCGAAATTCGTTACTTTTTATTTACACAGCTCCACAATACGTATACACTACTACTCGCGGTATACGTTGTTCTTCGTCATATTTGTTCTGCGAATAAAATCGAATTATTTATTTCAGTTTCTGAACGAAACGAAGAACTGTAATGTTATTATTGTGATATGATTTCTTTTTTTAAATTCAAAATTTTTTTACATTTTTTCTGTGAATGTTTTTTCCGTGAAAGAGTAGTATGCCGTTTTCTATTCGCTTATGCGAGTAGTTAATAGTTTTCTTAAGCGTAAAGTACATTACAAACATTTTTTTTTAATTAAAAAAAAAATACCAGTTTCCCCCCTTTTTAAAAAATTAAATACATTAGTAAACATATAATATTTCAACAGTATTTAAAATACTTTACGTTACTATAAAAAATACTATACGTCTGTGATAATTGTTATTTTGAAGTGTGCGAATTTTAAATTTCGAAAAACTATAAAGAATGCCAAATAATAAATACTCAGAATCGTTTTTTTTTCTAATGCAATCGAAATTTATCATTGTTTTCAAATTAAAAATAATATTAAAACTTTAAACAACACCTTTAATCCACTGTCTAATTGAACTGATATCCACATCATCGCGCCTCATTGTCCTATTTTTATTTTTTTTAACATTTCCATTGACCACATTGTACTGTTTGAATAAAGAGTTTAAAAAAATATATTTTATATGGTTCCTGCTAACATTGCGCGTTATTAACGGACTGAAAACTAAGCTGAATAACGCTGATCCCAAGCTCCATACGTACCAACGAATCAATGTTATTGTTTTAATTTTATCATTCCGTGTATCTATCATACATTAATACTTGTACACCTATATACTGCTGCACATAATTGCATGTTTATGTACTGCTCGACAGGGGCGTACCCAGAAATTTTTTTTATGGAGGGAGGGTCCAACATTTTTATTTTATTTGTTCTCTAATTATAATAGTATTTAGATGGTAAAACGGGCTCGGAGGAACGCCACGGAAGAAAATATAATACGCGCGATTTTTTCTTCCCAAAAAATAGTTTTTCTCGACGGCCTTTGGACCCACTTTTCTATTATACAAGTATGATAGATTTTCATTTAAGTTTTATTAGATTTAATTTGAATCTTATGAAAATATTTTTAAATGTTTAAATTGCAATGGGGGGTTCGAACCCGAAATCCCTCCCCTTGGGTACGCTCATGCCGCTCGATTTATGGCTCATACAGTCATATTCAATAAAAATTCATTTAATTCGACTGTCGACATCCGTAGAGATTGTTCAAAAAGATTTATTGAGTTTTTTCAATTTTAAAATTAAATTTATATCATTATTATATATATATATTGTCTAGAAAGTATGTTATAACTACTTATAGTACATTGTCTAATTTTGTACTATTTATAGTAATTAGTAGACGTTAAACTATTTAAGTCATAAAATGGGTAATTTTAAAATTTAAGGGCTGACAATTTTATTCCTACATAGGTCCTACGTTACTTCGATTATATTTTAAAAACCTTAACAATCCTAAACCACAATTTTTTTTTATTAGCACTTTTAATTTTTCGACAAAGTGTATTACACACCGAAGCTCCACTCAGAATGGTTTTATTGAATGCAATGATTTATCATTGAATTCAAATTTATAATAATAATAAAACTCTAAAACGTAATTTAAATAATTCACTTAAACGATACCGCACAACAACCGCGGCTCGTCATCCTTCTTTTTTTTAATATGCATTAAATTAAATGTATTTTGTTTTTTTCATATAACTCGTAAAAGGTAAGAAGACTTGCTCACATTGACATTTTAACATCATATTAAAAATTATTAGATATTAAATTTAAATTATCGCGGTATCTTGGCCGTGTGCATTGATTTTTACTTTAATTCAGAAATAAAACAATTAATTTTTTTGCTACTTTATTTCTATTTTTGTGCTTTTAGGGCATGTGTAAGGATTTTTTTTTTCGTTTTATGTTATAGAGCGTATTTCAGTAATTTTTAGTGCTATAAAATCCGAGCCCTTATATACTTTTATCCAGTGTTATATATATATATATATACAGATAACTATTGCGTGTGGCCAACGATGTCATTTCGTTAATTCGTTTTAAAGAGTTTAAACAATAAATTATTTTTATATTAGTTGGCAGTTTATCACTAATACTTGGCCCAGACGCGTTACGACAAATTGTCTCCGATGAAATTAATTGTAAAAATTCTGGCACGGTAATGTTTTAGTTATAATTCTAGCATAACGAATTTGAGTGCGAGATGATTTCAAACTGGGATTGTTTTTCTTTTAAAAATATGCATAAGTACGGTTTTATAGATCCATTTGTTTTTTCATCGCTATATTCACACTATTACTATACGCTTGCGAATTAATAAAAAATTAGTCTCGTGTATAATGGTTTATATCACGTGCAATCAACATAAAGTTCTAGATATGTTTTATTATTTATTACGTTTATTAAATAGATAATATCAAATACATCAGTTTTTTAATCTATAATAATGTAATTGTGGTCGTGATTTGTTGGATCTTCTACGTTTTTAAAGCTGGAAACTAACTAGTTAGAGTGTTAGAAGCTATTTAAATTATATTTCTTAATAATAGGATTCCGAATAAGTAATATAAAATATTTATGTTAACTATACATTACGGGTTAAGTGAAAATTTTAATAATAATAAAAATTTACATTTTGATAAAATACCTATATGTATTTAAAAGCTGTGCCTCATTAAAGTTTCAGCGCGAAATGTACAAAATAATTTTTTCGAAGTCAAACTGCCACATTACTTAGACGATTTTTCACATATTATTTACAAAAAAAATTACTTCATTTTTGAAGATAGGGTGCAGGTGTAAATTCATACTTTCTTTCAATATTATTCTTAAGAGATAAAACTGAATTCCCCTTGATAAATCCCCTTTCTTCTAAATGTCACATATAAAAGTTACATTAGTCATTAACTTTTATCTTAACCAATTACTTTACTTAAATGTACATTTATATTTTACATAACATATTTCCAACTTAACGGCATTAGTTTAAACAATTTAATAAAGTTATTTTCAGAAAGAAGTCACAAAATATATATATACTTGATATGGACATTCGAAGTCAAACACGTGAAGGGACAATCATGTTTTGAGGTTACATGTTATTTCCCAAAAATAACAATATAAATAATTTTTTTTGTCCCGTTTTTAAACAAGTTTATATTGTATGTAATACTGCAATGTCTTATATTGCTTATGTAGAATATATTTTTGTTGCTGCAGCCTGCAGGTCAACAATACTAGATCCAAGAAGAGGTCTATTTCAAACAAGAACTTTGAAGTATCGTTACTTTTAAGATATAATAAATATTTTGTATAAAAACAACAACAAAATATATATATATATATATATATATATATATATATTACCGCTCATTTAATAAAAGTTTATTTAATAAATTGTATTATTATTTTTTTTTTTTTTAAAGCGATTTTCACGATTTTACCAAATTATTTAGATAAAATAATTTTATTTCATGAAAATTATAGGTTACTTAAATATTGTAACTAATAACTATTTTATTTTGAATATCCTAATTTTAACTAGTTAGGAATATTGACCAACTTGTCCAACCTTGTACAATCGGTAACTGAAAGCTACGGTTTTTTAAAAATATTAATAAAACACAAAACGATTTTATTTTTCAGATTTAGCAAAGCCAAACGTTAAATGTACTATCGCATGACAACGTTACGTTTGTGATTATTTTTGCGCTTTCTAACTTCTATATTATGATTTATGTAAATAAAACATTTTACGCGTGACGCTTTACAATTTTACGGAAGTTTTGACATTTTTATATAAAATATTTTTAAGGTCATATGATCCGTTTTAAACGCTGTAATTTGACCTTATACATTTAAATTACATTATTCGTGTTACGCGTGGTATATATAAATCTTAAGGCATTTATTTATTTATTTAAAATAAATTACGTTTATCTCAAAGAAATTATGTAAACTAAAAATAAATGGCACAAATTTCCAATACAACTGCAGTAATTGTCTTCTATGTAGTAAGCTTTTGGATAATTGTACAGTTTATATATAATATATTTATTTATTTATTCTTATTAAAATATATCTTTGGGCTTAAAAGAGACAACCTTCGTGATTTACTTGCCACATTGATGTTGTAAAATATTAATTTTGGAGGAAAAATTATCGGAGATAAAATTCTGTTCGAGACGTAATAATTATTTTGAGGATTTAAAATATTAAAATATTATACATATAAAAACTCTAAATTTTGTCAGAAAAAAGGTGTTCAAACGTCGTTTTTTTACCACATTAAAGCCGTCCTCAACGTCTTGTTTGCCGTTTAATATAATTATAGTAATAATAATAATATTAAAATTAAACGCTGTTCATTGGTAACCGGACAGATTTAGCTAATTCTTCTTTTTTAATGTTCGTAATAGTCCGAATAAGGTTTTTAAGAATGAAAAACTATAAAAGTTGCTCGGAAAGTTCGGGAAAGTTTTGTTGGTAGTGGCTAATCTCTGGAAGTACTTATCCATTTGTCATGCAGTTTGATTTTGATTTGTAGAATAATCTACGCAGAAAGTTATAGGCATAGTTTAAAAAATATCCATCTGGTGATGAAAGAGTGATGAAGTCTGAAGAATATTTCACACGAGGAAAATTTCCGATTACCATGGTTACAATGTGGCTAACAATTAATTTTTAACAACGAATTTAGTTTCCACAGTTAATTATTGATTGTTTGTTTTTGTGTCGTTTTGTTGTTTTATATTTTATGTGGTTAATTTTATAATTTCTTTCGTAAATTAGAATAATATTGTAACCGCATGTTTTCAAGTCGATCACATCGCCAGTGGCGCAATCAAAGAACCAAGGGCGAGGGGCCCGGGCTCCCCCTTGGCAATTATATTTTCGTAGTTGTAATAATATGAGTTAATAATAATGATTATATACGTCGTCCGAAATTTTATATACCTATATACAATATACCTGTACTTTTCATGTAATATTTATATGTAAGGAAAATGTTGTATTAGAAACGCAGATAATGCCAATAACGCGCTATACCACGAAAACCGCTCACTACCAGCCTGACGCATAGTATATCCGTTTCCCGGGGATGACCACGAATTCATTACAGTACATATAAAACGGTTTTCATCGGGTCCGATGTTTTCGTGTTTTGGATATTTTTAGTGAAACGAAATATTATACCTACTGCGTGTAGGTACGCGTATCGGGTTTACGACGATTTTCATTATTGTTCAGTTAAAGAAAAAAATTATGTTTACATTTATTTGTTTTCCGGCCAGTAAAATCATACGAGCGAATAGAATTTCACTCGTCTAACTGCCGGGACCGCACATTAAATATGATGCTTCGAGACGTTTTCCCAGCAATTCCCGCATATAAAACACGTTGAAAAATCACAAGCACATGTCTTTGAGAAGGGAAATTCTTTTAGAATTCTGTTGGAACACGACGATTTATCATTGCGTTTGAATCAAAAAATAATTAGTTACGTTGAACAACTAAATAAACTGGCCTAAAGTGACTGTTAAACATTCTACGCAGTCTCTGCCAATAACCTGTCGGCCGGCACTTACGTATTGTATAGATTTATTTAGAGCCGGCGCTAGTCAATTTGCCACCCTGGACTAAATTATAAATGCCGCTCTATCAAAACGGTACTTGAAAAAGTTGTAGACTAATAATTTAATTGTAATACATAAATTTCTTCCCGAAATACAACAATCTTGAGCCCTATAAATAAAACACGTTTTACCTATTAAATATCCGTAAAACAAGAAAAAAAAAATTATGTATCGCAAATTTCAATCAATTTTAATAATTACAATACGTTTAAATGACGTGTAGAAAAATCGAATTCATACAAGTGAAACTTTCTAGTGTAGGTCGAAATAAAATAAAAATAATTTATTATAATGTAAATCTTTTCAAATTAATAATATAAAATAATTATACCTAAAAAAAAGTATAAGCGGCCTAATACCAATATAAGATAGGAGAAAAGTAAGGATAAAAAGTAGTTACATAAACACAGAAAAGCTATACTTACCTACATAAAGCGTTTTTATTATTTATGTTGCTGGATTGTATTTGAAACCGCATTTAAATATAGAACATGAATGTATTTAATAGACGTTTCATTGGTACTTGAAGTATGTGTATGTAAATATTTTAAAATTCCCCGGGTACATCATCGTAACACCTTGCAGATCAGCGAAACGATAAAATTGTAAAAGAAATCTAGATCGCCACTTTGTGTTTGTGTTAACTAAAATTTAGTGACCCATTATCTGACCACAATCCTGTATTGATTATACTTGTAGGACGTCCGAACTAAATTCCATGACCAAATCCACCAAACGGAAGAAGTTTTCAGTGGACATTCACTTAAGCATAACCATAACAAACATAGCTGATCTCTAAAAATAATATTATAGTCAATTAAACTCAAATACACGTGAATATATTTAATAAAAATTGAAAAAATTTTATAATCTATATCAATACCTACGCAAAATTGTTGTGTATATTCTTAAGGATTATTTCGTTTATTATTATCATATACTCGCACAAGTGTACAACACAAATTAATACTCTGGTTAAAAAATGAATGGTTTTTCGGTTGACGGTTCTTAATTATTTTTACAAATCTTTACAATCTACCCTATCGTCAATATAGCCTATACTATGTTTTTAATCCACTACAAGATGATAATGTTATTTCTCGTGAAATTTGTTTTTCTTTTAATAGTTCAATTAATTTTCGAAATTGGCTATTAACGCGTTTTTTTTATTTGTGACGGAAATCGTAGAAAGCGTATGTAGAAATCAATGATCCGGCAGACTGGATGTATAGAGCAAACAGATAAATTGACTAAATGTCAAAACTAAAATTCAAACTCATCGAATACTATTTAAACGTGATTTAAAGAAAATAATTATTATTATTCGACTTTCTCGTCGTTGTACAAGTGCGCCAGGCCGCCGAATATCATTCCATTCACTAAAATATATTTGCTTTTAAATAGTCGATTAATCAGAACAACTTTAAGGTATTCAGAAATCTTATAAACAGCATACTCTACATTATCGAGTATTATCGCGAATATTCGTGTATTTCGTGAATAAAAGTATCTACCACAAAGTCGTTTCGCGGTTATATGATACTGTTATATGCTGTACGTACGTATATGATGCTATTAAATTAAACCGTTAAAGTCACATTATTATCAAACAAGTAAGGTGCGCGACGACGTTTCAAAGAAAACGAGAAATAAAAGAAATATAATAGTAAGCGTTTTTCCAGGTGAATCGTGCTTCGTCGTGAGAAAAATGTTTTGTGAATACAGTAATTCATCATTTTCTTTCAACGCGAAGACATCATATTATTATTTTTATTTTATTTTTTCCGGTATAAAATAATAATATACACATTGTTATGAAACTATTATTTTGAAATTTGAATTTAATTATTTGAGCACGAATGATTTGAATAACGTTTGACGCTGTCTGACCTATTTTTAAATATATTTGCGAAAAAGGACTGATGTAGAATCCTCTGGATATAAAGTTTATACGCTGCATATTAAATAGGTATATCGTACGTATACTCATGTATACCATACGCGTCATATTGTTGATAGACGATGGTTTTACTATAAAAAAAAGGGGGAAATATATTATAATATTACCTAATATACAGTATATTACAATGTGTTTTTGGTAAGTCGAAATGTTATTGCGCACGAATTATCTGTTCAAAACGAATTACAAATTTTATTAGAATTCATTTCTAAAAATTAAATAATAATGTGTGTAACTATATCATAATATAATAAAAAAACAATATACATAATATATTGCAATTATAAATCACCTGGATAAATTAAACAACTTTTTTACTATAATTGCCACTTATAAGATACACTTGGTAAGTGTATCTTCGCATAACTTAATAATTCGATACAGCGACTTCTTTCCACGTCTCACATTTGTTGCATCACGCACAATATTTTACTGCATTGTTCTGAATTCATATATTCTGTTTTTAGAGTTTTCGTGAATATTTTATGTACGTACATTCGCTTTGAAAATGTTGTTTCTAAAACATTATATACTACTTATTTCACCCCTGTTCACATAACATTTTTAAGTTATCTCGTTAGTCTGTATATTACTATTATCGCTCAATTATTATATATATATACAGGTATACGAGCAGGTGGACGGAGTACCTCTTCTTTTTTTGAAAAATATTTTAGCGTACCCCTTCTAATTTTTCATAATGGGATGGAACGCTGAGAATGGAATGGAACGGTCATGACTCTTTTTACAATTGTATTGAATTAAGGAAAATAATAAAATTATCTTTAAATGTTTTTATCAACGCAAAAATAAGAAAGATTTTATGTTTATATTAAAATGCAATAGATTCATTTAATTAAAAATATAGTGATGGCTGAGGGAGAGAGGGGCACGCGCAATCCCCACGAATTTTCAAGACATTAAAATTTTTAGTGACGCACATTCTTTTTACATTTTCGCATTTCCCTTCTAATATTTTTCCAATTCAAACACTGATATTACTACAATCGAAATAATACATGAGCCTTGGCCCGCAATTTTTACACGATTATTTTTTATATATGCGCGGATGCACGAACGTGCCCACCGGAATCAGTTGTGGATAAACTCATTTGTTCTAAATATATATTTATAATATTATATATATATATATATATATACAAGTATTGGTTCATGTAATGTTATAATACTCGTATACACCTACGATTAATAGTAAATATATTACGTCGTTGTGCGTATTTAGAAGAACGTGTATATTTTGAAAATGATTAAACATCGGGAACCGAACACATCATGTTTTATATTAAATATTCCGTGTATGTATATTTAGTTACACAGCCGTTACCGCTTTTAAACACTATAATAATATATACTTTACGTACATAATATATGTGTATATATTACACCATCGGTTTATATAAACATTAAATACTTACGTATAATTAAAACGAATTTGAAGTCTAGCCATGCGTTAGCCATATATTATGATAAAGGATATAAGCGATCGGGAATTATATCGAAAAATAAAAGACGAACCTATACTGCGCTAGGCAGTCGATAATATTTTTAGTTCAATGAATTTAAGTTAGTAAATAACATATCCCATACAGAGTGATTTCTTTTTTTTTATCATGGCCTAGTCTACATCTGGGGAATTTCGCCAATATTTTGGACATGAGTTTCTATCCACAAATCGTACCAAGTAGGTACGAAACCTACAGTGTACACGCTCGCCTCCATTTTTATTATTTATTTCTATATTTCGTAGTTTTTTTTTTATAGTTTTTCGCAATTTTGTAGTTAAGGAATACTGAAAATTTTCTAAAAATAACACACGTGCGTGTCTATAGTTTCCAATATATATATATATATATATATACACGTATAAACGGACCGTGTAATAATTTTCGGGGAAATTCTTTTACCCTTAAAAGTGTTTTTGACAAAAAGAAGAAAGCGCATCGTTGAAATGAATACCCACTGTATATTCTACATTTCGCTCAGAATCTATACAATATTTTTCAAATGACAAAATATTATTTACTAGTAAGTTTTTTTTCTTTCTATTATTGAAATTTGAAAGAGTTTCTAAAATAATAGTGTTTTATTTCAATTGGTACTTATAAAAAAAAAAATTTCAAACACAAGCTGTCTCTCTATATGTATGGTATCAAAATAAATAAATGTATACAAAAAAGTTTTTTATTGTTATTTGAGATCCAGTCGTAGCAGAATTAAATTTTGTAGATATTGACTAAAAGAACTAAATGTTTTTCCTTATTTCTCTAATATTTCTTAGTTATTCATGACGTTTTTAAGTATCTAGATGAATATCGCTAGAATATATCATATGTATACGTATTAAAATGCGTCTGTGTGTGTGTGTGTGTGTGAATACATTAAAAAATACATATTTATTTTATTTTAATATTTAACAAATATATCAAAACAAAACGTTCCGTGTGACTGAAAAGCAAACAAACTTACGTTTTAAAGTATATATATCGAGGAAAACTTTCTTAGCAAAAATTATTTATGAAAATATTTGTATATGTAAAAATAAAAATACGTCTCTGTAGAATACTGTTAAAAAAATAACAAAACTTTTAAGAGTTTGAATTCTGCAATTATCACACATGTACCATTAAATATAGGTATAATGACTACAGAAGTAGTGAATAGAATTTGCCTTTTTATAAATCAGAATTCGTATAGTTTTTAGAATTGATTGTCAAAACATAAAATATTTTTTTGAGCCGGGGGGGGATTATTTCATTACGGAATAAATTATCCAATATTCGAATCAAACAATATTGTTACATCGCAATAGTAAACATTTATTAAGCCATAGAAATTACAATAATAAATATCTTTAATTTTATTGTGTAATTTTTTTATTTAATACTTTAATAATGTAATTTGTTTGCCAATTAAAATATATGAAAAGAATTGTAATGTGTAACATATTCTCATCAATGGATTGTTTTCTCTTTTAATGGTAATTGAAATTTGATGTGAAATTCATATAACGGTTAAATGGCCGTTACGTTAATGACGTATACTCATGAGTTTATTAAAAATAAAAACTCTATTCTTTCCAAAAAAAACACGGTTATTGCTGATTTACTGAACGCGAAACGTTGAAGAAATTTTAAAATCGATAATCTAACTAATCGAAAAAAAATTTCTCCATTATACACATGTATCTGTGCGGGTTTCAATGTTACACAACAGTGCATCAGTACCTTTGGGTCCGTAATGGATTCTAATAGATTTTTCCTTTTTTTTTTTCTGGTGTTGGACACTATATAACTCATGGACGAAGCAAGATCGAAGTATATAATATGATTATAAATCGTTTCAATCTCGCTACATGTGCGAGGTACCCGGCAAGATGACCGCCGCCATTTTGAATTGATCTACGCGGACTACGAAAAGCTCGGCACGAGAATCCGCGTCATTAATTCAACCGAAGAGGACCTATGTGTCACAAACTAGGGTCAAGGCTATATTTTATGAGTCTTTCTCGCAGAATTCCGAGTTCTATATATCGACATAAGTTATGGATTTCTTACTTCTTCGGTTATTACATCCGACCATAGAAACACTGAAATAGGATTTTTTTGTTTTGTTTTGTTTTATTCATTAAATCCAACTCAATTCAAACCGCGCACGATTTTCGCAAATTTTCAATCACCACGGACCACTACTTAATATTATCCTTTGTCTCCTAGTACATTAAATACGCATTATAATTATATAAGAAATAGGTAATCAAATACGTAGATAATAAATTACGTGTATCGAGGAAAACCATTAAAAATTTGACACCGACTACATAATCTAGTAAAACGTTTAAATCAATAGATACCTACCTACGCATGATCAATGAGACTTTTTAGCTCGCGCTTCTTCGACTATAGTTGTGGCATCCACATCAGTGTTGATGTCGCATAAAGCAGCAAACTGCATATAATATGGAATACAATTTCACTCCCTATACATTTGTTAGGTATATCACGAATTGTTTATACTTCAATTTTGAAGTTAAGTTTTTGTTTCAAATTTATAAATTGATGAAAATTTAAAAAAAAACTGATACCACGGGCCACTCGAGATAAGTCCATAGACCACTAATTGGTCATTTAATAGAAGAGTGGCAAAATATTTTCGTTTAAGTACTGGATGATTTTTACATTATGTGCCGCCAACGCGATCGTCTGACAAAATCCAAAAAAATTTCGAAGTTTTTTTTCATTCATCACTAAATCATTTAATGACAATTGTATAGGTCTCATTATTATTTCCTCATTCCTTAAACGAAAGACTTTTGATTTTCAACTCGTATTTTTTTTCTCTACACTATAATATTTTACGTATCACAGTAAATAAATAAAAAAAAATATTTTTCAATATTCCGTTTATGAATAATTATACTATTAACTAAATATTCAATTATAAGAGTATGCTTAGTAGTTTAGTAGGTACTACTTTCCGCGCAAAAAGTAATACCCATATCATCTTATTAAACAATACATTTATATTCAATGGAAAAGTATTAATTACGGGGCAGGTAATTAAAAATGTGAGATTATTCGAAAAGTAAATTTTCAGTTTCTACTACATTTCACTGTTTCTCAAACTCAAAATGCTTTTTTTTTTGCATTAATATGCGCAAGAAAAAAATTCGCGACATTCGCGTTGAATTTACTAGAAAACTTTTTGTATAAATTAATTTTCTATTCTATTCTAATAATATTTTCTCGTTCATACAGTATTTATTTAAGGTAACGCGTTGAAATGAAAACGAGATAAATAGGAAATTTATAATAATAAAAAAATATAAAATACAAAATACTCATTTAATCAACAATAAATATTATTTAAAGGAAATTTAGTGAAACACTTTGATTAAAAAGAAAAAAAATCGTGTTTATTATATCATTGGACGATAAAACTCATTTCGATCGAAATATTATTATGTTTTCCCTCTTTTAATCCGATTATTTGCGTGGTCGGTATATTTTTGAACCTTGACAATAAAATTTGTGAGTAAACACTCTGCCGGGGCAATCGGATAATTCGATGAGCTGATGGCATTCGAAAAATATTCTGTTTGTTCAACGATATATAATTTTATGGACAATAATTATCGAACAGAATATTTACCTTTACACGAAATCAACGTTTCATCCTTTTTATTAAATTTCACATCAAGGAAAAATATTTTTTTTTTTTTTTTATAAAATGACAAAATAAACGTGTATAATAAATAAAGTGTTGCAGATCATTATAAGTAATTAATATCATGATTTTATATTCTGAGTGAAGAGAGGAAACTACTGCAGGTTTTACAATAATGTTTTTATTTTATTTTTTATTTGAAGAACTTTTTAACTAGAATGAGTGCTGCGACTGTTACACTCGTGCCCATTTTCCAGTAGCAAATTTCGCTGAGGTGGTATTTTAAGGAGGTGTCAATTTTCGATTTTTTTCAATAGTTTAAAAAGGCGACCTAAAACACTATCAAAAATTGTGCTAAAAATGATTAAAACACGATTTTGTCAAAACCCATTATTGCATTTCTCAGGCATTTAAAAAATAATGGCTCTAGAGTCTTGAAATTAATATAATGTTGCATTATGTATACGTATTTGCAATAAATTTCTTCCAATTTTTAGTCTATTTCTAGCAATTAGCGAATGTTGAGCTATTTAAATCATAAATTATAAATTGACATTTTATACAACATAGATCTTACGCGTTATTTCAACTATATTCTAAAAATCTTGAAAATTCTAAGTGACAATTTTTTTTGTCTTACCATTAAAATGTTTCAACAAAGTGCTTTTATTCTGAAGGAAAATGACAATAAAATGTAAACACTAAAACGCTATTTGCACACGCTTAGCGACAAGTTTTAAATAATATTTATCGTAATAACTGGTTGTTTACATACGTGACCGTAACATAATAATAATTGTTAATTTTGCGCGTATATTTATATAATTTTTCAAATCGTTTTATAATAAAACAACAATAGTGACCATTTTGAGCGATTGAAAAAACCGTAGAGTATAAATTGGTATGTAAATTTGAATTGGAATAATTCCCACGATTAATTTACAATAACGTTTGTTTCCGATTATTTTAAAAGTATCATTCGTCCAGGCGACGGGCGTGCACTGCACGTGTCGTTGACGAGGGTTTTTTTTGTTCAAAATATTATTGAAAATGCACGCCAGATACCAATAAAATGTTAACAGCAATAATTAAAAATGCACACGGCTGTTCGTTAAAAATGTCCCAAACGATAATAATTGGTCACTCTGTCTGCAAATACTGAAATACACGTTGAATTGTATTTATGAATAAATAGGCAACGAGAGTGCAGTTGATTAAGATAAAGTCATAGACATTTTTAATACAGTATATATATATATTATTGTTTTAAAAGTATTAATACGGCACTTGAAATTTGTATTATATGTTTTCATTAAAAATGCTAAATTACGTTATGTTTTTATTTTATATTAAATGACTAATAAAATTCACCAGTAATATCAATACCAGCGGTATGTGTGGTTATTTTCAATGAGGACATATTATGGTAACGCATTAATAAATTATTAATGCGTAATATTATATTATACCGTGAAAAGCATACACCAAAAATTTCAATTTTGAAAATCACCGATCACATTTTTTTTAAATAACAATATATAGAATAGTATAAGTATATAATAATACTATAAGTAGTTTATATTTAATAGACTCGAGAAGAACTCGTTTAAGTAATGATGATATAAAGTTAAGTATAAAAATTCTAGTTATGGCAGAATATATATTCTATCTCCCTATACGCACGCCGCTAATTTAAATTTTGTAATTTTTTAGCGAAAAATTTGTGTTGAGAATAATTGCAGTATTTTTATGTTTTAACCTTTGGTGAATAATTTTTATTTTTGTGAGAAAATGAAGAGTTTCAACGTATTTATGATTTTATGATTCGAGTTCACTACCACTCTCTTGTCAAGAAGACCTGCGCACGGTCATTTTATAAAATTTGTTACGAAAATATTTATAAATTCAATAAGTTCTAGTTAAAATGTGAAATCAATTGAATCGACAACCATTTTACAATATTATATGTCATCTAAAAAAAATGTAAATGTTTTAATTGAGCTTACATCAAATAATTCGCTGCAATGCCTTCTTCAGTGTCCACGTAAAACATCTTTCCAGTGTTGTGTCTGCAGAGCGACATAGAACAAATAAACGAGTTTCCATTTCAAACAAGAATTTTGAAGTAACATTATTTTTAAAATTTGTTAAGTATTTTATGGAAGATAATAAATAAATAATTATCTTTTATTAATATTGCTATTGTTATTATTGTTATTGTTATCATTGTATTTTTGTAGTTATATATTTGTGTATACATATTGTTTTTATATTGCTTCCATATTATGTTTTTAGGATAATTAATTTTAATTCTTTTCCGAGTCTTTACAAGATACATATGTAACCGTTAATTGTTGAGCTGTAATAGTTTTTGACTAAAAGCTAATAAAATATAAAAAGGAGAAAAAAAGGAGGATAAATAAATAATAAAATATATAATATTTATTTGACAAACCTTTATATAATTATTATTTATTATTTTTGAAGTACTTACGTATAACTTTTAATGTAGTAAATTTTCACCTAGTTTGTTGGTTTTTTACTCAAACTGACTTCGCATCTAACTATATAAGTTAACTCATTTCACGAAAATTATAAGTTACTTAAATTGTATACCTATACAGTATACACAATATATATATATATATATATTAGTTAATATTATATTTTGAGCGTTGTAATTTTAACAAGTTGAAAATATTATATTGACCATAAGTCGGTGAGCCTTGTATATTGTTATGTTACTTAGGAGACACGCAACGTTTTCTCGAAAAATTAAACGACGGCGGACAAATGAAATTTCGCGATTCCACAACAGATATTATGAAAATAATATAATTTTACTTTATTAAAAAAATACGTGCGAGATGTTTTCCAAACGACTATTTTTGATACGCGCACACATGTGATTACGTACACACGTCATACACTTGGTTTCGAAAAGCGCGCGTTCTATTTAATTGCATATACGCGAGACGCCGCTTTTTCGTATTTTATATTAGCGCGTACCGGTGTGTAGTGTAGCACACACATGCCCGAATTTTCCATATTTGATTATTATACACTCACACACACACACACACACACCCAACATATACTAATAATATAAATATATTATATTAACTTCCACTGAGATATGGCAGCTACGTGTTACTTCATATTGTATGTATTTTGCATAAATATAACAGCGTTTAACTTCGTCATCAATGTTCGCAAAGTATCGCAAATTGCCTGTAAAAAAAAAAAATATATATATATATATAATATATTATGAATATGGGTTGAAACGGAAAATTTCGAAATAATTCGCAGAACGACGTTAAAAAACAAAAACGTTTTTGTCCGTGTTTTATTGTTGAGAACTAAAAGTTATATAGGTACGTAGGTACACGCGTTATTAATAAGAGTTGAAAAACGAAAAATATTGTTGAAAATAGTGTGCTGTACACGAATGGTAACCGTCTTCCAAATGAATGCAACATTCCTGGAACCGAACAATGAAATGTCGCACGGCACTTTGTAAAATCGCGAGAATTACTTTTTCAATTCTGGTTTTAAAAAACTGGGCGATTGTAGTTGTAAGTCACCGAACGCTGTACACGGTCAAGGGTCGGCAAATTTTTTTTATCTACGCGGATTATATTATTTTTTTTTTAACTTTTCGTTGAGGGTCACAATAAAATAATCGTTATTTTACATAAACAACTTTAACATAATACTAAACATTTTATTAATATTAAAAATCAATAATACGAGTTCCAATGTTTGGTCGTCCTTATTTACTATTTCTAAACAAAATATTATTAGAGATAAATTATAAAAATATATTTTGAGAACAAAATATAAAAAATATTATTAAAAAAATGTTTTGGCAAAAAAAAATTTTAAAAAAATTACTATAAATGCTTTGAATTTTAAAAAAAATGCAAAATTTTACTTTTATTAATTAAAAAAACTAAAAGAATTAAAATGTTGCATAATATTTCGTACTCGTTTAAAATATTGGCAGTAAGTAAACGATATAGTCAGCTTCGATTCAAGTAGCCCAATGTGCATGGCCGGCCCTCTTTTTTGCCGGGCCTTTTTTTCAACAGGTACATTTGAACGAAATTCCCAATCTTTTCATTATATTTATAACACGTTACATAATATATGTAATATGTATGAGTATATGTAACTGCGTTACGAGGTTATCTCAAAAATATGTGAATACGTGCAATACGCATGAAATACGTACAAAATAACCAAATATCTTTTTTTGTTGAAAATCGTGAAAATGTAAAAAAAAAAAAAAAGTTAATATTTTAACTTTGGAGCTTAACGACTTTATATGACTTACGTTTGTACTCGTACCTTGGTCTGCTATAAAGTAAGAGTTTATATAATCAAACATTCAAATCCTATAACTATTCTTTGCTCTACTGTTGATGAGTTTTACTCTCGCAGAACGCGTTTTCGGTTCGGAAATATTTCTCGACTCCCAAAGATCGCATCTGAATCGTCGGCGTGCGATTTTTCCTCGCGCAGCCTCCGCAAGAGCAATGAGTTCTGGACATAGTTTTCGAAACATCGATATTTTCCGTCTTTTAACACTTAACGTTGCGTGCACTAAAGAAGTTTTAGTTTTCAACATCATCGCGGAAACACATTTTTTTTTTTAACACTTTGGCGTACGTTATTGAAAAAACTTCCCCCGTTTCTCTGGCCTACTCTGTACACACACACACACACACACACACACACACACACACACGATGTTTTTAGCAAATTGGTCTCGAACGACGCGTAGGTATATAATACGACACCGTGCATCGTATATAGGTATGTATGTGCGCGTATATACACGCACGTGGTTTGCACGACTGAAATACGAGATGGCTCGGTGACGACAAAAAAGATTACGTTGACACACACACACACACACACACTCGTATAATAATTCGATTTTTGTTCGCAGATACGGTGCAAAGATGAACCACCTTCAGATACTAGACAGTTTGCTGAAGAAAAACTACGACAGACGGGCAACGCCGACCAATCACCTGAGTGAGTACATAAATTATATAATTTCTTCTTTTTTTTTTTTTTTTTCTTGCAAATTACGTTAACCGAATCCGTCTATTATAATATATAATATGTACGTACCACGCGCGCGGTATAGCAGAATCGACTGTAGATCTAATTTAACATCGTGCTGTTATGGTCGTCCGATGGCTTTAGGCTACAGATAATTCGTTTTAAAAAAAAAAATTTTAATCGACATAATTTCTCTTATAAATAAAAAGCATTATTTTCTTTTGTCTACGGTATGATACCGGATAAAAATTAACAGTCTGCTATATACAGTAAAAGAATTATAAAACGTTATAATGTGCATAAAATATATATGCTTTCAAATAATATTTTCGTACAGCGAGTATAGAAAACAGACAGTCTTTGGTTCGAAATGTTGCAGATAATCCCTGTTTTATTAACACGCTAATATAATAATAATTAAAAGGTATAATTCACAATTTAAAAAAAAAAACCCCAATAAAAAAAATAGCCATGCGCGGTACGAATGCTGTAGATATCTTTTCGAGTGAGTTAATTTTCGAGTTTAATTTATTTTTTTAATTTGAAAGCAATGGCAAACCGTACTGTATTTGAAAAAGGAATTTCAACAGGATTGTTATTATTCAATGATATGACACATCACAGGCATTTTATTATACTCGTAATTAATGAACAGGTCGAATATCGTCAAAGTATTATTTGTCTAAATTTGTATTACATTTTGAACTCTTGAGAATTACAAAAATCGTCCATGTCGACAATTTACCAGAGTTTTGTGTGTGAGTGGGAGGGGTTTATTTTTAATTTTGCTTTCAGAAAACTGTTGGCAAAACCGTGTCAAATAAAACAATCATCTATATACGATTTGCTTTGTAAGAAATCATCAGAACACTATTACACTACACAAAAAAAATTGTTCATTTTTCACAGACAAAATAAAAATTGCGTGCATTCTTGGTTTCGCACAGAATCTAATAATAAATATAACGTAGGTATTTATCGGTGTATAGCGCTGTATAAAAAGATAAATATAACAACGGATTGTTGTACAAATAAAAAAAAAAGATCTAAATGGGTTGGTTGGACGAATATAAGTCCTGCGTCCTAATCTAACCTCTCTTATATACGTGTTATAATATGTCTCGCGAAATTGCACTCGACAAACGCCTTAACTATTATCTACAGTTTAATGGTTAAAGTTTTAATGGTGCGTGTACACGACCGGTCGTCTAAACGAGGCGGATACGACTTCCGAGAAACATTGATCAAATCCAACAAACTGCTATATTAGCATAATATTGTATATTTATATTATTTTTTATTATGTGTTGCCGTGTTGGATGTGATTTAATTTTTTTTCAAATTTGTTTCGTAAACGATACGCCCGTGATGATGTATCGCTGAATTTGTAAACTGGACGTATTTCTATTTTTTTTCCTCAATTCATGAACTCGACACGAACAAAACATGTTTAGTTTATGGACTCCAAGGTAATAATTCTTATTGATAATGCCATAATATCTACCTACATCGTTCAGTTATCGCGTTTTATACGGTTCGCGTCCCCTCGGCCAACGTCGGTTTATCAAAACAATATATAAATATTTTATTCGTTCAAACGTACATATTTCCTACATAATATTATAGGTTTCGTATAAAACATCTTTTACATGTATAAAACATTTTAATTTTCAAATTAAAATAATAAGTAGATTTAAATGTTTATTTTTTTTTTTCGATATACCCTGCATCCATACAATTCGTGTATTGCATAGTTTCGTATTAAAAATATTGTAATTTTTAAAAATAATCAAAAGTGTATCTACTTAGTTATATCCCAGTTCGGTGTACGTTGAATAAATGTAAAATTTTTATTCTTTTTTTTTTAATGGCTATCTATATATTATTTTTTTACACTATCTCATATGAAACTAAAATAAATGGAAACGATTTTTAAATTTCAAATGTTTGTGAAAAAATATGTAAAAATTTCCGAAACAAATATTACAAAAATGATTTATATTTACCGAGATTGAAACGAGTGACGACGGTTCGATCGAAATTTGTACGTCGACCTCCCGTTTTAACGAAGTAGGGTCGCTAACCACAGACCGAGTACAGAGGATTTGGTGGATTATTGAAGGAAAAGGATAATATGAAATGAAATTGCTTGTTTACCGATAAAAATTAAAAAGAAAAAATATATATCGAGTTGATCGTTATTAAATATTAATTTGTTTCCGAAAAAAGCCCGACGGGCATAAAAAATTCGCTCGAAGAGAAAAAATAAAAATATTCCAAATTATCTAATCCCACCCTCCCAAAAAAAACATGGAAAAAATATATTATTGAGATAACCATGTTTAAAGTCAAATTAACCACTGGTCATAATTTACGACTATAACATTCTTCTTTTTTTAAATATACTTATATATATATATATTCAAATTTTTAATAATAATAATAATACATAATTAATTTCATAGTAACTAATATTTATTTACTTTTTTATCTATAAAAAAAAAAAAACAATGGGAAAAAACGTATTTTTTAGTAACAATGTAATATAATTCGATACCTTCATATACTTTTCATGTATTTTATTGAGAAAAATGGGGGTATTGGGGGAATCGAACAAGATGGATCGAGAAAACTATGTCTCAAAGCCCGTTTCAGAAGATTTTGCTAAATAAACGTATTCGATAAAAATACATTGTACCTATTTGTATAAAATTGAAAAATTAAAAATAGTAAAACATAGGCGTATTTAATCATTAATTATTATTATAATTATTAAAAAAAAAAAAAAACACTTGTTTGATAAAAATGCGTTTTATTATTTCCCCCTTTTTTTTACGACTGATATATTATTATATCAGTACGCTTAGTATATTATATTATACCTACGTACGAGTACATATTTTTTCGTGTCATCCAACATTTGGTACAAAAATTTATGTCGCAAGCGCAAGTCACAGGTCTTATCGCGACGCCGGTCATAACCGTTCCTATAGTTATACACCTCCGGCAAAGGCGCGGTGTCAATCGTTAACATTGCGCTAATGGAGCTTATACTCGTTCCTCCGGCCCGCCGAACACTCGTTTTTTCGCAACGCGCACTCGAGTCGATATTATTTCTTTTCAACAGTAAACGACGACACGAAGGAAGAGTTTATTTACATTATTTTGTAATATTCGCGTTACAGAGTACCGCATTTATTTATTTCGCCGAAATTTCTTTTCGCGAACGAATAAATTAATATTTATTGTACGAACAATTTACACAACACTATATTGAACAGCACGTTAGGTATAGTAGTTAATAATTAATTTTTAAAATATCGAAAACGTTTTTTTTTTAAAATATCGCAAATAAATGATTGTATGGCGAGCGTATGACAAAAATGAGTACCCACTATAAAATCGCGTTGATAAACAATTTGTGCGTTCCATATGAATAATAATTAATGAAAACATTAACGGATTTACCGTTTTTACGCGATCGACGATAAATCGTGGTGGAACCGTCGTCGGTTGAGGTTTTCGAGTTCGAAAAAAAATTTGATCTATTCAATGCTAGAGTGGTTAATCGAGTCCATCCTTACTCGCTCTTCCTAGTTCCCGTCTTCATTTGTATTATCGTTATAATTATTATTTTTGTTTTCAAATCATATTATGTAATCGTTGTTCGTTGTCATTATTATATATATATATATATAGAAATTATTTTTATTATTGTAATACGTCGTCGTCGTTGTATTCCGCGTTATAATACACACAACATTTTTAATATATTAAATACATTTTATTATTATTATTATTATTATTATGGTTGCGCCTGGGCGTGGAAGAATATTAGCCGGTGTTTTAAGTACACCGTTAATAAGGGACAACCCCTAACCCCCTATAAATAGTTATTATCACCTGTTACCTAGTGTATTGACATTTCACTTTATTTTATTTTATTATGTACTGTTGATTTATTTTATATTAGTACCATTATCATTACCATTGTTATACATACTACGCGCCTGACACGAAAAAAAAAATTATTATTATTATTATTATTATTTATTTGTGATCAATCGTTTTTCGCCATTGAGGCATTATATACAAGTAGTTCATGGTAAATTATTATTGTTGATTTTTAGCCATTGTGGCACTTTTTATTCACGATAATCTCGCATATTTTTATATACTCGTACAACAAAATGTGCGCGAAAACCGTTGTATATACGTGCGATTTGTCAATATAATTCGTCGTCGTACATGCGTGCACCGTCTATACGCCGTACGTATAAATTATTGTCCTTTTCCAAAAACGCGCTGTCGAATACTATTCGGAATTTGTACACAGCTCGAATATTTTGTGAAATGTCGCGTATTTTATTATATTAGGCTAAATTTCGGCTGTCCAGTCTACGCATGTGCATTATTATTAGTTATTACTACTGTGAGTATCTTTATTCAAATTACCTTTGCGTTATACGTTATTTACAAAAAAATTTGTGATTTTATATATGGTTTATAATATTTTTGTTTATTTTTATATTTACACCTATGTTATTTACTGTCTATCACTCAATATTATTGTTAGATCAAAGTGAATTTACGTTTGTTATTAATTATATACCAGCACTTTATATTTTATTATTACACATTTTCTCCCCCGTAATTTTGGCTTAAAGGAATAACGGCTTATACGCCATAACGGTAGAAACAGAAGAGATACATACGAGAATGGTCATGAAATTAGCAGTAGTTCAAATTCACACACCGGATATTCAATTTTACGTTTGATGAGCGGGGAGTGCTAAATTCAAGCTGTTCTCCCAGCACCACTTTTACCGATTGAAATCGATGAAAATATTTAGCGAATCAATGGCAAATAGTTGCGATTGTGTTTTCGCGAACTTGCAAACCGAAATTGTTTTTTTTTTTTTTTTTTACCGAATTTTTCAATTATCTTAACACACCGTTTTGTCGTCAGACGTATAGTAGGTAGCGTATTTCTCGAGAACGTTTCAACCGCGAAAAACCGCAATAATTCGTGTAAACAATTTTTAGTAACATTTTATCAGTTATAATAGAAAGTACATCGATTGTGTTTAGAAAATCATATTACGCTGTACGGATATCGAAATCAATTACTATCGAAACATTTCTATTTTGGCGAAGTGTATGTTATTGTTGTGCAGTCGTATGTTATTAATTGACAATTGTTAACGAAAATCGCGTTGTGAAAAATAAATGTCACAATGATGAAAATTAATATTGAGACGTGTCGTCGATTATTAATTTTTTGTACACCTGTATTTCCAAAATGTAATAATAAGACGACGTAGATAATAATCGACTTGACATTTTTAATTTACCCGCGAAAAATATTGTAGCTGTTTTTATTCGATTATACATTACCGGGATGCTTTCAATAAATATTTCAAAGAACGCGGTGACGGGAATATGTTCTTAAAAAAAAAAATAGAACAATTTCGAGTTCAAGTATAACTTTTAAATTTATAACTCGTTAATTGCCACTTTTAGTGTTACGTATTCTAATACAGTATCATTTATTTACATATATGACGCAATAAATATAATAATAATGTCGATTTTTATTTAATTGTCTTTGTAATACGAGTATGAAAGACACACGTATTAACACACCATAACATATAATAGAGTGAGGTTATGATATGATAAATATATAAATAAAAAAATTGTCCCGATGGTATGAAAATGCTAAACGAGTTTTATGAAAAGTAACGTATTAAATATCGATAAATCGTACATATACAGATAAATACGAAGATAGTAAAATACATAGTTGAATTTTCACATTTAACAAAAAAATACCTATTCAATCGGTTGGGTTTCAATAAGATTTATGTATTGATTTTTTTTTACCAATGACCGGTTCATTGCGTCTATAGCAAAATAACAATAAAAGAAAACGTATAACATAAATTATATATATATAAATATGTACCTACTCGTGTATAAAATATAATATCGCTTTACGTATAAAAGTATAATGTCTTTGACAGTTTTCTAAAAAAAATATATAGAATTGGATATATATATATTTACATACATACATACATAAATATTTCCAATTATAAATATAGAATAGGTATATTTAAAGAATGAAAAGCTTTGAAGCATAAACTGAACTTTGTAGTTTGTCCTGTTCTATATTGCTTTACAACTTGGCCTGTGTACAGCATTGCAGTATATAGTCGTTGCAGAGTTAACGCGTTAACTTTGAAAAAAATTAAACGAATAAAAATAGCGAGAAAATACGTTTTAGTTTTTTAATGTTTATAGGTGTAAAATCATTTCAAATGTTTTGTCTTTTTACTCGTATAATAAACTATATTGTTTTACTGCTGCTGCTACAAATTTGCAATGTGTGTAAACTATATATAACGTATATACATAGGTACAACAATACAAAATGCTGACAATTAATGTTTAACTATATAACAGTTAAATTATATAATATGTATCGTATCGGTAATTTTTTAATTTAAAAACATATTTTGACGTACAAGCCACCGTATAAATTGCTGAAAATAGATTAATAGATAAGATCTAAAAATGTATCCTGCCGATAGTTTTCTATAGAGGAGGCTATATAAACAGCATCACGCTCTTATACTATTAGGTACAGTGTTGTTTATGCGAGATACCATATTATATTGTCTGTATAGGTATATAAGTTTGTGTCATATTTAAAAGTCTTTTCAACAATCATTCCATTAATTCATTTTAGCATTTTTTATATACAAACGAAACACAATTACCTTCAAGCGAGTATATATATATATATATATATATATATATATAATTATTGTGACATTATTCGCATTGTTAAATGCAACACCATATTATTTAACGTTCATCAATCGTAATAATAATAAAAGTATAATTATACTTATAAATAGGTAAATAAATACACAGTGCGTCCCATAAGTTTTGACACAACCATTCTAAAATTAATACTAGTGTCTAGATAATTATGAAATTCTGGGAAATTATTACGATAACACTCATAATCATTCGTACAAAGTTTCATGTGTATCGGATAATTTACGGCAGTGTAATCGTATCTGTCGTAAATGTATGTTTGTGAAAGCGGTTATAATTTCAATATGGAAAAGAATCTCGAACAACAAATTGCGATAAAATTTCGTGTCAAGTTAGAAAAAAGTGCTACAGAAACGTTCCAAATGATGACCAAAGCTTATGGTGAGTTAGTGATGTCCCGTGCTACTGTATTTCGGTGGCATAGTCAGTTTTCATCCGGCAGGGATTCGTTTGATGACGAGCAGAGAAGTGGAAGACCAAGCACAACGAAAACTGACGAAAACATTACTCGCGTCACAGCTGTTTTGAACGAACATCGAAATGCTGGTTGTAGGTTAGTGGAAGAGTTAACTGGCATTCCAAAAACGATTGTTCAACGAATTATTAGAGAAGATCTAGGGAAAAGAAAGCTTTGCGCGCGCTTTGTTCCTCATGCGCTAACAACGGAACAACGACAGAGACGTATTTCTCACGCGGAAGATTTGCTTCAAATGGTCACCAACACTCCAAATTTTTAAAAAAATATTATTACGGGTGACGAGAGCTGGTGTTTTGCCTATGACCCGGAAACCAAACGGCAAAGTGCACAGTGGGCCGGGGAAAATTCGCCACGACCAAAAAAACTTCGGTTTCAAAAATCCAAAATCAAGACCATTTTGATTGTTTTTTTTTTGATTCCCAAGGAATTATACACAAAGAATTTGTGCCCCCGGGAAGTACTGTTAATGCAGAATTCTACAAGAACGTTTTGGATCGCCTCTGTAAAAGAATTGCACGTGTCAGGCCCACTTTATGGAAAGATCGTTCTTTTTCTTGCTGCACGATAACACTCCAGCCCACACCGCGGCGATTGTCACTCAATTTTTGGCCAAAAAAATGATTCCAGTACTCGACCACCCCCCGTATTCACCAGATTTGAGTCCTCCGGACTATTTCCTGTTCCCAAAGTTGAAGATGGAGCTCAAGGGGCACCATTTTGCAACCATTGAAACGATTCAAGAAGCAGTGACCCAAAAGTTCAAGGACATTCCTGAAGCTGACTTTTCACGGGCCATGGAAAAATTGGATGACCGTGCAAGAAGGTGTATAGAATGTAATGGTGACTATTTTGAATAAAAAATTGCTTAAAACATTTTTTAAATTTTTTTTGTAACATCAGTAACCTTAGTCTCAAAACTTATGGGACGCACTGTGTATATAAAAATAATATAATATATATACATATAAATTTTATTTCAAATTTCGTATCCTGCTGTACGCAATTTCATTTGAAAATCAATACCAACTAAAGCTCATTTAAAGACAAGTATCACATTTTGTGCTAAAAAAAAAAAAAAAATTATATATTAAAAGTTTATAATTGCTTACATATTATATATAAGTTAAAACATTCTTGACTTATGGTTTTTACGATTTTAAAAACAGATCCAACGATACTTGGATAATTTTTAGGTGAACATTTACAATCTGAAAGATTGCGGATGCTAATAATTAATAACATATATAACAAAATATCTGAAGAAATTTTGATGCCCGCATATTAAAATATTAAAATGTTCAAAAGGTTAATTAAAGTATACGATGATTAATCTTTAGTGTATCAGACCAAACGTCAAATTTTAATTACATCATTATATCGTAAAAAAATATATATATATTATAAATTATACCGTAATAATTTATTATATAGTTTGTGTTTTTAAAGTCTTAAAATTAATTTTTTTTAAGTATTTGTATTAAACGCTGCATAAATTAATCAGTCGGGTGTTTTGGTATACCTCCTATTGTCTCTGTCCAATAGACAAATGTTAACAAAATATACGCTATTGATAAGTTCGCGTGTAATAATGATACTTGCGTAAATTGTAATTTCATTATTTTACTGTCAAGCACGTGCTGCAGTTAAGCAAAATCAGTCGGCCTAGAATATTTATATTAGACTAAATGTACACGATCTCGCATGAAATTCATCCTTTTCAAAAAAAATATAATAACTCGCTGTAACATTTTTTATCGAATTTTGAAACATTTTATATTACCTATTAGAAACGATTTTATTTATGAAAAGTAATATTGGCCACCTCCGTTTTCCCGACAGTCAGCGATTCTGTCGACCAAGTTAGCAGACGTCGAATGACCAGTCGAAAATTGTTGGTCTCGACAGGACCTTACCTAACAATTATATACGGTACTAAAAAAAGAAATTCAATGCGTATTAATAAATTAATGGTAATATCTGGGGTTTGCTGACGGATGTCATTTCGGGAAATTTTCATCGATAGCTATTGCCCTGTTTACAACGGAATACGGAGGTGGTCCGGTTATTATTTTAAACCAATTATTTATTGAAAATCCAATAAAATGTTAGTGAGTCATCACACATCAGACAAATTCTTAATAAAATGACAATGCTTTATGAAACGTAAAGTTCATCGATAACCTTTCTTTAAACCGGGGAAATTTGCTGGCACTATATCGGAGAACCTCGATCAATTTTAAAACGTTTTGAAAGGGCTTCGTTAATAAATGGGTGGACTGACTCTGAAAAATCACAATTCATTGCTGTATATATCTAGAAGGGCAGCACTTTTCTATGAAAATATTCACTATTCACATGACTTCATTAGTTGGGATGAATTAGAGGCTCGTTTTGAACAGGAATTTGAAACAGACTGATATGCTAAGAATTATGCTCGAAAAAAAAACAATTACCTGACGAACAAACCATTTCATATATCAATGAGGCAGAATCGTTATGTGACGCATAAATAAAAAATATGCCACAGGAGAATTAGTTCATAATATTTGAAGGATTAAAACCATCAATAGCGCGATACATAGGAATTATGGTAATAAAACTTAGACGAATTAAAAATCTAATATAAAAAATATGACATGATTGAATTTATGATAACCGAGGAGCACAACAATCTCCCTACCAATATTAAATTTTAAATGTTTTTACTCCTTTATAAATCGTAAACCTTGAATTTCTTCGAAAAATAATTACGTGTTTATTTTAACTGAAGTAAAAAATATGAACATAATTATAATAATGTGTTAGTATTCATATTTTCTCACAACAGGTATCGTTTATAATTAGATAATGTAATTGAAGAAAACTAATAAATAAATAAGTGTTGGTCCCAAGTAATACTCATATAATTCATAAATTCATAAACATGATAAATCAATGACGAAATTATAATAAAATTATTAATGTTAGATATTCCTTAAAAACCGAAACACTCAGCGTTGTAAAATCCGTCGTTGTAATAATTATATTTCAAGCGAAACGAACGATTGGAATAATGTAGGATTTTTATGACGCACGGAACAAATAAAATAATTAATTAAAACGGAATATGAAAATCGTAAAAATGCAGTCTACGTACATTACACGTAGTTTTTTTATAATTAATTATTGTATATACGCGTATGAATTATATGAGAAATTTTAATCAATTTTAAATTTACATATACACTCGAATTCTTTATGAATGAATGTCATAAAGCTAATTTCATTTTGGCACCGACTGACGATGAAGGCATACCATTTGAACAGTAAAGCTCTTTTTAAAACACGCGGAACCTTGGATATACATATTATACGTTTAGAGATTTCGGATTATCTCGTAAGTGAATTCAAAATCCTATAAGCCGTACAAACGCATATATAACATATTTGTATGTCTTAGAAATACAACAGCATCTTGCATCATTTTGATACACACACACACACACACACACACACATACATTACATATCCTAAACTATTAAGGGTGCAGTATAATTATATAAAATAGAATAATTACCACACTATCTTTATATTGTAAATATAATAATACCTGTCTGTTTGTTATCGCATTTCTCACATTGAATTTTATAAATACCCGAATTTCCTCCTTCTTTTATTTTATCCTTTGTGCTTCCTAATAGTGCTTTCAAATTATTGTTTTTAGTTATGATAGTAATTATAATATAATATGTACCTACGTTTTACAGTATGTGTCTTTTTCGTACATTAAGAATTTATCAGGTTAAAGTACTATGCTATAGATTTAGACTCCGCCATGGTGCCGTACACCTGTATATATAGGTGCCTATATCTGTATTTATAGATTGAATTGCGGTCAACTCCGTTATTGCAGCGTGTTAGGTACACTGTTACGCAACAATATTTTCTTTCAGGTTGGTAAATCCGTGAATAATAACGATACTCATGCCTCATAGTATAAAATCTATTATTCTATATCAGTGTTTCCCAAAGGGTGTGCAGCGACAACTTGAACTCTTTTTTTTACTACGTTTATGTTTCCCGGTCCTAAACCACTTATATTTGAAAAGTAGATAATATTTGTCCAAAGTGTACCGTGACAGTAATAATGTACCGCGATGGAAAAAAGAAGTTTAGGAACCACTATTTTACATAGATAGTACTCATTTTTAATTTTTAATTCAATTTTTTCTATTGAAAAACAAAACTTTAAAACACAACGCTATGTTATAGTGGTATACTCTATGCACAGATTTATTTTTATTCTACGTATGTATACGAGTATTCCTCATAATATTTTATTGGACAAAATAATTATAAAATCTGCGCAGGAATAGTGCAAATAATCTTAACGAATTTCCTTTGTACGGCGCGCATATACCGTATGTATGTATAAATTTTCTTTACAAATAACAATGTTTATCATTCACCTTATAATGTATATACGAGTATATATATACATATATATTTGCTTGTGTTGTTTAAGACACAGATGGTTTTAAATTTTTTTTAATTATTTAAACATAATTATGCATTTGTCGTCTTCACTTTATAATAAGACGCGTAATTGCAAATTTTAAAAAAACACTACACAAATGGAATAAAAACCTTAACATAACGTTATTGCAGTTAGATGTATACAATATGAAATATATATAATACAAAATATTTCATTTGGTCACAATTCACATACGTATGGGCACAGAAAAATGTAACTGGATTAGTTACAGCAAATAAACGTAACAGATATTACATTATTACGTATGTTTTGCAATTTTTTCCCCCTACTTATTTAATTTGTAAATAATTCTATAATACATTATAGTAAATAAATAATACTATATTACAACGCTGTTAATTATAAAGGAAAGTGAAATTATAAAGAGTTATATGCGATTAATTCATTGTAACTATTAAATATTTAATAATGTATCGTAAACAAAATACGTATTATAATATTATAATATATGCTTTATATTTTATTTAGAAATAACACACCAACGTTATTAAAAAATGAATTAAAATTTTGAAGAAAAAAACAAATGAAAGGACGAGTGAAATAACAAAAAATAAATAAAGGCATTTTAAATAGTGGATTATTGAAAATGATTTTTTTTTTTTAATGAATCTTTCGCGGTATTTTACAAAAGCATTTTTATTTTAGTACAAACAGTTGCGCGAAAACAAAAATATAAAATTTCATTGTTCTCTCGTTTAAATTCATCCTTAAACAGCCATAGATTAAAATCGTTTTAAAAATAAAATTTAATTATAACTCGTCACACGAAACGTTCATAATTTCTCTATAAACTATAAAATTAACACACGCGAGAAAATAATAAATGTATTATTTTGTCCGAAGGAAAAGTCACATTTGTATTATTTGTCACAGTTTACGTAGAAACGAGAAAACGTTATAAGGCGTGATTATTATTATTATTTTTTTTTATCACAAACCAGAAAAATTTGTTTAGGAAAATATCAATAATTTTCAGAAAAAAAAAAGGTTTTTGAAAAAAAGAGCCACTCTATATTTTATTCTGATATACTGTATGAATAATATAAATGGTGTTGTTTAAATTTATCGCGTAACGATGAAAATTAAAAATAATCTCATGATGCTCATAATCAGTAATTTTGAATCGTGTGTGTAGCTGTTATAATATATAAATGTATCTATACAAATAAATACATCAATTGAAGTGTCTGCAATCGGTTGTCAATCTCCATTCTCCAGGCTGATCGTCAAAACGGCCGAACCGATTTTCACGAGATTTTTATAAGCAGACAGAGGACTTTGCAAGGAGCAGTCTGAGCTAATTTTTATCGCCGAAATATTTTTATTTCCTGGATAAAAATTGGAAAACTGTTGAAATTATAGGCGCTAAATGTTAAATCTAACTGTCATTATAATAAGCTCTGTACGTACGAATTTCCTATTAATACAATAATCATACTAATAGAAACGTACTCGTATATACAAGTAAAATTACAATGAAGACTAATAACCACGTAAGTATTATAATTTCGAATAAAAAACAATATTGATAATGCGATTCTCGTAACGTTGCAGAGTTAATGCATTGCGCCGCAAAGTATCTGGAATATTCATATTTTTGTATTATTATTCATATTTTTTTTTTTTACCTAATTTAGAAAAATTACAATGTCGGAGTCGTATACTTTGACAGCGCGGAAAACAGAGAACTCTTATAACCAAAAACAACTTTTTTCTTTTCAATTCCACGCGGACAAAGTTACGGGTGTATATGTATAATATAATAGGTATACAATTTTTTTTTCTGTATAAAACAGTTTATAAATAGTACCTACACGTTGAGAATTGCACGTAAGGTTAAATATAGTGTGTATAAAAATTTTAAGTGATCTCGCGCTGAAAATTACGGATTTTTTCGAGCTCAAAACCAATATGGATAAAAGCCTCTCATCGTAGCCGACCTGCACGAGCCCTCGGAGGTGCAAAATATTTTCAATCGAAACTATTCATTGCCAAGACCGCGCATTGTATACGTCTACCGATGGGGTCTGTGGCAAATGACCGGCGGGGAGAGGAAGTTTCACTTTGCAGATCGTATTCGACAAAAACTTTTCTTGTGAACATTTCAATTTAATGAATTCCGAACGCCCGCAAACTTTTTAATCATTACATTACTATATGTATATGTAGATAATGGACTCGAGCACATAACGTTATACGCAACACACGTGGACTGTTCGTGCGTGATACAATTATAAAAATTTATATATATATATATTCGAAATTGTATTAAATTTTTTTACGATCCTATAGTAGTTTAGCCGCGATTTCACGCAGAGGCATCTTCAGATTAGTTTTATTGGAAGGGGGGCGGATTTTCTTGATACGTCAGAATTTTGAGACTTGTCACAATTCTGACAAAACTGCTTATTTGTGGTATTACCACAGATTAGATGAATACAGACGGATCACTCGGCCCGAGAACGAAAGAATTGCAAATACGCTCTTCTGATTGCCCCCCTCCCATATCAATGTAGGCGCACACGACGATATAAATTATTGTGTTGGTATTATACAATATTATAGTACAACTTCTTTATTATCTCAAATAATATTATCATGACAATGGTTATCACGTACCGGTGAAAATTTAACGCAAATTAAGCATCGATTTTTTTTGTATGAAACGAGTATATTTGACACGAGACACTATATATGACATGATCGCAAAACCAGAATTCACTATGTAAACAACACAAATAGATTACCTCACGAGAGTGATGTTTAAATTTTAGGCAAATATATTGTGCTATCATGCGATAACAATGATATGGGGGGGGAGGAGGATTCGAATAACGTCATTTTTTTTATTTACATCGCGAGTGATCCATCTAATCTGTGGTATTACGTGTATTGGTCACAAGTAATTTACAATAATTCTTTATTTGGATTTAACAAAATAAAAAAAAAAGTATATATATTTTTAAAAAAACAAAATATAAAAAGAAAGATAGGTATACCTAAAAAAAAAATTAAAGATTTATTAAATTCTTTTACTTAACGCACCTTTTACAAATATTAATATACTTCGGTTTAAAACTTTCGGATTCGATGAGTTTTTAATACGAAAACACATGTCTTATCGCGGAGAAAACTACCAGTGCAGCGCACCTCGCGCGTGGAATATCATCAAATTTCAATAAAATAATATTTAAAAAAATGTTGATTTGAACAGGTCGCGTTGAACGGGCTCGGAATTTCGAAATTCAATTTTCCAAATTTATTATATACGTCTGAACAATATGCCAAATATTGATGTATATATATTTTAAACGTATTTATTTTACCTACACCGATAAAAAAAAATGTTATTTTTTCAAATAATAATAATAATAATAATAAAAATCCATTAAAATTTGATTACTGCAGTACAACACGTGAGATTTCCTCTGTAATACTGTAAATTGATTGGCAGAAACCGTGAATACGGCTGGTAACTGCCACCGAGACGATAATACATGTAATGAAACGCGTCCATCCCGTTTTGCTACATACGGACATAGGTACGCAGACGTAGATAATCGTTCCGAGTCGTGGTTACGTTACGTGCCTGTGTAAAGGTCGGCCGACAACACGGGCAACGAAATATGAATAAAAAATATTTTTTGTGTACAAATAAATGTATTAATAAAATCCAATGGGTAAGATAAAAAAATAAAAAAACGTAAGACTCGTTGGTATTAAATTTGTTTATTTAATACCGGTTTGGACTAAAATTCACGATCATTTGCTGGTATTAAGTGACAAAGAAAGCAGGTATATAACAAATACCGTAGTGTGTCTTACATTTATCCGTGTTCAGCCGCATCTAAAACTGTTACTCTTAATATATACTTACGACTTTCGCACTGACTCGCGCGACGTAATCCGACATCCAGAACCGTTACTTGGTCCCGTTTGACGAGAAGAAACGCAGCCTAAAAAACAATTGGGGAACCATCGGATGCTTTTTTAGATTCTGAGAGAAACGAAGAGTATATTGGTTTTAAAATCGCGTGTTTTTTTTGTTTATACCCAAAAATTGTACCAGAAGAAGTGCTCCGATTTTTACAGTCATATAGTTTGTTTCCGGTAGAAAATTGCATCTAGTCGATACTTAAATAAGGTCATTTTTCGATTTTCTTGCGTAAAAAAGAAAAAAACTCAAAAACTACCGAAAAATCGCGTAAAAACGATAAAATCGTGATTTCGTCAAAGTCGATTATCGTTATTTCTTTGTTATTTTGAAACTAATAGAAACTTGAAATATTCATCAAATGTGTAACTTTATGTTATATTATGGAAAAAAATTTTCAAAAACTTCCTTTTAATTTTGGACTGCTTATAGAAATTGTAAGTTTTGGGATATTTAATGCGTAAAAAGGATTAGTTTTTGTTTATTTGTTATATACCCAAATATATTTCACCGAAGCTCCGCTCATAATCGTTTTATCGAATGCAATGATTTATCATTGCTTTCAAATTTATAAGGATAGGTAGCAATACATTCTAAAATCTTTATTCAAGTAATTCATTTAAACGACATTCACAACAACCCGCGGCTTGCTATTATTATTATTATTATTATTATTATTATTATTATTATTATTATTATTATTATTATTATTATTATTATTATTATTATTATTATTATTATTATTATTATTATTATTATTATTATTATTATTATTATTATTATTATTATTATTATTATTATTATTATTATTATTATTATTATTATTATTATTATTATTATTATTATTATTATTATTATTATTATTATTATTATTATTATTATTTATTATTATTATGTTTCATTATTATTATTATTATTTTCAAACATACTTATTATTATTATTATTATTATTTATTAAAATCATTAATTAATATCTTCATTATATTATATTATTATTATTATTATTATTATTTATTATTATTATTATTATTATTATTATAATTATTATCATTATTATTACTGTTTCATTATTCTATAGAGGCACTTGTTGTCTTAATTAAAAAAATCAAAGTAATATCTTCGAAGAAACAACCCAATTTAATATTTGTTTTACACTTCAGTTAAACTCGATAATATTATTCATATATTTTTTAACATCTTTATTATTCGCAAAGAGTGTTAAAGTAAGAAGTCATAAATTTTTTTTTTAATTTAGCGTTGCGTGACGGCAAACGTACAGCTGAGACTACTCGAAGACTAATTTAATATATTTCGGATTTTTTAGCGTATATATTAATTTGCATTCCTTTTTTAGTGAATTTATTTCGATTTTTAATTAAAGAATAACAAAACATAGGGAAAGTGATATTATTTTAAATTCATGTATACATAGGTAGTCAGTTTTTTTGGAAACAATTTAATGGGGTTTTTTATTAGAACTTGAGAAATGGAAAATATCTTACACAGTAAAAATAATTATACTTATTATTATTATAATTTTAGGAACGTTAAAAATGTGAGATAATACTATGTAGTTTAATTTGATATATGTGTTCTATTCTATGGATTCAATCAAGAGTTCGTATCAATATAAATGTCCGACTATCAGAGCCTATCGTTATCCGGGGATTCAGTCGTTCCTTTAATAAACGAGGACCGTTTAAACTCGAGCCCGCTAGAGTGATCACTAAAGAGTCATTTAAAAAAAAATTGATTAAATCCTTGAAGCCAATTGTGAAATTTTTATGAGCTTTATCAACGTCACATCCACAGTCAAAACCGTTGAAGCTCGCCTAATCTATAGTAAAATTTTGTAATCACCTTGAATAATGTTGAAAAAGTTTAATTAACGAAGTTACCGCAGTATGAGCACGTTAACAATATTTTTAGATTTTTAATTTTAAAAGTTATTGTTTTCTACTTTAACCCATAACAAATTTTGTTATGCTTGGAATTTAAAAAAATGTTTTTTTTTTTTAATTGTACTCGATTAAATAGTTAAAATTATAATATTATAATGTGTATATTTCATACTGAACACAAAAAAATCAGTGGGATATAACACATGTAGGATATTAGGGTATCAAAGAAATGCGTAATATATTTAAATGTAATTATAGTAATTATACCACGTAGTACCTACCAAAATTATACGTAAATTTGAAATAACGTTTAAACAATAGTTATTTAGTACCACAGAAATATATTTCAATTGTAATAAATCGATTACGGTTTTCACATATGTACTTGTAATATT
Organism: Slavum lentiscoides; assembly: GCA_032441835.1. Lineage (NCBI taxonomy): Eukaryota > Metazoa > Arthropoda > Insecta > Hemiptera > Aphididae > Slavum > Slavum lentiscoides. The sequence goes on along the minus strand of CM063710.1, from coordinate 22,263,075 downwards.
TTATTTCGCTACAATATAATATGCCTAAATACTTAAAATTGTTTATCGAGATATGTTTATATATATATATTTATATTTAATTTTTTTTTTTTTAGAAGAATGTATTAGTTTGCAAACATTTTTGCATATAAAATAATTAAATTATGAGTTTATCAATTATTAATTGATACTTAATTTGGCACTTTTCCGATTTTTTCAGTAGTGCTCACAAAAAAATACAAAAAAAAAAATTACAAAAACCGATAAAATTGTAACACATTTACGCGACTCTCACCAAACTGTACTGAAAATTGAAGACAAAATCAAAGATGTATTTTTCCATAGAAATTTCAAGATTTATAAAAATCGATTTAATCAACAATATTAGAAAAATTAAATAAACGATTTAATATGTCACACACAGCACAGTGGATTAATTCCACGTGTTATTGCATTCATATATTATAATAAAAATTATATAGATTATTGCAAAATTATGATAATAAATTAGTATTTACCTATTCTAATATCTGTATAAGTGTACCACGTGTATCGACATCCACAACAACCACTAACTTCTTTAATTTAAATTTATTTAATTTAAATAATATCCAATACGAAATTATTTTATGTTATTAATACTCATTCGACCTCATTTTAATACTTCTTAAAATGTTAGAGGATAAAATGTACAAAAAATTACGTTTAACCTCTAAAAAATTATATTGTCGGGTTTCCCCGACATTGCGGTAATTATTATCGATCTTGAAATGTCTATTTTTAGATACGAAATGAATTCGACTAAAAAAATATAGTATTATTTTGCTTTTAAACCGATAAATGAGAAACATATAAATTTATTAATTTTGAATTTATAATAATTAATACAATATATATATATATATATATATGATATTATATCATTGTATTTCAAAATAATTTTGCGTCGAAAAATTGTGTTTCGACTACCAAATATACCCGATATATTTAAAATATATATAATATTCATTGAAATATAAAAACTACACTATTTATGTGAAACGCTTATTATATGTCACTGTTTGTGTTTCAAAAGTCTATACGTAAAAAAAAAACTGTAACACAATCATTGCTTATAAAAAAATAAAATTCCGAAATGAAAATATAAATTTTAAAACATTCTTTTTTACTTCTCATACTCTCCAAGATAATTATGGCATCTATAAAATTTCAAAAACATTACAATACTTACCTACATAAATAGCACAATTCACAAAATAAATAAATATTTTCTCGACTATACCCGGGTTCTGAAATTTCTATTTATATAGTGCGCGTGCCGCGTGTTTTAACATTTGGAATTGAACATTGTAGGAATTTTTTTAACGCAATTCTCTAATTTTATACATAAAAAATATAAATATAAGAATTACTCGATTTTACGTTATAAATATGTATATTGTCAAGAGAAAAAGTGTTCATAAGATGAACAAATTATGGGTAATATTTAAAATAATAGGCTGTCTAGGCAAAGTCAAGATCGTAATGATGAACGTTTAATTATTTTAATCACGTATCTCGTGATATTCACGTCTATACGTTATTATAAAATAATGTATTTTGTTTTTCATTATATAGCCAATTATTGTTTGTGTGTATTCAACATTTAAATATAACTATGTATATTGAATGGAATATATATTAGTAATTATCAGTAATGGAGTATATTTTATTCATATTATACGCGAAGAATCTAAGATAAGAAGTGATCAAATGCACTTGCAGTAAGCATAATGTTTACTATATTTCTATTGTAAAATATATGTTGTTCCACTGGTACCTATTCCATTATATTATATATTATAATAATATTAAACAGAATACATTACATTATATCATAGTCCCGTTATAATTATTATTTTTATATTTCACATCAGTGCGAATTGTTTTCAAACGAATTAAACATTTGATTTGATAAAACAATAATTACATCGATATATCTACGCAAATTTTAATAAATATGTTTAATATACAGTACCTATATTAGTATACAAATATATACATTTACATTCGAAATAGAAACAATTTATTATATAAACATAATATATTCGAGAATTATGAGAAATACGTGTATGATGAGATAAAAATACTATATTTGTCAAAATTAAACGTATATATTTTTTTCTTTCTCGCCTCGTATAAAATTTTTTTCTATTTATAACTAAATGTATATTGTAAATGCTGAGCTACAATGCCGATTGGCCAAAGCTCTTCTCTTTTTTCTCGATAAAAAAAAACTTATTATAATAATTAATATAGAATTAAAATCTAACAATTTTACAATGGTAAATTTAGTTTTTTTATTTGTATTCATTAATAAAACGCTTATTTATTGAAAATGAAATACGTATAATACTTTTACATGAGTAAAATATTTGAGTATAACCTTATTTAGAGAAAGAATTCCGTATATTATCACTGAGTATAATATATTTAGTTTATTTCATGTAAATTTTTAATCGATTGTGTTAGATACGGTAGTAAAAAAAGTAACTTTTTCCCCTTTAAACCGGTAATACGTGATCGTCATTGTATAGTTGATATGCCTTATGAAGTACCTACCTACAGAGTAAAATGTAAAATTCAATTTTAAATTGGAAGTCGATTGGTAGTGCGCATTTAATAAACGTCGAAGAAACAAAAAACACAAACGTCAAAAATAGTTTACATATTGACAATATTATATGATGTATAAAATGTTAAATGAAGACTTAAATTTTACACATTTATTCAGCAGCCCGAAAGTTGGTACAACGTACATATTTATAAGTAAGTTTATTAAAAATCGTTTAATATAGTAATAGTTGCTTTAAAATATAATCTATGACTAAAAAGAACGTATTTTAAAAAACTAATAAATGCCATAAAACTACAACCCGATAAAATGTTTTATGGCGAATATCGAACCAATATTATATATATTTATTTTTATTTTTTATTATTTGTATAACACCTAACCAGATTCATGTTTATAAAATAATATACGTTATGTATTTTTGATATAAAATATAAATGTATATTTACATTGAATATAATGAAACATCTGCGTGCACGTGTGGGGAGAAACAAACAGTGAAACATATAGTGTTGGAGTGCCTTCTAACCAAATTTGAAGGAGTATTGGAAAACATTCATAACTTCAATGTCGAAGCAATAAATTGGATGCGCAAGCTAATTGTGCGCCTATAGTCTCCTCTCCCAGCCACAACTCATGTTTTGCCTATTCTACTGTTCCTATCTAAAGTCAGATAATGAACTTACCGTTCATTTATATACACGTCAATTCGGGCCCATCGTCGCTATCGACACATCAACGCCGTTATTTTCGCCTTCGCCGCATCAACCATCCATTCATCGGGGTTACATTACTCAATCGAGGAACCGGTCATATTATTGTATTATTTATTTACATTTCACTGTCGAAATATTGCGTGAATTATTATATGTATCCCCCACATTCCCTATAGTTTTTAATTCAATTGATGTTATTATTTAAAATCAACATCGTAACCTGATGATGACTTACGGTCGAAACTAGTCGTTACAATCTTATAATTTACAAATACTCTCGGCATCTTTTCTTTATATATATATATTTTTTATAATATATATATTATTATATATATTGTTTTTAATATATATATATATATAATTATTATTCATCATTTTTAATACAGTTCACTTTAATTTTTTTCCGTTTTGTTTTTCCCAATTTATTTACCAAATTATAATATTCGTTATTTCAGACAGGCGTATTTCTAAAATAATAATTAAAAATAAATAATAAAATTCTAAATAATCTTTTTTATATCGTTTCTGTAAGGCTATAAAGTTAAAGGATGAGTCACTTGGATTGAGTTGCCAACAGAATAATAAATTATTTAAAATATTCTATAAAATAATAAATTATGTAGTTCGCACAAACGGATTCAGGGACGCGTAACCTAACTTAACCAAACCTAATGCGCTTTTTATTCATCAATTTCATGCACATATAATGAATGTATCATTATTGTTTTCTCGTTCTAATTCTAACCTTAATTTCGGTTCTTCAGTTGACATTTTTATTTTACCAACGATACTAGCCAAATAATTAACAAATGCGACCTTTCGCCCGACGATTGAGGTAAAACGGTGCACCTTGAGACCTAATCTAATTTAAAGGTCTAAAATGGTACAAAAAATATATCGTTTCCAATTCTCCTAATCAAATGGCCTAATTTATATTCTTTTCTACGAACAGTGTGACTGTGACATTATTTAAGACACTCAATAATAAGATATACCACTTGAAACTTATAATCAAACGTATTTAATAATACTGTATTTAAAAATTAAATATTAAGCTTTTGTTTACAAAAAAAAAAGTAAGCAATATCAATTGTGCGAGACGAAAACGTTAATTAGGTGCGTTTCGAATATCGTTATATACTCGTATATATACATATATTACAAAATACAATTTAACGTAGCTAATTACAAAACAATTGAGAGCTATTAGCGGATAATACAAACGATTATGTCCATAAAATATACAGTGAAAACGTATCAAAAAATAAATATTTGTAGGTTGGGTCGTTTATTATCAATCAAGGAAGACAACGGACTCAAAGAAATCAATATGACGTAGGAATTATATATTAAATTGAATTTTAAACAAAATGCGTATTATAATATTTGATTATCATATTATTTATACACTTGTAATTAACTCAAAACTTACATTTTATTGAGGCCAATGCTGTCAGAAACTAATAAAAACCTAATTAGTTTTACTGCCGCGAAATCAGTATGGTGGACTTCGTTTTTGAGAGGCCATGTAATAATTGTTTAGAGTTTCCCTTCTGTGTATTTTGTGATTTAACTACCGGTCTTAAAAAAAAATCCTGATGAAGCGTCTCCGAGAAGTTAATAGTTTTAAACATCTACTACGCTGTACATTTTTACTTTACCGCCGTGTCTTAAAATTAAACGCTTGTTCGCACCTTAAAAATCGACACGAGTGTAAATTCCCATAAAAATATATTTGTCGAGAATTTACAATAATTATACCACGGGTTTTCGTTTAAAACAAATTAAAAGTCGATATATTTTTAACAAAAAGGAAGTAAAAATTTCAAAATTATGAAAAAATATAGTTAACGGAGAACGTGTAAAAATATATTTAAAAAAATCAAAAAAAAAAACTATCAAGTGTAAGTGTACGTAGAAAAAAGTACGTTTTATTTATCCAGTGATGGAACGTGGAAGTAAAGAATATCCGAGCTGGTGTAAAATATATTGGATTCGAAAAATTAATTACCTACTACATATCATATCTATACTTATTATAAAAAAAAAAAAAACAATACAAAAACAGTAGGCGGTCTTTTCTCTGCTCTATAATTTTCGTGCTTTCACCGCTGTTCGAATTTTCGGGTAAAAACACTTAAAAAATAATAATAATTTTCCATTTATTCATTTTAAAGTAACCCTCTTCAAAAATAAATTTATAGTTTAGTGGAAAAGAACTGTTTTAATATTTTTCATTATCTATTGTCGTACATTTTTTTGCACGTATAAATGAATTATAAAGGTTGAATATACTCGTATATAAACTGAATAATATAAACATATATAGAACGCGTTACAGCTATTGAGCTATATGTAAATTATGTACAACTATAATAATATTTTTTTTTATATATGTATTACTAAACTAAAATTATTATTCAAACGAATTAAATTTAATAAATGTAATAATAAAAAAAATCGTTATTATTATTATTATGGTTCCCCGGTGACATAGTAAACATAATAAATTAACATTTGTTGTTTGAGAGATTTAAGATGCCTGCAACGTTTGGGAAATCACGTTAGATCATGACAGCATTATAATGTAGGAAAACTAACAGTTTTCATTCGGACGAATTAAAATCTCGTAGTTTACACAAAATTACTAGACGCTTTTAACACTTGCGCATTCCGTTCTTAGAAGAATATTTTTGTTTATTTTGTAAGATAAAGTATGTTTTATGTTACATAAAATGAGTGTGAAAAAACGCGCGTTATTTCTCTTTCCGCCGTAAAAGGAACAGCAAGAGATGAGAAATATATAAAGGTCAGAATATAAAACGCCTCGTAAATGGTATCTTTTTAACCGGTCTCGCTAGATGACATAAAAAAAATAAATATATATAAAAAAAAACGCGTCTTAGGTGTAAACAGCAAACCATAAAATGTTCACAAAGTGTATGATATTCTATTTGACTGAATTCGATTTTCAGTGTTAAGTCGTTCGGGAATTTATTATAAAGAATGATGATAATAGCGTTTTTTATGATATTTCTTCGTAAATGAAATTAAATGTTGGACAAAAGAAAAATAAAATCCAAAAATTTAAAACGAAATAAACGTAAGTATAGATAAAATATTATTTTTTATTTGAAAACATAATGATATAAATAAGTAATAATTATCTGACATTATTATTGTTATTTGTTAATATTTTAAAATTGATTAAAAAAAAAAAAATACATTGTGACATTTATAAACTCTATATAAATTAAATGAATATCTTGTAAATTTCAATTATGTATCTCGTTTACACACAGTGCAGATGTGCTTTTTTTTTTTTAGTTTACGCTATAAAATAAATCGGAATAAATGTTTATAGTCTTGTTATACTCGTATAGAAAGTTACTACCGCTTCTACCCATTTTATTGTGTTAATAAAACAAATATAGGTATTTAGTGTAAATAAAACAATTGATTTTACTGTAATTTGGTATTTTGCTTCATGTCAGTGTAATTTTTATGTTATTCGAATAACTGGATTATTTTATTATTTGTAATTTATTAATTTTGATAAATGCAATTAATATGTAAGTACATATGAGTACCGATATTTTTATAAATAGTACCTTGCATTTCTTTTCATTTTTATAATGTCTTTATTATACAATTTTTTTTAAGGGAACCCAAAAACACAACTAAATTTTAGACACACGTCCGGTGTACCTTTTGTAGGATACACTACTGGTATATGGTCGAATTAAACGCAATATACATTTAAATTAAAGTTTCCCTATAATAATCACCATTGACCTGTAATTATTATAAAATATTAATTATAACTCTATCTGTTCGCGCTTCATTTATCGTTTTTGATTTTATATTTCGCACCGATATTCTGTGTCGTGGTGGTGCATGAGTGTTATCCGCAGCAAAGCCATCTGGCTGTTGTTCAACGGTGAACATCGATTGCGCTATCACGGCCCAGTGTATCGTGACATTCTTGTTGTTTTATCATATTGTTTACGATCGGTCTATAGAGTAATAATTGTATAGAGATGGCATATCTTATACTAATGTGTATAGAATAATGCAGCGATTTTTATCACATAAACACCGCTTATGATAAATTATACCATTAGATGGTGCTGTTTTCATAATAAAATTTTCGTAAAAGTTTTAATATATTCAATCGCTTTTTTGTGTGCTATCACTGTTCTATGCATAGAATACAGAATTACAGAATATACCTAATATACGTTTGTTGTATTAATATTCTATTATACTCGTAACATACAATATTATTGTACACAATTATGTGTATATTCACTTTAATGTGGCATACATTATATTTTGAACTCGTTAAAGTGGTCACACTGAATTTGAACACCGTTTTCGCTGCATTTTCTTATGATCGTGGCCACCCCTTGGATCAGTCGTTATTATTCTAAACTATTTTAAATTTGTAAGCTCTATGTTGCCCTCAGTGTCACTTATATGTTAAAAATGTATTTGTTAATTGTGTTAAGGATGACACTGAGACCTTATTCTTAAATTCGTATGCATGCGACCATACGTATAACATACCATACGTGATAACATAAATTATTTTTTTTCGTTTTCTCCGTTGCAAGCGGTCAGAAGTCTGGTGTAGGTAGTGTTTTTCTGATGCTGTAGCCATTTTGTGAGCAAACCACGTTTTTGTGTCAACGAATATTGGTAAAAAGTTTTTCTTGTAATATTAAGATTACCGCCATTCAATTGTTTTTCCCATTTCTAGGGTGTTCATTACACGAATATTTATTTGTCATTATTCTGTGTGAAACGTGGTATGTGTTGTATGTATTGTTTTCGTCTAAGTTGCAGCCGAATATGTGCGGCGTTTGCGAGTCCTTTAAATATTAGTGGTGCACCGCTAAGGTTAAAGTTTGTAAAATTTAGTATTAGTTTATTTGCATTGTATTTATCTTGAACGTAATATTGTTAAAAGGTACTTAGTCGATTCATACTGCATTTATACTTTATTTACATTGTATTCAATATAACATTGTCATACAGTCCACTATTATTATTATATTGTTATTGTCATACAGTCCACTATCATTATTATATTGTTATTATACAGTCCACTATATTGTTTATATTTTGATTTATTTAATAAATTGTATTGATGAGGAGGACCGCCTCTCACTAAGGGAGACACCATGTGCGCCAACACTACTAATAAAATATAGTTTTGAATAAAGGAAAGTTTCTATTTAGACTTAACCGACAGTAATAGCTAATAATATATTCTATTTCTCAGATTGAAATAATATAAAAATAAAAATCGTCTTGTTATTGGCTTTAACTAAAGTGTTATTAACCAGATTATTTTAATGAATTTGAAAAACTAAATGTTTGCTACACAAAGGTCATATGAACCTTGCAAATGATCAGTGAGGCGGTATATTATATAATTGTACTTATTTATTTATTTTATTTGTTTACGCCAAACGTCAAATTGTTATTAAAACAGAAAATATGAGAGTTAATTTATAATGGAACGAAGCATTTGGTGTGCAAAGGACGATTATAACCATAAAATATGTGTAATGAGAAGGATGAACTATGGATTCTGGAATAATAAGAAGGAACTCGAAATTCATTGTTAGATAGAATTTTTAGGTACAGCGCTGAGGAACCGTTGAGAGAGAATGGGTGCAATGAATTTAAGATGAGCGTCAGAGCGGCGAGATGAGAAAAAAAAATGGTGTAAGACAGGTTGGACCTGGCAGCGGATGCATGAGAAAAGTTATATATGTAAATATGAATAAAAAAATATTCTAGTACGGACCAACAATTTACTCAAACGTTTCACGTCGCGAGACACCGGTCATCGACTACCTTTACTTATCACGGACTATATTCGTCACTCATACGACCGTAATTGCGCGGACTTTTAACCATATCGCGTATTAATTATAATAACGATTACGTACAATTGGTAATTATACAATTTACCACTATGGTATGTTTAGATTTGATTGAATGCGTATGTAATCGTGACGTGGATGGTTTATTTTGAGGATATATTATACCTACGGCATATGAGAGGAATCCGTTTTGTACACGCCCTAATCTTGATGTTCAACCCGGATACGGATGTCAAATGATTGCACCGTATTCCAATATTGACCGACTAACGCTTTGATTAAACTAACCTAACCGACTAACGATTGTCCTAACACTCCTAACTGAATTCGTGAGTGCGTGCGTTGCGTTTATTGCGGGCGATGCGTGCAAGCGAATAAAACAAACTGTGACAAGAGTTCGGACGTGTCCTAACCGGTTAATTTTAACGCGCGATCTGATAAAATGCACCGTATTATAATATCGCACAATATTTAAAACATGTTCTGTTTAGTATTTACCGACGCAACGTAACGTACTGCGAGCAAGACTAAATTTATTTTAACATATTATGCAATCGTCTACGATAAAATCGTATTTAATTTTACCATATCAACGTATTGCGGTACGGACGATAGCCGTAAGGCACGTACCGCATCGCATGAATTCAATTAGAACATAACGTTAGGCAAAGTAAAATATATATGTAGGCAATTAACGGAAACGGAACTAAACATGATATTGTTCCGTTTAATAAAACCAACACTAAGAGCTTTTTTAACAGTATCACTAATTTGATAGTCAAAGTAGGAAAAAGATGAATTCCAAGAAGTCTAGAAGACTAAAGAAAGACTCGCTGAAAGAGAATGTCATTGAGAGAATAAGAATGGAAGTGCGTTGCAAAGGAAAAATCAAATTTGTCCACGTTAAGCCGGAGACCAAGGCGTAAGAAGACACAAGAATAAAAATATTAAGTTCAGACTGAAGTATGAGACAAATGTCCTGATCATAAATTTTTAAATATATTTTTATATTGTCGGCAAAGAGAAGGAATTTCGATTGACAGTAATCCATTTGTTAATATTGAATTGATGAACAATACGAAAAGTAGAGGGCTTTGACAGTATATTGTAATTTGTAATATATTATAGTATGCGCGATGTAATACGATACTAATATATGTATTTAAGTGAACAACGATTATTTGTTTGACTTAACAATTTATTTATAAATAACACGAATCTCATGTTCGAACGTGCTATTTATACTTACTATTATATAAAATATTTGATGTAGATTGTAGAGCATCGTCTCAACGATTTTAAATAACAGTAGGTACCACGACGACAAAAACGTTGTATCTGCAAATAATGATATTGTTATTAGTCAAATAATGATCGATAGTCCAGAAATGTCGAGTGAAAACGACTTGTATGATATTGTACTTGTGTGTCTGCAGTTATAATATTCGCAGATTTTCCTCATTTTATATAACAACGTATAATATATATCACAAACTAATTAGCTAAGTGACCCACTAATTCGGTCATGCGACAAAATTAATTATAATTTTGATTTTTGTTTTTGACTCTTCGGAAAAGTTGAAATGTTGTTTGCGTTTTATTTATAAATTCTATTTGCTCGTCATTCTAGAATTCTAATAATTTACTGCCTTAGACTTACTGTTGTAATTTTACACTTTATCACGGGGTGTTATACTAAATAAATAAGCGAATAAAACGACCCGTTTCGGCACAGCTAATTTTCACGTCTCACACGACGCTATTGATAATTTTCAGTAATTTTTATCGTATTGTTTTTGAAATAACGTTAAAATAGACAAAAAGAGATTAAACATTATCTATGGTGCGATCGATATTCTTACGGCACTATCTGAATAGTTAATTCTGTTACAGCCGCTCGCCGCGGGCCCACCACGTGTACATTCCGAAAAGAACAATTCTATAAATTATGCAGAAACAACGAGAAATTGTATTATTTTATTATTATTATTGTTATTGTTAGATACAACACTGACGCGACTGAACTGAAACTTGGCCGCCAAGAAAAATAAATGCGAGTAAATTTTTTGATATTGGAGAAAAATATATTGCGAAAGATTTTAGAGTCGATAAGAGGGAAGAAAATAACATAGAAATGGAAAAGTTGTGCGGAAAGCAAAAAGAATTTGTAGGTTATCGGGAAAAAAGCCGGAAGGAATACGATGAGTTGGGTATGTAAAATCATATGAATGTACACAGAATCAAATGAAAAACTAAGCAATCGGCATGTAATCGTCGTGAGACGATCGATCTAAGAACGAATAAATCAAAAAATAAAAACAAAAATAAATTATTATTATTATTATTATTATTAGGCGTATAAAATCTATAATTTAACCTAAGAAACTGAGTATTGTCAAAAAATAAATAAAAAAAAAAAAACAAATAAAATATGGTAACATGACAATTTCCAGCAAATTTAGTAATAACGATAATATAAACGAATAACTCATGATGTATTGGTTTACGAAAATATTATAATATGTATTTAGTTGTGCATGCAAAAAAGTTAATAAATTATTCGAACAGACTGTTGTTACAAGTGTAGCAGTAAAAAGTGCGAAAAGCCCTTTCTTTTGATAAAAATGTATTTATTATTATGCAATTAAACGGAGACAAGATTTTAAACGAAAACTTTTCAAAAAACAATATACATTGCTTGACTATTATTTTTTATATAGTTGTTTAATTTTAATTTACTACAATAACATAATATATTTAGTTTTCAACCGAAAAGAAAAATATTGTATTTTTTACACTACTGCCATTGCGATTGCAGAATATTTTTCATATGTGTGCTCTATATATAGAAAAAACATTCAAAATTAAACATATCTAAAAAAGTAAAAAGTGCAAACAATTTTTTTTTTTAGAATTATAATTTAATTCAGTCAATACAAAATATTATTTTATAATAAATTGCAATAATAATGAGGAACCACGCTGTATAATATGCGTTGTATGATGAAAAAGTAATACGGATTTATGACTGAAAATTATTAAATAATTTATTTAGAGGTCGTATGGCTGATAGTGTTCTCCGTAGTAGTTTTAGATATTAGTTCTAATTAATATTTATTAATATACGAAGAGAATTGTAAATTAACTTTTGTAAATTAAATTTTAAATATACCAAAAAAAAAAAAAAAAGTAACAATAGTTGAACCCCGTTTATATTTTGTGTGTAAAGAATAAGTGATCCTATTAAATAATTTTATTACAAATAGTATAGTAAAAATTACGAAAAGTACAAAATCGCGTATTGCTGGTATAATATTTAAGATCGAATAGGTGTGAAAGAAAAATACTAAAAATCTATGACAAAAGAAAAATATGAACGGAAATAAAACATTTCGTAAAAAGATTATAAATTGTTTTATATTATCGTATGACTTCTATTCGAATTTTATTTACTGTATATATATAGGATATATTATATTAAATGTACCTATAGTGTTCTTGACGAATTGCACTCTCTAATACGTAGGTATAGCGCGATTTTTCATAAAATGGGTTTTATTGTCATAAATATGACGACTGAATTATCTGATGACTTATATAGCTTATAAATATGCATAATATATTTGTGTACGCAATAACGTACGAGAAATTTGTTTTTTTTCCATTTAAATTTATAATATCTTGCCGTAAAAATTTAAAAATATATATATTTTGCCCAAAACAAATGGCAATTCTTTCGTAGAAATCTACAATAGGACTGCACGCTGTACAATATGTACGCATATATACGAGTATTATATTATTAAAATATTAATTGATCGCAAACTGTTGACCCGGCGAAAAGGTCCAAAACGACCAAAACGCATGCACGTTGAATTTTAATTCTACAATGAAATCAATAATAACCAAAACAGTGAAGGTGCAAAAATAACACTATTTTTGTGACTTTGTGTATATATAAATCAAAATTAATTGAAAATTTTAAGCACTATTCATTATGTATATACATATATCATTTTATACATATATTATACACATATGAAATTGACGCATATTTTTTGATTACATTTACAATAACATACGTAATATGCAAAAATCAAGGTTTGAAATGGGTAAACAACCATATTGTTGTATTTTGCAAAAAGTAATTTTATACCTGATGATGACTTTTAATCGAAACCGGTCGAAATAAACGTATTTATACAACAACCTTATATTTTTTTTCATTTTTTACGTAATACTCATTGGCAATATAGTATATTTAAGTATAAATTTATTTATATATATATGTATATTTATTGTTTATATATATATATACATATACAGATTTTTTATTATTCACGAGTATTAATTTTATTTTTATTTTTTACATATCCTTTTTATTTTTTATTTTTAAATTTTGTCTATATTTTATTATTAATTAACGTCCAAAATGTATAGTTAACATACGGAAACATCAAACATTTGTAATCTGTTGAATTTATAATGAAATTAAATGAAAAAACACAATCTGTAATGGAATTCAATATGAAATATACAATATTCAAATACTATGTATAATATTATTAGAATGAATAGAGTTTACTTCTGATAAAATATTCGAGCTTATCGACCTTTTTTTATATAGATCATTTTGATTTGTGGGATTAATTTTTTGATTGATTTATTTTATTTTTAATATACTGCTTGAACAAATATTTAAAAATGTGAAAATTAATATCGTTTTTGAACTAAGTTTTAATTAAAATATTAATAATCGATTTCCACAATAACCTCGAAAATGGATTAACGACTTCAACTCTTATTTCAAATTAAAACGTCGTCGCTTAGAGTGACCGAATTTTTGTCTAACTCTTAGGTCTGAAAGCTATTCAAAATTCAAATCGAAACCACAGTTCTTGAAAACCGCGATGTTCAATATAGGAAATATTAAAACTTCATATAGGTATTAAGATTCAAGCCGTAATATCTTTAAAATCAATGTTTGCGCTTTAAATAAAACCGGGTTTTTCAAAAAAGCTCTGAAAAAAATTAATATTTTTCCTCGAATATCTTTTGGATATTGATGGTGACATTATGGTAGTTATATCTAAAATTTAAATAATATGATTTAGATACGCAAATATATCTATGATAATCGCTGCTAATTAAGTTAAATCTTGCGTATTATTATATCGCAACAGATTAAAGGCTTTTTCGTGACGGTTATGAATGACTCTTTTTATCTTGACATCCCGGCAAAACGTCTATTTTTAAATTAATAATATATTCGAAGAAAAGAAAACGCATTATTATTATTCTGAAACGTTTAACGTATTAATAATATATATTGTGCCGTGTCACAATATATAATATATAATTTGGCGGGGGGGAACACCGTTTCAGGAAACGTAAGAAAGTGGTCCACGCGAGCCTCGTTCCAAACGTGAATAGCCAGATTAGTCAAGTAAATTTAGTTGAAATCAAACATTTAAAATTGTTGTGTTTAGAAATAACAAAAATGAAAATATTATGAAATATTAGAAATGAGATGTGAGGTTACTGGGCTAGAATGAATTCAAAAGGAAATTTATGTAAAAGATAGTTTAGGGTTTGCATCTTATTAGTTGGAAAAATAAAGAAGAATAGGTTGAGAATGTTTGTGCAATTGTTGAAGAACGGATAATAAGTAAGTTAATAATATGAGTTATTTGAAGGGGGAAGTCTATAGGTAAAGGTAAACCTGTGGGGTAAGGCCGATGAGAAAAATTATATACAAAACGAATCCATGTGAAATATTTTCTACTTAATTCTCACGTAAAACCGTATTACTATGCCGAAGGACCATTTAAGTGTTTAGGTATGTTACGCGTAATACACGGTACAAATGTATAGGTATAAGTATAATCTAAAATATTTGATGCCACGTATATTTTGAATGATGCGAATTTTAATATAATTGAAATTTACATATTAGTATCGAATTTTAAGAAAATATAACCAAAGAATTTAAAAGAAAAGAAAAACCTTACGTGAAGAAAAATCTGCTGCTTCGCACACTTTCTAATTTACGTGAGACCTAATACGTGACGAAAGTTTTAGACCATCAAAAAAACCATTTGCAAAAATGTTTTGCGAATGAAAACACGTTGCAGTTGTAAAACCAGTATCAACAAACTCCAATAAAACATGCGTTTATTACGCTAACAGTAATTAAATTGCGTTATTTTTCTCATTTAAAAACTATAACTTTTGATAAATATGTGTGTGTGTGTGTGTGTGTATTGTTGTACTAATAAAAACAAAACTTTTTAGAAGGTTAAATAAGTTGTATGTGTAGGTATATGCGTGCATTGACAGAAATAAACTAAACTTTTAGTAAAGGGATAAAACATATTATATTGAGTGAGCCGTTTAAATTAAAAACGTATTATTGTCGTGAATTTTAGTTTATATATATACGTAATGTAGACAAAACATTTTCAAAAAAAAAAAAAAACTTTGTTCGAAAAACACAAAACTTACGTAATATCTGTCGTAATATTTGTTTGAGAAGTAAAATTGATTTATATATATGCGCACTATAAACATAAAAAAATGATATACGAGTACGCGAAAATATTTCAGACTATGAAAATGCATAATTAATTATAATATCTTTCCTTGGCACCGATGAGAGAGAATAAAACAGCTACCTATATACGACTCAAAACGGCAAAAAACATATCTGTGACCGTTTTTCCTTCTTTTTTAGTTGACAGTAAAAAACGATAATAAATTGAGTTGGCAATAAAAGTAAAATTCGAATTTTCACAATGTAAGTGCAAAAAATGTACGTAATATTTAGTATAGGTAAACTAATTCGATTCGTATTGTTTTTTCTTGTTTTTCCATCAAAGTTTAAAAGGCTTAAACATATTTTAAACAACTCAAAAACCATCTAATCATTCACGGAAAATTAATAGTTTTTCCTTTGTTTTAAAATATAATTAGACGAAAAATATGATTTAAGTTTTATGACATATCTTTTATAATTAATATTATATTAAAATAACAGCTTCGTTAGTCCAAACTCCAAACAAACATTTGTTTCTAGTATGTGTTATATATAGTTTCTATTTTCTTATTAGCATCCTATATTTCAAATTTTCAACTATTAAAAACCTAAGAGTCCACCCACTATAGTGACGATCTAAAACATGTAATATACATGGCATTTTTTTCAATTTTATTATTCATGTACATTATAAAAAAAAAAAACTTGAACATTTCAAGTACGCGCTTCTACAAGAGTGCACTAAAAAATAGTGATATTTACTAAATAATACGCTTCTAAGATCTCAAAAACAAAATACTGCAAATATTCATGAGCAAATGCAAGCATATGATTGTAATTAAGCACCTAACCTATACATGATGACAGATGGAATTCACGTTTTGTTTAAGAGTGCGTACTTATGTGAAAATTAATACGTTATATTAAATTTTTAAATAAGAAATATGAAACAAGTGAATTTGAGTAAATTTCATCACTTTTTCTATAAGCGTTCGTAAATCTCTTGAGCGTGCAGTGTGATACAATTAGGTAACATTCAGATTTCTTCGTGTTTGCTACACATAAATATTTTACAACAATTGGAACGAGTGTGCTCGTAAAATAGTGTACTTATGAGACAAGTCCGCGGGAATATACGAATATACGTGCAGCAACACTTTTGGATTATTAAAACTCTGACTAAGAAAAAGCGAACGTACATATTATTGTTTTGTATATTACTTCCATGATTCGGTTGGATTTCATATATTACACTTTACACAAATGCGCATTATTTCTCCGCACAAGCAACGATATTTTCTCGGTATGTGTAACCATATTATACCCACATTAGACAATGAAATAATTTCATAAAATTAATTCCGCGAGGTAAATTACATCACGTATAGATTTTTATATATATATATATATATAAGATGTACATCAAAAATCCACGAACTCAGTTCTTATTAGGATATAATATAAGAAGTATTTTTATTTTCACTTCACGCGTGCTACGATACGAGTATTAGCTGGTACAATAATAGTTTAAAGCTGTGCTGTAAATAAAATGGATTACAAATCGATATTAAATTTTGGAATTTGGATTACAAGTTGATTATTAATTAATTTAAGATAAACGTTCTTATAAAACGCTATACGAACCAAACGTATATTTTGTATTTAAATCTGTTCACAAAACTAGTTGAAATAAAATCATGGAAATATTAATTTTATTTTCACTAATAGATTTTATACTAATCGATAAACTTTTACAAAAACTATAATCGGTTTTATCGGATTTTATTCGATGCTGTGTAGTAGATAAATATAAATGAATGAAATAAAATAAATATGCAATTATTTATGAAGCTCGATACAAGGGCGGATTTGACCTGTGCTTATGGGGGAAGGGTGGGTGAGAAACAAAATTGTATAAGTTTTGAATACAAATTATATTTTCTTCTACAAAAATCAAAAACTATTGGGTGTTAATTAGCTAAAGCTCATCATTCTGAACAGGATGCTCATTCGAATAAATATACAAAAAATATAATTGAATAACTTATTTATTTATTGTATATTATAGGCAATAGGTATACAAAAAAATTATTATTGATAATAATTACAACTTATGTTGTATTTTAAATAATTAAATCACAACTAGCTAAATTTTTCTTTCTTTCACTTGTGCAAATTCGTTATTAATGTTATCAACAGATATAATAATATTTGTATGCACATGCAGCAAAACTAAACTAATTTTGTCCCATGCTTGATTTTAGCCATGTTTTAAATCTATAAAAAAGACAGAAAGGGATACGAATAATGCTTTGCATTTTTAATTGTAAATATAATTTGTGAAAAAAAAATATATCTTTACATCTACCATAGAAAATACTTACACACCTATTAAATGTAAATATAGTTTTGCACTTCCTAATATCTTATTTTATGTCAAGCCAAAATTCGCTAATTTTAATTAAGTGATAGAACTTATTGATAAAAATTTAAGATGATGCCATAATTGGGGGACGGGTGAATGCACATATTATTATAATACGCCATTGGTTTGTGTAAATTTACTGTTCGAATTGCGTTTTATATTAAATTTAATGCATTCAATAGAAAATATTATACAAAAATCACGTTTGTCCGGAATACCTATAGAAATACGTTTCAGCATAATATTAATGTAACAAGTATATATATATATTGGTTTTTAATGCGATAAATATTTCATAAATAAAAATATTTCAAGTATACATTTTTAATTCATATCAAAATACATAGTAATATTATGCAATGAGACGTTATATATTATTCGTTATTCTACACGAACACGCGTGCATATTATACAATTTGAAAACGATATTTTTTAATATTTTTGTAATTATTTTATAATTTATATTATTACAATAAATCAGTTTAATATTAGATATATTTATATTTACGAATATACATATACGAAAAGTGATAAAACGCGCCTCATTGGTAAAATGTATATAAATAGACATTTTTCCTACACAATATATTATTATATGGTACATATTTTTAACCGTACCTAAATATTATTTATACCGCTGTAATTGGTATAATATGAATTTCACAATGTTCTCACTCAAACGTAATTTGATTTCGGTCGTTTCAAAATATATGCAGTTTTATATATATATATATATATATATATATATTCTTAAATTACTTTTTATATATATATATATATATATATTATGGAAAATATATATATATTATAAAAGAAAAAACTTCAAAACGTTATCAATGCGTAATGCTTTCGTGGCGTATAATATATTTTGTCAATTGTTCATTTAGATTCATTCATCAATTATATAACAGGAGAAATTTCAATTTTACTGACTCCTTGATACGAACACTTTAATAAAATTAAAACGAAATAAAAGATACGAATTTTGAAATGTATATAGGAAAATATATTTTTAATTTAATTTTAATTTTGAGCTCTTGTAAGTACAAAAATTGATACCCTAATATATAATTGAAAAAAGTCGACGTTCCACACAAAAATGAAACTTTAAACGTAGTAAAAAAGTAAACAAAAATTATGAAGGCTTTTTTCACTTTAGTGTTATTAAAATATATTTTATGTGGTGAACCTTGTATTAAATTTATATTCCTCTGGCCTAAAAATTAAAACTTTTCTAATTGGAAATTATTGACATTTTCAAAACGACCAAAACTGATCAAACTATTTAAAAATATATATATTACATGTTTGTGTCTGTGTGTTTACATATATATATACACACACACGCGCGCGCGACTACACGAGTATATTTTTATAGTTAAAATAAATACCTAACTGATAGAAATTCAAAACGTTTAATGGAATTGTTTTTGGAATTATGTACAACAAAATAAAAACAAAATTTGATTAGAAAATTAGAAAATCGTATATGTGCTGATAATATTTCCACCGGTTTTGTTAAATTTGTTTAGTGTGTTTAAAAAACCTTGTTGAGAAAATGAAAAAACGAGTAAAAAAAATGTGCCAACTAGATGTGATTCACTATACAGGAAATTTGGATGGAACTTTAAAATCAAATTGCTATAGAAAATAGGGTTCACAGACAAGAAAAAAAACACATCATTGCAAAACCAATATTTACATTCTCCACCTCGCTCACAGTCACAATATGAAAATAATGTAATAAAAACAGACAAAATGTGTTGCAATTAGTGTCGGAAGAATGTTTTGAGGAGCCCTAGGAAAATCATATTTTCGGTGCTTAATTATAGGTACAAAATGGGGGCTTATCTCTCAAAAAATAAAACAGTAAAATATTATAGATAGCAAAACATGTTTTTTCTAGGTTTTTCAATCACAAATTTGGTAATTATATCAGTTAATAATATATCTGATATTGATTTCTCTATATAGATATCGTCGACAATAGGTACCGAGAGGCATCTTGACCGATTTTATTTCGAAAACAATTTTTTTATGAACCGAAGTTCGGAAAACTTCTTCCTGCACAGTGCACATGCCTCGGTGATCCCGAATATTGTTAGCAGGGTAGGAAGAGTAACACTAATATTTTAGAAATAAACCACTGGAGACTGGAGTTTTAAAAACTATTAAAAGTCGTTTGGGAGTATTTAGATATTCTTCAAGATTTGAACTTAAAAGCAATTAGTTCTGCGTGAAATCCAATACATCGACGTCTTTTGAGAGTCACGTGATTCTTTTTTGATGAAACGTTTAAAAGTCCGTAGGGTGTCTTTAAAGGTGGGGCCCTGGGCCGATGCCCAGTGTGCCTCACTCTAGCATTGGCATTGGTTATAGTAATCCGAATATATTTATTAGAAACATGTTCAGTTCAAGTATACACAGTAAAGTACATGCAAGCATACCAAATCCTGAACATATTATAGAATAAATTCGTGGTTTTGGAGTTTCCAGTAATTAATTAATTAATATCGATCACACGCGTTATACAAGATATAATGTGTTGAACAATATGGGTACGGCTAATGCAGTGTGCGTGCCAAGACCGTGGGTCAAATAAATATTGACAATTCTGTTCTGTACGCTGTTTATCCTAGTAATAGTAACACAATGTTCCTAAAATGATTACGTCCGAATATCACTGTGAATCGATTGAAATAACATAAACGATGCACGAAAAATATATATTAGGAGACGGAAAGAAAATTGTAAAACGTTTTGCACTACAATTCACGTTTTAGTAATCGAACTATTTATTTTTACTGCCATTTGAAAGAGGATTAAATTACGATAGAATAATTATCTGAATTTCCTTTTTAACTATAAGTATTTTTAATTAAAATAATAATAAGAAACTTAACAAGATTTGATACAAATTTGATACACAGGCCTTCGTACAATCAAATTTAAAAAAAAACAAAATTGTTGTTTAATTTCATATTACGAATATTAAATCATTAGTCGTAATAATTTTAACTATAGTTAAGTGTTGTAACTAGTAAGTTGAATAACTTTGGCAAAAGAATAAATATTAAATAAATAGCAAACGAATTATCTTGTTACTTTTAAAATACTATTCTTACTATTATTTTTCCAATCAATATTTTCTTTATAAAGTGTAAAAACAAAAATAAATTGTTTATCGATTAATTGCTCACAATACAACCAATTCAAACTACACTTGGTTTTTCTTACATGAACGTATTAAGAAATGTTAACAATAATAAAACACGTTATACAATTAAAAAATGTACAATTATGATTTCATTCACATTCAAGTGTCGTAAACAACTTTTATTTATTTATTTTCGACTATTAAAATGATTGTATTATATGATATATTGATAAGGAGAACATAGCAAATTGATTTTACCGTGATACATCTGTAATATTTATTTTTTCATGCGATTAAATTCATCTCTGGATTATGAATAATGTGTTACAATCAATACTTTAATTGAGAAAAAAATTTGTAGAGGATATATTACATTAAGTATATTAATATATATATATTATATATAATATTAGATAAAGTATATTAAAAATGTGTGTTCCGAAAGAATGAAACTCTTTCAAAGAGTCGTTACTTTTTAAAACTCGTGGAACCCTACCCCCTTGGCCACAAACGAAACCATATAATTTTCATAACAAAATCAATAATAATTTTTTTCCAATGAAATATTTATATTTAAATATGTCCATTGTGGGCTTCAATTTGACTTTGATGATTATTGATTACAAACTGTAGCGGAGAACGATGATTTTCGCTTCTCCAAAGACTTTATATAAAGTTAGTATAAATATTTACCGTACTAATATGTCACTAGAACAAGCCTTTTTGAACTATAGCCACGCTGCAGCAAGTATTAAGAGCGTATATAGTAATTAAAACACAAGATTTTGTGATTATTATTGTACAAGAAAAAATTATTTTTAAGCGTTTAATAGAAATTAGAATTAATATTATTTTTTATTACTTTTTAATATTACAATATGATTGAAAAAAAATGTATTTTATTTAATCGAGTTTTTTATTCAATAAACGATTTAAACGAAGGAAAATGTTTTTTTTTTTTTTGTTCAATCTATAAACTATAGTTGATACATGTGTTATATATATTATATGTTTTTGTTGCTAATAAACGTTAAAAACTTCGTGATAATTCCTTATTTAGAAAAATAAGCATTTTATTTTGAAATGTCTTAAAAGCCTATTTCGCTGTTAATTCGTGTTTGACTATAATATATTACATTGGTATATGATTAATATACGATCATAGACGGACATTATGATCAGTACGTCGTGAATATAATACCTACACGTTTATTATATATAAATTTATAATAGTATATGAGTATATATGACTACATGAAATAAAACCGCAATATGCGATTATTGCGAAGTTTCTCTAATTTTAGTTAATGCGCACTTGTATTCTCTTGCCACATAAATATAATATATAATATATATTATTTTCAAGCCAAAAATCGATTTTTGAAAAAAAATAAAAATTTATGGAATTTTATTACATTATTGATCTACATTATTATATACACGTGGGCGTATATTATCGATTTTTTTTTTTTTGTTTCGATTTTTCTTTAAAATATTGAATGCGATTCAGCGTTTTGCACTATAAATAAATATGAAATGGCCAGAAGTTATAACAAATGTTTATAAATTATATGAATAATCAATCAAAATTAAATAGTACCATGCCGCTAAAAAACGTAAATAAAATAAAATAAATAGCTGCGTATAGTAATGCCGTAATATACACTCGCGCACGGATAAATGAAGCATATATTATTATCAAATAATATTGTCTATTAAATATTGAAATATAAAATGTATTATTTGTATCGGAAAAAAAGTTTAATTTTAGACGAACAATGGTTTTAACAACGGTACAAAATTATTCGAAATTCTTTAGTGATGACAATATTTTTGAAGTGTTTAAATTTCGAGTTCCTCAGTTGATTATTTCTGTACCTATACAAAACAACGATCAACCGAGACTCACTAGGAATCATTTTTTTTCAAACGCCCTTTGATTTCAAATTTACATTACGACTTGAGATGGTGTACAGTCGTGGAATATGAAAAACGCACAAAATTATTATGCGCCGTTTTTATACAATAATATGTAAATATAACGATTACATAAAAGACGAATACAAAAATGACAAATATTAAAAATGTAAAATTTAAAAATCTCTCGAATTGAATATATTCGGGTCGGTCGTCAGTTTTGTATTATTAAATTTTATCATTTATTGTTATTGAAATTTAATTCGGAGTGGAAAAAGCTTAGACTAGCATAAAAACTCCACTAAAAAAAAAATGCATGTTCCTCCACGAGGTTACATGCACGTGTTATACAATATTCATATCGTATGACAACTAGTATAAATAATATTAATGAAAACTAGTAAGTCATTTAAAAGTATTTGAAATACTTTTTGTGAAATATTCAAAATACTTCGAGAATACTATTTTTATGAAGTATTCGAATATAATATATTCTGAATATTTTTCGAAGTATTCCAAATACTTCTAAAAAGTATTTTACCACAAGTCTGATATATATTTATACCAACAACTGTAACTGCCACACAAAATGTCGTATTATATACCTAGTTATATAATATATAAAAAAAAAAATTCATATTACATCTGGGACGCGAGCACATCCGCGTCTGACGGATATCTCTAATGGCGATCTTCTCCCCGGCGAACGAATGGAACGAGACTACACAATTTGTTTTTTTTTTTTTTTACATAAAGGTGTACAATAAAGAAAAATTATAAAACCAATAAAAAATAATAACAAAGGAGCAAACGATGTTAATTGTTCGACAGACGGGAAGAAAAAAAAAAGAGACGTTGAACGTGCTACGTTTTTAATTCACGCGGTTCAGTCGTTTGCTGCGGACAAATATTCAATAATACACTATATTATGTTGGCCGTCAGCGTTGGCGGGTTACTCGCAAAAAAAGGCGAGAAGCGTCGCTATATTTGATAGCGACTGGGCCCTTATTAATTTGTAACGTTACGGCTTTTTTAAAATACCTGTAAAAGATTAATTTTGTACATTGAGTTGTTTATATAGGTACATCCAATGCACGTGACTAACCCCATTAAAAATTAAAACTTTCGCAAATTTCCATTTGTAAATAATTTAGTACGTCATTATATTCATTAAGAAATGTACACGGTTATAAGTGCCACTGTACATTTAGAAATTCGGAACATATGAAACGCGATAGAATGTCATTGATACACATACGATTTTTCTACCCACCACTATTGGAAAAAATCTGACGTTCAAGCCGATTTATGGAATTACGTGCGAATGTTAAAATTAGAAGATAAAAACGACTTTGTGAGAACACATTTTGGAATCACAGTAGGACCTCGATAAACCGTCAGTCACGCGACCTGGAAACTTGACGGATCGAAAAGACGGTTATAAGCGAGAAATTAAATTTCCTTTTAAACATACACATTACTTATGTACTTTATTATTCTTTTATTATGACATATTTATGTAATTACTATTACTTATTGGTACATTATTCATATATTTTTTTTAAATTTATTATAGATTTATTTACTACATACATACAATCATTTTTTTTCAACTATTCAATATACGTGAAAGTACATGTATGTAATTATTGTTGTTAGAAAAAGTCTGTAAATTTTTATTTTTTTTTTTGCTTGACCATAAATACTTATAATCATACATAATTTGTATTTCATAAAATAACTCGGTTTGTGGAAGTTTGCGGATAATCGAGAGTTTATACTACAACGATATACATAAACGAACGTTTTCAGAGGAACCGAAAAGATTTCAAATGTACAAAAAAAAAAAATCCTCCCGTGTAATGATATACTCATATAAATGAGTTATGTGCCAATACGTATTGAAATATGTACTCGACACACACGTCAAATTCGATACGATATTGTGTTACCTATATAACATATTCAAGATTTATTTTTCGGTTGTGCACAAAAAACAAAAAATTACTGACATATTTTTTTTTTTTAGCGTACAAACAATAATTGCGCGCATTTTAATTAAAATAATAATTACTACAATAATTTACGCTACATCCATAAATAACGTTCCGCGAGTACCTGTCCAAAAAAAACTGTAATACGTTTCATAAGTTTTTCATCGATTGATGCGATTAATCAAAACGATGATTATATAATAGTTGAATATGTTATATATTCGAAACGTTATCGCGCAGTCACTGTCTGGTTTAAAAATAACTATGAATTTTACTTTAATAAATAATGTACAAAACAATATTTAACATACGTATATTACAAATTCCACTGTACGAACTGTTAAACGTAAATTTGTTTTGAAGTGTTTAGGTCTTTTAAATTAGATTTATCGTAAACATAATCAATTAATATTATTTGAAAAACTATACGTGTAATACTTTTGAGAAATATAAACATACCTGAGCATAACGAAAAATGTTGCGGGTACGTTGAGTTCAATACGTCATGTTCAATGTTCATTGTAATTATTTAAGAGCTCCCCGCAGCAACAACCAGACAGGTCCACTTCTTTCAGAAAATTACGTTTTGATAGTTTCTTATAGACATTTTTTCTTTATATTAATTTATTTATAATGTAAAAACGATAACAAATCCGATTATCGTTTATAAAGTTATTGGGTAAACGGAATTGTCTGGTACAACTTACCGCGAGCAAAAAATTAGGTAAGTCCATATGTTTCAAAATTCAATAAAATTTTCGGAGATGAAAAATTTACTTTTAAAATTCAAATAAACTTAACGATTCGTGTGTATTTTAAGATACTTTTTTTTATATTGAAAAATATAAATTTATATTTGTTTACATTTTGTTCAATTGAATTTCTCTCTCGAATTATTTCAAAAAATGGACTTGTCTGGTTGTTACAGGGAGACACCTTTAATTACTTTTTTCCGGTAAAATATATGTTTTAAATTCATATATCGTTTATACAGCTTGTTGTTTATGGATTAAAAACTGAACAATTGCGGTTTTATTGGAGACGTTTTTTTTTCGTAAACGCTTTTAACTTTTTATATTTATTACGATAAAAAATGTAATATTTTAAATTCTACAATTTTAATATGCCACGACTCCTCGTAATATATATTAATTATATTTAGTAATAGACTTTGACGATATATTTTGTACTCGTATTTTTTTTATTCTTTTTCTTATGTAAACACAAATGCTTTTAAAATAAAGACATATAAAGTATAAACCATGAAGATTAATGGTGTAAACATACTATAAGGTGAACCGCGTAGAGGTATGTCAGAAATATTTTACCTTGGCGCAACCGTTACTTAAAAATTGTAAATTAAAACATAACATTGACTTATGCGTCAAGCTTATAATAACAGTAGGCGAAGCAATATGTGAGCGTTCATCACACTGCACAGACACTATACAAAAATTCTGGGCATGAATTTTTTTATCTTTATTAAAAATAAACGTAATTATTTATATTTACGCAATAAAATGCGTGAGTTTTTATAAATAATTTGAATTACATAAATATTTTTAAAATATTTCTTCTCATTAATATTTACCGTATATAATATACTGTATAAATAAAATATATTATTATTATAAAGTAAAAAATATGTACGATTCGAGATAATCTCGTGTCAATCTCAAACAGTTTTTACTGATGACACTTAATAGTTCACCACAGCCGCATTTTTTGTCTCCACTGGCATAACTAGCATCCTCAACAATTATTTGCCTGTTCTAACACTAGTGTTTTCAGAATATAAATAATTTAAATATTATCATTTTTATTTTGTTGTATTCTTATCAAAAGAGGTTTTTTTTGCAAAAAGAAACAAATCGAAAATTAAGTAAGCTCTTTTAAATAGCAGTCACAATATTCTAATATGTCCTAATATATACGTGAACGCGTGTTTTCTTAACGAAAAACATGGCAAAATCACGGTGTTTAAATTGAATTCAAAATTAAAACACTTCTTGTGAAATTTAAAGAGAAGAATATTTCCGAGAGCGATGTTTTGAGATGTGTCTTCTTTTTTTTTAAAAAAGCTGTAACTTCTTTTTGAAAGCTATGTAATGCACTCAAAAATATTCTTCTCTTTCAATTTCACAAGAATAGTATTTAAATACGCTTTCAATTCAACTCAAATGTTGTCCGTTGAAAGACGGAGACAACAAAATGTGAGTGTGCTTCAGGCGTACTTGTTTAAGTATAAATAATTTTACGAAATAAGTCACGAAATAAATTATAAAAAGTCTAATGAGAAATAATACTTATGTAATTAATTCTCCGGCGGAGATTTATTCAACTTAGAATATACCGCGTAGCGTACTCTCGTCATAATAATATATATATATATATATCTGTATATGTGTGTGTGTGATTCGCTATTCGGTCGAATACACTAAAGAGAATTTATACGCATTGCAAACTGCCACCATTAAGTGAAAATCTATGTAATTAATTTCTCGTCTCATTATTATTCGTGCACGTCTATTGTCTGATTGTTTCCGATATTAGTCAGTCAGAATAATAAACAGTGAATTTCGCTGACCTCGTCAAAATCGTTTTAAAGCCCCGCGTATTTTACAGTATTTAAATTTCGGCTTTGATTTACGGGAATAAAATTATATGAAATGGAATACCGCCAAAATCGAACCACTTTTGGTGTACTCGTTATCATTTTTATCCCTGCAGGAGAAGACAAACGAAAACATGAATTATAGTGATATTGAACGGAAAGATATTGCGCCCCAAAACACTCATCGAATTCAAAAACTGACCCTGCATATCATATGAGAGACCTTAATGGACGTTTGCTGTTAAATTACCAACTCAGATTTATGAAAATCGGCCAAAGCTAGTTGTATATTTACGATGGGAGTTCAAAGATTACAGTTTTAAATTCATCCTAAATTCGAAAATATAGGTACTCAATTACTTTGAATCTAACAAACGTACGTGAGAATAATTCAATGGTACTTTTAGATGATTTCAATTAATTACATTTTTAAACTCTAATCATATTCCTAAAATTGTAATTACGAAACAAACAATAATTCCTTATTGAAGTAAATTTCATATTAATTTTATAGTTTAGATTGGAATTTACAATAAAAATCTCCCAGACAATATTGTTTCTAAGAATTTTTATTTTATACTTGAAATCGGTATAAATACCAAATCACACACTCATAAGTATTGAGGAATAATTGATGAAAGTCTGAAGAGCGTATTATATATATTATATATATATATATATATAGTAATGATTGTATTCATATCAATTTGATCAGAGGTCACGCGAGCATGCAATTTTACGTATATTTGAACGTTTATAATGATTGACAAAAATTTAATCGTTCAAGATCGGGTTAAAAATGTATTTCGATTCGAATAAGTTGAACTCGTATATTATGAACAAATATAAACTGAAAATATTTCAAACTACGAACAAATGGTGAAATTTCTTATTATTAGATTTTCAGAGTTTCATTAAAACATTAAATATCTATGTATCTAATCTATGAAAACGCGTATGTACATTTATTAAAAATGTAACGATAAGAAAATATACTAATCGAATGCTAACCTCAACATTGAGATTCAATGAAATGTCTAAATCCAATTCTAAAGCTTGCAGATTCTAAGCCTATTTTTAAATCAACTAAACATTTGAAAGAGAGAGAGAGAGAGAGAGAGAGAGTAATACAGTAGGAGATTACTGCAGCATCCACGCGTTCATTGATAATAATCTTTTATTATCCACTTTGGTGACAGTGCAGGAGGAGTGTTGTGGAGTTTGAATTAAAGTAAAATGACTTTGAACTTATATTTTATTATAGACGATGACGAGTATAGCGACCTCGGAACAAGATAAAACCCGTCGTGGCTGCGTTGAGGAAAACAAGTCAAAGGAAAGGAAAATTCCCAAACTATACTTTAGTATTAAATATATACGATAACGACGAATTGTGTAGATTCGTTTGGTTTCGTTATTATAATAAAGCGTATAATAATACGTACGCATAAAATAAGATGAGTACATGAAATTGTAAATATTATATAGCCGTGATAAATGTTGAGGAGATTAATTCGGTTATAAATTCAGAGTAATATTTAATTTTTTTTCATTGGTAGGTACCTGAATTGGAGTTTGTCAGGGTTGTCCTTTACTTCAGCTTTGTGACCTGTTTTACAAGTCGGCTCCAATATTATTCCTATTATTACAATATATACCCATAAAATTTACATTATAATTATTATTTATACAAATCGTTTTTCTATTTAAATTCCTTATGTTATTTTATTTTTAAGTAGAGTTTTTATTTTGAACCATTAAACATATACTATAAAACTACTTAATCACTGGTTGTACTCAAATATTAAAATATTCCGATTCGGACTAACGTTAAAAAAATATATATTTATTTATACGTATGTTTATAATGCAAAATGTTGTCGAATATTTCTATGAAAAATTTTATTTGCAAATTCGAATTATATAATTACTTTTGTTTTTATATATTTTTATATACGAGTGTATTGGTTTTGGTAATTCGTAATTGAGTACAATACTAATAAAAATATAATACTTTCCTATATTTGTCTATGAATACGGCCCTCAGTGTTTTTTTTTTTTATGAGAGATATTATGATTTTAATTTTTACATAATTATGTATTAGCTGTATACTATGCTAACCGGTTTACTCGCCAACTAAAAAGTCTCTGGGCCACCTGTGTTTGAGTCTCCTTGTAAGGTTACCCGGAAGGGAGTTTGTGGATAGTTTTGAAATTGCAGGATTTCAGTGGAGATGTAGGCGTTTATGAATTTTTTTGTAATGTTGTTTTGCAACTTCGTTTACAAACAATATATGTAGATCAGTGTAAAAAGCGTCATTGGAAATATACTGGGGGAAGGGGACAGAGGCGGGCTGGACCACTGTGCTACTGTGCTACAGAACAGTGGGCCGATGGTGTATCAAGGCCCATAGGGCCGATATTCGTACAGTCAATTTGTTTTTATCATTATTTACGTTTAATAATATAAAGAAATATTAGTTCCTATGTTGTTTTGAGCGATACAAATTTTATTTTATTATTTTAAATATAGGTATACAGTGTATTTGGTATGTTATTAAAGGTTGTTAATTTGTTATTCGCGATATGATAATGTAACAATTCCGACATTTTTCCAAATGATTAATGTCAACGGATATATAATATTTAATTGAAAAAATAATAATAAGATAGCGAACCCATGTATTTTGGCCGATTGAATGAGTAGAGTAGTGGGCTGGACCCATCCCATTCCGCCTCTGAGAGAGGGCATCGGTTATAAGGTGGAGTTTTTTTTTGATTGAACCACTTGAATTTTTTGAATATTTGTCTTTTCGGGAATACACCAGAGCTAAATTCCATAGGTCTATATGGGTTTAAGCAAAAGATTATATGGATTAATTTTGGATTTTAGGTTTTGCCACATAGTACTACGGATAAGAGAGGGAGAGTTCGGTCAAGGAATAATTTGGTCATATGTATGTGATTGGCCCAATTAAGTTTATTTTTCAAAATATAAATCTAAGTATTTAACAGTATCCGAATGGTGGATTAGCACATTATTGAGTGCGATTAGGGAGGTTGTAGATATTTGAGGGTAAAAGTAGTGTAAATTGATTTTGTTTCATTTATTTTTACCCGCCATTGTGAGTACCATGGAGATAACAGGTCGAGACCAGCAAAATTTACTACAGGAAAACGGATGCGCGTGTAATGATCGGAGCACTCCTTTTAGTCAAATTAAGTTGTACGCAGAAAATAAAAAAAATAAACACCACTGTAAAACAGGTTGCTGGATTCGCTCAGAATCCAAAAAAAATATTTGCCGTTTTAAACTAAAAATATGGTCATCCCGTAGTCGTATAGCCTTACATACGCGCGATAAACTCCGGTAATTCGTGGTAACTCGTCACGCCACAGCTGCAGCTGGTCCTGTAATTTTACGTACTTTATAGATTTTTCATAAGAATAAATATAACTATCGTTGCGTCATCCCGTGGAAAATGTCACTTCCAGGAACTTACACAATATTATTGTACGTATCCGCTCCTCCGTGTTCCAGAAAATATCTATTCCGGTTATGCACTGCAGGATTTTGACGTGAACCGCGGTCGGTATAGATACGAGGACGCGCACGAGTCGATAACTGCACGTGGCGCACAAAAATGTTATAATAATTTATCGTTATACGTACATGGCAATAAAACGTCACGTAATTTCGCGGCCATATATAAATATTATATGAATTATGATCATCTCCATCATACCACTTAGCACGAGGTTTTATAATATTATATTGTAGTGAATTGTTCTCTCGGCCTTTTTGTAATTATAAAAAAAAAAAAAAAATGTGTAAACGGCCTATGTGCGTCGGTTTTTGATCGTTATTATTAAACGCACCGAATATACGACCTCGCGCTTATTGTATTGTACAACTTGTATACAAATTGTATACACACACACACATGACATTTTATATAAAACGGAAAGTTTAGTGCGGTATACCTGTTTGCCGAAGTAATGAAAGACAATATGACGTAATCGTCATTTGGGCTGTTGGTCGGGTCGGGGGGAGGGTGGATGTCGAGAGTCAGAAAAGGACTGAGAATTTATTTCCCAGAGGAAATCGTCGGCTCATAAGTTTTATGTTAAAAAAAAAAAAAAGGAAGGAAATACGCGCATAAAGGCGAGTGCGTCAGTGGTGTATACGTACATATACATATATACTCGTATACATATTACGAAACGAGGCGAAAATCAAATGGTACAACATACGCCCGAGTGTAATACTCTCGGACAGGCCACGTTGCCACGATCGTTGATCGTTAAAGTATATACATATACTATGTATATAAATGCGTTTTACTTCATCCGTCAGCTCTTTAAGTGTATCGTACTTAGTATGTGGGTGTGTATATACATATAGAAAATTGTGAACGCGAGAGAAGAACAATCATCAAACTGAACTGGGTTATAATAACAACAATGCAAAATTATTATTATTATTATTTCGTATGGCAACTGCAGTAACGCAGTTACACATTTAAAAAAAATTTACACATTTAATATTTTTAAAAAGATAACGAGCCGCGGGGTGTTGTGAATGTCACTTACTTGGATAAACATTTTAGAATGTATTGTTATTAGTTATTACTAAATAAATTTGAAAGCAACGATAGACAGTGGCGTAACTACGGGATGGCAAGGCACGGCAATGCCCCGGGGCCCTGGACTTGAAGGGGCCCTCGACCATCGTAAATAGGTGCATAAAAAAAAATTACATTCTAATACTAATACTAAAAAAAAAACACTTGATAGTTGATACTGCCCCGGGGACCCAAATTTATAGTTACGCCACTGAAGATAGATCATTGCATTCGATGAAACGATTCTGAGCGGTGCTTTGGTGTATAATTTAAGGTATTTAATAAAAACTAACTCTTTTTATGAATTAAATACCACAAAACCTATAATCGCTATAAATAATCCAAAATTAAAAGAAAGTTTTTGAAATTTTTTTTCTTCTTAATATATAATATATAGTTACAAAATTTGATGAATATTTCAAGTATCTCTAAAAGTTAATTTCAAATTACGAAAAAATAACGATAATCGATTTCGAGTAAATCGCGTTTTTACTGTTTTTATGGAATTTTTCGGTAGTTTTTGAGTTTTTTTTTTTTAGACGCTTTTGAGAAAATCGAAAAATGACCCCTCTAAATTACCAACTACGCGCAATTCGTTACCGGAAACAAACTATGACTATAAATATTGGAGCATTCCTTGTGGTAGAATTTTTGGGTACAGACAAAAAAAAAAAAAACAATATGACAATAAATTAAATAAATTTCTCAGGTAATACATATATATATATATATATATATGTGTATGTATTTGTAGTAAAAGTCAAATGTCTATATCTTAAGTCTTTATTCACTCAACGGACTTCTTTGTAACTTCAGTGATACTACTGATTCCCAATGTGAACTTTCTACTTGAACATTCGTCTGCAATATGCTTCACGGTCCGTCTGTCGTTTCCACAACCATATTCCGGGTTGTTCTTTAATTTCCACTTGTACATCACATAACCATACCTTCCGTGTCCAATTCTTATTCGATTTAGAATTGTCCATTACTATCGTGGGAGTTCGAACCATTCAACTCTTTGCGTGGGATCCTTTATAAACTCCTTTAATTTAACACCACTGAACCCATTCTGTCATTCTTTCGTACTGCATTATTGTAACTGAATGAGTACCCCGGCTTTGATTCACGGTGATTTTCTTAATTTTAATCTAATCTCTGGGGTGTTTTCTAGCCGCACGGTAGTAAGTTTCGTTTCAAAGTCCCGATTTCGCCTTCTATTCTTCTTATTCTGTATACACGCATTCTCATTCGCCTTTTCGAAAAAAAATATAAAACATAAACAGAAAACAATAAAATATCTATTCCATCGCACTAACAAACAAACTTCAAAGAGTAAAAAAAAAAAAAAAAACACTAAAAAGTACTACATCCCTAAAAACATAATTATATAGACGTTAGAAGGTTGCCTCTTTACCAGGTCCAAAATCGGACACTCACACATAACCCACTTCTTCTTACTGAGCAAGAATCCATTGCCCATATGCAATATTCATGTCAGGTTCACCTAACCTTTCAACACATAAATTTTGAATGCCCTGTATATGCATGAAAATATACGTTCGAGTCAGCATTGAAAAAGCTCTCGATGAGAAGAGCAAAATAAATGTATTGAATTTCTAACAAAAACTAACATTGTAAATACATTTCAAAAACCTGCACAATTTTTATTGTGTAATTATATGATTTACAATCAAAATTAACAATCTAAATGCACATCAGGCTAAAATAACGTGGGTTATCGAAGCCTAATGTGTGTGTGTGTGTAATAAAACCTTACATTCCATATAAAATACGTATTACGTCTGGACATGTTTTTGCTTTACTTTGTATTCCATAGTGAACTGTCAAGATAAATCCAAACGATATGAATAACGCGCGTATTTTATTTGTCAGTCTCCCTGCGGAGAACCCTATATACTCATACATATTTATATATGAAAAGTGGTGCGTTAATCTGGTGGTTAGATTTTTTTTTTTTCAAAAATATCATATTATATTATGTACACATCACAATTATCTATATGACAAATATTCGTGTAAATAATTGTTTGGATGTCGTTTACATTTTTTATTTACCTATATAATTTATTGTTATTACAAAGACCAGGTGAGTATTCTTAACTCAAATCAATTTATTTAAAAAATAATAAGTTCAGTTCAATTGAAAGTTACTTTTATATAAGACATCAAAAGTTAAAAGTAATTTAACTTTGTTAAAAATTTACATTTTCTAATTAGCAATAAAAAATAAAAAATGGCGTGAAAAAGAGATAAGACCTCCCCGGACGCGTCCTACATAATATTATAATCTTCAAATACTGCTATGTTTATCATTTATCAAACGCTATATTATTATATGAACAGTATACTATAATACTTTACATTGCCAATTTAACTGAATTATAATGGAAATACTTATAATGATTATATTAAGTATAATAATGATAATCCCTGAATGATTTTATGATAAATAAAAAAAAACACCGACATATAATTTGTTGAAAATCTTAGCAGATAATCACTGGCATTATTATAAAAATCAACTGCCCCGTGTATGTCAAATGTGTAGAAGCAAAATTTTTCAAAACATTCAACTGAAAACATAATATTAAAAAAACCAACTATATACTATAGCTATAACATGTATTTTTAAGTGCAAGAACACTCATAAATATTTTATAAAATCATTAATGATTCATGATTGTACGATTGTGTACAATTAAAAAAAAGAAAGCGAAGGATAATTCGTTTATTAATAAAATTGTGTTATATCTCAGTAGTGTGTAATTTATATACGAGTATGTATGTACTCGAAAAAAAGTAATTCGATTTTACGTTATCTTCTGCAGACTGTGTACATAATATTATATAGAATACAAATATAAATTAATGTTAAAAATAATCCACTTGACAACGTTTCATCATTACCCATCTTAAATAATCTAATAATATTTTATTTTGACTTGCTATCGAAAAGGGGATAAATCAAAGATTATTCGTCAGAGATATCCAATTACTATATAGTTGAAATGACACCACACATCCTTTTCTGTTTTTCGTAAGACAGTGCTCAAAATCTCAAAATCTACTAATTATGCATTTTAATATAAAATGTAGTAATATTTATTTATAATTTAATAATTAAAGTTACATATCATAATTTTACGATATTAAATTTAAATTTTTAATGTTTTAAGAAGTTTTAATTTGTATATTTTTAAATTGCGATATCAAGAAACAATGTTATAAACTGAAACGTAGACGACAAATATTCGGAAAACGTTGACATTACCCTGTTGTATGTCGCACGCTGTTCCTCTACAACGAATATAACGTAATCACCGGTGGCATATTTATGGTGGATGGTTATGAGTAAATTATGCCACTTGGCGAGTTATTTCTTTTTTTTTTATACTCCTCTTTTATCGGAGGTCGGAAATTATCATGGTCATATGGTGTTGGTTCTTGACAGTCTTGAAGAATTCCGTGGTGTTGTTGTATTAGAACCATTCTCTCAGATTTTGCATTCAGCTTGTTCTAGGTCTTCCACTGCTCGCCTTTCCGCATAATTTCCCTTCTACTCGTAGTATGAGATATAAGAGTTAAAACTTCTCACCCCTCAGCATATGGTCTAAAATATTGCAGCTTTTTAGATTTAATACTATTTATCACCTTTGGTTCCTTCCTACTCTTCTCAAAACTTCTAACTTGTGACTTTGTCAACCCAAGATATGTTGAAAATCCTAAATGTACTAAAATTTGCTATTACTTTCACAATCAACGAAACACAATTTCAACACTTTAAATAGCAAGAATAACTTTTGGGGGGTTTAAGGGGGGTGGGTGGAAACCCCTTGCACCCACCCCGTATCTACGCCACTGAGCAACACCATGAAATATCTGCAATTATTTGTACATATACCTACTGTACTGATACGCTATTATATTCTTCAAGTTTTTAGAATTTTGAGCATGTCCAGTTTGAAAATGAATTACTTATTCCTCAGAATGTCGAACAGTGAAAAAATATTTTTAAAAAGTGAAAAAAAACGTTAACGATTTTAACTTGAGTTTTATATAGGTTCGCCTATACGTATCTGTATCTACGTCTATGCACATTGTACCGATTTTCGTGTACTCTTAAAATATACATATTGTTATATATAAAAATTGCACTCACACACGTTTAGCTGAATATTCTGTCGAAAGCACGTACGCAATTTAATAACAAATTTACGCGCGACGAACAAAACTCACGCGCCTGTATATTTGACTGCGGGTGAAGAAAAAAATTACTCTCGTCCATCACCGCGGTTAGGTTCGTGCGGTTTATTCTTTCTGTTTTTCACCATCAGTAACTTATATAATATAATATTTTGTTACGTGATAACTATTTGAAAGCTTCGACGTAATAAAAATAAAAATCTCATGTTTGCAATAAATATTACACTATATTCAATGATTAGCGTTTGGCGTGGACCGCGTGTCTATGATACTGTATATGCAGTAGAACCTCGATAAGTCGAAAGCTTTGATAAGACGAAATAAATGCCGTTCCCTTGCGAAAATCTAGATTACTCGAAAGAAAAACTATAGGTAACTCGAACATTCTATGTTCCGAATACAGGCGGATAATGACGATTCCTTATTGTTGGTACCCAACAATCTAGTAACGTGGACGATAAAGTGTACACTGCTCTAAATGTGGAAAAAATTTTTTATTGATAATAGCATGTGTAAGAACCAAGCTCAAAGTAAGATATCAAATTATTTCTTGTAAAGTTGTAGGTACACATTTTTTATCATATTTTTTAATAATAATTTTAAAACAATACTAATGTTTAATAACAATAATAATACACGCTGTAATTTATATGTAATAAATAATAATAAAAAAACGTTAATACATCATAAAAACTCATTAAGTCGAATTTTTTTCTTAAAACCTTGATAACTCAAAAACATAGTAAGTCGATAAATCCTAAAAATTTCATTTCCTCTAAAGTTCGACTTATCAAGGTTCCAATATATATATATGTGTGTGTGTGTGTGTGTGTGTGTGTGTGTGTTGCAGTGTTTGTGTGTATTTCCATAGACGTTATTCGTTCGTCATTGATTATTGTGAAGATTATTATTATTATTATTATTATTATTATTATTATTGTTTTTTGTTAAATAATTATCGTGTTTTCTTTTTTAGTAAGCCGATAAAATATGTAATGTTTACTTTATGATATTTTTGATGAGAATTAAAAAAAAAAAACAATAAATTTTCAATGCACCTATACAGTTTGATCAGCTTATTTTACCTTTTTTTTCTTTTTAATTATTATGCTATATTGTTTGATTGTTTTTCAATATATTTTTTTATCATAATGGAAAGCAATACGGACAATATAAACAATAAAGAGATAATACACGAAAGAGCGAATGAAGGGCTCCTGTAAGTCCATATTTTAAAATTATTGGGAGAGAGAGAAATTAAACTGAAAAAAATTTTAATTTATTTGTTTTAACATTTCAAATTGTTGTTAAAAAATAAACTGGAAAAATACTTTATGAAAATTGTATTGATTCGCTCATCAAACGGAATACCGTCACGAAGAGATGTTTTCCTGGCGGGCACAAAAAATTAATAACATCGGATTTTCTCTTAAAAATGCCTGCGGAAATGTATACCAACTGCAGATACGGTCAAATTATCTCATAATTATTATTATTCACCTGGTTTTAGCCGTAGGTATAATTAAAAAAACAAAATATACGGGGAATTTGGTTTGAAAACATGTATATTTATTAAGAGAATTATGCGGTTAAAATCAAATTTTCGGAATGATTACCTTGCCTTCACTCTATTCGTCAATCCCACAATGGTTTTGGACGTCGGTAACGCTGATCACGATTCGCGGACTCGTATAACGTTATGGGCTTTGACGGCATTGTAATAAAATTATTATATGCATAGTAAACTAACTACACGCAATAACTCGACGTCTATATAATATTATTATGTATACCTTTAAATTCCGATTTATGGTCGAATATAAAACATCTTCGTCGCCGTTTAGAATCAGATAAGGCACTAGCCATCCTGCAAAGTCGCAAAATTGTAAGATTGTTGGCGCATGAAATGCAAATCGATCAAACAAAACGCCATCGTTATTTTAATCGCGTGCCGCCGCCGGTCTTCGCTACCATTACCTGCAGTATGAAGGTGAATAATCACGGACAGCCGATCAAATGACACAAACACACGCATAGAATATCATTATAACATTTTATCTGTTTTCTCGATTAAAATTATTTATGTTTAATAATATACGTGAATTTTACTATTGTAAGCAGTGGCTCCGATAAGTTATAAATAGAGCATATTATTGTAGATGAGCAAATATAATCCAAATGGGTTCCATTTACAAAAAATAACTATAAGCTCTCCGAATTTATACTTTTTTTCTTTAATGATCCGTACGTGAAATACAAAAAAAAAAAGATATTTAAATTATAATCCAAAATTAAATTAATAAATATAATCAATTGACCTAGTAAACAAACTGTTGAATACCTTTCAATTTTAACACCAAGTTCAACAAAACTTCTGAGACGACCGTGATCGTGGCCAATATGAAGACCGTATATTGCATATTGTAATTATCTCAGTATCTAAAATATAGATACGTTTTTATATAAAAATACATAATATATATATATATATATTTTTTTTTTATCACTTGGACAATATTCGAATATACTGCAAAGTGTCACACGAATATACAATAATCATTTGTTCTATTCGCAGTATTTTATTTTTCAAATAACTTTTAAACTTTTGCGCTATAATAAATATAATTTTCATTTAGTTTTAATTAAGAAAATCGAAATAATACGATTATTTAATTTATATGTTTATTTAAAAATATATAATTCGGTGAATTTAAAATATAAATTCGAAATAATTTTCGGAATAGTTTTTAGAGAAGATTTTGTGTGGTTTTTGAAGGCTAAGTGAAGTATAATTGCAAAAAAAAACTTCTTTTTTGTGTGTGTGTGTGTGTAGTTGTTCAAACAAATTAAAACGCGAAATATTTTAATGGATGTAGGTACTCAACTATAAATAACCGATTGCTGCTTAGTCTGCAGAAGGTGGCGCGTGTAAAAAAACATTTTATTAAGACCCTCTGAGTTCACCACAAAATTTTATATATTACATATTATTATGCGTGTTGTTGGCATTTTTATGAGACACGTCTCTTGTGCAAATATCATCACGTTTAATATTATATATAAATACATAATATATATATATATATATATATATTATATATTCTTATTCTAACTTTTGACGTGCCGAAAGGTAGGTATACGCAAACAAAACAATAATAATATTCGAATGTTCGCGGATACCATATTATAACGAATGCGGTTTGTGGCGAATTATTTATTTTAATAAACTAACAAATTCATATAAATGTGTAGTGCGTATACATATCGTCACCCTAAATATGTAAGTATATGTATCAGAAAACATAATATTTGTCGTTGGGAATCAAGTACGTATTGTTAAACTTAATTTTCCACGTTATTTCAAATTAAATTCTGTTGTTCGAATACTTGTCTCTGTACATATATATAGAATTACTACTTACATTCAGTCGTGACCGACAGAAAAAGGGATCGCAGGATTTATAACGAAAAACGAAAGGGCTTCTATATTTTCGATGAAAAAAATTTCAGAATGGGTAATTAAATATTCTCAATTATTGATTAATGATTTCCCCAGTTATACATTATAACGAATCATTAAAATGTTATATAAATTCGCATGATACTCGTATATTAAATGTACAATATATGAAATCAGAAATCAAATCTAATAGAATATCACCAAAAATATACTTGTATATACTTTTAAACGTTTTTCCAACCATTTCCAATAAGTCCGAATATGATTTATAGGGGAATAATTTTATAAAATTGTGCTATAATATGAACGTTGTAATTCCAACTTCACGTATTTTAAAAATATGGCACTGGTTTCAACCGTTACCTTTATATAGAAATTAAAAAAAAAATGTTTTAATATTTTCAAATGCAGTAAGTATTGAAACAAAATCGTTCCTACAAAAATTTTAATTATTTCTTCCTCTTCCCCCACACCAAAAAAAAAAAATATATATATATATATAAATTGTTGTTATAATATAACTGCGTCAATATTGAATGTGTATTAAAAATTGTTTTTTCAGACAAATTTTTTAAAAGTAATTAAACACTTAGTTATTGTTATATACTTATATCTTTATTTGTTATTCTTCAGAATAAAATATTATTTCCTAAAAACTATACAAAATACAAGCAATACAATAATTTTGTGTAATTCTATTCAAAATAGATTTTATACGACCAAATAAAAGTAATTTATTTTACAAAATTGAATAACAAAATTGAAAACGGTGCATTAATTTGTACCATTTTAGACCTAAAAGCTAGACAAAAATTCGACCACTTAGAAAGAACCAAATTTAATTCTGAAAAAAGATTTTAAATTGTCAGCCTCTTTTCTAGGTTATGTAGGAAGTCGATTTTTAATTAAATGTTTCATTATTTTTTAAATTTACCAGTGACAAACGTAAAATAAATAAGAAATTGAAAAGAAATTAAAAAATAGTTTAAATTAAAAAATTTTAAAAGTCGACTGTCTACATAACCTAGAAAAAAGGCCGACAATTTTAAATCCTTTTTCAGAATTAAATTTGGTTCTTTCTAAGTGGTCGAATTTTTGTCTACCTTTTAGGTCTAAAATGGTACAAATAGGTAATGCACCGTTTTCAATTCCCTTAAAATCGAATAATTTATACAGATCCATCATGGTCACATGCAAAAAACAATTATTATTAATTAAAAACTGGTAAACAGTAAATACTGACACTCGTATTGCGAATCGGTGAAGGAAATTTCATTTTTTTTTTACTTGTTAGATTAAAAACACGAGCATTACCAAGAAGAAGAAAAAGAATTAAACAATATTTAACGTTCGTATTCCTTATAGAATAGGTATAACGAATCAATATTCACGTCGCTATATAGACATTTAAAATATTACACTTAATGGAATTCGTCTTTTCCTCCGTTATTTCTCAAAATAAAAGGAATTAATTCTATAAGAATAGGTTTCTATTTGGAACGCGTTTCTCATCAATAACTATACATTTAAAAAGGGAGACGTTTAAAACGTTTTTGTTTTATGAATAATAGAGAGTTTCTGCGATTCGTAAAATAAATCACGAGAACGAGAACGACAAACTTGTCTAAAAAACTTGTCTAAAACGTATACGAGAAACACAACGCGAAAAACCAGTTTTTGCGATCCGTGTACGAGAAACGTAATAATAATATATTGAACTATATTGTTGACATTTTTGGAAGTAACAAATTTCCCAAAAACAATTTATTTATATAACGTTTATCAACGTTTAATACAACATATTTTTTGGAATTTCTCGAAAATAATCTAAATTTAGATACCAATAACGTTCACTTATTGTGAAACTCCACACGTTGTCGTATACGAGAACGACAAACAAAATACGAGAATACTGCGCATGCGCATTCCAACGGTCACGTGATTTTCTCGTATACGAGAAACAAAATTACGAGTCGCAGAAACTCTCTATTATATTTCATACATTATTTAATGAGATTTTGCTCAATTTACTATAACATAATATACCTAATATTACATAAATAATTGAAAAAATGATGAGCATTAATGTAGTTTTGTTGCGTAATAAATTGTTTTTTTTTTGTTAATCGTTAAACGTCGTGTTATTTTTTCAACTTTGGAGTCAGAACAATCAACGAAAAACCGTTCATGTTATCAATCGTAAACGTAACGTCACACTTTTTGTGTCTATTCTGTGCTAAACGATTGGAAAGGAAAAACTTGTACGACACTGCGCATTCCATCGGTTCCCCGACCGGCGACCACAGTCTTATCAACATCATAAAATAAATAAAACTGTTTACGACCACTATGATCATTAGTAATATTGGTAATGTGAAACATAAAAAAATAGAATTATACGGTCAATGGGGAGGCTTCAGCCCTTGGCCCCCTTGCGTACGCCACTGTAGTACATAATAATAATAATAATAATAATGATGATAATAAAACGCGTGTCGCGGTCCGCGGACGACATTCAGGAGATGTGAAAACATAAGCCTTGCAATAGAAAAGTATTTTATGCAGGGTTCGTTGCAAACATTCTTAACCTAAAACAGTATAATATGCTTACACAGGTATTCTATTTGTTAGATCGGTTTTTTTTTTTTTTTAATTTTCAAAATTATATTTGTTAAAATGTTATTTTTTAGAGTACAATTAATTATTATGCGTGTAATTATGTATTTTGAATAAAATAAATAAATAACAGTTGATTGAAATCATTAATATGAATGGAAATATTATCCGTGTTCTCAATAAAAAATAAAGGTGCACAAATGTATGAAATACCAAGTATTTCATATCTATTTATGAAATAACACGTTTGCCCCGCCGACGGACTTTGACCCGTATTCGCGGACGGTCCGCATTGTATTCGCCGCCTACAGACTCTGACCCGTATTCGTATATAAATATAGCGTTTACGCAAAATTGGAGAACGCAAAAAAAGGTAACGCTCGACAATTTTCACTCCTCGAGCGGACATGTCTAGAAGCCGTATATATTATATAAGATGTTTTCAATAATACGCAATAATAATAATAATAATAATAGCTTATTTAATAGTCGATTTTCATTCTGCCCGCGGCACGTCATCATTCGCCTACACACTCCATTGCATATCAATTATGTACATTATTACACTAGTGCCCGCGCGGTATACCTTCAGACTTCAGTCCACTAACCCGATTAAGGGTGTTAATATAAATGTTACCGATAATACACGCGGCTATACTTTAATCGTGTTTACATTTTATTATTATCGTGTAGCCACCATAAAATTAAAATAAACAAGTTTGTAATCCAAGAATTTTTTATTTTGATTTTCCTCCCCAATATAACTCAATTAAATATAATATGTTGTTGGAATTTGAAATACGTCGTGACAATTGCTCGAAAACAGTTAATTGAACCGCGGCGACAATTGATCGAAAAATTGATCGACAATATAATATTATAATTTAATGTTTAATAATAAATAATATAACCGCGCGCGCTATGTATGTTTGTCAGTATAACAATGTGTACATAAAGTAATACAACTTGAATAAACTTGAAGCTGATAATTCTATATGAAATCCCACGAAGATGATATTTAATTTTTCAGCCATTTAAATCACTGCAAATTGTTTGCATTTTCGCTATCCTAACGCGATAAACCTTCTTTTTCTTTGAAAATTCGTTCCTGGAAATATACTGTTATATTTTGAACGGATTGTTACTTCCTTCCTTTTTAAGCTTCGATAAACGTCATATAGTTGGATAGATTTATTTTTCAGTCAATCATAGGCGGAAATGGGAGGGGCTTAGGGGGGCTAAGCCCCCAAAATATCTTATAATTTGTATGTATTTTGGATATTTGACTGATTATAACTGATGTTAAAAATGTTAGCCCCCCCCCTCCAGAAAATTTAATAGATTTCCGCCTATGCAGTCAATTGTCATTCGATTAATTTGTTGTCGAGTAATTACCACTCGTGATCAATTGTAATTCGATCAATTATCGTTCGATCAATTGTTTTAGAGTAATTGACGGAAAACCATGTTATTGAACACACTTTTTTTGTTGTTTTTTTCAAAGATGCTTAATTTTTCATTGTTTTTTCACGATGTTTTGTGTATACATATATATATATATATATATATTATTCCGGATCATATAATTATAATTGTGTAATCTGTAAATATATCACAATATGAATGATAATGAAATGATTAAATAGAATATAAATATAAAATATTTTTAATAAAATATTTCAATGTTTCAAATTTTTATGGATAAAGAAGGTATTATTCGAGATAATTC
This sequence comes from Slavum lentiscoides, assembly GCA_032441835.1. Classification (NCBI taxonomy): domain Eukaryota; kingdom Metazoa; phylum Arthropoda; class Insecta; order Hemiptera; family Aphididae; genus Slavum; species Slavum lentiscoides. Next base: position 22,218,569 of record CM063710.1, on the reverse strand, counting down.
CTTGGAATTTACTAAAAACGAAATAATTGAAAACATTAAAAAGTAAATGTATTGTGAAATGTGTGCTTAAAACATTTTAATGATTAAATGTCAGAATTAAATAGAAGTTGGTATTGCACTTTACATGCAAAACGGTGTGACCGTCGCAGCATTACTCTGCTTAAAAAAAAGAATAATAATAATTAATAATATTACAAAAACACCTGTTATGTTTAAAAAAATGATATGATATTACTATAAGTATACATTTTTTTTTTTACAGATAATGCGACAACTGTTCATTGTGAGTTGTACATTCGGAGTTTTGGATCCATTAGTCCGGTTACCATGGTGAGTACTTATGAAACTTATGTGCACTATATATGTTAAAAATGAGACACGTTAAAATCTAAAATACTTTTTATTTCAAAATGAAAAATTAATAAAATAATAATTATTAAACAGGTTACATTATACCATAAATAGTAATATTATCATCGAGTTTATGATTCTTAACAGAAAAAACATTTTGGACAATTTTATAAATAGAATATACCTATTCTCGCATATCTATTATCCGTAGTTCTAAATATAGTCATGTAACGTATTCTCTGCTTATTTCAACACATTATACGTTACACTCGTTATGAAAGTATATAGGTTTTCAGAGGTTATCAAAAATGTATTAGTAACTTGATATCATTTTATGGATTTATTAATACATAAATAAGGTTTGTTCATTATTAACAATCCTTTTTTTTTTTTTGGAAAATTTCTTAGAAAATAAATTCATTTATATATTTTATTTATCAAAATATTTCTGGGTTTAAATGTAATCTTTTAAATAGCTTATTCCCCGTTGTTATATCCCACTTATTTATTTATGAAACTAAATTTAACAAACTTTACTCTATTATTTTAACAACTACTGCTGTAACTTTAATAGGTATATTGTGTAATATAAAAAAACATTTATAATTTGTTTTTTTTTTTGTTATTTCGAAAGCGACGTCTAACAAAATTTTCTATTATACATCCCTACTTTACTTAATTTCGGTATAAAAATACTTAGTCGTACCACAATTGCAATATAAAAAAAAAATATGTTGTTTTTATCTTTATGCATAACTTTTGCTCATTATATTTAATTACATATTAAAATATTACGCCAACGATTTTCGAGAAGTATTATTATACTTATTAATTTAATAATAATAATAATAATAATAATAATAATAATAATAATAATAATAATAATAATAATAATAATAATAATAATAATGATATTTACAAACGTTCCCATTTAATTTCAAATTTTTTCCAAACAACAATCCATTTTATGCTGTAAATGAAATGCTATACATCTAACCTTAATTTTTTTGATTTTCATTAGAATACACATTACCTAATTATTGTATAAGTTACAATATTTACAAAAACAATCAACGAACAGTGAAATACCTTATATTATACTATGTAATTCAAATAGAATCTTTAAAAACCGTTGTACATACTTAAATAGGTACATAAATACGTCGTACTTACGCATATCATTTAATTATTCAAAGTGCAACCAAAATACGTATCCGAACTGATTTAATAATTGTTGATCCTTATACTTCTACAGACTATATCTTTAATAGATGTAAAATTTTTGGCACTGTAGTCTGTAACATAACTCGCTTACAAATTATTAATGAACAACTCAAATGATATTGTACGTCAGAGACTTATTATAGAATGTAATTCAATTATTAATGCAAAATTCAAGTACAGTTCGTCCGTGACGTTATTTCAATGAAATAAATAACATTCGTTCATAATTCTGTTATTTTAAGTGCTGCAGATTACACGTAAATGTAAGAAACACGAAATGTACTCACGCGAACAAATATCATAAGTTATAATAATGAATTTACAACGCTATATGCTTGATGGAAATAGTTATGTTATTATTTTTTTTTTAATTTACACGATCAGTGGCGTATTTAAGGGGATGGTGGACAGGAGGCTCGTGCCCCTCCCCACATTTTCTGCGTATTTATATATTAAAGATATATTTGAGAAAGCTCAATAATTTGCTAATCATCAGTTTTATATCGATGTAAAACTCCCACGAATAACAAATAAACAATGTTCTAATATTATCCATCAGAGTCATTTAGTCCTGAAAGATTATATTATATTTATTATACGTACATTGATTTTATAACAACAGAAACGGAACACAGGTTTTTAACAAAAAATAATAAATTTAAACTGTATAATTCCAAAGTATTAATGCTGATATTTCAAAGGTTTTAGAAGCTGCAGAATTGTATACACATTGATTTACCGGGTACGTTTAATGAATTTCAAGGATGATTAAAAACGTGGAATATATTGTGGAAAAAACCTGTCATGGCCTGCGCCTTAGAAACAATTATCGTCTCCACTTTTAGATTTCTATTCGAACATTAAAAGATTTTTAATAATATTTGCTATATTTCCTGTATACCTATTTGTACGTCTGAAAAGTCATTGTAACCACTAAAAAGAATTAAAACCTGCTTTAGGTGAACAATGGAAGAAGGCCGACTGAACGGTTTAGCACTCCACAACGTCCATCATGAAATGATTGGGTACAGCCCATTTGCGCCCCAGAGTAGCCCAAATGCGCCTCGAGGGATATGGACAGATGCGGCAGGAAGATGAGATACTACCTGTCGATTTATAGCTTATATGCGCCCATTTCGTATGCAACGTTGCCGTCATGATTCATACATATATATAAGTTTTTTTTTTTTAATTCTGAGCGTAGAAACACCAAACGCCGCCGATAAGATTGCAAAACACGCATACACAGAGAGAACTGTCACAAAATGCAATTAAGATAAAGTGGACAAATGTTCGATAATATTGTGAAGCAGTAAATATTTTCATTTTTCTCATCGGTATTGCACCGTATTCTAGCATACAGATCGGCAACGTTGCTCAAGCGTTTTTATTAAAAACGTTTCGGGCGCATGTGGGCTATGATTTCGGGCGCAAATGGGCTATAAAAAAGGTGTGATGGGCGCAAGTGGGTTGCACCGAAATGATTATATAAATCCTGATGAAGTAATTAATGTTTACGCCAACAAAAATCCAAGACGTCTATATAACCTAGCTATTATAACATTCATAATTAATACAATACGCAAAATAATTTTTAAAGTTAAATAAATATTATATTAAATTAAATTTCGCTTATTATAGAAATGCTTTTATTTTGTCGTTAAATTCGTATTTTTTTTTTTGATAGAAATGTGATTGTGAATATACCCATTTTAAATTTTGTTAGTGCCCCCCCCCCGCCACCAATTACACATTTCTAAATAGGCCGTTATAAAAATATATAATATTATACAGAGTAAAACGAGCGAAGTTCCTTAAAAGGATCGAAACCGCACACATATTTTCTAAACGCCATAGCACAATGATCAAGACCAAAATGCATTTGACTAAAATTCGATCGCTTAAGCCGGGATCCCGCGGCGCGTGTGTGCGCGTCATAGTAAACGCGCCGTGGGACTGGTGACGCGTGCATGCGCGTCGTGCGGCGCGTGGTTATCCAACGATTTCGATCTGTGTCACGCGCCACAGGAAAAATTGCGCACGTCATATCAATTCAACGGCGAGTCGGTTTCGCTGTATTTTAATTTTGTTTGTTTATACCACAGTTCAGTGACGTATTTCAAATTTTCGTCGGCCCAGGGCTAATATTTCTTGCCGCCTCTTCCCCTGGAATTCAAGACTATTAATATAGGTATTAATTAAGGAAATGTATAAAATTTAAAAAACATTTAGTAATTTACATAAACAAACACCTTTATTTTTCTTAAAAAAAACCTTAACTCTAAGTTAAAGTTCACAAATTATAAAATTTTTTTGATTTATGAAATTATAAAAAAAAAACACAAGAACGTATGAATAGAAAAAAATATGTAGCTATAGTTAAAAATGTTTACGACGAGATTTCTTACATTCGAATACAGTAATTAATTTGTCTACAAATGTCGTTTTCGGTGCGCTAAGAACAGCAGAACTGTTCAAATGATCCTCTGGTAAATGACATAAATAAATTCTTGAAACTATGTTTATTTAGGGAAATATATATATCACTGTTATATTATTTTCTTTTAGCAATATACCGATTTCCAATACTGTACGTGGAATTTTTTTTTTTTTTTTTTTTTTATAGTTATAAGATAAAAATAACGAATTGACTCGAAATTATGCCGCCCTTAAAAATGTGCCACCTAGGGCTGTAACCCCTGGTTAGCCAAAGGATAAATACGTCCCTGCCACAGTTGTGTATATAACACTTTTTAAAAGTAAAATTCAGTATAATAAAAGTTATATTTAAAAATATAATTCAATAATATGAGTAAAATGAAATATAGCTACAAATTACTTATTCCGACTTTTATAATATGCATTAACCCTGCGCAATAATAGCTTCTTGTTTTTGCAATTTTCTTTTCAATTTTATTCATGCGGTAATTTGGCCACCAAGTATAAGATATACAATATGCTGTTGCACAAACAGCAGGTTTTGATTTTTGATCAGTATCCATACCAACACGCGTTCACGCTAAACAAAATGTTATACGCGAAAAATGAACATGGGACGAATGAACCGTGACGGGCGCGTCTGGAAACGCGTTGTGGGAATACGCTCCGTGCGGGATCTCACAGACGCGCATATGAAATTTGCGCGTTATAGGATTTATACACGCGCCACGCGCCGTGGAATCCGACCGGCTTTACAATTTTTACAAATTACAGATTTGCGAACCTTGTACACCACCATTATTTCGTACAATCGCGTATTTTAATTAATAGCGTTGCAAAGGAGTTTACATTATATTTTGGTGAAGACAACACTGTGTCCGCGGAGATGTTTATTACTTATTGCATAATATCCAATAATAGTTCACTATTAATGTGACGCATTATTTGCGTCAACTTTGTCCTTTACTGACTATTTCAATAATATTTTTCCACCGACGAATTACGATAATTTTTTCAACATTAACGACTAATTAAATTACGAATATATTATACAGCAATTGAGTCAAAATTATGACGATAATAATAATAATAATAATAACAATAACTAGGCGTTGCGCTAGTGTGTAGTACAACGACAAAAATTCTGCAGTACCAGCTATTGTTCATTGGAAAAAAAATCATTGGAAATAAAAATTACTAATATACCATACCACATAGAACATAACAGAAACGACACTGACCGGATTTCCTTTGTTCAGTCAGTATATTTTTCGTTCTACTCGAAATCAGCTGACGCGTCTCATCACCACGAGATATCTATAATATTTTTCAATCGCGAATAAAATAATATATAAATAGTCTCAAAATCAGGGTTTTTTTTTAATAAGCAATGGAATTGTTGAAACGTTGGAAGAACCAGTATTTACTATATTATTTTATTTTTCATTTATTCAAATGTATTCAATATAAAATGTTATTCAAATGTAGCAATTAGCTTGCGATTCTTGAAAGGGATCATTACGTTTGTGCTACAACGCACTGCGGCATATTGTTCTAAGATTTGATTATCGTTTCGACGTTTCATAGCGGAATAAACGTTACTAACTTCAACGCGGTGCTTCGCGGGTTCGTTGCCAACTGCGCGGCCGGGCCTCGTGAATTTTATAAATAAATTTTTATCACCCGTTTCTCTCCTATTACGTTCTATGACTATACCTAAGGCCCACGAGAGAAGGAACCCGTGTCTCGACGAAAACGTGTCGAGTTCGCGCAGCCCCACCAAAAATGTAGCCCACTAGCGCCACCTCTCTGATCACTGTTGGCAACGGTACGCGGCGCTGTACAACTAATCCAAACGCGTGCTCGTTTACTGATATTTAATATTTGAATGTGGGGAAATAGAGCCTCGGGGCGCCCAACGCCGTTTGTTGCATGCGCGAAACGAGTTCCTTCTCTCTTGCGCCTCATTAGTATACATAAAAGCAATTTATAATAATAACCAAGGTGAATAAAGTGTTGTTTAAAAGTTTATAAAATTTGATTTGAATTTTGTAAGTTAACGTACAAATTACGGAATTATAAAAAAATACTTATTGACGAATATGTTTTAATCGGTTTTGAGGCACAGGCTGGCATCAATTTTTGTGCAAGGTTCAATTAACTATAGATATATTTATTTTGACACAAATTATGTTCAACTTGAGAAGGGTCCATCTAATATTGTTGGTTTAGGCTTAGCATTCTTCTTGTATCTTGTGAAAATACGCATATGAACTTAGTTTTGATACTTGTACAATTCTAAAACGTTTTTAGCACACAAGCCCGCCTGATAACAACAACAAAAGATAATAGCAGTGTATACTGTATATTCATACTGTACAATTCATTTTGGTATAGATTTTCATAAATTTGAATGTCTGTAAAGTAGTTCTGTAAACCAAGGTGATTTTCTCGATTTACAATAATAATAATAATAAATCAATCAATCAAACGGATATGATGAAGACAACGGACTTGATTCGTCTATATCGAACCGGGATTTGCTATTAGTCAGCTTTTAACCTGACCTAACCTAACCTATCACGTGTGCATTAAGTACATATTTTCTTCGACTTATCCACATTATAACGTAGTAATTATCGTCGGCGTCCTTTCCCTCTCACAATAACGTGCCGAAATACGTTATGATGCGCCCCGACGAAACAAACGACCACCACCGCTCCGTTAATTGTATCTCGGTAACGCAGCAGTCGTCACAAACAAACGGATGTCTAATGATGACTAGAGGTAATTTCATTTTTCTCGTCGCTCGCGGCGTACCCGCGTACACCCTTCGATTTTTCGCTTCTCCGAAAATCATGACAAGACTATACAAACAGTACGTGCCCGGGATTCGAGAGAGCGTAAATACTGTGTGATTACCATTTACTTATAATTTACACGCGCCAAGACGCCAAACAACTTTACACGACGAAGGTTTAGGCCACACGCTACCATTTAATAACAGTTCAATGGGATAATTTCAGAAAGAGAATAAAATTAATAAATATGGGTTGAGGCGGACTGATTTATAACAAATTTGATTGGAAATTAATTACATAAATAATAAAGAATTTTTTTTTTTTTTAAAACGTTTATAATATCGTGATTTGAGTTTAAATTGAGTACCTAATTGTAAAAAACGAAATATGCGTTCGTATGCTCAAAAACGTTTTGAACGTGGTCGATTTTTTTTTTTTGTAATAAAACATAACTTTTAAAAATATTAAAGAATAGTTTAAATACTAAAATATTATTGTTCAGCCGTACATAAATCGTTACAGACGACTGGTATAATGCATATATATCGACAAGAATTAATTGATATTTAAAAATTGGTAATCAAAAAGTGATTATGAGATCAATAATACACATACATATGGTGTTCATTTTTTATGGCTTTTTTACTCACAAGAATAGGAGCACGGTAAACGTATAAAACTATTTTAGAAAAGCCCATTTCGTGTGTACTATATGTCATCTATATATTATATAGGAATATATGTAATTTGAAATAATAATAAATATCATCGGTCAATAATTTTCACGGAAAACGTATAAAATTTTTATTTAATTTAATTTTTCTAAAATAAGCTATTTAAATAGGAAATTTATGTTCATAATTGACGAATATGCAACTATATACTAAATGTGTTTCCACGTTTATAATCTAAACTTCCTGAATCGAATTTTTAATATATCATGTTTTTTGTGTTAACAATAATTAGGAATGCGCGAATAAAATGTGTAAAGTTATAAACAAAAACGTCCGAGTTCTAATCGTATAACATAATTTATCATCTTTACATTATCAATACAACTTATACAGATTATAAAATGAAACACGTTTTATTTATACATTTTAAATTAACGTTGTCGCAAAAAGATTTCATTTCGACGCATCGATTATAAAATATTATGTAGGCATTAAAACGAATAATTTTTTTTACTGCTGGATTCTGTACCGAAAACGTTAATGGCTTTTTAAATTCAGCTGGTTGGGTAGCTGAACACGCTAAAATGGCGTAAACGTATTATTTCAATATCTTCACAAATAAAAAGATAGAATTTGTGAAACTTACTACAATAGTTTTATGTGTATTTGAATTTACAATTAGTACAATGCATCGTTTTTAAAACGACCGAAAACTAAAACTCGAATAAAAGTTGATATCGCTTATGCTCATTTTTATCGTTGTTTAAACTTGTTTAATACATCGTTATACTCAAGTTTCAAAAATTGAATATTTGCATTTATAAGTTTTAAATATTAACGTCACTTTGTATTTTGTTTCGATTGTAAAGATGGTATTTCTTACACAAAATCGGCACAATTACATCTGTTACCTATTTAAAAAAAGTTATGAACAAAGTTACACAATAAACTTTTGTCCTGACAATCGAGAAATTCGATATGTACCTATATAGATGGTTTCTGTTATTTGCACGTAACCGAGTGTTTTTTCATTTATATTATATTTTATAACTGCTTCAATATATACACGTTGGTTTTCATTAATCAATTTTCAAAAATAACATTACCTACTTAATTCTAACAAAATAGCCCTTGTGGCTAGGATTCTAGTGATGAAAAAAATAAATGCTCCTATCCTGTTAGGATTTACGTTTAGGCTAAACATTTAGAAAGAAGTAAGTAAATTCGAGAAAATTTATAAATTTATTATTTGCAACGGCGTCGGCTCGTGGGTATATATTATAATATATAGTATCTTAGACAAGAACAGAATATTATTATAAATGCAGAAATATCAATATAATTTGTTGAATTTTTTTTGTTTTTTTCTTAGTGATTGCGTACATTGTGTATTTCCTCCACTTTGATCGCTATATTATTTTGTAAATTATTTTCAAATTTATAATCCAAATAGACGTTTTTCGCAAATGTAGTAATATAAAAAGCGACTACGTATGCAATTTAAGTAGCAATGAAATAATAGGTTTATTTAATGATTGACGATTGTTCATATTAATGTAATTGTTTTTTTTTTTTTTAAGTTAATTAATACAAAATTTCAAAAATCAATTACTTTTTAAAAATTAAAGACGTTAAAAAATACGACTCCTTAAGTCGTATTGATAAATAGTTCAATAAAATTCTCCCAATATATTTTCTATTCTTGTGTTTTATTAGTCTGCAACGATTTATTGTTCATATACTAGACGACTTTCAGTCTTATAAGAGTTTTTTTCACAACAAGTGACAACGTCGACAATTTGGTGGTGGATAAAATAAAATAATAATAATAATAATAATAATAAAATGTAGCGAGTCGTGGATGCTGTGGATGTCGGTTCAAATGGGATACGTATAGAAATATAGAATGCAGACATTTTATAGGGTTGTATTATTATTTTCAATTTAGAAGCAATAATAAATCATTGTATTTGAAAAACGATTCAGAGCGACGCTTGTAGGTTATTAATTCATATTAATTTTCGTTATAACAAATCTATATGTAACACATGAAATTAATGTACGTATGTTGCTGAAAATGGATATATAATAATATAATGGATTATAACATTTTTTTTTTATTAATCGATTTTTATGCATTTTGTAATTTATATAGAAAAATACATCTATTTATAATTATATTCAATTTTCAGCCCTTATTAAATACAAAAATTTCGTATTGAAAGGTTTGTGTTGCGGTAATGGGCATCAATGGCCTTTAAAAACCCGTAGTAATAGTAGTAGTAGTAGTAGTAAATACAAAAATCGTCCCTGTATGAATATACTTTTTTAAACATTTTACGCAAAAATTTTTCAATTTTATAGAAAAAGCTTAAAAAATAGAGTATTGTTAAATTTATTAAATTATCGACATTTTCAAAACGCAATATTTGGTATAAAATTGATCAAATTTTTTCATTATTACTTAAGTAAAAAAGTGGCGAACATTTCAAGTGATTTTAAATATTATTTTCAAAGTTTTATAACAAAAAAAAAAAAACGAAATTCGGTTTGGTGACAATCGTACGTGCCGACAATTTTACTGGTTTTTTTTTTTTGTAATTTCTTGGAAGTGTTTTCGTGTGTTTAGGAAATATATTGAAAAATTGATAAACCTGTTAAACAGTACCGGAAAGTAGCGTCTAAATTTACAAAATCGGAATACTTGTGTTATGCAACAGAAGCGTTCAATATAAGTATTCAGTATAATAAAAATACGTATAACACATCTGCATTGTAAAAGTAATACACCTAATATCAATATAATTAACAAATTTTCGCACATATCCAAATTGGTTTGAAAATATGTTATATGCGTAGGCGCAAATAGCGGGGGGCTAGGGGGCTAAGCCCCTTTTAAATTTTGTATAGCCCCCCCAAATTTTTTTGAGAATTTTGAATTGATATAAAAATCTAAAGAGTGTTTGGGATGGATTTAGACTTCAGCCCCCCAAGTTTCAAACACTATTTGCGCCTATGGTTATATGTTATAAAATCTTGCTAACAACTAGTCTGCAGAAACAGCGGCCTTGAAAACTTCTTTGTGTTACGTGTACGAGACGTTCTATTATAGCCGCAGTGGCGGCGCTAGGGGTGTGCGAGCTGTGCGACCGCACAGGGCCCCGCGCCTCCTGGGGCCCCGAAGTTAGCATAAGTCAAGCAAAAATCTTAAGTTAACTCTCGATTTATTTTGGAAAATCGGAGCCCCGGAGTGAAATTTATAAGTACGACTTGGAACACTTTTTATTACTGTCAAAAATAAAGGAGGAAAGTTCAGTAAGCTTTAATTTGGTATATTTTTAATGCAGGCGAATTTTCCGGAACATTGTCAAAAGTGAATTTTTCTAAAAACATTTTCTAAAACAAACCACCCTTTGGATAAAACAACTGTGGTGCGATATAGGTCAAAGTAGTATATGCAAACTATAGTCGTTAAAACAGTGGTAGTGACGAAAATTGCTCTATAAAGCATTAAAAATGCGTAATTTTGCACCTAATTTGTAAAAAAAAAATGTATACCCCCAGATACCCCGGTAGTAGGTGCCTCGCAAATCGCGTGCCGCACAGGGCCTCGCGGTGGCTAGCGCCGCCACTGATTATAGGTATTATAGAATAAACTCCCTTCCCTCTCCAAAAAATAAAATACAAAATTCGTAACTATAAATTCACCTATGATGATAATATCTTTTCTCTCGTAGGTATATTACAATATGCGACAATTTGATACGTAAATAAATACGAATTTAATTTAACAATTAATGTGGTTATATAGGTATATAAGCAACCGTCGTAAATTTTATCACCTTTTTGCGTAACGTCGAGTACTCAAATTTTATTCATTACAATAATTATTAAAAATTAAATAAATAAAGCGATTGGAAATAACAAAATTAATTTAGTTTATTCAAAATTACTATATAAACATAAGAAAAAAACATGGTAAATAACAACAATAACAATGAAAGAATTAGTAAATGAATGAGTAAACAAATATACAAAAAATACAATACTCGTAGAATCATAAGATTTCAACAACTCTAAATTTATAATTTATAATAATATAATGTGTATTTATCATTTTACTGTTATAATATTATTATGATCTTATCGTATGCGCATTTAAATATATCGATAGGTACACGAGAATTGTACACATAATTATTAATATGTGTTAATAATGGAATAGTATTATTAATGTCGACTATCAGTGAAATACTAAATTTTAATCATAAGTTGAAACATTGAAGTTATTAAAAAAAACTAACTTTTGCACTCAAAACAAACCAAAAAGACATATTTATTTGATAAACGATGAGTATGGTTATACATTTTCAGAAAATACTGAATTATTTTTGAAAATAAATTTACTAAAAATAATTAAATAAAAATTGTAATTCGCAGAGCAATTTCTGAACATTAGTTTTCTACATAGACACCACAAAGTTATTATACGATATTCAGGAACAAAGATTATTAAACACATTAAAGGGATAAAACGAATATAACGCAATTCCCCGAGCAATGAAAACACTATTTCATACCTCAGTCGCGTATCAGCAATTACCTACAACATTTATGAATTCGACAATTCACGATTACACTGATTAACAGGGATTGGATATTGTTTGCATTTACCAGTCATTCCTACCGATGGAATTTGTTGCTGAGTTTTTAATTTGTTACGTGCGAATACGAGTAGAAATTTAGATAAAAATTTTTAGCGTAACTTTTGGCAATATTCTTTGGTAATTTTTTCAATTTCATTACGATTTTATTGATATCATTTCACATTTGTAATAAGTACTACATTTGTTATTTTTCAATTTAATTTACCTTGTTACTATTTACTAGTTTTGTAAAAAATTCAAATATTGATAAATGACAATTTATAAGTGTAACAACTACGTGACAATACACACGACGTAGGTACATAATACACTCGAATACTTCATACTTCCAGTACATAACACAAAATTAAATGATCGCAGCGCCATCAACCACAATGAAAAATCTTCATAAAACTCACTTGATCTACACAAATATATATTTTTAGATTCCGAGCGGAACAAAAAATGTATTAGCTTTACAGTATGTTTTTTGTTTTAATTTTTTGATTTAGCATCAAACATTTTTCGTACTGATGAAATGCCCTCATAAAAGCAACACTCATACGTAGTCGATACTTTATTTGACACGTTTTTCCATTTTATCAACATTTTCCTTGAGCGGGTTGAAAAACTGCCAGAAAATTATAAAAAAAACCCGGTTAAATATTATCGACACACAAAATGTTCACCAAACCGAATTTTATTTTGTGTGTGTGTGTGTGTGTAATTCCAAAATTATATTTTGAAATAATTTTAACTTAAACAAATATTTACCAGTTATTTGTTTTATTAATATATATCATTTTTTTGGAAAAAAATTGGATCACTTTTAGACTAAATTTAGTACTTTGGAAATTTAAATAATTTTATGATTAAAATTAAATAATAATTTTAATTGTACGAACAATAGTCTGAATACAGGGTTTATTGTATGATATATCTAATAATATTTTTAAAAAATACAACCCGAAAAGGTAAAATACTTCATTTCAATAAAATTCAATTTTAATTTAATTCGTTATTCGCAATCGTCAATATTATTTTTAATGTTTAAATATATATATAAATTTGTATTCGTAATTTTATTTAACACAGTTTTCGTGTATAAAATCAATTATATATTTTTTGGAGACGTAATGTTTAAACGTCACAATAATTAGTTTATATTTGTTCCTGTAGAAAAACTTTTCTCTCGTTGCGTAATATAGAAATATACCAAGTAAACCGTGGTCGCTGTTAACATAATTTAAAAAGTTATACGCCCAAACTTCCCACAAATAGTAATAGTAACAGTAAGCCAATTTTAAAAAAACAATTGTAAAATATTTTGACTTATTATTATTATTATTATTATTATTATTATATATCATGTATATAATATTAGAATAATGACGTAAAATTATTATTATTATTATTATTATTATTATTATTATTATTATTATTATTATTATTATTATTATTATTATTATTATTATTATTATTATTATATTGCATATATCATGTAAATAAATTGACGGTTTCACGTGTGCACTTGGCCAACGACCACAGCTGATAAATCATCGCGGTAGATATTATTCGAAGGCTTTGGCACTTGCTGCTGGCATGATTTACGATTAAGTACAACTTTCGCCAATACCTGACGTGTGTGTCGGTGAAATATTACCAAACATCAATATATCTAAAGTCTTTGTAATGCACCAGAATTCGAAACTTACAATATCGACTTTCGACAACGTCGAAAATAATCGTTCTTTGCGTTGACTTATTAATATTGTGTATATATTACATATTACAGTGTGACTTGTACTGAATTAAAACAGACATATTATTTCCATATTATTCTTGACTTTTGAACAAAATTTATTACTTTGTCCTAAATTATAGGTATCCGGTGCACCGCGCCTGTCCCATCGTAAATGTTCTGTTAAAATAATTCAATATATACGTTTTGCAAACAATTAGGCGTACCTATTTGAATTTCTGTAAACTGTATGTAGCTCTAAATTCATTGGCAGCATAATTTAAATGTGAGACCTGCAGGCGGACGCAAGCTTCCTTGCACATTATTTGTCTTAATACGTACACAATTTCATAATACAGGTAACACGAATAAGACGAATCATACGTAACCCGTAATAATTACACTCGATATCGTAATAAATTTAAATACCTAATACATAAATCAAACTTTATCAAATTTAGTTGTAATACAAAAATTAAAAGAAGAATTAAAAAAAAGAAATTATAAAAGTAAATGTATTTTATTAATATTCAACATGATGTTATTGCTCTAAAATAATATCACGGTGAAAGATTGAAAATTCCGTTATGATGTACTATATTATTAAATAAATATTATTTATTTATTTAGTTTAGCTATTATTATTAATGAAATTATTCATATCTACAGACTACAACGAAAATGGTGTATACTGATAAATTCAATTTCTTACTTAATTGTGTGGAGGAATTCACGATAGTGAAAATGTGAAATACGAAAATGATAATAACAGATAAATACAAAATTTTCACTATAAAATATTTCTGAATTTCTGTTTTATATATATATATATATATATATTTGCAAAAAATAACAGCGCGTTGTAGTAAGTTTCTTTTATATATATATATATTATATACCTACGTGTTTCAAACAGTTCAAACATTGGAAATGTCAGTTGCCATAAATTACTCAAATGTCTAATAAATTATAATAAAATAAATCCTATAAAAGAAGTCTATACTTACTTAATTTCAATGTTTGTATTGACATTTGACATTTTCGATTTTAAATTTAAATACATATTACGTAAGTAACAGAAAACATTTGTACATCTTAAATAAAATAAATAAAAATGTTTGATTAAAAATGAAAATGTATGTTAACCGAATAAATAAATTATTACAAATATATATTAAAAAAGTATAAAATATCTCAAAATTATATTTTTTGTTATGTATAAACAACATTTTGTATATTATATTATGTACTACGTCAATTTGTTTAAAATTAACCAAAAATAAAATATTATCGAACAATATAGATTGGGATCAACTTCATACGAATATAAATAACAGAAGGATAGCGGTTAGATGAGATAAATTCCTGGTTGGAAATCTGAATTCTTTAGGATCATTATACGTATTATAAAGGCTTATACGTATTATATAGAGGTTTTTATGGGTTTTGAGACTATACAAAACGAGTACGAGTATACACATATATAGTCACCCAAAAATGATTTGTGCTTTCCATAAAATTAAACGACTTTACTTCATAATTGATGAGTATTATATTTTTAGAATTTTAGAAAGGTGGATGCATGCGTGTGCAGTTAGTAATAAAAATTATAATGTAATGAAGAAAAATGAATTTAGATTTTTTCAAATTTTACTATAAAATGTGTTATTCTTTATATTGCTTACTTATTATAGTGCATGTCGTGACAATTTCGAATATGATGTGCCAGTACTATTATTATTATTAATAAATAAAATTAAAAAATTAAGAAACAAAAATAAATTAAAATAAAATAAAAAAATTAATAAATTATTTATCATTGTCTAATATTATTATACATTGTAACCTGATGATGACTTACGTACGAAACTAGTTGTAACTATCTTAAAATTTACCAAATACTCTTGGCATTTTTTCTTTATATATATATATATTTATATATTATATATATATATATATATATATATATATATATATATATATATATTTATTATTATATATATTATTATTATTATTATTATTATTATTATTATTATTATTATTATTATTATTATTATTATTATTATTATTATTATTATTATTATTATTATTATTATTATTATTATTATTATTATTATTATTATTATTGTTATTATTATTCTATATCAGTTTCGAGTTTTTGCAAAGCCATTTTTTGACTTACATAAATCAAATCTAATACTATTTGAATATCTATAATGTATATCCTAAGGGACCGTGTTACAACAATAATAATTATTGTACCGGCCATTATAATTATGCGTATAATATATTATAGTGATGATTGTCAGATTGTATATCTCTCCCGATACACATATTATAATAATATATGACTGCTGTAATATTGAATGACGTATGCGTGTTGTACCGGTATGATTAATTGATTAACACTGGTCGGACAATAATTATTATAGAATAATAGAGCACGTCATATTATTACTTGTTTCGTGCAATATTGTATAATGTGCAGTATGTACCCAGACAAAATCAACAAAAAAAAAAACTAGAAAATTAAAAAAATACAGCAATTTATAATATAATTTTATTGCAATATTTAAATATAAATATTCATATTTATAAATGTATATTTAAAAATAATTACTGATTAAAAAAACACAAAACTTATTTAATTATGAAAAAAATATCAATATTATTTAGTGATAAGTTATATTGTTCATTAACGGTAAACTAACATTTTCCTTTGAACTATAAGTTTTTAACTACATAAATAAGTTCTTTTGAGCACAATCTTTATATTTTTTTTTTACGTTGTTGCGTTCTCCAGTAACGTTTTTATTTCAACTCTTCAAAAATAAAATTTTTTTTTGTATTCCTTCAATATATATATACATTTTTAAAAAGTAGGATACTTTGCTCCTGAAAAATATTGTATAATATAATAAAGGGATCGGAAACGCACTTTGTCTTGAGCAATTTCCGGAATGTGTGTGGTCATTATACGCGAGAAATAATAATGATTTATATAACAGTGAGAGTATATCGGTGAACTAAACTAGTATGCACATGCACGTGTCAATAATTTGAAAAAGTTTATTGACTTCATGCTTATTGAACAATAATTTAAACGTAAATGCTATATAAAAATTCAGTCACCAAAAACGCGAATGAAATTTATTTTCGAAAAAGTAGATTTAAATTCGTCAACTTTTTTCTTAAGCATTTTTTTCCTTTAAAAGTAAACCAGAACAAATGTTCAAAAATATAAAACATTGTTTTTTTAAAACATTATTAAAAAAATTAAAACATTTTTAAATTATTAAAAATCTATTCTTGTATAGGAGAAATAATAGAAGAAAGAATTAATACAAAATAAAATTCGGTACAGAAATACACAGTTTCTGTTTTTTTTAAAGTCTATAATTGTCGAACGAGAATTTAAAAAGTAAATTTTAACATGCCATTTATACGTCCGTGTATTTAGCCTCATCTTCTTGTTATATACCTATACTATTTATTATCTTCTTATACTTACTACTCAATATAATACGAAAGGAAAATCGTTTTTATTTCGTATTAAAAATTAAAAAGTACCGGCACAATCGTATTGTAATAGATTTGATTCAATCATACACATCATATTAATAAGGAGAAAAAAACCTAGACCAACACTCTCAAATGATGTCCATGTCATGTACGTATTATTTGACTTTATATACGCTATATAAAATAGTATTCGTTCACTGTACTGTATTTTTTTTTTAATTTTTAATTTTTTTTTTGTAAAACTGAAACATATCCCGTTTGTTTATAAATAAATTCATAAGTAAATTTTATATTTATTATAGAAAATTGCCAGTATAACATGATTTCCTTTTACCTCTTCCATTTAATTAAAACCTTTAAACACGTTTTTACATATTTTCTTTCATGTCTTGTCATCAGTTATTCTATTTATATCGATTGCGTTTTTTTTTTATATATATATATATATATATATATATATATATATATATATGCACATAAATGGCTAAAACTTAATTACATTAAAAACGCAGTGATTAATGGTATTCGTCTGAAATGTGTCAAACCCGAATTTACGGCGTGCAGCTTTGAATATATTATAAACGAATAAACGCACCTAAATGAAAGAAAAAATAGATTAATTAAACAAACTATAAACAACTCATCATAATTATATTAATGTACACCATTAAATAACCATCGTCGACCCGTGAGCCTTTATAAATATGTATTATTTTATTTATAAATATTTTTAAATATTTGATTTTCATATAAATAAAAATAATACTAGTATACTGCAGTAGGTACCGATATGGACAATTATTTAATTCATCTTAGACTTTTAGGTGTTTTGTATCGCAAAAATCGATTATGTAGCTCACGTAAAAATAAAATTTTCGATCACTGAAAACGTAGCAAAGTATACTTAATACCTGTTATACGCTCCAATATGATACGTTTTATCTTTACGGTGCAGACATAATACAAGTAAAAAAAAAAACTTTCTTTTTACGTAACAAAAATAAATACTTGGATAATATTATTTAACTGCAGTGCTGCAAAGAGAACTTATAACTTTTTTAATTGATAAAGTCAAGAAAATAATTGTTTATCTAATTCTTAAAAAAAAAAAATCCCTTTCATCAACACCACATTATATTAATTATAATATCATTTGAAAAAAATTACTTTTTAAAATTAATTATGAAGTAAATTCAGTACTGGAAACAATTAGTTCGTTAGGTGTCATAATAAGTATATACGTAATCAATATGTAAAAATCAAATGCACTGTCATCTATAAGCAACTATAAAAGACATATTAATATTACTTTAATTGTCTTATGAATTTTGTTATTTTTTTTTAAACTTATCGATGCCATCACGAGAAGTCTCAATTCCTATTTAATTTGAATCGATTTGAATTTGTTTATAAATACATATAATGCGTGGAATGTTGGCTTTTTTGTTTTAATGTTAATTTTTTTATTTATATATCGAATTCTGTTCAAGAATATAGGATACAAGCGAATAGGCGGACACTAGAAATAATCGTCCAACCTCTCCGTTTCAAAAAAATAAAATAAAAAATGTGAGTTAGGCAGCAAAATTAAAAATTTATTTCCCAAAATAATGGAATTATTATAACGATAATATTTTTGACGATTCCAGTTTTTAAATTTATTATTTATACTAGGAAAATGTTTTAACGAATTAAATATATTCCACAAAATAAATTAATAGAGAAAAAAAGTAAATTTCATTTAACGTGCAGCACATTACAGAATGTATTTCTCTAAAAACATTTATCAATTTAAATAAATCAATACGTAGGTATACTTTATCATAGATATATTTTTAATTTTTCTAAATAGCTGTATATAACTAAATGTTGTAATTGCTCCTGCCGTCAACCTGAGTTTTATTAATCGCCCATTTTTCTGCTAGGTCGTTACCTTGAATTGAATCAATGCACGAGAAATGTAATGTTTCTAAGAAGATAATTTCATCATATTTTTTAATGAAATTCATAAATTATTCATGAGTTTTACAATATGATTTTTAACAGTCCGTATATACTTAAGATTAGTATACCTTCACACCGAGGGAATAAAACCATTAAAATCGAGAACTGTTTTCCTGCTATTTTGTCGTTACCCTAGCTGCAAGCAATTACACAGATTCCGTTTTAAAGAGAACCATAAAATGATAAGCTTATATAAATGTTCTAGGTCAAATTACCATAAGTTGAAAGTCAAACATAATATTACATACCAGTGAGCCGAAGCACATTTAAATTTTTTTTTTCAATTTTAAAATGTCTTGAAATTAAATAAATTCTAACAAATTTCATTTTTGGACGGTGAAAATTGTGTACAATTTTGTAGGAATTAACGAAACGTGTAGCAATTGTATAATAATATTTACTATGTGCCAAAATTAAACAATTAGTCCAATTTTATATAATAATTCCGTTCGAATTAATCGAATTTACTGAATAGTTTAATATATTAAATACAATTATACCTCCCCAATAAGGCACAAGTATGTGAACTACCGAATTCCAGTGATTCACTGGAATTACGATATATTTATTGTAGAAAGAATTTATACTCATTAATAATTATTACAATTAAAAATATAATAAAAAGCATTTACAGAACGCAATATTATATTAATAGAATATTTATCACAAATTGTTTTAATACTTTAAATATTTTTGGCTAGTTTGTGTCCTGCCATCTCTTTTCCGTCTACACCACTGTGAATAAAACTGTAGACAATTTTTTTTATTTTCAATGTTTATTTATTGTTACAATATTTAATTATATTATTATCTTCACGGTAATAAGTGAAAAAAAAATAATGAATTAATTTTAATGATCAATATAAATAACAAAGTGCAATATATAATAAAGTAATTAATTTTAAAAATTATTGAGTATCTTATATATGGTAAAAATAATTCTTATACAATACAAATAAACTAATCAAACGATAATAGTACACGCAGTGCGAATACATTTATAATTTTATGATTGTTGAATAGGGCTCCTTCCTACGAGTTTGTGCGTAATCAACGATCATAAGTTTAGCTAAAAAAGTCTAAAGGCCACAGCGCCTCGTGTTTTTTTTCATTGAAATTGTGTCCCTGCACATATACGTCAAACGGTCGTTAACATCCGGTAAATCACACCAATGCCTCAAATGTATTAATATATCGTTATTTAACAAAATTTCAAATTAAAAAATATTTAAAAAGAACTGCTGAACCAATTTTAAACAGTGAAATGTATGTGGAAATTTCAACAAGTAGCTCCGGCACAGAGTTGTGAATATACACCGATGTTATTATATATAACATTGAATACTGTAATTACATGGAAATAAACGTAATTAGTTTTGTTTCGTGTACTATTGTTTATTACATGTACTTACAACAAAACTATAATAATCGTTTGTAAAGAAATAAAAGCGTTTAAAAGAATCTGCTTTTTATAATTGATTTGAATTAAATCCAAATCCTTTTGTTTGTTCTGTTTAATTCACAACTGACAAAATTACACTTTTTTTTTTTTAATATCAATTTAATTTTAGAAATATAAACCCGATTTATTTTACAGTATATTCGTTTGAATTGTAATGCCTTAAAAGTTGTAGCTGATAGGAACAACTCAATCGTTAAATACGGTTTTATCGATAAGTTTTGAAAAAAATAAAATAAAACTTTACACATACATCACGTATTCAATCTGTCCAAGCGACACGATATAACTTATTATACTTGTGTATTATATAGTTTCTTTTAACGAAAAGTAAACAAAATCAATATCATCAATCGTATATATTCTTATTATAAACATAAATAACAATAAAATCGTGGACCAAATTTAATAACTAACCTATATTTTTAAAGCAATAATCCAAAAGGTACTCTACACTGATTTATACCTTCAAACGGATACTTACATGGAGAATAATTTAGTATATACTTAATTTGTCGTAACCAACATAAAAATAATAAATTGCAAAAATGTTTTCACTATAGGATTTTCGGTAATATCATACGCTTATACGAGCCATTTAACCAGTGTCCAGATAATCCGTACTAGCTGTGTGTTAAAGATAAATTATATATAAACCCATACAAACTATAGGCGGGGTATATGAGCTTCGTATTTCATCGTGTATGTACTAAAAGTTAAAACAGAAAATCGGTGTTTTTATTTCTTTTATTATTCAATTTAATTATCCATTTAAATAAAATATACAGCAATATTGATTTTTTACGAAATTTTATTTGAATAAAATAAATATTTCTTACTGTATTTATACGTTAAGAAACGAACATTAAATGTATTATATATGAGTTTATAAATTATTATAATTAGAACACATGTTTTATTGCTCAGAAAAATACGATAAAAGTTTCCAATACGATTTTATTTCGTTTTTAAAACTAATTGAACACACAGATTTATCAAAAAAATATATGTACTATATTAACTGGAATTGTATAATATCGGTACGTGCATTATTGAAAATACAAACAGAACTACGTGTTTGGTTTTTGGTTAACATCATCAGAAAATATTAACACAACAATATTTTTGATAGTTATTGTAACAAAAAAAAAAATTTTTTTATGCTACAATAATAATCGTTAAATATATTATAGAAAAATAAAAATCCAAAAATGTCCTTTAAATGCAAAGTAATTGCTTTGTTTTCAAATTCTTTATTTGAGTGAATCGCATTTTGTATAAATATTGAAAAGCTACATATTTCCATAGAGCACTCCAGAAAAAATGCATTTTCCATTCGAATACGGGCCTCAATTAAAATATAAATAAAATCGCTCGTTTTCATAATCGTATAGATATGCAAGCGTTAAAACCGTTTTTTTTTTTTCATTACTCTTAAAAAGCAATTAATTATTTTGTAAATATTATACAATATGTGAATTCGAATGAATACTTGACCGTCCAACATCACACAAAACAAACAAAACGGTCAAAACGTAAGACTTATATTAAACAAATCATATATAATTTATAATTATATATAATATATATACGTATACGTATATCCAGTGGAGTAACCGAGGACCCGAGTAGTAAGTTTGTGGACCTTACCAGGTCTTTATCTCAGTTTTTCGTTTAGACCATATACGAGAAAAACAATATGAAATGACTGAATATATTTTCCAATTTAAGTATTTTTGATCGTGCAGCAGTCAAAATTACAGTATATATATATATAACTTTATACTTCTCGACTCACGTATAAAGTTAAAAATAAAAACACAATTTCCTCCTTCACAGACTCGCGTCAATCATATTGTAAGCAAATTTAAATATATTTTTAAATTTCGTGCGATGCGAAGAATATGTATTACGATATTGGTTTTACAATCGTGTGTTTTATTTACACGGTTGTCCGTTAACAATTTTTTTTATGTAAACGAAATGCTCGGATGATCTCTACACGCGTTAATTTCCAGTAGCAAATTGGGGGTACATGTATGCAGTTGGTACATTACTCGACACGTTTTACGATTTTCCCAATACACGCGAGAGTATGGAAAAAGCAGAAAAAAAAAATTTCTACATATTCGTTTTGGACGTGTGCAATATTTATCACATTTATCAACACGATGAAATTGAAATAATATCGTTTAAAATCGTTTTCAGAACGTAATGATTTATAGTAATCGCTTTTTGATTAAAAAATAATAATAATAATAAAACTCTAAAATCTCCGTCTGCGTAACCCGTTCGAGCCCCGCCGATATCCATCAAATACTCTCGAATCTCGTCGTTTTTTTTTAAGTATATTAAAAGTAACATTTTTTTTTTTATGTCGGAAAACAAATTACAATACAGAGTATAAAGCCCCGATAGTTTGTGACGCCCATGTAGTTTACGCGTCTAGATCTAACAGTTTTAGACGCCAATTCGTTTATATTTTTACGGGTGGTGCACATTTTTGCATTACGCGCCGATAGCTTGTTATATATATGTATAAAAAAAAAAAAAAAAATTGTAATTCGTTATAATATAAAAATAAAGTACATATGTATACAAACATCTAACGCGATTTCCGCGTAAAACGTATTTCACAATTTCGTTGAAACGCCGCGGATGAACATATTTGAATGTTCATAAAACTGCACGATGGGGGGTGGGGACAACGCGCATCGTAGTGAATAACCTCGCGGTTTTTTGTTTATTTTTTACACACTACGCAAACATCATTCGTTCGACGAAACACCGTTACTGTGCAGCTTTTCCTGGCTATTATTTTTATACCCCGTTGTATGTATAAATATATATATATATATATATATACACCGAAGTTCGTACACCCGAAAACATAGAGGCGAAACGATAAAAGAAAATATACCGAATTTCGGGATTTTCTGATATAATCCGACGCGTATTACGGTTTTTCTACGTTTTCTTTTTTATCTTGTCGGCGTTGACGTTTAAGGCGTGGTCTTATCTTCAAAAAGTAAACACCTTATTCTTATGAAGAAAAAAAAAACACGTTAGTTTTAAAATAAAATGAGCCGTAAACTTGGCGGTCGCATGCGAGATACTACTAATAATAATAATAATAATAAAAACAATAGCATTTGTAAAAATAATATTTCAAAAAAATTTTCTTTTATCTATCATAAAAAAAAAAATCCTTTGGAAATTCAAAAAAACATACACGCACAGACGAGAGAAAAAATCGGGTTAAAATAAAAAAATGTTATCTACAAATCGATTCGCCTACCTGTCCTGCAGTATATATACTCGTATATTATGTCATCAATTGATCATTTCGTAAATCCGACAATATCCTGTGACAGATTCGTTTCTCCTTTGAAAACGATGAAATTCTACGGTAAAAAAAAAATTGTTTTGTAATAAAATCCGACTGGAATTAATTAGTAAGCGATTCGAATTGTATAATATTCTGCAGTGTGTACACTAATTGTTTGCGTTTACAGTGGATATATGGACGATTTTTACTATTCTCAAATTCAAAACGAATAAAATTTTCAAATTTTCTTTACGTACTCGATAACATTATTTAGTGATATTAATGTCACGATTATAAATAACAATACGGTTACAGTATTAATGTAATAATAAGGTGCGCGGAGGCGTCTCCTTCATTTTAGCATTCTTCATATTATAGCGCGAGATAAAAATACGTTTACACATTTTGACTCAGTAAAATTAAACGCTGCCGTTAAAGTAGTCGTTTTTCAAGGTAATTTTATTATACTATCGATTATTTAATTTCTGAAAACAAACTGTTAAACCGGTAGACGGTAAAACAACATAAATTTAATATTAATAATAATAATCCGTATACGATAATATACGCCCGAGTTACGGTATTTCACAAAAATACATTTTTTTTTTTTTTACATGCAAAACGGTTTGCGTTTTCTCTAATGCCATATATATATATATATAATAAAATATGTATTCGAAATTAAAATGATCTTTTCAAAATGTCTAAAACTGTGTAAATATTTAACGTGATGTCCACGTCACTTATTAATTCACTTATTCCTGCAGTATCCATATATACCTATACATAAAATGATTTTTTTAAAACACTATTTTTTTACGAATTATTTGCAGAAAAAAACTGTTCAAACTTTAGAGAAATATAAAACTTCAACAAAAAGTGCAGCGCTATTATATCTTAATACATAACGTAAAAAAAAAAAAAAACAATTCCCTTTAGACGGCTAACAGTTTTCACATCGTTCTAAAATCAATAGCCAATATATTATGAGAAAGAATTCAGATACCTGCAGCACTTATTACACCTTTAAATTCAGTCGTTAGCTGCAAATTTTATCGAACCGTTTTCGGTGACGAAAATTCGTAATCATTTTATATTACACGTATGTAAATATTATTTTTAAATGTCAATTATATTATTTTGGCCGAATAAAAATTCGTAATTTTTTTTTAAATAATTTCACAGTAAATAAACACCGTTTTGTCCCGCACGATTTATTTTCCACTTTTTCACTAGTTTTATTATTATAAATACGTTATTAGTTATTTAACAAATGTTTAACGCTCTTATAATAGTGTAGATTCTATGTATTCGCTGTGTATTTTAATACATTTACAATAATATAGATGATTTCAAATCATAATATTAATTTTAAAAATTTCCCAATATTCTCGGTACACTCATCGTGCACACGTAATCTCTCGTATATGCGTCTATTCGCATATCTAAACAAATACCATAAGTAATACCAAATTCAAATTTATCAAAAGTGATAAACTTTTAAAATTTTAATGTGCCTAAATACGAGTATATATATATATATATATTATTAAGGGTTTAAAATGTTCTAAATGGATTGTAAAAAGAGAGTAAAACTTTCGTCGTTAAACCATAACAAGCTAAAGGATCACGTTATATACGACTGATATTTATTTTATTACTTACTATTTATTTTTTTCTGAGCGAATAAATCAAATCAGTGGATAGAAAGGAACAACAAATGGGGAAAAGTTGCAAACTGACAAAGCACGGCGAAACGATTTGAGAGGTAAAGTGTGTCGTCGAAAAATTACACGTTGTTATTGTTGGAGATAAACAAACTCTTTACCACAAATTTTTTATACCGAGAAAATTCGCTCGATTATTGTTTACATTTAATGAATCTTCAATAATTGGCTTCATAAAAATACATAATATAGGTCATATACATATAAAACGGCGTGATATAAACGTAGGATAAAATTCGATGGACTATAAATATTCCATTTTAATAAAAACCCGGGGAAAAGTCGTTTTCAACATATTATCGAGTCTATGTACATATACACACACATATATATTACGTATGTTTATGGAAAACAAATTGATTTTTCCTCCAACCTATACTAAAAACTAATGGATAAATAAATATGTGTGTCCATTGTTTAATACAAAAAAATTACACGATGGAATTGAAACGGATTTTTGAGTTGACAGAAATCATCAAATGTTTTAACAACAATGCGTTTTAAAAATTATTATTCTCGAAAAATATAACAATGAATGCGAGTAACAATTGGATTTAATATATATAAGTTTTTGACTAAAATATATTTTACAACAAATTCAATTTAATAAACACAAACATGCATGTACATGACGTGTAATGAGGTGTTATTCGTATATTTTATCGTCGACGTTTCAGTGACCTCATAAATCTATCCATCATCAGCAGTGTATAAAAGAATAAAATTGACCTGGAAACCAATCGAAATGAAAGGTCCTCGGAAAAATAAACGACTTTATTATGATTTTACGTCGTTGAGTCTACACAAAGATAAATTACATTTTTATAAACAGCCTAATAAATAAAATATACATTTTTATCAAACGTGTTAGTCTAATAAATCTGAACGACTATAAATAAATACAAATATTATTTGTACTCGATGTACACTGTAAAATCAATCTCGGCCGTTAATAAAAACTTCCGACTAGAAAAAATAAAATAAATAAATAAACAATAATATAAATTTTAACACTGTACGTAATTATTCATCGTAAAACACGCTGCAGCCTCGTAAAATTATATTAAATAAATATATTAGTACAGTCGAGACTTTACGTAATCCCTACATTATGAATACTTGCGACATTTAATTGTTCAAGAGCTTAAAAATATGTAACGTTTAATTTTATATACATATATTTATTCAACAAGGCTAAAAACTTGCGAAATCTCCGGTTTTGAGTATAATACGAAAATTCATATGACAAACGAAAAATATTCTTTTACGACTACACTCCAAAATTATTATCAATCTCGATGATACATATATATGTGTGTGTGTATGTGTATACGCGTACACGCAATTATTTGTCAATCTAGAGAAGACTAGTCCCGCGAGAACTTTAAACGAAAAATACAAAACCATTGTCGATATTATTCGAAACTATATACTTTTATTTCAGCTGTCATATAATACACGATGAAATTCAAATACGCGAGATCAGTAGCCTGCATATGGGAAAATGAAACAAACAAAAAAATATGTATATACGTAAATATAGTTTGACAAAAAAATCCGCTGTTCGTGTTAGGACTGCTGTTGTTTTATAGTACGTATGACATCCGCCGACATCGGTTTTCAAAGTATATACTATAGTTGTGGGAATAAAATAGCTTGTTAAGCAATTCGAAAAGCTCATACCGTATAATGCCTCCATCTAAATCTATTTTAAAATGAAATCCTACCAAATGGTCGACTAGATATACATTCCTTTATTACGAATCACCGATTATCTATTAATATTATAAACAAATTTTATTTCGTTATTTTATATCATTTAAGGACTACATAATCATACGTTATTTTCAAAATATTGTGTTCACGTTCCTTATAATATTATGTATCTGAAATAAACGCATAACAAATTTGATTTTCAAATAAAAGCCTGTATTTTTTTTCTACGCTATCACTATAACACTAAAAACAAATAAATTAAAATAATTTTTCAATATTCCGTTTACTTAAACATTTGGTCATGAGATTCACCTAGTACTAACATTACACAACTTAACCGCATAAGAATGGCCAAATGCACGTATATTGATTATCTTTAAAAAATTTACATTTCATAGATACTGACCAGTGGTTAAAACTATTTTGATTAGAAGGGACATATTTTAATTATCACGTTTTAAAATGTCTGAAAAACTGTCTCCGTGAAAGTGCATTTTTAATATCTACTATATAATTTTTATAAATTTAAACGCTCATTATTCGATTAACATTATTCATAGATATTCGAAATCAATATGTATATAATATTGTGTAAATGTTCATAAAATTATATAATTCTCGTGGATTTTTAATTAAAATCATATATTGCCGTATAAATATTGAAAAAGCCTAAGCGGTTGCCATATTTCTAATTTTCGACATAGTGAGTTCCCACAAAGATATTTTATTATAAAACCTATGACAGGTGAGAACTACTATTAACGAAAAAAATTGAATTAGCTATTCTATTTAAAATTTAAAATTGTTAACACTTACGATATTTTTAATATATTTTTATTTTCACTGTGAACTTTATCGTGACGAAGCAGAACTGCAGAAGTTATTACAAGTCAGAATCAGTAAATACAGTATATCTTATCAATACGTGTATAATATGTATATATTTATACTACCTATGTGTAAAAACTGTGTTCTAAATTATATAGTAGATTATGATTTACGGTAAAAAGTATTGTATAGTTTATATTAGAAATATTTAATTTTTTTAAATACAAAATTATTTCCCTACCTATATATCTGGAAATATTATTTTTATTTTATATTGAAACTTTTTTTTAGGCTTTTAGTATAATGAACTTTACGGTATATTTTATTCTACGTCCTGATTCATGAATCCGTTGTAGTAAATCTATAAACAGATTAATAGTTCCAAGTGCTCCTATACTTTTTTGTCGATCATATTATATGGAAGTGCTGTGCCGGCACGTAAGTTAACAATAAAAAAAGCTCGTTCGGTTTTTTAATCAGCTGTGAATGTGAGTGAACAAAACACACGTACAAAAAAATACCATTCAATACTGAAATGATAAAAACGAATCAATTCGTTTAAGAATCAAACTCAACTGACACGACGTAGAAAGTGATTAAGTAAACGGCGAAATTATTATACACAGAAATTACTCTAATGATTCTTATACTTAAAGTTTTAACATTATATAATATTTAATGATATTCGATATTTTTTATCGAAATTTAGGAGTAAAAAATGTATGCTTTAAGCAATTAAACTGAAAATAAAAGTTACAACGTTTTGAAAAAAAAAATATATATATATATAAATTCACAACACATAATAGAAAATCGTAATACATAAGATAAATAATAAATTATAAAAATTGACCATAAAATGCATCGTACACTGTATATAGTTACAATTTATTATTCTATAGATATATTACTGCTAAACGCGAATACTTTTTTCTAATAATTTAGTTCTAATTATATGTTCAACGTTTGATGTCATTTTCGGAAACAAATATATTTTTCGATTTTTCCAGACAACAAATATATAATTTTTTTTTTTACAATTTATTGTTACTATTTTTTGAATTTGTCCATTTTCGAACTGTTTATTATTATTATTGTGATCACGTCTTAAATCATATAGTCGATATACAGCTCGCATATAATCATTTCTGAGATGAAATTTTTGTTTATTTTTATTTTTTTCCGAATTCTATTGAATGCTATTAAATTACGACGAACAGAATATTGATGTACTACTCATTTTTTTATT
Source organism: Slavum lentiscoides (assembly GCA_032441835.1). Taxonomy (NCBI): domain Eukaryota; kingdom Metazoa; phylum Arthropoda; class Insecta; order Hemiptera; family Aphididae; genus Slavum; species Slavum lentiscoides. The sequence continues at coordinate 22,188,860 of CM063710.1, read as the reverse complement.
TATTTACATTGGGCACTATTTTGTTCTTTTTATATTCCAGCAATGCATTTTGCTGTATTCCTTTTGTAAAAATTTCGTTTCGTCGTATGGATATTTTTAAAAAACTTACTGCGTAATTTGATCGTTTTAATAAAAATAGTTAAATGCTAACGTGTATACTATAATATATGATACGCAAATAAAAAAAAAAAAAACGAGTTTTTAAATGCTCTCTTCGTAATATTACACACGGGTATTCATCATATTCACGAGAAATCCTACGAAACTTTATTTTATTTTAATAAAATTAGCTTATTTTATTTTTATAGTAAAAAAAAAAAAAACATAAAATTACCACAGTACAAACACTACTCCTACAGAAATGTTGTGTATTTAACCGACACGTATTTCTTCCGACGTCGCATGGGAATCATCAACAAAAAAAGAGTTCTTCTGACGGGCGCAAACATTCGCGAATACATGAAGTTTTTTATTCGATTGCGTCCAATTAATGGCGAAGTTTTTTTCCAGCGTGACTAATAAAACTTTTTTCCCTAATATCTAATGAAATTTGATAAACCAATGTAAATACAAAAAAAATAAAATTACCAAACAACTCGAGCAATAAATAAATAAAATATATTTATATTCGACCACCGTGTATGCATTATTATATATTATGTATTTTATTTTGATAATTTAAAAGAAAAATCCTCCGTCAGTTTTAAATAGGTGCTTAAATTGAGAAATTTAGAAATTAACTTTTTTTTTAAATATTAATATATTATTCTCTCTTGCTATAAGCGACTACCGTGTTTCTTCCTTACCTGAAAATTTTACGAGAGTTTATTAACAATATTATATTAATGTAATGTACGTTTGTATATTACATATAGGATTTCCCACGGAGATCTGACAAATGTAATAACTGTTTTTGTTCTATTCAATATTTTCCAGTATTACCTATTATCTATAAATATAATAATAATTACTAAAATTGTTGAACTTTACATTTGACTTACGACTAAATCTATCGACATTAATGCTAACAGTTACAAAAGTTATTGCATTTGTCAGATCTCCGTAGAGCATTCTATATAGGTATTTTATAATCGGATCATTTTTAAAAATAATACATAATTTTGTACGTCGTATAGGTACTAACACCCAAAAAAAAAAAATATATGTTTCAGAATTGAACTAAAATAAAGTATCAATTTTAGCGTTTACAAGTTGTGTGACTTCCATATATACGAGTAAATATATATATATATATATATGGTCATATGGATGACAATATTTTAAGTCATGTAGTTCGAATAAAGTTTATAGATAATATATATTACCTTATAGTTCTTTAGACGATGCTAATAAGACTGTATGATAATAAATTATATTTTATATTATTAACATTAACAAATGTATTACGCATAGACTAAAATATCAAACGAAAAGTATAGTCAAAGTTATGCATTGCACGCGGGCTTCGGGCTTTATTTTTTTATTGTGAAACTTCCCAGTTTATTGCCAATTGTACGTAGGCAAGGTACGTAGGCCAATTGTATACGTATAAAACTGGACTCACCAGTCACCACCACATGTCATCAAATAAATTTAGACACGTAATTTTTACATTCCGATTTAAGCAAATAATGTATTTTTTTTTACAATACCTGTAAGCACTTTTTCGTGTATGAAAACTACTTGGACGATCTAAAAGTTATCAACGTTATTTTACAGGATTACGAGGTTGACTTGTATCTCAGACAAAAATGGCAAGACGCAAGATTGAAACATCCAGATATTACCGAATCTCTGGACCTCAACGATCCGAATTTAGTTAAGGCTATATGGAAACCAGAAGTATACTTTCCAAATGCAAAACACGCAGAATTCCAATTCGTCACTGTACCCAACGTTTTGATCCGCATCAAACCCGATGGTGATATACTCTATATGCTCAGGTATTATTTTATACAAATAAATTACACTTTTACTATGTAGAAGACATTTACCTATTTTTTCGTGGTACTTGACCGAGGGAGAAAAACTATAATATATGGTTATACGTTAATTTAATAACGTTCGTCAATTTAATATGTGTGTGTGTGTGTGTGTGTGTGTGTGTGTGTGTGCTCGAGCGTTATTTCGAGATAATGTGAATTGCAATGTAATCGAAGAATAATTAACCGAAACACGGTACATTATTTAATTTTAATTTTTCTTATATATAAAAATATTTATTACGAGTACTTATAGTACAAAAGAAAATTGATTCCAATAGTTCGCTTCCTCGTTTTAATAATGAGTTTAAAAAAAAAACACTAAATAGTATATTAATATTTGACAAAAGAAAATAATAACAAAATATTTAGGTCAACTTATTAATGTCTATTTCATTAAAAATAATCTTAAAAACACTATACCCATTTGAGAAAAAAATTAATTTTCTAAAACTTTAACACGTTTAAATGATTTGATTATAATTCGTTTAAAATGGTTTTAATGCGAAATAATATTGTTGTATAGGATTTAACTCAAATATTAATGAACTGAAAAAAAAATACAAACTATACACTGCTTCGAGTTTAAGTTTTCGCGACATTTATATTTAATTTTTCCATAAAATTCATATTTTAGGAAATTAAATTTCATCACGCGCTAATGTTTTGATGATAATAACAAAACACGCGTCATAACTAAATAAGAAATTAGGTCACGCACAAACGGGGATAAATGAAAATATAAACATCATGAGAGTAAAGAAAATCTCAACTTTTTAAGATTAAAATTAAGTAAAACAAGCAAATGATACTACAGGCTCTACTGCAATATACGAGTATATATTGTTAAATGACTTTTTAAAAGATAATATTATTTTTTTGTTTTCAAAGTAAAATTTAATAGAATCAGTGAATTGTATCAGTGGCGTAGCCAGGGGGCTGATGGGGCTGCAGTCCCCCGAAATGAATAGATATTCAGTTTTTTAGTGAGTACCGTCTATACATATTAATAATTAACATATAAATTAATTAATTATCAGCCTCAGCCCCCCCCCCAAAAAAAAATCCTGGCTACACCATTGCATTGTATATAAAATTAAGCTATTACAACATTTATAAATGTACCTTAAAAAGTCAATTTTCTCTTATGTATAACGTTTAAATATACACAATGTATCGTAAAAATAATAAAGAATTGATTTATATATAACTAATAACGATAATAAAAATGTAAAACTATATTTCGCAGTCCACTAGCATTGCGATCAGATGTAGTAATCTCGTAAAAAGAAAAATACTAAAATAGCGCGCGTTGTAAATTGCTTAAATTTTATCGTTTCCGATAATCCTTTATTTTCATATACGTTCAGTTATACAGTACAGCGTCGGATCAATTATGTAATTATGGGGAGGGGGTTGGTAGTATGGAAATAGATTACTCCCAGAGCCGGTTTTTTTTCCGTTTTCTAGAGTTTATTATGTTTGTAGCATACATACAATATACGTTTGTCTTTGAAATATTACATTTGTATATAAATAACAAATATAGGTATTTATTAATTTTATAAATCAGTCGAATAATAAATTATAAATTAAATTATTAATAGAAATAATTGAATATATATAATATTACGTAAAACATAGAATGTATCTTATCGATGTTTTTTCAAAGTATTGAAAAAAAATGAATTTTTTTAGTACGATTTATAAATTTTAAAAAATATTAAAAATTATTATTTCACTTATAAGTAAAACTGAATTTATCCACTTTAAAAAAATTAATTAAAAATAATGATCGAGTCGTATGGAAGTGTAGATGATTCATCCTCCTCCCCTTGTTAATGTGAATATACCCATCTCATCCCAGAATAAATTCCCATAACTATACGCCATTGCATCGGATGAATGTATTTAATATACGTTATACCACAAGAGTACGTAATATTGTACACGGTATTCTACGAACATTCCATCAATGAAGTTTCTATCAGACTTCCATCGGTTATATCATAGGCACTATATACGAGTGTATACTCGTATATATTATGTATATGCATATTATGCATACGCGTCGTTTTATATTAAAATAATTTGTAGTAATAATTTCACGGATCCCATTTAGAAATACTGCGAATTGTTTTAAACTGAAGCTATTATTATACAAATTAAATTTCATTTTAATTTATTTATTAATTGTATTAATTAAACTCAATTAATTTTAATATAAAATATATGTAGGTATATTATATACATACCCGTATATAAATTGACTGTTCTAAAGCAGTTGTCTTCAACCTTTTTGGTCTCGCTACCCTACTTTTTTAGGCCTACGTTTTTCGCGACCCACGTAAGCTTCGTAGAAAAACAAAAAAAAAGCTTAATAATTAAAAGATTATTTTTATACCTTATATAATTGTATAAACTTAATTTTTATTTTAAAAAGAAGACTTATCGCAATCCAATTTTAAAGCTTACGCGACCCAAAAATGGGTCGCGACCCACCGGTTGAAGACCGCTCTTCTAAAGTATAATGTGAGATTTCGTTAACATGAAAATATTATTATCAGCCACGAATTTTGAGAGGCACTCTGGGGGAAGCACCAGTCATCGACCCATTTTTTTTTTTTATTTAGGTACAAATATATTGTTTACCGGGATTACGATATACGACTAAGCGAAATTCAACATGATTTATTTGGGTCGAACCACGTACGGATGTGGATTTCTATACATACATATAGAACAACGACCAAATTTCGGTCAATTTTCGGATTTCATTTTTTTTATATATATATATACATTTAAACTTTTGAATTATACGGCGTCAATTTATTATGATTTACACCGTAAAACCTACGAAAGGGCAGACAGACACACCAGGGATGGTATGCATCACTTTTAAAAAAAAAAGCGCATAGCAAAAACAAAAAAAAAACTTTTTAAGACTAAGAGCTGAAAATCGTGCACTATAATATTACGTTTCGTTCACAAAACGTTTTAGGTATAATATCATCGACTTTGCATCTATCCATTGTAAAATTATTATTGACCACGATCTGTTTTCTGACTCGCTGCGATTTACAGTCACAATCAGTGGCAGTTATAAGAAGGGCAATAGGTGAATCACCTCCCCCCTCCATAAGATTTGATATTTTTAAATTTAGTAAAACTCTGACTTAACAGCGCCGACATGTGTCATGTAATTTGGTCCAATTATGTTATGGTTATGCTCCATTTACGCCCCCCACCCCCTCCATTTGAACACCAAGTATAAGGCTGGAATTAGTGCTCGACCGACGATCAGCGCGTACAGTACGCGCTGATCATCGGTCGTGGTCGAGCGTTTAGTGCTTAACTGACGACAAACTCGGTCAATCGTGTACAGTGTAATAAATGTGAGTAAACGAGTAAACGTTAAATAAATAGTAAACGCGTAAAATAAACGAATAAACGTGTAAACGAATGTACAACAAGGAAATATGAATCCTTACGTTCATTTCATTTCATTGAAATACGCAAAATAACAATATTATTAATAATAATAATAATAATAAATAATAAAGATTGCATACGAGCATACGAGCGATCATTCGGTCAGCGTCAAACTAAACACCCGCATACCGACATTGTGCGTCAGCAAACCGTTATAAAACGGGAAAAGAAAGTAGTCACCAGATAGCGCTATGACACAACATAGAGGGCGTGGCAGAAAGGCGCTTATAAATAGCGGTCCGCTCAGTGCAGTCACAACGGTCAGACGTGAATAATGTAGTTCACGTAGTTCGTGTGTCGTGTGTGTGTGTGTGTGTGTGTGTGTGTGTGTGTGTGTGACCACTATTTATATGCGCCTTTCTGCCACGCCCTCTATTATGGTGTGTCGTAAGGCTATCTGGTGACTACTTTTTTTCTCGTTTTATTGTTATCTCGATTACGTTCCATGCACGTTGTTCTTCGTCGTTTTCTACATTTTCATTTCATCTCGATACATTAATAGAACATACATATTGTTACTATTATTTTTATTATTCATAATTCGGTACATACATATTCTTTTTGGTTATTACTCGTCAATGTGGATATTTCATTGGCAGAAGGGGTTGGCTCCATTTTCGCCTCCTTCCCTTGAACATCATGTATAACAGCCATAAGTCACGATAATTCAGTTTATTATTATATTATTTGTATGGCTATTTGCAATTAATACATTTTAAATCTTCAAACTAAAAAATAAATAAGAATATAAACTACGCGAATTTTTCAATTCACTAGAAATAAAAAATAATAGTAAGCGTAAGTACAAATAATGTTGATGCATAATATGGGTAATATTAGAAGCAGGCGTCCTGAAATTAACTAGCTTATATCAATATAGCATCGATCATATACGTTGTTTGATAAATAAAAATTATAAATATACTTCTAAATTATTTTACGATTACATCCCTGATAGACACGCATATACGCATTGTTTATAAATATAATGTGTTTATAAGAACACAATTCACAGTACGTATTTAATAACATTATCGTTTACGCGCATGGGCCTAACAAGAATTTTATGAAATCTTCAAATTGTACAATATTATGTTAGTTTCATCGATGTAATATTTGGACGAAAAATTATATAACACGGTTCCATCTCTTTTCGATATCATCACGCGTATCACAGAGGCCTGAGCACTCGTTGGGATCTATTTGATCTATAGTTTACATTTAGATCTCTACATTTAGATAATATACGAAGACCAATACGAATGTTTCTCGTTTTAACACCGTTGTAGTGACTTGCATTTTACACGATAACAGTTACGTATACATATTATATTTAATATAATAACAAACTTTTTTTATGACAGAAATAATTTTTTAAGCAATTATTTTTCTCGACAAATACAAGCCTATAATCGTTAAAATTGAAAACAATTAAGTCTGAACATTTTAGAGGGGCCCCATGGAGTAATGAATAATCACCACCGGTCACCCCTATATAGTTACATCGCTGATTGGGATATATTTTATTTCAAGACGGATTACAATATTCGAATAGACCAGTAAGAATAATTTAATTTTTTATTTTTGTAAAAGGCGGTTGACGTTTTATTCGTTTCCGTTGGAACGCGATCAATCAGTTCCGTGAAGTTTATGGTGTTCAATAATAAAATCGACGAGAATAATAATTTATTAAATGAAACGCCACATGGAATACTAATTTCTATTGTTTCGCTGCAATTCGAGTCCAGCGCGACCGACAGTAAATTATCGAATCGAAATTATATTTCAGACACTACACGCACAATGCACACTGCACGAGGAAAACGTTTCAACAAAAACGACATTTATATTTTATTTTCAAACCGTTTTTATAGTAATTGTTTCGAAGAACAATGATTCTGACCGCGTAACAATATTAATGTACATATTTCACAATACAGGGAACGTTAAAGGCTGTGAACTTTGAAATCTTTCCAAAAAAAAAAAGTTTAATTCAATAACAAATAATTATCATCATACCACGTAAATATCGAATAATAGACACATAGAGGATCTAAAATATTTTAAAAGTAAACGATTATAGTCATCGATATACGCGCCCTATATAAGCGTCAAAATTCGATTAGTCTTTATTCTCGTGCGATTTACACCCGCACAGTCAACTAATTCGTGTAATATTATATTAAAAAGATTAAAATATAAATAACTTTAACTCTACCGGATTTTTTTTAAGAAGAATAACAACGGGTCTATATAAAATGTTATAGATTTATTATAAGAGTAACCCGATTAATTATTGGGCTTATTACGCGTTATATAAAACAAATTCGCTGTATGCACATACCCGCTTATACGTACATACCTATAATATGTATACGCATAATATCGCATATATAGTCTATAACATGACAAAACGCTAAATCTGTAAACACACAATTCGAATTATAGAGCGCACGCAAAATACTTACTTTAATTCGTTTCGGGCAACTTTTCCAGTTTAACCGAAATACGTTTTTAGATCTTTATTTCTTCACTCGATTTTCTACTGATTAATTGGACCGTTCGCTTCAAGGTCTGACGCTCTAGCACATTTATTATCTGCACTGCAGTACACTAGTACGCACAAACCTACATGACCTCTAACAAATTCCGAAATCGAGGTGAATTGCAAAAATGTAACCTTTCATCGTGAAATAAAATTAGCTCGATCGTTTTTCCTGTTGTCGTCGACAAAATATATTATAACTAAAATTTTTTGCTATTTCTACGGTGTTTGGAAAACTTCCCTGATTCGTTTCGAAAAATAATAATTGATTAACACTTTTTAGTATGACAAGAAGCCAATTGTTATTCTTATATAATACAAACATATATATTCCAATATAAACCAATTAAATTTTTCCAAACATTTTCCACGTAACAAGTACTATATACAATATAATAAATACACGCGTATATGTAGGTCTTGTGAAAATGTGACTACTGATTATACAAAATTTTAAAATATAAAAAAATATCATTTTTGTCAACTATTCAAAAAAACGGCATGTTATTTTATTTTATAAACACGAACATTTTAAACTAATTTTTTTTATTGATTAAATACTACTCCGTTTCACAATTTTAACGTGTGGCAATTTATTTAAATAATTCAACGCACATCATGTATAAAATATAATTTACTTATGATAATGCAACACGGCAAAATTCAAGTTTTGATCGAAATAAACCTCAAACTGTGCAGAAGTTTCCTGAAAAAAAAAAATTTATATCCAATCTGTAATCTATCAAAATATACCCGTCTAAACAGTATATGTCCTAAGGATGTTTGCACCGAATAAAAAAAATATCATACTGTCAAAACTAAAATCGAAAAAAAATGAACTTGACCGTAGTTATGTCTACCCTTCAAGTAACGAAATAAAAATATTATTGCAGTTCCAATAAAAATGAAGTAAAAATTCATATGTATGATCACACGATACCGAAAAAAATTGTTTTTTTTAAATCTTAAGCAGTGAATTATAGAAAAATATAATACCAATAATAAATATTTATTTATTTACAATACACTTGCACCGAAATATATGCGACTAAAATAAAATACAGTATTAGTATTATTATAGTAGGTACAATAAACGTATTTACCGGCGGCGTATCCTGTGTACATATCCGTTTTAGCGGTTAAACTTAATAATAAAAAAACGAAAGTGAGCCACGAACAATGTATTCGAATTTCCGAAAAAAAATAATAAAAACTTAACAACGGATATATAATAAAATTTATAAAATTCATAAAAATATTATAAAAATTCATTATTTTCAAATTATTGTTATTATACAGTATACTATAGTTCCGCGCCCGGTATAAAACAAGATTTATCCCGATTCCGTGCCAAAAAAAAAAAAAAACAGATCCTGGAAAACTCATTGGTTTTCTTACATTTGATAACCTCCAAAGAAAATTATAAACCTGAAAATATATGAAAATTCTATAGGTTCCTTACGAGAAAACGTTGGAAACATAATTTTTATATTTTTACTAAACATTTTTTAATTTGTTGACTGTTGTGCACTACATACGACATCATCGGCGCATGTACGCTTGTGTATTCTCATTTGCCTATACAAAACTCCTCATTAGAAACTGATCGTTTGCTCTTGATTTATACGTAATCTTGTTTTTTTTTTTTTTGCCGAGATATAAGGAATCGGTATGAAAAAAAAATGTCGTCGAGACGGAACTCGTATGCAGCGTCCAAATCTTTCGGAAGGTCTTTCCACCAAACCCTTGTTTTACGGCCAAATTTCATAATACCTGTTCCGCACCGCGCGCGGTAAACACGCGTTACACGCATGGGGCTGCAATACAATCGGCCACGTATACCCCGCCGACGTTTGAGTTCGTTTTATAAGCGCGTGTATATTTTGTATACAAAAACGTGATGTTCAAATGATATGTGCGCGAGAGCGATTTTTTTTTTTTTTTTTTTTTTATATAAATGTAAATCGTATATTATATTATAGCTTCGCGGATAACGCGTAAAACGCGTGGCTGTCGACGGTGTTTTTAGATTCCCGTCGGGAGTTACAGGACACGACGGCAGGCGGTGTCGTACACGCGCCTCGCGTATAATTCGCATAAAATCGAATTTGAATTTGTATAAGTATACGCGTTTTCCCACCTGAGCGCGACGTACGACGAGAGACATTATAATAACGTGTAGGTATCGTTGATCGATGGCTTCGCGTTTGAACCGTTGGCAATCGTTCGATCCCCAATATTACACACTACGCGTACACTTGTAACAGCCACGCGCGCGTCTTTGTCGCCCCGGTTTCTGCGTTGCATCGCATTACAACCAATGAATTTTTATTAACGAAACGAACAAACTCTCCTCTTCGTTATCGTATCTCGCGCGTTTATTTGCGCACCAGTTCGTTCGGTCCGTATATTATTCGTAGGTTCCTCGTCGGGTGCAGTGTTATATACACTTCCGGTAAATAATATACGTACATATTATACCTATAACGTAAGATTTATGATAACGTGCAACAATTTATCGAACGCTCCAAACACTAATATATTTTAAACGATAAATATTAAACACCCGTTAAAACTTATCACGATGATCATCATCCCGAGAGCTGGTGATGATTTGAAATGAGCTTGCAGCCACGGCTGAAAAGTTTTTATCGATAACGCTCCACTATCTATATATTATGTACCTACTTAACAGTCAGAATTCTTTGCAGCTATAGATGATGAATCGCGAGGAAAACGAATAATAATTTTTCACGCGTTTTCGACCGCGGCTTTTAACAATAAATTATTATTATTATCGTTATCAATATTATTATTATTATTATTATTATTATTATTATTATTATTATTATTATTATTATTATTATTATTATTATTATTATTATTATTATTATTATTATTATTATTATATTTTATTTTATTTTATTTTATATGAGAGTATTGAGAAAAATAATTATTTGCGGACTATGACATATTTGAATTTTAATATTTTTCGGTCTACACATAAAATGTCAATCGAAAAAGGGATTGTGGTATTTTTTAAATCTGAAATGTGAAATATGGGTGATATCAACGGAATTCCTAAAATACCTCACTCAAATTCTTAATCTTTTTTTTTTACAATTCAATTTAAAATCTGTTATATTTTTGAAAAAAAAATAACAAAATCGATCGTTTATAATTATTTCTTCAGTTCTTTACTCATATAGATAACAAGGAAACATTAATTTAATACAATAATTCCCCCCCCCCATCTCGTAAGATAAATTATTTTCTCCATTTATCTTAAATTTAATACCATTGACTTAAAAGAATATAAATTATAATTTCATTACACTATTTTTTTCTATCAAATATTTTTTTCGTAAATATCAGAATATATACTATTAATATATATTTGGATAAACATCGTATTGACCGCTTTCACATCGACTTCAGCTTCCTTTAATATTAATTAAAGAATTTTGCGTTCTCATAGTTTGATATTAGTACATATGAATAAATAAATATATAAATTATATGATAAATTTATACTATATAATATATATATATTTTTTTTTTTGATATAATAATAATTCATTGATTACTTTAAGTATTACGATCCTGCAAATTAATTTTCAAAAGTATATGTGTTTCTGCGGATATGGACATATGCTTTTTTGTTAATATAGCTTGTGAAAACAGAAAGCGCTTCGTTACGTATGGAGGATTATGGAAATAAAAAGAGCTAGCGGGTCGAGAATATTGTGGGTATTATTAGCTCGAGTGATTTACTTAGACAGAGATTTTAAAGTTGTATTATTATATTAAATTCAACCATTGCGTATTCGAAAAAAGATACTGACCGGCACTAATATAGTTTATCATAATTAATAAATATGATAAAATATTATATTACATATATTGTATATCTAAGCTCATATTACATGCTGAACTCATAAAAAAAATACAAAAATTTCCCGTGTCAAAAACTGAAAGGTCAACAATTTTTCCGATTTTTTTACATTTGTTGGATTGCTTTCAATTATGCTTAAAAAATCTACTGGAAAAATCGAAAAACTTGTCAAATGAAGTAACAACTAGGTATAATTTGCTACAGGAAAGTAACTTATAAGAAAAAAGTTCACAGACGAGATATATTTTTTTTTTTAAAAACGCATCATTATAAAATTAATACATTCTTAGCTGCACTCAGAGTCTAATGTTATATTTAATAATTAATTTTAAACTATATTTTTTTCTAGATTGAAATTAACATTTTCGTGTATGATGGACTTGTCTAAATTTCCACTGGATAACCAAATTTGCACGATGGAAGTGGCTAGCTGTAAGTATCGATACTGTATAACAATAATACTTATTAACAGCAAAAAGTCCAAATGTTTGTATGGTAAAAAAAAAATTCTAAAAAGTTCTTATTAAAATTACATACACCACTAATCACATATACTTTTGTGCTATACAACAATATATTTATTGAAATATGCATATAGTCATGATTTCAATACATATATATGAGCAAGAGAGTTATTTTTTCGTAGTATCATTCTGAAGAAAACACGGAGTAATTCATTTTATTTTATAAGATATTAATATAATATAAAATAGTATAAAATAATAAATAATTTTATTTAATAATTTAAATATTAAATAATATTAAGAAATTTTATAACTGCAGATAAAAAACTAGAATGTGCATAAAAATAATGCTCTTAAAATATAAATTAAATCTTGCTGCGGTCTTAATCCGAAATAAATTATGATATAAAACAATTACCGTATTTCATAATAATAATAATAATAATAAATTGTAAAAATTAATTTGAATTATATTTAAAACAGTTAATAGTAAAATATATAAAACAAGTTAATAATTTAATTAGATATAAATATAAATTTATTTTATTTTATCTTATTTTATGTTCAATAACAAAGAAACATACCTTAGTAATACTATTTTTTAAAACCAAGCAAAATTTTCTTACGAAAATATATTTCCTATTTAAGATAATTATTTATTCCTTGTGATTTTTATTTTCTAGAAAACATTTTACTAATAACGGACAACTTTCTCGTACCTAGATTTGTGATCCAAAATAAATAAAATAAAATTCATAACCCCAGTTAGTGAATTTTGATTTTAACATTAAAATTATTAAAATTATTTTTCTTCCAAATATAATATATATATATTTAATTTTTTTTTAACTCGTGTAAGGCCCAGGAAAATTATTATTATATAATATTTTTATTTGTATAATATAAATTTAAACACGGTATTGAAATTCAAATTTTAAAAATCTATTTCACGATTTTTCCACATTTCATTTATTATTTTTAAAGTTTTGAAATTAGGGCTTTAAAGAAACCCAACTATTTGCATACATTTAAATTTGGCTTTTGTAATCTCAATAAATTATTATACTCATAATAAAATTCAACGATAGAAAAGTTTTACGTCAAAATTACATTATAATCTGAACGATTCAATTATGTATTCATATATATTTTCAACATTTACATCGCTATATATAGATTCTTTTGAAATTCGAACGTCAAACACCATGATTTCATTTTTTTTTTTCTTTTTAAGACAAACAAAACAACAAAATGCTCACTTTCGGTTAGTTTCGTATTTAATTATGTAAATCGTAATGCAATCACCGTAATTTACAAGAAAGAAAAATTAAAAGTTGCGGTTAAATAAAACGAATCTAATATTCAAAAACGACATCGTGCATAAGGACATTGTTAAAAGAATACAAACGAATACACACACACACATATATATATATATATTATTATGAAATTCTAAGACTTAAATATTCGGCGTTTGCCTCAAATATCTCAATTGACGACGAGTCGAAACACGAAATTCGGGCCCTGTATAACGATCAAGCTGTTAGTAAGTTTCAATTGCCAACGAAAATTTGAAATAATTATTGAACAGCAAACGCAAAGAAGTCACCGAATACAATAAACGTGTTGCAATATTAGTTAATGACGTGTTGTTCGACAAATAAAAAAAATAAATAAAAACAATATATTGTACACAAGTCGACGTGCATATACACGAGTTGAAACGGAATAAAAAGCTGATAAGCTCTCAAAAATGACATTAACTGTCAAGAGCAATAAAACATAAAATGTGTATTTTACAGAGTTTCGAATAATGTTATACTACTATAACTTATTGAATTAATTTCTTAAACACATAAACGTACCTATACATATATTGTACGTGCGTATACGAGTATTTCATAGAGTTGCAGCGTACGATTTAATACCGGAACCGAATACGAGCAACCGTCAACAGCATAACACAAGTTTAATCCCTTTGACAAACAAAGCAATGATATCAAGAGACGCGATAGCTGAAATCTTCTTATATCTTAACTTTTAAACCGTCCCGTGCGCAATACAATACGCGATTCCGTAAATTTTTATTCGATATTTTTGTAATTGGATAAACATTACATTATGTGGGTACAAAATTCTATACGCGTAGCTTCAAATACACCGATTTGACGAGTTAATTAAATGTTTGAGAGAAAATTACATTTGAATCAGTGAAAATTCGGATTTGTATAATTTTTTTTTTTCAATCGTAAAATCGTTCTTAATTATTAATAATAATTTATTGTGCGTAAAATAAAAAAGTACTGCTATTCACTGTGTTCAATGGCTAATTTAAAATGAATAAACTGATTATTCTAAAAATATTTATTTAGTTGATTCAAGTTGAAAATACGTGTTTCTTTCTTTTTCAAGAAAATATTAATCATCAAAGTTTAAATTAGCATAACTGCAGATGACCCGCTGAACTCACGTCGCGAGGGGACCACATAAATTTGGTGCCATAACAAAGACTTTACCTCTAAAACGCGTATTAGCTATAATATACGAGTAAAAAATGAAACCAAATTTCAACGTTTAAATCTGTCTGGCGGTGCAGAAGTCAAAAATATTAATACATTTTACCTCTCGTAGACTCGGTAAATAATATTGTAAGCAAATTTAAATGTATTTCGTAATATTAAAATTAACATTTTTCAACGACCGATTTCATATACGAATAACTTTTTTTCGAAATCAGGCAAATAAAGTCGAGTATCCAACACCCGTTTTATGTATGTATATATATCTAAAAACACTATTTTTGGGACTCGAATTATAGCATTAAGTCACCGCCGCTTCAACAAAATATAATTTCATACAAATTACAGGTATAATAATCATCGAGAAAATCAAATAAATATATGATATATAAATATATAATCAAAATCAGTTTATAGTTATTTCTGTACATATAATAACGGAATTCGATTAACAAAAGCATTACTGAATTCGTCCGTGATATTGGAATATTCCTAGTACTGTACGCGTGTAATATGAATACGTTTTTTTTATGAATTCGGAAAATTAAATATCATTTAAGTCGATTAATTAATAATTTAATTAGACTAATCAAACTTTATTGTGTTTGTTCACTTTATAGTTTCAAAGACTATTGAAGAGCTTCGACTGGAATGGAAAAATACTGATCCGGTATTAATGGCCAAAGGATTGAGAATGCCCCAGTTTGAAATTGGCAACATCGTGCCTTCTAATTGTCAAGAATCGTTTCAAATAGGTATGTGTACATATAAGTATGAACTATAATGTAGTTAAAGGTAAAATTCGAATTAGAACTTAACGCAATAATTAATTTCATATTATAATCCAGTCGGATTTTAATGCAGTTGACATAAAAAAAAATTCTTTTATTATTATTCAATTCACGAGGAAATACGAGAAGTTTTGATTTTACGAATTTCAACTACTCACTTTTTGTACAATTGTTTTATTATTAAAAACAAATACAAAACTTGTAATTCCCTATATTTCCGTGAACTTTTAATGTTTTTACTCCGAATCAAATTAATATTTTAATAGAATAAGTTCCCGCAGCTTTTTAGTTACCACAAAGTATATACTCGTATCTTATTTTTGTTTTAATACTATACTTCATTTCTAATTAACTGTTTGCGTTTAATTAGATATTTGCGCATAATCAACTTTGCGATAAACTCTTCCGTTTAAAAACGAAAATATTATGCTCGTTTTCCTATTCAAACTAACTACTTTTATATTATATTTCCCTAAAATGGCGGAATTTCCTTTACAAAACTACGAAACATATTACGATTCAAATGAATATAAAAAAAAAATGTACTCCATTTCATACCAAAAAAAACCCAATAGAAAACATTGTAACGTTATATATATGTATGTATGTATACGCGGGTGTGTTTATTTTTATAAAATTTAGATTTATCCCGGTTGATTTTTCTTAATTTTCAAATGTCACGAACTTAATTTGTACAGTACCTAGATGATTAAATAAATATTTCCATACAACGTAAAACTAATAAAAACCCAATAAACACAGTTACAAAAATCCTTCTAAAAATAGACAATCAATCACTTTTATTCCGTATTGTGTACATCAAACAATTGACAATTTTAAAATGTACTTATATTATACATAAATAAAATGAAGGAACTAATAGTTTTTTTTTTCGTTAAACAAATACAATCTAATTTTTCAAATAACAGTCAATACGACGTTAAGACATGATGGATGGATAGGTATAGCCTATAAAAATAAAAAAGTTAATTGCATTTGAATTGTATTTTTTGTTTTATATAAATAGATTCTTACCATTTGATGATACTGTTAAATTCCAATACGAATTGCTCACAAAAATGACAATTGAATTGAATTTATCGAAAAAAATGTGACGATTACGAATAAAGAAGTTAATAAAAACCTATACTTGTCGACTGTCGTCTTATATAAATTGAAATTAAATATGATGAATACATCTTATTAAATAAGCCATTCTGATTATAAAATACGTTATGGAATCTAAAAATCACATATGTTTGCAGTTCAATACGTTAAAAAATCAGTAAACACCATAATATGCAGTATATACAAGAAAAATTCAGAGCGAATTTCTCGAAATATAAATCAGTAGCCACTTATATATAATATATACACATATACTATATGCTGAAATGCACATCTTCCGCTTCTTTTTTTCTACTCGGTTACTATATACTTTGTACAGTTATAAATTTCCTAGAATTATATTATATGCGTGACCTATTGCAATACCGTAAAGGTCTTTACTAAATTTCAACAACAAATTCAACATAAAAGTTACATAATTTTATAATATAATATACTATTCGTACGTAATTTAAAACGTTATTGTATGTTATATTTTCAATATATATATTTTATTTTAAGCGTTTTCTGGTTGTATCTGAATTCTGTTCATAAGCGAAAAATGTGTTAAAATTTATTCCTTAACTATAAAATAATAATAATTTATATATATATATATATATATATATATATATAGTATTAAGTATATACGTTTCCCAGTATAAATAATTTTATTCAAAACTAAATAGAAGAAAAATATAGCAGTTTAATTTAGGTTAGGTTAGTCTTTGACAAGTTAACTGTCATCTGCATGTTTGCGTATATTATATAAATGATCAAATGAACGTAAACTAAAACGTGTAGGTATAATGCGCTGCTCTAAGGGTCATTCGTTAAATTCATATTATATTTTCTCTTTGTGTATTTCATTAATAGTATAGAACATATTAATAGCATATAACGTATTACGTTCTATGTTAATAGCAAATAAATTATTTATTTATAAATGTACGGCGATATGTGCATCCGGATGACGAATAACAAAACGGTATGCAGTTAAGTTGATAGTTCTAGAGTGAATATTTTAGAAAAATTGCAACTATACCTTCCGACAGAAGGAAATAATTTAAAAACTTTTCTGCTGAAACACAATAAATAGACAAATACGCATATTACATACTATTCCATATGCGTGTACATAAAACATCTATGAAAAAAATTTTATAGCGTTTTTTTTTCTGCGTTCTTAGAATAATATAATATATTTTAAAATACTAAGCGTAACAATAAGAAAAAACGATATAATATAAATTCATATTTCATCTTTCCTTTTTATTTTATTTATTCCATAACAAAATATAGGTAGAAACATATTTTAATGGTATAATATCCTAAAACTTTTTACTCTCCTTATTGTTTTGTCCAATGATAAATGATACGAGACAACATTTACAATATATTCAGTAAATTGTGTCGGAAAATACTATTTTTTTTTAATTGATTTAATTTTATAACACGATAATATCATTAATAGTAATAATAAAACGATATGGAATTGGCTTATAACGTTTTTAAACAGTTTGTCAAACTGATTTTTGACAAACATTCTTATATAGAAATCGAATTATCAAAATCAAAATTCAATAAATCATTATGATGGATAGTATAACAAGACACGCAGTTTCTATGATAATTAAAGAAAAATTTTAAGTAATCATAATGTTTTTATCGGCGGCGCCTTCATTATTCGAGTAAATTTTAAAACGCAAAGTGAATAAATTTAATACTACTATGTATGTCAACATGATTTATTACAACAACGGAATCCGCAGTTACTACCGAATATATTAATTTTAATTAGGTTTTTTTTTTTATTTTGTTATTGCCATCCTAATAAATATTTATAAAGCTTATTATTTTTATTTTTTTTTTTTTTGATACTTTTCAAAAATATCCCTCTCTTAGATATTCAGACAATAGAAAAAGAAGTTTACACTTTAATTTCTTGTGCCATAAATAACGTCAAATTCCTCGGCCATTTTGACACCATGTGAGCATGAATATCATATGTTGAATAACGTTTTATTACAGTCAAGTAAAAGAAGAAAACATTGACCACAAAAATGAAATTATTTGACATTTTTAGGAAAATATTGATAAAAATTATGATGTACAGGTATTAGACGGTTTAGTATCTGTACATAAAAATGCAATTGAATGTCCACCTATGATTTAAATGTCGTAAATACGAAAAAATAAAAATAGGAAGTAACAAAATATAATTTATTTATTTTGAATGCGCAGTGTCCAATAGCTGATCTAAACTTTAAATTAACTAAACATTAACGCCTAATAAATATAATTAAATATTATATGTACGTCAAAAGTATTCGAAAATATAATTGTAATTTTAAAATGAAAAATTAATGTCAATTTAATACACGAAAGCCCGTAAAATTAAAAAATAAATCCATTCTGCACGTTTGAAGTTTCGATAAAAATTTTAATTTTCTAAACTAAATAAAATAACAAAATAGGCTTTATTTAAAATTACTTCATCTGGTGTTTTAGTAAAATTGTACACGTCTTTCACAATTTTCATGAAAGCCAATCAGACATTTTTAAAATTAAAATCCTATTTTCAATGGCTTATGTGTAACTTTTCGAACACACGCAAACGTGCTTTTTTTAACACTTCATTGTAAAACTATTACTTTCGCTTAAAATTTTTAAATAAAAAAACCATTTTAAGTAATACTTGCAAAATAAATTTACTACGCATAAATTAACTGTATTATAGTAAGTGTATTATATACTTAGTAACGATTTTTCTTTTTTGTTTAAAAGGTTTTTAATGTTATTTTGTTTTTAAAATTCAGAATAAATATTTTTCAATGCATAAATTATATAGAAATTTACAAAAAAAAACAGTTTTAACTTAAAATATTTATTTCAATTAAAATATTATTAACATTATCACTGTAAGTTATATACTTATATAATTTTTACAATTATTTCGTCCTATAATATATAAATGTGGATATTCTTATTATATACATACAATATAATTTTCTAGCCAAAACTCCCGACAAACTACTGTAATATATTTTATATCATCTATCTCTATATCGACCTAATTTTAGTTTGGAAAAAGTTAACTACTTTACTATAATATTTGTAGCAGGATTTGTGTCATTTTTTAGTAATTTATAAATACAATAATATACTATTATACAATATAAATATGATAAGAATATAATTGTATTACAAAAATTTCGTGTCATAATAATCGCATATTGACCGCGTAAATAAAACGAAATAATCAACGAGATCAAAAACTAATATCACATCCTTATCGTAAAAATCATAAATTCAAATTTAAAAGTTTTATAAAAATATTAGAGATAATATACCAAACTTTTGAAACGCTTTTAGGCCAAAACAAGTGCTTGTTGATAAAAAGGCGAAAAAAAACATAATTTTACGTAGGCCGATAAATTCTTCACTTCGTTTACAATCTAAAATGAAATAATTTTATGGTTGCAATTAAAAACTTTTTAGGGCCGTGTTCTTCAATTTAATACAATATAATTATTATCAAAATATGTGGCTGGTAGGTATAGTATCTAAATATGTACGAGTATATACTAAGGTTATTAAAGCACCAAACACGAACACTCGCGTAGTTCACAAACAAGGTCTTAAGAAATTTAAGAAAACGAAAAGTAATCGTTACAGAATATTTTAAACGATTGTAATTGCCGACAGAACATTCCAAATGGTCTGATAACTGCCAAAACGCAGTTGACTTCAGTTGATTTTAAGTTGGCATCTGTTAAAAACATAAAAAATAAAAATAAAACAGTTGAAACGTCTCAGACTTAAAGAAATATTTTCAATAATAATTAAAATAATACGTTCGAATGTACTTTTGAATTTTTACATTCTGAACAAAATGAAAAACGTATTAATTATCTTTCAATAATAATGGATGTGTTTTTCTCCTCCTCCTCCTCCTCCCACCCCCAGGAAATTACAGTTGTTTGGTCGCCCAGTTTTACTTGAGCCGAAGCGTGGGTTTCCACTTGGTCCAGAGCTATTTGCCCACCATGTTGATCGTGGTCATTTCTTGGGTATCGTTTTGGATGGACGTCGACTCGGTGCCGGGCAGGACCACGTTGGGCGTGACGACGCTACTGGCCGTCGGATCGCAATCTTCGGGTAACGTAGAAAAAAAAAATTGTCGACAAAAATAATACGACACGATTACTTCTTAAACGCATTCGGGCGGTATACTATTATTAATACGTATTAACGCTGTCTGACGTCCACAGGTATCCAAAGCGGACTTCCACAGGTCAGCTACGTCAAAGCCATAGACGTATGGATGGGCACATGTACAGGTTAGTACTTGTACTCGCATAGGCGGCACTTGGCAATAATTGACAAAAGAGAGTAATAATAATTAATCACGAGTCGTGTAAAGTAAAAAAAAAAAAAAACGTGAGAGGTGTCGTGGGACCCGGCCGGTAAGAGCGAAGCTCTCAACTAATTCGATATTAATTCTATTGCGATATTTATTTTCAATATAAAGTGGTAAAATATTTACCGCTGATATATTGGTGCACAACCGTTCTCTAGATAGGCATTGATGAACTATGTTATACCCACCCCAAAACTCAGAAAGTATTAAAAAAACTTTTTGACTGAAGAATATACATTGTATAGAAATCATTTTTTAGCAAATTCTGACAAAATTTACCTTATAAATAGGGTTAAGAGAGACAGTATCTCGCCATCGCAAGCCTGTTCTTCCCCTCCTCTCTCTCACACATACACACAGCGCTGTGGCCTCCCACTTTGATGCCTGCCTTCTCTCTTTCTCTACCTCCTTCCACACGTACCGCAGAGTGCAGGAGTGCACGATTAAAGTACACGCGTCTAGTGACGATTTTAAGCGTCTCGCAGCGAGACGTCCCGTTACACATTTTGCCAGTTAACTCTCGCCGCAGGACATCGGTAAAAGATTTTCGCTCCAGTAAATAATATAATGTCGTATTGTATATAATATAATTAATAAATAACGCAATCAATTAGCCATAGCGTTAAAAATTTACTAAAAATTTTATAAAGTTTTTAATAAAAACAAAACAATAAATTACGGTCGGCTATGTTTATACAAATAATAACAATAATAATAATCGTCGTATAACTTGTATAGCAGGCAAAAGTTATCAGTACTAATTATAATACGTGAATACGTGATAGTGTGATACGTACTATATGTATGTAGTTTCTAACATTTCTAACGTTTTGATAAAATCGTTTAATATTCACTTTTCAAATGGTAACAACGAAGGTATCTATATTATTATTATTTACACCGGAAATTTCTGTTTATCAATATTTAAACGTACGATTATACTATAAACGTTTGATATTTGCAACGTGAAATTTTTCGACGCAGAGAATTTCAATACTTCAAACGACAATTAACTACTTCAATATTTTATAACTTTTCATCCAAATGCCGCTTAGACGAGTATACTGTATGATATTATAACACGTAACATCATCCCCGATGCGATCCGAATAAAAAATTAATTAATATTATTATTATTATTATTATTATTACAGCGTTCGTTTTCTGCGCGTTACTCGAGTTCACGGTGGTCAATTACATGTGGAGAAAACTAAGGCCGGACTTACTGAAAAGCATGTTAACGGAACCGGTGAACGGTGGCACCGCGAGTTCGAAATCGTACGACGAAAATTTACCCCCGTCGCCGGTCATACCAGTCAGCGTGGTATACACAATAATTACATAATATTATGACAGCGTTACACGCGTGGAAAACATTTTTTTTTTTTTTTAATAAAACTGTCCGAAATGCGTGCACGTTTTTTTAAAATGAGCTTGTCCGAGTTGTGTGCCCCGTCCAAAATGGGATGCCGATCGAGTGTCCGAATATCGTATACCCGTACATGTCAAAATGTTCGAAGTGGCATGTATAAACGAACAGTTCAAATCATAAGATTTCATTAAATTTCAAATATGGGCAAATCATTTTATGTATGTAAAAATTTTAAAAATAATAAAAAAATGACGTGTGTAGATTTAAAAAGCATCAAATTAAAATATATAATTTAATAAAATAGGACTTGTAAAGTAAAAAAACGCGAATAAATTATAGAAGTAAATAAATATATTTCATCATGCACTATAGGCCTCGTATTCGTATGTAGCTATTTGATACATTTACTTTTTGGTTTAAATAAATTTATAAAAGTGTTCTGCAAAAAGTTCAATAAAATATTGCAGTATATATCATATATTATATACGAATAGATTAATGGTAATTAGCTGTCGGAGGACTAAAATAATTTTAAAAATTCAACTTATCAACATAATAAAATATTGGTTTTTAAAATAAATAATCGTTCTTAATTTAAAACTGTAATATTTTTTTTTTAATTTTATTTTACATAAGAAATACACAATATATATATAAGTATAATATTATATACAATAAGCGTATGTGAAGAGAGTAATGTTGACAGTAAATGACGCGAGAAAAACAAAGTTAAGTTTTAAAAAAATTAGTGACACTTTCAACAGGAGAAAGAACTGTAATTAAATTAATAAATTTTATACAATATTTTTAATGAAAAAAAATTTACGTTTTATTCGTACACACGGTGGCTCGTGAAATTAGAAAATGGGAGGACCGCGATTACTCATTTCTGAAAAATGCAAAAAAAAAAAATATATATTATTAATTATGTATACTATGTATGATCATCCATTTACTTGCATCGACAATAAGATACGAACACAACAAACATGAGAATCGTAAATTGGGAATATTTTAACGAAAAAAGTCATTAAATCGATAGTTTTCAATTTTATTTTCTAAAAATATTTGCGAGATGATGTTGAAAAATGAGCTCGCTGCAAACGTCCGTATAAATCCTATATTACGTATGTATGTAGTAAACGAAAAATTGTATTTAGCGAAA
This sequence comes from Slavum lentiscoides, assembly GCA_032441835.1. Taxonomy (NCBI): domain Eukaryota; kingdom Metazoa; phylum Arthropoda; class Insecta; order Hemiptera; family Aphididae; genus Slavum; species Slavum lentiscoides. The sequence continues at coordinate 22,165,105 of CM063710.1, read as the reverse complement.
TAAAAATAATAACAAAAATAAAATTTTTCTTTTATTGAAACCCATGTATATACATACATCCTTAAATTACGTATAAATAAAAAATACTTTTAAAATATATCGTACAACTCGAACAAACCCTTTTAAAGGATTGCACGCAGTTTGGACATTTTTTTTACGAATGCACCGATTTTAATACTCAAAAGCGGCGTAACGAAGGACCTATCCGCAGCTGACACCGCGCCGCGTAAATGTTGGGACGTTTTACGAGGGCTTTAACTCTGAATTTAATAAAACCGTATACGAGAACGACAAAAAGAAAAGGACTGAATGTTTTCAAATCAAAATCTCACTGATGGTACAGTGAAAAATATTATTCCTCCGGTACCAATATTTTGATTTCCTTTCAAAAAAAAAAAACACTATTTCCAGCAGCACACGTGAATAATATTCAAAATGGGTTTTTTCAATATTAATTAAGTAACGTTTTTTCGCGGAATTAATAGTAATTGCGCATAATCTTTTTTTTTTCCGAAGCGAGCACAAAATATACGCCCGATTTACATACGTACCTGTAAGGACAATTTTTTTTAATGGCCCATTTTTTTTTTCTTTTTCGGGACGCCTAAACTGCGCAACGCACATCGCCCAAATTCAAATCGTATATAGAATACACAATTAATAAATAAACATAATATACATATAACCGCCGACGCGAATGAAATTCTACAAACTGCTCACGGTATATATAAAATAAGACACATTTAAAAAAAGAAAATTTTTTTTTTATTTTTTCGCGTATTTTCTCTCTCTCTCTCTCGTGTTTCGACGACAGTTTTCACCGCGCAGACGTCCGAGAAATCGGCATTTCTCTCTCTCTGCAAACTCCTTTATAGTTTCTCTCTCTCGTCTCCGACTATATCGTTTACAAATATTTGTCCTGAATTCTCGCGTATATTACAAAAAAACGCGTTCGTCACAAGTCGCAGGCGCGCGCGCGCGCAAAAAATAACCGGCGGCGAATTTGTCGATCAGTTTCCAAAGTATAATATACGATATTGACTTGGCGACGCTCCGTTATATTATACGACCTCACATACGCCTGCAGTATAATATTACACGTAAAACGATTAAATTGTATTACACATAATAAATATCGATTTTTTTTTTTTTTTATACATTATAACACGTGAACACACGTATATTAGGAATGCAATGAAGAGCTGTCGTCGTGTCGGATATTTTTCGCGCGGACATTTCAAAAAAAAAAAAAGCCACCTTTTTATCGGTTTTATATATATATATATTTTTTTTTTTTTGCGTATTATACACGCGTCGTACTCCGCGAGAGTGATGGTGGGGTACCTACTCTCCAGCGCGGATTATCTGTGACATTTTTCGGCCCCAAAAACGTTGTGTGTATATTATATATACGCGTTAAAAAATTGATCTGTCGTCGTGTATATATATATATATAACAGCTTGTGATGTCGGAAAACGTCTCTCGATTGATCCGACACGTGTGTGTGTGTGTGTGTGTTTTTTTAATGTTAAACAGGTGAAAAAAATTCTGCAACAAGAGTGCGCCTACACGTCGTCCGTGGAGACCAACACGATGTTGGCGAGAAAGATCGACGAATACTCCAGACTGCTGTTCCCGGTGGCGTTCATAGCGTTCAACGCGCTGTACTGGCCCTATTATTTGCAAAACTGAAGTAAAAGAAACGAATTTTGTACCAATATAAATTCGACATTTCACCACCAACAATTTTTTATTTTTTTCTGTTTTTAATCGCGACGAAAATTACCGTTTAATTTGTTATCAATTATAATATTTTATTGTACAATATTATAATAATATGTCGTGTGGGTTACGGACTCACGTGGGTTTTCGACGAAATGTCACCGCCGAAAAGACAATATTTCTACGCGCGTTCGTACGCCTGCAGTTGCCTTGGCGTTGAACACGTGGTGTTTTTTTTCTTATCGTGTAATATTGTATAGAAATTTAACATGGGAAAAAAAATTTTTTTTAATACACCCTCTGTCCGTCTTCTATGAAATTATTGAACAGATAAAAACGTATGTACGCGATAAAAACGTTACTCACGGCATCCGAATCGGTTCTACCAAAGTCTTACATATATTCCCACCGCCGACTATTATTATTCGAAATTTCCGATCCACATTACAAATAAATATAATTTTAAGCGAATATTTATTTTAAAATTCTATTTTTGATATTCATATAAATCTGCAACGTCTCGCCGAATGAAACTTATCCACATTTCTTTTTTAATTTACACAATAACGTTATAATGTACGTATTGCGCGTTTCGTTCTCGTTCGTATTTTTCGCGCGTCTGCTTTTTCTGTTGCAGTAGTTCACGTTACAGTAGCTCGTTTTCGTATTGAATCTATAGAAAAAGGCTTGTTTTCCTGTTCGCGAACATCGGTCGAGTACAATTTTAGAAACCAAATTTCGGATGTCTATTTCGAGTATAAATCGCCTATTACTGGTGAGTCCGCTTTCCGCCCAAAAAAAAAAACAATTTCCGTTTTTCTCCAAAAATATACCGGATGTTTTTTTTTCTGCGCGAAAATTCTATATCCCTGGAAATACAAATTTTTGTTCAATTTTTTTTTTTTCGAAAATCTCTTGCACAATATTCGTTCTACAGTTTTTCGTAATTTTAATATAATATACGAACTTTCAATTTTCTTTACAACAACCCGCGGTTTTTTTTTTTAATTATAAATCCTTCAGGAATATATTTTTATGGGAACTTACGCACGCGTTAATTTTGAAAATCCGATGAATATTTTTCCCGAGAAATAATAGCATTTGAGTTTAAGACACGGTGAACTGCAGGAGAGGCATTATTAAAAATTTACTCTCTTGCATGAGACGCTTAAGCAGAAATCTTTAAGCCCGGCAGTTAAACGTTCGTTGTTATAAACGTATACAGTATACACTGTCTAATTTCTACGAAATATAAATTATTTATTATTGCGATAATACTTATATATTACCTACCCGCAGAGTATTTCCACTGAACTACGCAAAAAGCGACTTCTACGACGAAATATTTAATTAACAATAAACCGAATATTAAACGCGAAAAATTAAAAAGCGTTTTTATGTATTTTATTTTAGTCCTGTAAATAGCGAAAAAACTAATAAAGCTCGCCATTTGAAAATCAAAAGTATATCTACATACATTTCTTTACTTGCAGGTATATTTAATAATGAATAAAAAAGAACACCGAAATACAATTTGTTTAAAATCTTGGCAGACTAAACTCACACAATAAAATAAAGATCACCGTGTACTTGTAAGTACCCTTCCAAAGGAAAATTAAACACGGCGACTTAGAGCATTTAAAAGCAATGTTGACATTCGTAATTGGGAGTATTAAAGAGAATTTTATTACAAATGAAATTCCAAAAAAAAAAAAAAAAACACGTATGCAGATTCTGTCTAGATGTCTCTAAACCTATTTTATTGTATTCGTTTTATTTACATCGGCAAGTGCAAAATAACTGTAAAAAAAAAAACAGCTGGTTTAGAGAAAAACGGAAATGGGTGATTTTTTTAGGAGGGATGGGGAGGACTGCCGCGGATAAAAACGGAATATTTTTATTAAAAGCTTATTATAATTGGAATCGGTTTTACGCGTAATTATTGCGCTTTGCAGGCACGAACGTTTGATTCTGTTTGTCGTTCTCCGTTCTCGAAAAACCGGAATGTTTTCCAACCGCAATTTTACCACGTCATATTATTAAAATTTAGTGCTTAAGCATGTAAAAAAAAAAAATATATAAATAATAGCAACACGAATAATGCATTATACGTATTGTTTTCTTTTTGAGTATAGTTATTTAGTTTTTATTATTACGTATGTAGCCCAAGTCTCCAACAACAGACGACACACTGGCAGACGGAGATTTATTCGTTATTTCGATTCGTTTGGAAAACCGTCGTCCTCGACTTCATAGACGTGCGCAGACATGGTCGTCAGATTATGTGATGCCCCTTCTCCTCCCTTAATTATCCTGGTCTCTTTAAAAAAAACACTAAGTTCAAATCACCTCTATGTACCAGCACGAAGGTTTTGATTTCTTCTACAACTGCAATTGATCAATGTCAATATTTCCGAAGCGATTTTTCGACAAAAATAAACGAATTTAAACGTATAGTTCTCGTGTCATCCTATATACGTTTACGTTTTACAATGGTGTTAATTTAGAAAAATCCAGCTCACGCGATAGTGACTTGTCGCTGGAACTGTTACGCGAAACGTTTTGAATAATACCTTGTGGAAATTTTAAAATACAATAGCCGCCCGTCGTTTTTTGCCAAACCAAAAATATTACGAAGATAATAATATTATACACTATGGTTTTATAGATACTGACGATACTGTATATGCTTACTTTCATAGTATCACATGATCTCGAGTTCGTTGTTACAGTGCAGCGTAACTAGCTCAAATTTTAGTTTTTGAAAAATGTTTATATTAATAGGTAAACCATAACTGTTGAGCTTTTTCCTCGATCTCCCCTTGTATTTCTCAACATTTCGCACTACATGTATATGCGTACGTCTATGCTCATATGATTTCGTTCAATCGTTCCAGTTCTCTGTCTGCGCATCTATTATAATAATGTATTATGCATCGTCGTCATCGCATCATACACTAAAATCACCCGGACGCACATAACGTACACTTGTGTTACGGATAATGTTAACACTAGTCGGATAATATAAGCCAACGCTTTTTGGATAATGTCATAAAAAAAACTATTACAATACAATGACCATTGACAAATTTTTTTTTTTTTTTTTACAATACACCATAAATCGCCAAATATGCGCTTTACGAGTGTAATTGGCTGAAAGGACTCGCGCATCACTGCAGAGAGCAGGAGGGTATGAATCGACCTCGGGGAGATAGGGTGACTAAAACAATAAATAATAATTAATAGTGACAAATAAATAACGTACAACGATGACAAAAAAATAATGCGTTAGTAAATTTTACAAAATGTATTAGTATTTATTTGTAAAATTTATAAAATGATTTATTTTTACATGGCACGCTTTCCCGACCTTTTGAATCGCATAGAATTCCGGATGGTTTACACTCTTACGTCAACTGTATTACTATTACATTTACCCATCCTTATACGTGAACACCTTTTGTATTACCTTCATTTGACATAAATCACCCGTTTACATCTTAAGTTAAGATAAATTGATAAATTTGATAATTGCCCCAAAACGTAATTCGCGGATTGCGTCACTACAGCATATGTACAAAAAAGGTAACGGAAACGTAACGAAATTTGAAAACGAACATTACGTTAACACGCCAGCCGGATAATATTAAAATTGGGTACCTATATTATATACCTTCATTAGCCAAAGTGCACAGCTAATAATGTTATCCAATCGTTGACAACTACTACCCGTAACATATTAATGTATTCTACATGCGGTTTTATTTAGATATACCTACGCGTAGGTAAATACGAATTCAAAATGTAGACTGCGAAAATTGATAAATTTATGCCTCCCCCGCAGCTGTTCAACATTCATTCGTTTCTATATTATATTCTTTATTGATAATCACGTATCGTATTAAATTTTTCTGTCAATAAAACTCGTCATTAACGACGTTGTTGCGGTCGTACAAGTCAATCTTTAAAACGCCCATCTGCAGCACAAATCGTAACTACTATATCCGCTCGTGAATTCAAAAGGTGTAAAAAAAAAAATTAAACGTCGCGTCGGTTTCGACACGCGCATAGCATATTATTATAATATTACATACACACTCGATACCTTTCTATATTATTATTATTATTATTAAAAACAAAATAGTTTGTCGTCATTTTATATTCTTTTTGTCGCGATTTTTTTTTTTTTTTTTTTAAATACGATATTATGTAAATGTATACTACCTTCACCGCTGTGATTCGTTATTTTGTTAAGACACGTCGACTATACTCGTTATCGTCGTATAATATATAGTTGTTAGCGTGTTGACAAAACGCGTTTAACCCCACGCCCCCGTATTTTTTTCTAAGTAACAAATAAGAACAAATCAACAACTCCAAATTAAAATGTAAGAAGCGTGTGTATAGGTGGTTAAATTTGCACATATTTTATATCATAAAATATACACTCAGACTTTACTGATAATAATAATATATTTCAGGGAGAGTTGGAAAAAAATTAACTTTAATAAAACTCGTTTTTTTTCGTGTAAAAATAATAGGGTGTAATTATGAATAAGTTTAAACGTATTTAAAAATATAATATATATCACGTGCGGTCCAAAATACTATAATCGTCTATGTATTATCATTATTATTTATATATAACTATATACATAATAGGTACCAATTTGTTTTACGATAAGACTATAATTTCGAAGGAAGAATTTAATTAGTGGCCACGCTGCAGACTATTTAAATTTTAAAGTATTAATATATAATATAATATATAGTGTAGGTGGTGTTCTAACAACGTGTGTTCGTATATTTTAGCCAGTATATGCGGAGACGATATTCCTCAAATAAATCGCCGTCGATATTGAAATTTGAGACATAATGTATAATACATTTTTATAATTATATGAATATATGTATGTATACATACACACGGTGGCGTATTTTCAATTTCTCTCTGGAAGGGAAGGGTGTTAAATAAAAAATAGAAACTTCGTCCTCGTCATAAACGATTTTATATAATATTTTGAATTAAAATTTTTTTTTTTTTTAGTATATAATATATAGTTTATAAATAAAATAATAATAAATTACTAGTGAAGTAGGCAAATAGAACTCGGTTATATTGTATGTATGTAGTTATTAGTACTTAGAAAACAAAAAATTATAATACAAAACGTCTAAACGTCTATTTTCATTGAAGAGTTCAGTGAGAACTTCTTCAGGTTTTTTTATTTTTTTCTTTCCTCCAGTTATGGAGCAGGGCCGGCGGTAGGCAGGGGCGACGACCCAGGGCGGCAATTTTTGTCCATGGGCGGCATTTTAAACTTAAATACCGAAATTCCGAAACATTTTACACATTTCAAAACTTCAATGGTAAATGTCTATTACAAACATTCGTGATCAACAAGTTAAATGGTTATAAATATGCAATCCAGCAACATAAATAATAAGAACACTTTAGGTACGGATAGAGGTATAGGTATATAGCTTTTTCGCGTTTATGTATTTTTTATTCTTACTTTTCTCCTTGTATTGATATAAGGTCGCTTATACTTTTCTTTGGGTATAATTATTTTATAATTTTACGTTATTCGTTTTAAAAAAGAAGATTTAAATTATAATAATTTATTTTTATTTATTTCGACCCATACCGGAAAGTTTGACTTCTATGAATTCGGTTTTTCTACATGATTTTAAAATATTGTAATTATCAAAAATGATATTTTTGCGATAAAATTTTTTTTTTTTTATATTACGGTTATTTAATGGGTAAAACTTCTATTATTTATCGGGCTCAAGACTGTTGGCGTTTCGGGGAGAAATTTATGTGTTATATGATTAAATTATTGGTATACGACTTTTTTACGACTGAAAAATGATTAAATTTGGAGGACAGGTAAATTTACAATGTACCGTTTTGATAGGACGGCATTTATAATTTAGCCCAGGGCGGCAAATTGACTAGCGCCGGCTCTGCGGGTTATAAGTATAGCTAAACCATTAAGTTTCCTCTTCTCTGTTGAAAATAATAACCAATTTTAAATTAATTTATTTAATAAAAATGAATAAATATTCACTATACCAATACCTATGATGTATAAAATTCCTCAAGTCTTTCCAATTTTTCGCATATCTTCACTATACTAAAGTGTCGTCGACAATAGCGATGAACACGTGTTAATATAAATTTACCAAATACACAATACTATTTTTAATTGACCTATTGGTCCTGGACGATATAAACCGACTCCCTCCTCCTCGTCCTCCAGAAATACGCCACTGTGTATATATATATATATATATATATATATATGATAAAATATCATAATATTCGTATATACTGCACAATATATATAAACACATATTCAGGGGCGAACTGGTAGATCAGAAGATTGAGAAATTTCCCGATGGGCAGGTCAAATAGTTAAATCGAGAGCCGCTTTGGAATCTTATATTTATTAACATTATTTAATAAAAAATGTTTGTTATAAGAGAACGGCGACATGTGTCATACCCGTATTGACTGTGGCCAGCTGTTGATAATTTTGTATAAAAAAAGTTAAAACGGGCATTTTGAATTTTATTTCTTGCATTATTATTTACACTTAAATTGTTGTTTTATGCTTAGGTAAAAACAGTCTATATATATATATATATATATATATATATATATATATATATATATATATATATAGAAACGGTATAGTAGAAGTCAGTTTAAAAGCAACGGAGAAAATCATTTTAAATACTAATGATTCTAATACAGTCATAACCACCGTCTATCTCAAAAAAAGCAAGACATTAAATAAATTACTGATGGTTTAAATAATTTCTGTGTATAATAATGTAGAACAAATAACTAAAATTATACTTTTTCAGTATAAATACAGTGGTTTGAAAACATTTGTGTTGTTTTTATAAGTATATCGTAGATAGAATTAAACTAAAAATGAGGTATTTTGAAACATCAAAAGTACAGTTTTAAGTCATTTTATTACCAATTATTATTGGGCTGCTTCAAATAAAATCTCCCGGGCAGCTCCAAAACACATATTTCTTCTTTTTTTCCCCATCGATTAATATTGCACATCTCAAAACATACGCATATTAATACGTATGTGCAGTAATATAATTATACATATTGTGAGGGTTAATAGAATAATATTTTATCGCCCCTCCCCTCCTCCTGTCATATACGCAAAGACAAAATATGTTCCGAAAACCACGTGAACGAATATCTATTATATTATAGGTATATAATATGTATTATAATGTTAAAATATATTCAAAGGGTAATGGCTATTATATATATACCATCAATAATTTTTTATTTTTATTTTACGTGCTGATAATTTATCATAGTAGTTATAGTATATTATAATATATTTATGTTGTGTCTCTTACGCTCTATACGTACGTCGTACATACGTATTATATTGTACACGTATAAGAAGTTTGAATATTATATATTATATATTATATTTAAGTATAATCTAAGTATATATATAAATATTTAATGTTATTCTATATATATATATAAATATATGTATTAAATTAAAACAATATATATTTTATTGGCTAAATATTATAATTGATTTTATTATTGATATTATTACATTGTACGCGTTGTAAATATAATGGTACTTTTCAGTGGAATTTGCATTTTTTCATTGCATATACTTTATTATAACACCTACCATTCTACCGGCCTGTACAAATCCTCTGCAGAGCTAGACACTAACTATAGTGAGAACGTATTAGAAGTTTAGTTAGAAGATACTTTAGTCAGTAACTTCTAAGTCGACTTGTCAGGTACTTTATGTATAAACGTGATTACTGTTAACTAGTTATGTTTTACATGACATACATTTCTAACTTAACGGGGTTAATTTAATCTTTAAACTTTAAACAATTTAGTAAAGTTATTTTTAAAATTTAGTTACAAATATATATATATACATTTGAATTTTGAAGACATTCAAGGTTTCAACAGAAATGGAACAAATGCAGTGGCAACCATTTTACAGGATTGCATATATGTTATTTCCTAAAAATAACAGTATACATACGTTTTCTTATTCCTACTTTCAAACAAACTTAAATTATTAAGTCAATGAAATACTCAGCCGTCATTATTTTCAAACATTACGGACATTCTTTCAACATAATTTTTTTCTTCTTTAGTACGTAAACGGATTTTAAACACATATTTTGTCCCATTGTGTGTTTTCCAAAAATAGAAAAATAAGCGTTTAAATATAATTAATTTTAAAAAACAATCATTTAGAAAAACAAAACTTTTTGAAATCATACGATTATTCAAATATCTATATATTTGTACTCGCTCGATTTATTGACTGTACACAATGAATATCACCGCAATTTACCCAAATTAAGGTGTAGAGATTTTTAAAAAGAGAAAAGTTACAAAAAATATATATATCTTTACAATAATATTACTGCGACTGGGGCCACACAGGACGAAATTCAGCACGAGGGCGAAATCAGCAACTGTCTATATTTTAAATCCGCCACTATGTCCAAGATTAGACTGTATTTTTATTTTTTTCTACCCGCGACGCACAACGCCGTAAGTATGTATATTTGGATTCGCAAAATAATTTTCGAAAAATCACTATGTATATTTCGTTCTAACGAAAAGTATTATCGGTCGAATATTGTAATTTCGAACGTTTGACTTTCGTCTGAGTTGTAACACACAGTGCTTGAATTGGGGGACGCGGGGACGGAGTCCCCTTTCTTTTTTCAAAATATTATAGCGTACCCCTTCTAATTTTTCATACCGGGACGCAGAGAACGGGACGGTCAACACTCTACAATTTTATTGAACTAATGAAAATTAAAAATTTTATTTATAAGGAGTGGTTGGTAGTTGTCACAATATACAAACAATATATTTCTTGAAATGACAATCGTCGATTGCCAATTTTTCTCGGTAGTATTTTGTTATTATGAACACAAAATGTAATCTACTTTATTATATATGTTGTTATTTTTTTTAAATATGTTTTGTTTTATTTTCATAAGAACATTACTATTCAACACACAGTTTTCTTGTCAAAATTAAATACAAACGATTTATGAAAAATTAACCAGTGCGAAACTAAAGTTAACAAAAAAAAAAAATAACACTTCAAAGTTCAGTAAAAAAAAAAAGCAGACTGTATTTAACAAATTATTAATAAAATTCAATATACGAGTAACAAACAATGATTGATCTTAAAAATAAAAGGAATATTAAATATAATGTTTACATAAATTCCATACAAAGCTACTGGATAATATAATTATTAATTATTATAAAACGATAAATACACCAAAAAGAAAGTAAAAAAACCTGATCCTCGAATGGACGAAACTCAACGAGCTTTTCATTGAGTTTCATCCACAAAAAACAAGGGATACTCGAACGATAAAGTTTTCATGCGCAAAACACAAATAATAGTTTTTGTAGAAATAATGACGAAATATTATAATTTTGGCAATGACACAACAATAAATTTAAATATCAATACCAATAATAATAATCATAAAATTTGCTTAATTAAACAAGTATATAAAAGTAATCGTAAATTAATAAAAACAAAAAAAAAATAATAATAATAATAATAATAAATGTTCCTTTACTATGTGGCGCGAATGTTTACAGTTTAAAAAAATGATGCTTATTTATTATTGTATAATGAAAAATATAGTGGGGGGTGTGGGGGGCGAAGCCCCCCACGAATTTATAAGACATTACAATCTGCTGGAACGCATATTATTTTTGTACTTTTGCATCCCCCTTCTAATTTTTTTCCAATTCAAGCACTGGTAACACACAATATATTGTGTGTATTATTTATAATTTGAGAAATCGTCGAGTACCTACTTGATGACACGCAAAACATTCGTGTCTTTTTTATTATGTGCTTATCTATACTTGGCTGTGTTATTGCAAATATCAAATAACAAATGTACGTAATATATACACGAACACGATATACGTTTAAACGCATGAAGACGTCGGTGTGTGTATATAGTGTGTACCGCGTACAGAGAGAGGAACTTTGACGTTATATATTAAACGAGCACTGTAAAGGAGTCGTTAGATTTGTAAGGGAAGTGACGTCATCACATCAGTTGCACTGATATTTCGATCATATTATATACGTGGAAAATATTATTAATACAAATAATATTACATATAACACGCACAACACATAAAACACAAACTATTAAGACATCTGATTTATGGTGTGTTCATAGAATTTGACGTCATGACACACACACACACACACACACACACAAATATTCTCTATATAATATGGAGATGCAGAAATCATTTTAAAGCAAATTAAGTGAGAATAATATTTTGTGAGCTACGTAATAGCATTGATTATAGAATATATTTTTTTATTTTATAATCAATGGTAATAGTAATAAGTAATAACTACGCATAATTAAACATCATTCTTAACGCGCAATGTCATTCAATCAACGTCAATGTCAATCGATTAATAAGTAGTTTTTGTAAGAAAAAAAATGTTACTGCGCGAGGATGCGTATAAATGTATAGTGAAAACAAAAAAACTTTGTCGTTTTGTGATGAAAATAACGAGCGAAAAATGTATAAAATTGACATTTTCATCGTATTATAAATTAATTTTTCACGAGTAAATAATTAACAAACGTTAGTTTATTATGTCTCTGTGTGTATTCATACATACCATAACAAAGCAGCTATTTGTGTAAATACTGCAATACGTTATAGATACAAATGACAAATACGTTTTTTTACATATCATTTTCAAATTAATATAACTAAATAATATCAAAATCGATAACTTTTTTTATTTTTACGATCGTTAAATATATTGTAGACATTCCGTTGATATCGCTCAGAAAAATTTGTCGTCTGTCTTTGCTTTTTTTAGTTTGGTCGATCAAAAGATATGTATTAGCTAATACCAAAACGCGTTTCGCATGAATTAAACGCGAGTCTGTAATATGTAAAATTTTATTTTGCATATTTTAATTAAATAATAATAACAAGTGTTTTAGATATACTTCTTTTTTTACTAAAAATTAACAAATAATAAACCTGTAGAAAATCATAAGAAATTTCTTATTTTCTTTATTCTTTCTCATAACCACGGTCTTGTTCTGTGGTCTTACCGTCATAATAACTTTAGGTAACCATTGTGTACAAACCGCAGGTATAAATGTAGAAACCCGCCTTCATCGACTGCGTATATGTAGATAATAATCATGATTACGAATGTTCGTTTATAAATAATTTTTTTTTAAATCGTGTTTTGATTTGATTTATAATAATTATTTAATATTTTAATATTACTGGACATCAATAGTGTAGTATTTAGGTTAGAATAAGTCTACGCGAATGGTCTAAAATAGTGATGTTATAAAAAATGATTAATAGAATCAAGTTTTGTTGTTATTTAAAATGTAATTTAATGTATTTTAAAATCCCCCCGTTATTTTGTCCTGGATCCGCCTCTGTGTATAGGCCCTATTTTACGATATAATTTTTTTTTTTTTTATGTAAATGAAACACTACTTCTAGAAAACTGAATAACACTATATTATAAATCTAGAAAATGTGTTTTTACACGGAACTATTGCAGTGCGTATGCAGTACGCATGCTTTTTCACCGCCCATAGATTGTATTCACTTTATTTATACGCGTGTATAGTGTGTATGTGTGTGTATATTTATATAAGTCAGTACGATTCGAGACAAACGTAAAACAGGGGGAAAAAAATTATTTGTACTTGCGCGTAAAACGAAAAAGAGGGCGCCACGAATGGCGGTATACGTGCACGGAATAACTGATGTCCGGTATATTATGTAGTTGAAGAGAGAGGAGAAAAAAAAATGTGAACGAAATTATTATCGTGTGTAACGCGACGGTGTAGTCCGAAAATAAAACTAACTATACCTGTATAGTATAACTCGTATAACAGAGAGGAATACAGATAATGGTAGTTATAATGTAGTTTTAATAGTTATGAAATCGTTGATTTCACGAGGACGGGGATTTGACCGATAAAAACGGGAGAGGCATTTTGTTGTCCCGCGAGCTAAAAAACAAAAATTAAGCGTAATAAAATATTTTTAAAATTTCAAAATGTTCGAAGATAATTTGTATTGGCTTTTTTTTTAAATATTTTATTCTCCGCGGTCTACGCTTGGTTTTAAATATCAAATAACGCACATTTACTGCGTATGTATTATTATTATTATTGATCGACTGCGCCGTGTCATCATTTTCGTATAGACAATATCAAAGCGCGTATGAAGTGATTTTGGGTTTTTGTTTTCCCCATATCGTTTAAAAGGAACTTTTATTACGAAAATAACGACTCGGAAGATTTATTATTATTAATAAAACTCTTTCGCGTAAATCGGCAAAAATTAAAATTATTTACAAAAAAAAAAAATGATTTAAAAATACGTCTGCGCGGCTTTTCAAAATGTAAACGCGTATAGCATTAATAAGAACATGCGTAGTTCTTGGAGTATGACTATTATATTAATACGTCACTACAATAATTGAATAGCTGAGTAGAAAAAGGATAATATTCGAAAAACAAACTGAGATAGCCATTTTGTAGCTAAAAGGTAGACTCATATAATGAGCGGATGAAAGACAATACAAGATAAGAAAGTTGTGTACTAGCTGGTAATGTACCTATGTTATATAGACGAGTTTTTACTTATTACAAAATTTAAGGAAATAAATAGTTTATATTAATTTTCCGAAAGTTGGGTTAAAGGAATATTGTCCTTTTTCCACTCAGCTGTTCAATTATAACGATGAACGTTTTGAAGACTTAAAACAAAAATCGTGAGAGTACACTGCACAAAGGACTATAGTTACGCAGTTGTGAATGACGATCGTTTGAAAATGTCTTATCATCAATAATGTATTATGAGCATTGAAAGACGAAAGTGGTGCGTATTGGACTGTTATTTGTTGACATAACAAAACATTATGGCGGAGATGTATAAAAACGTATCTATATAGTTTGTAAATAATTATAATATTCGTATAATCGACACAAGAATGTCGTTTGTTAAGTTTGAATAAAACTGTAGTTTTTATTTACGTTTATAATATTCCGAGGCGTAGCGTCCGTATTATATGACTCGTGTCAAAATCGAAACGAAAAATATTGATTTCTAGAAACGACCGATGTTTTTAAACATTTTTTTTTTGTTTTCGGCACATAATATTTTATAGCGCTACAATAGGTTAAGATATGATAGAAAATATATGTGGCCGTTTCGTCGGAGACGAACGAGTATAATATATTGTATTATTACGCGATCGGGATACGGAGTGGACCTTATAAACTATGTAAATGAGTTAATATAATACGTATTTCCCATAGGAGACGGGTTTTAAATTCTGAACAGGAGTGTAAAGGCTATATATTTCGTATATTGGTTTTACAATGGGATGTGTTTTTTTCTCTCTCTCTCTCTCTCTTCTGTATCGGAAAACACATTTTAGATGCAGTAAAAGTGTGCTGTCCAAATGTTTCGCGCAAGTACAACCTTTATTGATTGGGAATTGCATACAGACGGTAACGCACTATTATATTATATAAAATAGATTCGTCGAGATTGCAAACGTCTCGTTTTCGTCCCCGCGTAATTTTCGATAAACTAATAAGATTGCACGGGTTAATTAGACAAACATTTTTTTTTTAAATATTTGATGGAAATTTTCGAGTTTTATTTTTTTTTTACTGTTCGTTTATAGTGCGCTCGATACATTTATTAAATTCATAGATATTACACAGTTTTTTTTTAATATTCACGTTCCATAATCGCAATACGTGTTTATAATAACGAGTATCGTCGACTGGTTCCTATGTCCCGTTACCCGTCTTTAAACAATATTCTACCTTTTGCGTCCGACTTAAAAAATACACCTTAAGTGCGATGATATTAAAAAAATAAATAAATAAATAAAATATTATATTTTTTTTTTTTTTTATGTTAAATGGGATACATTTGATATTTTAGAAATAATTAAGCTTGAAGAAATATTTTACAAAAACATAATTTATTCGATGTTTCATAACAAAAATATATTATTAACTAAAATATACATTAAGAGTAAAAAAAAAAAATTCGAAAGCTATTCACTAACACAGACGATCCATAAATGCAAAACAAAAAAAAAAAACACACAATTCAATTTGATTGTTTTGTACTTTCGAATTTCCATTCATTTTCTGGTCTCATGTATACAAAACCGTTGAAAAAATCGTTACCAGACATTGTTTTATGGCCAGAAATTTTGAGCTTTTCAACTGACACAAAACCTCCTTTGCCACCACATTTAACAGACAATTTATGACTTCGCTTATCGTACACCAACTGTCCTGGTACCAATTGGGTTTCTAAATTTGGTATCCAACATCGACAAACTTTTAATAACTTCACAGGTGTGCCGTGCCAAGTAGTCGTCAATGGCCATAAACCACATAACGCTCGATACTTGTTGTAGACGGAATTAGAATCTGTTACATCCCAGTCAACAACCGATATACTTTTTTTCACTTTGGGTGCTATAAAATATAAATTTAACGATTAACGCATATTTATAGAGAAATAAATACATTATAGTAGTGCCGACAATTGAATTATTACATTTTGTATTTATAACATTATATAATATACACTCATAAACATAGGAATAAAAAAAACCCTTTTGTAATATTAAAATTCTGTAAGATAAAATGAGATATATCTTAAAACATAATTTCATATTTAAATTGTTTTTAATTTTATTACATAAAATACTACTGTCAAGACGTTTAATACTATGAAAAATGTTCAAGTATCGATTCTAACGTTTGAAATATATTTTCAGTAATCACAATTGAAATAAGGATTATATTTTACCATAAGTGATCCCGTTTTCAGGTTGCGGTACCGCAGACCTCAAAGTTCTACTCAAATCTTTAAAACAATCAACCAGCAGATGAGCACCCATATCTGCGAGTTTCATTTTTAATTCTTCGGCTGTTTCGTCTCTGTCAACTGTGCAACTATGTTGACGAACAATTTCACCTATATCAAACCTGAAAGATAATATATTTTTAAATATTACTCATAGAACTTTTTTATTAAAATATGTCGTATGATTTTAAGTTGTAAACAAATAATATTACATAATAAAATTTACCTACGAGGTTGAATTTTCATTATTGTTACACCAGATGATAAATCGCCATTAAGTATTGTGTAGATAATAGGCGCAGCTCCTCGCCATCTAGGCAAGAGACTAGCGTGTACATTAATTATTCCTCTGAAACGAATTCAAGTAAATTATATTGGTTATTTTGATAGTTATGTTAGTTTTGTATAAAAAAAAAAAAAAATGTTATTACTTCTAAAACATTGAGTTTAAACAAGAATAGAATATAGAACACCATTTTGATATTTACAATTAAAGTGTATAGATATTCTCGATATATTATTAACTGATCGTTTAAACATACAATTAATAACACACAAGTTATTATTATATTTATGAAAAATATAAATTTCACTAGAACAATTAGGTAATTAAAGTACAGTGTTTAGGAATTATGTTATAAACGTACAGTGGAAAATAGTTTATGATTTCTTCCGGTATTAATCGTCCAAACGACACGACAACTCCAATATCGTATTTCCCATCTAAGTGTGCTTTAGTAACAGGCCAATTGTACACGTCCAATTTCTCTTGTTTTGCGAAATTTCTGACATTTAAACCGTTGCCCTTGGACGTTGTGACGACATCCAGTTTAGAGATTATGGTATGCGTTCTCCTATAAAAAAAAAATGCATCGGGCTAAATAAAACAAATACGTACAGAGGGTTATTTATGTTTACATTTTGGATGTGAGCACCTGTAGGCTTTTCACTGAAAAATCATCGTTGCCAAAGAACATAATACGCCATGGTGGCCCTTTCGTACCACATTTATTTTTCAATGAAACAGCTGAATGTGAAAAAGTCGACTCTTTTAATACTGTATGTAATTTTTTTTTTAAATTGAAATACATAAGCTTTGAAAAATTATAGTTCATAATGCTGACAATTTCGAGTACACTTTTCGAAAACTATGAAAAAAAAAAAAATGTTATAATACATTTTGGAATACAAAATTAATTTGAAAACACATTTTCTATTTAGTATATTTTATACACAAAAATACAATATACATAATATACACAATGGGTAGTTTTTTAAAAATTAAAACTGATAAAATAATGATAAGAGTTAAGTGATAACATTAGGTTGTTCCTCGAAAACGGTTATGGTTACCAGTTCGTTACAACCTGTATTAACCGTATTAACGCATTTCCATATAACTTTAAACTGTTTGCAAGTTGCAACGTGGTGTTGCCAATTAGTTCGCCAATTACAATTATGTATAAAAATATGTGTTTTGAAAAATTGCTTAAAGAAATCAGAAACAAATGTTTTATTTTGAGTGGGGGCAGTGACGTCATTTCAGTTTTCGAAAGGAGGAGGCAAAAGATTTAACCGGCCCATTTAACTATTTCCAACTTACATTTAGCTCAATAAGTTTTACATAATTCTGATATTTTCGTTATCATGGGCACGAATGGCCCGACATTTTATTTTTTATTTTTTGGAAGGGTGGGAGGAGAGGAAATTCATTACTTTGTCAGCTATAATAAATGTACCATGAATGACTATAGTATTTTTATTCAAGTTTTGAAGTTTCCCTTGTCGTGACATGTTAGAAATGACGTTTTGTGACCAGTTCTGAGCAGCTTGTTTAGTTTTTTCCTCTTTCACGCCGTCTTGGGTCACACACAACCTTTAGCTTTTTTCATTTTTATTTTTTCACACTTGCCACTCATAAATTATAATATATACATAAAACATACGTACAAAACATTAACCTAACCGTCAAACGTACATCGTATATACAACATATTCTTCGAATTAACGTCAATAATTTACGCACTGCCTTTAGGTAACGATAACCATGTTTATCGAAAAAACCATTACCGCGGTAAGTTGTAACCACGAATTAATTACCTTCTTTAATCGTGGTTATAACCTGCGTACTTTTTAATTTTATTAGTAATTTAATTTTAATTCACTGTTTGCCACGCGATTTGTTATTATTACTCATAACTCGTTAGTCATTACTACAGATTTGGTTAGAATAACTATTATTACTTATATTTCCATCATCATCTCGGCACAAATCATGTCGGCCCACTGTTAACAAGGGGGGGGGGGCAAATGCCCACCCTGCCTTCCACCAAATGACGCCACTGAGTGGGGGATGGAATGACACGATTGACTTCACACACAATACAAAAGACAAAAAAAAAGATCCGAAATAAAATTATATAATATTCTACAATTATGTTCAATAACACGAGGATTATAGCAACCAAAAATGTATATAAAATGACAATAATATTTAATACAATATAAAGTCTATATACTCGTATAACGAAAAACAAGAAACAACGCATAAAATAAATAATAAAAAATTACACTTCAATTAAAATTATATGTGCGAATTGCAAACAGATCCATTTTTTTATGGATAAACTAGACTGATGTGTCGTTTCGGAACATTTTAACCGTCGAAAAATAAAATGCACTTTGGCGAGATTTCGCATATTGGAATTCTTTGAAATGACTTATATTTGTGAATGTATATACATGTTTTACTACGCGAAATCGCGTAAAAGTTAAATTTCCGACGGGTAAAATGATCTTTTAATATTTTAATTTTTTTTTTAATTTTTAAATGACTTTTGGATATTAAATCCATTATTCAAAGAAAAAAATCGTCTTACTAATGGATGAAACATCAAGTCCGCGTAGGTAATTCATAGTGTTTTCAGATATTTAAGCGTCAACTGATTTTGATCAAGCGATTTTTTTAATTTATGTTTTTTACGTGAATTCTAATGTTGCAATCAGAACTCGTTATCACGTACTTACTTTATAACTTATTAATTATTAATATATTTATGATAATCCAACGTAAAATAAAATTTGTTGTTAAATATACAAAAAAATCGGGTAGGTACCTATTATTCGCTCAATATAATATTATATCTATGTTATCATGTATCGGACCGACCGTGATCTATTTTAAATGGTGATCAACTATTGTTACTAAGAGGAGTTTTTTTGTTGAATTTTTAGATATTATATTATTGATATTATTCTGGCTCTCGAGTGGGCTAGGATTCGGTCAAGGATCGACGACCCGAACCGAACGGTCATCGCGGGTGCCATTAGAAGAACCGAGCACGAGATCACCGTCAAGGGTTGGCAGGCCAGATGGAGCCGAGGCACCAAGTCAGTATGAACCAAGAGGGTCCTTCCCGACCTGAGCCGCTGGTTCAAGAGGCCACCCATGGATCTCTCCTTCCATCTGACGCAAGCGCTCACTGGGCACGGGTGCTTTCGCAAGTACTTACACTGCATGGGCAGAGCCACGGACGCCGGCTGCGAATACTGTCAGTGTCCAACGGATACGGTCAAACACACACTGTTTGATTGTGTGCACTGGGCACATTACAGGCAGGAAGTGAACAGAGTCATCGGGGCAGGTACGTCCGCCCTTTCGGCGTCCAGGACCTCATCTGCGGCCCGACCATCGAAGCTGCAGCTCTCGCCGACTGGAAATTTCACCTCATGGTGAGGGAAATCCTTGTCCGGAAGGAGAGAAACGAGCGAGAACGCGAGGCCGAAGGGCGTGCCGCTCTAAGGGGCGAACCACTCCTCGCTCAATGAGAAATACAAGGCGAGGGACGAGATTAGAGGCCGACGGGGTTTTACCGGGCCGAGAATAGGACGAGACGGGCACGTGATGTCTAGAACGGCGGGACTAGGTCCGGTCCAAGAAGAGGAATGCAGTACGAGATTCCAGGCTGACTGGTCCAGGAAATCGGGCCGGGAAGATAGATCTCAACTGAATACTTTTAGCATTGATTATATATTAGTATATTACTATAGTATTGTTAGTAATACTCGTATATAATCAATGCTTTTAGATACGCAAAATGTATAATTTACAATAAGCCAACGGCCAAGACTTGTTAACAAAGAATGTGCAGTATTAGGAACAAGTTGCATCCGAGCTCGGCTCGGATGCCTTGTGACTAATTTAACAAATTATGTTATTGTAATTATCAATAAACTATAGCAACAGTCGGTTGTCCGGGGGTGGAGCAGAGATGTTCCACCTCGGGGTAGTAATGCGAAAGCAAATCGTCCACTGTTGTCGTTTCAAAATGGAAAAAAATCGTATTTTTCAAAAAAATATTACGTTTTATTGATGGCGCTTTTTACTTACGATGTTTTCAGTGTACCTAATCATATAAACGTTACGTGCGTTATTTATCACTTATTCAAACAATAGATGATTATATACGGAGAAAACAATAACGCATTTCTGGCGAAATATATAAATAACACATATTACATAGTAACGAAGCGGACTTTGGCATTATCGTCGATTATCATTATTAGTCGTCATTATCACAGAACAATGTTCTGTGTCATTATTAACATTATTAGTCGTCGATTATCGGTGTTCCCTTCCCCCTGTAACTCAATAAGTAAATACGCGCGGCCAGTTTTTAAAACGCCGTTAAATCACAGATTAGATGATTATTCGTATTCGGCGTTAAAAATCACACGGTTTGTAAAGAGACACGTAGAAAAAAAAATATATCTCGATTCGCATTTATGTCGTGACGTATAGTCACGTATTCTATGTAATTTTTTTTGTTTCTAATGGGAATAAAAATATTTTAAAAATCGCGGTCGAGTTTTTGATATACCTAATAATACGTCCATCCCTTGCGCTCTTACCGGCTATATTATTATTTATTGTAACCGATCGGAATCGAAATAAAAAATACAAATGACGCGAACAACGAAAGCAGTGGCTTAAACGTATTTTATTTTTTTCATAAACATATTTTGTGGACAATAAAGTTAAGCCCGGAGTCGAGTACTCATGAAGGAACATGATATTTATGTTTTGTCTGTGAGTGTCGGCACGGACGACACCGGTGGACTTATGAACGCGATAACAACGTTGTATATAATTCTAAAAATACCACGCATATTTCGGTAAAGAATATAATTTTTTGGGTAGAAGGAATAAAGTTTTAAAATAAAGAGCTTTAATCGTAGCAAATTCGTTCCAGTTGATACTTCAGAGGGTTTTTTTTTGATTTTCTATGTAGTCTTCTTAAACTTAAAGGAAAACCGTGAATAAATTTAAACTATAAATAAACGAAAATATGATTTTATTTTTGCCTTCAAGTATTTTTATTTATTTCAAATGAATCGAGTACCGAGCGAAGCGAGTACTCCCGGGTAGCAATTCTGGTGACAAAACAGTGTCAGAAAATCTGAAAATGGTCCAGGACCGTATCGAGATCGTGCTGGACTGGTGCCTCCACCGGTCCTGATGCAATTTTGGAATGAGAATTTTAACACAGGGGGACCGACCAAGACGTATTAGGCGCTAACCTGGCCTGTCCCACACTGGTATCTGGACTGTCAAAAACACTTCTAGGCACCACTTGGGCCCTTATTAAGAAGTGCCAAAATCGTCCTTTAGGTTAGGAATAAATGTAGTAGGAATAAATTTGTTGATGTTTGTAAACATGTTTATTAAATAAAAATTAAACAATGTTTAAAAACCTAACAGCTGTCATGGGTGGGTAACGAGCAAATTTTAAACTCGCCATAATGAATATTTTTTAGTTCGGCGCCACCGAACGAAAGCGTTTCCGATCGATATTGCTCATTGTTCGTGACGAAACAATAATAAATTATAAAATAATTGTTGTTGTTGTTGTTATTCGTTTTACCACACGCGGGCGCACGGTTCGTCTCATCTGTGCCATAACAATCCGTCGCATCGGCGTTGCCCTATGGACCATCATCGTCATCGCGTAGTACAACAATATATCGTTATCGTACAATACTATATAATAATAATACGAATTATTAGGTAAGTGTTCGCGCTGTCCTGTCACCGAATTCGGACATAATAATAAAATATTATTGAAATACCGCACTATATAAATCGTGTGCAGGTGGGAGTATATTTATACAGTTACGTTATTAGTTCGTTCGTGGACGACGACGTTTTTATTACGGCGGTGTCGTGTTTTAAATCGGCTTGTGATGTAATAATTTTGCCCGCTATATAGTAACGTGGTTTTATGAACGCGGACGTTTTCCATTCCGCCCCCGGGACGCCTCATTAAAAACGGTCGAGAAATGGAACTTTTCCTGACCGACGATAATCGAGTTTTTTTCCCCGGCACGGCCGTTCGCGGTATATTTTGTGTGCTACAATGCGCCGTTCATCCGGATCCCGCCCGTAAGTTACACGCACGAGCTGGACATTGCGTATATTATATTGTTATATATTATTTGTTTTAAAAAAGTGTAAACGTTTTCTTTTTGACGCGCGGGGAATATAATATTTTTGTGTCTTCATCAGACGAGCCTGTTGTGAAGGGTTGTGGATATACACTGATATGGAAACGGGACACGGAAAACGAAACCGACGAGCATTCGATATTCTTTGAAGGCACGGCTGTGCTGAATCCTGCGGAAACAAACGACACCGACTATTTGTCGCCCAACAACGATTTTATAGGTGAATAATATTTATTATTTCATTTGTATTTTCTTTTCATCGAATACCTACCGTCCACACGCTCGCGTAGGTTACTCCAAAATATTCGAGTTCAGTCTCCTTTTGCCAAACAATTTGCCTCCGTCGCACGAAGTCCCATTCGGTCATACGCGGTACAAACTCGAAGCGCACTATAACGGTCAAACGGTTATTCGTCATTTCAGTGTTAATCAATGGATTGGTCTACCAAATCGAGACAACAATATTGTAAGTATAAAAAAAAAAAAAAAATTGAACAAATGATCGGCCGTCTTGTATTTTTTGTGCGTTATTTAATCTGTGCCTTTTCATTTCAAATGAAGTTTATGATTATCAAATATTTTGATTCTAATATATATATATATATATATATATATATATAGGTACCTAGATTATGGTATTAATTATTTAATAATGGTAAGTGTAGTCTGCTGTATTGCTTTTTAAACTTGTAAATATTACACTACGACAAAATCAAATAGTTCTGTCTAATTTCATTAAATTATTAAAAATTATAATACATTAAATTTCAAATTGAATCGAACCTCAGGGATAAATTTGTTTTTATCATTATTACATACAATATATAAGATAAATCATTTTATTATTAGTGTTGACAAAAAAAAAAAAGTCGCTCTTAAAACAATTTAAAATGCCATAAAAATTCCAATTCTAAATAAGAAATGAATAAAGACATAAGAAAAGCACACAATTCTGAAAAATAAATATAATTTATTACATATTTATTTAAAAAGATCCAAATGGCCTAACACATACTTTAGTAGTATTATTTAAAAAAAAAATATTTGTCATATTTGAATTCAAATGTGATTTGTGCATATAAGAAAAGAGAACGAGAAATTGAGTTTGAATAAATTGGTTTGTGTTTGAAAATAGTAAATTTAATTCAACTTAAAAAAAAAAAATGGGTTTAAATTCTTCTCTATTATTTATTTATGTACTTATTAATTTTAACAGGTAAAACGTGAAACTTTTTCTGTATCATTATTCAACTATTGTCAACCAATTGAAGTAATATTAACTTTAAATCAGTCATATTATTTACCCGGAGAAACTGTTTATGTTGTAGCTATGATAATAAATAACTCGTGGAAAGACGTCATTTTCTCTAAAATTTCCATAATTCAGGTAAGCTTACTTTTCTTAAAAAATCTATAAAAATTAAGGAAAAACATTTTTTATAAGTAATTCTGTTGCGCTGTATATTTTCACATTGATAATTACGTAGTGTAAAATTTGTTATAATATATATATATTAATGTTTTGTTTTGATTTATTGAATTTTATTGGACATCTGTTTAATACAGATTTTAATAATTTAATTAATATCATGTATTTACATATAATTTTACAGCTTTTTTAAAAATTTGTTATGTATTATAGACTACAAAGTACTGGAAGACTCGTTACCTGTTGCCGATAAAACATGTAAGAATAATTGCAGAAGGGATAAGAGGTCAAATACATAGTGGACATAGACAAATATGGAATAAACAACCATTTTATATACCTGCAGTTATTCCTACCACAAGCCCATCAAATAACCCATTTAACTTTTTTGAAGTCAATTATAAACTAAAGGTTGTAATTACTTGAACCAAACGATTATTATTATAATTAATTTTGAATTTTAGCATATAAAATGGAAAAAGTTTAAAAAAATTTACTACTTACAAAAAAAAAATGTATTTAGTAATAATTCCACCTGTTTATTTGTGAATTCTGGTCTTCAATTTTGATTTTTATCTTAAAACAATACTTTAAATTTATTATAGAACATTATTTTTATGCAAGCTGAACTTTTTAGATGTACAAATTAATTTACTATAATATTGTTTTTATATATATATTTTTATTTAATTATTTTCTCCAAAAGTAATTGTAAAATTATTTATTTACAGATTAAAATTAAATTGAGAGGTTCCAATAAGAAAATCGCATTGAAACAAAAATTATTCATTGGTAACTGGGATAAGAGAACTCATAATAATGAGGGTGTAAATGGTGACATGCCAACAAATAATGACCTACCGCAAGGTATGTAATAAAATATTTGTTTTTTGGTAAATAAAATTCAATATTAAAATGAAATGTCAATTTGCATATTAAATGATTTATATTGAAACATTTTCAAGTTTTAGTACAATTTTATGTAAATTCCTAATCAAAAATATATATTAAGGGTCCTGACTTGGTTGCGATGTTTTATCCCGTACAGTACATACAATGTGTTTTACCCTAATCTTATAAAATATTGCAGTAGTGTAGGCATTTTTACTATTAGTTTTTTTTATATATTTATTACTAATTTTTTAATTGAATAATATTTTTCAGAAATTGCATTTGAAGACTGTTCTTTTTGTAAATCGGAAAAAATCGACTTCATTCCAAAGTATTTGATTTACAAGACAAATAAATAAATTTGTTTAATAAAACAGTCTGTTGTTAAAATTAAGTTTATTGTATATTATTGATAATAGAGTTACTATTATATAAACAGTTTTTATTAATTGTTTGACAAAAGAGTAATAAAAAAAAAAAATATTTTGAAATATAAATTAACAATAAACATTACTTTTTTCTCTCATATTTCCATTTATAAATTGGTGCTGCATCTTTAGTTGCCGGCTTTATCTTCTTTGGTGGTTCTTGTTTGGAACTGAACAAATGAGTTTTAATTTCCAACTTCCTCTGTACAATAGACAATTCCTTTTCCCTGTTTTTCCTACGTTCTAATTCTCTATATGATTTTCTCTTTTCAGACACCATTTCTTTAATGGTCTCTTCGTCCAAATCTGGCAGTTTGATTTTTGACAAGTCTGACAATCTCAAACGATTAGTTTTTCTGTTAACAAGCTCTGGATGTGTATCCAACTTTTCAGCTAAATCGGTTGGACACTGACCATTATCATCGAAAAATATGTGACTGTTTTTTGTTTGGTTAGCCTGATCTAAAAAATGCAACTCTGATTGTAAACGATCAACTTTTTTCCTGTCCATAGTTGCACGCATATTGATGTATTTCAAATCCCTTGTTTGCATCAATTTAATTTGATCCTCGGTGTGCTCGTCCTCTTCACGTATTTCTGTATGTCTTCCGTCTTCAACCTTAGATCTGGTCATGTGAAAATAAAACTCATCTGGATTGCGATTTTGAGCTCGTTTCTTCAATAGTTTCAACACTCGTTCGCGTTCCTGATGGTGTCTAGCACGGACTTTATAATCCTTTTTTTTCTCTAGAAGTCCATATTTTTGTCTAGCGTCGGGCTGATGACGTTCTCGATGAGTTTTCTGATTGACTTTAGATGCTTTTTTCCACGACGACATTTTGCAACTAAACAATTTCAAAATAATTACTACGATATTACTGATTTATGACGGTGGAATTATTAATATTATTCTTTTAAAAACGTACACTTAGGAGTCAAAACTGAAACGCTGAGTTTACAACATTATTTGTACAGAACTTATTCAACTACTGCAGTGTTATCACCAATATCAAGACGACTGACGAAGTGAAGAAAATAAATCGAGACCAGTGAAGCACGTGGAATAAAAATTAACAATTCGTATCAGATAATGAATTTCTGTGCAACTGAATGATAACGTTAATCAGTCTTGTGCATAGGCGTATCTAGAGAGCCCTGATATATATGTATCCATTGAACTCTATTAGCGTTTTCCACATGACTGTCCTATTGCACCTAGAGCGGGCAAATGATATCACTCGAAAACTTGCCCAGTGCTGTCCAGTTCAGTATCATATGGAACACGATTTTTCGTTATGAAAATGTTATCAATTATTTTATCTTTGATAACGATTGTGTATACCGTTACCACAGAATTCTGTGCTATATTCCGTATTCCATGTGTGCTCTACTCGTTAACTCGTTTTAAAAATCGTTTTTATTAACAAAAATTTTTAACGAAAATGATGGTTGGCACTGTTATCAATAAAAGATAAGGCGCACCCGCTCGAGGAGCTCGTGCAATTATCACTGCACTCAGTGCAAAAAACTGACAGAGTGCATACATGTGAAACATAAAAACTCGCACTATAATATATATATAGTTGTGAACTAATATTCCATATGGGACATAAAATAATTGCACCAGTGCAATAGTGCAGCCACAGATTAGATTAATAATTCATCTAATCTGTGGTGTATCCATTGAACTCTATATGTTATCATATAGACTATAGAGTCCAATGAGGTGTATAAACTCGGTTTATAGGTCTATGGCCTTGATGGAAGACGGTAATTTGAATATTTGAAACATTTTTATTGGCAAACGAAATTTTAATTTTTTTTTCCTACAGTTACCTCAGTAAATCCTATACCGTTATACAGCGATCACATCATAATATCATATTATATATGTAAATGATGTATTTTTTTTAAATACATTATTTGTGTACCATGTAATTGAAATAATTGTTTTATTGTCGCATAACATTGTCTGAAAGAGTTCAGATTATGTTTCCGAGGCTGGGCAGTTGAATAATTTTTTTTAGCTGGTTAAGTTAATATAAAGAAATACAAGTTAGAAGTTATTTTTCTTTTTCTTATTAAATTAAAGTTTTTCTGATAAGCATTAAAAAAATAATAAGAAACCTCCCAATATAGTCTTTAATATAATTATATTTATGTTATCAAACATTATAAACAATTCCATAATCGTATTTTATCTTGCCTATATCATTGCTCATTTAACATAATTTGGGTATTTTTGTATAGAAAATTAACTCTGAGTTTAACATCAACAACAATTTATTAAATAAAAATGTTTGAAAAATTTAATGCATTAAATAAGTTAATTTGAACTTTTTAATGCCCAGAATTGTGTGTTTATGGTGTCACCATTAAATATAATATAAAATAATAAAACAAATATTGCTTAATGAATTTATTAGAGTTTAATAATTTAGATGCTGGATGCATCGTTGAATAATACATTGTCCAGTATGGTTTTTCAGTAATCACTGACATGGTAATTTTTTTTCAGTTAGTAAAAGTGCTCAAAAAGTTTCATCCTAGAACTATTAATCAATGTGATATCATTGAACTCGGTTCATAATTGTTTTTTTATCGCAATGGTTTTATTTATTCATTAGACCTTGTTCGTACTTGTTCCGATAATAAAAAAGTGTTTATAACACATTACAAATCATAAATAAATAAATTATTCAAGTACATTAACATTTTAACTTATCTTTGTTAATTAGAAACCACATTAAACCAAAAATAAAACTAGACGATCCATTTAAAAATACTGGTTGAGCAATAATATCTTTAATTTCTGATATTGTGTATTCTAAAACTTCAACGCCTTCTCTCTTATGAGGGATTTTCATTTGATCAGTGACATCTATATAAAAAAAAGTCTGCTCCAAGCTGCCCCTATAAAAAATAAATATATGTACATATAAATAGAATAAACGAAATTGTATTTTTAAAGTACAAAATAATTTTTTTATCATTAGATTTGTTGGTTAAAAATAAATTTCCATTTACAAATAAATATCCTTTTTGTGAGTTACAACATATTTCTTTTTATTTACTGAGTAACCAGTTATATTATTACTTGACAATAACAATTTTTTTCAAATTTGACTTCTCTGTTTCATAACCACATTCTTCACGGATTGCGTTTATAGCTACTTCTTCAAGACTTTTGTGTTTATCTGTAATACCAGTACAAAATTCAATTCCAAATCCACTACTTAATGGATATTTTTTAATATCGATGGGTCCGTCTGTTTGTCTGTCACAATCTGGTATACTATTATAGTATAAACCTAAAAACGATATAAATTAACCAGTCAAACTCGTAGACATTTTTTTTTTTTTTTTGGTCACTACTTTACCCGGTCTAAATTGTTTTGTACACACCAATGTATTTCTGGTTCTGTTGAAAATTATCACAAATATACTAAAATAAAAATAAAATGTATTATTATTATTTTTAATTAGTATAGATATATACATCAAATTGTAAAACGAGTTTCTGATTTAACCGATCATTTAACAAATTATGAATAAAAGTATATAATTGATTGGTACTTACTCATCGTGTCCATTAATAATGTCCCACTTGATTTCATTATTTCCCTAGTAAGCAAATAAACATTTTCTAAATTAGGTATATTACACTATTGTAGTTTTGAAAATCACAGCAAATATATTGTTTAAAAAATATTACAGGAGATATAGGTAAACGCATTACTAACCCGTTTAAATAACAAAGAAACCAGTTTGAACAACGTCGAATTTGTTTTAACCACTCTGACTTCATCGACCGGCTTCATTTTTTTAGGAACTGGAATTGGAGTTGAACACTAGCAGAGAATGAACTTAATTATAAATATATATCTTATAAGTTAACATAATGTAAAGTGTTGTGACTTACACGTGAAAAAATTACAAATTCTGGATTAGAGGCATTATTGTAGACACGGAGTACTATAACGAACGTCCAATTCTAGAAGACGATCACCGATTATAAATGGTGTCCAAATCAAATCATCTAATATTATGGAGATAAAGTAAAAGTTGTTTTTTTATTGTGAGATAGTGCATATCAGTATCATTTATAATAAATACACGTGACTGAATAATGAATATTAAATAGTTCAAATAATTAGGTAAACGTAAACGGGTTGATCGTACATAGGTATGTACGATTGTTGCTGTATATTATATTATATCAAAATAATTATTACTCGTTGCGACATTTTCTCTTACATAACAATTGTGTCACCGATACACGAAATTAACTAAATTGTAGTCAATCTATAATTCAATGTTGTATATACTAACTGATCCGAGTCTTACACATTTTTAAATATGGTTCATTATAAGAACGGTGTCAAACAGTACTTTGTGGTTTTCATTGAAACCGAAAAGACAATGTGAATTTGGATCCTTTGATAATAGTTCTCTCAATACAACACAATTCCAACTTTGAGCTTTGGGACGGACAAGGCCTTTAGCACTGGATTTCAATTCCATCAGTTGATCTATTTTTTTTCCCATTTTGTAAAAAAAAAAAAAGTCTACCACTAAAGGGAACAGTGTTAAATAAATACTTGAATGTTTTGTTTGACTGATGTACTGATCTAGGAGAGTCAGTTTGTTACCTCTCAGAGGCTGTTCTTTTTATGACTTGCCAGTTCCTCCTCTGACGATCAAGCCCATAACATTTAACTTAATCGATCCATTAAGACACATAAGTATTCACACTTGTGACAACATAAATACAGCTGTAGACTCGTTTATCAAACTATGTATATTGTATATATTTATTCCTTTGTTGTAAAAAGATGAGTTTTATATTTTGTACGAACAATGTTTTATTAAAGCAATTAAAAAATTGAAAATATTATATAAAACACGTACGAAATAAATATTTGACAAAACACGGATACATTTTAAAGTCATTGATCTCGGAATCCTCAGTCTTCACCATTGCAGTATTTAGTTCAAATATTAATTTCCAACTTTTTATTTTTCGGCACTTCTACTTTTGCTTTTGCAATAGGTAATATTTTTACACATAAATCTCATTTATTACATTGAATTGAATTGATTTAATCAATACAAAGCGGCATTTCAGAAAAAAAAAACAGTTTTCATTATTACATTTACGTTTTTTTTTCAATATTAAATTTTTTAATGATCGGAAAATTATTTTAATTTTTTATATAATCGTAAATTTATTAACAATTATTTAAAAATGGATAAAAAGAATTCTGCATTCTTATTAATATTCGAAAAGAAAATTATAATTTAACAATGTAATTGTAAATTATACATTTTAATTAAAAAAAAACAAATAATAATATAAAGATATACTATTTAATCAAAATTCAATTTACATTATTTTTAGCAACATATAGTGAAAGAATATTTAAAGAGTAATTTTTTTTTTCCATTTTATTTCAGACTTGAAAATGTCATTATGCTAAATTTATGTTAAATTTAATATTAATTAATAATATAATGCTGATACAACGTTTAAATATTTCTTCAGTCATACATTATTCGCCAGGCATTTCACCACCGGGAACCAACTGAAATCAAACAATAAATGATTAGGTAAGTTTCTATGTTATTACTTATTAGTCATTAATATTACATTAATAAGAAAATATAAAATTTTTCCTTTAATGCCCAGAGGGTTTTTATTGTAATGATCAAAGATTTTTTACAATATATTTTAAAGGTTATATGTAAAGACCGTCATATAATAGTATTATATTATTTTGAATCGAAGTAATATATATTTTACCATTGTTATGTTATTTCCATTTAACAATATTTGATCCAATTTGGTAACTCGTCTACCTTCAGGCGTGG
Organism: Slavum lentiscoides; assembly: GCA_032441835.1. Classification (NCBI taxonomy): domain Eukaryota; kingdom Metazoa; phylum Arthropoda; class Insecta; order Hemiptera; family Aphididae; genus Slavum; species Slavum lentiscoides. The sequence continues at coordinate 22,133,261 of CM063710.1, read as the reverse complement.
ATTCATATTCTGTTACATCTTCAAGTAACATATTGACAAAGTCATCAAACCCCAATAAGGTACCAACTATTTCTTTATCGTTCTTCATAACAATGTGAATTCTGGAGCCAATGCATTTATCCACAAGTTCTGAAAATAACGTTTATGTAGTTTTGATAATATTTCATTCGTTACAAACATTTTACGGCAAGAGCACATTCAAATTAATGCCATAGGTATTTTATCGAATCCGTTTTACTTTAATAGCTATTGGTAATCGTAGTAATCATTTATAGCGAGGGTAAAGGTTAATTATTTTAATTTAAAATGGTATCTGTGTATAATCTGCTACCAAATTTTTAATTACAGAAAAATGATTAAATACAGTGAAAAGAACATTAAAACCACAATTAAAAGTAAGAATTACATTTTATCAAGTAGTGAACACTAAATAAGAACATACAATTTGTTAAATAAACTTTCGTTTTTAAATTTTTTTATTTATTTCCTCAAACAGATATACCTATTTCTTTAAAATTAATTTACTAATGTTGATTTTTCATAAATCCCAACTGATTCATGTATACCTATCAGCTCATAAATAATAGTAAATGAAACTGAGGTACCTTATAAAGAATATAAATAATTTTTGTCTAATGCCTATTAAAAAAAAAATCCGAATTAAAACAATATCAATGAATTTATTTTAGATTTAGATATTTAATTGTCGAAATCAGTTTTTATTATGAAGAAAAAAAATGAAAATTTAAATACATTGATACTTAAAACATAGATAATTTTCGTAATAGTTACGAATAACAAATACATATAATAAATTATGACTTGTTTATACTTGAAAATCAAAATCGTTTTTTTCAAAAATATCGAAACAAATCGTTCTAAATGATTAACTAATAGATTCCATCGTATAGTTTTAACTTTAACCAAAAATAGGTCAATATAATTACGTGATTATTCATATAATATAAATTAATAAAAACGACTGAAATCAACAGTTGATTCTTTGTAAATTGTAATGCACTTACCGAGAGGAAGTAATGTCGAGGGGTTGGTCGCTACGGATGTCGACATTTTAAAAATTGTTTTCCCGTGTTCAACAAGTCACAAAAATGTTGCAAAATTAAACTCGAGACTGAAAATATTTAATCGAGGAACTACGAGGAAAAAATTGAATAACGATTTCAAAATCACACGCGATTCAGGCAATATCGACAATCACTATTTACATGCGTTAAGGCTGATAAAAACCATCAAGGTTGCCATTTAAAGAGAAAAACTATACCGGATTATGCCGCTGGTTCGTATTACGAGTTTAATCCAAGTACGTAATATAATATATGAAATAATGTCTTTAAAAATTGTTTTTTATTATTAATAATTGTTTTAATTATTCGGATCTCGATTATCATACGACATATGCGTACCACCCGTACATACAACGACAATATTCGTTACTTATATTTTATTATACCCTTTGCAGGGTGCATTAAAAAAAAATGTTAGCAGTGTCATTCCAAAATGTAAACGGAAGTCACCGTCTACCGCATGGTCTCTGCAAATAATTTAATCTATAGAATTCCGTGTGTCCTTATACGACTTTAATAAATAACTTTAGTAGGTATAGCGGTATATTTCTTATATTTATAATACATTGAAACTTTGTCGTTTAGAATATAGTCGATCGAGATGTTATCTTCTAATGGAATTTTAAAATAGCGTGTGTATATTCTTACTCACGTTTTTTTTATATTTGTCTCAATAGGTAGTTTTACTTTTCAAATTATATTATCAGTTATTACACGTGTCTTAATATTATCGTTGTATAAACATTAAACAGTAATATATTTTTTACCGAATAAAAGTAAAAAGGTATCTTTTAAACTATAATCCAGTAAACAATATCAAGCAACCGAGTTTACCTAAAACACGTCTAATAATTTATTTATTAGTAATTGTAACCAAGTTTTTTTTTATCATTATTATTAAACATACGTATTCGAATATACTGCAGTACTGCAGTGTGAGGTCTTCAATCTTTCCTTAACAGTTAAAAATTTAAAAATATTAACCACGTGGGGTAGATCGTCCAAATAGGTGATATTTACCAGCTACGTCGAATGTAACAATTTGTACCTATTGTAAAAATCTTGTACACACTTGTATCAAACATTTCTATATTGTAATATACTGTGATATAGAAATCCGTGACTCAAGGTGGATAACTCGTATGTTCAAGATGATATTATCTGAAGCCTTGGTCAGGTATGATGTGATACCTACAATCATATATTAATAATACGTAATATCTCCACAGAATTAACCTTAATTATTAATTCCGTTATGGGTACTCTAAAGCACGGGTTCTCATATTTTCTCTGTTGTGAAGTATAATGTTACAATTAATAATATATTATTATTATTATAATTAATAGTGTAATATTATAAATTATTCAGTTATTGGCATGTTTTGACATTTTTCCATATGCTAGTAGAATTATTTGTTTCATGACTTGTGTATTTTGTATTTGTTGATGGTGTAATAAGTACGTTTTTTTTTTTTGCGGACATTTTAACCAGTTGTAAACTGTCAATATATTACGACCAGTTCAATTATAGGATAATGCACTATGTATTGTTGTATGTTTACATGTAAGTACAAAAAAACTGTAATTGATTTTATTAAATTATAGCGTATTTGGGTTTATTCCGTATAATGGTACTTGCCTATATGCAATTTTTTTTTTTTTATATTCTAATGCTTAAGTTCGTGCTGGTATAATTATTATGGATTTTTTTTTTTTTTTGATATTATACAAACTACTGCTCGATAAAGTTCTTTCGATTGCTAAACTATTTTATTAGAAAAAAATATGGTCGTTGATTTTAATATTGAATTTTTTTGGTGGCTTAGCTTCTCACCATACGTTCTGTTTAATCTTCTCCCCCTGTTAGAAATAATTGTGTATGCAACTGGTTATGTAATATTATTTCTATATTGATCAAATGTATTAATCTTAAAATAAAAATATAATATATCTTTTGACATTATTTACTTATAAACTGTACAAATCTTTTTCTGTATATTTTATTGTTTATAATATGTTTAAAACACTGTTAAAATTCAAGTTGCATTATTTTTTAATGACACCTCCTATAAAGGAGTTATTGAAATTTCATGTTTACAAAATTAGATTGCATGAAATTCCATAGCAATTCTCATATCTTTTATAATCACCTTAAATGTTGAAAATTAAAATAATTATTTTTTCTTTCCAAATTTAATGGTTCGTTAAAAAAATTAATAATAAAATTGTTTTAAGTGTATTCGTAACGATTGATGCACATAAATTATTTAATTAATTTTTGATCAATTTAAATAATTTTAAATTTGATTATGGATGTTACCAATGTTTCAGGTCTTAAAATGGAAAGAAGTCATAAATGCTGTATTTGTTGTAATTAATTAATAGTGTGTATATTTGGAACCTACTCGTAACAAAACGAATATAATACTATGGAAGTAAAAAAATGGGATGCTTATATTTCGTACTTTGTGTCGTTGAAAAACTTTTATGTACATAATAAAGAAGATGAACTGATTATTCATGAAATTACAACGGGTCTTCAACGCCTTAAAGACGATGAACTTTCAATTTTACATTGCGTAAAACCCGGAGACCTAGTTGCTGCTAAGTATGAAGATGATGGAATGTGGTACAGAGCTAAAATTTTGAATACCAATGGAAATGTTTTTACGGTTCAATTTATCGATTATGGTAATTCAGATATATCATCAAACATTAAAAGACTTCCTAAAGAACTGTCTGGTTATCGTTCATTGGCGTATCATTGCATGCTGGATGATGTCGACGATGAAGAACACAAAGTCGTAACTAACAATGATGTTTATAACATAATTTTTGAGTTTATTACTTCCATCGAGTTAATTGTAAAATTTTTAAATGACAAAGAACCATATGTGGTGAAAATGAAATGGGATTATAGGAATATTAAAACATTTTTAAAGAACTTAATATCATACGGTATCACTCCTGAGATATACGAAACATTAAAACATTATTATCAAGTAGGTTCAAAGTTTCGGGCGAATCTTACTAATATTATGTCAATAAATGAATTTCACGTAGAAGCTCAATACAGTAATAAAATAAGAAAGCAAATTGAATATGAACTTGTAAATGGGACTGTGTGGAAACCATTAACAGAATATGAAATTGGAAAGATGGCGATTGCAGTCTGTTTGGCTGATAATATATGGTATAGAGTAAGAATTTTAGAAATACTCGAAGAAGGTAAATGTTATTGTTATTTAATCGATTATGGACTTCAAGAAAATTGTAAAGAATTTTATGAAGCAGTCGGTTACCTCAAATGGGCTCCACCATTAATTGTACGATGTTCTTTACATATGCCGAATATTAATGATAGAAACAAAATGTTTAACAGTTTATCGAAAAGTTTTATAGACGAAATGACACAATGTGAAAATCAAAAGATTATTATTACTATAGTTAAAACTGGAGAACCATTTGTAGTTGACCTCGAAGTCGATAATATGAATATGGCAAAACTAATTGAACCTAAATCGGTGATTATCTTTTGCGAACACAATCATAATTTATTGAGAGTTCAAATAAATAGTCGTGAAAGAGTCGCTGTTATGAATGAATTAAGTAATATTAAAAAAGCTCAGCTGTATCCAGTGAATAAACCCAGCATTGGTAAAATTTATGGAGCCTACATAAATGAACAGTGGTATCGAGTAAAACTCATTACAATTTGTAATCACCAATTATTGGAAGTTATTAAAGTAGACATGGGCGGCTTTAAAGTATTTGTAAGAGAAGTATTTTACCTCTCCAAGCCGATTGAAAATATAAAATACTTATTTATCTATTGTACTCTTTATGGATTTGACAAGCAGCGTTCCAGTTTAAATAAACTAAGACAAATTAGTAATGAGGGTAGAACAACATTTACAATGATAGTTCTTCAAAACGATGAAAAGAATGGTCATTGTATACAGTTATTTTTGGATGGTAAAGATGTATCAAAAATAATAAAGGAAGATTAAATAGAAATAATTTTGTACATTTTCAGATTGAAATGTATTTCAGTTAACTTGTTCTGTAGATAACATACTACAGGTATGTTTGTACCTGTAAAAGTTTAATTTATAGACATGGTAATCTTATTTATATTATAAGCTGTGTATGAGACATTAATGTAAATAATTTTTTTTATTTAGTTTCAGTAGTATTTGGCGGTTTTAAGTGTTTAATAATTTTTTTGTTTGTATGTACCTATTAATTATCGTCATTATATTATATAAGCATTTAAGATATTCAAATTAATTCGGTAAAGGTACCTATAATTTAAATTAATTAAATAATTAAGTGTTTTTTTTTTGTTTCCATCAAAAATAATTTACATGTAGAAAATCATTTAAAAATTATTATAAAACAATACAATTTACAATTTCACAGTGCCCTAACTCGGGTAAGACAGTTTTTAAACGAGCACCTCCCAACTGAACTAAACTAACCAAATGCAGCTATTATATATTACATTAACATATTTTGATATTTAATTTAATTAATGTAAAATACTTATAATTTATAACTTATTTTGTCACCACACGAATAATGTATAAAATGTGTATTGTAATATTATACCGTTGTAATACTTCGGGAAGATATTGTAGTCTTCATATTTATTTTTGCCTAATTTAGTATTTCTTAGTAGGTCGTTTATATATATAAATGATTTGTTTAGCTAAATAAAGATTGTTATTATTTTTAATGAAAATCGACTAAATAAATGTGGTATGTTTACATAGTTAAAATTACAAAAATAAGAAGAATTAACTCCTGTAATGACTGACCAGTACTTACGTAGTATATTGGTATGAAAAACAATTTTCTGTTTTAACTAATTTTAGAAAAGAGTAACAATATTTTCAAATAACCATATCAATGTAATTGCCAATTGGGTCACGTTTGAACTGTAGTTGCCGGTTGCTCTATAATATTAATTCTTTTTGTTTTCGATTTTTTTAATGCGTTATGTGATTTATTAGTTTTTCGGTGTTGGAAAACTATAGATTTGTAAAACGTTTCAAAAATATTTTATGCAGTGCACCTTTGTGAAGCTGCTGGTAGCCGGTCAACGTACTTTTTAATAGTTTAAAAAAATAAAAGATTTTTTACTTCTTCTCGTATCGGCCAGTGTTTCCTTGTCAAATTCCTTTCTTTTCCCAGTAATCAATGATTCCTATCATTTCGTCCGTGACTTCTCTTATTCCAATAAAATCTTTTATTTCACATCTGCTAGGTATCAATATACATTCAAACAAATGATTTGATGTTCTGTACTTCTTTTCATATATATATATATATATTTCATTCATCCCTACTGTAAATTTATGCGGACTGGAAACGAATTATTGCCAGACAATTCGCCACCGTTTCATCGGTTAGGATTATACGAGCGTTTTGTACTGGAATTCTTAGGGAAACATTAGGCACGTTAACGAAAACTCGAAATCTAAACGCTTCGATAATATTGTTAATTTATACAAAAGATTTCTGTTCGATATGGTTTTTGCTCACGATTGTGAGTTCGAAAAATCGCTTCCGTATGTAACGAAAATCATAACGCTTTTACATAAAACCATTGATTATAGAATATTCTATAATCAATGATAAAACGTAAACTCGTTATCAGCAATCCGTAATGAGGAGGTGGTTACTCGCGGGTTTGCCTCCAAAGTAAAAATATTACTAATATGCCACCATACCGTTTCGGATTAATAATAATCGCGTAATTTAAAGAGGAATTTTTTTAGATTCTGAGCGAAGCGAGGGACCTAGTGGTTTTACAATGATGTTTATTTATTTTTGTCTTCTGTCCTGTGTACAGATTTTCGACCAGAAGGAGTGCTTCGATCTTTTCGTGTAGCACGCCTTTTCTGAAAGCAAATCACATCGAGATGGTATACCTACTTTAGCAGAGAGGTCATTTTTCAATAATTTTTTAACGCGACACGATAAACTACCGAAAAATCACAAGAAAACCGCTAAAAATGGGATTTCGTCAATATATCGCGTATAGTTTTTTCGCTATAATTTCGAAAATATAATCATTCTATTGTCTTGACATTTTCAAAAAAATTGTACCTATCTTTGTACTAAACAACTTCAAAAAAAAAATTTTAATTTAATTTTAGGCTATTTATAGCTATTTTTAGATTTTGAGTTTTTTTTCCATTCATAAAACGGTTAATTTTGAGTTTTTTTTACTTGAAATTCGGACACAACGTCAGACATATATTACTTAAATTTTGTACAAAAAAAAATTATTACACCGAAGCTCCGCTCAGAATCGTTTTATCGAATGCGATGATTTATCATTGCTTTCAAATTTATAGTAAAAACGAAACTCTAAAATCTTTATCCAAGTAAGCGATATCCACAACGACCCGCGGCTCGCTACACCTTTATTTTTTTTTTCTCTAATTCAGATTGCGGCAAGTCGGAAAACGGATTTTTCACTCGCAGCAGAACGGCGCGCGTGGGTCGCGCCGGTGTACGATGACGGTGTAATCACAGATGGTGGTGGTGGTGGTGGTGGTCACACCGTGCGCGCCGGCTAGTACGCGAACAGGCCGTAAGATGGCGTCGTATTTCATTGATCATCGCGATTGCCGCCGACGACTGGATGGATAATAATCGTCGACGGTCGGGTGGTGCTGCTGCGGTCGTGTCCAACGGTACCATTGATTAGCGTCGACTGCCGCGGTGAACGTACTCGCGTACCGAATAAAGAGAGAGATAATAATAATAATAATAACAATAATAATACGTTGTTTGTTGCGATGCCTCCTGTTCCGTAGTGTAGCGTTTTCCGTTGATTTTTTTTTTTTGTTTGGTCTTGAAATCGGTTTTTCTTTTTACATATTTTGTCGTTTCGTGTGTGAGTGTGTGTGTGTAGTACGCACACTCTCGCCTCTGTCGTGCCGTGATCGCCGTGATGTGCGCCCGGACGGTAACGACGGACGCCCAGCAGCGACGAGACGGATGAGCTGACCCGGCCGAGCAACAGTTTGCAAAGGACACCCGTGGTGATAACTCGTCGGTAAGTCGGTGGTTTTTTGGCGTTTTCCGTCCGAACGCCCAACGCTGCATCTCGCCCCGAAATACTTTCTCGGAAGTCACAACCCCTGTTCCGCAAAGGCCCCCGACGTTTATTTATTTTTTAATTAATTTTCTTAGGAGACTCAAAGGACCTTTACATATATATATCGTAATATCGCACAGTGTTGTACAGTAGTAAGCCGTCTGCCATACCTTTCGTTTATTTATGTCTGGGGAAACGATTTTCACTTTTCTTACGAATACGTCGGGTAGTCGTTTTCGTCGCGTTATTATCCCATGGGCGCGTAGACATTTCTCTGTTTCGTTCGTTTGTGCGCGCACAACGAGCTTTAAAAATGTTTCAGTAATGTTGGAACGACCAAGTCGTGATCTAATTACCTAAACATAATAGTGCGGGGTGTAACATAAAAAAAAAAGTAGATAATACATTTAGTATTAGGTACCTTTGGTTACAATTGGTTCATAGTTAATGTTGCATTTACTACGTATTCAACGTATGTATCTGGTATTATTATGCTGTGGGTATATTGTGTCTAGAGATAGAACTTTACGTTTTATATGTTTTGTTCTTATATTACCTTTGTTCGATAAGTCATTATAGTCAGAAGTATTCAATATCCATTATAATATATTCTGAAGATATAAAATATTATACGGTATATTTATGAATAAATATTTACGCTATCGATTTTTTTACTGTTATTTCATGTAATTTTTAAGCATAATGTGTGTATCATAAAATATGGGCTGTATTTTGCGTTGAATCTTGTTGGTATTGGTATGAGAAAAACCCGCAATTTTTTGAGAAATAAATAATTGTTTTTAGGAGGCTCTCTCGAAATATTGTTAATTATTGTACGAGTATTATTTGTAATAAATAAAAATATAATAATTAGGAATATATATCTAACTTGTTATGTAATTTGAAACTTGATACAAATTCAAATAAATACTTGTGATTATGGTACCTACCTACTTGAATAGATGTAAATTTATGTTTTCACATTTGAATTAGTGAAGTCACAGTAAAAATAAAATGGTAAAGTAATCTACATAAAGCTTATAAGGGTCATTTTTTTTTGTTGTTGTATGGTTTTTATAATATATTTTATAATTGATCTAATGTAATGTAAAAAAAAAAAAATAATAAACTAGTTAAGTGTGTAATATGTTACAGATTAAAAGATATTAGTTGTATCGGAAAATCACTGATCATTATTAATCATTAATTGATAAAATCAAGAATATTATTTAGGTATATATTGTAGAAATCTAATAAATTAATTTATGTTCAGTGTAAGTGAAGTTTACGTGATTATAATTATTAATTATATATCTTTTAAATATTATTTAAATTTTGAAAATCGTTTTAATATTCAAATAAAAGTATAAACTTTTTTTTTCATAGGTTTGTATGTATATTGGACAGAAAATCCTCGAGAATACGTACACATACGTTTCAAGTTAACAAATATATTTATTGTTTTGTTTTCTCTATTATGATTTAATCAATAGATGCCTACATAGTCTTACTAACATTTTTACTTAAATGTCTACATACAACAAATTTCTAGAAGAAAATACATTTATTTATTAGAGTTTGTAATAAATTTTGGCTTAACGATTTATATATATATCTAATTAGTAATTGTCAAATTGAATTTACCTCTTGTCACTCAGCCACTTTCAGGTTATGTTAATTGTGATAGTGTACATTATTATTATTATTATTATTTTGATCTATATTTAAGTAATTCTGATAGTTATTTGTTCTTTGATTTTTTTTTTTTTATCACAGTATAATAATTTATTACCCTTATATTTTATGTTGCATGTATTTATTTTATGTTATATATAAATAAATAATAATGTTTTATATTCTTATTATTATAATATTGAGATGTGTCTTAATAGTAAAGATCCTAATTTAGAAGTAAACCCAATTTTTTTTTTATAATTAAAGAATTAAAAAATAAATAGGTATCTACATGAATAATTTCGTTTAAATGTTTGTAAAATAGGTTTTATTCAGTATCCATATTTCTTGTTGTTTTTAAAATTTTTTTGTAAATGTATTCATCATGTAGGTATAAATTAATATATAAATGTTTCAGTAAAATCCTATTATTCATTTTTATTATTTCTATATATGGTATAAACAATTTAAAAGACAAAAAAAAGTAGGTTAACTACCCTAATGTTTCATTCTAGGGTAATAACCCTAGAAAATAATTATTTATGGTGATTTTTTTAAAAGTAAATACGTAGTTTATACTTAAGTTTTCTCCATTCATTTTTTCCAAATTTATTATATTATTGTTTCACATACATACGTAGGCATATGTTTTTCACATGTTTTACTTAAGAGGATGCTACACATCTCAAATAAGAGACTAAAAACTGGTTTACGCGAACATAAAACACCGAGGCTACAATCAAAATAAAATGATCAAATTTTGGTACCACATAGAATAGCGTTTTTATATTTTTATAAAGTCATTTAATTAACTGTTTAATTTTATGATTTGTGATTTTTTTTTTGCTTATATAATACAAAATTGAAACAAGTTATGAAACAAATATAATCGCTACGACCTAGATCAAGTTCTCTTCTACATAGTTCCAAAATTTGGTGTTTTTATTTTGATTGTAGCTCCGGTGTTTTATGTTCACGCAAACTAGTTTTTATACAAAGTTATGGTAAATTGCGTGTGTTTTACTTTCAGTATAGCACCCTCTAAAATGATATATATTTTTTGTTTTGTTTTATCCGTGGACACGTTTTTTTTTTTCATTCATAGAATATTCGTTCTAATATAATCCCTCTATCGATTAGAAATTGGGTTCATGTAACTTCAAATGGGCCATTTTCGAGCATTCCGAGTAATTTTCAAGAATATACAGAAAGTACAAAACAAAATCTGTAAAATTTAATATATATTTACAAATTAGAGTACCAACATAAAAGGGAATTTCGAGGTAAATTAATTTTATTAGATATGTGAAATATGTAAAACATGTCTTTGCCTTTGTAGAGATAAATATTAAATATATTTTATAAACGTTAATATTTGTTTTAAAAAGTGGCTAAAATCGTGTGTGTGTGTTCAGCCTACATGTTTTATGTGTATTATATTTTAAATAATATATCGTTGGATTTGTTTATTGTATATAGTAGGTTGGTATGTAGGTAGTTATGTATGCAAAAGTAAAGTGCGCATGACTGAACGATATTGCCACGCGATGCACAGATATTTGCCTCTTGTTTCTTGCATCGCTTATCTGTGGTTTTTAAAAGCCCAAGCTAATTAATTATACAACTAAATCAAAACGGGGTCTCTGTGTTTGTGGATTTAAAATAAAAATAAAACAATTTTTTCATAATGTTCTTATCATTTTAATTATAATTTGTATTTATATCAGTCATTAAAACACATTTATAGTTTGATGGATATTGAAGTCATATTTATTAACATAATGTGTAGATAAAACAAGTTACTACATTTAATTTAAGTAGGTATCATAATTATCACGTGTAACGGAGTTGTATTAAATGTGTCATTTACATTTATAATAAAAGTAATTGATACATTAAGAGTAATTTGGTTTTATTTATGATTCCTAATTACGATTTTAGTTTTTTTTTTAATCGCGATTTGTGAAACATTCAACATAGTATACTATAGTATCTGAGTTAATTATAATTTTTTCCAACTTTATATATACATATATAATATTATATATATAAATTATGTGTACCTATAAATAAATTTTATATATATTACATAACAGGCGTTAAAGGTTTTGAATTATAACTATCAAAATATTAAACATTTTGTATAGATATATATGTACATATATTTATAATTAATTTATAAGTATACCTAATGAAAATTAATAGTTCCAAATATACGCAATTAAAATAAATAAGTACACATTTGAGGTCATCGAACTATTTCTTATGTCACTGATTACAATTTCTTCGTAGAATATTATTTTCTTAGTAAATACGATAATATTTTATAAACAGTCTGCTAATCATTCACAAAAAAAAAAAAAAAAAATGATACTTAATACAAAATATGTAAAGTGATATTTCCTATTTATTTTATGGTTTCAGTTTAATTTAGACGTGTTTTTAAGGCGTAGGACGTTGTTGTTTTGTGCACCTATAATATAATCGCTGTCTAGATCTTTGTTTACATAGAATAATTGTACAAACATTCATTTGTTTGTAGATTGTATGTTATAATCTGACCTAATGTGTGCAGTTAATAATAATATCATTTCAGATTTCAATTCTAATTAATCATTACTATTTTTGATTGGAATTAGGATTGCGGTAACATTTAAGTGTTAAAACTTTTTAAAAATATATTTCTTTATTACTGTTCACTGTAGGATAATAGTCGCTTTTAACTTGGGGGAAAAATATTTCCATGGATGTATTGTTAGGTCGGTTAAATGGTATCGGTTAATTGTTAATGAAATAATTTAATATGTTTTTTCAAATTCTGTTATTGATTTTTTATTTTAAATTATATACTACAATAGGTTATCTTTACAACATTAATAATTATTAATTATAAATAATTAAGATCAGTTATGCGATATTTAGGTAAACAGATGGTATCTATTTAATTGCGTGGTGTTTGATGTATATTTTTTTTTTATTTAAAAGTTAGAAATGTCATAATATTGTTTTTATATTTATTTTGCATGTTATTAACCCCAAATATCGTATTTGTAAGTTTTAAACAATGCAGATTACAATATTAGTGGGTGTCTATTTTACATATTATATGCGTATCAAATTTCATCAAAATTGAACATGTAGGTGAAGCGGTTTGCCTGTTTTGGACGTATCGTACGGTGTACATGCGGTTTGTTTAAGAGGCGAGTATGTGTAGTTATTATACGAATTGATTTACCGAGTAGATACAGAAACATATGTTTTATACCATTATGCGACAATCGCCACCGAATATATCCATAAAAATTCAAACACTGAAATGTGGTCGAAATTCGAACGAATAACGTAAAATATTGCTACTGTAAATAAATGCCTAAATATTAAATTATTTTTGGTGTGAAATTCGTTTTAATAATTATCTACGTTCTAACGAAAGTTTATGAATTTCTTAGTGTGTTTTCGTAACAATAATATTGTTACAACGGGAAGTTTGAAAATCAAATAAAGCTCCGTTGTTAATTTTTTTTGTTTAAAAATCGTTTTATTTTTTATATGTTATCTGCATATATTTATAATATACTCGTATATAGGTGGTTACAGTTACAATAATATTTATTATTAATATATATATATAATATTATATGCATTGCGTATTCTGTATAATATCAAATAATATGTAGTGCATACACGCACGTACGCGCCTGTATATCTAGAAAATTATAATCGTATATCGATTTATCATTAATAACCTATTAATATGTATATTTTACATGTTTGCGACTAGAACTCGATCGTATATAAAATATAATCAAATCAGGTTTAGCAACTCTGTTATTTAATATTATAATATGATACAGACATACAGTTACGTTTATCATATTTCCGTGGTAAAATGGTTTATTTAAATTGCAAATATATAAATATGTTTACCGTTAAGTACAGTATAGTAGTGTTATAGAGCGCATATACATTGATATATTATTATTATTTAAATGCGTAATAGTGTCTTATGCGGCGTATAAATTTGTCAGTAAATCACAAATCGTATTGGCCAAGATCATATTTGAATTCCCGATATGTCTACATCCGTTTATATACTACTAAAGGTTGTATAGACGTATTGATTTTTCTCTAATAATAAATACAGGTATATAATATTATGCGAGTCCAGCGAAATGTAATAGATTCGCACCAATTTCGCACGAAATCCCTCCACCTTGATGTTTAATTTATATCATAACGAAACGTAAGTTTTATCAGGCGCGAATCCAAAAGAGGGGGGCTAAGGGACTTTAGCCTCCCCTCGGGCTATAGTCATCGTTTAAAAATTATACACATAACTACTTAAATAGGTATAATTTTAGGCAGCTGATCATCGTATAGATTGAATGATGGATCCGCGTCTGAGTTTTATTACGATTATTTTTAACCGTCTATGTTGTTTTTAACGCTCCGCGTTAAATGCGATTTTTCGAATTATCAATTTTAAAAACAAAATTACGTGAAATATATTTCAAACTATATACTGCTTTTTATAAATTACCGTTTTGTAATATCCTTCGTTTTTTTTTTTAATCTATCAGGTATCACTTGGAAAGTCGCTGTAGTATAATAATTGGTTTTCTCTCTGACATTTCACGCAATCACGCATATAGTACATATTATAAAGCAAAATTAGTTTTTGTTCTTACAAAATTATTTACACATATATATATATATATATATATATATTGTAAAATGTATCGAAAAAAATATTACTCAAGGTTTTTTATGAGAAATGTTTTAAGTTTCAGTTTATAATTTAAATAATATTGAAATTTTGTTGACGCATGAAATATATATAAAACACTGGCGTTACACTTTTCACCGGTATTTTTTTGTAATAGACACGCAATAAGCCGTGGGTTAATTGTTTTTTTTTAGTTAAAAATTGTATTAAGTTTTCAAATAATTTAGTGTATCATTATTCATTTGTAAAATATGTGTATATATATACTTATATATATATTTATAATTTCTTCTTCTATTGCGTTTTAAAATTCATTAACGTTTGGCAAATTATATAGTATACCTATCACATCTATATCGACTCGTTAAAAATTAATTATTTTATGACGTATAGATACTTAGAGCAGAAGAAGAATCTCGTTTGTTGAAAAACATTAAGAAAAAAAAAAAGTTTTATGTAACGTTGAAATCGATGTCATTAAAAAACGAAAGTAAAAATTCTTGTAAAAACGCCGTATAAAATATGTATTTTGATATGATAAAATGGCAAAAATGTTTGTGTTTAAACTGAAGAATGTTTTATCCGTAATTTCGTCATATTCATATCTCGTTTGCGCGTTTTTGATCTAATTTTCGTCATCTACTTTGCGTATTTCTGCAAAAACGTGGTTCAATGTGTTTATACGCGATTACATTTTAATAGGTACATATGAGCATTTCGAATAAACGACTTGAAAGTATATATTCGAATTTTTTAATTTGTGTAAGTTAATTAACTAATTATAGTGTCTTATTATGTAAGTTCACAGTTTTTTATTCTACAAAATGTTACGTTTTCTATTTGATTTTACCCGCGTCAACGAGCAGAGCGAGTGCTGCGGGGATGTCTCGCGGTGTTCGACGCGTGTTCTATTTCCGTTAGTGTACCGCACGATTTTGTTGAGAAGGATTGAAAATAATTATTAATTTTTCAATTCATATGATACATTTAGTGATAAAAAAATACCGACAATGAACAACACTTCGATGGAAGAAAAACAGACAAAAAATAAAGTGTTGATATTTTAAACTTATATCATCTAATATTTATAACTATTGCTCCGGTTATGTAACAATCGTTTTTTTTTTTTTTTTTGACTTTTTGGAATTTGTTCGTGAGATAAGTCTTATCGAAAATGCGTTGTGTTCAGTTCTGATTTTAATTAAATAAACTATACGTTTATTTCGCTTTTTCTTCTTTTTTCATCAACATGATGTTTTTTTAATGTTTTCAGTCATAACAGAGATTCATTAGAGTAATTTGTTTTCTCCTCTACTATAGCGTGTTTGCTTTGGGACGACGGATATTTCTGCCTCAAAGAAGAGCAATATTGTGTTAGGGGGAAAAGAACCGTTAAAACATTTTTAGGTCCTATAAACATATTACGATTTCAATAAAGATTTTTAGTCTGGTTTATAAAATACGCTATTCTATAACGTTTGATGATGTGGTGCTTTGATTTTATTTATTTTTTTAAATATAATTACGAATATAGTATTATAGTGTACCATTAATAATAGGCAAAACTTTTAACGAAATGTATTTCAAAACAATTTCATTGTATGTGTCGTGCACTTAGTGAAATCGTTCGTTTTCGTGCAAAGTTGACAATTTCATGAAACGAAAATCGATTTTTTTACACTACAGAAATAAGAAAAACATTTTATTAAATGAATTCATTTTCATGAAATGATCACCCTGAAACATCGTGTAATTGTTTTCGCAACGTGGCCCATCCACTTTGTCAGTAAGGTTGGGCAAGTTACACAACTTTTTTT
Organism: Slavum lentiscoides; assembly: GCA_032441835.1. Classification (NCBI taxonomy): domain Eukaryota; kingdom Metazoa; phylum Arthropoda; class Insecta; order Hemiptera; family Aphididae; genus Slavum; species Slavum lentiscoides. The sequence goes on along the minus strand of CM063710.1, from coordinate 22,116,845 downwards.
TTGTTGACTCGTTAAGTTAATATAAAATAATTAAGTCAACCAATATTTTTTTTTGTTAATTTTATAAGTTAAACGTTAACTTTGAAAAAAAAGTAACTAAACTCATCGATTAAGAGTTAAAATTTTCTGTAAAAAAAAAAAAATACGAGAAAGCTGCTCAAGGTATATATGCTTAAAACATTAAAAACAAATTATAAATGGTATTACAACGGTTCAAACGCGAGTAGTTGTGTATATTTTATTATTTATATTCTATATTATAAAATTAAAATTATAATAACTATATTATATTATAAAATATCATCGTAAACGGCTAAGGACTACGCAGCGTTTTTACGTCAATATCGGTCGGGGATATAAACCTATAACTCATGAATTATAATTATTATATTTATGTATTGTACTCAAACAAATATAATAAAACTCGCGACTTTGATAGTTAGGAACGTGTTATATATTACGTGTGTGCTATAATAGAAAAAGTATTACGAAAACGTTATACGATGTTAAATTTTATTGACCATTTCACGATAAAAAATAATAATAAATAAATACTGTCCGTTAAATATAATTTTTTTCTTATTTAACAAAGTGTAAAAAATTGATTTTAATTTCATGAAATGATCGGGTTTTCGCGAAAAAAATAAAACGATTTCAACAAGTGGACTACGGCGACATATTTTATTTATAAAAAAAATCATAACGCCATATCGATTTACGCTTTTAATAATATTATTCGACTCGCGCGTGTTTTTGAAAAACGATTTATTCCACTTGTCGACGTCGTTTTAAATTTGTTATACGGAATACGTGTCTTTTTTTTTTTTCTACTATTACCGCACAACGGATAACATTGAGGTTTTTATTATTCGCTGTGGTTTTCGCCCATTTTTTGTGGGCCGTATCACATAGTTTACATTAGTATAACATTGATACACCTAACCTAACCACACATATACAATTTTGCAGCGTACGATATTACGAGTATTTTTTACGGTATAACGAAATAATATCATCGACAATATTCAAAAACGATATTTAATGACGATATTGCGCGTGTAAAATATGACAACACGCGACGACCCGATTATATCGTAATATTATACCGTATGATAATAATAATAAAAATAAATCTTTGCGGAGTAATATCGTCTGTTCGTTTGGAAATTGGGTCACCACCAAACACTGCTGCTGCTGCTGCTGCTGCTCTTCCTCGGGATTCGTAAACGCGCCGCGCACCCGTTTTGACGGCCCCCGGCCGCTGCTGCTGCTTATCGGCAGGACGGAATTTTACGAAAACAATAATAATATCGTCGTCGCGCGTAGCCATCCGAAAAGATACGCGCGTTCTCATGACGACGGTCGCTGCACGGTGGTTATCACCGAATACCAACTCGCCCACCGTCGGCGGCGGATCACTTCGGCGGCACCCGTCGTTTTCAAACAACGGCGGCGGCGGGGGTCTACCGCTTTCACGATTTGACTCAGCGTGGCTGCAGGTTCCTCTCTGTTCACACACTCGTATTATTTATACTATAGCCACGCACGTATTTTATTATATTATTATGTGTGTTTTTACGCGACGTACAATCCGTACTGTTTTAGAGGATATTTTAAGGCATTTTTAACAATATTGTCTCCGCGAGGTCTTTTGATTTTTTTTTTCCTCGCAATCTTACTTTTTAAACTTCAAAAGTGTAAAACCGGTGGTTCTTAACATTTTTTGGTTCAGCGCCCCTTTATCGTAATAACTAACTGCTAACGCCCCCCCGCCCTAATGAAAAATCAAATTTTCATGAAAATTAATAATATTAATAAATTGTATTATTTTTAATCTCCGAGTTTGAAAAAGCTCACCGCCCCCTCAACGTCCCCTTCAAAACTATCGCCCCCCGGAGAGACCGAAATGCCCTCCAAGGGGGCGGTACCGCCCCCGTTAAGAACCACTGGTGTAAACAGTATTGTTTTGATATTTGTAAATTAAAAAAAAAAATACATTTTCACGCGTTCGAATTCATATTTCTCCGGAAATGAAAATGTAATTTTCAACGAAAACGGTATGTTATTTGAATCGAGATTGTACGTAAGATTTTCAAAATATTATGTTATACGCGTATACGTTCGTGTATGTGTTAAAAGTTTGCCAGATAGTTATAATGCGGACGATTCATTGTGCGCATTAAAATTGATTAAATCAAACCTAATTTTATACATAATAAGGTGAAAAAAATGTTTTATTGCTCGACAATACTGTAATTTAGTGTCGCCTATATATATATATATTGTATACAATAGTTAAAATATTCACTGATATACGTTTTACCCTGCAAGTGTGTACAGGGTGGTTGTGTCTCGTATTATGTTGTTCTCGACGGTATTTAAAAACAAAAACGTTTTTGCGAGACGAAAAATGCGAATTCTAACAAAACGAAAAAAAACACGTATTTTTTTTTTTTTACGACCAATTTTATGTTATGTAATTTTTGAAATGCACCAGTTTTCACGACATGACCATATCGAATTTTTTCAAAACGTCGTTATGTGTCGGTTTATATTTTTCATTTTTTCGGCGGTGCCGGTGGTCGAATTTAACTGCACTTACGTTTTACTAACTGTATAGTTGGGGACGTGTAGTGTAATGTATAAATGATTTTAAAATCAAATAACTGGATTCTCCTCGTTTTATTTTTCCGTGAGATCGAATTTATGATTTCAATTTCAAAAGCAATACGAAACGTGTTTATTCGATTTTTTTTTTTTTAATGTTTGTACGATTGTAAAATAGATTTAAATCAGTTATTGTATAATATTAATAATTTACTACGGTCAGTGAAAATTGAAATAGTGAACCGAGACGTTTAGGATTCATACGCCGACACTGTTGTGAAATGAATATGAAGTTGGGTTATACAATACATTTCTATAATATTTCATTTTTGAACACGGCGTTAAAAATTCCACTGGCGTGCTCAGCTTTTTCCAATGGCATTTTATATTATATCTCGTATTTGTAATAGATCAATAGCAGCTACCTTATTATTATACATATACACTCGAAATTTGTATTCGTGCGTATAGTACTGATGAGGAAATGACGTAGGTACTAAAAAAGAAAATGTGCATAAATATGATTTTCAGTGGAGTGGGAACGTAAGTTTTTACTGACCTCCCACAATGATGATACATTTTTGCAATTCGAACCTGACAAAAATCGTTTCGATTTCAATAGTATTGTTTTATATACCATAATTATGTGCTGAACGTATCTATATAAAATTTCTCAAACTTTTAAAATGTTATATTAAGGTTACGAAATTTCGATTCCAATGGTTAAAAGTTATATCTTTTTCTTTCTGGAGACATTTGAATTTAAATGTGACTTTACTATAATACTGTTTCGAATTATTGAAATAAAAAAAATGAGAAAGTAAGGGGAATTCGTGGGTATGTTGCGACGATTGCAATGGGTAAAGGTACGAAATTTCGCGTACTCTTCGGCTTAACGGAGAGATATTTGTTCTTCTTTCTCAGCTTAACGATCCGTTTAGGACCCGCGCTGCCATTACAAACTCTTTCTATCCGTCACTTTGATACGCCGTCTGTAAGGACGCGTTCTGGTCCAACATTGTTAAATTTTTGGTAATTATGTCAAACCGTCTTGTTTTATTTATTTTGTTGTCTAGTACGTTTTTAATTAGCTGCAGGTCATCTGCTCTCCGTGCACGGCCAAGCCATTCTAACCGTTTACTCTTAATAAAAGAGAGTATATCTGGGCTGTTATTATATACATATTATATAGTCTCTATATTTTTATTACTTCTTCTTTCAGATATCTGTGTTTCCCCGGTTAAAGTTTGCTTCGTTTATTGTTCGCAATATTTTTCTGTCAAACGTGATTAGTCTTTTGGTCACTGACCAAGTTTCACTAGCGTAACTATGGTTTAATACCTTTGACTTTCTTGCAGATACAACTTATTCGATCTTATAATAAGAGTATAATGATACTGAAATAACATCGATTTCCACTCGTCATCCGTTCATTTATTTCTACGTGCAAATCGCTCTTACTATTGATACTGACACCCCCAAGTATTTGAAATCGTCTAATTTTTCAAATGTACATAACTGGTTATATTTACTGTTTTAAAATCTATATTTGGCTCTCTTCTTTTGACACGATCGTGTATCTATACTTGGTTTTTTCTTCGTTTTATATTTATAGCCTCGTATTTTTGCTCGCTTTTATATAAGTTTTGATGTAGCGTCGATAACGCTTCATGTGTGATTTATTTTTGGAAAGATATTGAAAAAAAAAATACAGTATACTCGTATGTGCACTCGGGTAAATGAGTGAGCGGTGAGACCATCTCAGCTGTTGTTTCTTTGTCGGACCGAATTCCCTCGCCACTGCTGTTTACATTATTTATTAAAACACAGTGTTAAAAATGCAATCAAAAACTGCCAGTTTCTAATATTCGCCGATGATTAAAAGTTATTCATGAAAATTTATTCTGTATGTGGTAGCCACTTATTACAAAATGATTTAGATACTTTGGCTGCTTGGACTGATGATATTATTGGATTTGAATTTAACATCACCAAATGTCACTCAGTGTTTTCTATAGAAACCGTGTTCTTCTGTAATTTACCTTTTCTCTGTCTGGTATACCGTTCTTGCGCCTATCAAGATAATCCAATTAATGATCTTGAAGTTTTATTCGATCGGAACTTCAACGCTCTTATTGAAGCATCACGCTGCAAGGCTTTGGAAACTTTAGGATTTTTAAAGAGAATTTGCAACGAATTTAAATTATGAACTGTACCAAAAGCTCCGTACTGTGCACTTGTTAGATCGATTCTAGAGTTTGGTGTTGTTTGTTATCCGGGACCCAGCACATACGGAGAGTGATGTAAATCGGATAGGAAGGGTGGAACGCAAATTTTTAAGCTTTGCTGCTTATTTTTTGAAAATTGACCACTCGCCTCGTGTATACGATCCAGTGTTGAATATACTATACAGGTTTACAATCCCTGGCTGTGATGGGCGTATAACTGCTAACACGTTATTCCTACGGAAGATTGTCGATGGAGCGGTCGACTGTCCTGCGCTATTTGGCCGAGTTTGTTTCAGAACTCCTCATTTCCGGACACGTTCACCTTTTGTATCTTTTCTACGTTGAGCACTGTGCGGCCACTGACTTCTCACGTAACAGGCCAATCACAGTACACGTCATTTTTGTTCAGTCAATTTGAATATTGTATCCTCCCGCTAAACTTCATATAGTTATTGTTTTGTAATATATGTTTTCTGTACTTGGTTTGTATTATAAAATAAATAAATTCCGGAGAGTAAAAAGAAAAAAATACGTGTTTGTTCATTCCCTCCTACCTATACAGTGTCTCCGTCACTACTACATCGCACCCAGGTATGAGTCTCCGGTTGTGCTCGTGCATCTGTCCATTGCCGCCGCCGCTCGTCTCGGTATTATAATAATATGTAGTTTGGCGTCGCCGCCGCCGCCGCCGCCGTTTATTATTATACCGTCTACTCGTATATAATACAGTCTCCGCCGGGCCAATGTGTGTGTGTGTGTGTGGGTTACGTGCGTGCATGATGTGCATGTGTCCGCTTTCTTTATACGGAAAATAATATTCTTCGGCGCGCGCGCATACCTTCTTCGTTCGCATCCGTCGCCCCTCGTAAAAATGATTTACGGTCACATATTTTTGTATTATCGCCGCCCTCTTCGCACCCATTCGGCCACGTTCGCCCACGCACTTGTTATTAATTTCCCTCTCCCCCCTCCCCCGTTCTTTTCTCACGTGACGAAATCCCGTTCGCTCGGAAACGCGATATTATAATATACCGTCGTCGTCGACCGACTGCAGCGCATTCGATTATTGTATTGTACGAAAACCGACTTTTACCGAGTCGCATAAATCATATAGGCGGCCACTCGACAGTAATTTTTATTGGGGAGGGGCATAAATCGTGGATCTGCAGGAACATATTTTTCTCTCCTCCTCTAAATCAATAGATTTAATTTTTGTAATTTGTATTGAAGTTAACATAAATATATTTAAGTGTTATTTACAATAATGTTTACTACAATTTTATGAGCTCTTAATAAACAAAACACAGCCGTGGAGGAGGCGAGTGTCAAGTGTATACTTTTGTATTCCGTCATATTATTATGTATATTCTTGTAAATTAAAAATAAATAAAATAATAAACGTAAGTTTTCTAACGGGCAAAAGTTAAAAGCGTAATCTATAGCAACGATACGTTTTTTTTTTTTTTTTTATAAAATATTTTACAACAAATTATTTTCTGTATGTACCCAGCGGGTATACACGCAGTCGGTCTTATATATTATTATGTGTTCGCGCGTCGTTCAGTTCGATTATTTAATTTTTTTTTTATGTTTTTGCGGTGTTTAAAACGCTATGCTATATAAACTGTTAGTTTTATAAAACGCTTTAATATTATATACCCGTAAATAGAATAAATGTCTCGAATTTTTCACGTCACGACATTATACAAAATATACTGCAGTTCGTACCGTGCCCCGTTCGAGTGCAGTCTCGACCATATAGTATAATTAAGTTTTCACCGGTACACTCTTTATAAGTGTATAGGCAAGTAACCGTATTTTATATATATAATATATTTGTTGATATAATATACGGATTCATCGCGATTAAGTGAAAACCCTTGTAAGTGTTATAATATTCTTTTTTATACGTATTACGCGACGCGTATACTATATATGCAGCGATATTCGCTTTTTATTTTGTTCATTTGTGTAATTCTATCGTTTCAATTCTCTTTTGATTTTCAATATTATTTTTATCCTGTATACGCTCTGGCGCGCGTAATCTCCGGTCGCTTCGTAGCGGTAGCGACCGCAACGGCACGCCGACGATAAAACGGTGTGTAACGCGCGTCGCCGCCGCCCGCCCGTCGGGGGACCGCCGACCACGCGTGTTTCGTTGCCCATTTGTGCCCCTTCATTATAATTTATAATATTAATAATTTATTATTAATAATAATAATAATAATAATAATAATAATAATAATAATAATAATAATAATAATAATAATAATAATAATAATAATAATAATAATAATAATAATAATAATAATAATAATAATAATAATAATAATAATAATAATGTGTTGTATATATGCGCCTAATACGCCGCTAAGACCGGTCGCGGCGCTACGCTCAGTGTGTCATAAAATGTATTTTTTACTCATCTCGAGATGTTTTGCGTGTAAATTATAATATTGGTGTCGTGTTTGTGTGACCGACGTCGACCAGTGCGCATGGTTTGTGAAACGAGACACATATAATATTTTCTCGCGTCCGACTGCCACATTCCTCTCCCTCTTCGTATCAATTACTGATTTAGGTGTATGTATCCTTACTTACTGTCAGTGGCCGTGGATTTAACGGAAAAGCCACAGGCGTCCGCAGCACACGGTGTACAGTATTAATTATGATTTTGGAATTTTTTTTCCTCTCGAAAAAAATGACCAGAGAAATTCGGAAAATTTGAAAATTAAAAAGTCAACCGGAGTTTTTAAAATTAACTTTGAACTATATTAATACGCGTGACTATATGTATTTTTTAAATTTGACGTGTCGACTTCATTATAGTTAATTCCTATTCAAAGCGGTGATACCTAAAACAAATTGAAAAAAAAGGGCGTTGCACATTTTCTTTTTTTACTTTTTAGTGTAAGTAATTATTATTATATAATAATTGGCACTAGGTTTTAAAAATGTCACGGGACACTCGCATGTATATATATATATATATATATATATATATATATATAGAATATAAAAATGTATATTCGTTTAATTTTAATTTTCTGCACCTTATTTGAATAACAGCTTGAACAGGTTCTTTCGATATTTTTGTTTTTAAAGGTTACATAAAAAAAAATTCATAATTTTTTTTATATGCGTAGGTTTTTCACGCCACTTTTTTTTTGCTCTATTGTTATAATTAAAACATTTCAACTCGTGACTGAGTTTAATTAATTTTATAAGTAAGTTATTACGAGTAACTTTTAATAACTCGGCTTTAGGTAAAATATACTGTGAAGACAACCGTTACACGTGTGCGAGAGACATCTGACTATAGACTCTGAGATTACTTTTTCGAAAATTTATTACACACAAATGTTTATAAAAAGCGATCCTTGAAAAAGTAATCTCGGGAGTCTACGCCTCTCTCGCGCATAGATTATGTTGACTTCAACGTTTTATACACAAGAGTTGAGTGGTGTGTACAATGCGTCGTTGTCCACGGCAGAATGTTTGTCATCAACGAAAAAGTAAAAATCTGTTTTACTCGAGTTTCAGAGTGCTAACGTCGCAACGATATAGATGTTTTTAATAGGTATGTAGTTTATTTAAGTAAACTTTTTACCTGGAAATAATTAATTCTATAATATTAGGTATGTATAACTTCTTCAGTAATATATTTGAATATTTTCGTTCTACGTCCATTTCTCCTCTCTTGTGTTTAATTCGCCACTGATATTTGTTTTTAGACGATTTACTATATTAATTAGATGTAAGTTTTTTTTTTGTCGTTTAGTTATCATCGGCGTTATATATCGACGCGTGTTCGTCGTTCTTCCCGGTTTGGAATTCATTTTCTTATATAATTAATTTTCAATGATGGGTTAGATTATGTATAGGATAGGTACTCACTGGCGCCCTGCAGAAGCTTTATCAGGATTTTTAGGTTGGTGGGGGGAGGGCGATTAAGGCGTTTTTATGCTATTGGTAATCAAGACCAACAAATACAAAGTTTAAAAAATGTCATATATTATGTCCCATAAATTTGTGTCATATAAAAAAAAAAAAAATTTACGAGCAGTTATGAATATAACTGCTGACCAATATGCGTATAAATACGTGTAATTTTATTTGCTTCGCTCTTTCAGTTGAATTTTCCTGGTTACATTCATTATAACGGTTTGCCGTCTCAAATAGAAAATTCCGCACGGGGAAAAAGAAAATTATACGAATTTAGCGTTTGTACGCTTTCGTTGATTATAATGATATTAATTCGATGGTGCAGTAGATACGTTGATAGTAAAAATACTGAATAATGGCTAATACACTTGTAATTTGTTGTCAAATCGTTGAAAACCGAAAACAATACTACTCGGTTTTTTTGCATCTCGCCTATATTTGATATAATAAAGTCTTGTTCTGACATCTTGATGATCATATTCGGTAGAGATTTACATCGATTTCCATTGTTTTTCTGAAATAATCACTTAAACCGGTCAATAAACGTGATACGTACGTTACAATACAATGTAAGAATTAATTTTTTTTTTTCGTCGACAGCGACAATAAATACCTATTTTGTGTAACGTATTACGCGCTGTATAATAGTGGTCATACAAGTATCAAATAATTATAAATTTCAAATATTGAAATATATTTTACTACGCATTACTTGATGTTCATATTAATTATAATTTATGAATATAATTATTAATTTTTCGATCTCGCGTATTTATTGTTTACCTAACAGTTAACACGGATTAGTATTTATGGTTGGTATACTGTACCGAATATTATTATTTATATTGTATTTTAAAATATTTGTTTAGGAATCTCCTTGTTTCTAGATTAAAATTGTGCGCGACAAATTTATTGGTTTTATTTTTTTTAACGCGTCAATTAACAGTCCTTGTCTAAGATTGCTTGTGGGTAATTTTATAGATATATATTTGACATTGCTTTTTTAATAATTACGTAATATTTAAAAATAATCTTGCTGCTATTAATATCTTATATACTAGTTATAATAGTTATTCATTGTTTTAAAAATAAAATAAAAATTGTTTTATGTAGAAATCTCCTGTTTTATATAGGAGTTACATAGTTCTACTGGGATTTATTATTATTTTTTTAATTACACTCGTTAATTTATTTTGAAATATTCGCGTACGACACGCGTAGTCTTCTTAACGCGATTATCACCCGCTGCGATTTTTCGAATAGATCGAAATATAAATAACAATTGTTTTTTTTTTCACGCGGATAGATATAATAATATAATAATTATAAATCTGAAATAAATTAGATGATGCTATAGCCTTAGAGCTTGTAGAAAACTCTTCATTAGTTCAAAAAATCTATCATAACGGGTTAACAGCTAATACTATCGTCATATTATTTAGATATTCCTATAATAATAATTTAACAATGCGTACAATACAGTACGGTTGAAAATAATTATGGACTATTTTACTGATGCTTGTTTCGAGTACTGTAATTATAATAATGTATCGAAATTTGACGAACGTGTTATCAAAAATTGCGAGTGTGAAAATTAAAATATTATATAGCAGATTTGAAATGTTTATTATAATTATATATACGTACATAATATATATATATATTACGTTAATCTCATGCATGTCGATTTTTCAGCATTTTGTTTATTGTTTTTTAAATTTATTTTATTTTGTTGTTTAAATTTAACTTATTATGTATATTAGTTTTATATTTTATGTATATATAAAGTAATGAGGATAATATATGAAATATTTTTAATTTTGGCATTACATTTAAGTTTTTTTATACTTAAAAAGTATAGCATTATGGTATAAGTTCAGCGAAATAGACTTCTTATAGTTATTTATACTGTACGAACACAATATTTTACGAAATCAGTAATATAATACTAAAATATTGTAGTGTATATATTTCATACAACGTATATACGTATATATGGTAATTGCCGTGTTCTCATAAGCTTTCCAAAACCTCATTTTCAGTAAAAAATAATTGAAAAAACCCTCTTTATTCCCACCGTAAAAATACATTCCTTAAGTATATAATGTAGTTAAAAATGTAAAATATTTTTTTTTTCAAATTTATAAAAGTCATTTAAACACGTATATTATATAGGTATATATTTATACAGTTACATATAGATGGTATTATAATAAATAATTTTTTTTAATACTTTCGAACTAAAGAAACGGTTGAACTTTTTTTTTTTTATTATTAATATTTCACATTGGTATCTATGTAATATATTTGTATGCGTTTTTAAAGAAAATATATTTATAATTCCAATTTTATTCTTTGTACTTTTTTGGTCATAAAGTACGAACTAAATTTAAAAAAAAAATATGTATATAAAATGCACATTTTATAATGTTCAGCTGAAGGACAACTACTTAATCCACTTTATGTAGCTGTATGTTGGGCAATAGTGTTGACGTGAACTATTGACTTTTAAAATAATATAACCGATGTGATATTTTTATGTAGTTTCTGACTTGAAGTGAACAATATGTTGGCACATAATGACATAATACTGTAGTACTTCCAAATTATAATTATTAAGTTGCTCGTTATGTTGTTATGTTGGTGTTAATAACAAGGTTGATGGAAGACGTGTACTTTATGTTTACAAAATAAGTCGAATCAAATAGTTTTTGCTTTTGTAGTAGATATAAGTTTGTGGTTAGGTATATGTTTTTATGTTATGTATTTTGGTAAATTATATACTAAGTATGCGCTATAATACATACAATTTAATGAATATCGCACCGCTGAGAATAATAGTAAACGTGTTAAAAAAAAAGCTTGATATATGAAACGAAAAGCGTGTTAGTTGGGAACTAATTATACGTTTGTTTAATTTCTTATATAGATCACTATTAATTACACGCTGATAAGTGTTTAGTTGAAAATATTGTGTAATACTATATTAGATTTTCGTCAAAACAAGTATTTCATTTAAATTGTTAATAAATTATAAATAACAAACGGTGTAATATAGAAAATAATAATACTACATGTTAATATGATGTCGTAGCGTTGTTAAATTATATCATTTTAGTAATGATAATAATCTAAGAGTGTATTTATTACTTTGGTAGTTGCTGGTGTTATATAAATAAATATACGAAATTATTTTGATTGTATTTTTCTCCGGTGTAAATTTGTAAATTAGTTTAAATAGCTTAATTCTTATTTCTCATAAGTTGTGATTTCTACAATTTTAACTTATCATCTGCATAATATGTTTTAAATGTAAACTGAATTTACTATACGCGGAATATACAGAATACATAAGCATATACTTAGACAGTTGTTTTATGGCGATATATAAAGTTTCTCAAGTTCTGTACTTTTATAGTGTGTTATGGGAACTTTTTGGTAATATTATGGAAAATATTGTGTGACCTCATTGAGACAGTAGTACAAAACTGCATATATATATATATATACAATATCTATTATAGGTTGGGTATTATAAAATGTATATTTAACTTGCATTGGTAAATAGTAATTTGTTCAACAATGTTGAATGTTGATAATGATAATCTTCATATTATACAGTATTTATCAGTTGTTTTTCGATCAATTATTTTAGTATAGTACAATGTAATATATATATATAGTTTGATAGCAAAATTAACCGATATACCAATTACTAATGAACTAATTTAATGTTTTTTTACCACCAATATATACGTAATATTATACTTTTCGAATATATTTTAATGAAGAACAAAAATCCTTTTAATAGAGAATTATAATATAAAGTTATTTTAATGAGATTATAAGGTAGGTATTAAAATTAAAAGAGGTTTATTCAAACATTTTATACTATTATATATATAACGTGAAAAATATATCTGTGAATGTATTATCTGCAATTAACAAAAGTTATACTAATTATTATATATTTTGATTTTTAAAAGAAAAATTATAGGGAAATCTAGATTAGAGTATTAAACTAAATATAAGATATCGGTTATCTGCGGGTGTGACGATATAATAATAATATAATTTATATATTATAAAATGTTTTTTTAAAATATTTTATAAATTAATTAAAAACAGTTTATATTATATAATTTAAAAAACCGTTATAACAGTGTACATATAATATAATACGAGTATACTTTATTTTTTGTTTTCAATGTATATAATATGATCTGTACATATAGTATGTACGTTATAGATTGTTTTTAAAGAGTATTATTGTTATTTATAAAACAAATTATTGTTAACTTAAATTCGAGATTTATTTAAAATAAATATCTATAATTATATAACAATTCGTGAATATGTCGTTGTTTAAATTTGTTATATTAATTTAATTACATTATACATACATATATACTGTTATTTATTTTATATATATTGTTATAGTTTTATATATGTGTTCTGTATGTATTTTTATAATTTAAAATAGGTATAGTCAACTGGAATATTATTGATTAATTGAATCCATGAAATTTATCTCAATAACGGCATAATGATCCTTGATTTGTTTATCATTTTCCAGTGGTAATAACTAATAACGGATTACAATTAAAAGTGTATTCCTTTTTTTATATATATATATATAGGTAGTTGAACTTTTTTTTTATTCAATTTTTTTCCAACGGATATAATAGCAATCAATATTAGTCTAGAGGATGAAAGTCGTTGAAAACTTTATTTTATTTTTTTTTGATTACTTTCAAGTTTCTCGTTCCTCTGAATTCAACGGTCGAGTTATAGATAGCGCAAGTTATAGTGTTTAAACTTAAAACTTTCCAACTATTTATATATGGATTCGTTCGTAATCAATTTTACAAAGTTTTCGGCCGTGTGTAACGTGTAAAATATTACAGCATTCACAAATATAATATACATATTTATTTATTTATTCGACGATTTTTCTCAAATAATATCGGGACCGTTTAAATACGAATTATAATATTGAAGAATGCTATGCGTGTAACGTTATCGTGTAATATTGCTGTAGCGTAATTGTATATTACAGTATGTGTATATATTTATATATTATATAAATAAGTAAATGTATGTATTGTGGCGGGTTGATGCTGAGTATATATCAACACAGGGGTTCGGGGAGTGTAAGAAGATTTCGCACTTAAAAATATATATCTACGTACATATTATAATACAATATAATTCCTCCTCAGAATACAAATCGTTGAAATAATATTGTACTTTTATTTTTGAGAAATCCGTTTGCGCGTACACCATTGCGTATTTATTTAACGGAAAAGTTTCGAAAAGTCGAATTTTTATTTATTTTCCCGTCGTCGGGCATCGAATTTATATTGAACGTGGAGTTATTATATAATGTCGTATGATCGCCCGTTGCGGTTCTTTTTTTTTTCCGCGTATAAAGAAGAAATTCAGGCATTCCTGCGGATATATAAAATCGAATACTTTTAATATTATTAGCGTGTGCGTGGAATGGCTCGCAAGAGGATCCGTTCGGATAATATTCGTTCGCCGCCGCACGTGATTAATTAATTACAAAAAAAAAAAAATACCGAGACGACCGACGTCTATCGGCAACCGGCAGTTACCTTAGCGCGCCGCGGGCGGTGCTTGGCTCGTTCGGTCCGTCAGCCTCCTCCGTCGTCGACGCCGCCGCCGCCGCCGCCGCCGCGTCGTCAGGTCCACAGTGCGCTCTGCACGGCGCGCGCGTGCACCACACACACAATACGTACAAAGCTATAAATTACACGTAAAAGGTATTGTTTTCTGTAAAATAAAAAAAAACCTGTATGACCACAACTGCTCCCCCGAATACTTAGAATCAATACGAATAATAATAACGCCCCGATCGATGATCGGTGTACACTGTGTTTATATATGTACCGTGTGTATATTGTGTAAGCAATGTGTATAAGCGTAGAATGTGTTTTAAACACGGTTGTGTTCTCGCGAATGTGGCGGGTTTTATTAACCGTTCCCTTCGCAACGTTATAATAATATTATCTCGTTATTGTATTGGACCGCGCACGGCTTCTCTGCAAGAGGATACGAAGAGTGCAAAAAAAAAAAAACAAAAACAAAAAGGTTTCCAATATAATATTGTGTTCGTCAGACCGGCAGTATAGCGGCGTACCCTTCGATTTTCTCTCCTGGGAGGCTTGTAATAAAACGTGTAGAAACTTTGTCTCCGCACTATATAAACGATTTTATATATATAATATTTCGAATTAAATAAAAATAGTAACGAATATAATGTCATACTATCATCGAGTAATATAAATAGATTATTTTTTTTTATGTATTTAGAAAACAGAAAGTTTCGAACGTCTGTATTTTTATCGGAGAGTATTTAGTGAGAACTTCTTCGGGTTTTATTGCTGCGCGTTCTTTTCGCCCAATCGTATTATAGTGAGCACAATATCTATAATAGCTAAACCGCGTATTATTAAGTCTTATTCCCCGTTAATGACCCATTTCAGATTAATGTTTGATTTTTAATAAATGTATATTAACTGTGTATCACACGTGTAGAATTCCTCGAGCAAGTCTTCTCGCTTCCTACTCTTTTTGTGAGTGTGATAAAAATCTTCGTCATAACCGGCTTGTTAAGAATTGCGGGAGTAATGCGTTTGACCACGTGTCGCCACAGTTGCAGCGTTAAACGCGGGTCAATATAATGATATAATTGACCGGTGTACAATGATATTTTTAATTGATCTTTTTGATCATGATTTAACCCGGACCTCTCCTCCCGTATAATATACGCCATTGCGTAAGACTCTAATGTCATATTAACACCCGATTTCATAGTACTTCAGGAGTAAACAAAAAAAAAAAAAAACCTTGCATTTTCCTCGCTACTATATTCAGACAGTGCAGCGTTGGTATATTATTATTTTATTTTTTTTTTATCATTTTCGCTTCAGTTGAGTTGTCATTTTAGTGTTTATTCGATACGTAAAACGGCTTGAAAAAAAAAAATCACCGAAAAATCTCGAGATTTTATATTATATAATTATATAGAATTTGCGGGATAGATATAGGCCGTGTTATGAGAAAAATCGATAAAATTATAATATCGTAAAGGGGTCTATATTCGTATAAACTAAACTGCAACATTGCAGGCTGTCTCAATTGATATTATCACAAACTATCTCGTATAGTTCAAAAAAAAAAATTCCTCTCAACGGTGTACTTTATACGAAAAAAATAACCTTCGACGTATCGCCATTTAATTCAAAAAAAAAAACTATTAAATAAATTAAACTAATTTAAAATGGAAAAATTGTATATAATAAAATATATTTTTTAAAATAGCATGTACCCGCTAAAAATAAATCGAAGCTTGTTATGTTATTTGTGGTGTTGTTTTAAAATTTAAAATGCGTTTTATTATTCGATTAGTTCACATTAGCTCTCTGATGAATTTATCATTATTTTAAGCGTGCCGCCCGTCGGTTCTTCGTGAAATTGTATATGAATAAAACAGCCTTATGACCAGTTCACAATTTACCCGAAAAGTGGTGTTTGCCACGACGTATTATTGCATCCAAAGATTTCTCTCTCCTGCATCGACGTTAAAAATATAGCCATAATAATTATCTCCTATATATCAAAATATAGCTAAATATATAGCTCTCTTCGAAATATTTAGAAAGCGTTCCTCCGACATTAAATTCCTATAATATTCGATCGCCGCACCAGATATTATTAATTATTTTTTTATATGTAGTCGAAAATGCCCTTAAGCTATATGACGTTATATATTGTTAACATTTTTATTTCGCGATAATTAAAAATATCGACTTCGGTATCGTATAGGTTACTTTTTTTTTTATATAATTTTTTTTAATATAGTGTATAAATACAATTCGTATATTATATTCATAATAAAATGTATCGACGTTAGTGTATAACATCTATACGGTATAGATCAAACGTAGTAGTAATTTTTCGTATTTAAATTGTCTAATGATTGTTATTATTGCAAGATGAGTAATGTACGAGCAAATGAACAATAATAAAATTCGTTATACAAACGATAATTTTTAATGTTTATTACATAGAGATAATATATATATATATATATAATACGAATGCAAGTCAATTTTTTCGATTACTGTAATATTCTAATCGAGTGTATATTGTGTATCGTTATATTATGATGGCTGCTACGCGCTTCTTCAGTACGATAAACTTAAACAAGTTTAATTTCCTTACTATATAAACGCAGCGTATTATTCGCAGTAAACGTAGTTGAAATAACGTGATATATTATACAATATAATTGTTAATATTATTTAATAATTTAATATTATTCGTATTGTGATATATTATACAATTAAGAAATGAAATGAATTAAAAATAAAATAGACCAATTACGGATTCTACGAACACTTCTACTGTATTATAATATTCTCCATTTTTGTGTTTATTATATAATCGCTTATTTTATAGTGTATTTATATATTGCACAATAACTTTGTCACGGATAAGTGTGTGTGTGTGTGTGTATGCACGACGGATGGGGGAAAAAAAATTATTATAATAAAATAAATAATCAATTAATAAATAACTAAATAATTAATATTATATTATAAATATTAAAAGAAAAAGAAATAAAAATAAAAAAAAAATACGCGACGACGAATATACAGACGTACGGCGTGAAGACTTTTATGGAAAGACAAGAACGGACTAACTGTTTTAAAAGGCGACGGTGGTGCATATCGGTAATCGCCGCCGCCTTGCGACACAGGCCCCGTTGATAATTAAACGTCAGATTACCCAACGTTAATTATCTGGATTTCGTATGGTTTCTTAGGCAGGTGGACGGGTGAGATATGCATGGTGCAAAATGCGACCGTGTCAACTTGATATTATGAAAATATCGTTTTATTAAGAGCGACGGAGTACCTACACGTAATCATTATTATTGCTGATTACACTTCAAAAATCGTAAACGTCACGTGCTTTTATTATGTTTTATTGAAAAAAAAACTTATTATTTATTTATCACGAAATTGTAATTTTTTGTTGAACTATATACGTATATAATATATAAATAGTATTTGTATATTTTTTTTCTTTGATGCAACGATTTACTACTGCACAACGAGAACATAAATAATATTAATTACGAATTTTTTGCATGAAAATAATTATTATTTAGATATTAGGTGTTTATATGATATTTTATCGTACGCGCCATCAAAATTCCCATAGGAACGAACCATCGATTCGTTTTTAAATTCTCGAAGCAGTTAACCAATTAGCAATTAAACACTAATTATAAAACATTTTACTCAAAACTACAAACTCATTCAAACCTATTAATATCGCAAATATTCATCGAAAATACACGACCTACATGTCGTCTATCCGATGCGATTAAAAAGAAAATATTGCGGAGACCTACTAAACTAAAATAATATATAATAATTAAAAAATCAATTATCGTATTTGCTTATTGTGCTAGAACATAGCTTGTAAATTTTCTTTTATTTAAAATAGTAATAATAATAATAATTTTACTGTAAAATATATCCGTTTTATTGATTTTGGCCGTAATATTTAAAGTTTCGTATCACTTTGATGTGTATGTATATGTGTGTGTTATGTATATTTTTAAAGTCATTGAACTATGTATTATAATGTTACCATATAGTCTGCTATGATTTTATCTTTATGGTAATTGGTATTTTATTTTAGTCTCGGAGGAGGATAAAAAAAAATATAAATCACGAATAATAGGGTTATGTTCATTATATTGGTTGGTGTTTTTTTTTTACTGTTGCTTTTGATCACGATTTTATGACGATGAAAATTATAATTTGTACACAAACGACATAATGCATATTTATAGTAGTTCAGTCGATTTTAATTTGAATACTGGTCTCAATAGGACAATGCTTTTGTAGTATTTCAGCTACATCCCTATATGGTATTTATTGTACAATTAAATTATTCCGAATGTATTTGAATAAACTGGTAATTTTGAAACGTTTTAAGCTTTATGAATTCAATAAGGACTTAATTTTTTTTTATATACTTTTACTTGCAAATATGCAAATAACGTTAAGACACAGATTTAAAAGTCAGACACGTATTTAACATTTTAAACAATTCTAACTTTTTGTTAGGACCAAAAAAAAAAAAATTATCAAGTTTAGTTTATTCATTGACCATTTTATTTTATTTTATTTTTAAGGTCCACCATGGATAGTGTTCGTGCTCTAGAGGTGATGGGCCTTCTTCAGGAGAAGATTGCGTTCCTCACCGGTGGCCGAGACAAAAGAGGGGCGCCTGTAGTTACGTTTCCCTCTACGCCACGAAGAGAACGAGCTAAACTCGAAGACTACCGACGGTTATTACAATATTTCGGATCTATTCCACCGTAAGTGTTTTCTCTTTTGTGTATTGTACACGTAATAAATTTGATTTTTATTTTACAAAAATGGTCTTACAATTATTGTACATAATATACAGGCTGTAGTTTAAAATGTAATCGTATATTCATACTAGTTAGTTATAGTAAATTTCACAAGGATCTAAAATAAATATTTCGATTTTTATATTGATTACCTTTTGAGTGTTGTAAAACGATTTTTAATGTTTCAATAAGTACACATATTATGTTTGTAAACTTCATGTCAATACATTAATCATTTATTCATCAAGAATACATGGTTATATTCGTAAATGTAATTTATTAAATTTAAAAATGATTACCCATACAATAGTCAGTCACATAACTCATATGTGCGTTTATAATCTGCAGCCGTACAGGGAGGAGGAAGGATTAAGCTTAAATTACATATACCCCATTGTACACAGATATTTTTTTGAACACGACAAAATAATTGTGTATACATATATATATATACACATTTATTTGTGTTTAAAATTCTTGCGTTTCAAATGTCTGATGTTTATTTAGCTATAAGTTCCGAATTAAATTATTTTCAGTTTATTTTAAAAAAGGTTTTTTTTCACTGCACTGTTTCATTTACACTTTAAACCTACAAACGTCCAACTAAAATTTCGATAGTTTTATTTTATTCCTTATAAATGTGTGTTTAATTTAATTTCAGATGTGAAGCTAAAGACTCGGGTTTAGTAGCCGTAATTGATATGCGTGGTGGTTCTGGCTGGTCGTCTGTCAAACCAATCTTGAAAGCCCTCCAAGATTGGTGTGCTGGAGGCAATGGAAACCATGTGTATGCTGTATACGTTGTGAAACCTGACAATTTTTGGCATAAACAACGAACCAGCATGGCTAGTCATAAATACAAATTTGAAGTAATAATTAATTTTTAATTAATAATAATGTTAGAAAAAAAATGAATTTAACTAATGTAATTTTTTTAGACAACGATGGTAAACTTAGAAGGCCTATCTAAATATATAGAATCTACACAACTTACGTCAGATCTCGACGGATCTCTACATTATGATCATGCCCAGTGGATTGATATACGACTTGTGAGTACAAATTTATTTAAAGTAATTTTTTTTTTTTTAAATAATTTTGTAACTTTCAATTTTTGTTTGATTTTATTAATTACAGAGCATTGAAGAATTCATGTGGCAAGCAGCGGACTTGTTAGATCGATTAGATGATCTTCAGGAAGACTTGAGCCGTAATGACTGTAGAGACGATATTGCTGGTGCCAAACTTGCCTTAGACTTTCACACCGATATGAAAAAGAAAGTACTTAAGACTCCTGTAGAAGATATGGATTTAGCTGGTCAGCAACTCTTGCAGAGGTATTTACGAACATTAACCAACAGTTATTATATTCATAAAAAAATCATTAATATTTTTTATTCTTGCATAGATTGTCCGGAGACAGTAATAGTGGTTATGATTCTGGTTATTCTGGACGAGATAGTGAAGCCAGCAATGGCATTAGTAATCCAGATTTACAAGCATCTGTGCCACAAATACTTCAACAATTGGATACCATTAGAACAACACATAAGCATGTATTACAGCTATGGCAACATAAAAAACTGAAATTAGATCAGTGTTTTCAGTTGAGACTGTTTGAACAAGATTGTGAGAAGGTATTCTACTGCATATTATTTTGTAATATTTTTATATATTTTTAAGTTCAGTATTATAATAATTTATAATTTAATTAGATGTTTGATTGGATTTGTCATAATCGAGATGTGTTTTTGATGAGTTATGTCGAAATTGGACATTCCTATCAACTCGCTAAAGACATTCAAGAAGAGCACAATCATTTCACTATGAGTTCTATGGTATAATTCTTGTGTATAATTAAATTAATTACATTTTTTCAAATATATCTAATGTTTATAATTTTTATAGAATGTGTATGTAAACATTAATCGTATCGTTGCTGTCGCACATCGTATGATAGAATCTGGCCATTATGCTTCTAATCATATAAGAACAGTTGCTCAACGATTGGACAGAACGTGGAAGCAGTTTGCAGCTGGATTAGATGAAAGAACTTCGGTATTAGCATTATCTGTTCTCTTTCATCATAAAGCTCAGCAGGTACAACCTTTTTTTTTTTACATTGTTTAAAACTTAATATTGAATTTAATACCATTATATTTGCTTTAGTATGTAGAGAATGTACCAAACTGGGACGAAGCCATAGAAAATGTTACCATACCAAATGAAATTATGGTACTAGAAAATTCAATTCACCAACATCAGAACTTGTATGAACTCATGTGCCAAGCGTATACAGAGGTAAATAATTATTGACATGTATTTATTAATTCCCCATACAAAACTTAATTTTCGAGACCAATATAGGTGTATAATGCATATCAAAGTCTATTAAACGGGCTGGATACTTTGGTTCAAGTATGCGAAAGTTTTCCGATTCCTCCAAGTAATGTGCCATTTATACATTACGGCATTTCTCCACAAAAAAGTGTATGTTCCGTTACTGTAAAATTTTATGGATTCGGTCTAATCGCATTATTCCTAAAGAAATATTACTAAAGCATTTGGTGGCAATTTATGCATTGGCTGTGGTTTATTCCTTGTATCACGAAACTTTGGTTTATGGGCATTCGAAAGACTTAACTGTCAAACTGTCAATTAAAAGGGGAAAATGTTTTATTTATCTAAAATGCATGATGGGAATTTTTGGTTTTGGTTAGGTTCATAGCACGAGTAAGAAGCTGCTCTATCAGTTAGACCATTTGGTTCAGGTGTGTAACCAAAGTGACTTGACACCAGTTGCTGATCAACATCATAAACATGTAAGCTTCTTTTAACACGCATGAAATTGGCTTTGTAGCTTCTAATAGTTCTATTATAAATTTACACATGGTATATAATAATATAATTATAATCGCCATTTATTAATAGTTGGATAGTGGATCTGATTCTTCGTCAGCCAACACTGCAAAGACAATAGGAACGAATCATCAACAAGCCGCTGCCGATTATTCAGAAGGTGCCAGTCATGTACTTGCTGTTATCCATCAGATTTTGAACCACCATAGAAGTCTGGAACATCGATGGCATTCAAAAAAGATAAGACTTCATCAGAAATTGGCATTGCGATTATTTCAAGAAGATGTCAAACAAGTATTTATTATATTTATAAAATAATTTTTATTTACTGATGTTTATTTGAAAAATTTATTTTACAGGTTCTCGACTGGTTGTCTAATCACGGTGAAGTGTTTTTGAGAAAAAATACTGGAATTGGACGAACACTACAAAAAGCTCGAGTGTATCAAAAAAGTCACGAACATTTCGAAAATGTTGCTCAGGTAAGCGTAATAATTGGTAGTTTAAGAGTCAGACAGAATTTCAAATAGAATTACTATAAATATATAAAATATAAAATAAATAGATATGTTTTTACTGGATCGATTTAAAAAAAAAAACGGCACGATTTAGGATTTTTCCTATTCCGTCATACGATTCTAAAATGCCAGTATTATTATAATATTTATTAAAGTTTTGTAAAATAAGTGTCCATACATTTTTGATAATGATGTTTATATTTTACTTGATAATATTTTATTCTATTAGTTATTCATTCAGAATTACTATCAGGTTATCTATTATGTTATTTATGTATTTCAAATAGATTTGTTATACAGTCTAAGATAGAATGGAGTGGAAACAAAAGTTTATTGCTGTACCGCTTAAGGTTCGCGAGTTAGGTAGATTGAGAATATTAGTATTGCTCAGACAAGAGCGTCGTTCTCTGTACTTAAAATATTTTTAATTTTTAAAATATTAAAATAATGAATAATAATTACTATAATATGTGTTATATTATTCTTAGTTCGTGTTAATTTTTATCAATCGCGTTTCGAGAATAGGGTAATTTTTTTAAGGAAAATGTTCAGAGCCTTTTCATATAATGTACGTGCATATTTTGTGAGGTTCCTTTGCAGTGGTCTGGTCGTTTCCAGGCTTAGTCTGTAATTTGTTATGTAAAATGTTTTTGAAAAATTGACCTAATTTGTGTTAGATACGTAAACAGCGTTATATTCTGAATTGTATTTCTCGCAGGATAAAATAAAAGCTTCGTATTATAATTTTTGATGTGTATACTTGGTGTTTGTGTTGAAGTCCCTCCTGTACTCTGTAGTAAATAATGTGTTACAGTGTTATTACCATGTAACATACCATTATTATCATTGTAATTTATATATAATTAGGGTCAATCGGGATTTATTATCTCTGGTAGTAGCAATAGTATAGTAGGATATAATGTTGATTTATACAATATGACACATGACTCTACTGTTAATAACAGTTTTATTGAATTCGGCGGCGGCTGCCAACAGACTTAATTAGATAACGGATAGGATAAATGCATTAGAAAATTTGGACCAACAATTTTCGTAGATTATTTCAATGTAATTGTGTAAATGGAGACGTTATTTTATTTTTCGGTTGTCGACTAGTCTAATTTGTCGATATGTGACAGGCCGATGATATATTTAAATTGTAGAAAGTATGGGCAGAGCGTTGGTACCTATTATAGTGTAGTCGTGCACCGCGAAATTGTTGATAAATGGCTATGTAAAAATTCCAGACGTATATCGTCGGCGACTGTTTAACTTCCTGCACGCGTATATTATAAATATAAAATAATACGTGGAATATGAAATATTCGAATTGAATCCGGTACTCTATTTGATGAATTCTTCGTGCGAATTAAAAATCAAAATATATACCTGTACGATAGAATTTTGTTTTAAATTACTACATATATGTGTCGTTATTTATTTTGGATGTGTGTATTATACACATAAATTCAATGGTCAACTTGGACTAAAATTGAAAAAAATGCTCTCCAGTGGCTTTGACTCGAATTTTTTCAATTATGATCTAAATACCATGTCATCGAGTATATATCGAGTTATATGATTCTGGTCAATTATTATTATTAATAATAATAATTGGTAATTCGTATGCGGTACGGCCGAGAGAAGAGGCGGATGCAGTGAATCGAAATGATAATTTTCTGCGGATTTATTGAGCCGTAGTAATGATTATTATACACTCTCCGGTGATTTGTATTAAAACGATTTACTCGCTTTCGCGTTATTGATTTTTATTGTGTTTTATTGTGTTCGACGTATTAATTTTGTGTGTAATATTACCCCGATGATGAATTGTCTCGGAAATCGTATTTTTAACAAACCCATTTCGGATTTAACAAAGTTTAATTACTATTATATGTAGTTAATTAATTTTTCCATTCATTATAATATTAATAACTTCACCGGTTTAAATATTCGTCGTATTGAATTCATTTCGTACGAGTAGTTTTTTTTTTTTTTTACATTCAAAATAATCGTTCAGTAATAGTAAAAACGCATCGCGTCGAAGACAATATTATGGTGATTGTAAATTGAAAACAATTAAAGATTTTTTTTAACTCCACATTTTAGGGACGCGGAGACTGCATTATCAATATAATTTTCTTGAAGATTTTGTCCCTAATCCCTTTCGGACTTATTCCGTTTTGTTAAATAATAGTTTGAAATTCGAACAAACTAGTAACGAAAACGTGGAGAAAAAACCATTTTTTTTTTTTTATACTATTCGATTATAAGGCCACTTTTATAATATAACTTCGAATTAAATTTTGAATTCTGAGCGAATAGCTAAGTTTTTCGGGTGGAAGATGATACGGTCTTTTCTTCGCGTACTCAATTTTCGGTATCGAATTGGATGTAGTCGGCACTTTATACAGACGGGTCATTTTTTTGTTTTTTTCCAAAAAAATAAGGCACTTTAACGCGAACACATTGTAGGTTATTTCGGTTTTTTTTTCGATTCACTCGGAATCGTTTTTCGAACGCGACGATTTATCTTTGGTTATTCGAATTGTATAAAAAAAAAAAAATCGAAAATAATACAACACTAACCACAGCGGACCGTTCTTTTTTTTACTTATCGATTTGCAGCAAAAGTGTTTTCAAAATAATAAATAGTTGTGCACAATATTCGTTTTTAGCGGAGCGAGGAATGTATTGGTTTTACAATGATGCGTATTTTTTTTTTTTATGTCTGTACCCTAAAAATCCTACCAGCGAAGGATTGCTCCGATCTTTGTAGTCATACCTTGTTTCCGGTAGTAAATTGCATCTAGTTGGTACTTTTTATAAGAGAGGTCGTTTTGCGATTTTTCTCAATGTTTTTTTTTCGAGCGTCAAAAAAAAACTACCGAAAAATTACACAAAAACGGTAAAAACGCGCGATTTCGTCGAAATCGATCATTATCGTTATTTATTCGTTATTTTGAAACTAATGGTTGTATACAAACTGGAAATATTCACCCAAATATGCGGTGACTTTATGCGTTTATATTAAGGGGGAAAAATTACTTTCAATTTTGAGCTATTATTATAGCGATTATTATAGATGTTCAATTATTTAATTCGTTTTAAAAGAGGTGTAATTTTTGATTTTAAGGCTTGCAAATTTATTAGTACAACGTCAGGCGTACTAGTTACTCGTATAATTATTTTAACTGTATTAAAAAAAAAAAAAAAAATTCTTGAAAATCGTTTGTCACAATTTATAAACGTTTAAAGAGTTTTTTGACAAAGCGCAGTGTTTTATTTTATTTTTTTTTGTGAAAAATCACGCGTTGTTTCGTTTATTAATAATAAATAATATTACGCCAAAGCTCCGTTCAGCAGAATAAAAAAGATTTACCATCGCATTGCTTTCCGAAAATTTATAGGCAATGACAACAAAACTCTTAAATATTTATCCATGTAATTCAAAATCCTTGTATCAACAAATCTCTGTGTAAGACCTCCTACACTTAAAATTCCTTCTTCCGATTTGCTTACATTACTCAGAAAAAAACTACAATAAAATGTGGCAGAACAAATCTTTAGCTAGAGATTTCGCTTCCTGGTTTAGGAAGATAACGCCGATAATTCCAACTCATCCTTGGTTTTACAATCTACCTCTTTCCAGAGCTCACATTATATTGTTTTCAGTGCTTAGATCTGGCCGTAATCCGCTCCCAGCGCATCATGCATTTCGTCTGTCACTGAATAATTCTCCATTCTGTACTCGACACGAAGGCGAAATCATATGCGACTTCACTCATGTTATCGTGGATTGTCCTTCTCTCGCCGACCTACGCTATCGATTTTTCCATTTTCTCCATAACAATAATTTTCCTATATAATAAATTCGTTAAATATATTAAAATATCGAATCCCTTCCTGTAGTATTAAAGAAACACTTAAATTTATTAGTACCTACTGCTGAATTTTTTTGATATAATTTATTTCTCATTAATGTATGTTTTACTGTTGTATCGTTTCTCTCTCTCTCTATATATATAAATTCCTGATTTGTAATCGTTGAGCTATTATTATAATTTCAATATTTGTAGCTTCTAAAAAAATTTAAAAAATTCGACATCCACAACGCCCCGCGGTTCGTTACCGTTTTTTTTTTTTCTTTCTGCTGCAGCAGAAAAGCCACATGTGGGTCATAACGACGATAAGAATTAAAAGAGTTATTGATGTACGACGACGGACGGTACGCTGAAAACAATTTTTTTTTTTATTCGATATTGACATTTTTATAAGCGGAGGAGATTCCAGGAGAAGAAGTGTGTGTATAGATAGCAGCACGAGCGTGTAATGCTGTGCGCGCGTGGTCGATGGCGCGAAACGGGGCGAATATTTTTTTATTTTATCCCGTTATCGGCAGACCGCCGTCCGTCGGTGTACTCCTCCCCCCTCCCATCCCATCCGTCTCACCCAGAATAGAGTTCTCCAGTTCTGCGCTACAATAATAATAATAATAATAATGGATATTGTGAGTGGAGGTAGTATAATGTGTCCCGCGCGCGCGTTGTGTTCGTCGTCGTATTAACGTAGTGGAGGTGGTATTATATTATAGTGTGTAGCACGCACGCCACAGGTACCTACTATATATACAAGTTTCTTGGTAAGGTGATGGTGGTGCGTGTGCGTGTGTGTGTGTAGTGCGCGGTCTGTCTGTCTGTCTGTCCGGTCGTCGTCTCGTCGCCGCCGCTTGTGTTCTCTCCGGTGGTGCCGTCGCGCCGCGTGATGTGTGATATGATGTGATGATATATATATAGTATATTTAATTTATTATTGTTGTTATTTCCCTCTCGCCGTCTTCGTCGCGTTCGTTTATTCGGCAGCACCCGCGGAATGTGTCACCGTCCGTTGTCAGATAAAATAATAATGTCCTATAGGAATGCGTGAAGTTCTTTTGTGCTTCCGAAAATAATAATAGTAAAGAAGAAGAAGAAGAAGAAGAAGAAAAAAATCTTCTCGCACATACGGTGAGTACGCACACACACACACACACGCGCGCGCGTCGTATATACAAACACGCATACACATGACGTAATAGATAAATAACGTCTCGGATGCTGTTCCGCTTCTCGTAAAGTCTGCGTGCAAAGATTTTATACCGTTGTGTTCGGCGTGTCCACCAGTTTTTTTCTTATAAAATCGGCTAACGAATATTTTCTACAATAATTATTGTATATATGTACATATTTTGTGTCGCGCGGGGGAAAATGATATCGGATAAGAGAAAAGCGAACGTGTATATTGTTTTCTCGTCGGACCAGTTGTGGAACGTCCTATGGGAGGACTGACTCATCCCCCAACTCGAAAGCGAGTCCAACGTAAATTTCTCGGTTTTGTTGCAGTCGTCCTGTTAAAATCGATCACGCGATTAGGTACTCTTGTTAGTTTATCCGGCCGAAGAGTATTAGCCGGCCTATTAGCTTCCTGTATACATGCAAACTTATCAATGGTTCTATTGATGCGCGCCTGTTTTGTTGTCAGAAGTAAATCTCAGGATCCCCGCGGTAGAAGGCATTCCCGCTTGTTTGCTCCGTTCTATGTGTACCGTTCCGCATCGCTCCAACTATGGCCGTAACCCCGTATCCTGTGTACGTCGGATGATGCGTTTAGCAAAAATGAGAAACTCTCTGCCTATTGTCACTGATCAATATCGTACTCTTGTATTTATACATAATAATGTATACATATTGTTCTTCTATACTTGGGCATTACGTCCGTTATGCGTGTAAAATAAGAATGAAATAGAAAAAATAATAGCAGCAGCAGCAGCAGCAGGCAGAGAACGTATACTTTATTTTTCAATTCGGGAGACGACAGTTTTTCGTTATTGTATCGTCGTACGTTTTACTTTTGAAATCCCAAATGCATTTGAATTTTCTAATTAAAAAAGAGATTTTTTTTTTGCTTCCGATTTTCTTCTATATAGCTTTCGTATACCGCGAAAGCGAACGTTATTTTCGTACGTTTCACTCGAATTCGTTATATTTAGTATTTTCGGATAAAAAAAAAACACCACCAAATATAATATATAGTTGTTTTTGACTGTAAATCGATTCGATTTTAATAAATACTAAACGCGCTGCGTTGTTTTTTTACTCCTTCTTCTCTGTATTTGCACAACGCGTGTAATCAATTTGATTTCTCGGAGGAAAACGCGTTTTTCACCCGGTGTCGATTTCCCCGCGGAGAGACTGTGTACATTGACTGACGAACGAACCAAATGGAGTTTCTTTTTCTTCGATTTAAACCGTATTATAGCTGCTTGTGCCGCGTGTTACGCAAAAATGATTCGCTAATCGAACAATTTCCGTTTACCTAACACGCGAATGCGTTTTCCCGATGTCCACACAAGCATATATCAGTGTGTTTTAGAGACATTTCGACCAACAGTATTATTCAGTGTACAGAAGTATATTTAGCTATTATACACACTGCACGCGCATTTTGTCGTCTCCTCATTGTAAGTAAAAGTTAAAATTCGAATTTTACATTTAGATTATATTGTATTTCACCGCGCGCGAAAACTATATTTTAAAAATCGATGTTAATACTATAATAATACGAGTATAATATAGTCGTTCGTTTCGGATTAAAAATTAATTTTTTTTTTTTTGATGCGTAGTGTGATTTGGTCATCGACCAGTGTTGACTGTACAATGATTATTTTTTTTTTAGAATTTAACCAAAGATTCATTGTTGTTTTATATGTATTATATTATATATACGAAGACGTCTTATTGTAATGGTTAAAAAAAACTATGGGCTTGTCCTTGGTTTCGTATTGCTGCAAACCCATTACATTGAGAACGAAAAATATATACGCTGCGCATACGTATATACAATCCATATATAGCCGGGGACAAAAGTGGCGCTGTAATGAGAAACGAACTTGCTCCGTTATTTGAATCATTACTACTACTACGTAATATGAATATGCGTACATACGAATAAACTGCCACTCGACTTAGCCCATAGCGCACCCTCATCCAGGAAAAAGCGTGTTCTATTGTTGTTATTGTCCTGGGTTTCCTCCGCCGCGCCCCGTTTATCTCTTCATAATAACGTGATGCTGTCGCGTGCAACGGTGCCCGAAATCTGTTCTGTCGGGGACCTGTTATCTGGTTGTAAGACACCAGACTCGTCGTAGGCGTGTCCTTTATAATACGATATGTTATCGAAACCGTGGCCGTATGGAACATATTGTGTACATCCCTTAAAAATAAATGTTTGGTATTACTCGAATTCGTGTTTTAATGTTTTATTCATCGCGTACAATTAAAATGTATTATTTATATTTATCGTGTGAATGAAAAATAAAAATTATACACGAGACAAAGAAAAAAAAAAATCGGTTTTTTATTTTATAACGTGTACAATATACCTATTTATTATTTACGTATTAAATTGAACTGTTAAACGTTTTATTACGACCGTTTTTACATTAAATAAATTACTATAATAATTAATTTTTATTCATTATCTCGTTTTTTTTTTATTCCTGGATTTTATTTTTTAAAGAGATAACAGTATATTGTATGCCGTAGCTTTTCACCACTTACCTAATAATGATCGTACGCTCTAAGACTTGGACTGAGAATATTTTATTCAAAAAAAAAAAAAAACAATTGTCTAATTGTTTTAATTTTACCGGTACCTTTTAAATTTTCTGTTGAAATCGTGTATTTCGCCTATAAATTCGTATTTGCTTAAGAAAATAATAATATATTATAATTTATTACGTGTATACTCGTATATATATATTTTTTTTTAATTAACATTTCATTCGTAAGAAAAAAATATGAATATCACACAATACACTTTTGGGAAGCATAAAAATTAATATCAGTGACCTTAACTATATAAACTGGGCCCCATAAGTCAAGCTGCACCCTGCTTTTGTCTGGACAATAGAGCTGTTTTTTGTTTGAAGGAAAACATGGGGTTGTGTGACCTAAGCCAGGAAGTGGTTTTGATGTTCACGCCTTATTATTTTTAACCGCTAACTACGACGCATTTGAAAGTGCTCTCTCTCTCTCTCTCTCTCTCTCTCTCTCTCTTTCTCTCACTCTCCTATGAATATTTTATATATTTTTTGTAATAAAATATAAATATACGTAAGAATAGTAAATCAATAAATTATAATTTAGTATAATTATTTTGAATATACATATATCAAATTGAACTAATAGTTTATTTAAAAATTAATGTCTCATTAAATTATCATTCTAGAAAGTAGATATCTTAAAAATATAATAATGTACGTACGCAGTATTCATTTTTATACAAAGTACATACATGTTATAAAAACAAAAACAAATTCTCACTGGTATTAATATGAACATTTTCTGCGCGCCTATACAATTTCGTAATAATTAAAAAAAATAATTTTTATTTTACTGAATGGCTTTTATTTTTCTTTATATAAGTATACTCACTACTAATATAAGTGATCTGTTCTACACATTTTTAAAATTATTTTTGTACGATTAAAAATAAAAATATGTATAACATTTTTAATAGAAATTGCAGCGGCTGTTTGTTAAACACTTGTATACGAGTATATGCGTGGTATATAAACAACTCTGTTTTAAATGGAATAGCTGCTCTTATAATATAATGTTTGGTCGCTTTTGGATTCGTGATTGAATTGGTTGTTTTCAACTGAAATAACGTAAATGTATTACTTATATTGAGGAATCGGAAATTGTTTACGCTGTTTAATTTGATTATACGTTACTAAATCTGTTTCTTATTATTATTATTATTTTTTTTTTACATCTACAAAAAATATATAAAATGTATAAATATATAAAATGTTTTCGATCTATCGCTTATCATTTTCGTATAATTTATTGTCTAATTAATATACTATAGGTGTATATAGGATACGCTGCGCAGGACTTATATATATATATATTTGTTATAGACACCGTCTATATATATAGTAGATAATATTATATTAATGATTGATGGTTATTACTTTAGTTAAAATCGTGTTGTATTTTGTGTGTATTTATGTTATTAAAAGAAGTAAATTTGATATTAAAACATATTACGCGTAAGAACCGATCGGTTCTTGTGAGGTTTGTAAGGTTTAAAAAAAAAAAGAAAAACGAATTCTGTGTACTTAAACAATAGTATATAATATTTACTGTGTTATAGGACCCGTTTACGAATAATACACACGTGAATGTTTATTGATTGGAGACGCGCGAAATATGAATGAGAAATCATAAAAATAATAACGGAATTAATAAACTACGTCTCAGTCAGATTGGCCTACATATACGTATTTATAAAACGCAATTGATTGCACATCCTGCGTCGTCCGCCTTATGGTTATTACGTTAGGGCTTGAATTTTAATGCCTTTTAACAAAATGCATTTACTATCTAAAAACGCCAGAAAAATGTCCTAACAAAATTTTATATAAAAAAATAAAAAATTCACTTTAAATAATTACATTTTATTTCGAAACAATGTTATAATCGTCGTACGATAGTTATTAGTAAACAAATCGACGAAAAATGTATGTAATCGGCTAATCGGCAGGTGTAACATTAAATAGATAAATTTGAGAATTGTTTTGTTTAAAAACCAGTACAGCTATCAGGTCACTAATATGTTTTTAATGTTGTATCGGTACAAAATTATTAGGTTTACATTTCAATCTTAGTGAATTTTTATTTCGTAAAAATACTAGAAGTAGGTTGAAAATGACTTAAAAAAAAAAAGTAAATGCCCAAAAAACGTCAAAAACCTCGAAAAAGGTAAAATAAATGCCCCCCCCCCAAAAAAAAAGTTTGTTATTCGATTATATTGTGTCCTTAAAACACATTTGTGTCTTGGAAAGCACCGTGTCGAGCATTTCAGAAAAAATACGCGAATCCCGAGCCCTAGTATTATTATATTCGCGTAAATGTATAATTTATATCGGCTAGTCATTTCACTTGTCGCTTTTGGAAAATTCGTTTTTACGAACAATGATTTGTCCTGATTTTCACCAAAATCGTATTATTATACACGTGTATAATAATACTGTTAGAAAATCAGTACGATAACCGTGTCTATAGGCTTACATTGTTTTGTCTCAAAATTCCTGTGTAGCTAATCCGTTCTTGGTTGTATATTCGCCTGTCGGAGAAATATGATAAATGCGTACACCGTTAAAATATATATTACCTGTTGGATATTGTTTTTTTCTCTCTCGTCACGATTCCTTTTAAAAAAGATTTTGTTAAAAATATAATATATACGTATAGCTATAGTGTTTTACATTAAAATCAATATTCGCGATCATTATAATTATACACCGATGCTGCTGCTGTGCGGTTAATAGAGATTTATGCCGCAGCGGTCTCGTAAATGAATAGTGTAAATTCATTTGCATTATTATTACTGTATAATATACTTAAATTACGTTTAAAGCTCATATTATTATTGAAATATTCGAATGTGAACGTTTATATTTAAAAATCGTATATGAACAATCAGTGCCGTACTTCCAGTTTCAATTGTGTTTATTTATAAGACATTGAAACATCATCCTCATAATATTTCGAATTCAACCGTATTATTAAAATAAATCAAAATATATCATATATATATATTTGTCAAAAAATTTAATATGATTATAAAAAAAAAAAATTTGTGACTTAACGATTTTCAAGATTTTTTTTGAAAAATTTGCCTCGATAATACAGTGTACAGTATTTGTATTTAAGTTACGTATTTGATGAAAACATTTCAGATTTCTATGACCATTTGTTTTAAATTTACGAAGAAAAAACGATAATTGATTTTGACGAAATTCCGTTTTTAACGTTTTTTATGTAAATTTTCATAATAGTTTTTTCTGACGCTTCAAAAAAGTATTGAGAAAATCGAAAAATGACTCGTTTTAAGTACCAACTAGATGCGATTTGCTATACCGGAAAATAGGGCTACACGTAAAGATCGGAGCACTCCTTCTGGTAGAATTTTTGGGTACAGACATAAAAAAAAACACATCATTGTTACAACTATATAACCTTTTTTTCTTTGGTCCCGTGGGGTTTTAACCCGAAACCCCCCATAAGTACTCCACTGTGAACAACTATAGTAGAGAAATTGTCGAGAAGAGAGAGAACTATATATAATAATATTTTTTAATAAATTTAATATAACAGTTTGAAATTATTTTTATTCACTAAGGACGGCGGAAAGTTTTTGTAAAATAAACTTTTGCAGTGTATTTCAAAATAATCGTTAAAACTCGACGGTTTTGTGGCGCAGGAAAAAACTATCTGATCAAATGGCGTAATATATAATACAATATGGTTTTGTATTGAAAAGAGTTATACACACGACCCCGTCGTATTTCGCGGTGTCGTTCTGTCGAACCCGATTGCGTATTCAACTTTTTATAAAATGAATATTATTTTTTAACCGGAGAAAAACCTTATATATACGCTTATTTCTATTACGGAGATGCAGTACCGATTTATAAATTATTTTAATATCGCGTGATAACGTACTGAAATCATTGCTCCTTGTTGTAATAGCTGTGGCGGTTATTATAAAATAATACGTAATTATTAGCGGTTTTATTGTGACGATGATACGGCTCGGTGACCCAATCTAACCTATGGTTGTCGGTTTGACGAACTCGCGGCGGAAGGATATAATACTATATGTTGAGAGAAAAAAAGCGATTTTCGAAATTAGTTTTAAATTACGGATAATACGGGGGAAAAAAAAACAGAGAAATAATACGTCATCGTCGCGTTCCAGGAAAGTCGCGATTAGATAACGTGTGTATAATATTATAATATTTATTTCACACTCGCACACATATTCAATATGTATACTCGTTTATTTTATCCTTAAAACGTACCTATAGTATTTATTTGTATAGTATACTTCTATAAGTACAGCGAGTTTTTTGTTTGATTTACTTAATGTTTTTTTTTTATGCGAACCCGCAAAATTCAACATTTTCACACACAATTTTCCGTCTATAGTGTCGTTGGCGTTTATTTATGGGTTTCATTTACTGTAAGCAGTTACTAGTAGTTGAATTTTTCTAATTATACGGACCTCTCAGGGAACGTCTTAAATTATTTGTGTCGATTTGGAGGCCTAAATCATCACAGTGTTCGCCTCATAGAAATTTTCCTTAAAAATCTTTACGACCTCGCGGTATATTCAATTTTAGCTGTGATAAAAATTTAGTTTTATTTATATTTCCGTTACAAAACAAAAGCCCCGTTCTACTTTTATTTCTCAAAAATATATTTTTTAAATAAAGTGTCTTGCTAGATCGTTTTTACTCAATTAACATTTCTACTAAATCCTAATAGGACAGTTTTGAAAACGAAAAACGTTTACACGATGATATTTAGTAAATTGAATAAGAATTTATGATGGATTTATAATGCGTACAACTGCTCGGGTCTATATTGTATTAGCGAGTGTACGGTATTTGTGTGTTTCGGTTTTGCGCGTGAATTTGAGGGAAGAAAAAAATGGTTTTTTTTTTCCCAATCTAATCGACATCATAATTTTCTCATAGCTGCAGAAAACGGTAATAGCAGTGGCCATACACCGCTATACAAATATATCGCGCGCGACGGAAACAATATAACGTCGTGATAAGCGTAGGCAACTGCAGTTTTTGTATATAATGTATAATAATATTTATTGGCCGTTTATAATAAAAAAAAAAGTGGCATAAGTACATCACTATATTATATATCTCCGCGTATTATATATACCGTTACCACTGCTGGCCTCTCCGCTGTTTTTTTTTTTGCCCG
Source organism: Slavum lentiscoides (assembly GCA_032441835.1). Lineage (NCBI taxonomy): Eukaryota > Metazoa > Arthropoda > Insecta > Hemiptera > Aphididae > Slavum > Slavum lentiscoides. The sequence continues at coordinate 22,081,390 of CM063710.1, read as the reverse complement.
GGTCGGTGTAGATATTATTGTTATTGCTCTCGGGGAACGAAAAAGTAATTGACCTTATTATAATATAATATCGAATCGAATATACGAAATATCAAGGCCTCCGCGTGGCGTGCCGTCGACTCGAAATCGCCGCGACCCTTTCGGATTCGAGTTTTTTTTTAAATTTTTTGTCGCCCGAAGCCAGCTCGAAGTGAATGGAAACACACAGAAGTTTGGCGGCGTCCAGTGCGTAGTGTGTAGTAACCGTCTCGTTATGCGTTATTATAGTAGGGAGAACCACACGTGAGATTTCCCAATACGATTTATCATCTTTTTCTACGTATATACATGTGTAATGTGTATGTTACAGGTGATGTTAACGTTTTGGATAATGTCAGCATTGGCCATATGTTAATATTAGCCGCCATATGCATATCGCTAAAGTCTCGGATAATGTTAAAATTAGGCGGATAGTATGACATCAGCCAAGGACCTTTGAATAATAATAATAATAAATAATAATAATAATAATAATAATAATAATAATAATAATTTAACAACTCTAAGAATGTGTCATTCACTCATGACTGACACAATTAAAATTGTTTTATCTCAATAAAACAATTTTAATTTATTAACAATATTAAATACATTTAAGAGATAATTAGTAATTTTATTTTATAAATTATTTTTTGAAATTCAGAATTAAAATATTACTATTATTACATGGCATGCTTCCGTGAAATTTTGAATTGCACAAAACATTAGAAGATTTACACTTTACACCCATTGTCGAATTGTAAACTAACAGGTACTCCAAAAATACAAAATATTTTCGAAATATTTGTAGCCACTTCTTTAGCCGCTTTAGACATTAAACCCCGCAACTGAATACTTTTTGTTGAATGGTAAACCATAATAATAACCGACATTCACCATCGGTTTGTGATTGCATGTCGATGAGATCAACTTCACAACGACTATTAATTTCTGAATGAATAATCGGTTTAACTTTTTGTTTTGACAGTTTTGTTTGACGAGGTCCGCAGAAGTGCAACTTCTTGTGTCAAGTTTTTGTACTTTTTTTAAAAATGTCTGCCATCATTCGATATACTTATTACCATGATCAACGTTAATATGTATCTCATTTAGTATAGTATAACATATAATTAATACATCTTTATTATTGTGATACTATAGTAAACGGAGTGCTAACAAAAACTTTTACATCACTTGTAATATATAACTCTTAACATTATCCATTATTGATTGGGTAATGTTAACATTATCCGGATAATGACGACATTGTCTAGATGTTAACATTAGTCTAACATAGTCTCGATCGTCGTCGATTTGAATATTTTCCAGAGGTCACGTATAATATTGTCCGCGGCTGCGGAGTTTCGACGGTATTCGTGTACCGCAAGTATTAAAATTTTTTTTTTCAGTAAAATTGTACTTTTACTTTTTCAACTCGTTTTAGAAATAATATTTTCACCTGCACCCCAGGCTGACTGTGAACCGTTTGAAAAATATCATAACATCGGTATAAATTTCGCTAGATATTATTATTAAGGTCTTCACTTAAGTGATAGCTTAACAATTTACTTCACTAATCACCAACAATTATCTGCAGGTCATGTGATAAATGCAGCTGTTATTAATTATACTATGAAATCCTATTTTTTTAAATTGACGAATTAATTTTATTTTAGCATTTGAATAATTTAATATATTTAATATTTCGGTATTAATAAAATTAATTTTTGTCAAAAGAATATTTGAGTAGTATTTAAAATACTATTCAAAAGTATTTTTTACAACAACACGTGCTAACTGTCTTGGCTCGTGAGTGCCTGGGAAGTATAAGTACTTTATACATAAAGTACGAAGCCACATAATGTATATCTGGGATTATATCGTTGCGCTGGGCTATACCAGCACACATAATATAGGAGATTAAAGTATAACATGGTTATTATTCGTGTATTACGCTTTTCTCTTTTTTTCTTTGGAAAACACTTTTTGGTAAAAATCCTTCAAAATGCAGTTTATACGTCCACTATTATATCGAACCCAGTGTCGGTAATATTATACACAGAACGGAGTGCATTCTTTAAAATGTATTTTTTTTCTCTTTTACACTCACTTTCAATCAAGTGGGTTGGAAAAGAGGAAATGGTATCTTGAAAATGAATTTTTCTCTTATTTTCAAGGATGCGCTCCGTTCTGTGTTTTTTTCTCTTACCGAGAAATTGATTATTATTTTTTCTATGATCTGAATTTACCCAAAAAACATTAAATTTCACAAGTCTCAGCACAGAATTTTGACGTTTGATTCCACCAATTCATTTATCTCGAAATCCGTACTATATAACTTTTTCATAATCTTTCATTTAGCCTTTTAGGCACACAATTTCGAGGCTGATTTCAGTTATTCACTTACTTCAAAATTCCAACACAACAGTGCTTTACTTTTCAAAAGTTTTCTTTTGCGGATCATATATATGCAGCTCATTTTCGTTACTTCTCGAAAGGGAAGTTGTACGTTTGGCGAAATACAAATTGACAGTGGACTAAAATCTAAAAAAATCCATTCGTCAGAACTATATATAATGAATTCATAGCCGAACTGCCGAATGTTACATGATTAAGAAAGTGGCGGAAACGACATAGAGTCACTGATCGCGAGGGTTTACGGGAACCACATCCAAAAGAACTCGAAAATATACCGTAAATGTAAGTTTTGATCGCAGATTAATCTGGCTGCTGCAAGACGACCGTGTTTCACCTGCCTGTTGCTATAATATCGTTATCACACCACGCGCGTTCGGATTTTTTGTTTTTGTTTTAATTTGCTCCATAACGAGAGCGGTGTGGTACGTAATGCGTATATATTTTCCGAATTTCCATCATTTTATTAAGTCGGTAAATTTGAAAAAAAAAAACTTTAAATCTAAATGTCCGAAACGCCAATGGTCAAACTAAAATATATTGTCGAAGTGTGTACCTTATAAGAAAAGACAAAATATGTTTTAAGGCTTTGGACCGTATAACGAATCGTTAAATCCGACAGCACACAGTCGTCGCTAGTCAGGCTTTTTCATACGTAAAAAATTCATTTTTGTACATACGTAAAAGTAAAACGTACTTTTCATTTCGGTGATTCGAAAAGTTCCAAAGTTTTCTCTCTTATTCGCACGCGGATGACTTTGCAGAGTGTTTTAATTTCCAAGACAAACTGCATTTCTCACGGGTTTTCGAACAAACGAATTTTGTGACGAGAGTATATAAAAATATAGTGAATACATACGTACAGTGGCGTAATTAGATCATGGGGTTCAATATTTTTTCATAAAAATATAAATTTAAAAAAAAGTAAATCTGTGTTCATTTAAATAAGACAATTAATAGATACAAAAAAAATGTATATTTCATATCTATTATTTTTGGCTTGAGAATCATTTCGTTGAGTATATCTTCGAGATGTATCGGCGGCACGTTTTTATGAATTGCCGACATCGATTTAATCGATTATAATGTCAACATAACATTTAGTTAATACTAATATATAGGCTCTCGTCGTCGTCTCCAAACCCGTTCTCACGGTATTCACCGTCTGTTGACATAGTGTAAACGCGCGTCTTTCACGCGGTCCGTTTTTTTTTTTACCAAATTTCTAACAGTGTTAGAGGATTTTGATCATCTGTTTACGTACAAATTTGATCGGAAACACTTATATTTTGTTTCCGAAATTCCATTCCACTAATAAAAAAAAATGCCAAAGGGGGATTCGACGCCCTATTATCCGCCTCCCATGATTACGCTGCTGTAGCATAAACGACTGTAGTACGGGTACAATGCGTACATGTTATTTTGAAAGCTATTGAACATAGCTCAATATCGATGTTTTTTTTTAAAATAAGGGAATTATAAAAAGACGACGTGTTGATGAGAAGTAGCGAAGCAATAAAACAGTATACAAGTTTGCACATAAAAACGTCTTCATCGCACGCTATGCAATACGGGAGGGGAGTCATTATAAGGTGGAAGGCGTGGTTGTGGCAGGCACAAAAAAAAAAAAAAAAAAAAAGACTTAATACTATTTAATTATTTTTGGTAACGCGCCGGTAATTTTTGATATATACGCTCGAACTTCGTGTAAAGTTTCCGTTCGCGGGGAGTGTCGGAAGTTTAAATCGAAATTCTTCAAACTCTGTCCGCACGAATTCGAAATAGTTTATTTTTTCGGTATAAGTTTAAACGTTTGCTAAACAACCCAGTTTTAATTAAAATTTTCCTTTTCGATAGATTTATAATTATGCGCAGCGCTATCGACGACTTTCTTATTGGAAAATCGGATTTTTATTAAGCGCTGTTTATAAACTGTCGAATTTGACGCGCGTTAATCTATAATTTATTCGATTAATTCGATATTTCAATAAAATAATATTCGTGTTTACGAAACGTGTTTTATTTCTTCATATTTCAAAGTATATATTTTGAAAAACGAATGTCATTGAAACGATCCGGTGGTATAACGGACGACATTAAATTATTATGTGTAATTGAAGTATATTATAAGCGCGGTTAGTAAGACTCGAAAATCTTTTTTTTTTTTTATTCAAATCAAACGATGTATTATCGATAACAAAATATATATATTTAATATTTATGTATTTCGGTCGAAGATTTTACGTATTTATTTTGCAATAAACTAATAATAATTAAATAATTTATTGCGATATTTTATTTCGGATTTGCTTGTTTGTATATTTAACTGCACAGCGTAATACTTTTTTGTGTTTCATTAATCGTCAGACCTTGAACAACGTATTATAACTAACATATAAATATATATATTTCGTTTTTATGAATGGATTTTACAGTATTATAGACGGTTTTAAACGAACTTCTGTATTGAATTCGATTTTGAATCAATTTGCCGATTATATTGCTGTCTTTATATGAACAGTATCTTTCTGTATTGTAAATGTGATTTCTGATTTACAGTTTTAAACGTCATTATTTAAAAAAAAATATATGTAAGTACTACGTTTACTTATTTTTTTTTTCTTGAGAAATACGAAATAAATGGACATTCTATAATATAATGTGTACGCACGTATGTTTATGGTTTTAAATTTAAATTGTATAATACGTCTGTTAAAATAATCGTATACAGCTCGCGGGCGAATTAAAATGCATTGACCGTATACTCGTATTATTTAATTTGATTTAGAATCGTATAATATATTGTTTTGTGTGTGACGCCACTCGAATACATAATACAACTGCAGCACTTATTGAAAATTGATCCGTTATGTTCTTGAATAATAACGTTTAACCGATTACCAATAATTAAACGGTAAAAAATAAAAAAAATAAAATAAAATGCTTGCGAATAGTATGAAAAAAAAAAATATACATAGGTACCGTGAAATTTAGATTAATCGATTTATTATTTACGCGTCTATATTTAATTAAAATTCTAAAAAAATATATACTCGAAGTTTAGATGTATATAACAAACTTATATATACGTATACAGATTTATAATTGACCTAGAATGTTATTTTCTTACACTGTTCTCGTTATCACTTACGTTCTCGAAAGTTTGCGTGTTATGTAAATGCCTGTCCAATTATTTCAGTTTGTGTTTAGAAATGATTCACAAAAACGGGTTTTGTCCTCGTTGTCGCATCATCTGCTGCATTGTGAATTATCGTTATATTTTAAGCATACGTATGTATATATATATATATATATATATATATATATATACGCACTTATTGAATACGCAAATCAACTCGATCCAGTATAATATAGAGTTAAACGAACATAATTTGCATTTTAGCTTAATAATGAAGTTCGTATAGTGCAAAAAAAAATGCCTTGGTTGGCATGTGTGCAGATTTCGGACCACACAACGACGGGCGTGTATACACATATAATTTATAGCTAATAATTTGCTAAATTATTAAAGTATTAAAGCGTATATGTACCTGTGTATGATTTTGAACGATATATTTTTGACATATAACGTTATAGAAAATACCAGTCGAATCGAAAACCGACGTTATATTTATATTTTTTTATTTTGTTGAACATGTCGACATTGAATGAATGTTTAAAAAAAAAAATCGATTTTATATTAAAAAATTATTCTTCTATATTGTACATTTGTATCGTTATACATGTATAGACGTGAGATTTCGTTGAATTTCAATCGAAGCTGCACCGGAGTTATATTATTATACAAATCTATTATAGGCGCATTTTAACCCGTAGGTTGTGTAGGAGGTGATCGATATAATGTAACCTACGATCGTATGATATTAACCTAGTATAGTATACCACCTATATATGGATTATGTTCGGGTGAACTATAAACACAATATGTTCTACCGCATGTTATTATTAAGTAGATTAGTATTTTTTTGTAGTGAAATCGGCTTACAACGTCAACAACAACAAATAATATGCCAAGATAGCATCTATTTTGTTTTGTACATATGAACATGCGTGCACAAATAGGTTGTTCGAAATTTGTCGAGTCTTAATAAAACTTTTTAAATTATACCGAGGAAAAATGTTTTAATTTCAAGAATTCAAGTAAAAATATATATCAGACTCATTTGTATACATTTTTTTTTTTAGATATTTATTATAAAAAAAAAAAATAATTAATCCGCCATCGTCGTTGTGTCGTGTCTCAAATACGACGGATCCGTTTTTATCTGACTTTTATTTGTATTTCATAGTCCGCAGCGGGGTTTTGACTTTTCGTAAAGTTTTTATACATTTTAGTTTTTAATTAAAAATATTTTGAAAACAAAACGGGCGGAATGTAACGAAGTGTTTTTTTTTTTTTAATTCGAATAATTTCGAAATTTGTATTCCGCTGCGCGTATATATTATGTATTTAGTCGAAAACATTGACGTTTAAAATAATATCCGCAAGAAAAAACTAGATTTCATTTTAAAAAAAAAGGCGTAACAATAATTACCTATATTGTTTCGTGAGAATTTGAATTGTACATTTTTTTTTGTTTAATTTATTCAAAATATAATTATTGAGCACGCGTGACAGCTAAATATCTAAATTTCCAAAAAGAAAATATTATTATTTATTACCGTATACATATCGTAATACGTCTATACACAATACAGGATGTAAAATATATACGTAAATATAATATATGTTATGTGCAATGCGTATTAAACATATTTTACATGAGGATGTGTAGGAGTCGAAACGTCCGAGAGGCAAGAATAGTATATAATATACTATTTATATATCATATTAACTGTTTATCGTCTGATATAAAAGAGAATATTATTATGTCTGCAGCTGCAGTATAATAATATACTATTTGCCGTTTCGTACGAACCTATACAGTCTTAAAATATTAGACGAAATGTTGTTGAACGCGTGGAATGAGCAGCATTATAGTAATAAGAGGTTTTGCGCACGTGTATACGATGTATATTGAAGTGTGATAGAAGAAAATAAGAAGAAAAAAACGGATTGTTCCTAAGTAAATCTCGAAATTTACCATTAAATCGAGAGAAAGCAAAAAAAAAATAAAATGATAGACGTTGAAGGCCGAGATCCTTATTTAGGAGTGGATATACTATAGCGCGACTGTGCGCGCGATGTTCTGCTGTGAAGAGCTATGCCGATTTGTTATGAGCCAACGTTGTCATATATATATATATATATATACTCGTATATATATATATTGTACTGTATGTGTTATTTCGTCGTAAAATGAAATAATAGCGTGTGTGTCTTACGACCATGTGAATATATAATACGCTATTTTTTGTCTTCTTTGGCATAACCAAACTGTATGTGGTGTTAATGATGATTTTCGTTTGTACTCTGCATGCAGCAGCAGGTCCTGCTAATTATCGAGAAGGTTAATATTTGTGTATAATTGCGAAAATGTGAAAATTGCGTTTGACGTATTTCTTATAATAATTTATGTAGTTTTTTTTCTTGGTCAGTACTTATATATGTATATGAATATTATAATAATATTTAATTTTGCTTTACGAATATTATTATAACGCGCACTAGGTATTTCTCCCTTTTATACTCACAATATATTCTTGTACTTCTTAGTACGCCATCTGCAGTATGTGTGTATTATAAAAGGGAAATTTTAACGAACCTGCTGCAAGACCTCCTATTTTTTTAAATGTTCGCTTATACAGAAAATTATAGTAATAAAAAAAAGTAACACTTGTTTTAAATTGGATTCGTATTTTTTAGGCCAACGAGTTTCTATAATATTATAACGTGTGTGTACGTATTAAATATAACATTATCGAGTACGTAAGACAATAGGATATTTTGTGGCTTCTATGTCAAGCTGATTTCCTTAACGTGACGTGTGTATATATTGTCATAAGTTTACAGGTTAAAACTTAACTATACGCGCATATTTCCACGGTTGTATTACACAATTTACACCGTTTTCAGTGGATTAATATTTTATATTTCGTCTGATTGTACGGATTAAAACGTATAAATAGTACACGTTTCTTTTTTGTGTCGATAATTTTTTTTTTCATTTTTAAATGAAACGTTTTATTGCATTCAGAAATATATAACGTTTATTTTATTCGTGATTTTGTTGCTAAAATATTTGCATTTTACCTTGTAACGGCGTGCGCTTATATATACTGTATAGCTCGTTGTGAAATTTGAATTTACATTTTACATAGATTTTATGATGGATATATTACAAATATAATAATAATTTATGTTATTATTAGAATGCAATTTGAAGTTTAACTAGGACAACGCGTCGTGTTACTTACTACGCTTATACTGTTTACGTATAAAATACATTATCACGCCTCTTTATATTGTGATAACGTCCCTTTTTCTTTTATAACGACACCGCTCGAGTAATTAATGCGTGCAGTAATTATGATTTCTGTACATTTGGTGGGAAGTTTTCGCACAAAAACGATTGGTTTTAGTTTTTTTCCGTATCAAAAATACGAAATATTTTTATATAAATATATTATTTAAAACTTTAATGATGGGTCGTGCAACAGAAAACGTCCGTTATAATATAGAGTTTAATGAATCGGTTAATATTTAACGGACCTTTAAACGCACGAAGTAATGAAGGCCTGCCTTGCTGCCCGCGGAGCAAAATTATATATTTTAATGAACCGTTACGCATTGGTCAATATTTTGCGTGAGATCCCCGTCGGCGGCGGCGTAACTAAGCATTTATAATATACTTATTTAGAAGAAGAAAAAAATGTGTGCATATATTAAATAAAATACGTGCGCGAAAAAACGGAACGTTTTTACTAAAAAAAAAAAAAAGGTATTTTTAAAATCGCGTCACATATAAACGTGTATGTTATAATATATAGCTCGTTTGCCATAATCACGTCACAACTCGGAATTCGTAATTTTTCATTTTTTTTTTTTTTTTGAGAAATTTAATATATATTTTAACTTTAAAACGACGTGATTTAGTTAAACATTTTAATATTTTCCGCCAGAACGGGCACTTTATGGTCGTACCTCGCGCCAATATTATACAATATTTAAACGGGAGATTCCTCGGGAAAAAAAGTGTTTTTTTTTTTTTAGTTGTGCCGGTCTTTGTAATCGTAGCAGTCAAACGATGTCCTTATTGTTTTTAAACCCGTAAATATATATTTATTTAATAGGTACATATATAGTATACGGTCGAATGAGATTTTGTTTTTTCTCATAATAATTATACTTTTATACGTATACGTATATAATAATGCAAATTTCGTATGGAATTAAATAGGTATATAATTATCCGACAAAGGATAATTTCAACAATTTCAACACGCACCGTTGCTATAATAATTTACTCCGCGTATTGTTGTTATAACCTAACCATTTCTACTACATATAAATATTACATTTATATTATTTCGTTTCACAATAAAACGTCAATGCTCCTAGATTTTAATAACATATCGAGTCTAAAAAAAAAAAAACAAATTAATTATTCAGTTCGCGTATATACGTTTATTTAATAATAACAATACACGATTATAAATTATGGGTACATAATATGGAAATATTTGTATATTTAAGAAAAATAACGCGTTTAAAACCTAGACGTATACATTATATTTATATATGCTATTAGTGCAGTGTATTATCTCGGGTTGTATAGTTTTTTTTTAAACGCATATAATAATTTGATATAATTTAAGGTCAATATAGTATAATATAGCGATAATAGCTGTATATTAGATCGTTAATAAATATTCGACTTTTTTTTTAATAATAATTGAATTACTCCAACTGTACGGCGTCACTTAACCAATCTTTGGTCTACTCAGTGGACAAATTTGCCAGGTAATTTCGCCTCCAGCTTTAAAACCGTTTCCCCTAGAATTCCGAATAAAGTCTGGTTCGATATAATTTAAAATTGTCTAGACGTTTTTTAACCGTTTACGCATGGACACTCACTATTACCCGCCCATTCATATAAACTGAGCCTCAATGACTCCCCTCTGTGTGCATTGCACCAAAATGAGCGCATTCGTGACCTCCCCCATATTTTATTCGATTGTCTTTCCCTGTCCACGCAGCTTTTTTCATTATTTAATTCCCTCAAATCGTTAAATATTTTAATCGATCTCCTCCCCTCTGTCCTTAATTCTAAATCTGAACTAATAGTTCGTCTAATCGTATCATTTATCTTGGAAGCTTCGTGATTTAACGGCTCTACTTTTTTTTTTTTTTAATTATTTATATTTATTTTTTGTTAAATTATTATTATCTTTACAATTTTGTTTTTCTTTCTTGTATTAATGGATAGTTTTTAGATTACGTCTTTTATTTATAATTGTCGAGCTATAGTAGTTGTTTATATAAGCTAATAAAAAAATAAATAAATAAATAAAATAATTGAATTACGTGTATTTATTATAATTTGTATATATAAAAAAAAATGTTTTTTTTTGTTAATTTCCAGAACACGTATACGAACGCGGAGAAATTGTTAACGGCGGCGGAGGAACTGTCTCAGACGGGTGAATGTGACGCGTCCGACATTTGCTCCGTGGCCGCCGAGCTCGAAAGTCATGTAGCCGCATTTGCGGCACGTGTCCAGGCCAGACGGCGACGTTTACAGAGAGCCGTCAATTTCTATACGCATCAGTCGGAGGTAAAAAATTGAAATTTTCAACAAAAAAAAAAGAGAAAAAATCTTATTAAGAGCGAGATCAGATGTAAAAGTACAAAATGTATAGGATTTGCTGCGGATATATTTTGTGTTGTAATAGTGTCGTTTTGATCGTTGCAGTGTATAGTCGGCGCGGTGTAAAAAAAAAAAAATACGACCGAACTAGGCACGTTCCTATTATTGGAATAATAAAAATTTAAATATTACGTATAATATGTATTGCCGCTGCTGCTACGGCTCGGATTTCAATACACGAGAATTCTTTTATTATTTTTTGGGTGAGAAAAGGAGTTTTTTTTTTATTCGATTCGAATTGGTTTTACAATGATGTGTTCTTTTTTTTTTTCTATCCGTAAACCCATTTTTCTTATAGAAATAGAGTGCTATTCCGTTTTGTAGGTACATATATACCGAATAAAACTAGAGTTGGCACTCTAACACGGTTTTTTTCGATTTGCTCAAAAATAATAATAGTTAAGCAACGCGCGGAAAACCTGGTAAAATTACAAAACGTCCGTTTTGAACATTTGTAATTTTTTTTTTTGGTCTTTAATTTTCGAAAATTTACTAAAATATGTATTAAATAATATTTGAACAAAAAATTGTTTTAAATCGTTTTTCGTAACTTTTTTTTATTTTTAGAGTGTGTAGTTCGAATTTCGAAAAACTATAAAGAATAATAGTTTCGTTCAGATTCGTTTTTCAAAAAACATTTCGTTATTATATTGTGTTCCAATAATAATACGACAACGTTGCAAAATGAATCGTGCTCAATCGTGTATTGTTTCGTTCTGTTCGATCGGTTATAGTTTTTTGATTTACTCGCGTTCAATGCGATCGATGTCTCGTATATAATTATTTCGAATTCGAAAACGGTGTTATAAAATCGTCGTATTCGATTAATGAATGCTATAATATATACCCAAAAAATCAGTTGCTTTTCTTTATGAGATTTTCTTGGAAATTGTGTCCACTTGACACGCTCTCAAAGTCTTTGAAACATTGTGGAACTATCAGATCATTAAATTCTTAGTTTTGTGTTAAAAAAAAAAAAACAAGCATCGTTTCCGTTTACATTACAATAAGTACCTAATAATAAAATACGTTTGATATTTATTGAATAGTTATCATGTTATATATGTGTATATAGTTACAAGGTTGGCTTGATGAACTCAGAGCCGAAACAGACGGGTGTGATGAAGCCGCGGACACTCTGGAAGGGACCGAAAGAGCTCTAGAACAAGTCAGCCATCAGCGAGATTCTTGCTTGGATGCGTGCCATTCGACAATAACCGAAGGGGAGGCGTTATTACAAGAACTGAGGTATCTATAATCAAATTTTTTTGTTCGGTCCTATTGGGTTTGGGTTTTGGAGCGTTAAATAATAACAAGTATTATACTTATTATGGAAAGGAAGAATTTGTTACATCCCGGAAACCATATATTAGGTTACATTAAATTAGTACGTAATATGTAATCTATACACTTGTGTGTGTGTGTATGTCTGATCCACATTTTTTTTCTTGCTGATTACTACTTTATATATAATAATTAATTATAATAATAGTACTAAATAATAATAAATAACTGTGTATTTGCCTAATGTCGAAGAATGGATGCATGCTAAAATAGAGATTTATAAATAGCAAATTTATTCAATTACGTATTTATTATTTAAATAATAATTGGTGTAACTACTCAATGAATAGGTATACGAGCAACCTTCTTTATCAGGTGTTCTTATCTCCTTTTTTTCTTTAGTTTTAATTTTATTTACATTTATCGCGTCATAATGTACGAATATTGTTAAAATACGTTCATAACCAGAGTAGTACTCCTACCGAACCAGTTATTATTCTGTTTTCATTGTATAATTGTACGTGCGCTATGTACTTTTAAGACAATATTTTTTACCAAAGTAAAATTTAAAAAAAAAAATGTTTGAAAAACAGAAATCATTTACTCAACCCAACAGTACTACAGTGAAATCTAAAATTACTTGGGCAAAGAATAGGACGAATAGAAATAGATATCTTTTAAAATACAAGTTTGTGGTTAAAATGTATTTTATTACTATTATTATTATAAATTTGTTTTATTTTCCACAGAAGTGGAGGTGTTACTGCAGAAATGGATCCCACTGGATCGGTCGCTGCAGTAGATGCTGCGCTTGAGCGATTGAATAAACAACGTTTAGAACTAGAACAGTTATGGGCCACTAGGAAACTGAAATTAGATTTATGCTTGAGACTAAGAATTTTCGAGAGAGATGCACTTGAGGTAAGAATATTATTAAATTAGAAAAAAAGAAAATGTTTGAATACAATTTGTTTTAGTAAATCATTTTAAAGAATGATGTATAATAAATTGTTATTATTGGTAAATTAAATTTATATCTAGTGACTCCTAGTCATAATTATTTTAAAATTATATAATTATAATCGTGATATTTTTAATAGCCATTTATATTACATAAAATTAATGATAACTTTTTTTGTTTGTTTTTTAATTACACAATCTGTTAAAATATTGTTTTATATACGAATCATTAATGATTTTATATAAACAGTTAGCATTTTGTTAGTATCTTCAATACAAATAATTTATTGTGATGGGATGATAGATTTCATTGGTTTCTGTATTAAAAACGACTTACTGGCACTTTTTTTTTCAGTGTAAAAACTCGAGCATGTTTGATGGATGAGAGTTGTTTAAAAATGCATCGAGATTTTCATTTTACATTATTTGAATAATTGAATTAATAAATGTTAAATTTTTTTAATTCGTACTCATTACTTACTCATCAACATTCGACAGTTCCCTGTCGAATATTATAGCACATAATAGACACTCTGAGAATAGGGTAACATTTTGTTTAAATTTTTAATGATTTTAAGCCAGTTCTATTATTAGTGCTATAACTGGGACTCTGGCAATAATATTTTTAATTCAATGTCGATTTGATATAATAGAAGTTTATTTCCCGATTTCTTATTGTTTATACAATCTATTCATTAAAAATAGTTTTTGTAAATGCAAAATCCAATCAGTAGCAGCAGCTGCTGCTTAACAAGTGTTTTGATTTTAATCTATTGTTTTTGTCAATGTCGCTCAGGTGTCCTCGCAGTTGGAACTTTGGGCTAACGAATTTGAACGAAATCAAAACGAAGTGATCACAACGTTATCAGAAGCCGAGTCACGTTTGTCTCGCCACAATGATTCGGTTGCACAGATGCAGGCAGCCGTTTATCAAGCATTGGAACAAGGCGAACAGTTGGCCCAAGTAATTTACACTACACTAAACTACTAGGATGTTACCCAGGTGTTTGATGTCGAACCGAACGAGTTCTACTATTTACGAACTCCGAACAGAACTATTAATATATTTTATCAAACTTAAATTCCTATACAATACTTACAGGTACAAATCAAATTGTAATGTGTACACTGTACAGTATACATGATAAAAGTATGAGTTGTCTTAAAAATTGTTTTTGACTGCATATATTTTTATCATACACTCCAGTCATTTTAAATACTTTTTTGAAACTTAAGAAAGTGAAAAAAAATGCAATACATCATAATGACTAACAACCATTGATATACACCTAAAATTATTAACCGTAACCTATAAGTTGCTTTGTAATATTATTAAAATAGTAATTCATAAATAATGTTCATAGATATTCCTTTTATTATTTTTGTAATATTTGATAAGTTTTTAATTTTTATCTTTTATAAATGGTGTATAAATGGTTATTAATTTTTTTCATTCAAATGACAAAAAGGGAGTTAAGAATATTATCCACAATCATAAAACAATTTTAACCATACGAAAATTGATTTTTAAATACGCTATTGTTTGTGTCCAACTAGTATATTCCATGTGTGCTTTAAATCAAGGTCTGTATGTAAAAGTAGATTCTAGTTATTTCTTACAAATCTTGTTGTCATATTATATAATATATACCACTACAATACTCAGTTGTATTTCTATGTATGTAGGATAACGGTCCAAGAACATTAATGTGAAATAATAATTTTGAAAATTCGGTTCGATTCAAAATTTTCTATCGTTAAGATAATATTCAAATATTAATCCCCAATTAATGTGGTGTGTGTATGCTGTTTAGGTGTTGGATAAATCTGGAGTTGGTGTAATGGCTGATAGTCAATATACTGCTCAAACTCGAGTACAAGTGTTACTCGAGTTCCTACATGAACGTCACATGGACTTGGTAGAATTATCTGAGATTAAACGTAGTCGACTCGATCAAGCCGTCCAACTGTGTCAATTTAATAATGATGCATCTCAAGTAAACATAATTGTTTTTTTAAATATTTATAAATCGTTTATATTATTTGTTTTTTTACTTATATTTATCTACAGGTAATAAGTTGGATTCGAAATGGTGAATCAATGCTATCAGCCAATTTCACTATTCCTAACTGTTTAGTAGATGCAGAAATTCTTAAAAAAGAACACGAACAGTTTCAAGTTGCAATCGAAGTAATTATTTTTTCTAAATAAATATTTTGGTAATTTTTTTTTTTAAAATCATATGTAATTCAATTTTATAGAAAACACATTCAGCTGCTGTACAAGTAAAACAATTAGCAGAATCTCTTGTAGCATCCAATCATTATGATTCGACTACAGTTAAAGAAATGGCTGTAGAGGTGACTAAACGATGGCAACAGTTGGTTACGTGTGCCGAAGAACGTCATAAATTAGTTACTGCTAGTCTTAACTTTTATAAAACTGCAGAACAGGTATACACAATTTTTAATCAACAAATAATACTAATGCTTTATTAGTGATATACTAGTTGAATTGGACTTATTACTGAGAAAACATGTATCATTGAATCAAATTAAATTTTACAATTTTAAATCATGAGATAAAATGCTTGCTGATAGGACCATAAATAAGAGAAGAAGTCATTCATTCTTTTAAGTAAAAATAAATAAATAAAAAATTGTTAAAATTGCTCTCTTGTAAAGTGCAATGTAATAACATTTAGGAGAAGTATTTGGAAAAATTTTGTGAAAAAAATATTCAATTATATGTACATAACAAGCAATAAGTTTTAAATTTAAACAACTTAAAAGGAATTTATTTTTATTAGGTGTGTTCTGTCATGGATAGTCTTGAACGAGAGTATCGTCGTGAAGAAGATTGGTGTGGAGGTGGTACCATTGAAGCTGATAAATTGGGGCAACTTTGTACAAAGCATCAAGAACAAAAAGAAGCTTTCTTAAAAGCGTGCACATTGGCCAGACGTACTGCTGAAACGTTTTTAAAATATACAAATCGTAGTTTGCAGTATTACAGTTGTACTAATCAGTCTATGGCTACTATGGACACAGCGTCTGAAGCAAGAGTTAAAAACATTCTCGAAAAACTATCTGGTCAAGAAAACAAAGTACTAGACCATTGGTCACAAAGGAAGAAACGACTTGATCAGTGTCAGCAATTTGTTTTGTTCGACAAATCAGCGAAACAAGCTATGGAATGGATACACAATGCTGGTGAACAATATTTAAATACCCATACCACTGTTGGTGCTACACAGGTTTGTAATTATTAATTTAACGCTTTTCGAATAAATAATAATTATTAAAATTTTGTTGACACCGTAGGATGAAACTAGACATTTACTTCGTGAACACAATGAGTTTAAGACTTCGGCCAAAGAAACACGAGAAAAAGTTAAATTGTTAATACAATTGGCAGACAGTTTAGTAGAAAAAGGTCATGCTCACGCTAATGCCATAAAACAATGGGTTGCTGCTGTGGACAATACGTATAAACATTTCAGCTCTAGAATGGACAAGTATAGGTATGTGCAATTTTCAATAAAAATTAAAAAAAAATAAAAAATTGTCATTTAATTTTGGTTTTGTATTTTTAGACTTGAATTAGAAAAGAGTTTGGGCATTCAAGAACTTGTTGATACTCGTGATTTGTCCATTGACAGAAACTCTGATCCAAATTTAGAGCAAAAAGTGAAAGAATCTTCATCGAAAGATTTAAAAGAATTGAATGAAGAAAAAAGAAGATCAGCTAGACGAAAAGAGTATGTGGAAATTTCTGTATAACACTTAGTCAATAATAGTAATAATAATAACATAATTAATTTAATTTGTTTGTTTTAAGATTTATTATGGCCGAACTTCTCCAAACCGAACGAACATACGTAAAAGATCTAGATGTTTGCATTAAAGCTTATTTAGATGAAATCCGTGCTCTTCAAAATGTTCCAATTGGACTACATGGTCGAATCGACATATTGTTTGGTAACATTGAAGACATTCGCAATTTTCATAGAGACGTTTTTATCAAAGAACTAGAGAAATACGAAACAATGCCAGAAGATGTGGGACATTGTTTTGTTACATGGGCCCAGAAGTTCGATATGTATGTGAAGTATTGTAAAAATAAACCTGATTCTAATGCTATATTAGTACAACATTCGGGTTCATGTGGTGGAGTTTTTGAAGAACTACAAAAGAAACATAACATTGATCATCCAATCGCCGCTTATCTTATAAAACCAGTCCAAAGAATTACCAAGTACCAACTGTTGTTAAAAGATCTCCAGTCGTGTTGTAAAGAAGGCCAAGGAGAAATTAAAGACGGCTTGGACGTTATGTTGAGTGTACCCAGAAAAGCTAATGACGCTCTGCATCTGTCTTTATTAGAAGGCTGTGATATTTCTACAGACGAACTTGGCGACGTGGTTGTACAAGACACTTTATATGTATCTGATTCTAGACATCACTTGTTGCGTAAAAGCCGTGAGAGACATTGTTTCTTATTTGAGTTGTATTTAGTGTTTGCCAAACATGTAAAAGACAACTCGAATAATCCTAAAGTGAAATACTTATATAAAAACAAACTCATGGTAATTTTATTTTTTTATTTTGATAAACTTTTATATAAACTAATATTACCAAATGTATTCTAGACTTCGGAACTAGGTGTTACGGAACACATTGAAGGGGATGAATGTAAATTTGCTGTGTGGACTGGACGTGCACCAATATCTGATTATCGTATTGTGTTAAAAGCATCCACATTAGAAGCGAAACAAACGTGGGTAAAAAAACTTAGAGAAGTCATTCAAGAAACATATTTCAATTCAGCTCTACGTATGTATATGCCTAAAAGTCCTGCCAAACTTAAGCCAGAAAGTCAGCGGTCTAGCCGGTTCGTACAATTGATATTAAATTGGTATGTCTTACATTATTATAGTTATTGAATTTTCAATTTATTGTTTAGAGATTTAGAGGAAGAAAACTTGGATCGGGGTTCGTTGGCTTCATTCGGATCAGGCAATACAACCGATTCAGACAAGGTATGTATTATGTAATAATGAAATTACCATTAGATATAATTAGATACACCATATGCATTAGCCAACCGCTAAAAGAAAAGTACGATATACAATAAATATTGCAAGTAGTAGAAGGTATAATGCTATTATGGTGAAACATTGATCACTTCTTGAAATTTAAAACTAACACCATGGACTTTTTTAATAAAAATACTCAAAAGTAATTTCTTATAATGTTTCAGAGGGTATTTATTTATCGAAGGACTATATAATTAGTAAATAATTTAATCTTTTAAATAAAGAAATACATAACTTTGTTGTGTATTCAAGAGAATTATTTAAGAAATATATTTTGTATTAGACACATTCAAATTTTTACTTAGTTTTTTGTATTTCAGTCAAATGCATTTTCTATTTTTTTAATTAAATTAATTATAAAAATTTAGTAATTTTGGCTCTAGTTATATAATAATACGTATTATTTAAATTCTTATAAACATTAATAATGCTTCTTTTAATGAAGTTTTTTTTTAAACATATTCAGTTTCACAATCTCTTGTGTGTCAGAGTATAATTTTCAAACAAGTTCCTATATTTTTGTTTTAGAATAAAAGATATTTTTTATGTTTAGAAAACGTTTACATGTATTGTATCAAGTACTTATAAAGTTCACAGACTGTAATAATTTTAAAAGATAGTCAAAGTAATCATGTGCAAGGTGTAGTTTATTCTGAAAACGGTTGAAACATAACTAGTGTGCGTCACAAAAAAATGTTTTCCGTGATACAGGTTTTTTAACAATTTGTCTAAGTATGCGTATCGTATGGACTCGATACGTTTTACACATATTATAGAAAACTGAGTTATAAGTTAATAGTAAAATAATTAACATTAATTTATATTTGGGTATTAGAAATATTTTCGTTACTAGTCGGAACTGTATTGCGATTTCAAAATATATATATATTATTTTTTTTTCCAAAATAACTTCAGTACTTTAAAAGAATGTTTATGAATGACAACAGACAATTGAGAAGAAGACATTCCAGCTGTTTACGGCAAAAACGAACGAGTTTTTGGCATAAACACATTGCGCAATAAATTGACGTGGCACGATTTTGGCATAAACAGTTTTGGGTTAAGGTTGAATGTTCTGGTTGGAAAATCGGGTTGAACGTATATACGTATGTATTATTTTTTTCAAAGAGGAGTTTACATCAAATTAACGCAAATCAACATTTGAAGAATGTTCGCGGCTACCGTTCTGTGTGCTAAACCTCTCGACCCGAACAGTTACGCCGTATAATAATCGTTATACGTGAAAAATATATACTCGATGGGCTTTTGCCAAAATTCAATCTGTCGTCATCTGCTGAAAATCTGTAGGTAACACCCATTTGGCATTTCTTCAATCGACTTACAGAGTATAGACATTGGCCGATGTTTGTCCAGGTGGGATTATTAAAAACGCGCTGTTTACAAACGTGTCGAAAACGTCAATAAGAAAATTGGTCGGTCCTCAAAACGTCTGCGTTGGACCGAAGTCGATCCATTGTTGTTTTCATCATTAGTCATTACGGAAATTTTCTCTATAATATTATATTATTATAATAATAATAATACATTTAATTACGAACGAAATAAGTGTCGGATTTTAATGTGTACAACTCGCGATTGACGTAAAGAATTGATTCGGATCGTTGCGTATAATTACGTATTATAAAATAAACGTGTATCGATGATTATTGGGCACCGACCGACCGTTCGAATTTCAGAAAATATATTTTTTGTTATCCGTTATGTCGAATGCAGTGGGGAATGCGTCTCTATATCATATTGAAACGTACGATTCGAAAGTATTTCGATTTTAATCTGTGTATACGTATTATATGATGGTGATTTAAAGGGATTGTACGCGTTTTATAATTTCATTATTTTGTGCGCATTATTAAAAAAAAAAAAATTCGTAGTGTAATATACGGTTTCTTTATTTATCGCATTGATTTTTATTATGCGAACGTATGGTCGAAAAGGAGAGGTGATGTGTCTCGTCTTGTTTCGGTTCCGTTTTTAAATTCTACGCACGCATAGTTTTTGCGCCACAAAGACTCGGCAAATCGATAACATCATTTCCATAATGTACTCCACGTAGCTGGCGGACTGCGAGGAAAAAGTAATAAATAAGGTTTAACGAAGTAATCGTATTAATTATAATATGTTGTCCCTTGTAACGTATTTTTTTTTTATATACATTTAATTATTGGCGGTTCTCGTTGGTAGAACGAGAGAAAATAAATTCGTCGTTTAAAATTGTTCTTGACAAAATACGCGTATCTTTTTATAGACAGCACAATCGATAAAATAAGTCGGAAAATGGCGTTCAATTGTGTTTTTCGAAAATTTCGTTTTCTCAACAAAAACAAAAAAAAAAAATTTTTCACGAAACGTTTCGAGAATAGTAATGTGTTAGGAAAAAAGTTTCGAAATCATTTGAATAAATAGAAGAGAGTAACTGCGTTACACATAGCTGTCCTCTACTGTGAATTTTCGAGCCACGCGTTTAGGATTTTTGAGGGCTTGGGATTTTAAACTCGACTCTGCAAGTATATATCGTATACTGTTTTTTATATTTACACAAAACGTGTTCCGAAAAACGGCGTTTCGTTATTTCGAGGTATTATAATATTTTGTAATATTATTATTTGTGTCAGAAATTAATATTATTATCCCGTGCTGCAAATTATTTTCACGCGCGGTAAACATATTGTTTTTTATATTAAGCGTTTTATTTTTCACTGCAGTGTACTGCAGGAGGTGTCTCACGGAGATTTGACAAAATGCTAATTTTCTAATCAATATTTTTTTCTTTTTGGTAATAATCATTATCAGAACTCTACAACTGTTATATTTTAGATTTCATTTTATTTATTTTTCAAATAAAAATTGAATTAAAAGAAAAAAAAATGCTCGGTGCTAGACATGTTTATTAATGACTAATCGTTAATTTTCTACAATTTTTCAGATTTTACGAAAATGTTAATTTCTTTCATTATATTATAATGTGCGGTGTGTGGTATACGACCAGTAAAATAATGCGGGCAAACGACTAGTTTTGTTGACAAAAATTTTAAATTTTTAGTTAAAAGATGAAAAATCAATCTAAATTGTAACGCAGAGTTCTGATAATAATTATTAACAAAAAGAAAAAACTTAAAAATATTGATTGGAACAAAAGTTCTATCATTTTCGTCAATAATCTCCGCGAGACATTCTGCAGTATATCGTCTTGTAACGATGGACCAACTGGTATATTTTTCCTTTAGAAGTTTACACGTACATTTGTCTAAACAAAAATCAAAATTCGGATTCAGTACGCTGATACGGTTTTGAGAATTGTTATTATAATTCTTTTTTTAAAATTATTTTTCGTGAATATATTTTTTACTGTAATTGACCAGAAAACGTATGGAGCTGATCAATAGTCAAGTGGAAGCACGAGTAAGGATTGTTGTGTAGTCTTGTACTTTTACAAGTTGTTTTGTTACGTATTTTCTTCTTCTGTGGGTCGTGATGAAACAAAATAAATATAGTGTATTCCTGTAGTTTACCATGAAATTTAATTTCGATTTATTTCCACATTCGGCCCGAATCATCGTTTGTTCCAATTATTTATTATGTGACGTACTGCACGATGAGACGTTGACACGTCAAGTTCACTTCCGAGACGCGTAGACCTATAAAATAAATTGACGTACACGCACGCCATTACCGTGGCGGAAAAGAATCGTTTCTAACGGATTTTGTACAAATTCGGCGAGCGCTGCAGAAAGGAAAAACATAAATATGCGATATGAACATTTTTTTATTTTTTTCATTTTTTTAAAAATGGTGTTTTGTTCCTCCTCCCATCCAAAATCGGAATTCTGTAGTGTCATATTTGTATATCAGTGAGAGTATTTTCATAGGCGTCGGGTAAATTATTACATTTTTTTTAGAGAAAGCACGTTGCGCAGACAATTCATGTCTGACGTCCCTCTGCTTTGTGAAACGCGTTGATCAGCTACGTATAAAAGTATTAGGATATTTTCTGAAAACTTTCTTGTTATCGTGTCAAAGTTTCGGATGGACTCTCAAAAGATCATCCTTCTGAAACCGGAGAATACTTTCAGATTTTATTCCCTATCCGGATTCAGTCATATTTTCTTTAACAGATCGTTTTTCTTATGCACAAAATAAATCGTTTCCTCTTGTGTTGCAGCTTCATCCTTATGTTGTGCTACGAAAGACTTGAGTAAAAATCAATTTATTTGCATGTAGCAAATGATGTTGAAAATTTGTATGAAAAAATTTCGTCATTAAATTTTGTTATAACGAAGCAATCACTGTCATGTTTGAAAAGTGGAAAAATGACACCAAACCATTGAGCCCCATTGAGTACATAGATTTGATCGATCTTCCAAAAGATTTTTATCCGTCAGCTGTGGCTGAAGCAATCAAGATCGGCGTGGTGACAAAATAACGTGCAGTGTTGAACCATCATTTATAGTACGTTAAGGCGTGTCTATACGTGCAGGAATCGGACCGGTATCGGCTGTCTGGATTGTGTATGATGAGTGTACACATGGAAGGAGAGTTGAAGAGGACACCAAAACCAAATGTATTGACGGTGTAATTGAAAACATTTGCTCAAAAACCTAGACGGCTTCGATTATTATTTTAAAAATAATTTTTATTCGATTCAACTGTATAATAATTAAATTTTTTTTCTCATCATTCTTTGTTTTTCAATTTTTAAAAAAATATAGAGCAAATGCCCTTTTTGCACCCCCCCCCCCGTTACGGCGGCGCCCATGAATATTTTTATCGCTGGAAATCATGTCGTATCTGCGGACGGACGTGTATTATTTATGCATCGTTGTGTGTATATATAACACAACGCGCACAGCGGGCGTGTGCAGTTGTTGATATCGATCGATATGAAAATTATACGAGTGTCGTCCTCTGTGCAATGCATATATATCTTCCTCTCGCGCGGGTCCACACGGATTATAATATTATTTAAACGGGGGGTTTTTTTTTTGTTGGATTTTCTTTTGCTTTTATCGATCAATCGAAAACTCGGGCGTCAAACCCCATACACGGTAACATCATAAGAAAAGTAATGCTTTACTCAGTGTTATTAAATAGGAAAAGTAGTGGCCTGTGTGTTGTAGCGCTATTATTAATATCGCATAATTATTACTCGAACGACCGATAATGGTAAAGTAAATTTTATTCGCGATCGACCTATATTCCTAAAAAAGGTCGACCAGTCGACCGCGATCGGGCGACCCCTGCTCTATCATGTGCCGGCACAGCACGGGCACTTGTACTGTAGTGGAAAAAATCCCGGTGGAAGAGAACGGAAGCAGTTCAACAAACTGTCTGCCCTAGGACAATACAACGGCGGGTATTGCTGCAAACATCGGATTCTACTAAAACGAGCAAACGCCCTCATCACTATTAGACAACAACACGGAACGCGCCAGACCCGTATGTACAATTTTTCAAAAACCAAGCGTCTCCATACCCCCGCATACGGAGAATTCGGGCAAAACTCCATTAGACGAACTCTCAATGAACATTATAAAAGAAAAACCAGACTCCCTTAGAGTGGTCAAAGCGATCAACCGAACAAAACCATCACAAAAAAAAAAAAAGCTCGCGAGCACACCAGAAAAGGCAAAAGGCTCCGGTATAGTAAACAGGCGCTAAAAGAGCCATGGTGTGTCCCTTAAGCGAAGCAAAGCAAAGTGATCTGTTGATAATATCCGCAGTTGAACGCGTAGTCGCGGTCGTCGAAAACGGCGCGCATTTCACGTCTCTCGGACGGACAGTGATGTGTATTAGCGCGTTGCATTCCGCGTCACGGGGAAGAATAATAGAGAGAAAAAAAAAAAGGAAAGAACCAGATGATGTAATGTGAAAAATATGAAGATTTTTTTTTTGTTTGTCGCTATCCAGCTGTCCTTGCGTTTTTTTCGTACACAATGTGTGATGTGCGCGCTGCACGGATCTGAAAGTCGTGTGACGGCGGCGGCGGCGGGTCCGTATCACGCGCGCAACGATATGCGGGATAATGTTGGGCGTACCGGGTGGGTCAGTGGCGGCGGCGGCGGCGGCGAACGGTTTTTAGATAAGGATAATCCGCTCCAGCGGTGGGTAGGTCGTGCGGGCGGGCTGTGTTTTCCTCGTCCCGCGCGCGATCCGTTCCACTACGACCCTCCCGCGGACACCGTTAGCGTACGCACGCCGCCCGTACCTCACCCACAACGCGACTTCTAGCGCGCGCGCCACACCGCGTAGTAGTAGTAGCGCCTCTCGACGCCACTCTTGTACGCGCGCGCTCGTCGTCTCTTTCGCCGCCGTACCCAATACACGCGCGTACTGCACGTATATACCGCCACCCACCACCACCCCACGCCACCGACCCTACCACGGTGGCAACCACCACAACCACCGTCCCGTCGTATACACCTGGTGCGCGTACACACTCGCACCACGCACGCACTTACACACGCACGCGCCGCGTACACACACACACACAGAGCTTAAGACGCGGCGGCGGCGGCGAGCGATCGAGCAGCAGCAGCAGCAGGACGGCGGGCAGGCAGGCAGGCAGGCGACCGGCTATTGCCGCCGCCAGTCGATGGCGAGCCGCTCTGGTCGATGGATGCACCGAGCTCCGGTGGTGGCCGCCGCGCCGACGGCGAGTCGACGGCGGCCGTCGTAGTAGTCACCGTGCCCGCTGCTCCGGCGTCGTCGTCGTCCAAAATGCCGTCGCTGCTGCCACCGCTGCAGCGTCCGGGATCTCGTCTGGCCGACACGCAAGTGGCCACCGCGGACAAGTCGCACCGGCGCAAAATCTCGTTGCCGTGGTTCAGACAGGCGAGCGCGTCCACGGCGGCCGCCGCGCTCGCCCGGCAACACACCATCGACACGCCGGGCTCGTACAGGAACCGTACGACCGCCACCGCGCGATCATCAGCCGCCGCCGTACAGGTATATCGCCGTGGGTTCTACACGCTGGGTGTGGTATTTTCGAAAATGTTTCCAGCAGAGTACGTGGCGCGCTGCGGATATTTTGCAATAGCGGTTACTGTCGTCCTGCGTCAAGTTTTTTTTTTCTCGGTCGCCACAAAGCACTTATTTCACTTTTCGTATCGGTCGTACGCGAAATGCCGTCGGGCGTCCCACACGACATTGGGGGGTTTTTTTTTTTTTTTTTGTTCCCAAGGGATTCTGTTGGCCGGGGTCCGTGTTGTCGTTATTCCGAAATATAACTATTATACTCTCCGCGTATAGTATAGCAAAGGAATCTTATATTCCTCTCCGTCCATTCCCTGTTCCCGCACCTATGCCGCCCTTTCCTCCCGGTATTTTTTGAAATTCCGAAATAATTATTTCCCGAGAGTCATTGCAAGTCGTGAACGCCGTGGAATTTTCAAAAGTATTCCCGAATACTTCGTGACAATAGTATTCTCGACGAAGTATTCCAAATACTTTTTGAATACCTACTTTTTTTTTTTTTTTACTACTTTTCAGTAATACGCGAATATCAAATATATAGTAATTGTATTATTATTCATTCGGATATAAACGACTGCAGTCATCAGTATGACTATTTAATAATAATAATAATAATTTTTTTTTTTTTTTTATTCTGTGTTTATAAATCAATACAATAAGTAAATCAATAATACCAATTAGTCATAAACTATAACACAATTATAATAATGCAATCAGATGTACTTGATTATTTGAATAAAGCCGGTTACCAAACATACCAAATATAATATATATCGAGATTATCGATAAAACAATATTGATAATTATTATTCTTATTTTTTTCTGAAATAATATTTTTTTTTGCATTTAAGTAAAATAAGTTATTACATTTATGTAGGTACTGTTTAAAATATGATTGAGCTTTTTAAAAAGTATTCGGTGTACTGTATTTAAGAATACTTAAAAAAAAAAAAAATAATTTATATACACTATTATTAAATACTTTCGAAAAAAGTATTCGGAATACTACCCGGGTCTGGACGAGAGTATAATAATAATAAATATTTATGTGTTTTTATCGAAAAGTGTTTTTTTATTTCGGGTGTGTTCCGAAATTACGAAAATAATATATATATCTGCCTCTTGAGCGTATTATATAAAATTGCGCCGTGTAATAATCGCGTGTTTTTTGTTCTTTTTTATTTTTATTATTTTTTTTTTTAACGTTACGCGTTGTGTTTTATGCGTATATAACAACATTTACGGCGTCGCTATTACGAATAAATACATTCGATTATTTTATCCTTTTATTATTAATGATAATTCACCGTCGGCGGCGCATTAAATATAGACCAATTTTTTTTGTCTCCGTTTTCTTTTTTATCACTCTTATTATAAGATCGTGACGATATGGTTAAAAATATTGTAGTTTGCTACACATTTAATAAGAACAACATTTGTATCATTAAACGTTAAAACTATGCGTATTTTGTTTGGTTAAGTCGAGTTAATTTATAATATGTAGCCGCGTGTTCTTGAAGCACCGCGCGTTAATAGTCTCATTGATTGCTCGTTCAAAGTAGAAAGTGATAGGCGTTTCCTGAAAGTTTCGATCCTTATTTTATTTTTTTGATATGACTTATTTCGATTGTCTAATTTCTGTTTTTTTTTTTTGATCAGAAATACGAAAAAAACAACATATTTATACATAATCTCGCAATCAGATTTTTTCCCCCTTTATTGATGGCACGATATTATTGACATTAATTCCGCGTCGATAATAATCTTGATTTTATTAATATTTGTCTATTAAATAAATACGTATAAAATGTGCAATTCGGAATTCATAGAATATTGTAGTTAAATATTTATGAGAAATATTCTTTAAAAAAAATGTTCCAATAATTCATTTCGTTCGTACTCTGGGGGACCCACTTGCCCGTCTCTTGGAAAAAAAATACGAGTATAGTTTGTGAGTCGCTGATGTTGCCCGCGCTTGACGGTCTAAACATTATTAGTAATCCAACTGTGTGTGAATAGAGTAGTTGTAATGTGTGTTAATATCGTGTACGAGTATACGAGTATTTTTTAATTTCACTTTAAATTTTCGAAGTTTACAATCGCCTGTTGTGGTGGCTTTGAATAAATTACTTTATTCTGTATCTCCCTGAAAATTACTATATAGGAGCACCGCCTGTGTTTGTACTTGATCATAATATACTTATAGAATTATTTCAGAAATTAAACCAATATGCAATGACATTCCCATTTTACGAAATACACATTTATAATGTAAACTATTGTATACTGTATTCAATGATATATTATTTATAATATTATGTTTACTGTATGTCGAAAATGCCGCGTCCCAGGACGCGAGACGTATAATATTATACGTCGTCGTATAGCGTAGTCCTTTGAAGATTTCCATTACCGTCGTCATCGGTATTTGTTACAAATATTTATTGTACGGACACGAGTATTTTTTGCGTGTTAAATTTAATTACGTATACAGTATATTATGTTTGTGATAATAATTAATGGACTGAGAGACTCGTGAAACGAAGACATTTACCGTGACAACGACGTTTTATTGAGTGCACTTACGTCGTACATATATATGAGTAAATTGTAAATATATACGTCTATAATATTATAATATTATTAAAACGCGTATAAAAATAGTAAAAAGTTGAAACCTTATCGTGCTAGTTTCAGAACGTGTTGTGTTGTTTTTAATCCTCGAAACTTTTTTTTATTCGCGGGTAGATAACATATAGGGGGGGAAAAAACGATATTGTTTACACACGAATATCCATTAACCTCGAAATATTATACAAGTACGGACTTGCTGATAGTAGTGTAATCTAAGTGTTTTGCCGAATGGCGTTTGAAATATAAAATATGTGTTTTTTTTTTTATTTAATATCGTAATAATTTAGGTTTTATTAAAAAATAATAATAACGTTATTGTGATTAATAAAACACGGACTTCAAAAAACCGCTTTCTGTCAATTTATAACATTATTATTATTTTTTTATAAAATATTTTATTAAAAAGTATCGTATTTATTAGGAGGTATATGGCGCGTTTTAATTTCGGCTTATTTCAGCAGATTTCTCGTCCTCGTTCACATATGTGTGAAGACAAAGATAGAAGTATAAATCTTGGCGTTCGTCGTTCTCTCGCAAGTCGGAAAAGAAGCCTATTAGTTTCATTTCGACGCATTTAAATTAAATTTATAAATAAACTATATAGTAGAAATAATCAAATTGGCAAGAAATATGTAGAAATATAATTGTTGAACGCGTTGATAGAAATATTTTGAATTTCCACAATAATTATTGTGTTTAAATAGGTGATTCGGAACTGTGTATACACACGTAAAAAAAAAATATGAAAAAATATTCACTTGGATATTTGTGTGGTTTTAGATGAAATATTATATCAAAGAAATAATTGATATTAATGTAACAGCAGTTAATAGCAGAAAAACTGATTTATATTACGACTTCGGCTTTATTGAAAGTAAAAACGTACGTTAAATAAAAATGAGTATATACGATCATTGATCAATAATTTCGATCTTGTTTTTAGTCATTATTCTGTGCTGTGTCGTTTTTGTAGTAATTTTAGATACTGAATGGAGCAAGTAAAAATTATATTGGTTTTGCGAACGATAGTATTTTAGAGGAAAATTTGTTCGATTATCTAAGTTTAAAAAAAAAAAAGTCGTAAGGATTAAGAGGTGACATAATTAAAAATCAACACGGCTATTCAGTTTATTTTTTTGGAATTTGATTTTCGTCTTCGTTGTTTATTTATAAAATCAGCATTCCTTTATCTTTTTTTTTCTTCTTGTAACATTTTAATAAAAACTGAAAACATATGTATTTCGTAGTAAATATATTATACATCGTGATTAACGATTTTTAAAGATATTAATTAAGTGGAAAAAAAACCGTTAATCACAATATTTTTTGTGTAAGTGTTTAAATAGCATGAATTATGGCGAATTTTTAAATTTTACGATTAAGTTATTTTTAAATATCTTTTAATAGCGCTTTTCGTTTTCGGTGTTAAGACTTGATATATTTTAATACGAGATTATCGTATTAGCGTAGTATTGTGTTCTAACGGTTTTTGAATGTCAGGAAAGTTTAGCCCAGGTTCGATTTTCGAACGCGAATGACTGGAATGCAAAATTTTATTGTACACGAGACAGCTAAAAAAAAAAATACTCGTTAAGTTCCAAATTACAATAAATTTTAATTTTTTTCAGTACCTCGTATAAAATTTCTACACGAAGTTTCGCTTAAATTGTAATAGGTTTTTTTAAAAAAAAACCGTATTTATTTTATATTATACGGGTCTATAGCGTAAGTATAAATTCTTGTTGTATTTTTAACCGAACATAATTTAAAAATGAAAAATTATCGTTGTATCCACCGCGATGTGCGCTTCTTACCGGTTTGATAAATTTGTTTCGATTAAAATTGAAACGTCGCGAATTTTCCATTTTTTCTCTCTCGAGCGTATTGAAAACTCGTTAAAAATATTCGCTTAATAATACAACGTGAGAGAACTATTATTATTGGAGAAAAATTGATTATACTTTTCGAATTATTCGCTTATTTTCGCGCGTATCTTAAAATATTCAGGCGAAACTGTCGGGGTGTCGTTCACAACTCTAATTAGATCGGTTCTAGACGTCTAGTAACGCGTATTATACTGAATTTTATCGAGGAGACACTGCGCAGAATCCCTTGGTAAACATTTTCTGAACACGACGACGCGGCGTATGGTAAATTTCTTAAATTTTTAAAATTATATTATTATTGTTTTTCTTTAAGTGCCACCCAGCCTCGTGTGAATTATTGCACGTTGTTGGTTTTTTTCGAAATGAATTCTCTGCGCATCTCTATATCGTTATTTTAATTTTCAGTTTATTATGATTTCATCAAACGGACTATTATTTCAAGATGTTTGGCAAACGCTAGAATCAAATTTTTGAAACATTTATTGCCGTTGAAAAAAAATAACGGACCTCGTCCGATTGTCGTAATTTTTGACCGGCTCGCCCACGATCCAAGTTGAAATTTTTATGTGGTTGTTATTGATGTGTAGTTTTCTATGAACGTCTACTAATTATATAATGCGTTATGATCGCAGTAATTTGTTTGTTTATTATTTGTGTCCGCTTTTTTTTTTTTCCATAGAAATATATTTATGAGCCGAACGATTCCTGCACGTTACAATACGCGCGTAATACAGTATATACTCGTATATGTATTTATTATACTTAGTTTGTAATTTTTTTGTTCGAAATTTTCACGATACGGTAACTGTACCTAAATATATTCAAATAAATATTTACACATATTTTAATAGATCTATTGTTCAGTGATTTTTGCCGGTAATAGAATAATTTTGATATAACGTTTTATTATACATTATTTATAACTGTTACAAATATAATTTCGGTGATACTTAATTATTTTTTCCACTATCGTATGCAGTGGTTTCTCGTTCCACATTGCAGTATATACGATAATATATGTCCTAAAAATATATTTCTAAACGTATTTGTTTTTAACGTTCTAAAACATTTTTAACATTTTAAAATAAATTTCTCCGCGAAAACTATAAATAATTATTATTCTTATAACTACCGTTTATTAATATTATTAGTTGCATATATTGTCACGTAATATTATAGATTTTTACGTATAATTTTTAGATTTCATTCTCACTGACAGTTTAAAAAAAGAATTGATTATATAGTAGTTACGCCGCACTGAGCTTTGATTTATCGAGTAGTTAAATAAACTTTAAAAACATATAAATGTATTTTTTCAAAACGAATTGATTTCCCAGTTAAAAAAAAAAAAGTAGAAGTATTTTTTTTATACATTTTTTCGTCCTATTAGGGTATAGAGGTAAAACTTAAAATACGTTCGTCCTAAAGTCACGCGTTTTTTTTTTAATCAACTGCCATATAAATTTTTTTCTAAATTTAAATAAATTAGCCGTTATTTACTATTATAATTATTGTGTTTTCGTTGTACAGGTATTTTTATATGTTATTTGTTTCAAAACTGCGTCAAAATGCAATATTATTATTATAAATGTTACTTCGCAAAGGTGAAAATGGAATTTTCAATTTTTATTCATTGTCATTCGTTTTATTAGTTTTGTGTCCTCTTGCGGCGTAGGTATATCGTATATTATCGTCAGGGTATATTTACACGTATATAGTCAGTATATTATACTCGTATACGTATTTGTAGAGATGTAGATGTAACGTCATATTATTATATAAACTCGTATCTAATTTCTTTAATAAAATCTCAATTATTTGTACGCTATAAAAATTTTCTATATTAAAATAGATATATGTAGGAATATACTGATTAAGAAATATATATATATATTTATATAAAAAGTACCGACGTATTTTTGTCCATATATGTATATAATAAATATTTTCTTAATATGTATTTTACTACAGTGCGATACGTGTGTATGCGCGGTATAGCTATTTTTTTGTTTTGTAATTTAGTTGAAAGCTTTGCGCTATGAAATTCCAGCGTACACGTATGTGTGTGTGTTGTGTGCGTGTCAGAATTTTTGTGTAATTTCAGGTTTTCCATATGTACTTTTGAAGAAAAAGTTTAGCTCTCGAGAATCGACTGAGAAGTATATTGTATATGTGTTCTCTGTTTCAGCCGGTATATATTATATATACTTCAAA
The DNA here is from genome assembly GCA_032441835.1 of Slavum lentiscoides. Lineage (NCBI taxonomy): Eukaryota > Metazoa > Arthropoda > Insecta > Hemiptera > Aphididae > Slavum > Slavum lentiscoides. The sequence goes on along the minus strand of CM063710.1, from coordinate 22,049,059 downwards.
AAATTGTACGTGAATATTGTTTCGTTAATATTGGAGAGAAAAGAAAAACTTTAAAACATGTTACGCTTAAAATTTCTATTACAACGATATGTAATGTGTATTCGATTTATTTATTCGTTATTATATAAGTATATTTCATTTACAAAACAATATAGACAATATGCACGACGTTTTAATATTGTCTATTTGGCTCTTTAGTAAATTATTTTTTTTCTACTTAAAACTAAAGTTATTCTCGTGTCTTCAATAGTATTGTCTTATCATATAATTGCGTCGTCGCGGTGTCATCGGAGGTTACAATATAATCTTCTTCGCCACATACATCTGAGGTCATATGGTCGACTACCACCATAGTCTTGCTACACCTCCATAACAGCTGAGCACCGTCTCCCTCCTCTTCTACACTCACATCACCTATAATATTCATAACACCCGCTCAATTCCATCTATCTCCACTATTCCGTCTCCGTCTTCCTCTTTATTCATTACCATAACTGCACCTCTCGCACAGCCTCTCTTCTGAATCATCTCTGTCCACATAACGTGTGCAGTCCTCCGAACCATCTAAATCTATTTCCCTCGTTTTCTCGATGATAATAGGTGCCTACACTACTATCTACCCCTCACGGCATATTCATTTCTTATTTTAATGATAATGATTGTACAATACTGAAATCTAATGAGCATTTCTCGCCGCAAAACCGAACCAACTGCACTGTAGTCGTGTTAGATTCACTATTATATATTGTGACATCATATTCATATTACGCAGTACATTCGATATAGTAATTTGTTTATATTTTATTTATACCGTTTATGCGTTTGGATATACACAAGTGGTAGAACGCGTTTTTACAGCCGTGCGACCGTTTAACGTGGGTTTTCGCGCACAGGTGTCCCGGTGCACTTGACCCGTTTAGCGCGTCCTTTTTCATTACTATCCCCTTCGATCTCATATATACGGCCACCGTTATTTATTATCGTATTTTTTCTCTCTCCTCGTATTAATTATAATTTCACGTGTCACCCATCTATTTAGAAATGTTTAATGGAGGACGGGGGGATGCAAAATATATTATTATGAATTATAATAATAGCCGAAAGTACAACCTTTATAAACAAAAAAAAAAATCACGAAGTTTACGACAACAAAATAAATCGTTTTGGTAATCCATATAATAATCGTGCCTTAAAATATATTTTTTTATTGTAGTACTCTGTGATGTTATTAAAAACTATAATACGCCTTGGGTGTTGAATGAGCATACTGCAGAACTCATTTCAATTATTTACTTCGGGGAATCAAAGCAGGATACAATAATTTAAATTTAAAATTTAGACCAAGTGTAAGTGTCGTATTATTTATGTTTGTAAACGAATCGAGGAAACCAAAAAAAAAAAAAATTCTGAAGAAAACGGTACGCAAAACAACTGTTGTTGTAATACCTTATGCAGATAATAGTGCGGGATATCGCAAACGTCGATCATGCGACTCCAGGTGTACCAGAAACAAACAGAAAAGACAACGTTAAATTATTATTTATTGTCAAATTATAAAATAAGTAAATACGAGAAATGAGTCCCTCGTCCTTAAATACGCCACTGCACCTATCTATTAATAATGGCGGCGTGAATTTATTTATTTAATTTTTCCCCTCTCGTTTTTTTTTTTTCCAGAACTCGGGCGTGGAGATGACTTGGGTGATTGCGGACTTTACAGCGTCGGCCGCCGGCCAAGTGACCGTGACCAAGGGTCAGCAGGTGGAGCTGGTGGACTGTTGCGGCGGTCTCGGCGAAATGGTCTTGGTCCGAGTTCCGTCCGACTGCACCGAAGGCATGGTGCCGTACATCGTCCTCAAGCAACCGCCGTCGCTCAAATCGCCACAAGCCACGGGTAAGTGCGGCGAACAAAAGTATTGAGTCATCTCGACATTAGTAGTGCAAATACAGGGTGCGGCGGAGCCGACTGACGAATTTCGAGGGGCTATAAATAACGAAGAGTAAAACGTAGAGAAAAACAGTTTGTTTTATTAAAATTATTAGAAAATCCCATTTTTAAAATTATGTTTTGAAAATAATATCTTCAAGATCGCGACCGTCAGCAACAGTACGCGGTTGTAGGCGATTCTCTGAAGTTTACGTATGATTTTCGGCACGTTTCGATTGGTATGGTCGCGATTTGTTCAGTAATTCTCTCCTTCACGTCTTCTATGGTTTTGGAGCGATGTTTTTGAAAACCTTATCCTTAGGGAAGCCCAAGAGGAAAAAAAAATCGCTCAATCTTGAAGATATTATTTTCAAAATATAATTTAAAAAATGGGATTTTCTAATAATTTTAATAAAACAAACTTTTTTTTCTACGTTTTATTCTTCGTTATTTATAGCCCCTCGAAATTCGCCAGTCGGTTCCGCCGCACCCTGTAGTACGCGAATGGCGCTTGTATATTATTTGAAACGAATTCGTCTTTATAATAGAGCGCGAGATAAAATTTTTATTTTATTTTTTTATTTTTTAAGTATTTATATTTAAAGACGTGTAAATTTAGTGTAATTCACGTTCGTCGAGCTGCTCTTCACTTCGGCCCACATTTAGTGTGTGTATGGTATATGACGTAATCTCTGCATATTCATTTACCATTTTTGTAGATAATACGCGCGTATAATTTTATAAAAATACAAACGGTGTAATTTTCGGTACGTGTATTTTGCAAAATGATTATGACTTTTACGTTGTTTTTTAATTAAATTACAAACGGGGCGCGCCAGGGGCGTATTTATGGGAGGTGGGCTGATGGGGCTCCAGCCCCCTTCCCCCCACGAAATTTCAGGAACTTTTTTTACTAATTCCTATGCCCTATGGCTGTAATGTTTTTAATAAATTCCTAATATATATAGTTGTTATTAAAATGTTGAGAATTTGGTAATTTGTCCTATTTTTAAGATTTACTCTTGGATTAGAATTTAGAAATAATTCAACAGTGATATTTACTCAATGCCTCAGCCCCCTCCCCCAAAAAAAATTTCTAAATACGCTCCTAAGGCGCGCGTTATTTCATAACTTATTCTCTACGATATGTGTACGCGTCGTTTTGTGGAACGACTGGACTATTTTTTTCAAATCGTTTTTTAATCTCTCCGACTTCACGAACTCTGCATTATTAATCGACGCACACTTTCTGGATCACTAAATGATACGTATCCAGTAACAGTTGTGTACGGAGTTTTATGACTGATACACTTCCTCTTCGGCCCCACCGTCGCATCGAGACGTACGAAGAACTAATTCCCCCTTTATTCATTCGCATTGCAACACAAGACGTGGACATACTTTTATTTTTTACACTCTTTTTGCTAATTACCGTATAGACGAACTCACTCGGATTTATTTACGACGTGTAATTAATATATTGCCGTGGCACTCAGTACAACAACTCGGCGTTGTCTTCAGTCACACACACACACACACACACACATACAATACGCGTGCTGTACTAAAAATATAAACGTGTTTTTAAAACGCTTGCCAAATATATAAATTCGAATATTATATTATGTGTATAGTATTATAATATAAAGGTAAAGCGGCGGTTCTGCGTTATTATCCCGCGGCAGCTCGATTTAATTTAAAGCTTAATTTATACACTTCTTTTCTTTTTTAATTATTCAGTTAGTATATATCGTGACGCGCGTGCTGTGCCTTTTTTTTCAAACGAGGGTTGTAGTGATTTTGTAATCGGGCGTAAAAACGTTTGTTTAGAACCTTGCGCAGCTTCTGTTCTGTCAGTGTGTTTTTTTTCTTCTAAAAGACCCTTTGTATAGAGTATAATTTGAGCGTACTTATTAAGGACGTATTTTCCAAAGAGATGTTGCGTTTTTCTATAAGACGACGTATTCTGTAATCTTATTTGTGTCGCATATAATGTTATTATATGGCGGTGTACTATATACGAGTATATATAATTGCAGATCATAATTCCATAACGATTTTTCAACAGTGTTTTTTTAAATTTTAATTTTATAGATCGTTTATGTTAGTGCGTATTGGCTATACGAAGACGAGCGTTTTTAAGCAAGTGTCTAAAGGAAAAAAGTATTAAAATATCAATAATTTTATAAAATTATTTATCGATTTTTTTTTTATATATATATATACTATATTCGTATTTAGTCGTACGAGTCCGTATAATATTACATTTACACCGCGTGTATCATATATCGATTCAAAACGAACTTAATTCGTGTACGTCAAGTATATAATATACGATATATTTATATATGTATAGGTATTTTGTGTAATTTATCCTTTACAAATTACAATGTCAACTTGTTTTTTTTTTTATGTCGGTCTAATATTGACACATTTTATGCGCGCATGTTTATTGTGGCCATTTGAAGTCATTTGCGTGTCTACCTTGTGAATAATAATTGTTCTCGTATAGTGTTAAGGGGCATTATAAATTAGCAGTGGCTTGTATACAATATACGACGCGCGTGTGTACACTCCGCAGTCGTCCGAAAAAGGAAACGGACATAAAAAAAATTTCTATAACGTAATTTCGTCCTGACCCGTGCAGGCGACCCAATTTCTTTTTTTTTTTTGTCCCCGTATCCTGCGGCCGCCACCGTGGATTTAATACGTGAAAAGTATTGTTGTCGTCGATAATTTTTATATAAATTTCGTACAAAAATACAACAAATACTACGAGTATATAAAAAAAAATTTTCTTTTAGATCCGTGAATAAATTCGATTCGATTTTGTTTACTTCTATCAGCTATGGACTAACCGTACTTTCTATATAAATAAAATAACTTATAAAATCTAGTTTCCGTGGACGATACATTTTTTAAAGTATTCGCGTTATATATAATAGTATAACAATATCATTTTATTTCTATATACACTTGAAATTCTGTATCGAAGTCGTGTAATATTATATTATTTCGTTAAACGTTAAATTTCTTTAAAATTATTAGAAAATTACAAAAACAAACCGCGTTCTCTTCGTTATTTTATTTAACTTGTGCAACGGAATTCTCCCGAGTACCTACGATATATTAACGCTGTACGCTGCAGGGCATATCCTGCCAAGTATTTAATAGCCAATTTGGAGAACTGAAGGGGTTTTTTTTTAGTGTATTACGATTTAAATTTATTGATCATTAAATCATTGAACGCGGTATATCATTCGGTAATTTATTTATTTATTTTTGCTAACGACTCGGAATCGTGGTTTAAACCCCTCATGACGTAAAAAAAAAAAAATTTTAAAACTGCTGTTTTTTTTTGCCGTTTCAACTATACGGAGAGCTACGATTTATTGTTTCATAGTATTATATATATGGTATCACACAATATTTATATTACAATTATTTTGTATAATAATATTTCGGTAGGTCCGTGGTCGGCGAGGAACATAAACAAATATGATTATATGAACGTCGTTTCTACGATTCTGTACCGTATTCAGAATAAGAATATGTATTATGTATAACGGACGTCTGACCGCGCCGCATACGCATCCACCACACAAACGGCAATCCGCATCGCTGCTTCTACTCACTCGCTCTTAATTTAATTTTATTACAGGAAAGGCTAAATTGGCACTATATTGTCGTCCATTCATCGGAACATATACTTGTCGACACACGTCGACGAAATAATAATTAACGAATTATCTTTTGGAAACCGGGTTTTCAACTATAACGAATATAGGTGTATTATTATTATTATTATTTTTTTTTTACGAATTTCGCAATAAAAACTTTTAAAGGTACACGAATCTATAAATTTACGATAAAAAAAATATTTTTCGATAAAATGATTTTTTTTAAAAAAATATTTTATTATATATAAACCAGACAGATTTTGGCGAGCCCTCTTCCCGATTCAGTCGTTGAAAAGCCATTCCTTTTGAAAATTTCTAAACACGTTTCTGGTTCAGACTTTTCTATTATAAGTCGTATAATAATATGTGAAATCAAGATTTCCCCGACCACCTCATAAAGTGTAGTAGTCGGCGGAATGCGTTTCGTTTGACCTTTTTTTAAATTTATATCAATATTATCGAACACAGTATGGCCAGTATGCGGTCGGGAATTAAAATTCCAAACCGGAGATAATACCATACCAATTCCATTTATAGCGTCGGCTTTACGCAACAAAATACTGATAATAATAATGAAGGACCGTGTGTGCGCGCGTGTGTCGTTAACCGAATTATTGTTTAGTGCGTGTCACACACAAATGTTTTCGATAGTTTACGTTTACGCGGTGAATCGGCGGTGGCGGTCGCGTATGGGAGATCGGAAACGCGTTAGCTTCTCGTGTTCGAACTGTAACGGTATTACTTTTAAATACGTTATTAACCGTGAAAATGTGAAAACGTATAAACTTAGTAGTAGTAGTAACGATTTCGGTGTTTATCGTGCGAAAGGTAAAATTCAATAATACGCCCTATTTATGTAGTGTATATATAGGATTATGTTTTATTTAACCGGTAAGTTGCGTTTGATTTGATATCGCGTTCTTATAATAGTCGCGTAAACGAAACGTTTTGCCGTCGATTTCTCGTTTTTTTCCCCCGTGTAATTAGTTAGAAAAATTTTTTTTCTTTTCAAGTTTTAAGTCGCGGCGTCGCGTGCCGTTTGCTGTTGGTTTTACCATAGTATACTATAATGATAATGTTTTAACGTCGTCGTCAAGGCGGGAGCCTGCAAAAATTTTTTTTTTTGAGAGTATAAATATGAAATAAACAAATAATAGAATATAAATCGTTAAATTTTATTTTTAAAAAAAATGCCAGGGGGGTCTGAAGTAGCTACGGTCTTGGTCGTCGTTAATAATTATTATCAAAAAAATTTCTGTTCGGGATAATATTATATAATATTGAAGAACGACGAGCGCCGCGTGCCTCTTCGGTATGGAATCTCGTTTGCGATGTACGCTCGAGTGTAGAATTATTATATTATCGTAGAGAAACCGTGGGCAACGAAATTTTCTCTCGGAGTGTTGCGAATTTGTTGCTAGGATTTTTTTTATATACACGTACATTATCTAATAATATTATAATATTATGTAGAAACGACAATTTCAAACGAATTTCCGGCGCCGGTAATTTTTTTTTACTATACAGAGCACGCAATTTCCCGTATCGCGTGTATTATAATAATTCTGCCGCGCCTTCCCCTCCCGACCGAAAAACTGACGACGACTACGAATGTCTCTCGCTCTGTCCTTCCGGCGGCGGCGACACACATATTCTCGTTGTGGGAAAAGAGCGCTACGGCGGGCGGTGGTGGTTTATTGATTCTGTTTGTCGCACTGCTGCTGCTGCTGCTGCTGCATAATGTACTACTCCTCCGTGGCTCATACACACGCACATTGCTCGCACAAAATCATAATAATGTAAATTATTATTGAGAGAGAGAGAGCGAGCGATAATAAATGTCGGGAAAACTATGGAATCCAGTGTATTATTATCGTCATCATCATCATCGAGTATGAGGATTATCGTGTTGCGTACGTCTGCCGTTGTTATTGCAAGCATATTTTTCTCGTTGAAATCAATAGCGGCGTTATTGATTCGTTATAATTTTTGCATATTATTATAATAAAGCAATTTGAACGATACGCGCGCGTCCCATTTTAATGTGCAGGTCACATCGGATACACGAGGCATTCGGCCGCCGGGGCAACCGATATTCTGTAATGAACGGACGACTCGTTGCCGGCGGAGCCGTATTTAAGGGGAACAATCGCCTCGGGCGATTGAATTTTTTTGAAGGGTGTCTTTTTTACATCCTTGTATACCGAATAATTACAAAAATTAATTTTCATTTCCAACTTGTTATTACCATTTGTCAGGGCCGTGTTGGTACTCTACATTTTGTTTTTCCGTCTTCCTCCTAAAAATTAAATTTTATATGACGGCGTATTTTTATTAAAAAAAACTTTTGGGAACAAAAACATTCTTAATACAACGAGGAAAGAAGTAAAACAAACGACCTTATTATAACCGTACAGTATTAAAACGTAACCCGTATTATAAAATATTTTTAAAAGCTTTCTTCCTTAGACTTTTCTTCGGCAAAATCATTTATGACTTCGTCATAATTTACACTTATCGTTATACCGCATTCCAAAGACAAAATGTATAAGGCATTATCGGACGTACTTGCTTCATCCGTCGTTGATCTAAAATTCTTTTTAATCCTTGACAGTTTTGAAAATGACCTTTCAGGTGATTAGCAATTGGAATTGTCGAGTAAATTCGCAACGCAATGTCGAAGTTGAGAAATTTAATCTTTTAACACAGTTTCTCTCGAATACTTGCAAATTTCCAGTGGAAATTTAACGTTGTTCTCTTTATGTGCCTTTAAGTGAATGCGTTCTTTACGGAACGAAGCATCTAAATCGTTTTCGTAAATTCGTATTAACTTTCCCGCTTCTTTGTTTATTATTGTTTCACTTTTCAAGTTCCAAAAATTTGCGAGGACGTGAAATCGCTCATGGATAATACGTCGGTAAGCGCCTAGGCGTCGTTTTAAATCCGTCATCATTAGTGAATCGATAATAACATAAAATGTCTCGATTTTCATTTCATCTCTGGCTGAAAACTGCCCCTCGTCACCAACTGCATTTTCATCAAACTGATGGACTTTTCTTATGTATAGAACGGTATGGATACGAGAACGATCAAACGTAAATTGTTCAAAGTTCAAAGCTCATATAGATTCCATGTTGCAAGACGTATGTTATTTTATATATTTTCGGTGGGGCAATAATAATTGTTTGTTGATTTCATATGTAGAACCTACCATAATACGCATGATGCTTTTATAGTATAAAATTTATCGTCAAATTGTAAAAAAAATAAAAAATCAATTTTATCAACTCGTATATATAATAATAAATTCTAAAGTAAACCGATCAAGGCTGGTCGGACACACATTGTGGGGGAGAGAAAAGACAAATAACTCGCCAAATAACATATTATACAGTTGGACGCCAATTTTTCTTCTCCCCATCATAGTCAGATAAAGTAGTTGGGGTGAGTCGTGTAGTGCAATAGTAGTTGTTGTAATTAAGAGTCGATTCTACTACAATTACTAGGGTATATTATTTCCTCGACCCGGTTTTCAGCTTCGTATATGTGCGTATAATGTGTAATTTTTTTTTCTCCGACAGCAATAACAATATTTCGTTCGTCGTCGTTCGGTTTGCTAATAGGTTTTAAGTGTATTTGTTCGCGTTTTTTCCATTCATGTTGAAACATTTCTAGTACGCACCCCCGTCACTTGCACGGCTTGTTCCGAAATTTCTTATAATAAACAGCTTTTTACACAATAATAGTAATATGTGACGCGGGATACCAGGATCTTGGTCAGGTTCTTTTAAAATTTAAAGTAAAATAATTTTTTTTTTTTTTTCTAAGGTGTAAAATTAAACCGGAATCAAACAATTCTGTGTTTTAATATAATGTAGTAATACTTAACTAAGCGATTTTTTCCCCCCGTTTAGGAACCCATTAAACGATTTTTTTCAATCCAGAGATCTGACTAAATCATCATATTTGTATAATATAATGGAGTTCTTGCCGAAATGCGGATAGGCAGCGTTTTATTTTGTCAAATGGATTTTCACAAGAAAAAACTATTATAATAATAATCTTTTAGTTTTTGTATATATTTATTTATTTTTTGTTGAAATTTCAACCGAAAACCTAACGCGAATCACACGACGAATGTCTGCTTCGGTCGATTCAAATTTGAAGTCGTCGATATCGGCGGAAAACGATGATAAACAATTCGTGAAAAACAAATAAAATACTTACTATAGGGCGGTTAGGTAGTATACTATATATCGTGGATACATAATATACACATACACAGACTTTTAAAGTCGAAACATTTTGTTCGTGGCTCTTTTTTTATTTATTAAAGTGCATTACGAGTGTTCACGATATAGTAGTTTACGATATATTTCCGTTTGGTTTTTAGCCTTTTTTTATTAGATACTTCGTTATTATTAAATAATAAATTCGTCTATTATACGCAGTAAAATATTATTACCAATCGACTATTTTAAAATAACGCAACATTTATCAAATTTACACCAGCAGCGTGTCTATAACATATAATTATTCAAATCATATAGGACACCGTCATTTATATACAGCGCGTTATGATACAACGTTTAAAAATACACTCGAGTCAATAAACTATTATTGAATAACACGTTTTTAAAGGAAACGTTATTTTTGGTTTTCATTATGCATTTGTTTTAATACGTAGGTGTTAAAGGCTATTTATAATATTTACAATTTTTTGTTTCTAAAAAAACGCGTATTTTTTTACGATTAAAAATACTTTCGATTTTAGTATATATATATATATAAATAAATTTTAGTGTTTTTCGGTATTTAATATTATATGAAATATAACGTTGGAATGGGAAAAATTAAATTAAAACGCCCATCGTGTTATTGAAACTTGTATATACTCGTATATATACAATTATAGATTTCTCGAGAATTTTTTTTTTAAGCTCGCACAAACTCGTTACGGGCTCTTCGATCTTTCACACGCGCCCACTTCAGCGCCTCGTTTGACATTTGATATTATTATTTTTTATTTACATTTATAGTTTAAGTATCCACTTAATATTCGACGAACAAACTTCTTACGATAACTTTAGTTGTACGATGGCTGTTCAAAAAGTAATGATAAAAACGCTGTGCAGAAAATAAAAGATATTTATTCGGTCTTTCAAAATACCTACACGCTCTTTTTCGAGTAACCCCCATCGATTCTTCTATTACTGCACTTTTCACGCCGTTTCTGCCACATTTTAAACACGAACGCCACCAGACCGTCTTTCTCGAGCTCCTTGCAGCGCGCTTCCACAGCTCCGGTGACCTATCGTGATTGGTCTTGAATTTCCGTCCTCTGATCGGAAAATCGACTTCGGATAACTGCCAAAAGTCGCGAGGGGCCACGTCTGTACGGTGGGTGCGAGGTGTATAGTTGCTGCAATACGACGATCCTTTGAGTAATCCACTACTATGTGGGGCCGCGCATTTTCATGATGCAGTAAAATTTTTCGTTTATGTTCCTTCTGAAACTGACGCAACATCGTAATCAAAACCGATTTGCAATAATCCACCGCGATAACGTTCGTTGACGATAGTGGCAGGTGTGTATTCGTTATAACTTCGGTGCGAGACGTATGGCTCTCTGCCCTTCTCGAATGCTTTATACATCTTGTAAAATGTCACCTGACATCTTCACCGTACACCGTAGTTAATGACTGATACGAGTCTTTTCGATTCTTCCCGCGAGTTTCCCTAAAAAATTGGTGTTGCGCAACGTCGCTTTAACTTTTTTTCATCTATCTATCTATCTTTTTTTTTCCACGCTGCAGTACACGGTAGGCGAATATCTAACACACGTCGCGCGAATCGTCACGTATCGTCCACTCATTGCACACCGATCGACTTCAAACTGGTCATTATGGATGGCTGAACAAATGGGCTACACGATGGTATATGATCACTTTTGGCAACACGTTTTCCCTCTGGGTCACTGTTATACTTTTTGAACAGCTCCCTCGTATATGTCGACGTTGTAATAACATGCGATATGTCGCGGATGTGTGTTTTTACGCATATTGTCGATATATAATTACGAATAATTATTATGACGGTATTCCTTCGCGAAAATGATTAAATATTTACGTCTTATTGAACGTCTTCGTCCGCCGCCGAGTACTTTGTAGCAATCCATGTATAACACGTTTAGCAGTACTTAAACAAATTGTATTGTACGGTTATCCGCGCGTCGTGTTGTATTACATCATTATAATATATCGACGTTGTATTAAATTCCAGTGTGTTTTCGATTCGTTGGGCTGGCGGAAAAAAACCTTAAAAAAATTCCTCCGTTGTTTACGTCTCGTTATTTTCGGCGGTCAACAGGAGGGGTTGTCGCTCGGTGGCAAATCCTATATTCGTACTCGCGCGTGTGTATATTATTCGTTAAAGAAATCTCGTTAAAAAGAAAAAAAACTACCTGGGGGAAAAAGAAACTCGTTCTTCCGTCCAGAATATTACTTGTGAATTTTTATCGAAAGCATTAGTTTTTTTCTAGTTTTGCCCTCTCGCCCCCACACGAGAATAATAAAAACGTTTGCGCGAAAACGCGTGTGACGACGCCGCGGTAATTCGACGAAATGTTAAACTTTACCGTGACCGACTCCTCCTTTCCCGATGTGGGGAGGGTGTTCGTCAGGTGTTTCAGACACATTTATCGTCGTCGTCGACAAGTAATCCTTTTCACCCGCCGTGTGTGACGATTGCATTATTTCCTATATACATACTCGTATATACGTCTATACCACTTTCGTATATTTTCGTAGTTAAACGCGAAGCTATTTGATGGTTTGGTTTTACGTTGATTATACATATTTCTTGTTGTGTGTACACATTTTTGGAATAGAAAGAATTTATGCTGTCGGACGATCTCGTTATACGCGTTCCAGAGTAGTAAAATATGTCGTCGGTATCTATTATAATGTAGTTGGTATACTTTGTTCGAAACGATTTTCGATTTTCTCGGCATGCGATTCCTCGTGCGTAATTCAAAACAATCCGGAAAATTGAGGGAGAAAAACATTTTTCTCGGTAGCTGTTAAAAGCGCGGCCGCACAATAAATCACCAAAATAATGGTCTTAGAGTGCCGAAATTTACATTGAATGTTTCGCAATTTGGCAATATGTTATTATGGATGAGAAAAATTTTCAAAAAATTTCTTCCAATTTTTTACTATATACATATATAGCAATTATTACGTGTCGAGTCTATTTCAGTTATAAATAGGACGATTTTTTGACAACATATAAGTGCTACGTTACTTCAATATAATATATTTAAAAAGTATTGACAATCCCGAGTCACAATTTTTGTATTTTTTTTTTATCACTTTAAAATTTCCCGACAAAGCGTGCGTACTATACCGAAGCTCTGAATCGTTTTATCGAATTGCTTTCAAATGTATCTTATAAGTAATTCACACGCCACAACATCCGCGACTCTCTACCCAATTTTTTTTGCTCTACTTTAGTTGTAATATATTTTTATTTTTCACTGTTTATACCTGACGATGATTTTTTTTTTTAGTCGAAATCACCGGAGTACCTAGTAAATAATAAACGCGCATTTAATAGTATTACACAACCATCCTTATATTTTTTTTTTTTTACAATACTCGTTGGCTTTTTTTTTTTATGCGTATATAACATTATTGATAATTTTGTATCGTATTATTACGTTTTTATTACAACTCTGGATAATATCCAGTGTAGTTGTAGGTGATGTATACTTTGTGTTTGATGGACGTTTTAACGATACCTCATCCGCCGCACCGAATCAACTGTAATCCGTAAATACCGCGCGTTTTAACGGGGGTGGGGGGCTGGAGATATGAAAAAAAAATTGAAATAAAAATAAAATAAATGTAAATATGTATACTATTTTACATATATAGATAATATTAATATGTTGTAGTGTTCGCGGTCTCGGTGGTGAGAAGACACCGAGGCGGAGAAATAAAATATAAAGTTTAACCACACTGCGAGATACGGTATAATATAATGGTGTGTAGTGCGCGTGTGGGGCGGTTGAAGGTCAGGGTTTCGGCGGCCGCGGCCGAATCGATGGAACAACCGCACGCCGCCGTCTAGTGTAACACTCCACTCGCCGCCGCGTTCCTCGCCCCCGGCCGCCGACACCGCGCGCGCGGCGTGTGTCGCTTGCCGCCGCCGCCGGCAGCAGCGAACGAACGCCGCCGTCGTAAATCGGCACCGAGTCCGTGAAAGTTCTCTCTCTCTCTCTCTCTCTCTCTCCTGTCCCGTACGGCGCTATTTAATATAATTTTTTCCCTTCGTCGTCCCTGTCACGTCCCGTCCCGTACAGAACGCGTCGATGATCAATTTATGGAAACACGATTATTGTATACGCGTCGTTTAAACTGCTGCAGTCTCGTGTAAAGAACATTTTTTAAATGCCATATATTCGGGAAAGTCGAGAAATTTTTTTTTTAGAATACGCGGTTTTTCAAACCGTTTCACGTTTTTTTCCCTATTTTTACGCTGTTTTTAAGTAACAATACAAAAAAAGAAAAAAGTAACGAGCCGCGGGGTGTTGTGGATATCGCTTAAGTGAATTACTTGGATAAAGATTTTAGATTTGAAAGCAATGATAATAATCATTGTATTCGATAAAACGATTCTGAGCGGAGCTTACTTTTCTCGTAAATATAAAGTCACGTATTTGGTGAAAATTTCAGGTTTCTAATGACAATTAGTTTCAAAATCACGAAGAAATAAACAACAATCGATTGAGAAGACGAAATCGCGTTTTTAGCGTTTTTGAGTTAGGTGCTTTAGGTGCTTTTGAGAAAATCGAAAAACGACCTCTGTAAAGTATACCAACTAGATGCGAATTGCTGCCGGAAACGAACTGTGACCGAAGAGATCGGAGCACTCTTTCTGGTCGAAAATCTGTACACAGGATAGAAAAAATAAACGTCATTGTAAAACCGTTAGATCACTCGCTCCGCTCAGAATCTAAAAGGTTCGGTTTTCATAAAAAAACCCCGCTCTATAAATAATTACGCGTAATAAAAATCGGTAAAAAAAATGTTATATATATAAAAAAAATCGTTAAAAACGAGACCGCTTTCGAATTATAATAATAATGTATTGTTATCGCCGCACTACGGTGATGAAGATAAATGATAATAACGTGCAGCTCGATAAACAGCCCGGACCGTGCGTTGTTTTACGCGCGCGGTCATTCTCTCGACCACATCATCCATCCCGTGACGGGGAAGGCGTCGTTCTCTACCGCCACTCACTACTGCGGCAGGCGCTCGACGATGACCGCATCGTATTGTATCCGCTCTAATCTCGACACGCGTGTATATTTTTTGTTTTCCTCCCAATAATTTTTCACACTATTCGAAATTTCTCGAAAAACGGTTTTATCGACGCTTTTTAAAAAAAAAAAAATCCGTATCCAAACACTTCTTCGATATATTATATTTAGGTACACACTTATGAAAACAATGCAAAACACTCGTAGCGTTTGTATTTTGTAAAAACCTAACGGCGTGCGAAATGAATTCATTTTTCGATGCCGTAGTGATATATCAAATCTGAAATTTGAATGCTCGTATTGCATAGATTTTTCAGAGTAAATTGCTATTGTAGCACACCCCCGATCGAACGAAAAAAAAAAAAATATCAATGCAATCGCGTGTGTGTTTACTATCTACGACTCGTTGCTCTTCGTCGTAATTCTGGTATTTTAATAATTTTTTTTTTTGGAAAATACGATATTGAAACAATGTAAATCGAATAAATGCGGACGTTTATAATATATTTATTTAACATAATATAATCGAGATGGGAAAAGAAAAGCGAGTTATACTATACACGTTTGAGAAATTACGTGTCCGAATTCGCGTATCTGAAATATTGTCTACTGACGGGGTTGGGGGTGCACGTTTTGTTTCGCGAAGTTTATGTGATAAAAATCGATTTCGAAATCGAGAAATAATGCTCAGATTTATTCAAAATTTATAAGTAACGTTTTTGTTTGTAACGTATTTTTTTTTAACGTAATAATAATCGAATAAATTAAACGCTTATTTTTGTGCGTATATTCAATGGGTTTTTAGTGCATATTTTTAAACGCTTATATAAGTCGAGACGTCAATTAGACGACGGTTTTTCGTACGCGCCGCCGCCGCCGCCGTATATAGTTTTGATACCGAAAAATGACAAAAAGAAAATAATAAATAACCGCGTTATCTTCTCTCGCACATATTATATCGTATGACCTTGTGATATGTAAAAAACGTTTTTAAATAAATATATAGCTGATTATATTGTGCCCCCCGTGTTATCTGTGTACGTATGTAAAAGTTGTTTGCATTTTCCGTTTCGTGTGTATATAATTCGTTTTTCGGCCGTGAATCGAAGGCGGTCGTCCGTGTATTATTGTTTCGATTAGGGGTCCGCTTTTTTTTGAATTTGCGTGTCGACGTATAGCACTTAACGAGCACAATATAGCCGGCGTGCATGCGACGCGCGTACATATTATATCGACATCCGCGAGTTTTACACGATGACGGAGGTATATTTCGCTTTCATTGTGATGGGGAGGAGGGAGGGGGCGTTGTACTTTGAAAATCACATAATGTAATATATATTCGAAATCACGGAAATATCGAATCAAAACGGGTGTATCGACAACACTTTTTTGTTTACGGTTAGGTATTAGTGTCGGTATATAATATGTATACGAGTATTAAAATTTTTGTTCGTTCGAAGTGCCGCGAGCAGCACCGCACTCCTCTATAATAATGTGCCCGGAAAACGTCAGTCAGTGTTATACAGACTCCGACGATACTGTATAATACATACCTCCGCTCGTTAATATTCTGTTCGATTTTAGTATTTTATATTAATAACATGGTTTTTATATATATATATATATATATGTGTGTGTTTTATGCGTGCGATTAAAAAAAGTTCACAGTTCTTGTGCTTCTCGCTGCTGCTGCTGCTGCAGCACTCGACGAAATGAATAATATTAATTGTTCTAAAGGTTGTATAATACATTAGTCGTTTAATTTTGTTTTGCCTATATAGATTATATTAAATTTACGTGTTTAGATCACGTATAAATTGATTTTCTTTAACGAATGTATATTTTTTTTTTAATCAATTTAAATCGTTTTTATTCAAAAACTTATTTTGATATATGACTCGACAATTTATTTTACGAATTATAATTTTCAACTGTTATAATTAAATTTTAATGATTTTTTTAATAATACTTTGAAAAAGAAAATATACATATGAAAAAACAATTGAATTTATCACTGTAAAAATCGTTTGTATATGCGTGCGTATAGTTTTCAGTGAGACGACATAGCTGGTAATGCAACGAATTATATATTATTATACAAATTAATCGCTAGTAGTTTTTGCACAACAATTTGTTTACACTTTAAACGTATATTCTTTGCTGCAGGGGGAGGGTATTACTGTATAATATTGTATAGTTTATACTACATATTACGATTATAGTTTATCGGAAAAATAATAATTTTTTTTTTCGTTCCACTCGAGTACAGGCGGGGAATAACTTCTGTTTTTTAAGCGAGTGCATATTATTATTTTTTAATGGCACTATATGTATACGTTCTTGAACGATCGCGGTACACATATATATTATATGTGTATTCGATGTCGTATTGTGCTTCGAGTTATATATTGTGGTGACGTATTATATACGTATCATAACGAGAGCGAAAAAAAAAATGATGTCGACTTGACCGAAACGAATTGCAATTCGTGTGCACGAGTCGAAGAAAACACACTCGTATATAAGACGGATTGTTTTCGTAAAGCGGTTTAAAGTATGTCTTTTGTTAAAAGCGTGTGAGAGAAAAAACCACCACTAACCCCCAAACGAACATAAAGTATGGGGAACGATAATATTGAATTATTTATGCTCCGTCTTTTTTATTATATACGTATTTGTTTTCGAAACTTCTTCAATTGCTGCGATAGCAACACATCACTATATTATATTAGAAATATTTCTGCCGCTAGTGCGTTTACAGTGAAATCATTAATAACAATGATGTTGTATATAGAACGATTTAAAATATACTTTCATAAGTCAATCGCGCGTATATTTTTTATCACGTAAAAAATATTACAAAATATTACTATCGCGTTCGCATAATATGTTACTGTGTATTCTTATGTTTACCGTATATATATATATATATATATTGTTATTAATGTATTAAATACCGTATTCGTAGGAATTTAGTATAGGAACCAGACTTTGATGATATTCCGAATACTTTTTTAAGCTCGATCATAATTTAAATAGTTACCTATACATAAAAACAATAATAACTTATTACTTAAACATAAATAAATCAGAAAAAAAATACGAGTAACGACTAGCAGCAGCAGTCGGTATTTAAAACGACATCTACGATATTGTTTTATCAGTTGATGAAATCGGTGGTATATTCGGTGTTTGCGGGTAACCAGCCTTATTAAAATAATCACGTACATTCGATTACGTATTGTTATGTTATTATAATCGTGTTATATTTTATAACTAATTGATATCGTACTTATTAGTTATTGTATTAATTTATAAACACAGAATTAAAAAAAAAAAAAAATTGTTATTGAACCTCTCCCAAATACGCGTATTGATTCGCTTTTTATATTCGATTAAACCATATTTGGTATTCGTATTACTGATGAAAACTAGTGTATATAAAAAAATATATATATTCTAAAAGTATTCGGAATACGCGTGTTTCTAAATACTTTTAAAAAGTATTTTACCCGAGTCTAATAGGAACTATTAGTTTCACTTATTATATATCATGTGTATAAAGTAAAGCGTGTCAGTGTTGGTAATTAATAATAAACACGTGTGTAGCTGCGGTACATCTCGTTTTTAAGGTCGTTTAGCGTATCGATTGTACGAAGTAATTGATACATTTTATTTTTTCGATTTTTATCGGATTTTCTCCGATACGATATACGGTTACGAGTGTTCGAGAAGGAGACAAAAAAAAAAGTCGTTATTATACAATATTATATGTATATGTTAAGTCCGCGTGTATATACAGCTGAATTTCGAGACGTAGATGTGTTTCAACTGGTAGGGGGAAAAAAAAGGAATCACGTAGGTAACTTCTAATAATCAGTATATATAATAATAAAATATATTCGGTATTCTCGATAAATCCATCGGGTTTCGATTTCCCGCGTCAATAATAATAATTCTTCCAACTGGGTCATATCGTTGCGGCGCGCGCGCGGTATTATAATAGCGCGTAACGTCTCTTCTTGTCTTTTTCTCATAAAAAGCTATTTCTCATAGACACATACGACTGCGTACGTATATATTCGCGTATACACTGGCCACCGTCCAAATTCTATTTCTGCGACGCGACCGTGTGTGTTTTCGGACTGACACAACCTTTTTTCGCTTCTACGAGACATTTATTAGTATTTTTTTCCATTTTTTTTTTATCGCCCCGAAAAATTTTACCACAAAATTCTGCTGTCTGCTGCGGCGAATTTTAACGATCGTATTCCAAGTGTTTTCTTAGTTTACGTTTTTTTTTTTAAAATAATCTCCCTTATAAAATAATATACACGGGCAATATTCCCCGACGTATCGAAAGCAATAATAATAATTGCGTTTTCGTCCGACTATTTCTGCTATACTCGTATATATTATATATATAAATTAATTGAATCGCGCCAAATCGATGTGCCGTAATACTTGCGTATATACGCACATTTTAATATATTTAATATATTGTGTGTGTGTACATGTACTTTGGCACGTATATATATATATATATATATATATATATATATATATACAGTGTGATCACGATTTAAGGTAACACTAAATATCTCAGGTGGATGACCTTCTATTGAAATGGGATTTTCGGGAGGTGATAGGGAGTACCTAAATACATATTTTCAGATAAATTTAAAATTTTAACACTTTTGGTGTGCGCATGCGCAATACAACTTACATTTTTTAAAATGGAAACACTATTTTTTTTCTACATATTCGGATAGATTATTATTTTTTAAACATTTTTTGTATTTAAAGTTTTTTTCTATTTACAAAACTGACAGGTCAAAATTTGGATTTATGCATAATTCGTGTTTAATGAAATTTTCATTTAAAATAAAATACCGCCGCCGCTACTATCGTCACGGTGTGCACATGGGTTCAAACTGTTACAATTTTTTCCGAGCTTTATAATATAATAATTTAAATATACAAACGGATTTAAAAAATAATATTATATATATATAATTAAATAATAACATGTCCCATAGTTGTTTTTTTAAAATTTTAATTCACAATATATTATACGCATACACGATTTCTTCGCTATTTTTTTTTCACTAATTATTATTATTATTATTCGCGTCATTAACACCGGTGCCCGATTACCTATTTATTGGCGATTTTGTGCAGCCGCGTATTATAACGTGTAATATCGTTCGATTTGCGCGTACCAATCCGTACCACCGCACAGCACGAGCACTGCTGCTGTAGTGTTGTTTTATTATCGTCATTTCGATCAGATTTCGGGTTTTCGTTGTGTTGTACGTATATTAATATGTTTTGTGAATATAGTGGCATTTGAAAATGTCATTAGTATATATATATAGCTGGGGATCCTATTTTTTTTTTTTTTTGACGACCTCGTTCCGTTGTGCGCGAAAAATCAAATTCGAATTACGAACATCGCCTTTTCCTGTACAGTGTCGGTCTGGCCTACCCGGCATGCGCCGAGTGCCCCAACGGCTTAGGCGACCGTCATCAAATAGTAAATTACAATTTTAAAAAAATTCTACGAAAAAAACAGTGAATCGTTTACAGACGCCGCAGAAGAGGAGAAAAATAAACGTAATATTAGAAATAAATTTAAAAATCGCGATAATTGTTTGCTTGAAGTATTTTTATAGTGTTGTATATCAATTAACATATTTAATTCACTTTATGTCGTAATGAAATATAGTTTAAGACTTCTTTGCACACAAGTTTCTTTGTATGAACGTGTGTATTTTCTAAGCTAAAAATTAAAAAAAAAAAAACAAATTCAGGCGGTCCTCAGTTAATCGAATACATTTGTAGTGTACAGTCCGTATGTGCGGGAGAAAAGTTAATTAAATTAATTAACAAAGACGATTGACAAATTTGGGTCTTCGAATCAAGAATTAAAAGACTATACTGTTTTGATTTAAAAACAATATATTCTAACAGACTTTTTAGATTTTTTAAAAGTGTGTTGCCAGTTATATTAATGCATAAATTCTATACCAATTAAAAGTTTGTTTTTTAAATATAATTTGACTTCTTTAAAGTTTCGATAAATAAATCACCCATATAATATGTCAAGTGGTTTTTTTTCCTTTCTAATCTTATACGTATGTCCAAAACCAATTTACAAAAAAAAAAATGTTACATATTGTTGAAAATTATGCACACACTCACCGGTACAACCAGTTAAAAAAAATATTTCCTTAACAATACATACATTGCCATGAAATGAGAACGGAGGCCTCCCCCCATTGATTATTTTGTACCCGGGTGCCCAATCTTAGGCCACACTGACCGACTGTGTATGATATGTTAATATATATAATAATATATCTCCGCCGTCATCGTCGTGCCCACGAGGTCATAATATAATACGGACGTGTGAGATCGCCACCTCTATATATAGGCATAGTTACTCGTCTTTATAATAATATTATTATTAACTATAATATATAATTATTATTTAAAATTGTCATTCTGCGCCGACCCGTGGCGCCAATCTACATCTAAATCGGTATAACGTGAAGTTTTTTCCCTCCCTTCGCCCAGACGCGATTAACGTTAATTAGCTTATTGTTTTCTCGGTTCGAACGCGCTTATGGTAAAAAAAAAAATATACGTCCACAAAAGGCCAACAATCTGTATTACATACGTATAATGTAATGTCGCTCAGGCGGAGGAAAATTATAATAATATATTCCATTGCGGTGTTGTATTATTCCTTCTTTAGCAATTAATAATATTATATTACCGCGTGATGCGGTTTTATCGATTGGGGGGCCGAGGACGACTCGAATAACATATAACACCGGCGCGCGTGCCGTTTTGTCTTTAGTTGTCGTATATGCGTATACGACATCAAAGAGCGTTTTGCCGACTTGACTTTCGTATATAATAATAATACGAATATAGAAAATTTGAAAAAAATAAATATACACAAAATAGGAATTTATATATACGAGTGTATACGTACAATTTCCGTTTACAATTTCTATAGTCGTTATACACGCGTATGCGATCCGATGATGATATCATCATAATATTGTTTGTATAGAATTTTTCGCAATTTATATATGGCCGTGTCCATTCGTTTTTCAATTGCACGTCGAATCGTAAAACGTCTTCCTCTCTATACACCACTCGATCGATATTAGTGAACGTTCAGACAGATGGTCTGCATTTTGCTCCTCATCAGCGCATTCGCATTTTCCCACCTCCTTTGTTTCCTCATTTTTTTTTTTTCATATTACAAGCAGTGTCCTTACTGTTTCGGTTCGTGTCGTATTCTATATTCAGTGTTTTCTCCCCAAAATAACGCGATCACCACTGTAGATGACTCCTAGGGTGGGGTAAGCTTTCTTTCGGCGGTTCTTCCATATAACTGTTATTCGTTTCCTCCTTTCCATACGTCTAATCTTGTTACTTTAGGTGCTTGTGATAAGCTAGTATTCTAAGTTGTCTTCAGAAAGTTTTTCCTCGACTTCTCAAGTCGGTTCCCCATGAGGTTACCTCCATATAAAGGATATGTCTGATTCTTGTTTTGTTTTCTATCTAACCTTACTCTATCGTCTTACGTTTAGAGGTGCTATCCCGCAAATTGTATAGTAGTCATCGATCGGAGATAAAGAGGCGTATCTCATACATAATCGGACGTTTGTTGTACCTTGTAGGGTGTCGTTCATTTTACCGTAGTAAAATATACTGTCTTGTCAATATACAACACTGCGTATTTAGAGGTCTTATTTAATAATATGTGTGCGCGTGTTTATACGTTGAAAATGTCGTTGTCATGCAGTGTACCGCGAGGGGAATTACACAACAACCATATAGGAGTTCGTTTCGAATTTTTCAAGTCTTCATCGCCCGAGATGATTTGGAATGCACAGAATGCATTCCTCTGTCTAAAATCAATCGATCAGCTGATATCATCGACGGCGGTTTCCTTCGTGCCTTGCATCTTTCCCGGGGTGGTTCGCCGCGATATCAAAAAATAAGACGGATCTGCGATGTGCGTGTGTACGGACTATTGTCGTATTATATTTTATATATTGTGTTGTAATATTTTTCCACTAGAAAATTCCATCATTACTCACTCGTTCGTGGTGTTATTATAATCGTATGCAAGACCGATGCGAATTTTGTCGAAACTATAATATTTATATTTATACGTGTATACAGTGCAAACTATATACTTACTATAATATATACTCGCGTGTACGATAATAAATGTAAAATGTAATATACGCTCATATTGTGGTTTTTAAGAAGCACGCAGGGCGTTGCTCCTTCTCTCGGGTCGAACTTTTTTTTTTTTACACACAATCGCTGTGTACATTGAATAAGCGTTTTTTTCCACGTACATTTATCCTCTTCAGTGACACACCGAGAAATGTATAATTTGTCATTTTTGATTTCTGCGCTCCTATTTCATTTTTTTTTTTTTTAATATTTTCCGTCCCGTCGAAATGTTCTCGATCGAGGAGAACCATCATATCGGAGTATTTTGTTGGGTGCTATACACCCCGTCTGGTTTTCTTTTATTTTTATTAGTTCTCATCAACGTGTAAACGACAACATAGCGTGGTATATTTGTATTAAAGTTATTGTTATTACATTTATCAAATACGTCGAACGTAATGTATTTATTACACACGAATAGTTACGGTATTTCGAGCAAAATCCAAAATCCGTTGTTGTTAGTATGGATTTATTTCGTGTGCGACACATTCGAAGAGATTGAGCGCTCTCTTAAAATCTCTCATTATTCTGTTTATTATTATATCGGATAAGAAATCCGTCACTCTTGGATGGGAACCCGGGGGACAGTCTTTTCGCATTGATTTCGGCACCTCCCCACCCACGCATTCGCTGTTACGGTTGTCTTTTGGCTTTCATTCGTTCAAGAAGAGTTGATCGCACCGGTCTCGACTTGGTAAGCGTCGGTACAATAATATAGCGTTATTATAATAGTAAAATGTAATGTTTCTCGAGCTCTTCTTCTGCAGTGGATGCTGGGAAACGAATTTCAGTCGTTTCGTAATTAATTGTGCGTACGCGTTTTTCGTAAACGACTCGTTTTTCGCCGCGGTCGAGTACGTTTTCAGGCGTTTGGATTTCTATTGTGTTTATAGAGTCATTTTTTATACGGTTTTAACCGGAAAAAATGTGTCATCGGCTATATTATATAACGCGTTATTATTTATTTTACCGCGGTTTTGTTGTAATTTACCGTTATTTTTTTTTATCGTTTTCTTCTCCGCATTCGCGCACTCGTACTGCCACACATTGCGATCACAACAAAGTCCGACACAATATTTCACTACGATTGTCCGTTGTTGTTATCGGTCGGTCGTACGTTGTGTATAATATACAGTAAGCAGCGACACGT
Source organism: Slavum lentiscoides (assembly GCA_032441835.1). Lineage (NCBI taxonomy): Eukaryota > Metazoa > Arthropoda > Insecta > Hemiptera > Aphididae > Slavum > Slavum lentiscoides. The sequence continues at coordinate 22,024,706 of CM063710.1, read as the reverse complement.
GTCCTGATAAAACAATACATTACAGTCGGTTTGCCGCGGCGCGCGCACAGGTGCTGCACTTTGTGTGCGCGTGTGTGTGTGTGCGTGTAATGACGACGATGAGGCGACACCCGTTTTCGGACGGTTGTCGCCGCCGCGTAGTTTGGCCGGTCACCAAGTCGCGTGTTGTGTGCGTGCGTGCGCGCGCGCGCAACAGAGAATCGCCGGCCGACAAAAAGATCCGACAGCGGCAGAGAGCAGTCCGACGCCGACGTCCGTCAGACGCGCGCGCGCATTATTTACCGTGTTGTGCGCCCAGCGACGTACTTCCCGCCGCCGCGGTTCGTGTTGTGCGTGCAAGTGTTTTACGGGCTTCCCTCCCTCCCTTCCTTCCGTAATCCGCGACCAGACAAGAACGCGCGGTCGTTTCGCCGCCCTGCGAGGGGCGGTTTTTTTGTCTACTCGGCGGCCACCTCGTCGTCGTCGTCGTTGTTATTATTATAGACCGAGGCGAGTAAAAAAAAGTTCAAAAAATATGGGAAAAACGGGCTTTTGGTCGAGCAGCAGTAGCAGCAGCGCGGCGGACAGTGGTGGTAGTAGTAGCACGGACAGCAACAGCGACGCGTCCGACTCTTCGTCGACCGACGATACGGGCGGCGGTGGCGCGGCCGATTCGGACGGCGTCGGGTCGTCGTCGTCGGATTCGTCGCCGGGACGGTTGAGCCGGTGGAGCCGGAAAATCCGGTCGTTCCGACACAAGAAATCGTCGGTGTCGTCGTCCAAACCTCACCACCATCACCACCGTCACCGTCATCGGCACCACCGTCGCAGACATTCGACTGCGCCGGGTGCCTCCGTCGACGAGTCGTGTCCACGGTGTAACGGTGCTGCAGGTACGTCTTCGACTGTTGCTGCGGCGGCGGCGGCGGCGCAGAGGAAAGCGACTCGGGGAGAGGAAGGAGCACCCACCTGCGCAAATAATCGCTTGACCAAACGCGCGCTTCTTACGTCAATTATTAATATAATACGTGCGCATTTTGCTTTTATACACGTATTGGAGACTGTAATTTCTGTTTCAAAAAAAAAAAAAAAACGATATGTACTCGCCAGATTTTGTGCGAGTTCAGAATATGAGTTTCGCGGGGTTTTAGAAATCGTGTAGTAGTAGAAGTTGGCAGTGATTTATTATAGGCTTTGCACCAGAATGATTTATTCGGGTTATGGTTTCGGGTGCTTAAAAGAAAATTAGGTGTTGTGATTTCAGGTTTTTTCATTTTGAAAAACATGGGTTTCGTTTAGCCGATATATTTTTATTCGGGTTATGGGTTATTTAAAATCGAGTGACACATCAGATTTGTTGTGCGTAAAGTGCCAAATTTGATCAACAAGCAAATATAAAGCTATACAATCAATTTTTCAGTACTAATACAGTAAATACACACATAATACTATTAAATTTTAACAACAAAATAATAATTATTAAATTTAATTTAATTAATTATTGAAGAAAATTTGGTTTTGAATGAATACAGTTATTATAGATTATAATATTCCTTATAATTTGGATGCATTGAATATATTTAATTTTTAAAAATAAGTACAATCAACAAGTTAAAATTATGATAGTTACACAGTGGACATACTGTACCGCATTGACTACATCAAAACAATTATAGATCAATTGTTATCACTTGTCATCCGAAACCCGTTACACACAGTGTACCCAATTATGAAAAACTGAATTCTACGTGAAATATACCTACGAATTCATATGCCGCTCGAAAATCTCGAAAATGTAAAATTGTTTGTTTACGGGTTATGGGTTAAAACCGGAATTCAATTTCGGTTTTGGGCGTATCGGGTTAGACGTCATCAAAATCAATCGGTTTATATGGGTTTACGGTTTTCATAATTTAATCGGGTTTTTTAAGGGTTTTGGTTATACGTGCTAAACGGGTGCAAAGCCTTGATTATAGGTGTGTAGACAAATATCTCGCAAATTATTTTAAACCGAACCAGTTCGAGATGAAATATATTTATAGTATATGTATAGTGTACTACTAAGTATATGAAAAAATATGTAATTCTCGAGATTTTAACATTTTGTTAATAATATATACTCGTTTATAGAATGTTTGTAAAATACTATACGATGACGTTATAGTTGTGTTCTTGTAAAGCGGTGCAGTGCATGGGAAGTTATGAGTTAACGACAATTTTAACGCGTCGAAAAGTTTACGTCTAGTCGCGTTATTTTTTTTTTTTTTGATGTCTGTACCCCCAAACGTTTTACCAGAAGGAGTGTTCCGATCTTTATACCCGGTTTCCGGTAGCAGATTGCATCTACTTGGTACATTAAAGACGTCATTTTTTCGATTTTCTCAAAAACGCCGAAAAAACAAACTAAAAAACTATCGAAAAATTACATAAAAACGCGATTTCGTCATTTCTTCGCGATTTCGAAACTGTCGGTTATAGAAACTCGAGATATCCACCAAAATATATGTAACACTATATATATATGTAATATTATATAGAGTGGAAAACATTTTTTTTCTTCCGATTTCGGGCTAATTTATATAGCGATTATAGATTTTGTGGTATTTAATTCGTAAAAGAGGTGTAATTTTTTTTTGTGTTAATACTTGAAAATTTAATACGACGTCAGACGTACGTTACTTCGAGACTATGGTACTCAAAAAAAAAAAAAATCTTGGGAAATCGTTTTTCAAAGCGTATTTGATTTTTTGTGCAAAATTACGCGTTATTAATAATATTACACACCGAAGCACCGCTCAGAATCGTTTTATCGACAGCAACGATTGCTTTCAAATTTCGTAACGATTCGCGACGTCCACAACGCTCCGTCACCCTTTTTTTTCTTCTTCCATACTTTTGCGTGAATGTCACAAAACCAAACGGGGTTCGCGTGTCGGGTGACAACTTATAATAATATGTAACATAACGACTATATCGTTTTATTTCGGTTTTTATAAGTTTTTCGGTGCTGCGCTTACCTATTACAAATCCGCGCGACGTTCCGATTATTGTGTATTCACGTAGTCTCACAGTTTCTCAACAGAGATCTGCAATAGATGCGAGAAGTGTCTTTATTATTTTTCCGCGCCTTTCTCAACGGTCCAAAAAGAATCTTTCGGTTAACGAATCGCCGTCACTGTGCAGCGTTTATTATTAATATCTTTGTTTATAATATTATTTATTACGAATATATCGTTTTTTTTTGCTCGTCGTGTTGACGCGTATATATGTGTATACGATATAATAAAGTCTTCCGATCCGACGAAGTGTCGGACCGTTTCATTGAGAACATAAGGCTTGACCTTCGCAAAAACACTAAAAATAATAGTTTACATTAGCGTGAATTCGTATGAATGTGGAGGAATTTCAGATTCGCGCGCGTGTATATTTATATGACATGTGCTGCAGTGTGTGTGGTGTATTTAGAAAAGTTTCGAATCGCCGCTTCGCTCGGAATCTCGAAATCCGTTGGACGTTTTTATTGCGAATTATTTATATGGTTATACGTATATATTCTTATTTTTTTTTTTACATATCCCTCCATAATTTCTCTGACCTATCGCCGCGAGTAGTTGTGTAATATTCGTTTTTCTGCAGTTGAGCGTATGAAAAATCGTTTTTTTTTTTTATCTCGAACTCGGTCTTGTATTCGACGTATTCAGACGCGTAGTGTGCTGTACGTAACAGCGGCGGAAAACGTCGTTCAAACGGATTGTCTTATATATATTTTTTTTTACTCAAATGTCTCATTTTTCTTTTTTAAATGTGACGCATTCGTTATTTCCGGTCGAATACGTCGCGCCGTATTATTATTATAATATCGTGTACGCGAAAAAATAATAGTAAATTCGCAATTTTTCGAAGAACGTGTTGTAATACATGCGATGGAATCGATCTGTTTCTGTATTATTACAGGTACACGAAATCACTCGAGTGCGCGTTGCTGCAATTGTATGTGTATTGGCCGTGTACCGCGCGTGTTTTACTTATAAAATATCAGAAAAGAAAAAGTAAATAAAAGAATAGCAGTGATACGCGAAAGAAATTGAAAAAAAAAATAAAAAAACTTTAAATTAATACTCGCAATAGAGTAATAAATTTGTAAATAATAGTAATAATAGTATGTAATAAATTTGCAAATAATAATAATAATATGTATACGATATATGGTGTGAGAATGCGTTCAGTCGAGGCAGAGAGTGTTATAATAAATAAAGAAATATTATAAAATATTGTAAGAAATATCGCATGTTTTTTTCGCATAATACATGACTTTTTATCGAAACCGCGGTAGCAAAAAACACAAATTTAACTCTTCCTATGTATATTTTTTCTTTATTTTTCATAATTACTCTTTGGCTTGATTTCTTCGTAGTGTGTATATATTGTATATTTTATGTACACGAATTTAATAATCAATTAATATCGAATATGTTTTGATCGTTTCTCTAATTAAATGACGATCGGTGCCAACATTGCGCGTCTCTCTGCAGCGACTGCTACTCTGTTCACATCGTTGGCGATCGCTCTCGTTCGTCGGTATATAATATTTTTTTAATGGTCGCGTGTAGTAATCGGGCTCGGACAGATAGAGATGTTTTTCACGTATATATATACGTGTATATTATATATACACACACACACACACACACACACACGAGTACGTTTTTGTCTACCAAACCGAATCGTCTTAGTTTTTACGTAGAGAAAAAAAAAACATTTTTCGCATAAGATTTAAATATAATACGTGTTTCGAATACGTTAAAAATATTGCGCGTGTATGCGAATTCAAAATTGATTCAATGTGTTTTTCCGCGCGGCAGAGAAAATGCGTACAATATGTTTTGTCGGAGCGATTGTAAAAACCATATCAGCCCCTCCTCGAACGGATTTATTGTTGTACGTATAAAATCTGCATGCCGCGTATATATTAACTCCGTCATGACCTGCAGTGTATCGCCCGTTTTGTTTGCCACACTACATAATATGTCCTGTATTTATTCTACGCATATAATAATTATTATATAAATAATAATGCGCAGCATATATATATATATATATTTTATAATAAATTCGACCGAAACGGTGTCCAAATAAGCTATTTGTTTGTTTAGGACCACTTTCTCGCGCCACAATCGCCGTCACTGCTGTGCAGCACGCGTACAGTGTCGTCAGCAGCTATTATTATAACTTCACGTCTCCGATATACGAGTTGCTGCGGTTGTCTGTTTAATCCTTCGGGGAATACGCTTCTCCGTGCCTTTCAGATAAATGTATATTATATTAAATGCACGTATTACGTGTGTGTAATCCTGCACAGCTCCGGACGCGACGACTACTTCTCTCCTCTTCATCTCGATAAACCGTTAAACGTCCTCCTCTATAATTACATTATATATATATATAAAAGCCAAACGATTCGTCGCGTGTGTGTGTCTTTGCGCGCAAACTCTTCGTCGACTTATGTTCACGTGTTTTTTCTCTTCAACCCGTCCCTTCAAAAGTGGTATATTTTTCTCATAACGCTATTATAGACCGTAATTAGAAATTAAAAAAAAAAATTCGCGCGCAATCAAATCGATTTGTCGAGGTTACTATATTATACGTGTATTTGCAGATTATTATTATTATCGTTCGCGACGAAAAGTTCTTTTACATATTATTATTATTGTATATGCGCGTGCCACGCGTCCGCATTTAATAATAATTGATTTTAAATTGTCAGTTTTCGATGGGTAGTGGTGGACGTAATAAGACACACGATATATTATATTATTCGACGAGGAAGAGAAAGTGTTTTTCGTAACGGCGGGGTCGACGGAGTTATAGTGGAGGCGTATATATTGTGTTTTGTCCTTTTCATTAGTGTATGAATAAAAAAAAAAAAAAAATACGTATCGCGTATATAATGTATGAGATGCCCTCGCTGGAAAACCGCCTTCGTTCGACCAGAACGATACTCGTTTTGATAGTATTTGCTAGCAAACGATTAAATTTGATCGTAAATATTATTATAACCTTTGCTTGTCGCTTGGCGCTCGTTTTGTCCGCGTATATAAAGTACGCGCACGTTTTTTTCCCTCCTTCAACACGGGGTGATTAATTTTTGTTTCTTCGATTTACCACAACAATTTACTAAAATATTTCTCCGTTCAACACTCGTTATTGTATCTAATAAGTTTCTATGACTCTCAAGTCGACCATTTTTTTTTTTGCACATTTTCGACCATCGCAGCTATACTCAATATTGTCCCCTGTCTCCTAATACGTTGAATACCATTAACTGTATAGGAAATTGTATAGCTGGTAATCGAATAAGCGATACAGTATAAATGTCGAGGAAAAATATTCAGTAAGCTTATATTTATTGACACCTGCAGGCTCTGTAATCGAATGAAAAAATAGACCAAAGTGTATTGAGCTCGCGATTCTTCGAAACGATGCTGTCGTTTAAAGAGCGAACCGCCGCACGTAATATGGATTAAAAAATCTCACGCATTTGTTAGGACCATATTGTATATTTTTTAATCTTTTTTTTCAAATTAAAAAATCAATGTAAATGCAAAAAAAAGAAGCCGACACCGCGGATCACCCGCTGCAGACGTATAAGTCCACTCTGTTATATGAATGTCGTTTGTCGAATATGGACGCGTTCTGAGATCCGCGCGAACATCTATCATCAAAGATTAATAGTTTTTATTATATAAATCTTCGAGTTGTGCCGTCTAAGAACGTGAACAATGCGTGTAATGGATTAACGCGGTATACGTATGAGAAACGTTACAATACACATGACGTTGTTTCTGTAATATTGTATTATATAAAATAATAATGATGATCGAATGGCATACAGCAGCCGGCTGTAATAAAACAACGCCTTAAAATTTATGCAACGTTCGGAAACGACGATTTTCAGTAATATATTGCGCAACTATTATTATTTTATATACGTATATTGATTAAAAAAATTGTCGCTTATTGAATACACGAATTTTATTATAATAAACGCGACGAGATCGAATATGATATTCTTTTTAAAAAAATCAAACGTATTTCGCCGTAGGTTTTATAGCTGGTCTGCTCGGGATGATCGCGTCTTCTTATTTGATTGATAACTTCACGAGTACGTGAACTTTATTTTTTTTTTTACACTATACTCGTTATGCTGAACGTTGAAATTCGGTTTAACCGGTTCAAATCGTTTTTAAACTATTAATAACGGTTACAGATGAAATTCGTACAAGAATGCGTCGCGATTAAATGAAAAGAAATAATATCGTTGTATTTTTATTATATTATGAGCGGGGTAAACGCCGTGTTTTCTTTTAAGGTGACCGTTGTAATAAACGTGGTTTAATGGTAAGACGCGATTGATTTCGCGCCAAAACGGATCGTTTTCAACTGGCTATAATTATAGTTCTCAATAGCTATGCGATTGGGGAGAAAAATTGAAAATTATCGAAATACCGCCAATATTTATTCCGTCGGCGATTATAATATTATTGTAAAAATACGAAAGTAATTCTCGTCGGAAACCTTAAGGTTAGGTTAATAATAATAATAATTATTATGATAGACCGAGTGTATCGTAGCGAAAACGCGTATAAAATGTCTCGAAATCGGCCGTTGTATATAACACCCGATGATAAATAAAAGGAACTTCGCGTCACAGAGACCAGCTGTTGGCACCGTTCGGTATATCTGCAGTTCCATAAAGAACATTTTTTTTTTGTTTTCCGCTTTAACGCCGCCGCCGTATGTATCGTCGTAAATATGAGCGTTTTATGAGATAATACTGCGCATTATTATAATATTATATCGTCATTATTTTAATATCATTACGCGTATTATTTATATTGTATTTCACGTGTGGTATTCGAAGTTGACCGCCGTATAATTTTTTGAGCGCGCGCCGTAGTACGCTGTAGTTATAACGCGGCGTGTATATTTTATAACGTCACGCTGTTGTTGCACTCGGATGTATACAGTATTTTATATACTATTTTAGCAGTAAACGTTTTATTTATATAAAGGGGAATCGGTCGATAAAAAACAAAAAGTCTACACGCCAACGCCTCGCAGCCAACGACCGTAATCGTCGTCGTGTACAATATATATACATGACAAATCGTTCTGGATGTTTTTATAAAATTCGAGTGTATATTAATTTCAAAATATAGGTAATCGTTTAAAAAAAAAAAAAAAAACGAAACGAAACACTCTTCGCCTCAGCTTCCCGGCGAGTTTGTTCTCGAAAAAAATTTCGTTCGGTATTGATATTTTAGATGGTATCCTTATAATGATACAGATACCTGCTGCAGCAGACCGCGATGTAAATTGAACGTTCGGCAAATCGTGTGTGTTGAAATCTGTACGCGCGAATAAATACTAATATGTAAGTAGCTATTATTGGGAAAATGTTTTCTCTCGGCTGTAGTATTCCACGCGTCCAATCGCTATATTTTTTTAACGAATTTTCAAAACGTTAAAAGGTATATACGCCATTAAAACAATAATCTCATCGATTATGAACAGCCGAGTGCGAATAAATATCGTCCTGATAAAATGCGCGCGTATGTCGGTTTTTAATTTTATAATACACAGCGCGGGCGCCGCGTGTATATGAGTATAATATTATAATATATCGTGTACTCGACGTCATCGTAAAGCAATTCAAGCGATTCGAGTATATTGATTTTCAAGTGTGAGCAGAGTTGAAAACTGAACATTAACATAATATAGTATATTAATAAGCGTTGTTTCTGGATGGTAAAAAAAAAAATTATCCTTCCGGGGCAAGTATCTAGTTTTTTTCTACGCGTTGCAATTTTTTTTTTTATATAAACATATACGTGCTCGCCGATAGACAGAGTGGTGCGAGACTGTTACGTACCTTATATATATACTATGTCGGTTTTTCTTTTGTGTAAATTATTTAATAATAATAAAAAAAAACCGTACGACTTAACTACGCAGTCGTAGCAAAAATAATATGTGACATATTTGTGTATAGCCACTCGAGACAACCAATTTTCCGTCATCTAACCTTTGCCTAGAAAAAAAAACCGTTATCGTCGTCTGTTCTCAGTCAGAGTAACGAAGTAGGTTACTATGAGGCTCTGCAGTGGTGGCGTGTGTGTTTACAATAATGTTCGATTTTCTGTACTATACGCTATACACATTTACCATTAATTTCAATATTAGAAATTCGTTAATTTCGGCGAGTTTGCGCGTTTATCCAACGTCAACATTTTCAACGGTCAATAGTGTTTTTCCCGTTTTCTCAAAAATCCGGTGAATTTTGATGGATGTCAAATATCATCACTTGATCGGGTACCGTTGTATTATTTTTATATTTTAATGGCATTGTCATCGGTAGAAACTGTGTGTATTGTTTTTGAAATTCCACTCGTTTCAGCAGTCGTGACAAACGATATATATTTTTTTTTATATATGTAAAGCGCTTGAAATACAAACATTTCACTATTGTCCGAAACGAATATGGTAACGAATTTTTACCAGGTTTTTTTTAGTAGGTTTTTTTTATTTAAACGTATCAGCCGTAGCTAGTGTACGATGATTCGCTGTCGGGGAAAGTTCAGCGGGTACAGTTGATACGCATGTGTGGACGTCGTCTCGGCTCTTTCTCGTACTAAAACCACCGCGCGTTGTCCGCGCACAAAATACGCGAAAAACGTTATGTAAAAAACCGATTCGCTGAGAATCGAAAATAATTTGAAAAAAAAAAAGAAACCTAGAGAAATGTGTCTCGCGCGTTAAATGTGTTAAATATCAAATATGTACACTGCTGTGCACAATATTATTATTCCAGACTCCGGTGTCGGGTTACTCGCCTCCTCTGTACGCTTCTTATAATCTATATATTATAATTATCCGCACGGAAGGCCGCGCGCGTAGACGGATTAATAAATAATAATCTTATCTGTGGGAGCTGTTTTTTAATAATCGGGAGAGAATGTCGCGCGATTCGTATTGTTCGGTGTATAATAAATATGTGTCCTGTGCGCAAGGTTTTTCTCTCTCGACCTTCGTACACTTCGAACGAGCGACGAAGACACATTGTGTTCGATTCTTCGAGCCGAATCCGTTTTTAATAACCCGACATCAATCATATTTTTCCCCCGGTCATGTCCTTTCCACTGCAGGCGTTGCAGCGCGGTCGATCGTTTAAAAGTGTCAAAAGTGTGGTCCGCCGCGACGTGTATAGGAGTCGCGCATAAAATATCTGTTTTATTCATAATGTCTTGTGTACGTTTTCGCCAAAGATGATTTCGTTTTATATTTATAAAAAAAAATATATATACGCGTCGTTTTGAACGGTTTCGTAAAACTTAGCGCGTGCCATTTATTTTAATATATTATTATCGACGTTTTTTTCATTATACGTTGCCTACCTATCTACATACGTAACAACAGTATAAATGTGTACGTTATATAAAACCGCACAAATCATTATGTAAGTACGGACCTTTATTTTACCCCGAACGCGTATTAGTATACAGTAGCTATTTTTCCGCTCGACGATATGTACACATAATATATAATACGATTTTGAAACCAATATAAATATGTGCTTAAAATAATTGTAATAATTATTATATACGCGATGAACGCGCGCGCGGTCGATTAATTGTTTTTCCGAAATAATTTATTCATACGAGTGTATTATAAGGCATTGAGGACTAAAAATGCCAGACTTTTCAGCATATTTCTATTATATTAATACGGTGTAACGTTGTATGCGTGAAATATATTATTACGTTTAAAAACGTCAAAAAATGATTCGTTACGTTAAAAAAAAATTTAAAAAATTCTCGCGTGTCAGTTCGTCGAATAATATTGGTACAAAATTAAAGTAATCGATTTGTTTTTTTTTTTTATACATATATATACACTAAATGTTTATATATTTTATATAGAAGTGATGGAATGATAATACATTTGATAACGAGGTTTTAACCGTATTATTGATTTAACATTTTGTTACTGCAGTTGATGCTGCAGATTCTATTTTTTTCTATCGGTTTTGTTTTGTTCAAAGAATTTTCTGTAGAATGATTATATCTGTTTGAAATTCAAATAAATTGTTTATTTTTTTTATCAAACGACGATAACGGGAGAATAGAATATGAATGAATGGTGAATGATAACGTGACTCATTTATGATTCATTGTGTTATGGTGCTTCGGTTAAAATCTAACTTATTATTAATATTATACTATTAAACGGTATTATTTAGTTATTAGATTTTACAAGTTGAATTTGTGAGTATGGACGACGCGAAAATTATAAGGGTTCAGATTTATATACATATATAATATGCGTGCATTATGTAAGCGTTTGAAATATTTCCGAAGAAAACCTCGGAAAAAAACCCTATGGAATATATTATAATTAAATTAATTTTTCGTTTTATACGATTATAATTTTATTAAAAATTGACATAATACAATATAATATACAAAAAAAGAAATTAAATTTTGGATTGACCGAGTTAACTAAAATGTATTTAATTTTAACGGTTGTAACCGTTAAAAATAAAACCTCCAAATTTATCCGAGTTTTTAATCAATTTGCTTATATCCTTGTTTTTTAAACGGTTAATTACTATTAATTATTTATTATATGTATTCCGTCTCTATATTATTATGTAAAACTATAATTATATAATAAATACGACGAATAGAAAGAAATATTATACGTTTAAACACGTTTTTTTTTTTTTTTTTTACAAAACACGACGCGTGTTTCCCTATATAATAATTACTATATATATAATACTAATAATGGAAATTAATTTTTCTATACCGAGAACTCGTGGGCGAGTGTGATTATAATATTGTATATAGTATTTTATGTTTTTTTAAATAGTTTTACACGAGCGATTTTCCTCTATTTCTCATTGCGCCGTGCGTATCGGTTTACGGAGAATAAGTCGCGCGTTTTTTTTTTTTTTTAACGCGCTTATATTTCATGAAATATTTGTATATAGCACAATATAATATGTGAGTAATAATAATATGACTTACCTTACATAATATATTGTCAACGACGAATAATTGTTTTAATGTTTTAATAAATTGTTTAATGGAATAGGAATTTTGTAATACTATCCTGCTCGTTCTGGTAGTACACACGCCTCTGCTGTCGCGTAATTTCCTAACACGTAGCTCGCATTAATAAACGAAATTATTAATGAACGATTATATTAACATATGGTGGAATTCAGTAATCTCGTTGAATTTTATTTACTAGAAATTCAAAAACACTTGACATATTGATAGTGTCGAGGAATCGACTTAAATTTTTTTTTTTTTGATATATACGATTAAAAATTATTTTGGATGGGTTGTTGCTAAAAATGTATTGAGCAAATATTTCGTAATGTAAATTTTGTGCCTAAAATATTGTGCACTTGGGAGTTTGTCCCGAACGGACATTTTCTAGTTAAAACGGGATGGAATTGTAATGCAGTCAGAAGTATGCGTGACGTGATGACATGTAGATATAGATTTTATATGTCATTTTTTTAAATTTTGCAATTCAGAATAGATGTATGAAATGTCCAGCAAACCAAAAAAAACGGATATACCTACTATTGTCCTAAGCGTTTTTTAATAAAATGTATTTTTTTTTTTTGTGTTCGAAACTCTGTAAAAGATGGACACCAAAAACGCTTTCGATTCTCAGAGTAAATAATTAACGAACAGTTACGTTACGCAGTAGTAGCGAGGCGTAGATTTTTTTTTTTTGTCATCACCCCCTAGAAAAAATTTATTAAATACGCCACTGTAGCTCTGTATTCGTATATAATTATTATTGTTCGGCCGATGACTGTTTAAGTCGCGTGTGATGTGCGGAAATAAGCGTAGTGTAACCCGTTTATAAATAAATAAATATATATATATATATATATATATATATATATATATATATATATATATATACACACACACATTTTATAGTATTATATTATTAATAATAATACGACTCGTACACACGCGCGCATTCGCATTAAAACGTACTCGGCTGTGTTTACTCGAGGCGCTTTCGAATAATCACGGGGTTTTTTTTTATATATAATTGAGCGTGCGCTTTTTTTTTACCATTAAATTAACATAAGTCCTCGTACCTTTATATGTCATTGCCCCGGCGGCACCCCCTTCGAGCAATACACACAGATTTTATCGGTTAAATATGCGCAGCCGACGTGTTCCGCCGCTATTCAAATGTCATTCGAATTTTTCTCCGACATACCCCTTCATTTATATATATATATAATATATATATGTATAATGACTAACGGATTCAATTTTTTTTTTCGTTTACTAAGCTTGGAACACAAACACGCGACGAAGAACGGAATCCCGCGATTAACGCCGTGTTGCACGGGTTTTAAGTTAATACGTTTCGAAACGGCCAATATAAGTACGAGCTCCGACGAACATCTAATGTTTACACGGGCGTATTTCGTTTACGATTATAATAATTTCGAAATTTTACTGTTTTTAGTAGCGATTTCCTCCTGCAATGCGGGTATATAATAAACCGGTTAGGTTAATATAATAAAAATATCATGTAATTATCGCACGTCTTCGTTTTTTTCCTCCATTTGATTTTGCCCGCATCAATAACAGGGACATTATAAAAATATTTTATAATATATTTGTTAATATCGCTGCTTATAATAGACATCATTCGCTATCGTGTATATAAAGTATACTGAGTCATCGAAAAGTTAAATTGTCGTTCAATGTGTTTCCGTAGAAAAAAAAATATATAGTCTAATAAATTGATAATGCTCTATATAATCAATACGTTTTTTTTTTATCTGTTTTTAATCCTGCATGTAAATAAATATTAATCAAAGTGGTTTGAAATAACGTAATTTTCCACAAAAATTTCAAATACTTTGTCGAAAAACTTAAAAATGTTTATAAAAGAAAATTGTGTAGGATTTTCAAGATTTTTTTAAATATAGTTGAGAATAGTAACGTACGTCTAATATTGTATTAAATTTTTAAGCGTTAAAACCAAAAATTACAACTCTTATTGAATTAAATACTCCAAAAATCTATAATCGCTATAAATAGCTTAAAATTGAAAGACATTTTTTGAAAAAAAATTTTCTGACTGTTGAAAAAAATAATTGAGAAAATCGAAAAATGACTTCTCTAAAAAAAAAACCGACTATGTAGATGCAATTCGCTACCGGAAACAAGACTGTAACGGTCGGAGCACTCCTTCTGGTTATATTTTTGGGTACACGCATCATTGTAAAATCAATATACATTCCTCGCTCCGCTCAGAATCTAAAAGAAGAAAAATGTGACCATCTTCGATAAAGTTATTATTTTAATAGTACATGAAAGTTGGATGGTTAGCAGGCCAGGCCGATACCGTTTATGTATTATTATACTCGCCTCTTTCACGCGTTATCCAATCACTGTGTAATCGACTACTTGGAATACAATATGTAGTTAGGAATAATAACAATGTAATTTATGTATTTAGAACGAATTATATATGTACCTGTATACTTATCGTGCTCTATAACTACGCGTTGTAATGTAGTGATATTCGTGTCCTTGTTTTAAAGACGCATTGCGTGTTTTGATTTCCTCGAAGTCGTCTAAAAATGTTACAAACAATAATCGTTAATCGTATTCAACGCGTTATACGCGGTGTATTTTCACTAATAATTATAATTTGTACAAAATATACAGTTTTGTGCAACGTATTAATTGGTAATGGTATACGACATTCTTCTGTATTCAAAATAATTCACAGCGACGTCGCCACAACACGCGTGTTCTGTTGTTATTTTTGTATAAATCGTCTCCGGGGATTTGAAAAGAAAAAAAAATTTTAATTCTTACACTCCAAAGTCGCCGTCTTCCGTCTTAGGGTCTAAAGTTTTTATTTTTTTCGAACTGCGCGTTCATGACAGTGGTGGTTATAAGGGGGCGTTAAGTGGATTGCCCCCCATGGGATTTGATATTTTTAAATTTAGTATAACTCCTCTGACTTAACAGCACCGACTTGTGTCATATAAGTTGGTCCAATTATGTTATGGTTATGCTCCATTTTCGCCCCCCCCCCTTGAACATCATGTATAAGGCTGAATTAGTGCTCGACCGACGATCAGCGCATACGGTACGCGCTGATCATCGGTCGTGGTCGAGCGTTTAGTGCTTAGCTGACGACAAACTCGGTCGGTCGTGTACACTGAAAACGTGTAAACGAGTGTACAACGAGAAAAGATGAATAGGTTACGTTAATAGGTCTTACGTTCATTTCATTTCATTGAAGTACACGAAATAATAATATTATTAATAATAATAATAAAAAAAATAAATAATAAAGATTTGCATACGCGCGCGTACGGTCGGTCGCTCGGTCAGCGTCAAACTAAACACCCGCATACCGACATTGTGCGTCAGCCGACCGTAATAAAACGGGAAAAGAAAGTAGTCACCAGATAGCGCTACGACACAACATAAAGGGCGTGGCAGAAAGGCGCATATAAATAGCGGTCCGAAACCATTGAACAGCTCAGTGTAGTCACAGCGGTCAGTTGCGAACAACGTAGTTCGCGTCTGACTGCGGTGTTCGAGACTGACCGCTATTTATGAAAATTCGGGAAATATTTTGATTTCTATACGTTTAACGTCGAGTGCTCGGTTCATTTTTCGTGTAGTTTTTTTTTTTTGATGTCTGTTAATTACACGAGTGCTACAAACCGTAGTCAAATTATTATTATATTAAACGATAAAATAATAACAATATATATACTCGTCAAACAATCGTCGCAAACCGTCCAAATCGATAGAAATATTCCTTAGCACGTAGTACACTGCCGCAGGGCAATCGAGTAACAATTTTCGAACACATTGTATTTGACGTGTTCGGGCGGTGCAGTCTTATTCGAAAGACCTAAAAACGTTCGGTGTGTTCGCGCGTGTACAGTCCGAACGCGTTTTCTTAATATAATCGTTTTTTTTTTCTTTTTAATAAAATCATTACGTATTTTTATCCGTCTGTACCGCGGAGACTTCCGAAAACGTCCTGGTAATATTATTGTCGTAATGTCGACGCATTCTCCACCATTTCGATACGTATAAATTTATATTTTTTAGCGCTTCCGTCTTGCTGCGCAACAGCATCGGTATTTTTTTTCTCTCTCGTCGTTGTCCGTGCATATACGTGGTGTGTAAAACGCGTTTGGACCGTCGACGACTACTGTGGTGCAATACAACCTACGCGATATTAGAAGAAAAAAGCAAAATTGGAATAGAATTCTTTCGAAACGAAATTGTCCTCCTGCACGTATAATACGTACAAGACACTCTCCTCGTTGCATTTTTGTACCCGTTTATTATAATTTCATCGCACGAGGCGTCCAATATGTTATTATAAGCAAATACACAATATCGGGCGTTTTTATAGCGGTATTAGTGTACGTCGTTTTTCCTCGTGTGTTTTGTGCACGAGAAAAAAAAACTATTGACGCGATGACCTCCATCAATATATATTGTTGTGTGTGCATCGTACGGATTTTTCACGCTTTTCGTCGTCGACGCGTCGTAGATTAGGTTTAGTCGCGAAATTTATTATGAGTTCACGGGACGAGGGAAAAAAAAAAATGAAATAAAAGCAATTTATTCTGTTTCAAACTGGGTCGCGCCCGCGCGTATATTGTTTTATACTCGGACGAGACGAACTTCCGCCGCGTGGCGAAAATAATCCGATTTAAGGGCGGAGGAGTAGGTTCGGGGAAAAAAAACAGGTGTGTGTGTGCCGCTGCGGGGAGGTTTATTATATTATATAATGAGAGTTCCTTTATAGTTTTTGTATTATTATTATTCGGCTTCCGTAAACGATTGGAAAAGTTTTCGGCCGCGAAAACTTCAACTTCGCCGCACTCTGTCCTCCGTGCAGTTGGAGCGGCCGTGGAAGGTACACGTAATATATCCTTCTCCTGCATCCGCCATCATCATCCTGCCGTGTTGATAATAAAATACGATATAAAAGAGCTGTGAATCCTCTTTCGTACCATATATATTTTATAATGTATTAAACTATATATATATATATAGCACTCGGAGGATTATGTTTGAGATGATATTGCAATTGCCAAATTTTTTTTTCTATTTCTATAATATGTGTTCGTAGTAAAATTCGTTTCGTATACAAATTGATATCTAAAAAAAAAAAAGGTAGTGTTGTGGATGTAGCTTGAGTACGAATTATTTGGATTTTAGAGTTTTGTTATTACAGTAAAATTCGGAAAGCAATTATGCGATAATAATCGTTGCGTTCGATAAAACGATTCTGAACTTCGGTGTAATATTATTTATTATTATTATATATAATATTAATATAGTGTGTATAGTATGTACGTAATTTAGTATTTGTAGAGTTTTTTTTTTTAGACGCTTTTGAGAAAATCGAAAAATGACCTCTCTAAATTACCAACTATAGATGCGATTTGCTGCTACCGGAAATAATAACTATGACTGTGCAAATATCGGAGCATTCTCCTTCTGGTGGAATTTTCGATTAAACACATGGAAAAAAAAACACATCGTTGTAATAATAACAATACATTCGAACAGAATCTAAAAATATTTAACGCGTTTTTTTCGGGGTACTCTTTCAGTGTCATTTCACGTTTTTCATTTGTCTATATTACACACGCTTAATGAACGTTTCTACGAAAATATTTATATCGTTTATTTAGTGTAAATAATACGACGGCAGACGTCCTGAACTTTTTTTTTTTAGCGAAATTTTTAATTTTTTTTCAATCAAAATCAATTTTACTACATCATCGAGTCCCGCAATAATAACTATTTACTATAATAGTGTTATAAATTACCGTGGTGGAGTGATAGTTTCTTCAGTTATCTCCGGCCGGTGTATTATATATATATTATCCCGTTTACGCGCTCTATCGTAGTATAAATAAAATACAATATATTGTCGACATAATATATATATATAAGCGAGAATTCTCGATCCGCTGTCCACGTATGTCTATTACTGAAAAAACTTATATACAGCTATTATTACCGTATATATATATATATATATATATATATATATATAAAAGAATTGTGTGTACACTTAACGGATCGGTTTTTATACGTTTGCTCATTTCTTTTTCAGAAGCCGCCGGAGGCGAATGCGCAGATAACGCCGCCGCGTCTTCGATCGGCAACAACTCGCCGGTGACCAAAAGACGTGTTTTCAGCGGGTACGTATAATTTATAATATTATTGTTGCGTAGTAGTAGTACCCAGTGAGTTATACGCGATTTTCCAACTCTGTACATGTACAATTGACCATAAAACTTGTTGTCTTCTTATTCGTCTCGTTGTTCCCGTCTTCTCGCGTCCGTATATATTTATATTATGTATTTGTGGCGAAGGCTCGACCGGTGTGCCACTGCAGTGTGTGTAGACTCCAGTCGAGTCGTGTATTGTCGCGCGTATGCGCATTTACAGAGACTGAAAGAATGTCGTTGTTCGTATAGAAAAACGAGCGAGTGCGGGGTCTGCAGCGAGAGACGTTTTTGCGTTTCCTCTGTGCTTATATTGTGATCCGGTTTCCCGACCTATTGGTATAGTATTGTCGTTATACGTTAAGAAGAGTTGGACCTCCTCGCACGCAGAAAACGTTTTGATAAATAAAAATATTTTTTAGAAAAAAAGAAACGGACTTCAAAAAATGCACTGAAAATTACGAAATAATCAATGGCGCCGAATTTCAAACGAAATTACACTGGAGAAATGCATTTTGTATTAATCTAATATTGCAATAAATCTGCAATATATTAATAAAATGTAATTTTGTTTGAAATTCAGCGCCGATTTCAAAAATACTATTTTGATTATTTCATACTTTTTAGTGCATTTCTTGAAGTCGTTTTTTAAAATATTATTTCATCCTTTAAAGTCATAGCTTAGTTATATTAGTCATATCGTCGTTCCTGTTCCTACATTTGAGTGGATGGTTAAAGAGGATACTAGGCCAATCCTTATGAAATCGGAAAATATGAAAAAAAAATACAAAAACTAAATTACCGGCCGAATACTAGGCCGATATTTACGAAACTGGTACAGGACCACCGGGAGGTGATACTATTTCATATATAAAAAAAGATTCGTCCAAATCGGTTCATAAATGACGGAGTTCTGAGGTGTAACAAACATTGAAAAAAGAAGTACAACCGAATTGAGAACCTGCACTTTCTTTTTTGAAGTCGGTTAAAAAAAAAATGTTCTCGTAGTTTCAATATTACGTCCTGTACACTTGGAAACGCCTTTTAAAAACGCGTGTATAGAAAGACGATTTAAGTTTCCTACAAATGTTCGGCTAAAGTAGAAGTGTTTTAAATATCATGTAGACAGAAAAAATAAATACAGCTAATTCTGTTCTGGTAAAATTATTTGGCTGTTGATTTCATAATAAATTTAAAAAGGAAATCAAAATTTGACTTTCTCCAAAACGGGTGGTTTCCACCTCAAGCCGCGGACTATTTTTGTAAATTTTCAAACAGCGGATCACTACATTCAATTATGTCTCCTAATTGGATATAATAACTGTATTGAATAGGTATAATTAAAATAAGCAATGCCGCAGTAAATGTCGAGGGAAAATATTAAAAACTTTGACATTTGCAGACTAATTTAGTAAAACGTTTAAATTAATAGGTTAACTTAATCAATGCGACTGTTATATTAACTGGTACTTCTTTGACCAGTTGTGGCATTCTTGTTGCTTAAAGCAAACCGCGTGTTTAACTTGAAATAGAATTCCACTCCCTACCACGTTTGTTAGGTACAACGCGACATTGTTCTTCAATCGAAATTTTTTTTCAAATCAAAAAGTTTATGCAAGTTTAAGACAAAAAAACTTTGGCACCATGGACCACCAGTTGGGAACCACTGCTCCAAATATACGTGTTACTCGTGTCTATTTTCTACAGGTTTCTCGTATAAAGCAGACGCAGTATTTGAATTACGAAAACAATTTATACATATTATATTATAATTAAGTAGTTTTAATAATTTTTGCCGTTGTACGGTATATTATATGAATATTATGCGCCC
Source organism: Slavum lentiscoides (assembly GCA_032441835.1). Lineage (NCBI taxonomy): Eukaryota > Metazoa > Arthropoda > Insecta > Hemiptera > Aphididae > Slavum > Slavum lentiscoides. The sequence goes on along the minus strand of CM063710.1, from coordinate 22,004,550 downwards.
CACTCCTGAAATTATTTATCATAGGATGTATAGTCAGTCATGGTGGTAACGATTCGTATCGAGTTTGATAGGAGGAGGAATGCTGACAAACAAACTAGTTTGCGAAAACGAAAACGTTTGCGTGAGACTTTTAACAATTGAAATTAATAATAATTATTAAATTATATCCCGCGGTTATTCATTTATATATAATACATATAATATTATATCGATAATTGCGTATAATCCGCGATTATTATTGATCAATAATAATTGAGAGAGGATGCCACATCAGCCACGTAATTCGTGTGTAAAACTCATTGCGCCGGGGACAAGGTCTCTCGAACGGTATTTATAGTAGGATTTCCAAATGTTTACACAATGTACAGAGGAGAACTTTATCTATAATATGTCGTAACGTTTTTAATTTTTTTTTTCTAACACGAATACAATATTTAAGTTATTATTCCTTCGTGAATGTTTGATTTTTTTTTTTTTTATTTATTTATTAAACACATTGAGTAGCGTTGTAAAAAAAAAACACTACGTCACGGTTAAAATGTTCCTCTGTTAAAATTGTGAAAATTTGGATATCCTACTGTATATAAATAGAATTGGAGGAACCACCTCGTCTCCCTCAAAACAATTTTTTTTTGTTTTTTTATAAATATCTTGATCGCATAACAATAAAAAATGATACTGAAACAATTTCCTTAAAAATCTCCCATTCAGAAGTCCTTAAAAACCGGCGGGTGTGTATTATTCTTTCAAACTGCTGCACAACGACGACGTAATATAAGAAAAAGGCCGTTTTCGCCTTTGTATAGATTCTTATAACAATGCATTATAATATATATATATATATATATATATATTTTGATAAATTTTTTTTTTTTAAATGAGCTTTCAAAATTCGCGTTCTTATTTTAGTAACATCGACGTGCACAGAAATTTTGAATTGACGATGAGTATTTGGCACGAGTTCATCATATACTTACTTCAATTAGACTGAAGCTAAAGAATAATATTATTATAATACAATTTAAACGTATACTCTTAATTAGATTTAATTTTGTATATATATATATAGATACACATGTGTGTGCGCAAGTATTTTTTATATATAATTCGCACACGGCTGTGTGTTATATTTGTGTATTTTAAAATCGCAATTTTTTTTATCTATCGAGTTCACATTGAACGCGAACACCAGGATTTTGATAACAAATTTTAAAGTCAATTCACTCAATGCCGTTGTAATGGAAATTTGTGAAACAATTTTTTTTTTTTACATTATTATTTATAGGTATGTCTAATAAATGCGATATACGTTATATTAATATTTGAAACCGATACTTATTACGTTTTTACATAAATAAATCACATACTGCACATATAATATAGTTAAATAAAAAGCGCGTGTATATGCGGTTATACCGTCGTAGGAGTTTTTTGCGTACTGCGGAGACTGATAAAAAAGCGAAGGTTACAATATGTTAATATTATTATAATTTATAACGATATATTCGCAATGTTTTGTCGTTGCAGCGTAATTATAATACATATAATATTATATCGATAATTGCGTATAATCCGCGATTATTATTGATCAATAATAATTGAGAGAGGATGCCACATCAGCCACGTAATTCGTGTGTAAAACTCATTGCGCCGGGGACAAGGTCTCTCGAACGGTATTTATAGTAGGATTTCCAAATGTTTACACAATGTACAGAGGAGAACTTTATCTATATGTCGTAACGTTTTTAATTTTTTTTTTCTAACACGAATACAATATTTAAGTTATTATTCCTTCGTGAATGTTTGATTTTTTTTTTTTATTTATTTATTAAACACATTGAGTAGCGTTGTAAAAAAAAACACTACGTCACGGTTAAAATGTTCCTCTGTTAAAATTGTGAAAATTTGGATATCCTACTGTATATAAATAGAATTGGAGGAACCACCTCGTCTCCCTCAAAACAATTTTTTTTTGTTTTTTTATAAATATCTTGATCGCATAACAATAAAAAATGATACTGAAACAATTTCCTTAAAAATCTCCCATTCAGAAGTCCTTAAAAACCGGCGGGTGTGTATTATTCTTTCAAACTGCTGCACAACGACGACGTAATATAAGAAAAAGGCCGTTTTCGCCTTTGTATAGATTCTTATAACAATGCATTATAATATATATATGTATATATTTTGATAAAATTTTTATTTTAAATGAGCTTTCAAAATTCGCGTTCTTATTTTAGTAACATCGACGTGCACAGAAATTTTGAATTGACGATGAGTATTTGGCACGAGTTCATCATATACTTACTTCAATTAGACTGAAGCTAAAGAATAATATTATTATAATACAATTTAAACGTATACTCTTAATTAGATTTAATTTTGTAATATATATTATATATAGATACACACGTGTGTGCGCAAGTATTTTTTATATATAATTCGCACACGGCTGTGTGTTATATTTGTATTTTAAAATCGCAATTTTTTATCTATCGAGTTCACATTGAACGCGAACACCAGGATTTTGATAACAAATTTTAAAAAAAAAAAATTATAAATTAGAATTTACGCGCATCTTCTCGACACTTTAACACACGCTCGAACAGCAGAAATATTAACCGAGTTCGTAAGTTCGGGGTTTAGATCGTCAGTTATAAAAACGATTGGTCTTTTTTTCTTTCAAAACGATATATTCACGCGTATACGGAATAAATCGATTGATAATTATCGATTTGACGTTTTTGTTTTTTACGAGTTTCTTTTTTTCCCCCTTCGAGATTTTTGTTCTATCGAATAGCGAACCGATCATCGGAGTAATCGTTTTGCCAAATGATTTTTAACATAATATTATTATATTTTATCCGATACGCTCGTCCGGCGGCAAAAAGGCTCGGATAAAAATACAAGGTGAGAATAATAATACGTATAATATAAAAACGAGTCGACATTGTTCTTCAATCGAAATTTTTTTCAAATCAAAAGTTTATGCAAGTTTAAGACAAAAAACTTTGGCACCATGGACCACCAGTTGGGAACCACTGCTCCAAATATACGTGTTACTCGTGTCTATTTTCTACAGGTTTCTCGTATAAAGCAGACGCAGTATTTGAATTACGAAAACAATTTATACATTATTATAATTAGTAGTTTTAATAATTTTGCCGTTGTACGGTATATTATATGAATATATGCCCCCTGAAATTATTTATCATAGGATGTATAGTCAGTCATGGTGGTAACGATTCGTATCGAGTTTGATGAGGAGGATGCTGACAAACAAACTAGTTTGCGAAAACGAAAATTGCGTGAGACTTTAAATTGAAATATAATAATTATAAATATATCCGCGGTTATTCATTTATATATACATAAAAAAAAAAAATTATAAATTAGAATTTACGCGCATCTTCTCGACACTTTAACACACGCTCGAACAGCAGAAATATTAACCGAGTTCGTAAGTTCGGGGTTTAGATCGTCAGTTATAAAACGATTGGTTTTTTTCTTTCAAAACGATATATTCACGCGTATACGGAATAAATCGATTGATAATTATCGATTTGACGTTTTGTTTTTACGAGTTTCTTTTTTCCCCTTCGAGATTTTTGTTCTATCGAATAGCGAACCGATCATCGGAGTAATCGTTTTGCCAAATGATTTTTAACATAATATTATTATATTTTATCCGATACGCAAATTTTACTACAAAACGACTTTCCCACTTTTTCATTTTTTTCATAAACCCTTAAAAAATTAACCGAAAAATTAAAAAAAAAATTGTTAATAATTCATTTTGAAGGTCTTAAAACAAATAAATAAAAAAGTGGGAAAGTCGTTTTGCAGTAAAATTCAAGAGGAATTCAAATCTGTTTTCAAATTCTTATCGCACCAATAGATCGATCGGTACGTTGAAGTACGAAACGTCTATTTTTATGTTTCATGTGTAAAAACAAAGAGAGAAAATACTGCTTTCAATCCCTTAACGTCGCGTCGTGAGCGGTAAAATGGAACGGAATAATAATTGTCATTGGGATTTGTGGTGATTATTGGTAGCTTTTATTCAAAGTAATTGCGATTATAGATATTATTATATTAGTTGTCATGACAACAGCTTGCACATTTCCGTCCCGTTTCCCGAGATTTACCCCTCGTACCGCCGTAATGGGTGTTTACACATCAAAAGAGGCGAATAATTAAATTATTATGAGTGAACGTTTGATGTGAAATCCGCGTGTTGATGTTATTATGAATTTTTTTATTTTTTTTGTCTTGTCTTGTCCAGTCGCCGGTTAGCGAAGCGACGAAATCGATACCGAACGAAGACGAACAGAACGGCGAAGAACCGGACGACGAACTCGAATTGCCGCCGCCAATGAAACCGATTTCCGAGTCGATCCTGGTGAACGCGTCCGACGCGACCAGCGTTGCCTCGCAAAGAGTGAGTACACCGTCGTTATGCTAAAGACTTTTTACTGTGGATTTAAAAAAAAAAATTCTCGAATTTCGAAAGCCGTAAATCAACCGTGCCCGAATAATGATTCCAAACGAGTTTTTTGAATTTACACTTTTTTTGGCGTCGTTTTTTTTTTTTGAAGTTTCTCATCGTTGAAATATAGCGACGAAATCGCCTTGAAACGGTTTTGAGTCGATTTCAGAGTTTAAAATTATTACAATACCGTTATTATACGAAATTCGAAGAGGAAAGAATATTTTTATTTTTTTTACAGACGCGTCCGTTTTGTAAATATTTGCTGTAACAAAAAGTTTTATATTTTTACATTGACGATATTCTACAAAAACGACGTGTCGACCCGTGGAAAATATTATCTCCTTTGAATTCGGTGTAATACGCGTTGTAAATTTAAAATAAACAGTTAGTTGTTCTACGCAACGTGTATATTGCCCGTTGTGTAATGCGCGAAATTGGAAATGACAATGCATTTTCCGTTTTGATTTGCTCCAAAACGATTCGTCAGAGAACCAAAATTTAAGACTCTGACGTCGTTCTTAAATATAATCGTACGTCTTTCATACGCGCGCAACGGGCTAGATCAGAGAGCTGCAAGTTATATTATTATTTGACGGTAAAAGCCTGTTTCCTTCGTTAAATAAATTTATGAGACGTGGTATAACTAGACAATTTTGGATCCAGGCGCTAATAATATTACTTATTGATGATGTATATACTTTCTAATTGTTTTTTTCCGATACGCCCCGCGGATTCGAGATACCGAACGTTTCACATACGACTTTCTACTCTCCTTCCTGCAATACGTTTACTGCCGCACAAGCCGTGGTATTTCTAAATATACGTTATAAATTATTTTATAATGCGTATACTTACCGGCCGGGTTGTAACGCGATATATTTTTTATTTTTTTTTTTTGATAATGATATACGCGGCGGCGCCAGTCCGCGTTCGGTTTCCTTATATAGGGACGCACGACGGCGGAGATTTCCTCTCCCGAGTTTCCTCGGGCGATCACCGTTACCTCGTAATATACGCGTGTATGACCATATATATAACGCGGTTAGGTTATAGGCATTATTATTATTAATATAGGTATGTGCGCGTATAAATAAATTATATATAGTCGCGGTCAATTAAACGGCGTTTTCGTCGTCGTGCCTATATTATTATAATAATAAATACAATTTTATATAAATATTCTTACGCACTTTTTTTTTCTTTATGTTTGACGTTGTGACGCCGCGCAGGAAAATGTGGATTCCGCCGCCGTTGAGAAAATTCAGTACCGGCAGCAAAGTGGACAAAAACCACGTGCAGTCGTCCGGCGGCAAAAAAGGCTCGGATAAAAAATACAAGGTGAGAATAATAATACGTATAATATAAAAAACGAGTCGACACCATCGATGTGTTAAGGGGATTGAAATCGGGTATTTTCTCTCTTTGTCTTACACACATGAAACATAGTAAAATAGACGTTTCGTACTTCCAACGTACCGATCGATCTTTTGGTGCGATAAGAAATTTAAAAACAGATTTGAATTCCTCGTAAATTTTACTACAAAACGACTTTCCCACTTTTTTCATTTTTTTTTCATAAACCCTTAAAAAAATTAACCGAAAAAATTAAAAAAAAAAAAATTGTTAATAATTCATTTTTGAAGGTCTTAAAACAAATAAATAAAAAAAGTGGGAAAGTCGTTTTGCAGTAAAATTCAAGAGGAATTCAAATCTGTTTTCAAATTTCTTATCGCACCAATAGATCGATCGGTACGTTGGAAGTACGAAACGTCTATTTTGCTATGTTTCATGTGTAAAACAAAGAGAGAAAATACTCGCTTTCAATCCCCTTAACGTCGCGTCGTGAGCGGTAAAAATGGAACGGAATAATAATTGTCATTGGGATTTGTGGTGATTATTGGTAGCTTTTTATTCAAAGTAATTGCGATTATAGATATTATTATATTAGTTGTCATGACAACAGCTTGCACATTTCCGTCCCGTTTCCCGAGATTTACCCCTCGTACCGCCGTAATGGGTGTTTACACATCAAAAGAGGCGAATAATTAAATTATTATGAGTGAACGTTTGATGTGAAATCCGCGTGTTGATGTTATTATGAATTTTTTATTTTTTTTTGTCTTGTCTTGTCCAGTCGCCGGTTAGCGAAGCGACGAAATCGATACCGAACGAAGACGAACAGAACGGCGAAGAACCGGACGACGAACTCGAATTGCCGCCGCCCATGAAACCGATTTCCGAGTCGATCCTGGTGAACGCGTCCGACGCGACCAACGTTGCCTCGCAAAGAGTGAGTACACCGTCGTTATGCTAAAGACTTTTTACTGTGGATTTAAAAAAAAAAATTCTCGAATTTCGAAAGCCGTAAATCAATCGTGCCCGAATAATGATTCCAAACGAGTTTTTTGAATTTACACTTTTTTTGGCGTCGTTTTTTTTTTTTTGAAGTTTCTCATCGTTGAAATATAGCGACGAAATCGCCTTGAAACGGTTTTGAGTCGATTTCAGAGTTTAAAATTATTACAATACCGTTATTATACGAAATTCGAAGAGGAAAGAATATTTTTTATTTTTTTTTTTACAGACGCGTCCGTTTTGTAAATATTTGCTGTAACAAAAAAAGTTTTTATATTTTTACATTGACGATATTCTACAAAAACGACGTGTCGACCCGTGGAAAATATTATCTCCTTTGAATTCGGTGTAATACGCGTTGTAAATTTAAAATAAACAGTTAGTTGTTCTACGCAACGTGTATATTGCCCGTTGTGTAATGCGCGAAATTGGAAATGACAATGCATTTTCCGTTTTGATTTGCTCCAAAACGATTCGTCAGAGAACCAAAATTTAAGACTCTGACGTCGTTCTTAAATATAATCGTACGTCTTTCATACGCGCGCAACGGGCTAGATCAGAGAGCTGCAAGTTATATTATTATTTGACGGTAAAAGCCTGTTTCCTTCGTTAAATAAATTTATGAGACGTGGTATAACTAGACAATTTTGGATCCAGGCGCTAATAATATTACTTATTGATGATGTGTATATACTTTCTAATTGTTTTTTTTTCCTTGTACATTATACGCATTATATTATTATAACCGACGAAAATACCGTGTATTGTGTTGTTGTTATGTTCAGACGTCGGGACTGTCGGCAGAAGTGACGGCCTCGTCTTCGGCCGACTTGGCCGAAATCGAACAGATCGTCAAAGATAGAATGGTGAATTTTTGAGAATGAAATTCGTTGTGTAGACAGTAGATATATACGTAGATAAATAATAATCGTATATTATAAATATAGATCGACGTGTGCATCATTTAGTTTTACGTCGAGTTGAGTTTTTGTGTGACACGTACGTGTAGAAATTGTGCACGGCTTTTACATTAACACGATCGTTTGTAATAATTTGTACACTGTATTCCGTTTGACCTTTGTTGTGTCATCTTACAGGAACAACACACCACCTCCAACGCGGCGACAACCTCTACCGCAGCAGCAGCAGCAGCAGCAGCAGCGGCTGCTTTGGTGAACAGTGACAAGGCAGGCGGGGAATCAAGACTGAAGACGGACGAAAACGAGTGTGAAGAGGCATTGCACAAACGCGAATACGTGATGCGCGAGCTGGTTGAGACCGAGAGGGATTACGTCCGGGATTTGTCTCTGGTGGTCGAAGGCTACATGATGGTGATGAGGGACCCCGAAACTGCTGGCTGTGACATACCCGTCCCCGAAGACTTGAGATCTGGCAAAGATAAAATGATCTTTGGTAACATTGAACTGATCTACGAGTGGCATAGAGAGTAAGCGTAATCACAAAATATGTACATTGGAATTAAACTAAAATTCATCCGTCTAATCGATTCATATTTCAATTATATATTTATCGAGCGTTTTTTTTCTTTTGTGCAGTGTATTCTTGTCGGCTGTTGAACGATGTCTCACCCAACCGCACGAGCTCGGCAAACTGTTCAAAAAATATGAACGTAAACTTCTGATGTACGTAGTGTATTGCCAGAACAAGCCGGTTTCCGAGTACCTCGTGTCTGAACACGATTACTATTTCGAGGTAAACTGTTTATCGTAAATGCATTGAATTAACGAAAAATTCTCAGACAGACATTGTAACTTATTTATTCCGTTAATTACAATATTCTCTTATAATAAAAATCGACGCGTTAATTTGATTTCCGCACTGTGTGTGCACTGGACGCCCAACCAAACTGCCGTTTCATACGTATAATAATCTGCTGTCGATAAAAATATTGTAATATTAATATTTAATTTAAAATTATAATAATATTTAAAGTGTAAACAGCCTTTAGCCCGATTTTTAACTGTAACTTCTGTTGGTGTCCACAGGAAGTGCGACAATTCCTCGGTCATAAGCTGCAACTCTGTGACATCCTGATCAAGCCCGTCCAAAGAATTATGAAATACCAGTTACTGTTGCGGGACATGTTCAAATACACGGAACGGGCAAGATTAGCAGACGAAATGGAAGCGTTGCGGCAAGCAATGCACGTCATGCAAGTGGTGCCCAAAGCAGCAAACGACATGATGGACGTTGGTCGTCTACAAGGATTCGATGTGAGCAATACCACTATGCCTACGCAGGGCACACAGCGACCTCATGTCAACCACGTATTTGACTAATTGTTTACGTTTCAGGGTAAAATAACCGCCCAAGGCAAGTTGTTGTTGCACGGCATGTTGACGTGCACCGAAAGACCCAGTTGCAATCCCAATCGGGTGCCGCACCGGGAGCTCCACGTTTTCCTGTTTGAACAGAGTATAATATTCAGCGAAGAAGTAGGCAAGAAGACACAGTTCACCAGTCCGGTGTACGTTTACAAAGCACACATTCAGGTACTAACAAATATACTACTGTTGTAAGCCAAGGATGGATCTGTAATCAGAGGATCTTTTCCGATTATAATTTGTAGTTTACACTTTGTGTAAAAAATATATATTTAAAACATAAAAATATGTTTTTTAATGCAGGTGAACAAAATGACACTGGAAGAGAGGCACGGCTCGTCCAGCAGTAACTCGTCAGACGATTCGTCTGATGGATCGTTCATCATTAAATCTACCGACCCTAGGAGGCCACCGCTGTGGTTCATATGTCACGCACACAGTCCCGAATCGCGGTCCGAGTGGTTGCAGAATCTCCGGCAAATACTCCAGACACAAAGGGACTTCCTAAAAGCCATACAGTCGCCCATAGCGTATCAAAAAGAACTGACCAAAGAGGCCAGTTAGTAGTGCTGCTGCGTTATGATAACGTAAACAAAACATAAGAAAACCCTAAACTAAATTTACTATTCTATAAATGACAACAGTAATAGTTTAGTATGACTGTGTCGCACATTCGGTACATAAAAATTTATTAAGTCTGACCACTCACTCTTAAACAGATTGAATATTATTATTATTATTATTATTATTATTATCAAGATGACATTCCTATTTTACATTATTTTTTAAATTTATCTAAGTAGTTTTTAAACATAATCGAAAAAATTATATCACGTTTTGTTTTCTCTAAGACGATATCGAATAAATATATTATATATATATATATATATGTATATGTATATCATAATACATTTTTTTCTGTTAAAGTATCCATTGGAAGACAAAAAAAATCTCTTTACATAGACAATAATATTGTGAACAAGTAGTTTTATTTTAATTCATCTTACAAACATGTTCAGTTAATTATTACAGTGATCTTTTTATTTTTTCTCTCTCGTTAAGATCTAGTCAAATTTTATTTAGACTAATTTCTATTTTATAACTTTCTTTTACTATAATAATTATTATTATTTATAAATCCTGTGCAGTTTGGTATAGATTATTAATAATTTTAAACATAAATATATATATATATATATATATATATAATATTTGTAGACAGTATTTTGTAAACAAAATAATAATAATAATCCATTGTCTAATTAATATTTAATAAGAATATATTTAACTAGTGTATTTGTAATATCCAATAGCGATGGTCCAATATTTACGATTATCATTGATGCCTTATATCGAGAGTGTACCGTGTAAATTGTATCGAAACTGAGAAAATATTTAATATTGTTTCCGTTCGTTCGGACAGATACAAGATAATTAATGTATATTGTTATTATAAATATATAAAAATATATATATATATACGAATGTGAGTGAATGGGTCTTTGGTGGCTTTTGTAGTCATCGGAGACTCTTGATTAAAACTAAGGTTGTGCATGGTTTTTTTTTTGTGTAATAAATTTTTTTTTAATAAAAAATTTTTTTTTCAAAATTTAATGCACAAATTGTTGATTGTAATTTAATGACGATGATGACATTATGTTTGTACATAATATTGATGAACAATAATAAAGTTGTTGTTTTTTTTTTTTTAAGATTTGTTGTTTTATTCACATTGAAATCCTTTGTCACTATATATCACACCTACTCCTACAGTCCGTAATTCGAAAGAAAAATGTATTTTTAGTACACTCATTAATTAAAAGCGAACGATTATCAAGGCTCGAAACTTCATGTATTTACATATTTCACCGAATTCAAGTACTTTTGCATATTTAAAGATTTTCGTATTAACTCGTAGTTTGTTAATAAATCAACATAAAAAACATTTTTATTAATAAAAAATTATTATTATATTGTTTTAACAAGAGTCACATTTTTTTTACTGAGAATCGGTTGTAATGGCGGGACAAATATTATTTTATGTTCATATTATAATGACTATTGTAGAATTGTTTGATAAAATCGAACGATTCAGGTAATAACTCGCCGTGTATGATACCATTTTCAATATTTACGAGTCGAAAAAATAATTATAAGAATATAATTTGACGTTGTCTTTGTTGCGTGTACTTGGTATTTATATTGAAATCGTAATTAATAAACGTTTAATAATAATCATTTTCGCGTACTATTAAAACGTTTTAAGCGTGCAGTTTGAAGTTTATTCCCATATAAATCCATTTGTTATACCTATATATTAAAACTATAGTAATCACATATTTAATTAATTTCACTGCATATTTAACGATTTTATATTTTTCCATAAATTATAATAATTGATTTTCACCGTATTTGTCAGTGTTTTCACGCATATTTTATCTAATTCAGCTCCTGTACATATAACTTCCGAGCCCTATACACTCATGTAAATAGCCGAGTCTATCGATGTTTTACTTTACCATTTCTTGATTTATTTAACGTTATAATTATATATATATATATATATATTTTAAAATGTGTCGCATGTTTGTAATCATTACGGCTGTAAAAACTTTAGACCGTAAAGCGAAAAAAAAACGCGTATCTCATTTGTACACACATATACCGAGTGATTCATGTTTATCATCACGCTATATGCATTAATTTGTTCGACATTTTTTTTATTTTTATTATTATAAATATTAACAATAATACCACCAAAACGTGTTATTATAATATAAATACGCGTTTTTTCATTATAGGTATCGCATATATATTATAAAACGGCGTTATTTTTGTTTTTTACACAATTTCTGTTTCTTTTTATTTCGTATATATAAAACGAAACCCACAACTTTTTCACAAAAAATCTAACTAAATCACAACGGAACGACAGCGTATTTCGAAATGTCGAAAGACGGAGTTTGTTGCGTATAAGAATATCTTGCCACGTGTAGCAAGTATACTATATCGATTATATTTCGCTTTATATATTATTCGAATAATGAATGACACTATAGTTTTATCGGTTTAAATATGAAAATTATATCCCTAATTGTAAAGGACATAACGTATAAGCATTCGAAATAACGCGGTGTTTTTTTAGTCAGTTATATAATTTTTTTTTTTTTTTAAAGCGACTCAGTACAAACATTTCACGTTACAACCGCTCGCTACATTTTTTTTTCTTCTAACAAAAAATGACATACGCTACACATGAAATATGGTTATGTAAAACGGTTAATATAATATTATGTGCGTCATCGTATTGATAACCATTTAATTATAGCTTGTATAGATTTTAATCGATCCGTTTTTTTTTCTGACATTTTCTCCACGAGGTTTTTTTTTATTTCGTACAATTCAAAAACAGCGACTGCACCAGTCTGTTTAATACAATGATACCGCTAACTCTGCTAACGTCGTCGTCGCAATAATGTATCATCAACACGTACGTTAATATTAATATATGCTTGAAATTATAATATCTATTAGGAATTTTTTTTATATAAATATCAAATGTTAGGTCGCGCGTACATTGGAGAGCGTTGAGCGTCGCGTCGTAAAAAAAAATGAAACCCATATAATTTAAATCATAGTGCTTATATAGGTATTGACTACGAGCGGCGAGCGTCAGCGTTGAGCGGCGCAACACAAATCAAACACGTTCGAATTTTGACGCTCGACGCTCATGAAATATACTGATTATATGGTTTTGCCATCATCATGCGGGTATTTTTAGATCTTATTTCTTTTATGTTCTTAAATTTCTTTATTAAATACACCACACCGATAAAAAGTAACGCTCTGCAACAGGGGCGTATTTATGGGGGGCTGATGGGGCTTCAGCCCCCCGAAATTTCAGGAACTTTCTTTACTAATTCCTATGCCCTATGGCTATAGGATGTAATATTTTTAATAAATTCTTAATATATGTAGTTGTTTTTAAAATGTTGAGAATTTGGTAATTTGTCCTATTTTTAAGATTTACTCTTGGATTAGAATTTAGAAATAATTCAACAATGATATTTACTCAATGCCTCAGCCCCCCAAAAAAAAATTCTAAATACGCCCCTGCTCTGCAATGTGCGCACCTTGAGCAACGCCTGCCGCTCGACGCTCAACGCTCTCCAATGTACGCGCGGCCTTAGGTTACCGCCAACATTATATTATACAGCGCAAAACGTAGCCCCAAAAACAACTAAAAACCGCAAACGATATATACGCGTATGCGGTTACAACACTTAAAAGAGCGAAAAATATTCATATCATATTACAATAAGATTTTGATTAATTTTTTCAAGAAATTTTTTTTTTTTTTAAATATTGTTACTCGTTAAGTACGGTCGCTTCCCAGCGATTCAGTGCGGACCGCATGGCCTATAATCATTTAATCCGTTTTCGGCTGACTTTGTAGATGTTTGAAGTAATATTACGTAGCTCGTCCGCTCTATAACTTCTGCCAAACGATAGGTACTCGATTGTCATCGTTTGTTATTTGAGCTTTATTGCAGCGAATATTTGTGTCGGTATTCAATTATTCAATAATAGCTGCAGTGGCGTGGCGAACTAGAAAAAATATTGAGGCACAAGAATTTCGATTGTTGGATACCCTGCACCTCTTTTCAAAACACAAACAAAAATTTGAAAAAAAAAATATATTTTACACGAAAAAAATTAATTATAATTTGAAATATTTTTTTTTTTTTACTTTTGTAGTTATTTTGAAAACAACGAGGCTCTTTTTTCAGTACATCAGAAAATCTTTCAACAGTTATTATAATATAATATTATATTGTCTTTTCGCGTAATCAATTTTCAAATAATCCTTTTCACGACATTATAAATAGACATTCATGACATTTATACATATAATATAAGAACGTAAACGCGTTTTTTAGTTCAATCTGAAAATAATAGTAAACATTTTTTAACGATTTATCCATAATATCCTCGTATACGCGCGTATATTAATTTCAGGGTTTAATTGCACCGATTGCGATTTTAGCGGTAATTAGCAATCGCGCGGCACCGATTCTCGGCGCGAATATATTGGCTTTTTTACCGTTACCGATATACAGTCATTTCTCCGGATTCAACAATTTGTTTCTAGAACTGGCCAGTCGCGGTCACCGCGTCACTGTTGTCAGCCCGTTCCGTCCAAAAGGGACCGACTACGTGCCGTCTACTTACACACACGTGCCCGTCCCAAACGGTACGTATATTTCGGCAAAGGACTTGTAAGCCACTGACAGGGCCGGATTGGCCCATCGGGATACCGGGAAACTTCCCGGTGGGCCGGTATCCTTGAGGGCTGCTATGGCCGCAATCAATTTTTAATTTTGCTATAAATTATCATGAATTTTTAAATTTTAAATTACATTGATACAGAAGGGGAATCATTGATAAGTTAAAAAATCAAAGTGCATTGCTCAGTAAAGAACTCTCATATTAAATTGTTTTGCTATATTATTTATGTGCAAATTTTATTTTAATAAATATTAAAGTCAGTAAACAAAATTGTAATTTTTTAATATCGTATATGGGGTATAGGGGGATTGAATCGCAGATTGCCTTAAAAAACACGAGTCATATTTGCTTTTATGTATAATATTAGATATTATAATATAGAGGGCTGGTCTAAATAATTTTCCCGGGCCGAAAAATTCTGCCATTCCGTCCCTGGCCACTGAATATACGATTAAATTATATATATATAAATGAAAGCACGAAAACACAGATTTAAAAAAAAAATCGTATCGATTAAAATTCAAAATTCAATGGTATTTAACGATACGCGTCGCGATATGTAGATAATAATCGTAATAATAGTTTACAAATTCCGTCCAAGATTGGTTTTAGGCTGTACGCGGAGACTGCGAATAAGTATAAAAAAAATATTAAGCTCCAGGTTAGTATATGTTATAAAGTGTATTTTCCGGTAATACTTCAGTGAAAATCCAAAGGAGTCGTAACCCGTTGGACGTTAGAAACGTGTACCGAGTGACGAACGCGATCAATGTCAAGTGGAACATGATGAACATGGTCAGACGGACGTTGGAGCTGAAAGAGACGAGAAAATTTCTAAACGATACGAAATACGCTTTCGATTTGGTGTTGAGTGAATGTTGGTACAGTGACATATATCTCGCCGTGGGTCACAGGTAAAGTTACAGTCAACGGACATTATTTTTCGGACAATTCATATAAATTATTTATTAATTATTAATTTAATAAAGTTCGCGTCAGTACACCTATTATATTCATCATTGTAGGGCTCGGATTTTCTAGCAAACGGTTTTTATCGAGTGGGTGGGATAGAAAGATAATAATTATTAAATGTAAATGCGTTTCATATCATTTTAATATTTCAATAAATTAATCTTTATTTTGCCGTTTTTTTTCTTCTTTTTTCCGTATTTTATTTTCAGTATTTTATTTTTTACATATAACAAATATTAATAGTAATGTAGGAGGACGGCATAATTCATTTTCGGTTATGATAAATAATAATTGTACGAAACCAATCATTTGTACATTTATACATGAATTAAAAAATATATAAAAGAACAATATTATTTGTACCACGAAAAAGAAAAAAGAGTATAAGTAGATTCTTTAAAAAGAATACTTCAAATAATCGGTAATTTACAAGAACTCTCGACCAACGGTGTTTTACACGGTATTGCTGAGAATTTACAATTTAATATTATAATAGCATTTTTAATTTTTTAATTCGATTTTGTACTTCAATCGTATTTTATAATCGCATAATTAATATTTAAAAAAATAAATAATTCATATTTTTTTAAATCTGTAATTTATATTTTTAACCTGTGTGTACTGCAGATATTCCTCTCCGGTAGTGTGTCTAAGTCCAATGATGCCATCGGTCACGCTCAGTTCATGTCTGGGCGTCCCTATCAATCCATCGTACGTCCCGTCGTTTTGGTTACGTTATTCGGATGCTATGTCTTTCGTCGAACGGCTGTACAACGCAGCGATCGCATCTGTCGAGATGCTGTGGTCAGACGTCGTGCTCCGGAATGCGGACCAGAAAATGCTGCATGACTTGTACGAGTACCCCGGTCATCGAAATTGTCCGTCGTTGGAGGAGTTGCGCGACACCGTGTCACTGACGTTGGTCAACAGCCATTTTTCCGTGTCGTACGCCAGACCGTATCCCCCCAAAGTGGTGTCCGTGGCCGGCATGCACATGCTATCGAAATCATCCGCAAACATCGATCCGGTTGGTTATATCCTCTTTTTGTACCGTTTATAACGATTTATACAGTACGATGAGAGGCGTCTTATAGGTCAGGTCCGGCTCGTTCGGTTTACTTTAAAATCGAACGTTAAAACATATTTACAACTTTATGGACTATATACGAGACATGTCCAGAGAGCATACTCAAGAAAACGCGAATTCTTTAATTTTGAAAAAATACACGGTTATCACGGAACTAGGTCACACAATATTTCGACGTAATCGCTTTCCCGATTCATACACGTCATGACGAGTCGTAGGATGAATTTTTTTTCATAGGAAGTCTTTCGTCACCTCTCTGGCAGTGGCCCATTCGTTGATGGTACTCTCGACCGCGTCGTCGGTAGAAAACCTCGTAGCTTCAGAGATGAAAAGATGGTAATCTGATGGCGCTGTGATCGAAATTGCGAGCTGCGGCACGGTTGATATCGTCCCATCCGAATGACCCCAACATTTGCTTTGTGACGTGGGTTGTGTGTAAACGGGCGTTGTCATTCAACAGACACTGCACTACTATTTTAGGATATATTGATTCGCATTCCTATTCGTTTGTTTTGAATATTGGCTCATTGCGTAGTTTTTTCCAAGATTTTGCACTAACTTTGAATATTAATCCCCCTTCCCCCGAGGATAAAATTCAATAAGGAGAAATCCATTTCGGTCCAATGCAAAATACAGAGACTCGTGAATTCTCGGGCCGAAACACATCGGCTTTAAGCTCACGACATCACTTGTAAACATTCAGAACACTATTCTCATAAACAGTTTTGATATCGTGAAAAATGTCGAACGACACCTTTCCCGCTTCATGAGTGTAGGTATAACGGCGAGTATTCTCGTGGCGGGATTCTGTGTCGGAACAGCACTGTAAGGGGAGTTTTCAAGCAACTGAAATGAACGATCTCGTATTTTGCTCTTCAGACCTCTCTGACTCATCGACCGCAAAGTATCCAAAGTATTCAAAGTTAATTTCTTCTCAGCGTCAGACTTGGAGTACTGCGACTTTCTGTATTTGCCTCGTATAACATTTTTTCGACCTACATTCGAACCTCCAAATAAAATATTCAACGTGAAAGTTTCTTTATTTTTTAAATTTTTTAATGATACACGTTACACGAAAAACAGCTAAAAATGATATAATATTTGAGATATCGTTACAATAAATATTATAACCATACGTATTTATACTTCTATAATGTAATATAAGTATGTCTTAAATTAGTTGTGTTTTTTGTATGTTTACCGCGTGGATTTTAGAAATTCAAAACGCTTCTTGATGGAGCAACCGACGGAGTGATCTATTTTAGTTTCGGTTCGAACATAAAGATGGCAGACCTGCCGGAACGCGAAGTCAGAACGTTCGTCGAATCGTTTAGAAAACTGCGGCAAATCGTGTTGTGGAAATGGGAAGAGGGCACGATCGATGGCCTACCCGGAAACGTGCACGTTGACAAATGGTTTCCGCAACAATTCATACTGAGTACAACGACACACGAATCGACTCGTTTAACCGGACACTTATTGTTTTAGCTGACACAATATATTGTTTTATTTTTGAGGTCATAGAAATTGTAAATTATTCATTACCCACGGGGGATATCACAGTCTCGTGGAAGCGTTACATTTCGGTTTACCAGTAATCGGATTTCCTTTTTACACCGATCAATTCTACAACATGAGATTCGTCGTAGAAAACGGATTCGGAATTGAGATTTTACTCAATGAACTACAAGCGAACGTTCTCGACGACGCAATAGAAAAAGTTCTATTGGATAAAAGGTATGTTATAAATGACTTTTATACAATTTCTACTTATTTTAAATATAGCGGTATGTGTATATAAAGTCTTGAAGGAATAACAAATATTTATATAAAAACTATACGTTATGTATCGTTTCATTTTCAGCTACAAGAAAAACGCGCAAAAGGCTTCCGAGATCTTCCTGGATCTACCCGTTCCTGCTTTGGACACCGCAGTCTATTGGGTCGAATACGTAATCAGGAACGGACGGAATTACAAATCGCCTCAAACTCACGGTTTGAACTGGTATCAGTATTTTGTGATCGACGTGATCGTTTTGATTGTTTTCGTTTTAATTTTAACATCGTTAATTTTCTACAAATCCGCGAAATATCTTAACAAGACGTTGTTCTATTCTATCTTAACAATAGAAACAAATGATTAAAAATGGTTTCAAGTTTAATATTTGCTGAATCACATAAAGAATAAATATGATGTTTTTGAGTAAAATACGTTTGTCGTAACTATTGGTATAGTCCGTTGGAATGTTTCCATCGGGCGGTGTAATATACGCGTCTTAATGAAAATCCAGAACACGAATAAAAGAATGAACTCGTACACAAATCAATGGCCAACTCGGCTTTTCCAACACATTTTATAGGTACGACGATTATGAAAATCAATGGCCTCGATGATATGTCATGAGATCAGGCCGTAGCAGATATTAAAGAACAAAAATCATCGACGATTATTGAAAATCGTTTTTTTTTTTTTGGATCAATATTTCGCGTGCGAGGAGTGCCAGGCGTTTTGAATTGGTCTCTAGGACAGTTTGGTCCCCTTAATAATTTTATATACGTGGACAAATGGTCCCTCCAAAAAAATTACACAATCCAAAAAAATCAAATTAAATTAATAATATTTTGTTATCAACTAGCTTAAAACGAAATAAGTCATCGCTCGTATTGGAACTAAAATAAAATATATGTTCCCCCATTTTTATCACGATAAACCACTTAAAACGGATCACAGGTCGCAGTCATGTGGATTACGAGTGGCGTACAATTGTAAAAATTGCTTACAAATATATACTACGAGGACCAATTGAGTACATCGTTTTTTCACCGGGACAATTTGTTTACCTTTTAAAGTAATATTATCGTCGCCCCACCGGATATTATTATCATATGATATTGTTCGCGCATTGCATCCATAATATAGCGACTTGTATCACGCAGGCTCGGGGTTGTGCACTTCTATAAAACAGAAGATAATACGATTATACAATATAACGTATACTTTTGGAACATTTAGCGCGTGCGCCCCAACATTCTAAATCACACGATATTTATACGTGAAAAATATATGAAACGCAGCGCGATGAACTCTGCAAACGAATAAACCATGTCGTGACTGGGTCCCATTAGATCTGAACTGCTGAACCTATGACAAATTTAACGTTTAATCGTTACCCTTCGTGTATCACTTGTCGTCGTCGCGTTTCTGACAATCGTCAGTCCTGGAGAATTGCACAAGAAAACTTCACATACGTGAAAATGTCGACAAAACGAATTCGTAGATTTATTTGGCGAATATTTTTTTACGTACGACGGTTGTACACACGGTGCTCGAATATTGAAACAGATGGGACGGAGTACATATTCTTTTAAAAAAAAAATATTTCAACGTCCCTCATATTCTCGTAATGATTTCGTCTAAACTCGTTTTAATAAGCTTTTATAATTTTACAAAAAAAAAAATTGATTGAAAAAAATTTTTTTTTAGAGCGAAAAATATGACATCGATATTATTTAAACTATTAAAAAAATATATATATTATGAAATGCAGCTCTCCGAGTCGTATATATATATATTAGTTGCGTGTTGAAAATTCTGTTCATTATTATTATATACTTATGTGCCGAGCCAATATGTTTCGCGGTTGGATAAAAGAGGCAATAAAGATGAACCGTCTAAATTAACAAATAAAGGGTTTTTAATTCGTGTTTTATCATCGGAAACCGTATTACGATCATTTTCTTATTTACAATTTTTTTCTTTCGTAAAATATGTTTAACAGTAACGAACTAAAAATAATAGTAAAGCAAGAACGACAATATAATTTTTCCGTGAGTTTCTGATGCTTTTCACAGCACCGACGACGTTCCTCCAGCTCGGAGACCGGTTCGATATACCCGCCGGAATATCGCGACTTTATTAATATCGTAATTAGGCCAGGTAGACGAATTTACATACCTGGGAAAGTGCAATTAGTAATGATGGAAGAAATAGAAGTGAAATAAAAAAACGTATCTGTCAAACCAAAATAGTCTTTTACAACAAGAAAACTCTATTTACGTCAAGAACACATAAGTGTAAAGTCAAGGAAATATCTATTAAAAACGTATGTATGGAGTGTAGTCCTATATGGGTGTGAAACTTGGACAGTAACAATAGAAGAACGAAAAAGACTGGAGGCGTTTGAAATGTGGTGTTATAGGAGAATGTTAAGGATAAATTGGACGGAAAGAGTAACCAATGAAGAAGTACTGAAAAGAATATCAGAAAGAAAGTTACTATGTGGAAAAATATAGTTAGAAGACGAAACAAATGGATAGGCCATATAATGCGACACGAAGGATTATTAAAACTGATTATAGAAGGAAAGAACCATAGTGGAAGACCGAGACTAGAATACATACAACAAATAATAAAGGACCAAGGATGTGACTCTTATGCAGAAATGAAAAGAATAGCAGATAATAGAGAAGAATGGAAGATGGTTGCAAACCAATCAACGGATTTAAACCGTAGAGAGAGAGAGAGAGAGAGAATTAGGCCGGGTCTATATAAGTATATATAGATCCTTGAGGGATATCTCTCAGCGATGTGCCACGTCGGGCGTGATGGGTTTGCGATCTATCGCATAAAATCGGATATGTTCATATAGGTATACATTTTTTTCACCTTAGCCCCGGTATTTTAGTAATTCGGTATCTTTCAGTTATTATTATTTTTTCTTTCCTAAGCCGTTAGTGTATAATAATCAGTGTTGAGACTTATCTAGATAATATTTTTTATCTTTTATCTCATCTAGATGAATTTTTTTTTTTACTTATCTGAAGGTTATCTTAGATAAAAAAAATCATTATCTTTCTTGTAATTATCTAGATAAAAAATTTTAACCAATTTACTTATTTTTTTTAGTATTTTTGCAATAAATAAGAAAAAATGACCTGGGAATGTTTCCAGGGAGACTTGGATACACACACACACACACATATGTGTGTACCTGTATATTATATCCCTTGTAATAACTAATAACACGATTTTTCAAATAATTCATAATTTTTATCTTATATTTTATCTAGATAAATTTCACTCATCTATTATCTTATCTAAGATGATTTAAGTATATGTCATCTTTATCTGTATCTAGATGATTTTTAGAAAACAATCTTTTGTCTTTGTCTAGATAAATGTTCACTTATCTTGTCTCAACACTTATAATAATATGATAATTTTTTTAGTAAGACATATTTTATTGTCTCGTTTTTAATCGGTTTATAATTTCTTTTTCTGTCGGTCGGAGTTTTACGCCCGTCAGCTTTCTCCACAAATGAAATAATATTTCGAAATAAAAAACACGGTGTACATTAAAAAAAAAAAGTCCTAGATCTGCTTCATCGGTAGAATTATACGATACGCCGCAGGTTGGCGACCCGGCTAAAAGCAGTAACCCGTAACGTTACAATGCGATCGTTTTATTTAATTATTATTAAAAAAATATATATATATATTATTTTAATTCGATTTTAAATCGTACGGATACGTTTCTGTATACGTTTCGACGGCCCTCGGAGAGAGGAAGAAATCGAACGTACGACGACTGTGGGGACGTCATAATTGCGGGATGATGAAAGCCGACGGTAAGAAGAATAATAAAAATAAAAATATTATTACCTCGTCGGTAAACGTTTTTCGTGAAACGCCCGAGGAAAACGCGTGGGCGACATACGCGTTGCCAGTAGCAGTGTATAACGCGCATAATAATAATAATAAAAATAAAAAAAATAATAATACATAGTTTTTTTTGTTTTTTGTTTCGTGGCCGTTTACACGCGATTCACAAAACGGAACGAACGAGAATCGTAATAAATAAGACATGAGAATATATATTTCGACGAAACTTTTTCGAGTTTTCCGTGAATTTTTTCCCTACTTCTGCTTTCCCCTCCCCCTCTAATACATTCGTAAAAAGGTTTTATAAATGGGTTAAATTGATGGGCGGAGGTGGATGATAGGCGTATAATAAATAAAAATAATGCGTGTAACGACGATTGTGTATATTATGATGACGATTCGACCCCAGCAAAGTACTTTCGACTGCTGTAAGCGACAACAACAACAACAACAACAACAACAACGCGTCACGGTCGGGGTGCGCGCTGCTGCAGCAGTCGTATTTGCGAATCGAGCGGACGAGCGGCCGATAAAAAAAAAGAAGTCATGACGAGCGAACAAGACCAAGTGAGTCGATAGTGAGCCACGTAAATCGTGTGTGTGTATATAATATAATATTGTAATCGACGGTTTTTTTTTTATATTATATTGAATAATAATCAAATATTATTATTACTGCAATAATAATATTAAAATGTTCGACGAGCGTTTTTCTACGCGCGCTATATATACCTATACCGCTTTGTTATATAAAATATTATATTTATTATATAAAAATAAAATACCGTTCCGTAATCGTCGTCGTTTTAATAATAAATAATAATAATTTTTTTTTTACGACGAGGCGTAGTAATATTTAAATCGTTTTGTCGCGCGTACGTCGTAAAAAAAAAAAAAAAGGAAAAGGAAACCGAAATAAACTCGCGGCGCATTATTATTATCAGGTATTTTATATGCGATACGCGTAACCGCGGTTTATTGTTTTACACGCGCACAAACTATAGTTACGTAGGTACCTACTGTAGTTATTATTATTTTTTATCGCTATTTAAATTTTTTTTTTTTTACATAATATTAACCCCGCTGCTTTGTACGTTCCCGTCAGCAGTTTACTATGCGATGATATACGAGTTGGTACACCGAATATTATTTTACTTTTTTTGTTTTTATTAATTGTATAGAAGAGAGTCAACGGGTGCTGTTGACGGATATCTTTGAGTTGCTATTTAGACAGAGATTTTTAAAAATGGTTTTATTTTATTGTTCGGGTTTTGAAAGCTGCAAAGACGATAATCGAGTTGTATTCGAAGAAAAACGTTTCTGAACGGACGTTTTAGTATATATATATATATATATATATGTAGGTTCTTTTTATAGTTATAATGAGTGTAATAAAATGTGTGTTATCGTGTCTGAGCACGTGTGATATTTTGAACTGTTGAAAAAAATCGTCCGTATCCAAAAAAAAAAAAAAATATGCCTAGAATTGTTGTAATTTTTTTTTTAGTAGTTTTTAATTACGAAACGATTGGGAAATCTAAAATTCTTCGGTGTTGTACGTGAAACAACGTGATTGTCGCGAAAAAAAACGTAATTATTATCAAATGACGCGTGTAAAACAATACATATTTATTTATAAATTATATATTATTCATAAATATATAATATACAATTATTATTATTATTTATTTATATACTGCTTACCGGTATTAACGTATAGAGTTTTTATTTTTATTTCTATTTCTTCATACTCACTGCCGTATTCTTTTGTTTATTTAATTTTTTTTTTTTTTTTACTATTTTATTATAAATTATTATATAAGGTACTTTTTTTTCTCACCAACACGATTCACTCGTTATTAATAATGTGCCTTTTCATCATACCAATTACCGCGTCGTCTGGTATACTCGTATAATATTATTATGTTACACAGCTGTGTATAGGTTTCGGTACACATATTGCGTACAAATGTTTTTTTTTGATTTATCGATCGGATTCAATTATTCAAAATAACCGTTTTTCCTCCCGCCTGATACTGTTGTTGTTGTTATTTTATTTTATTTTTTCATATCGATTTTACGCGATGAATTATTTTTTCGCGTATATTATATATGTAGACAACGCGTCGAGTGAAATTTTGATTTGTCGAACTCGTTATTTGCACGCGTCGCCACTACCCCGCAGTAGGAATAACGAGAAACGTCAACACGATTTTCGGTTAAACATATTCGGATAAAAAATTAAAAATGTTCACCGTTCATACCGTATATATATAAATTTTTGTTACGTTATTACAAAGCTTTTCTGTGTCCTAACGACGTTTTTAATTTAACCGAAATATAATAGAAATATTTTTAATAAGTATTTAATTATTACGTGTATTTACAAAAAAAAAACGCGTTTTCGAAAATTTAATAAATAAAACACCTAATTACGGTCATTAGTGTTTTTATACTGTTTAATTCGAACGTCTTTTTTTTTTTTTTTTTGTCACTTAAAATCTATTTACAAATTATTAGACTTATTTGATTTGTCCGCGCAAACATAATAATATTTGATACACTCGTTTAGTTTTCGGTCGAAAACAGTTGACGCAGTTATCCATCGGATTTTCGAAAATAATCCATAGGCTTGTTTTTTCTTTTCGCGTTTAAACAATACGCATTCCTTGACAATTTGTTTAACGTATTCTATTTGAACACTGCCTTTCATCACGCGTATTTTTCTTATACCATATAAAATCTTTTTTTTTTTTTATACACATTTTAAGTGGCTGTTACCCGTGAATCGTTTAGTTTTGCCATACAGTGACGATTCCGTTTCCGTATTAAGTACGTACAAACGTATATACCGATTCTGTCAGTGGCGTGTTTACGGGGGGAGATTAGGGAGATACATCTCCCCCCTCGGCTTTTTTTTAACATATACGTATGTATATATGGTTATGGTTTTCTCGTATTAATTTATCAGTGTAGGTAATAAAGCATTAACACTTTTATTGGAAAACATTAATTGTTAGGATGTCTTTAATTTTCAACTCCTGCAGAACGCACCACATTTTCACGTTTAAAAAAGATTAAAAACGTATTTCAGAATTCTATGAAAGAGCTACTATATATTATACACTATAATATAATATTTATTCATTATGAAATATTATGTATTGTATTTAATAATTGATTTGAATTTTAAATAGTACCTAGGTCGAATGAGTTTCC
The DNA here is from genome assembly GCA_032441835.1 of Slavum lentiscoides. NCBI lineage: Eukaryota > Metazoa > Arthropoda > Insecta > Hemiptera > Aphididae > Slavum > Slavum lentiscoides. The sequence continues at coordinate 21,979,129 of CM063710.1, read as the reverse complement.
ATGCACAATAAACTATAACACCGAATTGGATGTTGGTTGAAGAAATAATGTAGTAAAAAAATTATATATACATGTAGTTATTAAAAATTGTTAGTACTTACCTTACTATATGTATTTCGAATGGAGGTAGACATTTTTTTTTTTATTCATCTCCCCCCTCAAAGAAATCCTAAATACGCCATTGCAATATGCCGTTTAATCGGGTTATTCGTTTTATTAGCATATAATATGTACTTTACCGTAGCGCACTCCACGCGCGCGTTTCAATATTATTTTATTTTACTTTTCCACGCGTTTCGTGTTTGTAGTATTGTCCGTATTTCACTGTCATGCAACGCGCAACAACGACCGACATATCCGTTTAGTAAGTTTTTCTGAGGTAATTTTGTTTTTTCATGTAGTTTTCTATTTCTTCGTGAAAAATACTAGGCCACGTCGTGCGAGTCTTTATATAGATTTACATAATACAAGTATTGTGAAAGAAAAATTATATTTAAACAACGTGAAAGAAAATATGACTAGAACAAAACACAGAGTATAAAATGTATTTTACAACCAACAATTTTTACACTTAGGATTTTTAAAGTTAATAAACAAATAGCTGGACGCGAGTCGCGGGGCGTTGTCGCTTAAGCGAATTACTCGAATAAAGACTGTAGAGTGTATTGTTATAAAATATTTGAAAGCAATGCGATAAATCATTGCATTGGATAAAACGATTCTGAGCGGAGTTTCGATGTAATATTTTGGGTAAATAATCCTTTTTTATGAATTGAATACCTCGAAATTATAATTGCTATAAATAGTCCAAAATTAAAAGAAAATTTTTGAAAATCTTTTTCCTTAATACATTGTATTATAAAGTTACATATTTGATGAATATTTCAAGTTTCTATAGCCATTAGTACCAAAATTACTAAGAAATAACGATTATCGATTTCGATTAAATAGCGTTTTTATCTAATTTTTCGATAGTTTTTTAGTTATTTTTTTAGGCGCTATTTGAGAAAATCGAAAAATTATTTCTTTAAAGTACCGCAACTAGGTGCAATTTGGGTACAAACTGTGACTGTAATGACCGGAACACTCCTTCTGGTGGAACACATCACTGTAAAACCAATACCTACTTATATTTCTCCGATCAGGCGCGGATCCAGATATCACAAAAGGGTGGGGGGGAGCTATACGATGATCAGCTACCCAAAATTTTACCTATTTAGGTAGTTATATGTATAATTTTTAAGCAATGACTATAGCCCAAGGAGGATTAAAGCCCTTAGCCCCTCTCCTTTGATCTGCGCCTGCTTCCGATTAGAATCTTAAAAGGCAATTGACATTATTTTTTACATTTTTTACTCGCTTACTTCTCCTGTTCTTTCGTTATGTCAGACTGTTAATGAAATATATACGTAAATTATTTGGACTACACCGAATTTTTATACATTGATTTCCATCGTTTGCTATTACTACGTTTTATTCCAATGGTCTACCTATACGTTATTTGAACAGTTTATTGAAAATCGTTAGAAATACATTGAAGTAAATCCACGAAACAAACCGAAAAACAATACATGTTATAGTGTAGTGTAATTTTTCCGTCGCAGTAATATTTAATGGTGAATCGCGTATAAATCGTTATGTATGGCCCTCATCGACGGCATAGAATATTTTCGGTGGATGTCCGCTGCCACGCGCTACCGTCGTGCCAAGTCAAGTCCCGCCGTCGACTGAAAGTTATCCGCCAGAGGCCGCGTATGGATTATCGTTTAAAAAAATATTTTAAAAAGGAGAAGCTCGCGATTACTCGAACACTAAAATTATACTTTTTTAAAAATATTTGATTTGAAATTTAGTAGCGGATATTCTCGCGGTACAAACGAAACAACTTGTGCTCACTTCAAAAGAATCGCTACGCAATACCATATTAAACGTTTCGTAAATATAATATCGTTTATAGTTGAATTTGTATTTTTAGGTTTTGTTCGATACGAATATAATATCGAGAGACGGATGTGTGGGATATTTGAACGGAAAAATATTGTTCGAAACGATTTGGGAATGTTGAAAGAAGGAAAGATAATGTGTATAGTTAAGAACGTGACTGTAGAAGGAAGTCGAGGGGCAAGGCGAAGACAAAGTGGATATAAAAGTCATTGACGAGAGTATGGGCATTAGTAAAGAATTGGTTATTGATAGGGTAATGTAAAAATATGAATTTGTTGATCCTACTTAAGTGAGATAAAAGCGAAGAGAAAGAAGAAGAGTTTGTGTACGATAATGCGGAGTTGTATTAAAATGAACAAAATCGAACAGGTTTTTAGTTTTTCGTACAGTAGAGTAGAAAACTCTTGACGATACATTGCGTTTAATTTCCAATAAATCGATTAAATCTACACGTTGGCTTCGTTTAAAATGTAAAATGAAAATATATTTGTCCGTAGCCGAGTCACAGTCGTTTAATCAATTATTTATAAGTATGCGTATAACGCGTAGGTACTATACATATATTGCAGCGAACAATTTTTATTTTAAACTAATTTTCCTAGTTTTTAATATCCGCGTTCAGAAACAGTATTTTATGGGTATTACGGTAATTTGAAATTGTAAAAATAGTTCAGTTTCTGTTAATGTCGCGTTGTTTTACAGACAAAAAAACAGGTTGAAAAAAAATTGGACATTTTTAAGCGCGTGCCTGCGTGTTGAACGAGTGTACAATTTACTCGTAAAATTAAATGGACGTTATTGTGTTTCGAAAAATATTGATTTAAACTTAGGAAAAAGTATTTTTTTTTTGCAATTTTGTGTACTTTACATATTATACGCTTATTATTTTAAGATAAAATTTACAATTTTCTATTCGTCTCGTGACTTCCTACACTAAAACAGTATACAGACACGCGACTATTACTACCGTAACTTAATAATTATAAGTCAAACGTGAGGAGTTTTGAAAATGACTTTATAGAGTCCTTACGGCTCTCCCAACAGCATTACTATTTCGTTGTCTATACAGCAAGAGAATATGCGATCTATCTATTTATTATGTGTATAAATAAAATCGAAAATCTACCGACCAGTATCGTTTTGAAGGCTGGACAAGTTACACTTTGTATTTGAATCTTAGTTAATGTTAACACAATAAAAATAAAATCGACTTACTCGATTTACATTGAAAATTAAGATAATATGTAACACTTCGTCGTGATACAATTTTTTAAATAAAAAAATAATTAAATAATACAAGTTGCGTTATCACTTAAAATGTTGTAAAAAAAAAAAACGCGAAACAAAAACTTTTCTGACTCAGTAATTTTTAATAATAATTCGTTATAATGTCCCGTCTCGATGATTTCGGGTAAAAGTCATTTATGATATACTCACGTTAAATCCGTCGACAAAAGTCGGTGAGTTAAATGAGAAGGCAAAAAATGCAGCTCGTTGAACGCTACAGTATCGAGAAAACTTAAACGAAATGTCAACGTCTTTTTTTACTCGCCGCGAACTTACTGTATTCTATTCCGTTGGTATGTAATAGAGAAAGAGTTGTTGCTACGGCGCGAAGCAATAAATTTATCGTAAAGCTTGAATTTCTGTCGATATTATTTGTGCATTCATTTTAGTACACCGAATTTTGTTATCGAATGTCGTGATCAGTTTTACGACTTGGGTTATATATGGAAAAACTTGTGTAGTTTTCTATCAATTGAAGTAATATTATTATGATATTAGTATTTATAGCATGTCGTTTTGAAACGTAAGATATTAAATTTTATTACCCTAACTACTTTGAAAAACCTCGGATAGTGGTTTTCGCCGTGTCGCAAATCGGCGAAAAAAATAATAAGACGGTTAATTGAAATTCTCCCTTACTTTCCCGTACAAATTATGAAAATAATCGTAACAAAATTATATCGTTATTCGTAGCGGTAATGAAACGATAAACACGTCGTCGCTGATAATAATTAAAATATTATCGAAAATGGTCTCACGAACAAAACGTGATGTAACATTTTCAGTGATTGAAAAACGTACAATCAGCTATCTGCCATTTTATCAATCGATTGATTATTCGATTTCAAATATTATTATATATTATCCGTCTATATAATACTTTGAGTGTATTATTTTAAGTATAATTACATACATGTCCAAGACCATGGTATGATATCAGTATACATTTTATAGCACGTTACGGAGATGTCGAAATCATTTATGACTTGTTTGTGCGATGATCAGAGCTCTCGTGAAATTCGGGCCATTTTTTTTTTTTTTGTAATTACCTCAAATCGTAAATAAATGCAAAACAAATTGAGTAATAAAAATGTACGGAATGTGTTTTAACGTTTTCTTTTATCGTATCATGTTTCAGTAACAAATCGCATGTATCTACAATATTACCTATTTATTGGTTTTCTTTTTCAAATGCTAAAAATCAGTTACTGCTGTATGTATATAAAATTCAAATTGTTAATAGAAATTGTGTCTTACATACTAAAAAAATTTAAAAAAAGAAAACAAAATATTTTATGCGGATTACTCGTCCACCGTATAATTTGTAGAAAGTTGCCCCCCGAAATTGTTTGTAGTCGATAAATAATTAATATTGGAACTTGTAAGCTTGGAAAAACAAATTTTTTTCTTGTATCGCATGACCAAATAGTTTTTTACATTTAAAACCGTCAGTACTCTGTATATTAGTTTTTCGATTTGACGACAAATGTCTATTATAGCCACTTATAATTACTTATTTAGTCACGAGTCGAAGACAATATTTCGTCGATTCGAAAATCGATAAAATAGTCCTTCCAAACTACATACTGCAAGCGTACGCATAATATTATAGACGATATAGAATGCAAAATATACGACGAAAAATCGCGATTTTCGTTTAAATTAATATTGTAATACGTATATAACACTGCGTTTATGTAGAGGGACGGCAAATAGAATAACTAGATTTACACCGTTTGAATGTACGAGAAAACTTTAAACAGGAAAATATTATACGAGTATAATCAAAACGATTTCATTAAAACGATTTCAATAATCTATATAGGTATGGGTACGGTGTTATGTCGCCATGGGAACTCGGTGCAATATAAATGAGTGATCGGTATTTTCTTTCTGGACGAGGTGTAAAAAGTATCGCCTGCGGACGGGTGTTCGTACAAAGAGTTCGTACAAATATTATATCATTAATAACAGTAGTTCTTTTCCTCGATCTTATTAAAAAAAAAAAATAAACGACGCGTGTGTGTAAAATGTTTTCTTAAAGCTTTTTGTACTATTTCGTATTGTGTTATTATTCTGTACACACACACACACAAACAAAAAACGTGTAATTATTTAAAAGGAAAAAAAAACGCTCGACGATGATGCCGTCTACTACGACGATGTTCAGTCGCAAAAGACGTCGACCGAAAGTGAAACGGTTAAACTCCGACGCTCAGGTCAGTGTTCGTGTCGTGCAGAGCGTGTCTTCTGACACTTGAGACAATTTCAGTATATGCATCCCCTAACAGCAAACATTTTTTTTTACCCTTTTTGAAAATGTTTAACTGTTATTTATTCGGTTTTCGGATAAAGACGTATTATGATATATTTTTACAGACACATACTGTATAATGACAATTTTATACCGTTACAATATTTCTGTCCATATTATCTATAATGTAAAATTAATTTTCCCGCACAAAAAAAAAGGTTACAGCAATATTGACAGTAAATAACGTTTTTAAGTGTGACCCGAAAATAAGAACGACCAACATTTTCGGTATAAAAAATTTCTCAAAATTTAATCGCCTCTTGCTACGGCTCTGGACTGTCGTGTGCCGAACGTTAACCGCGATACTGAAATATTTTCGAATACACCGAATTTTTCGAGTTTTCTTGTTCCGTACGAAAAAAAAGCTACTATACAGCAGCGTATACAGTCAACCTGCAGCCATTTAAAATAGAGAAACAATAAATGCGCGTACCGATTATTTCGTTCGCATATATAGTTTGATGTTCGTATATACCTATAAAAAGAGAAAATAAAAATAATCATCGAATAAACAATACGTTGGAAAAGACGTCGCGCGAGGTTTGTCGATAAACAAATTATTCACTGTCGTCGTAAAATACCGGCGTGTACATCACACACACACACACACACGGAAATTCGCGTGCCGGCGGTTCGCAGAGAAATAAATTATAGGAAATTTTTCATGTACATATATATATATATATATACATTTTTTTATTATTATTATTTATTTTTTTTTTTTAGTGTCTAGTTAACGATAACTTTACAAAATATAATGTGCACTGCTACGACGTACATGATATAATATACGTATATAGTATTATAATAAACCGATAACCGAGTTTTATTATTATTATTATTATTGTACCACCGCCCGGGAACCGCGTATTCAGACAGATATCCTGGCGACAGCGCCGCACCCACCAATATAGTATTGCGCTCTCCGCCGATATATACGCGCTCGCCGAACTGTCGACTATACAAACGTAATATTTCCCTCCTCGGTTTTTCGTTTCGAGCCTTCCCGCTTAAAATACGTTTGAAAAAAATGTTTTTGACCAGTTTACCCGCAGACGATCCGGACTGTAAAGACCAAGACATCGATTTCACGTCTTTACCGTTAAGCGAAGCTTTGCAAGTAAGTACCGCCCGAGTTGTCTCGTTTTCTAAATCTCTCTGCGATCTCGAGCTCTCTCTCTCTCTCCCCGTCATCCCGTTCACTTATTATTCACTCACGTCCTTGAGAATTTGCCGTGTGTATTCCTTGGCTTCAGTGTCGCAACTAGAAGTTTTGCGGGCCCGTGTGCGAGTCAAATTTTACGGCCACCTTCAACGACCATCGACTTCTCGGCAAACTATCACGGCGGCGCCGTCAGCATTTCGTACATCGTTTATTACACCCTTTCTAATTTTTTACAATTTGCCAAAATCGTTCTTATAATTCTTCTCTGCGCTCCTTCGTTCGTTACTCCGTGCAATTGGATCTCAAGCGTCTTTCGCGATTTGTTTTTCGTTTCTACTCACCGTCCTGCAGGTTTCAATCACGTGTATACGCGGTGTTTCGTTTCGTACCTTCAAAAAGGTTTCTTTCTGGTATTCAATTTGTATGTTGTCAACGAATTGATTTTTACTTTTACAGTGTTGCTTAACAATTTTAAAACTTTGCTTTGTCCATCTTCCGTCATTCTGTTAACAAGGTTATGGTTTTACACTCGTTCCAGTACACGCATGTACTCTGTTTATATATAGCTTGTGGAAAAACGTCTTGGACCATTATTCACGAGAATGTCTTGTGTTTTTTATTTTAGTAAAATTTCTTTTTACTTTTCAGTACGAAACGCGGCGTCCTCAACAAATCGAAATGCAATTCGATTTTCATCGCCTGATTTCACTCCTATATACTCGTGTTTTATATTCTTTTATCGTTTCTTCAATGTACGTATCGAACGGAATTGGAGATAAAATGCATCCTTGCTCGACGACCTTACTTATTCTTGCTTCTTCTTCTTCTTCTTCTTTCACATCTAATTAGATTTGTGTGTAGAACTCTTTGGTCATTGTATTTTATCCCAACACATGCGTTATCGAATACCTCTTGGAAATCGACAAAGGCGACGAAAGTATCTTTACTTTTTTCTAAGTAAGTACATGACACCTATGTAAGTATAATACTTTTGTAATCCAAGTGTCCGCAGTGTGTAAGATGAGGTTAAGCGTTTTGACGTTTTTCTTCCTGAAAGAATCCGTTTTATACCATCATTGGTGTGTTATGACGTAGAAAATACGCGCGTCTTGTTTCGTCCGCGAAGACTCTGGAATGTCATATATGCGCGAATAATCGGTAATTTTTATTCCATGTTCTTATAAGCTGAGTTTTTATTTCAGAGACGACGAGAAGAATGCGAACGAAAAGCGAGGAGAGGGGAAATGGACCCCAGATTGGAGTTTACCTTCCAGTTGCTTATCGACCACACTGGCCTCCCAAGAAATTCCGTCATGGACTTCGTATTCGAATCAAACATGGTAATGTCGATAGTTTATAAATTCGCAATAGTTCCGGACGGTTAAAATGCAATATGTATACCCGTCTGTTAAAGTTGGACCAAATCAACGAGCTGTTTTTACCGCACGGCAGATCGAAACTCGTGTGGTTCTATCAAGACGTTGAGGTCGAAGATTCCGATTCGATAGAAATGGTAATAAAATTTTTCAAAGGTGTTTGGGTCAACACATTTGACTTGATTAATGGACGAAAAAATTATCGTTGTAGAAATTGGAGATTTAATTTCGGTCATAGAAATAAACTTAAATTTTAGGAAAATAAAATAACCGCGGTATTCGTCCATTATTTTACACGTTGTGGATTTCTATATATATATATATATATATATATATATATATATATATATATACCTATGGTGTTCGGTGTGTCACGAAATATTTTACTCTCGTCTGTATTGCCAGGTGCCGACAATGAAGCCGACGAACAGCCGAAACATCCAAAGGCGGCCCAGCATGTCGTCGAGACCGAAAAAGAAGAAACTCTTCTTGACGGACGGATGGGAAGTCGGGCTGACCGGCATTTGCATATACGTCATTCGTCTAAACACCGCTAAGCAATTGCCCGAAGAAGGTTTCCACAAGGATCTGATTTGCGGTACACTGGACGCTGAAAAAAAGGGATTGGTCAGGAGCATTGCCAGAATCATCGAGTACGTGTTTATACCGGCGTTGGCCATTCCGCAGCCCGGCGACGAGCCGTCGGACGATCAACCTGACTGTCCGCTGATCAAGAGTCAACTGCTCCCAGAACTCAGATCATTTTGTAGTTGTTTAAAAGGTCAGTATTCCGAAAACTGAGAAAAGGGCTAATTTATTTATTCTCTATAGAATTTATTGGTGTAGATTTTACCGATAAAGATGAATGTCACCTATATAATTGTCTAGACATTAAATGTAAACGAATTCCAAAACGTTGGTATTTACCCAGCTCAATTATTTAAATTTAGGGATTAAAAAAAAATCAATGTTATTACTTATTATGAAGCGTTTAAATGTATATTTTAGTATGTGAAGAAGTATGTGATCAACCAAATATTTTCGCTGATGGTATGAGTTTAATATCAAAAGTACCTACATATAAGGAAGCCAAATATCTCGCCACAAATAGGGAGGAGATATTAGTGTTGGAGAAACGAGTAACAAATTGGATTCGTAAAATACGAGAAGTAAGCGAACTGATGCATTTGTAGATTTACAATAATTTGAATTATATTTTTAGATATTGTTAGAAGATGAAAAATTACAATACGAAAGTGACACTAGTGGTCCTCAGGATGAATTGGAGTTTTGGAAAAAACGCGGAGCGCAATTTTCACAAATTGCTGCCAATCTCAATTGGGAAGAGGTATGTCGTTGTTAATTTAATAATAATTAAATATTGTTTTTGAAATTCGATCTTTCCTATTATGTAATTCGACGAACGTTTAATTCAGGTAATCATGACCATTTGCTGCTTACAACTCTCACGTTCTCGTATGGTCGACCGGTGGAGACGTACAGACAATCATTTGACATTATGTTACAACGAAGCAAAAGATAATTCTAAATACATACAAGCGTTGGAAAAATGTTGTCACTCATTGTATCTTGACAATCCAGTTAAAATGAGAAACTCATTAGTTCGTATGCTTCAAACTGTACGTCTTATCCACGACGTTTCAATGTTTTATAACACTACGGAGAAAATATCGTCTCTTATGGTCAAAGTAAGTAATCTGCATTCAAATTCTTAACAAAAAATAGAATAAATAAATAAATAAACCTTATGATGTATGATTGGAATTGAACTATATTTAGATTACAAATCAAATGATCGAAAGTTGCAAACTTCATATTACAAACCGAAATAAAGACACAATATGGTCTCAAGACAGAGCGGCTCTTACAACTAAACTGAATGAATGTATCACGTTAAACAAACTATACCATAATACTTATGAAAGAGTGAAACATCATCACAGTGCTGGGAGGCAATTTAGTTTTTCTGAAAATTATGTCTTTGGTAAATTCGACGCATTTTGCGATCGGCTAATTAAGGTTTTAACGGTTTTCGACACGGTCGACGATTATAACGGACTGTTTGAACGGAGAATGGAAGGTTTACTTTTTGGGGATGGTATGAAATAGATTTACAATCGTTTTATAATGTTTTTTCAGGACGATTGATGAAAGAAATTAAACTATTTTAGCATTGGATAATGCAGTGCGGACATTTGAAGAAGCTAAATTAGTGGTGATAAACAAAGGCTACGATTATTTGGATCAGAAAAATAAAGAATTCGATAATGATTATACAACATTTTTTGTTATGGTTCAAACGTTAAAAGATGATTTAGCCTATACGATAGAAACCAATTTCAGTTCTGTATGGGAGACAGGTCAAGGAATCAAATTCCTCGATAAATTCGAAAAAGTACGTTTTGTGTTAATAAATATTATTATTATTATTATTATTATTTTACTCGTAAACTACATCGTTGATTTGAAACAGATAGCGACAAAGATACCAGTGACAAGAATGGATATCAAGTATAGTAGAGTATTGAAATATTGTGAAAGTCAAATAGATAGAGCATTGAAATTGTTTAAAAAACGAAAGAACAACCCTCCGGTTCCTAAGAATTTTCCACCACTGTCCGGTACCTTCATATTAATTTACGCGTTATTCGATAAATAAAATAAATAAACCGATCAGATTTATTAAGACGATTGTTTCACTAGGTCGTATTGTCTGGGTTAGGTCGTTGCGACAGCGATTAAGTTACTTAATGAACGAAGCAAACGATCATCCAGTGTTGAAAGTAATGCCAGAAATGTCGGACGTACAAAAAAAATTTGCGACCATGTCGGTAGCTTTCCTTAACTACGAAGAAGAAATCAAAAATATCTGGATGAATCACAATGTAAATGTTTTATGTATATGTGTACATACAATATGTTCATTTAATATTATTAAATTCATAACAGTCTTGAAATGTGTTTATAGGTTCAAGTGATAGAATATTGTTTAGTGCAACCGTTATTAAAGTTCAAGAGTACTAGTAATATGGTTTATGTCAACTTCGATTCCAGATTGAATTTACTCATACTGGAGTCTAGTTGTATGTTAAAAATGGAATTGCAGGTTCCCGTAATTACAAAGGCTTTATTCTTTAGAAAAGATCATTTCACGTTAATGTGCGATACATTACAAGTAAAAGAAATAATAGAAATAAACTAGTAATACATAATGATAATAAGAATTGTACCACTCTTTTTTTTTAATTATATTTTTGTATACGCAAATATACTCGTATTTACGTATATTATTACAGTGTATGTTGAATAAAATGAGAAAAGTTGCAAGCAGCATAAACATTGATGTTAGGCCACTGTTTGTCACGCAGCTAGTATGGCTTTTGGATCTTTTAACGCCCGGTTTGCAAAATATTGACTGGACTAATCCAGAGTGGAAAAATTTTGTCGAAAAAACAAATGCTGCAATAGATCAATTTCAAGTTTTAGTTACTAGGTAAAAACCAAGTGCACGTATGAGTGTTTGAGTAGAGTATAATTATTTTTGTAAAATAATTTTAGAGTTCACGACGTCTACAATAACAGAATACTTCAGGTGCTTTCTTCAATGCAACAGGTTACGCTCCATAATTTTCCAGAAGACGGCTCTACTTGGACCGCTGATGAATTCTTAGATAGAATCGATGAAACTTGTCGTCAAGCATCAACGGTTCGTTATTGTTTTATCGGTATACTTTGAATGAAAAAATAAACTAATTTATAATGTTAAAACTGTATATAGGAATTAAATCGAAAAAGAATACTTGTGGAGGAAGCTGTCGAAGAAGTACTAAGCCTCGTTCAAAAAGCTAATGAAAGTGTGACAATTCCAAAATTAGAACACGAACCTAGTTTCAAAGGTACAATAGATAAAAACATTATGTTTTGTTTTTACAAAATATTATATTCATATTATTTTTTAAATGTTGTTTAAATTTTAGATAAAATAGAAGCGGATAACGCCAAACAGGAAGGAAATTCAGGCGACGCTCAATCAGACTGGAGTACTGTGTGCGAATTCTTTAATAACCCATTTGTTTTGGCAGCATATGAGTTACCACCAACAGTTTATACCCTTGCAAATAGTGCCGTCAAAGAAATGAGGCGACACTATAGTCGAAAAGTTGTAGATGTACTGATTAAGATAACAAGACAGTCTATTGATGCTTTAAGAAAAAAGTTCTCCCAAGAACCGGGTAAGTCAGCGGGATAAATTGTGTTTTACTATTATTTAATATATTTTTAATGTGTATTGATTTATTGTTGACATATATTTATTCAGGAGAAAATCCTATTTTCGAAGTACACGCAATACTTATGATTCCATCAATAGTTATCAGGCCTGATATAAATGAGTTACAGGACTTAATGGTCCAGGCTGGCAAAATGATGGTGGGTGTTTCTAAAGGAGTCGGGCAATGGTCTGGTAATAAAAAAACAAAGGTAAGACACTGATGTATATTATAATGTAGTAAGAGCAATAGAACACGAGCACTACAACTGAAGACATGAAATTAATCTGGGGTATACTCATTATTGGTATCGTCTTGTGTTGTCCACGTGTTTGTCTTCGTGTGTGCGTCTCGTTTGTTTTTCTGCCGGCAGGTGTTAGCAGGAAAACATTGGAAACAATTAAAGAAAGATTGCAGCAATCGTAGAGAACATTTTTTTTCTAAAGTTATTATTTCTGATATGGAACAGAGTGTACCAGCTAGCATACCTACTATAGAAGATGCAAGAGCGAAGCGTCGAAGATTATACAAGTTAGCGTCTGAGAAAAAACCGCCCTTTCCAGTACTGCAGAGAAACTTCTATTCCCACGTGACTGAAAATAAAGAAATCATCAAGGCGCTTTCATTACTCTCGACATGCGTTCAACCATTAAAACCAGTGAGTTTTTTTCTTACCATACAAATCGAATTAATATTATTCATTTTCATTTCTCGTTTCAATTTTTATTCGTCGTGTTACAGATCTTGTCTGATTTTTTATGTCTTTGGGCACCTTATAAAATGTTATGGAGTAATAACTTATCAGAAAAGCGAGATTTGTCGACAGTTTCATTATTAGATTCAGAAGCGTATCTCCAAAAACACCATGAACTTTTAGAACGTGTGAAAGTTATACCTGATACATATGAGTTAGGATCTTGTGTCTTAGTATCCGTCGGTGAGTTTAGTATAATTTTGTGGGCGTCATATACCTACATAAACAATTTAATATTTAAATTTATAGAAAAATTGAAGTACGGATTAACCATTGAGGTAAAATCTTGCAACCGTCGAATCGGTCAATTGTTACGAAAAAAATATCATCGTGAAATGGATTACGTGTATGCTGTAATGAATGAAATGGAAAGAAAGTTAGAAAGACCCATAAGAGATTTAGACGACATTAGAATGGTTATTGAAACGTTAAAGAAAATCAGAGAAAACGAAGTGGACATGGAACTTAAAATTGAACCGATTGAGGAAGCGTTTAACGTGTTAACACGTTACGATCTTCCGGTAGACAGGGAAGATTTAGAATTGGTAGATAATGTTAGATATTGTTGGCAGAGAGTGTTGACGCGGGCTATGGATATGAATATTTATCTGCTAGAATCCCAACCTCAACTACAAAGAGAATTGGCTGAAAATTTAAAGCATTTTAAATTAGATTGTATACAATATTGTCACGAGTACCGAACATTGGGACCAATGATGCCCGGCCTTTCACCCAGGGAAGCTTCAGATCGGCTTATTATGTTTCAAGTAAATTATAAGAAAATACATAGTCTATAATATTGAGTTCAATGTAATCAAATATTTATATTAATAAAATAATACTGTTTTTTTTTTTACAGAACCGGTTTGATGGCATGTGGCGTCGTTTACAGTCCTATCAAAGCGGCGAAGAATTGTTTGGTTTGGAAACTACAGAGTATCCAGAGCTCGTTCAAATCCGTAAAGAATTAAATCTTCTCCAAAAACTATACAAACTATATAATGACGTGATAGACCGCGTTAGCAGTTACTACGACATTCCTTGGGGCGATGTCAATATAGAACAGATAAACAACGAGTTAATGGAATTCCAAAACAGATGTCGGAAATTACCTAAAGGACTGAAAGAATGGCCAGCTTTCCATGCGTTGAAAAGGACCATAGACGATTTTAACGATATGTGTCCATTATTAGAATTAATGGCAAATAAAGCAATGAAGCAAAGACATTGGCAGAGAATAATGCAAATTACTGGTTACAATTTCGAATTAGAAAGCGAAGGATTCTGTTTGAAAAATATTTTAGAAGCTCCCCTGTTAAAACACAAGGAAGATATAGAAGATATATGTATTTCAGCTATGAAAGAAAAAGACATTGAAGCAAAACTAAGACAGGTGACTAATGAATGGTCCGTACAGGAGTTGACGTTTTTGACTTTCAACAATCGAGGAGAGTTGTTACTTCGTGGTGACACAACGGCAGAAACTATTAGTCAGCTGGAAGATAGTTTAATGATTTTAGGATCATTGATGTCCAATAGGTATTAACATTTAATTCATTTACTTTTTGTACTTACTATAATATTATCACAATATCTTAGGTACAACGCACCTTTTCGAAAACAGATACAACAATGGGTATATGATTTATCAAATACTAACGAAATTTTGGAACGTTGGTTATTGGTGCAAAATATGTGGGTATACTTAGAAGCAGTATTCGTGGGTGGCGATATAGCAAAACAACTGCCTAAAGAAGCGAAAAGGTTAAATATATATAATATTCTGTTTTGTATTTATTTTATTAAATAATTGTCTATACATATTATTGGATTAGATTCAGTAAAATTGACAAGTCATGGCAAAAAATTATGCAACGAGCACATGAAACACCTAGTGTAGTTATTTGTTGTGTCGGAGATGACATGTTAAAACAACTTCTACCACATTTACAAGAACAGCTCGAGTTGTGTCAAAAATCATTAAGCGGGTAAACCGTAAAAATAAAATCAGTTATTTTTAAGTTTTAATTTTAAAATTACTTTTGAAAACCGTTCCATTAATTTACAGTTACTTGGAGAGGAAACGAACTATGTTTCCAAGATTCTTTTTTGTTTCGGATCCAGCTTTATTGGAAATTTTAGGACAAGCTTCAGATTCACATACAATCCAAAATCATTTATTGTCGATATTTGATAACACCAAATCAGTGAAATTCCATGAAATTGAATATAACAAAATGACTGCTATTGTTTCTACGGAAGGCGAAGTAATACCGCTCGAGAGAGCAGTTAGAGCTGAAGGCAGTGTAGAAACTTGGTTGACGAGTTTATTGCAAACATCTCAGCAAACGATTCATTCGATTATTCGATCAGCAAATCATCAAATAAACGATAACAATTTTACGTTATTACCGTTTTTGGAAAAAATGCCTGCCCAGGTATAGCTACGATAATGATAATTATTAATTATATTATATTATAATAATAGTATAATATCAATAGATAGGAATATTGGGGATTCAAATGATTTGGACAAGGGATTCTGAGGTAGCATTAATACACGCTAGATCAGATAGGAAGCAAATGCATGATACCAACAATCGATTTTTAGAACTACTGAATACGCTGATCGATCAAACGACAAGAGATTTGACGCGTATTGAAAGAATAAAGTTTGAAACTCTAATTACTATACATGTTCACCAAAGAGATATTTTTGATATTTTGGTAATGATTTATATACCTTTTACTTTAATCCTACACTATCAACTCGTATTTAGTATTTAATTTATTTATATATTATAAGGAAAAATAAAGCGTAGAAAACAATACCAAAGCGTCTTGGTCTTTGGTAATTTAAGATTTATAATAATAAATTGTGTAATATAATATGTCTAGTGCCGACTCAACGTGCGTTCTGTCAATGACTTTGAATGGTTAAAACAATGTCGATTCTATTTTAAAGAAGACTTGGATAAAACTTGGATTTCTATAACAGATGTTAACTTTAATTACCAAAACGAGTACTTAGGATGCACAGAACGTCTTGTCATTACACCACTCACGGACAGGTATTTATTATTCATCTTCTATCCTTGTCACATAATACTAGGTTTAAACCGTACACCCGTTAAATTGTGCCCCTGTTATATTACACTAGGTGTTATATTACACTGGCTCAAGCGTTGGCGATGAGTATGGGTAGTTCGCCTTGTGGACCAGCTGGTACTGGAAAAACTGAAACTGTGAAAGACATGGCAAAAACATTAGCAAAATACGTGGTAGTCTTCAACTGTTCAGATCAAATGGATTATCGTGGTTTGGGAAGAATCTATAAAGGTTTAGCTCAATCGGGAACGTGGGGCTGCTTCGACGAGTTCAATCGCATTGAACTCCCTGTACTGTCAGTTGCTGCACAACAAATAGCAGTAGTATTATCTGCAAAAAAAGAAAAGAAAAAACAGTTTACATTTACAGACGGGGATATAATAGATCTTTGTCCCGAATTCGGCATATTTATTACAATGGTATAATGTTGTTAATTTAGTAGGCATATTGAAAATAAATATTAATATTTCTAATACTTTTTGAATATTGTAGAATCCAGGTTACGCTGGCCGTAAGGAACTACCAGAAAATTTAAAAATTCAATTCCGCACGGTGGCCATGATGGTTCCAGATAGGCAGATAATCATTAGGGTAAAGTTGGCTAGTTGTGGTTTTTTGGAAAATATTACTCTTGCCCGTAAATTTTATACATTATACAAACTCTGCGAGGAACAGCTAACGAAACAAGTTCATTATGACTTTGGTTTACGAAATATTTTGTCAGTATTGAGAACGTTGGGTGCCGCAAAACGTGTGAATAGCAAAGATTCCGAAAGTACAATTGTTATGAGAGTATTGCGTGATATGAATTTATCAAAACTGATCGGTTGGTTTTTTTGAAAATTTTCAACTCATCCGTTTAATATTTTTGTGATTAACGTAAATTAATTTCACAGACGAGGACGAACCACTTTTCCTGTCATTGGTTACCGATTTATTTCCAAATCAAATGTTAGAAAAAACAGCTTATCCTGAGTTAGAAGAAGCAATTGCAAGTCAAGTGGAAGCTGACGGTTTAATATACCACTCGCCTTGGGTTCTGAAATTGATACAAGTAAACGGTTTATCGTTACATAATATGTATCCTAGTACAATATTGTATAATATAATATATCGACTAATGTTATTTTTTAGTTGTACGAAACACAGCGAGTAAGACATGGTATAATGACCCTTGGGCCTACTGGGTCTGGAAAAACATGTTGTATTCAAATTCTGATGAAAGCTCTGACTATTTGTGGCGAAAATCATAGGTAGGTAACTCAAAATTATAACGCGTTGTTTAGCGTAACATTTTCAATTTTTTGTTTTATTTCAATATACTCACATTCTAGGGAAATGAGAATGAACCCTAAAGCAATTACTGCCGCACAAATGTTCGGCCGTCTCGATGTGGCCACTAACGATTGGACTGATGGTGTTTTTTCTGCATTGTGGAGAAAGACACTTAAATCGAAAAAAGGGGAACACGTGTGGTTGGTACTGGATGGACCAGTTGACAGTATATGGATAGAAAATTTGAATTCAGTACTAGATGATAATAAAACATTGACATTGGCAAATGGAGATCGTTTACCTATGGCTCCGTGTTGTAAAATTATATTTGAGCCCCACAACATCGATAACGCTTCTCCGGCAACCGTATCACGTAATGGAATGGTTTATATGAGTTCGTCTGGATTAGATTGGAGTCCTGTTTTAGCAGCCTGGTTAAAGAAAAGGAATAAAAGAGAGTCAAAATTATTTAGGTGGTTATTTGAGAATACTTTTTCGATAATGTATACTTGGGCATCCCAAAATTTAAACATGACTATGAAAGTCTTGCAATGCAATACTATTCAACAGGTATATTTATATTGATCATGAGTTGAGTTCTTTGTGATAATCGGTGTAGTAAAAGTACCCGATATTTAATTTAGATGCTAGTTTTATTACAAGGGTTGATACCGAAAAAACCAGAAGAAGAAGAAGGGAGAGAAAAAGAAGAAGAAGAGTTTGAAGACGACAATACTAGTTCTTCAGAAGAAGGAGATGGTACGGAAGGCACGGAAAAGAATTACCTTAAACCGGATAATTTGCTGTAAGTGGTAATTAAACGTAAACATATTGTTTTTTAATATTGAAATGGATTGTTCATTTTTAGACCAAGTAAAATACATTTACAACGGCTGTATATTTTCTCATTGGTGTGGGGATTAGGAGCTTTATTGGAAACATCGGATAGACATAAATTCCATGGTTATCTAAATGATAATTTTAATTCAATTCTTGATCTTCCTAAAATGGATGATCAACCCGATGCTACGATATTTGATTTTTTCGTTACTGATGAAGGTATGTTGTGATTTCATCGAGTGAATAAACGGAAATTTAATATACTTACCCATGTTTAATTAGGAGAGTGGGAACATTGGAACACTGCCATGTCCTCTGCGACTACGGCAGAGTCTTCAAGTTCTGATTATAGTCAAGTGTTGGTTCCGATTTTAGAAAGTGTTCGTATTACATATTTGATAAATATCATAGCTACACAAGAACATCCAGTTTTATTGATTGGAGAACAGGGATCAGGCAAAACTGTTATGATGAAATCGTATATGCGGTCTGCTAAACCAGAACTGTATTTAAATAGATCTTTTAATTTTTCGTCTGCAACTAGCCCGTATCAATTTCAAGTAACCATTCTACCACGTACTTTTTATATGAGTTTATATGCAAATTAATTTGAGTATTTTTGTTTTATTTTTATTTTAAGAAAACAATTGAGAGTTACATAGAAAAAAGATTAGGAAACACGTTTGGACCACCAGGAGGGCTTAAGATGACTGTTTTTATCGATGACATTAATTTACCCGAAGTTAATGAATGGGGGGATCAAATTACAAACGAAATCGTCCGACAAACAATGGATATGAAAGGATTTTATAGTCTAGAAAAACCTGGCGAATTTTATACGTTGAATGATATATTTTTTTTCGGCGCTATGGTACATCCAGGTAAACTTGTTGATAAATAGTTTTTAAAAAAGATTTCGGTAGCCGTGCAAATTTATGTACATGCCAAAATGTTAGGTGGAGGTCGTAATGATATCCCATCAAGATTGAAACGTCAATTCTGCATATTCAATTGTACAATGCCATCAGATGCTTCGATTGATAAAATCTTTCGAGTAGTTGGTGAAACGCATTATAATGTAAAACGAGGATTTTCAGTAGAAATACGAAACTTGGTCAAGAAACTAACACCAATAACTAGAGAAATTTGGCATAGCACAAGGGTAATAGTTTAAGTCAACGCATTTTAGCCAAATACCTACACTTATAATATAATCTCTATCAGCCGATGACCGGAGAATTAGATGATATCGTTAAATGATTTGTAATATGTTTTATTGATTGTACAGATGACTTTGTTACCCACACCAGCTAAATTTCACTACATCTTCAGTTTAAGAGATTTGTCTCGAATTTGGCAAGGAATGGTTGGAACGTTGAGTACTGTTATCGATTCTTCAAAAATATTAATTATGTTATGGAAACACGAGACAACACGGGTTTTCTCGGATAGGTTAGTTTGATTGCGCGAAACATTTTAAAACAATAATTAGAAAATGTAATATATTTTATACTGTGTGGGGTTCTTATTAATATATAAAATACATATTATAGATTTACTTCGTTATCTGATAAAAATTGGTTCGACGAAGAACTCAAGAAAGTTGTAGAAACAAGATTGGGACCGCAATATATAAACATGTTGGATACAGATCCACCATTTGTCGATTTCATGAGGTACAAAGTGGTTTTTAGGCATTTAATAGTGTTATATTTATTTTGAAAAAATAACTTTTAAGAGATGCCCCAGAACCGACTGGTGAGGAAGGTGAAGAAGCTGACATGGAACTTCCGAAGGTGTATGAGCCCGTCATGGAAGAATGTCAACTTAGAGAAAGATTAGAAATGTTTTTGTCTCAATTTAATGAAATGGTACGAGGTGTTGGAATGGACCTTGTGTTTTTCCCGGACGCTATTCTCCATCTGGTTAAGGTCAGTTATAATTATTTAGAAATGTTTAAATTCCCAGAAAAACACGATCATATTTTTCTCTGTAGATATCGCGAGTCATACGGCATCCTCGAGGAAACGTGATGTTAGTAGGCGTCGGAGGTTCTGGAAAACAATCGTTGACACGTTTAGCTTCTTTTATAGCTGGTTACAAGACGTTTCAGATAGCATTGACTAGGTTTGAAACGGTTTTATATGAATTCTATTGTAATATATTTCATATAAAATTTATATTTTCTTTTATTATACAGATCCTATAATATAACGAATTTTTTGGAAGATCTCAAATTATTATATAGAACATGCGGAGTTCAAGCCAAAGGTACAACTTTTATTTTTACTGATTTGGACATTAAAGAAGAAGGTTTCTTGGAGTACTTAAATAACATACTATCGTCTGGTAAAACATTTACAACATTATAATCAAAGTTCTCATCTTATTACGAATAAATGTTTTTTTTTATTAGGTGGAATTACCAATCTGTTTACAAAAGACGAACAATCCGAAATAATATCAGAATTAACTCCTATCATGAAACGAGAAAATTCAAAAAGAACTCTGAACCATGAAATTATTATGGATTACTTTTTAACGAGGACTTGTCAAAATCTCCATGTTGTGTTTTGTTTTTCACCTGTAAATTGTTTTTTTTCTTTCAACAAAACTGTAAAAGTTAGGTGTTATTTATCATAAGAAGTATGTTTTAGGTGGGAGAAAAGTTCCGAAATCGAGCACTTAGATTTCCCGCACTGGTTTCCGGATGTACCATAGACTGGTTCCAGCCGTGGCCTAAGGATGCTCTCGTACAAGTTGCTGAACATTTTCTGGTAGATTTCGACATTGAGTGCACGAATGAAGTAAAATGCGAATTAGTTGGAGCAATGGGTACGATTCAAGACATTGTTGATCATACGTCCAGTGATTATTATCAAAGATTCCGTCGAGCAACTCATGTCACGCCAAAGTCGTATTTAAATTTTATCGGCGGGTACAAAAGCATATACCATCAAAAACAAAAGGAATTAGGGGAAGGTGCTCACCGGATGGACACGGGTCTGGCAAAATTAGAGGAGGCTTCTATTTCCGTAGAATTACTCAAGAAAGACTTGGATGTCATGGAACAAGATTTAGCGTACGCTTCTCAAAAAGCGGAAACCGTAATTATATATAATATTACAAACAGTATTTCGGTTTAAATGGGATTTTTCATTTTTACACAAACAATTCGTATATACAGGTATTGGTTGAAGTAACTGATCGTGCGAGACAAGCGGAAATCGTTAAAAATCAAGTGATGAAAGTAAAAGTTAAAGCGGAAGCTCTGGTCGAATCGATAGCAAAAGAAAAAGCTATTGCCGAAGAAAAACTGGAAGCGGCTAGACCGGCACTCGAAGAAGCCGAGTCAGCATTGAACACCATAAAGCCTGCGCACATAGCTACTGTTCGCAAACTCGGTAGACCTCCGCATCTCATTATGCGTATAATGGATTGTGTTTTAATATTATTCAAACGAAAATTACATCCGGTGATAAGCGATACAACAGTAAGGTGCCCAAAACCATCGTGGCCGGAATCGTTAAAGGTAAACAAATACAATAGATTTTTTTTTTAAATTTAAAATCTCGATGCCCGTGCAACAATTAAATTATTTTACGGTATTTAATATTGTGCTATAAATTGAAATGTAAAAATAATATTCTAGAGAAATTAACACGCATTTCAGTGGCTTGTTGAAACTTGCTTGAAAACTACATACTCGTACATAGAACTTCAACAAATTAGTTTTCTGAACTCCCATCTACGTCCACTTGTTAATATATAGAAGGACTGTGTGATATTTTAGGAGTATTTTTATGGCAAAAAAAAAAATTTTAACTTAAGATAATCACATTTATAATTATTTTTAAATTTAATACTTTGACATTTTTAAGGGTTTTTTTATTCTTTAAATTAATTACTCTTATTGTCGCTGGTCGTTATATGACACATAATACGAGTAATTTACATATTTAAACTTCTAATTATCGTATTACTATGATATTTTATAGATGATGGCAAGTACGACTTTCTTACTTCAGTTACAAAACTACCCAAAAGATACAATTACTAACGAGATGGTAGAATTATTGCAGCTGTATTTTAACATGGAGGATTACAATATGGATACAGCGAAACGGGTTTGCGGTGACGTTGCTGGTTTATTGTCGTGGACTAAAGCTATGGCGTTCTTCCATAGTATAAATAAAGAAGTTTTGCCGCTTAAGGTAGGTGTTTTTCTATTTTAATTAAAACGTTGACGAATCGCGGGCGTCGTGTATGTCGGATCGATGAGATCAATTTATCGAGTGTCTAAGAATTGTATTGATAGGTAGCCTAAATTTCAAAGTAATATTATAGATCATTGAATTCGAAAAAAGAATTTTGAGCAAAACTCAACTCATTTTAATATTTTATAGTAATTTTTAAAATTCGAACTTAAATATTTTAAAAAACTGAGTATGACCATTTTTTAAATTAAAATATTATTGTTAAAGCACTATAATATAGATAGAATTTATCATTTAATTTTCAACCATTAACAATTTAACAAAAAATATTCCACATTTTATTGAGGTTAATCGAAATATTAAAAATATAAATGTTTATGTATGTATGACTAATACATTTATAAACGTGTTTTTTAAGGCTAATTTAACTCTACAAGAAGCTAGATTGACTATTGCAATGGACGATTTGTCAAAAGCTGAACTTCAGCTTTACGAAAGAGAAGTGGCGTTAAATGAAGTGAAAAGTCAATATGATGCCGCTGTCCAAGAAAAACAAAGGTTAACTGATGCAGCGAATGTATGTTTAAGAAAAATGACCTCGGCGACCGCTTTGATTAATGGTTTAGGCGGAGAAAAAATTAGATGGACCCAACAAAGTAAAGAATTCAAAAAGCAGCTTGGGAGGTACTATTTCATAATAATTTTGTAGTCAATGAAACCTAATAATGAAATCATCTGTTACAGACTTGTAGGCGACGTTTTATTGGCAACTGGATTTTTATCATATTGTGGACCTTATAATCAAGAATTCAGATCAAATTTAGTTCAAAGTTGGATGAAAATTTTAACAACACAAAAAGTACCGTTTACGGCTAAGCTCAATATCATCAACATGCTAGTCGAAAACTCTATGGTACGGTTACAACTATTATAATTTAAAATTAAATTATTATTGTTATAAAAAAAAATAACGTTTTTGTTTTTAAGGTATCCGAATGGACTTTGCAAGGTCTTCCAAATGATGAGCTGTCAGTTCAAAACGCATTAATAGTGACCAAGTCTAGTTCGTATCCTCTTCTTATCGATCCTCAAAACCAAGGGAAAATGTGGATTAAAAACAAAGAGTCTACCAACGAACTTCAAATAACATCGCTAAATCATAAATACTTTAGAACACACTTGGAAGATTGTTTGTCTCTCGGAAGACCGTTATTGATAGAGGACGTCAGCGAAGAACTCGATCCAGTGATCGATAACGTCTTGGAAAAGAATTTCATTAAATCCGGTTCAATTGAAAAAGTAACGAAACTGAGATTTTTAGAAGTACATTTGTTTTACGTATCATTTTCATAGGTTGTCGTTGGTGACAAAGAGACTGACGTAATGCCCGGATTTGTCTTGTACATAACCACCAAATTGCCTAATCCCGCGTATTCTCCAGAGATCAGTGCTAAGACTTCGATTATAGATTTCACAGTTACAATGCGAGGTCTCGAAGATCAACTTTTAGGTAAAGTAGTAGTAAAAAAAAAAATTACAGTAATACGAATTAGAATTTTTTTTTTTACAAATTATTTATAATTTATATACTATATATTATATACTTAGGTCGAGTTATACTAATGGAAAAAGCCGATTTGGAAGCAGAACGTGTTGCACTGTTTGAGTCAGTTATACAAAACCAACGATCGATGAAAGAATTCGAAAGCAATCTTCTGCATAAACTGTCATCCATTCAAGTAAAGTATTTCAGACTAATATTTTATCTTTATTTTGCATATAAATTAAATATTGAACGAAACGAGAAATGTGTTTGTTTTACTAAAATTTAATACGCGTATTTGTGTGTGCATGTGTATACGTGGTTTGTCGTATTTTTAATAGATTGAAATTTATTTTAAATTTAATTGTTGTTGTTTAGGGTTCATTGGTAGATGATGAAGATTTGATTAGTGTATTGCAAGAGACCAAAGCCACCGCAGAAGCTGTAAATGCTAAACTTAAAGTCTCCGAACAAACCGAAATAAAAATTATGAAGGCCAGAGAAGAGTTCCGCGCAGTGGCTGCTCGTGGGTCAATACTCTACTTCTTGATAGTCGAAATGAGCAACGTAAACGTTATGTATCAAAATTCGTTGAAACAATTTTTAATGATATTCGACAACTCCATAAACAAATCAATAAAAAGTTCGATAACAGAAGAACGTATTATAAATATTTTACAATATTTGACGTACGAAGTATGGATGTTCACGATGAGAAGTTTGTATGAACGTCACAAACCATTGTTTACGTTAATGTTGGCTATGAAAATCGATTGCGATAAAAACCACATTACACACGAGGAGTTCATGACGTTTATTAAAGGTTCGTATTAAATTATTTGTACAAACGTTTGTTTGCATATTGAAATTTCTGTATTATTTATATACGATAATGTTAATGCCGACTTAAAGGTGGTGCGTCATTAGATTTGAATGCAGTTACTCCGAAGCCTTTCCGATGGGTATTAGATATAACTTGGCTAAATTTGGTAGAACTTAACAAATTATCAGTATTTTCAAACCTTTTGAATAAAGTAAATACGTTTTTCAAGTTTTTGTTTAAGTGAAAAAAAACTATTTTTAACTATTAATTGTGTTCAATAATAATATATAG
Organism: Slavum lentiscoides; assembly: GCA_032441835.1. Taxonomy (NCBI): domain Eukaryota; kingdom Metazoa; phylum Arthropoda; class Insecta; order Hemiptera; family Aphididae; genus Slavum; species Slavum lentiscoides. The sequence goes on along the minus strand of CM063710.1, from coordinate 21,953,903 downwards.
ATAAAACAAAACGAGAAAGAATGGCGTATTTGGTACGAGAAAGAGAAACCCGAAGAAGAGGATATTCCTTGCGGATATAACAAATCTCTAGACGTGTTTCGTAAACTCTTACTGGTCAGATCTTGGAGTCCAGATCGTACTTTATCTCAGTCACGGAAATATATAATGGGTAATAGAAAATTTGTATGAAAAGTACGTAAAATCGAAAACAATATTTTATCACCGTGAATTTGTACCGTGGACAGATTCGTTAGGACCGGAGTACGGAGAAGCGTGCATTTTAGACTTGGAGAAAACTCTGGAAGAATCAGAGCCTCAAACGCCACTGGTTTGTATTTTGTCCATCGGCTCGGATCCATCACCACAAATTACTGCTCTGGCCAAATCTAAAGACATCCGTAATGCATATCATCTGAAAATATGAATATGACATGTAGTATTTTAAACAATATAATATACGCATAATTCGTTTTAGAAATACGATCCGTGTCTATGGGTCAAGGTCAAGAAATACACGCCAGAAACATGATATCCGATTGCATGGCGAACGGTGGTTGGGTACTTTTACAAAACATGCATTTATCGTTACCCTTCTGTACGGAAGCCATGGACGCTTTGTCCGATTCGGAAGAGATACACACTACTTTCAGAATGTGGATAACGACCGAAGTGCACCCCCAATTTCCGATAGCATTGCTTCAAGTAAACATTTTTCTACGTTTTAAAATGCGATCTACCGAATCTATGTGATTTACGTGTTATTTGCCGCGTTCTAAAACAAATCATGAAAATAATAAAAAAACATCCGATTACTAAACGGCCAAAGACATTATGGCTCGTAATCACAATGCGATATTTTAGAAAATAAAAAAAATAGTAAAAAAAAAGACACTCAAACTCGTTTTGCTTATAATACAGAGAGAGAGAAGTTGAAGTAGAGACATAGAGATAAAAGGAAAACTTACCTTGAAATAAATGCAGATTTGTTCATAGAAACCGCGAATCATAGTGAAAATTTTGTCAACCCCCACAAACTGGAGTGCTCATTTAAAACACTAAACGTCTAATGGTGCATAATAAAAAAAAAAACAAATATATTATTCGTGTTGATGAAAACAGTCGTTTTCTGAAATGACTGCAATCGCAAAAAAAAAAAAAAATGCTATTCATTGATCTTATAATACTACGCTTGTCGATGATTTTCTTCGTATACGAAAATCGCTATATTAGCAAAAAGTCATAGTACTGCCTGTTGACATTATTTTATAAGATCGTAAATCGCAACTGAAAAATGGCCAGTAGATCGCATAGTCAATTTCATAGTATTTTTTTTAAAACGACGACATATTTAAAATCGAGACGTGTGTCTTGTGAAATTCCATGTCTATCAAATGTCTACGTATATGTGTTTTTTACAGATGGCGATTAAATTTACTAATGAACCCCCGCAAGGGATTCGGGCGAGTATGAAAAGAACGTATCAGAACATCAGTCAGGTAAGTTTGGTTTTTTTTTTTGTCAAAGAGATTAAAGACTACAGAGTATTAATTATTAGTTATGATGAAAATGATAATTAATAAAAAAAAAATTTAAATCGTTCCATCGGTAATTAATTATGTAATAAATATTTAGAGATAATTTTTAAAAAAATGTACGGAAATATTATTTATTCCCACGTTTTATAGGACATGCTCGATTATTCGGCTCAGCCGCAATGGCCCATATTATTGTACGCAGTAGCATTTCTTCATACGATCGTTCAAGAAAGACGAAAATTCGGTCCGTTGGGCTGGAACATACCGTACGAGTTCAATCAAGCCGACTTCGCCGCCAGCGTTCAGTTCGTGCAAAATCATTTAGACGATATGGATCCTAAAAAAGTAAACGCAACCGTTAGAAATATTGATCCCATAATACGTATTATTTAATTGACACTTCATTTGTGCAGGGCGTCTCCTGGCCAACTATTTGTTACATGTTGGGCGAAGTACAATATGGCGGTAGAGTTACAGACGATTTCGATAAAAGACTGCTAATCACATTTACACAAGTACCGTATTATATTATAGTGTTAACTGATTCTCTATAGAAATATACGATTAATTTAATGTGTAGAGCCTTTAATGAAGTATTAATCGATAATTTTCCGTTATTGTTATTGAACATTTATTTTAGGTATGGTTTTGTGATGTATTGCTGAGACCGGGTTTTGAATTTTACCGAAATTATAAAGTCCCCGTGAATCGGAACATACAAGTTTGTCAAATATTTTTGATTTATTTTCCTTAGCAGGTTAATCGACGTAATTTTTAATAATTTGTAAACGGGGTGTTTTATTTGCGAACAAAAGGGATGTATCGATTATATAAACAGTCTTCCGGTCACAGACTCGCCAGAGGTGTTTGGACTTCATTCTAACGCGGATATCACGTAAAAATTGTTTTCAAATATTACGATAGTAATTATTGGTTGAATGAAAAGTTATCGACAACGAAATAATGATTTCAGTCATCAGATAAACACGGCGAAAGGAATATTGGACACCATTTTGAGCGTTCAACCTAAACAAGGCGGCAGCCAAGGTGGCGAGACCAGAGAAAGTGTCGTTTATCATTTGGCTGATGACATGTTGAAGAAGTTACCAAAACAATATAAAGACTTTGAGGTGAACTTGATAATTATTATGTACAGTAATATACGAGTACACTATAAATCCGAAATCGCAAAAAAATACACTTTTATTGCGTATACGTATTTCGACAACTACGTTGTCATCTTCAGGGCAAACAGATTACTACTAAACCGTTGGACACTGTATACACCCGTAATTATACAGTTTATATTTCCGATGACGTCACCACGAAACGGCTGCGTCGGTTGGTCGTGAGTCACCGACCGCGCCCACCACAAGTCTATGCTATATTAACGGTGTTAATATAATTAAAAACAATAATTTGAAAGCGTTATTAGGAAGCGCAAAAGATAAAATAAAAGAAAGGGAGAAATCGGGTATTTATAAAATTCAATGTGAGAAATGCGATAAATGCTATGTACCTAGGACAAACAAAAAGAATTATAGATATTAGGTTCAAAGAACATTTGAGAAATATTAAAAAACAAGAAGACGAAAAATCTCTTAATTAAATTAAATATTATTTAATATAAACCAAATGGCGGCAGCGTAGACTTGCGGTGGGCGTGGTCGTTGACTCACGACCAATCGGCGCAGCCGTTTTGCGGTGACGTCATCGGTGATATAAACTGTATAAATACTGGTGTATACAGTGTCTAACGGTTTAGTAGTAGTCGGTACGCGCTGAAGGTGACAACGCAGTTGTCGAAATACGCGATAAAAGTGTATTCATTTTGTGATTTCGGTTTTATTAGAGTATACTGTATAGTATAAAACAGTCACAAGTTCTCAAGCATATTTCAGTATTGTGTGCAAGCTGGAACGGTTTTTTTAGGAAATTTTCATTCGAAACCAATTTTATTCCCGTAGGTGAAAGAATCGTTACAACGAATGGGTGCTCTGTTGCCCATGAACATATTCTTGCGACAAGAAATCGACCGAATAAAAAAAGTAATCGGAGTCGTCCAAAAGACTCTGTGTGACTTGAAATTGGCCATCGACGGTACAATTGTTATGAGTCAAGGATTAAGAGAAAGTTTGGACGCGATGTACGACGCTAGAATACCTTTGAAATGGCAAAAGGTGTGTGAAACGTGTGATGTGATGCCTAAATCCAAATAGTATTTGAAATCGATTTTTAATACCATTGAATACCGTTAATGACCGAAATAAATACACAAAACAATATCGAAATCATTGGCGTATATAGAATATATTAATTTCGGGGGGTTATATAAAAATTTATTTAATCAATATTATAAATTAACTTTATTTTAATAATTACCGTACTAACCATACATTTCGAGGGGGGGTGGAACCCCCAAAACCCTCCCCTATATACGCCACTGATCGAAATCACAAAAAAAAAAATTATTCAAAATTAGTATTTAACATTTAAACTATAACCAATAAATACAAATATGGTATTTAAAATAAAAACCTCCACCGAAAAAGATAAATATCGTTAAGCTAAATTGAAATTGAAATCTCGATTACTGGAAGTCGATATTTAAAAACGAAAACAAGATTTTAAAAAAATTTTAAAAACCAAAATAACTTTAAGATTTTATGGTTATATACGACGAATTAATAACTGGGTGGGTATTGCTATGTGTTGTTGATTTCTGTCTACTGATGTGTAACAATAAAAATAAAATCTATTATAAAAAAATATATATATATATATTAAATAATATTACAATTAACAAATTATATTAAATGAAGGAAATAATCGAAAACTAAATGGCAATAAAATATATGTTAAAAATCAGAATCGTATAAATCGATGTACGGAAATGAAAGCGGAACAATAATTGCTTGAAAATCGGTGTTCAAAATTGATAACATGATCGGAAAAATTTAACGGGTATTAACATTTTTAAACGAAAACCGTAATATTGTTGAAATCAATTGTCGAGATCTAAATAAAACCGATAAATTGTTAATCGAAAACCTAAGTCGAAATGAAAACAGAAATATTTGAATTCCGTACGGATTTTAGTGCTATAAAAAAAAAATAAAATAATAATAATGAAACGTCGATTTTGATTCGTATTTTACAAAAAAACTGCAGGTGTCTTGGGAATCGGCTACTCTCGGATTTTGGTTTACCGAGTTATTGGAACGAGACAATCAGTTTAGAAAATGGATAAACAACGGACGGCCAAACGTGTTTTGGATGACGGGTTTCTTTAATCCTCAAGGGTTTTTGACGGCCATGAGACAAGTAAATTACGGTCGCTTAGAACGCGCGAACCATATTTAAAAATGAACTTTTATTACGTGAAACGTGTGCAATTGTATTCTAATCCGTAACGGGTCGAACGAACGGATTTCGAAATGGAATTTACAAAACACGCTTTATCATTATTTCTGTTCGTTCCGTCCGTTTGAAACGTCGTCGTTTTTTTTTTTTTTGCGTACAGGAAGTGACTCGAGCTCATCGGGGATGGGCTTTGGACTCGGTAGTGCTTCAAAACCTAATAACGCGGCACAACAAAGAGGAGTTAAGCGATTCGCCGCCCGAGGGCGTGTACGTGTGCGGGATGTTTTTGGAGGGCGCCAGTCTGGACCGGAAAACGGGCAAGCTGGTGGAGAGCAAACCGAAGGTGCTGTACGAACAGATGCCGGTGATCTACGTGTTCGCGATCAACACCACCGCTGGAAAGGATCCAAAACTGTACGAGTGTCCGATCTACAGGAAACCGCAGAGGACCGACCTGAAATACGTGGGTTCGATCGATTTCGAGACGGACAACAATCCGAGGCACTGGACGTTAAGGGGCGTCGCTCTGTTGTGCGATATAAAATAATGTTTAGACGCTAACGATATAATATTATTTCGAATTACTGTTTTCGTTGCAGAGCAGGGGCCCTATTCTTGAACGATTGTGATAATTTATTACGCGTGATATTTATGAATTATCACACGAATATCGAAAATATCGTTTTTTCACATTCTGGAAACATTTTTTGATAATTTATTTTGATAATGCAAACGATAAATTATCCCTAGGTATTTTACCGGTGATAATCGATTATCACACACTATTTTATCATAGATTCAACGATGGTTAATTTAATCTGTGCTATTATTATTACTATTGTAGGGCTGACGGTATTGAAATTGAATACCGAAAGTACGGAATTGATTTCAATACCGGTTTGAAACGGTATACCGTAAAATACCGATACGAACCGGTATACCGAAATACCGATATTTACCGGTATATCCAAATTTAATTAATGCACTATCGTGTCCGAAGACCGAAGGGCGTAGGGACAGTGGATAAACTTCCATCAGTTCCATCATCTATATCTGGTTGTAATTAGTGTTAAAATAATTTAAAATAAGTGTTGTTTTTGTGAAATAGACATGTAGCCTTTTAGCTTTCATCTCCGTTTTATGAATATTAATGAAGAATAATTTTATATTAATAGGAACCGTAATATTTGATGTATATATCTTAAAAATAATTGTTACATTTAAATTTTACGGTAAAATATACTGATAATACGTTGATAAGACCGGTAAACATTTGATAAATTATCACATACGACATTTTAATATCGTTTTACATTCGAGAATTGGTACATTTGATAAAACATTATCGTGCGTGATATATAAATTGATAATTATCGTATTTGATAAATTATCACGAAAACTCGAGAATCGGGTCCCAGAAGAGAAAAAACAAAATTCTCTCATACACGCGCGAATACGATTTTTCGAAAATCATTCATTAAGATCCCCTGCTAACCTAACCTAATTATACGGTTTTCACAAGTGTCACGCAATTTTATAATACCTATTTAACGTAATTCTCATAATTCGTTACCTATTTTGAGTTAGTTTTTTTAAAATGTTACAAGTTTTAGTGTTACAAACAGTAGTGGTGCATCGATAAAGAATTTCTCGAGTACCTGTATGCCGTTTTAAAAAGAAATTTAGATCGAAGAAAAGAAATTTTTCTCGCTTTTCTGGAAAATCATTCAATTTATGTTTCAAACATTCGACTTCTTTTTACTATATATTTTTTTTTTTTTTGTTATAAGTATAACGCGCTAGTACTGACGACGTTTTACACGTGTATTATACGATAGTAATTAATATTGAAATTTCGTTTTTAAAAAAAAAAAAAACAAATAAATGACTTTTTATTTGACCGAACGAACAGTTTGAACACGTTACAGTTCTAACGTCTGTTTTACACACTACAATATGTATTCGTGTAAAATGTTTAAAGTATTTTTACAATATGAATTTCGGCTTAATCCGACTTGTATATTGTATAGTGTATACTGGAAAATATTTTGTAAAAAAAAAACAAAGTATACGCTCCAGAACACTACTGTAATGCATAAGTTTATAAAGTTCTGAGATTGTTTGTAACAAATTTTTCGTCTGACTGACGCGTACCACGTGTAATAATATGTTCAAAACGTATATAAACGGCGTAAAAGACATGATTTTCAATATCAAATTATTATTAATAATTCATATTTTAAATAACGTTAATATATTAACGTACCGACTGTCAAGTCGTCGTATACGTTGTTTATACTTGACGTTGACAATTTCTGTGTTTTTTTTTTTTTTTTTATCACTACTCGTACATAATTATTTTTTCCTGCACATTTTCGTACATACGAGATGTGTGCCGCATTGTCCAGAATGTGTATACCACTTTGACACGATGTACGTCGTGAAATATTGAAACCGTGTCCGGCGGGTAAATTTATTGATCGTATTTTTGTTGTTCCCTCTTTCGAATTTTCCAATCGACAATAAAACTTCAGTTAACGACTTCGGCCAAGTTCGAAGAGCCCATCTAACCGCCTCCCTGTCCCACCACGCAGTAATTACCTCGATAGGCCATTACCGTTAATGAAGTTTTCGGTTTGAATATTAAAAGTCCACTGCGAAGGCAGTGAAAAATATAAATTGGAACTGCCGTTATATATAATATTATAAGTTTTTAACGGCATCAGTAAACTAATTTTCTTTTTCTTCTTTATTTTATTTTTTTCCTTTGTTTTTACGAAGTCGATTGCAGCGTCAATGAGACTTTATCACGTTAATAAGCTTAAGATCACTTAATTGTACGAAGCATAAGATTAACGGATTGAAAGTTTACGCGAATTGACGGGTATCGTAATCGTTTTATACTTAAAATAATTTAATGCTTCTCACATTTTATTATGGCCTATATAATAGCGTTGTATCGAGTTCAAATTTCTCAACGTTTCCAATGATGAACATTAGTTTTTATATATCATTTCGTACTATACAATTTTAATATTAAAAGTGCTGAAAAATTTGTTTTCTAACGTATCTTAAATACTCGCAAGAAAACAAGTAAAAAGTCAACAAAATTTACATGATTTTACGGCGTGCATATTCACAGTACGTATATAATATGTACAGCGTCTTTATACGGGGAAAAAATATATCGACTATACTTCAAACTATAATGTTTGTATGTAACTATGTTACAGGTAACTAAAATGTGTTGAAGAATACTATTAAAAATAAAACGTGGAGAAAAATATGCGGGCTGGTTATGTGTGTGAAAACAAACCAATGGCGTAGGAATTTCAACAGAGAATTCCAAGAGGAACTGAAAATGATGACAGTCGATGGATTCATTAAAACCCAGAGAATACAATGGTATGTTAATGTGGCGTAGTGAAGATGCAGCAGTTAGGTACAAGTACTGGACTGGAAGCAGGAAGAAGAACACCTGCACGGGATCGACCCCGGAAGAGATGGATTGATGTGGTGGAAAAAGATCTGGAAAACCTGCAGGGAGTGCGAAAATTGAAAAAAAAAAATACAGGACCAAAAAAAAATGGAGTGATATGGTGATGGCCGCCAAAACTCTTGTAGAGTAAGAATATGAATGCTTGTATCTATATCAAAGCACTTTTACGAGAATGTAATATTTAAAATTTTTTTTTTGTCCTTAAATCAACACTGAGAAATCGGTCTTCTTCAACAAGGGTTCTTTCACACGAAGCCACTCTGGTGGCACCATCGCAAGAAATTAACAATTAAATTTTGGTTTTCACACGGGGTGTCGCCACCAGGTTGGCGCTCATAGTAGCTTGAGCGACCAGACACACCAGATGAGTAGTGGCGCCACCATTTAAATTTAAATGGCATTGATATAAAAACGCGCGTTCTATTCGTTCGATGGCGCGCGTTGACGTTGTTTTCGATCACTTTTCATTCTCGAACAGTTGAAAAATTTGTCTTCGCGGTCGACTCTCTCAAATCGTTATAAAACAATCTTTATAGTGGAACGGTCAGACAATAGTGGATGTCTCCCTACAAAAAACTTCCTATTTTCTTTTTTTCGTCTGTGGATTACTGGACTGTACAGATGTGCCACACTCGCACTAGCTTTTCGATTTCCGTTTTCTTTTTCGTGCCGAAGTGAATTTTGAATTTTGAACTGAACAGTGGTAAACACCGAAACGCAGAAGCGCATTTGGAAACACAAATGGCGGCAATAATTTTCTGGTGGCTTCGTGTGAAAAAAGCCGTCGGTGAAGGTAGCAGGCTCGCGCGAGAGACAATATATACGTTTCGTGGCGGCCGAAGCACTACGTGGCCCCGGGCACGGCGTGAAAAGTGTAATAACGTCGCAATAATTAGTCGCGAAATAAACGTCCGACGATTAAGCAAAAACTTTTTTTCCGACCTCTCTCGCGGCGGCCGACGAAGGGACGGGACACTATATATATATATATAGCTCGTGGTATAATCTCGGAAACGTTGGACGCGTCCGCTTAATGACCGTATCACGAGGGATGTGTTTAAGTACGGGCTTAGGCTGGGGACGGTGTGGAGTGTGGAGGGTACGCGATGAAGGGACGCGCGCGCAGGGTGGAGGGATTCGATAAATCTACGGAAAACGGTTTCGTCCTGCAACGCAGACAAACTGCTACCGTCTAATTCGAGCTGTATAATACGCAGGGACCGCGAGCTGTCCCGTTCGGTCCGTCGTATTATTATATATATAGTACAGCGTACGGATCGAGCGGGAAGGGACTGAACGTGCCTGCGCGCGCGCAGGACGCCGAAGGATTATAATTATAGCGGCTAAACCTCCCCACCCTGCGCTCTCTTCGTGCCCGGCCTTGCGCACAGGGTCGGTTCGGTCCGCGTCCGTATGCATCGTTCGTCTCTCTCTCTCTCTCTAATTATTGCCGATTAATTACACAATACATATTTATCCTGGTCGCCGCCTAACGACCGTTTAAATCGCGTTGTTTTTAACCCGGCGGCGGGTAAGCCGTCAATTTCTGACTTAACCTCCTACCGAGGATTACACACGATAATCTGTTAACGACTGCATTTTCTCTCTTCAGAAGAGTACGAACGGGGGAAAAAAAATAAAAATATAAAAACGCACGATTATGAAAATCGGGGATCCAAGAATATTTTTTTTTTTTTTGGGCCCATAAATATAACGCGCCAAAAATTAATACGGATAATTAGAGCACGGAATTATATGTAAATACATATTTTTACTGTGACTAGATAATTTAATTCAGGCAAGTGATAAATTCGTTTCAAATGGTTTTTAATAAAATGAGCCATGCTTGATATTATATATTTTTACGTATTTCGCCATAAACACGTATTTTTACATATTTCTATTTTTTTTTCTATATATTTACACAATTTTAATAATATACGCGCGATTGTATTTGTCAACTGTAAACAATTATTGTAATTTTGTGTTTCCAAAGTTACGTATACCTACTATTAAGCAAAGATGACATCGAATATAATGTAATTTACATATCTGTCAAATTTGGATTTTTGGAGGATACAATAAAACAACTGGTAACACGAAAAATGACCTTGGTTCAAGCTATTTTATTGCAATTAAGATCCAAAAAAAGGTTAATTATATAAATTGTACTTTTTTTTATATAAATTTTCACATTTTAATTTTTTTTTATATATATATATATATATATACATATTTTGGTTTTTTAAATACATATATAAATCTGAGATAACGCAGTAAAATTTAAATTAAATATAGGAATATTATTTTAGTTATTAACTAACTTTTTTTTAGTTATTTCATGTTTATGTTTTAATTTTTCAACACGCTTTTTTATACGAATAACAAGTAATAAACAATACATTTTTTAATACGATTATATATTGCGTTATTAATACTTTGATCTGTGATTTATAATTTTTATACTGTGGGCATATTAAAAAAAAATATTGGTACCTATATAAATTTTTTTCTCTCTACCCCCCGAAATATATATTTTTGCGAGCGGCTTTGTACGTACCACCATCGTCATCAATAACCCTAGGTGAGCTGAAAAATCGAATTACAACAGCGTTGTAGTCAATTACACGAGATATGCTGCAACAAGTATATGGAACGAATTTGATTACGGATTAAATGTTGTTTGCTTGATGTCCAAAGGAATCCGCATACAGAACATTGGGTACAATTAACTGAATTCTAAATGTTTTTCTCGTATTTAACGTATTATAAATATTGTTATAAACCTAAAAATTAAAGAGTGTAGTCAATGTGATTACTATATAAATTTCCTGATCATTTTTGGCATTATGCATAAACGCCCAATTATTCACATTGCCGGTAACATATATAAGCATTTGAATGAATCGTTTTGAATAACCCTGTATTACGACAGTTGTAAGGCCCATACTCGTAAAGCGAAGGGACGTTATTTATAATTCATGTGCAAATCGAATTACATCCACTGTATATTGCTTCGTATTCAGAAGACCAGCAACGTAAGGCACAACACGAAAATGGAAGAGGGACGGAAAGCCGGCGTGTGCCGAACGACACGTGGAACGATACTGACCAAAGCACACGTGACCGTCGCGTTTGCGTCCGTCCGGAACCGGAGTAGGGGTGGTGAGCTGTCGGTCTGTGCGTAACGTGTAATACATTTCGTTGAAGAGTGAAATAATTACACGTCAGACTTGTTGCAAAAGTGGTATATACTTAGCGCGTGCAAATACAAGAAAATGTTTTAAAACTTCCCGTGTGTTCGTGCGATGTCATTGCTCGCATTCAGATTATGACGAATTTACGAAACAATAATAAAAACTTGTGAAAGAATAAGAAAAGAAAATCTGCTACTGTACAGGACACTTATTAAACATAGTTAAGCGTTCAGATTTTCGCCCATGCTAATGTATTGGAATGACAGTTCTGGAGCTGCACGCACTCTATCGGCCGTTAGATAAACACCAAGTGATATTCTGCAGTTTTTATCGAAACGTCAATATTATAACAGAAAAAATAGCCGTAGTCGAAGTGAATCAAAATAAGTGGAGGGATGGAAGCAGTGTCGTCATTTCGAGTTTTGAAACGGAAGGGGGCAAAGTTGTGAACGGTTCGTATTGTTGAAAAATAAGCCAAAGACTCTGACGTCGGCCTTATTAAACTTGATGGTGAAATATATTTTTATGATTGTGATGTTTAGTGACGTTTAGATCTACTGAACGTTAACATTTTAGAAAACGAAATAGTTTTTACGGAGAAAAAAAATTAGGTAACTTAACAACTAAAAATTATAAAAAAAAAATAAATAAATTTTTAAAAATTCAAGCGGGATGAATAATTTTAAATAAAATAATTTGGGGATGGAATACGCTAACTAGAAAAAACGGAGGGATGTCATCCCCCATATCACCCTCACTACGACCGATGCGTGTATGATACTGAAATCTTATTATTTGAATTTTCGACTTAAAAAACACGGTCGAATAAAATATCAATTGACTACACGGTTACCATTTTTTATCGATGGATTTTAGGTTGTATTAGATTTTTTTTTCACGCTTGCCCATAATATACCACCGCACGCCACTGATGTGTGTAGTCTCTGTCCTCGGTCCGTATTACCCGCCAGCCCGCCGGTCAGGCCGATAACGTTTTGACGCGTCAAAGGATGCGAATATAAAGCGAACGAGATGGAGTAGGAGGAGAAGTAAAAAAAACTAACGTCCCGAGGCCGTTTAAAAATCCTTTGCCAAAGTCAAAAACGTTCGTTTATATTATAAACTCGTCGATTTTCTACGTGCATAATATAATATATATATATATACATATTACGCGTGTAGGTATACCGTATTGTGTGTATTAAAATATTTATACACCGTGCGCGGTGTAAACGGGTTATAGTTATATACGAATTTTCCCGAGCCTGCAACGACGCACAAAGTTTCGTTGTAAATCCTTTGCCGTCCGTCCTTTTGTTCTCCGACCCTCTCAATTAATTTCTAATCAACAAACCCTTAGAGGCAACTTGCGCGGTATACCTCTGTGTTATAAAGTCGCTGCAGTTCGCCACGGGTCCGATCGATTTTTGTTTCGTAAAACGCCGTTTCGCTCGATTCATTTTTAATGACTTTTAAAACGTTGGAATAAAAAAAAAAAAAAATCAAACGTGTTTGACACGTACGTGTTCGCCGAATACCTCTATATTTTTTTTTTTTCTATTCAAATATTTTAATTTTATTGCAGCGGGTCGAAGCGCGTCTCTCTCGGAGAATTAAATTGTCTGTGACGACATTTAAATATTTACGAGTATAATCGTTTATTTTATGCTTATTTATATAATAATTTTCGGCCATTTTTAATTTCGCGTTATTATCAAAAATTCACCTCACGAATAATATAAATTCAGTAAACGTATTTTCCTTTCGCTACGCGAAATTCAAAACGCAATTAAAATACGTTATTATTTATTTTTAAACACCGTTTATTTTAAATATTACGTAGTCTTTTAAAGTGTATGTATACTGTTCTTCGTATAAATATCTAAATATTACTCAGTAATACACTGTAAAACATGTCAGGCATTTCATATTCGAAACGATTTTAAATATTTTATTCACAATTGTGTTCTGCTACCTGCTTCGACGATTGTACAAGTATATATATATATATATATAGACGTATGTATAGAGAGTGAGGATTTTAATAAAACGAATTCCAATTAATTTTATTGCGTTAATTTTAGTCACAACATAAAATCAAATTTAGCCATTTGAATATGGCGAATTTAATACAATTCTGTAAAGCAACGTACGCAGAATATAGTAAATATATAATTGTAACCCGTCTGCCAAACGAAGATATTAAATAATAATATATATTGTACTTGACGTAGTTGAATCCGGGAATTTCAAATATAACTGCAATTATCGTATATAATGACGACGTATATAGAAAAAAAAAAATGTTTAATTTTAACGTAATTATAAGTCGATAATACACACTTGAAAAACGATTTACGTGAGAAAAAAAAACTCTTTGTACTCGAGACATTTGTTTTTATAGAAATTCTCGAGAGAAAAAAAAATGCCATAAAAAAAAAAAAATTGGTGTCTTGCACTAAAGTAATATCTGTATTCGATCTATAAACGTAGGTATCGATGGAAATTATTTATGAGGACGTTTAATATTCGTCGTAGGCCGATCTGTAAAAACGTAAGAAAACATAACAAAAAAAAAAAACAAAATTCAAAACACGAATCTATAGACTTACAGGAAATATTCCGACAAAATGTGAAATTTCTTGCAACGCGTATGGGTGCTGAATTCGTAAAACAACGGATTCGGTGAAAAATATAAACGATATACCGTCATGAAAGTAAAAAAAAAAAAAAACCATTTCGAAAAAAGACGAAACTTTTTTAAAAATTTTACACAAAACATGTTCGAAAAGCGTTATGCGAGAGAGAGAAAAAATATTGTTCAAACTAAAATTAATTATATTTTTTTCGTAAACTATTCGTGCGCTTTTACCGGTGCAAAGTTTTTTTTTTTATTCGTTCCGAAATGTAAAAAATTTCTAGAAACGACGGTACACACGAGTCTCATTGTATAATATTATATTATCATGTTATATTCAATGCAAAGTCAGCATTCGTGAACAAGAAAAAAATTGCAGTGCTCCAATAACATGAGTACCTATATTGGTGTGAGGAAACGCTTACATGTACGGAGCGTGGCGCTATTCGGTTGCGAAACTCGGATATTAAACGAGATATTAAATTTGAAACGTGGTGTTGGAGAAGGATGCTGCGAGTAGTAATAGTTGGACAGAACGCCGTACAGAAGAGAGTATACTCGGTGAAATAAATGAGCAAAGAGAGTTACATAAAACCGTTAAAGCAAGACGATGGACACACGCATACTGAGGCGCGAAAATGATCTGCTTTATAGAATAATAGAAGGAAAGGGGACCGAGGACGAACAAGAACATCGTTCAACGGTTTCTCACGTTGGACTGTCGAGTTACACTGAACTAAAGAGGCGAGCTGGCGACAGGAAAGAGTGGACAGCGTACTGCAAAACCATATTGACTAAAAAAAAAAACCCCCGATCTGTTCGACAATTTAAATAAACCTCGACCGAACGAAAGCGTATTCCAGATTTTAGACGCGGTGCGTCGCCGTTGACGTATCGTTTAATATAAATTACCGAAAACACAATATATTATAATAATTCTTCGACGCAATTTTGTTTATATAAAATATATTTTTATATTATGTACACATACATCACGCTGTGTGGTAAGTCCCTCTTCCGCCGCGCCTAATTAGACGAGACACGACTTTTCGTAATCCCGAACGAGGGACGATCGTACAACGTGAAAAACAGAAACGTTTTTTTTAGAAAAATGTCTAAATCCCTCCGGTTCTCGTTAAACGGGATTCTCAAAGCGTGTACCGGCGGAAAGTTTTAAAAACAAATCGCGTAATTTATATACGCGTGCCGCCTATAAGTATACGACGACGATTCGCCAAAACACGCAACACAATATAATAAGCGCGGCGTGTAATCCGAAAGAATGATAACTGTGCGTGTACAAACACGCGTATAATGTGTGTTTGTACGAAGGGGGAAAAAGCATTGACGTATAACCGTGCGAGACCAGGTTGGGTTAATATATCATGGTTATAAATATCTCTAGATATTTAGCCGTGGAATATATTTTGAAAATGTACAGAACACGAACGGGTACAATACGCTGTCTATGAAAAAAAAAAAAAAAGAAGATAATTCTTGCGCAATCGTATGTGCTCTGTCTACATAATAAAACTTATTTCTACGCTGAAATCTGTATATTTCATTCGAGTACCTACGTTATTGACACACCTATTCAATGGTGTATTTAGAATTTCGTTGCCCTATAGGTACACATTTATTTGTTGCCCCCTCTGACCCACCCTATATATAGTGAATGCAAAAAAAAAAAATACAGTATATTTTATACACTACGCGAATTCGCAGCAAAATATCATTCTTCGTTTAGTAATAAACCCGGTGCTGGTTAAGGATGATGAGAATTGAAGAGTTTAAGTTAACTATCCGGACAACTCCGTTTTTTTTTTTTTTGACAAAATACGTCTATTCAATAATATGATAAAAACAAAAGTTATGTGCATGCAGGTGCGACAAATTATATTTTTCCCGTAATTCGTTGTTAAGATATTAATGAGTCGACTGATTTAGATTTTTTTTATATATATAACACCCAGAGTTATATGGTTGTTACAGTGACCGGTAAACATAAATTTTAAATTTTTTTACATACAATTAATGAATATCAAGCAGCCGATTACTATAATAATTATCAGTTATCACGCAATATTACTAAAAAAAAAAAATCATCGTATTATGTCAAAACTGGCTATTGAAAATCGTCCGATTATATTAATTTTTCCAAACTATGAAAAAAACATCGAATATTAAAAAAAAAAGTATTAATTGTATTCAAATAAAACGCTTAAAAATGTGTTGCCCCCAAAAACGTGATGACCGGGGCAATTACCCTCCCTAGCCATCCTCCTAAATTCGTCACTGCACCTATTGCGTTATACGTAAGTGAAAAATGAATTTTTCCTGTGTTTGCAGATAGCCCCGGCGTTTCGAGCGTCACAAGTGTTTCGTTCGAATAGATCTCATTTTTCGTTATTTTTCAACGTTCCTTTCGTTTTGTTACCACTGCACATTATACCGTTTAACAATCTGACGATAACACTTGAGCTTTTAAAAACTCGACACGCGAATCGTTAAAAACTATTTGTCTGTATTCGTCAATATTACTACTTTTGACGAGAAAAAAAAACCAGAATACTGAGCAGCGAATACTCATCGCGCGTTTGTCAAGTATTGAACATAATATGTGTACTAATTGAAATCGTGACGAATTGTGAAGTTATTAAGAAAACGCATTAAATAAATAATACAACCGTTGGAATTGCAATTCTACGACATTATTCCTGTATGTACTATATAATGTCCATGTTTTATCAAATAATAAATTATTAAGAGCCCGAATAAGGGCGAATTAAAATTATATATACATATAATATTCAAAAGTATTGGTTATTTTTACTTTGATTAGAAACATTTTTTTTAACACGTAAATAAAAGAAACTATATAGTTTTATTGAATGCGAATCCAATACACAATATGTATACTATACAGAACTCGTATAGGTGAAAATTACAGTAGCCCTCACGAATTAAAAATACGAACATCGTAGATATAGCTAATATAATATAACTATGCATTTTTATTCTAAGCACTTCATCCATAATAAAAAGGAGCTTTTTTTTCTTATGACGAAATTAATGTCGTTATTATATAAACGGCACGGTGTTCCAAATAGGCAATTTCACTACGGCTACGAATTGTGGATCCGCCGTAGGTGGTATACGCGGTGACAGGAGAGCATAATATAATACGTATATAACCGGAACATATTGTTTTAACCGATTTTTCTCGAAAACTATATTGGCAAATGTTTGCTTTTTTTTCGTCCTACTCCGACGAAATATAAACAAACATGCTGTAAAACACGCATAACATGATTTAGTTATAATATAATATTATATATTAACACAGGTCTGTAAAAATAATTTCTTTTTCAGCTTCATGAAATATCTTTATGGTTTCTACGATGTTGAATCCAAAAATGACTACTTCCATTCCCCCTCCCCTCATCGCGTACTATTTTTTTGCAAGATAATAAGTGTTTACAAAAATAATTAAAAAACGAGTCTGCTATAGTACTCGAGACACTGATGTGTAAACGTCGCGTGAACGGTAAAAATGGAACGGAATTGTGATTGGGATTTGTGAATATTGCAAGTATCTTTATTCAAAATAATTTCGATAATAAATATTATTATTAGTTGCCATGACAACAGCTTACACATTCCCATCCAATTTCCTCATATCGCCGTAATAGATGTTTACACATCAAAAAATCATAACGGCGATAAAAAGAAAAAGTCAATGATTTTATTACATCGAATTAAAAAACACCGTTCGCTGCAAAATGCAAAAGACGTTATTGCGTCACATTGGAACGGCGATGGCAGCGCGATCTATATATATATATATATATATATATATATACTTTATATCTTTAGATATTTATAGATAAAGATATGTATCTAGGTACGAGGAGACGAGGACTAAGCTATAGGTAATTTTTTGTCACGTGTAAAAAATAAATGAAATATGTACAAGACATATACATGTACCGATGTATCTGCATGCGGTGTAGATACTACTTCGTTTTC
Source organism: Slavum lentiscoides (assembly GCA_032441835.1). NCBI lineage: Eukaryota > Metazoa > Arthropoda > Insecta > Hemiptera > Aphididae > Slavum > Slavum lentiscoides. The sequence continues at coordinate 21,935,642 of CM063710.1, read as the reverse complement.
CTACGGATAAAAATATTACAATAGAGTTAGTTACTTGTCCCCTTTTGGCTTGGGCTCCCATTTACAACAGAATAACACACCAAAGGACCCACGGCTATCTCCGGATACCCGGGTGGGCCATATCGACACTGCACGGCACACCGGATTCGACAAACCATAATATCACCACACATACACACACATATTGTTATAAAAAACTCGAGACTTGTGCGCCGCGCAGAGAGTGGTTCTGCGCAGGATACGTATACGTGAAATAATAAGAGACGCTCGCTCGCCTGCATACAGACACGCGCGCGCAACGATCGCGACGGGTGGAAAGTTTTAACCCGTTAAGCACAATAATTAACACTTAAAAATTACAGACGGCGAAGGAGTTTCGCGTATATATTTAAATTATTATTATCGCGCGAGCTTGATTAATGGGCACGCGTGTCGCGTATAATTATACATCATACATATATATATACGCGCATACACGAAGTAACATAACGCGCGCTCCGTATAAACGACTCTAATATATATATATATATATATATATATGCGTAGGACGACGATAATTATTATAATAACATTTGCGCGTTCGAAGGTGGTACTCTCTGCCTTTATAACTCTTCTCCAGCATCCGTCTACCAACCTATATATATATATATATAATATAATTCCTCGTCGAATTTCATCCCTCACGGCTACGCAGTGTGTGTACTTCTATACGCCGCCGCCATCGTCCTGGTTTATGGCCCAAGTTTTGACCGGCTGGCGCACAAGTGTCCGAACGGGGCAATTAATTCGATGAATAACGACCGTTATCGGGTCGCGGCGCCTACATTAAAACACCGCAACCGCGCGTATCGCGTCCGCCATCCGGCACACCCGGTGCCTGCACGCATCGCGGACGCGCGAAATATATATATATATATATACGCGCGAGGTGTAAGTTTTGTATTTTCGATCATTTTTTACACGTCCTGTATAAGGCACGGTCCCAGGATTGGAGACCGGCCGTGGTCCTTCACACACACACACACACACCGAGATTTTCGAAAAAAAACAATATATATATCACAAACAATTTCGTCTCTCTCTTTTTTCCTTTTTGGAGAGCGTAAAAAAAATTAGGTATCTCTGAACACTGTGTCTTTTGCATATTATATTATGTGCGTCCCTATAGACAAAACCGATGAAACTCTAGATATATCCGCAAAATAATAAACGTTTGGAACGTATGACGTATAATGCGAAGGGTATATTTTTTCATGCTAGTCGAGGTTTTTGAACGTCAAATGATGTTTTGTTGGAGCAACACGTGCGTGCCTTGCATACGCGATCCGATTAAACGGATATTATTTTCCGTTTCAAAATTCTGGTACACTAAAAATGGAACTCGTAACATATGTAAATCAACAAAAATCAATTACAAATACACGTATATTGTATTGTGTTCGGTTTCACTGTGCTACTGCAAATGTATAGGTTCGTTATACTTTTTGCAGTCTTATTTTTAGAACCGATGCTGATATTCTGTATTTTAAATAAATATATATATAAAAAATTACAGCGTGATTCCGTAGTGATTTTGAATACATACAGTTAATTATAGTACGTATTGATAAACACGAAATAAACGAGTTTTTTCTTGTTATTTATAACGCTGTAAACGATATCTAAATAGTAATTATTATTCTACTTTGCGGTCGACAACCATTTAAATTCCCGCTTCATATCAGAATTTATTTGTCTCGCTTCTTCGTCGTTTCGTTACTAAAGATCAGCTATTTCCCTAAGGTCCACAGTTCGGTGTAGTGCATTGCAGAATGTTACAGATCTGTCTATATCTTTCTACACTCGCATACTTGCAGGTCGTCCTGCAGGATACATCATTGAGTTTTTCTTTGTCCTCCGGCAAATACCCGGCTCTTAACGCTCTCCACACGAGACAGATCTTGTCTAGTGCGGAGAATTTTTATTTTAGAGATCTTCGGAGAATATTATTCTCCCTACTATTGTGCGGTAAGATTCCTTGCAATGGTTCACAATTGCTAAAGAAATTTTTCCCGTTTCGGTGATGGTGACTGTTCGTATATGGAATGGCGCCCATTCCTTCTTCGTTCTCTCTATATACCGTAGAGCTCACCTCACTTCGCATTTGCGTGATGGTTATAACAATATTTAATACGTGAATCTTTTAAAGATCACTTCACGCTACATTGGACAAAACGGGTTTATTCATCTAGAAATGTTACGTTAACGTACGACAATACGCGATTCGTTAAAATATACCCGCCGGAGTTATACTTCATCACTTATAATATTATGTAGGTATGGCCGTTATATCTTGTCGACATTATATTAAATCTATCTTTTGCATACAGAAAAGTAAAATATTCTTGTTCGGTTATTCATATACGTACGTGTGTGTGATATGCATATTATGCGACATACTCGATAACAAAATATTTTTTTTTTTGTTCAAACCATACTAAAATATTTTAATAATATAAAATGTATAGAAAAAAGTAACAAAATAAAAAACTTTACTCGATAATAGGCAATATAGTTATAAACATATTAATATATTGGTTTATATTATAAAAATAATTCGTATCGACGTCGATATTTAATATATCACCGCGCATAAACTGACGATAAAAAAATTATTAACAAATAACTACAAGCGAAGAGTTGAAGACAATAAGAAAGTATAAACTGACGTATCAAGAATAATTCTGGTAAAGTGTGATAATGTTAATACGAAAATAAAAACTAATTGCAAAGTCGTTGTTGCGGTATAATACACAAAATAAGTAATCATTTTCCATCGTTCAATGAGCAAAAAACAAAAACGTCAATACGTATAAGAAATGGTTTGAAAACTTTTCCTTTTCAAACGATTCATTGTAAAATGTTCAGCGTAAATCTATGACATATTATGTGCTTACGAATTAAATTTAAAGTTTTCTGTTGAAAAGTGTAAAATCGTCGACGAAACGATTGAAATTCCGTTTAACAGGAGGACGAAAAACTTCCGAAATCCTGTTTTTCACAGCCTCACTTAGTCTTTCTTTCTTCCAGACGGGACATCTTTCGCAAAATCATGTTTACCATATAAATACATTGTCTACGGCTTCATATTCGATCGACCGAGTGAGCAGCCAGTGAAAGGAAAGCCGTGCGGCTCGTGCCGAGCGACAAAATTGATGCTTCGTGTGGACGGGTTTCCAACGATGTCGCGCGGCGTTAAAATTATTTTTAGTGAACAAATTATATAAAGGAGTAACGAGTAACTTATCCATATTTTATCCTTTGATTTATTAGCTACTGCCAGTAAATTTTTAATGGATACGTCCCCGTATTTATATATGATAAATATTATATCAGCGGTTCTAAACATTTTTTTTTTTACTTGCGTACCCCAAAACTAAATATCTTATTATACACTGTATGCGGCTGTACGCCCCACATATACTACTTTCAAATTTTTTTTAAACTATTCTTAAAATGTAGAAATTAAAAAAAAAAACAAAATATATACGAAGTATATATATATATTTAATATTTTGTATTAAAAGGAAAAATTTTTATAGTAAAAAAAAAAAAAAAAAAAATGAAGAAAATATTTTACATACATTTTAATGAGACGTTCTTGTCCTTATTTTGAGGCAGATAGTTTTTTTAAATTTAAATACCGTTCAAACGATGCGAAATCTCAAATCTAAAGTAAAGCACTCGGTTTATTTTTGTATTTATTTTTAAAAACATGTTTTTTCTTTGCTGTGTATATTTTTACCTACTTCCGCCATCATATCGATAAATATTTCACGTAGATTGGGAGCCGCTGCTTAGAAAGCCGCTTACATATCAAAAGTTAATTTTTTCGCATTATCATATATAATTATATTTTAAAACTATGAATTCGGTATTCTATTAATTTTACGCGATCTGTATACGTATATGAGTGCGCGCTGTTAAAAGCCGCGTGTCGTATGGACGGGTACACGCAAAAGATGCCTCTGGTTTTGGTAGACGCGCCTTAACGTATAATTAATAAGCGATCACATTCGGGGAACTCATATAAATAAAATCATAACTCTTTTCGAATCCGGCCGCGCATAATCAAGCAAAAACTATTGAAAATATCGAGATGCCGTTTGTTGTAATTGTTTGGTGATAATTATTCAAAGTTGTGTTCAAGAAAAAAACGTAATCGAGGCGGAAATTCTCACGGGATGTAGTGCTGCAGGAAAAACGGCATATATTTATACCACTTGTTCTCAATAGTTTTCCGTTTCACAATATAAAGCGAATACAGTTTCCCGCGAGCGTTTGTTTTTTTCTATGACAATTAATAAAAAAAAATTCCTAAAATCCGCTGGTGTTGATTTTAAAACAAATTGTTTCTCGCCCGGCCGATTGTACACGCGTCGCTTGTCCTGCTGCAGTTTCCGACCCAGATTTCCTGTATATTTTATAGCTATACGGCAAAGGCGAACACGACCGACATCGCGTTTACAAAGAAATTTTTATAAGAATAACTTTTACTCTTTTCCGTCTGTAAATATCAAATATGACGTTATGACGTGAAAACAGCAAAACCGAAAGGCGCGGCGAACCATACCGAAGAGTCAAGTCCAGAGTTGTTTCCTGCACGAAACACTGATATAAAAATCGAGGATTATACGAGATCGTATTCCGTTGGAAAAAGATTGATGTCAAACGTCCCCCAACTCGATGACGATTGGGAATGTATACAGTGGCGCGCAGCGTGAAAAACGTATCGTCTATTTGGTGGGGGGGGGGGCGGTGGTGTGTGGTCACGTGGGGGCGGATGGGTATACACATTTGTCGATGGGGCACGCGGGGTGCCGGGTGTTGGGCGGTGGAAAAGGAGGCGCCCCGAAACTCGGGTACTGGGTGAGAACACTCGCCCACGGGGACCGGCGGCGGCGCGGCGGATGTGGGTCACCCGGCGGAAGACGCGTCCGCGGCGTCGCGCCCGCCGCACGTGGGCCCCGCCGGGCGGAGCGACGGTGAACGCGAGCGAGCGCGCGCGCCACGGCGCCCGCCGTCCCCGCGGGTCACGCCCACCGCCGTTCGTCCGCGACAAGAAAATCCCGTTCTAGCGGCCTGCGCGACTCCAGTAACCGCCGACACGCTGTTTGGACGGCACGCGGTCCACCACGCGCATTCCGTATCGTATCCTGCTCACACGAACGCGTCACACTCATCATCTCGGCACGCTGCGAAATCGACGAAACCGATAACTGAGGTGAGAAAATTGTTTTTTCTCTTGTAAATAATCTCTAGGGCTGAAAAGAAAAAATTATAAAAAATCTTACGAGTAAGGATAAAACTACGGTAGCGAGCCGCGGGTGTTGTGGTGCAGGACGAATAACGCGGGACGCTCGAACGGAGATTTTTTTCCCCATTTTTCAAACCATATTCGAAAAACGATTCCGAGTGAAGTTTTTCAGAAACGTCTTCCGTTTATATATTTGTATACAAAGTCGTGTATATCGAATTAATTATTTTTTTTGGAATCACGATAGAAAAAAATGAAATTCAGCTCTGTTTGTTCGTAGTTTTTCGAATTTCACACATCAAACACTTTTTCGATTTTAGAAATGTTTTCCCCTTATACTGTTAGAATATTACACCGTGGAATAAATCTTGTGTTAAATTTCCAAGTCGATTTGAATTAAAAATCGTATTAATATTGGGCGGGAAAAATATGTCGCGATCCGCGAGTGTTGCGGCGCGTAGTGCGAATATCGGCACAAGCGAGTTACTTACACAGAGATTTTAGAATTTTTTTTGATATCGCGAATTTGAAAGCAACCATATCGTACTGTATTGTATTCGAAAAACGATTCTGAGCGTAATTATCATTACAGTTAACGAATGTGATAAAAAAAAGGTAGCGAGCCGCTGGGTGTTGTGGATATCGCTTGAGCGAATTACTTGGATAAAGATTTTAGAGTTTTGTTTTTATTATAAATTTAAAAGCAATGATAAATCATTGAATTCGATAAAACCAGCGGAACTTCGGTGTAATAAATAAACGAAGAAACAAACGACAATCGATTAAGACGAAATTGCATTTTCAGCGTTTTTATGTAATTTTCGGTAGTTTTTCCAGACTTTCGAAAAAAGTATTGAGAAAATCGAAAAATGACTTCTTTAAAGTACAAACTATAGATGCAATTTGCAATCAAAAAGGTGCTATACGAAAATATCGGAGCACTCCTTCTGGTAGAATTTTTGAGTACAGACATAAAAAAAAAAACACATCATTGTAAAACCAATACATTCCCCGCTCAGCTCAGAATCTAAAATATGGCAAATATTATAAGACTTGTATGGAATTAAAAAAAAAATGTTTTAATTGTCCACGTCGAAAATTGTATCGGTTTTTGTTTTAAATCACGCTAAGAAAACTATTGGGAAAATCATAAAGCAGTGCTTGCCCGATGAATCGATGTCTGAAATTGCAAAAAACTACAAAGAAATAATAAACCGAATTGAGTACGGAATGGATTTTAATGCAATGGACCTGTCGTGTTGTATTAAAATTTAGAATAAATAATAGTCACGACTCTAAAAGACTCGACGGATAATTATATACACGTGCAGTTTGCTATTATATTTTTTTCTATGACGTTTTATTCGATGAATTCGATGAATTCATAGGTAAAATAATACGAATATCGTATATTTACAGCAAATGAAATAATCAAGTGTTTGTTTCGAACAGACTACAATAATTAATAATTTACAACAGCCGGTACCTATTGTCGGGAGACATAAATTGAGTAAAATGCATTTTTCTGGTGATCAGTGCGTTTGCCAGTAAATTTATTTTTAAAAACATTTATAACAAATCAATGTTTCAAGCGTATATAATGTGTATACGCATTTATATTTATTACGGACTGTATTACGCGTTATTTTACAACAGACCGCGCGTTAAAAAATATTATTCATTATACACGCGTATCGACGTTAATTCGATATTAATATGAAATTCGAAACGAAAATAAGTATAAAAATAACGCGTACCACATTTTCACAACGTCGCCAACTCCACATATGTACATATAGGCCCTGTTATTTTTAATATTGCTCATGTAAAGTGCGAAACGATCGACGGAAATGTTTTTAAACGTAAATTACATTTTTAAATACAAAATTATATCAACAGAAATTGAATAATAATAATAAAGCGTACATTTTTTAAAAAATTATTTCGATTTATATGACATATGGACATAAAAAAAATTAAAACGTCATAATACTATATTAAATGACAATTGGTAATGCGTTAAATATCTGTACTTGATATACCTATTATATCGGTATAGATGTCGCCTGCAAGACGAAAAAAGTAAACATTTTTCATTCGAGTACAAAAACTCTATAATGCGTTTACTCTTTAACGATTCATTTATAGAAAATCAAATAGAACATAATGTATTTGTTATTTTTGGAGCGCGCAGAGAATTAGTGGCAAACACATGGGCGATATATTTTATTACTCGTACTAACATGCATTTTACTTCTTTTTTTTTCTGTTAAATTACTTACTATTAGGCTAAAAAAAAACGTTCCCAGACGGCCAACAGTATACATATATTTATTAAGAATATATTTTTGTATAAATAATACGATTATATATTACTTTATTTACTTAAAACGCATATTATTGCCAAAGAATACGTTACTCTTTTTCGATAGAGTGTTAACTTGGTCGAAGAATAAGAAACTTCGAATGCGAACGCGTATACGAAAACTACGATACGATCCGTTACCGCCCAAAAGGCGTTTTACGGAACGCCTTTCGTCTATAAATTAAAACGAATAGATTGCATTAGAAATTCATAAAATTATACATATATATATAGTTTTTTTTTTTTAAGAAACAAATTAATAATTTATTTATGATGTGTGACTGCACGTTTGCAAATCTATCGGAGTCGAGACCAATTAATTATACTCGGCATAATAATATGAAACCTTATGTTATCATTAGTAGTAGTAGATAAAAATGTACAACGAATCTACTGCGTATATAGTTCAAATCAATTAGAAATTAAATTCTAAATACATATTTTAAATATAAAACGTCAACTTACGTATAATAATTGTTTTTTTTTTTTTACAATTATGTAAGTAGTAAGGCTGTAAGCAGTCTACAAAAATCTCAACACTAATAAATTGCCCATATGACGCTTATGGTCTAAAAAAAACACACAAAGTTTTGGGTTTGTAATTTATTTACCGAGGGGTTGTGTAAGATTATAATTGGACCAAAGTCATAGTAAAATATAAAGCGATTTACCGACAGTTGAACTATTAATTTCATTATAAATTTTACATCTATATTATCGTCTTTTTTCCCCTCGAATATTTTGTTTTCTTTAAAACAAAATATTAAACCCTAAAAACAAATAAACGTTACATTTCGTAAAAATATGAATTCGCCAAAAAAAGATACTTTGAATTTATCCTTTTCGTTCTGATAATACTACTAATCATATTTAATTTAGTAACATATATAGACAACATTTTATATATTTTATTTTTATAAAATTACAGTGAAAATATTTCTCACGCACAAATAGCATATAGGTACTGCAAACGTAAAAAAATCTGTGAATATTTTTATAATCACTTATCAGGCAGTTTATTTATATTTAATATTTATATATAGATACATGTATTTTTTATTCCAAAATATAATTTTATTTACAAATTAAATTAAACTAATTTAACGCAAATAGTTTCTAATACGACACATACGGCTTACCTCTGTTCTTGTTAACATTTATAAGAAATGTTTTAACCAATTCCCCTTTTGTACAATAGGGTTTTTGTCAACATTATTTGTATTTAACATTAATTAATTTAATATTAATATATAGAAATATGGAAATTTTTCCACGTACAGTAGTCGTTATACAAGTTTTGAGTTTTTACGCCGTCACCACAACTTAACCACACCTGTCGTAACCCTAGCGCATTTTAAAATAAAATGTAAACGTGCATAACTAAATTTCCGCAAATTCGACGCGTGTATTTATATTATAATAATAAGACGTATTTTATTGGACGAGGAGGGGAAGGGTGTAGAGTGGAAATCCAGAAAAGACACAACGCCTTGTCTATACGCGTATTATATTGACGGCATAATATTTCTATTCCCAAAGGGTTTTCAATTTCAACGTTTCCGACAACAGGAACCGTGCCCGTCGCGTTTTTTTCATCTCGCCAAAGACATTGCTTTTCTTTTTCCCGGATACGATTTAATCTGCATCTGGGAACGGGGCGCGGAAAGTGAAGGCGCTGCGTGCACACGGGGTTAGAGAAAAAAAAAAGGGCAACCCGTGTCAACAAATTACCGTCGCGTTAAAATCGGTCAGGAAGAAGAAAAAAAAAATCCCTGTACTGCAGGAGTTATATATAAAAAAAAAAAATATATATATATATATATATAGAAAGGATGTATATGACGTCGACGTGAGGGCGAAGGACAAGCACTTCCGGCTACCTATTGCGATATTTAATAATGAAAGAGATTTTCTTTTTTCGCTTTCGGCGCAAACACAGCGCTCGCTTTGCGACAACCCCCGGGGAAAATAATCTACAAGAGTTGCCGCGGTAGTTATAAGCAGAGAACCTATACACACACACACAATACAATAAATAATATAATAATTGACCGATTATTTCCGCTGGACGATTGTGAGTTTAAGTAAAAAAAAAAAATAAATAAATAAAAAGTCCTTTTCTTCGATACCCTGTGATCCCTTATTTTCGTCCCTTAACTTCGTAACTCTTTGATAAATTGTGCAGGGCAAACGACGACATATAAATCGTAAGTTGTTTTACGTGAACGTCATTCTCTCGTGATTAGTGTTATCCCAGCGCGTGAAATTCGCTATATAATCGTGTAATATTTTTACCAACGACTTTTATAAAAAATCAAGATTAATCGTTCTGAACTGTTCTGTAAATGTTATATAAGAGTTCAATATTATTCTGGAAACGTTTACCAGCGGCGGTCGCTGAGTCACAAACACTATGTAATATCGTTATTATATACGATGATGTGAAAATGTTTACGACTTCAATTGATAAGAAAAAAAAAAGAAAAGAAAAAAGAAATGCATTAAAATGTTACGGCATTCGCGTACGAATGACTCCTTTCAGTCGATTACACAAATAATTAAAAGTTAATCTCTGCAACGACAGTTTCTTTGGAAATTAAATTTCACGCTGTTTTCGTCAATTACTATTTATGATGGATACAATAATAATATACAATATTAATGGTCAATATTATACGCTGCACATAACGCGTTGATACGGGTTTTCTTTTTAATAAAAATACCGCATTCAAACACAAACACCAATAACTCCGGTTTTGATATTGTTTCCCATTAAATTAACGATTATTCGAACGTTATTATACTTCAGGACATACACATCGTTGATCGCCTTAACGTTTAATAGTTATTAAGACAAAAAAAAAAAAACTCGAAAATCACCACATAAAAATAAACCGTTTCGAACGATTCGGAAAATATTATGTATACTCACTAATTTGAAAAAAAAAAAATCAAACAATGCGTAAAAAAAAAGCGTGAAAATAATTTAATTAGAAAATCAAGTACGTCATAGATTTAACGCGTATTATGCGTATAATTGACGAACGTATGACATCGATTTATAATCGTATCTAGAATTTTTTGCCGGTACCGCCAAAATCTGTTATTTCATCTTCTGTTACTTTTAAACGACAATAAGACATTTAAATATTAACTGTTTTAATTTACCTATCTGCGTACACGTAGCTGTTGTGCGCGCAGGCTTTGTGAAATACTCGTAAAACGTTTCAGGGTAATGCAAATGAAAAGTATATGGTTACAGTGAATAATACAAAATTGAGGAAGGCGGTATGTTTTTATTATTCTTAAAACTGGATTCTGTAGGTTTTAAGCCGATTCCAGAGACGCGAATCCAATCACACGTATATGTTGAGATAATAACTGCATACGCGGTATACGTTTCACCGTGATCGCGAGCGGACCCCGAAAACGTATAGTTATCGAATACGAGTAAAACGCAATAAAAAACAAACGGTTTTATAAATATATTTACTTTTTGCGGCGCTAAAAAACTAAACGTTCTTATACTGACATAATATCATTCAATCCTTAGATTGATATGATTTCGCGGATTCGGCCATCGCCTGACGGATGGTGTTCGGAGGAGCCGGATTAAAAACGACAACGCGTTCGTTTAAAACATATAGCAGGGGAATATTACATATATAAAAAAATTTCTTTTCCTTCTATACGTATTTATATATATATATTATATAAATAGCTCGATCGCGTGTCTCTCGGGATTAGACCGAAGCGCGATAAAGAAGACGCGCGCGAGTCCAATATTATAGCGTATATATATATAAATAAATAAATGAAAATATATAGTATTGCGTATAGCGTGTTCCGGAGTCTTAATGAAGGCGCTTTAATTGCTGATTTTTATCGGCAGGACAAAACGCGCGGCCGGTGAATCCTGTAACCCTTTCGCGTTTAATAAAACGCGCGCCGCAGAAAGGAGACCGGGGGAAAAGTCAACCCTTTTTTTTCGTGTATACCATATAACAGTATCGGTCGTGGTTTTACACACACACACACACACACATCCGAACGCGGCAAAGATACGCGCAGACGTTTTTTTTTATTATTATTATTATTATTATTGTACAAACGCACAAAGCACGAGCACTTCCACGCCATTTACCGCAGGCTCGTCGCGCGCGGATATTCGTAATTTTCACACGATATTATTATTATTATTATTATTATAATACACGCGGCCCGTCGCGCGGTTACACAATAATAATAATAATATTAGAGTGTGGTAACGCTAGTAGCACCAGTCGCACAAAAATCTAGTAGCAGCTGACGACAAAAGGATCATCGCGTGAATACAATAATAATAATAATAATGTACCTACTCGTTCGTTTATAAACGCGCGCGATTCTCCCTCGTCCCCGCATATATATATAATATTATACCGTCGTCGCACATCATCCGGAAACTGATACGACGAAAAACACTTGCAACAGATATAAAACAAACTCGGTGGTGTAATATACTTCTAATCTGATCGTCCAACTAAAAGTCTCGGCGCTCACAGACTACACCTTATAATAATATAATACTGTATACGAGGAGTATATAGCGCTTAACCGCGCGGTGCGGACGACGGAAAGGAAGAAGTTTTAGCGTCCCCCGAGGAGAAAACCGTCTCGGTCGTTGCAGTATAATATAAGAATTAAGACACTTATACACGGCCGTTAACGGCACGAATATAATACTGTCTTGAGTATTGAGAGGTACTTCTACACGACTGTATATATATATATATATATATATAGGTATCGGGCTTATCTTTATTATACGATTTACAGAAATAATATACGCCGCGTTAATATTGAATCGTCGTGTTATTTGTTCGACGAATTTATTGTATTATATAGTAATTGACAATCACAAACGAATTCCCGAAATCCATATATGTACGTTGTATTCGCACCAATTTTCGCAATCGGAAACATTTTTTTTTTTTTAGTCAAAGACCGAAGCTTTTCCACTGATCGGCTCGATACGGCTTTGGCGACTACGTCGATGAAATTAATTTCGCGTGCGCCGTGAACGATAAACGGTTTGAAAAATGCCGCGTGTATTAAACGCTTATTATTACTATTATTTATATTGCAGAAAAATATTTATATTTCGGATCATATTTGATTGTAATTTACCGGCGCAGTGCCGAGAACACTGTGAATCCCACGTCGATAATATTATCGCGCGCGTATATAAAGTGTTAAGCTTTTTTTTTTGCAAAACTGCAGGCTCTTCACGCGCGCGCGCGCGTATATAATAATATGCGTAATGTCGATTTAATCGTCAGGCCGCGGTATAAAATAAAAACGTCATAAATTTCGTATACCTACCCTGCAGTGAAAACCGAAAACAATATAATATAAAACACTGTACATAAACTATGAAAATATTATCGTACTACTCGGATTCCGCGAGTATTAAAAATCGAACACTGCAGCGCACGTTATATGCAGAATATTTATAGGTGGATTACAGATTAAAACTCCAATATTATATTCGAGTGTATAATACGATGATGCTGATAATGAGTCGGAAAACGTATCGTCCCGTACCCCTCGACGCCACTCGAACACATATTATAAATATCGCGATATATTATATTATATATTATTTCAGATACCGGCGGCGAGAGATTTAACAACAAAATGAATCGGCGCAGGATTATATAAAATATACGATAGTGCATAATATTATATTATATAGGTATCCCCGTCCGCCGCAACAGCTGCCGCATATATATACAGTACATATTATTACAATACAAAAACTAGAATTATTATTATTATTATTATTATTGTACGATCGTGTACATCATTTTCCGATAAACCCGCGTGTATCCGATATAAATGACTCGTCGCACCCTCCACACGGTATAATAAAGCGTATAAAAACGATATAATATATACGGAAACGGCGTGTGTGCAGTGTGCAGCAGTGCGCAATGGTGCTCACGCGGAAAGCGGCGAGTAGTGGTTATTTTTTTTTTTATTATTGTATAACGACCAACCCGTGTGAGATTTTGTTTGAAAATATTTTTTTGTTTTTCAGTCACGCGGTTAGGTGAGGTCAGGTATAAGCGATAGGAAATTTCGCGGTAACGAGACTTATTTTTTGACGACGTTCTTTAAACGGAATTATTTTTTTCTCTCTATAATTCGACATTCTTCGGTAAAAACACTAAATTCCGATGGTTTTTGTTTTTTGTTTTGTTTTTACCCTGTATCGCTGCAGATCAGATGAATACTGATGGATCACTCGGCGCACACGACGATATAAATTATTGTGCTGACTGCTGATATTGTACAATATTATTGTACAACTTCTTTATTATCTCAAGTAATATTAACATAATAACGGTTATCACTTGTCGGTAAAAATTTAACGCGGATTCAGCACCGGTTGTTCTTCAACTGTGTGCATGAAACGAGTATATTTGACACGAGACAACGAGTATTTAATATGACACGATGATGGCCAGACCAGAATATTCACTATGTAAACAACACAAATAGATTATTACCCAACGGGAGTAATGTTTAAGTTTTAGATAAATAAATAGCATGCGGTTACACTGATTTGGGGGTGGGTTCGAATGACGTCATTTTTTTTTTTTATATAGCGAGTGATCCATCTGTATTCATCTAATCCGTGCCTACATATTAAATCCGATATAAAATCGTTGCTTTTCCAGTAGCAAATATCAGGGGAAACAAATACAATTATTTACACCCGGAATACGTTATGCAGAAAGTGGATAAATTTTATTTAAATTACGCGGATTAGATTAAAAAAGAAAACAGACATTTTTTGGACCGTTCATTTTTTTTTCCATGAAATTATTACGAATTTTGAAAAAATACAGTTTTTTTTTTTTTGTTAATAACTCGAAAATTCGAATCGGTGATGAATTGCTACGTTGTAAATCGACCAAATTCGCGCATTAAAGACATCAAAAAAAATATAATTTTTGAAAAATCTCTGTTTTTTTTTGTGTTAAAAACTGTTTTTTCTATAGAGGTTATATTCATTTATAATATTCAAAGTATAAAATTTTTTTTTTTCGTAAATATTTATAAGTACAGTGTTCGGGCTGAGCCTTGTGATAAAAAAAAAAACTCCCCTGCACCGTATGTATTATTCTCAAAATAAATAACCCATAAGAATAATATAATATCGGCGTTCGTAAATACGTTTATTGTGTATACTGCCGTCGACGTTTTCCTAGCCTTTACAATATTATTATTATTATTACAGAAATTTTCCTCTTTTTCCACGCACTGTCCCTTCCCAACGAAGAGACCTCCGAGCCCGTCGTCAATCGGTCACGATACAGACGCGACGTTATCCGTTTCGCACATAACAATAATACGTATAGCAGTACAACAGCAATAATAATAATAATAGTAACAGCGGCGGATATTCTGGTAAAAAAACGGCGGAATAACGGCAAACGGGAACGAACGACGTGAAACGCGTGTAAAGTGCATTGCGCTTATACGTATAATATAATATATATATATATATATTATAATATTATATAAGTAGTGTGTATATAATATATAGGAGCACACAGGCCGCACCTTTGAAACTCGATGCGGAGGGTGCGCGACACCCCTGGAGAAAAAGTCGCGCGCGTAAATCATTAATCCGTCGAGAGACTCGCGCGCGCGGTTATTCGAAATCGTATACATATTATATTATGCGCCTACTCGTATGACACTGCGATTGTGTTCGGAATGTGCAGAAAATCCGTTTAAATATATGCAATATGGGAGGGAAAAAAAAGGAACAAGTCGACCGAAATGCGCGCGTTACGATTATGTAGTCTCTGCACAATAGCGGACACTCTCAGTCACCGAAATTTTCGGAGGTGTCCGCATTCAGAGGGGATAAATGTTTGAAATTCATAAAGATAAAGGGGTAGTTTTCTGCGAGAACTCCTACGTTTCCGTTGTTTCAATAGGTTAGTCGTGGCAACTACCTCATCTATCAAACATCGAAACGTATTTGAGAACCTTAAACCTTTAACGCTTTAACCCGCCACTCATCGCATCGAAAACCAATCGGACAAAACAGACGAAATATTGGCGCGTTCGAGACGTCGAATGATTTTCGTCGTCATAATCTTGGCCGTTCGATGATAACCAGTTTATTGAACGCGAGTTCGTTATCAGCAAACTTATTGCGAGCGCTTTTTTTTCCCCCGCTATCCCCGTTTTCACGTTTTTATTTTTAAACATAAAGATTAATGTATGTGTCCTCTATTCGGAGGTTTTCCAATTTAAAAAGTAGTGAAAATGTTCACGTTGCCTCCTCCGCTATTGTGAGGTGTCCTTTAAGGGAGGTTTTACTCTATATATACAGCTGAATTACCAGTTAATTTAAAATAAGTCATCCACTTCTGATATAATAGATAGTAATAGTAAATCACACACGATGTTCAAACTTCTTAAAAATTCATTGTACGCTCGCACAAATAATTATTGTATACTCGTATTTTAATTGTTTTTAAGTATATATGTAATTTGTATAAAAAAAGTAAAAACGTATATTTTGAAAATACCTACTTAAACCAGGACAGTAGTTATCGTTTACCGATAACATATAGGAATAATGACGCAATCATTTCACCACGTTATTCAACGGGATCCAAGCATTTTTTTTTTTTTAGGCGTCAACCTTTGACGGGGTACAGTGGAATATTTTGGAAAGCGACGTTAATATTCGACTATTTTAGTTTTTATAATATTAAATCATGTGCGCTGCAATGTAGTATATCGTCGTGTGCAGGTGGTGGTGGTATTGAATCTCTCGGACAACTGGCCTGCGTACACTCGCTTGGCGGAGACGCTATAAATATCGTACACTATAGGGTGACATTCGTACGCGTTGTATATATAAATATCGTTTTATTAAATGTATATATACGAGTTTAGGACCTCGTACGTGGCCGATATGTGTGTATGACTCCCCTTCTCCATAGCGGCACAGTGTGTGTAACTCTGGCGAACAGCAGTCACAGGTGCTGCAAACTGTGTATATACATATATAGGTACAGGAAAATAAATGTATTATTACGTCGACCTTCACCTCCACCACTGCACACACTCGTCAGTCCCGTCCCCCCTTTCACGCTATTCATTATTATATCGTTTCCCGATATAACATTATATGTATATAATGTCCAGATTGTAATTCAAATCTCGTGTCGGTATTCTTATTACGACGCATCCCTCCCGCGTCTCGCATCCGCCAGCGTACACAATATACACGTTCGTATAAACGCTGAAGGGACACAGGGATACAGGGAAGGCATACATGCGCCTCCAACTCGTGTACAGTCGTCGTCGAACCATATCGACCTAATAAATAAATATACGTGCGCGTGTATCATCGACGACTCTCAGCAGCAGCAGCAGCCCGAGGGTTGACATATTCTGTAGACGTTTATTTTTACAAAATAAAAATAAAACGCGCGTTTACGACGTGTATACAGAGAGAGAGAGAGAGAGAGAAGAAAAATAATATACTTTTATAAATTATAGCGAAACGAAAAATAATAATATTCTCACGCACGTGTTCCCCCAAAACTGTGGGTCGCAATAAAATGTTCACGCACGAAGAACACGAGCCGAAAAACAATATTATTATTAATCTATTCGATACTTTCTAAGACGATTCGATAAAAATGTGTTTCGGCCTTGAATATTTAACGCGATTCTGGTTTTCTATTCAAAATACCCGACAATTTTTGCTAAAACTATATATTATAAACGCTGCTTCTCATCCAATTCGTCATATGTAATCTTGTGAAGTAAAATTTTCGGTCTTTTTTTTGCGTTCTTTTACAAAATAAATCATACTTTATACAGTATTATATTATTTACTATATATGTACATATATATATATATATATATATATATAAATTGAAAAAAAAAATTGATTTGAACGGTTCATAGTTTCATACAAATTTGAAAATTGTTAGAAGTGAATCGAACCTACAAAAAGTCTGAGAACTCCTGTTCTAACGCACATACGCTTTTGTTTGGGGCTGTCGGACGCACCGTTTTCATTTTTATTATATAATAATAATAATAATAATAATATACAATACGTGTTGTGCTACGACGTACCGAGGGAGTAAAACGTACAGTACTGTCCAGATAACTGAACCGTTATTTCGTATTGTTACCCGCGTAATATAAAAAGTATATCGGCGCGTTTTTTATAAGAACGCGTCACGCGGAAAATATTCGATAAAAAAAAAGTGATTTTGCAGTTCCAATAATACGCTTACATAGAACTCGACTTAGAATCACGATTTAAAGACGAGAAATTCTACAAATGTTTGGGGCGTAAGTAGATTTTTTTTTTTTAATATCGTAGAAAAAAAATACGGCTTATTTGTTTTTTGATAATAAAGTGCGATTATTTGGCTGTTGATTTCAATATTGTAACTAATTGAAATATCAAAATTTCACTCTGTCCAAACATTCGTTGAACGTCTCTATTTTCTATAGGTTTTTAAATCGCTTTTCTAAGTTGCTCGTATATAACAGACGCAGTATTTGAGCTACGAAAACAATATAATAACGCAGTTCGCGTCTGACTGTCGTGACTACACTGAGCGTTCCGCTCGTTTCTGACCGCTATTTATATGCGCCTTCCTGCCACGCCCTCTGTGTCGTGTCGTAGCGCTATCTGGTGACTATTTTCTTTTCCCGTTTAATTGTTATTCCGTTTACATTCCATGCACGACGTTCTTCCTTTTGTACATCTGCACTTTTGTCTCGGTTCATCAATAGATCTTTGTTCTTGATTATCACTTGTTGATGTGGATATTTCATGCTGGGTGTTCATATTTATTTGCTGTTTTCTTTTCTTTTTTTTTTTGGTATTTTTACTTGGTGTATTACTTGTTTACACGTATTACTGATTTTCCAATCGTCTTCTCTGTTAAAGTTTACCGGACATTTTTCTATTTTTATCGTTTCTTTAATCATTCATTTCGCGTAAATCGTTCAAGCGAATGAAGACGGAATCATTGGATCATGCAATGATTCCGAAGATTCACACCAATTAATTGACAACATGGTTAATTCCGAAAACTATGATAATAATATTAGTGTAATCCGTGAAAGTTTTAATAAATTCATAAAAAAAAAAAATAATAAAATTATTAAAATTATACTAACATTTATTATTAATTTGGTATGTGAATATGTGTAATATAACTCGGATTTATTTTGTAAAATGAATTGATGAATTTCGGTAGTAAAAATATACATGAGAGATCAAAACTTGATACTGCCCAGTGGCATCAAATTTATAGTTACGCCACTGTTTCGGATATATCGCGTGTATCGTACGTATTTTTCAAACGTATTTCCACGGATATGACGCGACGAAACGCGACAATTTCCCCGCGCGTGGATTATATAAACCGACTTTATCTCGCCGTTTACAGTGGTGCTTGCTCGTCGCCGGCAGTCGTTATTTTTTATAATTTTCAATTTCCCGGCTAAATATAACGGCAGAAAGGGTGAAATTGAACTTATTCGTATATATTTATATTTTAATTTAAAAACGAACGGTGGAGGAGGAGGTGGAGGGGAAATATAAAAAAAAAAAAAAACGTTCAACCTATACAAATTCTATGCCGATAAAACCGTCGTCGTATACATATATATATATATATATATATATTTGTATATATTTATATTATTATAATATATAGATACAAGCGGGAACGGGGTAGTAGGAGACGGGGTTGCAGAGTATCTAATTTGAAAATGAAAACGTAGCGCATAATCCTTGGTGACCGATACGGGCGAGTTTAATTTGTATTTAGGCCCTCCTCGATGGAGGGTGTTAATAGAGAGGTCGTTATCTGTTGTACGGTGTCCTTTCCTCTCTCTCTCTCTCTCTCTCGTTCGGCCGTCCGTCCGCCCTGCAGCGCGGCGTTCCTCCTCGTCCGCCCGACCGCCCGCCGAACCGCTACTGTTCCGTCCCCGTTTTGTTGACAATGCCCCGGACTTCTCGCTGTAACCGTTAGATAACGCGGGCATTGCGGAAAAGCCAGACTGCGCTAATTACACCGTCGTCCTCATCCTGCTCCTGTTCCTGCTCCTCCGGGTCCGCCACGTCACGGCTCTCCGGACCGTATCCCCCCCTCTCCGATATCCTCGGCCGTTTAGTGCCGGCGATCCCTTTCTCTCCTTCGTACCCCGTCCCCCCGCGGTCTTCCTGTTTCTTACGCCAATGCTTTGCTTCGGGATCCGCGCCGTATATAATATGTATGTGCGCGCGGTGTGCGCATACACGCGTATTTATTATTATATTAACCACCACCGCGTTCCTAAGTTCTCGTCAAGTCGCTTTGATAACTGCAGCAGTGTACACAAGTTTAGATTGGACTGTATATACGTAGAGAGATTGTAAATATATATACATACATATATACGAACGCATTTATGACACAATCCGAGATAAGTTCGTGTCTTCCCATTTACAATATAGACGATGATTATTCGCGGCGATACTATTATAAACTAATTTATGGCGGATTCAAGTATTAATAAGATAGCGTATAATAACCGGAAACGATTTAATTTCGCAAAAACGTTTCACACGGAAATTTTTTGTTTTACGAATATTTTAGTGTTTTACTGTTATTAAACACACCCTCCCTCCCCCGGCAGACATTTTACGTTCGTTACTAAACCTTTAGATTATAATAGGAACGAGTACGATAATATTTCAAATAAATTCCGGGTTTATTACGAATATGTATTTATATTTTAGAATAATCTCCCAGCACGATTTTTTGTATATAATTATTAAAACGTCATGTAAATTTACGGAGAAATTCGCGTTTAAAATCTACTCTGAAAATTATTACGGATAAATACAGAACGGACAACACACGCACTCAGTGTAATATGAGCGCTTTTAAAAATTGAAATAAAATATTTATGAACTTCTCGTACAACGATATTATGTTTTCATATCGAAATTGTATTTTTTTTTTTTTATTCGATTACATTTTTTAAAATATTATTCGTTATATGCGCGCGATACAGGCGTTTGATTTCGGATTTTAATCAAATACGCATTATCGTATATGAAACGAATTATAATATAACGCGTTAGTCCAACAAGTTGCGGCGGAATCTCTCATGAATATATATATATATATATATATATACCGTGTGTTGTGTATCTCGAGGACAAGAGGAAAGCAGCAGTAGTGCCCCGGGAATTATAAAATTTAGTTTATCGGCAAGTTTGCGACCATCAGGTTCGAATTCCCACAAAGTGAAGGACCCTCCTCATCTTAATGTCTTACGGTATTATTATAAAGGACAGTGAACGAGGCACTTCAATTAAGCACGCGTCTCGCACCCTCTTGAACTTACCTCTACGGCTAAGGCGTTCGCGTAAACAGTGCGGGGGGAAGGGACAGTGGTGTGCGGCGTTGACTAAATACTGTCTTGGGAAGCTCGGCGAGGGAACAGTGTGAAGTTTTCTTCGGGTCTAGGGATTATTCAAAGTACAGATTCGTGTCTGGCCATCCAACTTCTTGGCAACTTTTTATCCTCATCCCCTTACACACCGAATATATTCCGTAACTCCGCTGTTGTATAACGGAGCTTTTCTCTCATCATAACTCGACCGCGTAACGGTGATATTATTTCGTCGAATATTATTATAAAGAACAATTGTTTTTTTGAAAATATCTCCCGGCCAAATCAATTATTATTACTCGTAATATTGGAAACGGTTTCCGATAGATTTATAAAACGGATTTTCGCGCATTCTTTGACTGACACGAAAAAAAAATGCTTATCCGAAGTATTGTAATAAATAACGTGTGTTCCAGCAGTACAGACCGCGTATAGTGTATACCGCTTCGGAAATACGAATACGTCCCGAAGACATCACAAGGAAATGTCGTATTATTCAAAATTGCAGTTAATCGTTATCAATGGAAAGTCGTTTATAAAAATATGCAAGACGAATCATTAAGCACGAATAATTTTCACTTAACAAACGCGTTAAAAATACACAATGATATTGAAAAATGGCATGCTATTTAATAGTACGGATAGGCAGAAATTATTATCGCTCGATAACACACAGTTGGTAAATATAAGGAAGCATATATTAAAAAAAAAAACGATTTTACGTGTTTCAATAAAAATGTAAAAAACACCGAATTCGCATATTTCTATTGTTATTTTGTATGTATATATACACGTGATCGATGAAAACATACCTTTGTATATGCGAATATTAATTAACATTTTCCCCTTGAAAAACTACAGTAACTTATACCAAATGAAATAATTATTATTGTTGAATTTTTTTTATTTTGCTAAAGGTACAAAAAAAGAAACCCCGAGGTTTTTTTTTTACATTAAATAAAAATTTAAAAAAAATACCGAAATATTTTAAGCTAACTATCCGGAAAATGTTTTCATTTCAAACCGTTTACCGTCGGGACATGCCAATGTTCTCCCCTGCTGTCGGTTATGTTTGCCAGATCGTGAATCCACATGAGATGCGAGCATTAAAGGGACGCCAGGGGTTTTTGCCGTGCGCCGCAAGGATGAGTAATTAAGCTGAGCGTTTAGGGGTTTTGGAATGAACGGACACACACGCGCGTATTCCGTATGAGAAAGGGTTATGTAACAGAGGGAGATAATGCGGGGTAAGAGTGGAAAAAAAATGCACATACACATATAATAATATTAAAAGCTTCAATTACACATTATGGGAAAAAAAACTCCCAGTTTTTTTTTTTGGGGGGGGGGGGGTAGAAAACCTCGTGCCTTGAATATGAATCTTTTCGAGCTTGATTTATTCCGACGAGGTGCAATGTCATTCAAGATAGAGTTTTATGTAAATCCCGGTTAAACGGCGAAAAAAAAAATTAAAATAATACCAAACCTAAATAATACTTAACCCTTTTTTTTTTTGCTCGTCCCTTCGGTACATTTTTTTTACTATACCGATTGTTGTTCAAAGTAAACACACATTATATATGAGGGTTTGGTTTTAGAACACTGCGCGACCGTTTTCAGTTTTGGGGATTAAATATCACGCGGATTACGGGGGCAAAAAATGTATTATTTTTATTTTTGTTTTAATTTTCTATAATATAAAGGTCTTGAAAGCCGAATTGTTTGCAAGCGTATCCGAGTTTTTTTGCTTTCAGTGATAAACGCGTTTATCTGAACGGAGCGAGGAGGAATGTATTGGTTTTACAATAATGTGTTTATTTTTTTTATGTCTGTACCGAAAAATTCTACCAGAAAGAGTGTTCCGATCATTAGAGTCGCACCCGATTTCCGGTAGAAAATTGCAGTGATGAATAAATAATCGTGTATCACCATTCGCTGCGGATCCGGATATCTTGCTGCCACGATTTTGTTCCGTCGTCCGTGAAAAACCTCTTCTAAGTCTGTCTCTCTCATAGACCTATTAACTGTAGTTAACATATGGTCTCTCTCGCACATATCTCGGCTCTAGCGCGTTACATAATGCGATAGTACACTGGTCGTTCGCGGTCTGTACATTATGCGTCTATGGTTCAAACACCGGCCCAAAAAGGTTTGGTTTTTTTTTGTAATAAAAAAACAAGAATTATTAAATTAGGATTTCGTGCGTTTCAAAACGTAGTTCTAATTTTCGTAATAACTGATTTTCAAAAACACCCATACAAAAAACTTTTTTCTGCGTACATCTAAAATACCCCGCGGCGGTATACGTTCGTTTTATCGCGCGATATTTATAGTACATTTTATATATTTTTTTTTTGAACTTTTCTTCAAAATAAAAATCCGTGACTTTGTACGAGAAAAGTACGTTTCAAAACGTTTTACGAGTGTATAATAGCGGGTTTTAGTAAGCGCGTGTGCCGCGCTCGCGGAGCCGTATTTTAAAACGCGTTATAACGACGGACGAGCCGCGGCAATACAAGGCGCGCGCCGGCGTTTCGTTAATACTACTCCCAGCGTCGTCATTGTTTCGGCGGGACGAAAAACGTCGCCCCTCACTCGCGGCAAACGACTAAATGAACAATCTCGTCGTTGCACACACACACACACACCGCGCACTACGATCTCTCGTCTCGCAGGGACAATCACGCGGAATCGTGAAATCTTTATTTACGGCACTTTGAAGACGTTCCCCATTCCCTCCTCACCCGCGCGATAGTCGAATTACGCGAAAGCAACGAGCGCGTTTCCGCGTTCGTATTCTCGGCCGCCGCCGCCGTTAAATCCCCCCCGTCGAGCATTCATCACGAGCAGCCCGGCCTCGCCACGAGTACCCGACCGCGATAATCGTTTCTATGAATAAATTAAAAACACAGCGGTTAGGTGTGTTGTACGCGACAACACTATACACGGCGTCACTTAAAACGCGGCAGAGACGTGGTGAGGAGGGAAGAAGGAGCCGCGACGAGGGAGAAACCGCGAGACGTAGTCAGACGCCGCGGTATTCTTACCCGATCGTTTCGCCAACAAACGTCGCGTAGGTAAACGAGGGTCGCGCGGTGAAGTTCGCCGCGGTCTGTTCGCCGTACCCTGACGCAGGGACGGGCGGCCCGCGGATCATGTATTATTAATGGACGCGCGCGTGTGCCGGCGGAGGCGGATAAAACCGTCGGGAAAGGGCGCGAAGAATAAGTCACTGTGTGCAGGCGCCGAAGGAGACGCGTGGATTATACGCGCGCTGCAGTAGTAGTTTTCAACGTCCGTCCGACGGTTTCGCGTGAAAAATGCGCTTTCGACCCTTCCTCCCGCCGCCGCCGCCGTCTTAGAAGCGGTGAAATACATATTATATAAAAACGTATTATGAAGGCCACGGCGCAACGTCGGGGCGACCGGGGGAAATGTGTGTAATACAGAAAAATCGCGAGAATATAAATGCGAGGGATCGACTCGGCGGGGTGTAAGGGACACGAGTTTGTTTTTTTTTTTTTTTTGACGAAAACGTTTTTTCCTCCTCCTCGAGTACCTGCCGAGTAGATTATAATATTTGTGTCGAAAAAGTAATAATATTATTAGCATTTTTTTTTTCTAATAACACGGTCTTTTCAGCAAATAATTACCGGATCTGTCGTATTAACTAAACATTTTTTTTTTTACACATATCATTGATGTGTAAACATCTATTACGACGGTAATAGATCTGTTGTCACGACAACTAATAATAATATTTATTCATATTAATTAATTTACACGCAATTATAAAACGTGCAAGCTGTTGTCACGACAACTAATGATAATATTTATTCATATTAATTAATTTACACGCAATTATAAAATGTGCAAGCTGTCGTCATGACAACTAATAATAATATTTATTATCGAAATTGCTTTGAATAAAGATACCTGCAATGTTCACAAATCCCAATCACAATAATTCCCTTTACACACCGATGTCTCGAGTACTAACAGACCCGTTTTTTTTTTTATACCTACCTATATACGTATTTCGTCGAGATTAATTTAAATTATTGCTGACGCAATATTGTAAAAACGTTTAAAAATACCACCATACTTCCTTTCAATTTAATCGTTCGATATGAAATATAGACGAACGATTTTTCACTTTTTAATGAAAAAAAAAAAGTCCAACGAACCCGCAGACGTTCTTAGTTTTGAACCGTTTCTAATCGACTTGGTTTTGCGAAAATTTAAACGAGTTATAGCTTCTGGAAGTAAGAACACCGACTTTTTTCCCGTTTTTCACGGTTTCGGATCTATGTTTTTATATATGAAAAGCAATCTGAGAACGAGATCTTTCGTTTAAACCGTGTAAACCTGTAGTACCTTTTCTACAAAGAAGTACGTGTAGTAGTATAATATAATATAGTGCGATACGACCAAACAGCTGTTAAATTAATTAATAAAAATAATTCGTGACATTCCGGCATGTGCACACAGCAAAGATGTAGCCGCGTGAAAAAATGCATTATAAATAAATTTCGGTTTTTACACGTTCGGCCTTCGACCGTGGAGCTCGGGGAAAATCATTTTTCAATTTGATTGGATAAATGAATAAAATAAACGTCGCGTGAGCGGTAAAATGGAACGGAATTATGATTGGAATTTGTGAAGTCTCTCTCATAGACCTATTAACTGTAGTTAACATATGGTCTCTCTCGCACATATCTCGGCTCTAGCGCGTTACATAATGCGATAGTACACTGGTCGTTCGCGGTCTGTACATTATGCGTCTATGGTTCAAACACCGGCCCAAAAAAGGTTTGGTTTTTTTTTGTAATAAAAAAACAAGAATTATTAAATTAGGATTTCGTGCGTTTCAAAACGTAGTTCTAATTTTCGTAATAACTGATTTTCAAAAACACCCATACAAAAAACTTTTTTCTGCGTACATCTAAAATAACCCGCGGCGGTATACGTTCGTTTTATCGCGCGATATTTATAGTACATTTTATATATTTTTTTTTTTTTGAACTTTTCTTCAAAAATAAAAAATCCGTGACTTTTGTACGAGAAAAAGTACGTTTCCAAAACGTTTTACGAGTGTATAATAGCGGGTTTTAGTAAGCGCGTGTGCCGCGCTCGCGGAGCCGTATTTTAAAACGCGTTATAACGACGGACGAGCCGCGGCAATACAAGGCGCGCGCCGGCGTTTCGTTAATACTACTCCCAGCGTCGTCATTGTTTCGGCGGGACGAAAAACGTCGCCCCTCACTCGCGGCAAACGACTAAATGAACAATCTCGTCGTTGCACACACACACACACACACCGCGCACTACGATCTCTCGTCTCGCAGGGACAATCACGCGGAATCGTGAAATCTTTATTTACGGCACTTTGAAGACGTTCCCCATTCCCTCCTCACCCGCGCGATAGTCGAATTACGCGAAAGCAACGAGCGCGTTTCCGCGTTCGTATTCTCGGCCGCCGCCGCCGTTAAATCCCCCCGTCGAGCATTCATCACGAGCAGCCCGGCCTCGCCACGAGTACCCGACCGCGATAATCGTTTCTATGAATAAATTAAAAACACAGCGGTTAGGTGTGTTGTACGCGACAACACTATACACGGCGTCACTTAAAACGCGGCAGAGACGTGGTGAGGAGGGAAGAAGGAGCCGCGACGAGGGAGAAACCGCGAGACGTAGTCAGACGCGGCGGTATTCTTACCCGATCGTTTCGCCAACAAACGTCGCGTAGGTAAACGAGGGTCGCGCGGTGAAGTTCGCCGCGGTCTGTTCGCCGTACCCTGACGCAGGGACGGGCGGCCCGCGGATCATGTATTATTAATGGACGCGCGTGTGCCGGCGGAGGCGGATAAAACCGTCGGGAAAGGGCGCGAAGAATAAGTCACTGTGTGCAGGCGCCGAAGGAGACGCGTGGATTATACGCGCGCTGCAGTAGTAGTTTTCAACGTCCGTCCGACGGTTTCGCGTGAAAAATGCGCTTTCGACCCTTCCTCCCGCCGCCGCCGCCGTCTTAGAAGCGGTGAAATACATATTATATAAAAACGTATTATGAAGGCCACGGCGCAACGTCGGGGCGACCGGGGGAAATGTGTGTAATACAGAAAAATCGCGAGAATATAAATGCGAGGGATCGACTCGGCGGGGTGTAAGGGACACGAGTTTGTTTTTTTTTTTGACGAAAACGTTTTTTCCTCCTCCTCGAGTACCTGCCGAGTAGATTATAATATTTGTGTCGAAAAAGTAATAATATTATCAGCATTTTTTTTTTTTTTTTCTAATAACACGGTCTTTTCAGCAAATAATTACCGGATCTGTCGTATTAACTAAACATTTTTTTTTTTACACATATTATTGATGTGTAAACATCTATTACGACGGTAATAGATCTGTTGTCACGACAACTAATAATAATATTTATTCATATTAATTAATTTACACGCAATTATAAAACGTGCAAGCTGTTGTCACGACAACTAATGATAATATTTATTCATATTAATTAATTTACACGCAATTATAAAATGTGCAAGCTGTCGTCATGACAAATTCAAATTGCTTTGAATAAAGATACCTGCAATGTTCACAAATCCCAATCACAATAATTCCCTTTACACATCGATGTCTCGAGTACTAACAGACCTGTTTTTTTTTTTATACCTACCTATATACGTATTTCGTCGAGATTAATTTAAATTATTGCTGACGCAATATTGTAAAAACGTTTAAAAAATACCACCATACTTCCTTTCAATTTAATCGTTCGATATGAAATATAGACGAACGATTTTTCACTTTTTAATGAAAAAAAAAAAGTCCAACGAACCCGCAGACGTTCTTAGTTTTGAACCGGTTCTAATCGACTTGGTTTTGCGAACATTTAAACGAGTTATAGCTTCTGGAAGTAAGAACACCGACTTTTTTCCCGTTTTTCACGGTTTCGGATCTATGTTTTTATATATGAAAAGCAATCTGAGAACGAGATCTTTCGTTTAAACCGTGTAAACCTGTAGTACCTTTTCTACAAAGAAGTACGTGTAGTAGTATAATATAATATAGTGCGATACGACCAAACAGCTGTTAAATTAATTAATAAAAATAATTCGTGACATTCCGGCATGTGCACACAGCAAAGATGTAGCCGCGTGAAAAAATGCATTATAAATAAATTTCGGTTTTTACACGTTCGGCCTTCGACCGTGGAGCTCGGGGAAAATCATTTTTCAATTTGATTGGATAAATGAATAAAATAAACGTCGCGTGAGCGGTAAAAATGGAACGGAATTATGATTGGGATTTGTGAATATTGGTATCTTTATTCAAAGTAATTTCAATAATAAATATTATTTATTAGTTGTCGTGACAACAGCTTACACATCTCCGTCCCATTTCCCGAGATTTACCCTCATATGCCGTCGTAATAGATGTTTACACATCAAAAAAATGTCTTCAATAATTTAATAAAGATTTTTCTTTACCGTTCGCGGTATCGTCCGGTTTGGATGGTGGTACCAGTCCCCGCGACACAAATACTGAAGAACTATTTCGTCCCCTCCCCTTTTGAAATTCTCCCTAAATATACGTCTCTGTTTTCATAATCCGTACATAAAACTGTCCGCGCATAACGCTAAAAAAACTGGTTTTTAAAAATAGTTTTAATACACAGATTGCAGGGGAGGGCGGTGGTGATAACCGAGAAAATTTCTTCACCCCGTTTATTGCTTTGCGAAGGAGCCCTCCTCGCAGCATCGCGGGCGATGATCATACGAACGATATAACAATATAATATATATATATGCGTATCGATAAACGTTCCGAAAGACATACAGTGGAAAACATAAAAAAAAAAGAAGCGACCCGTGATTTACATCGCGTCCGGTTTCCGGTTCGGCCGGACGCGTGAGCCCGCCGTGGACTTTTATGCGCGTCCCGGGCGGGCCGTATCGCCACCTGGAATCGTTGTGCGCGGATCGTAAATCACCGCGGTGGTCGGAACAAAGCTCGATTATTGTCACCGGGAGAGAAATCCCCGGACAACGGGGTCCATGTAAATTTGGCAACAGCAGTCGCGACTGTATACACACACACACAAGCGAGACACAGCATCCAAGCAGATAACGCGCGCTGCACATACCGGGGACATCCGTGTATAAAGCCGCGAAAATTAATACATTTAAACTTTCGAGGGTGAGACGAAAACGACCGTAAAATGCGCATAAAAAAAAAAGCAGAACAGAAAACCCTTGCCGTCCCTTCCGTTCGGTCAGCCGTTTAGCAGCGCGAATCTCGACGCGTCTATCTGAACAAGTTATCTCGGTCGCATTATTTTTTTTTCTTGGCCGGCGTCCGCCGACAAAAAAAAATCCCCGTCCGGCAAAATCGAATTATTTATGATTTATATTCGCGTTTGCACGCGGACCTTACACGCGCGTATAACGAAAGGGGAGAAAAGAGCGGGGTCGAGGAAAAGTGATTTTTCTAAAGAAAATCCGACGAATAGAAAAAACGGTGCGGAAGTAGAAGGAAACAAACCCGTTTGTTACGCACCGAATATCATTATTAAATTATATTGCGTGCCTTAATAAGTTTGTGTAAAATACGCGTTAAATGCGCCGTTAAAAAAAAAAAGTAATTTTTTTCATAATATAGACGTGGCGTGTATATATTTTAGGCGAATTTGATGGAACGCTATTAATTCGGAAATGAATACATCGATTATTATCATTATTTAACTATGATATTAATTAAATTATTACAACGAGTTTGAATTTCGTACGATTATTTATGACCGCGAAGTAACGGAATCTTTTAAGACGTTAAAAACTGTGCCTTATATATACGAAATATCCCGTTTTAAAAAAGGTTAATGCGTAACAGGGCAGGTAAAAAAAAAATTCGCTTTAAATAATATTAAATTTATTATTTTCAAAAATAAACAATATACGTGTGTGTGCGTATGTGTGTGTAATTATTATTCATATTATCTAGTTGAATTTTATTTGAGAAATAAAATATTGATCAGTTTAATTCGATCTAAAACAGAAAAAAAAACAAGTGCGCGTATTTTAAACGAACAAATCTATTTAAATTTCTTTCGTGATATTGGTAGAAATAGGTTTAAAAATGCCGTAAAAAGTCGAAAAATGAGAAAATGCCCCGAAAAAAATCCGGTCGTTATTAGAGGATGGTGCGTGTATTCATTTGTATCACGAAAAATCATCATCGTGTCGAGCATTGCAGAAAAAAAAAATCGATCGAAAAGATCACCGGTCTCGCGTTAAGGAGCGAGTTGGGCGACGGCCCAGGGCGGCAATTTTCGTCCAAAAGTCCACGGGCGGCATTTCAAATCGTACCCGGAATTTTGAAACCCGTTTTACAATATTATTACGAATTTCAGTGAAATGTCTCGTATTACGAACATTCGTGATCAGAAGTCAAACCGTAAAATTGTAAACGCAGCAGCAACACAAATAATAATAAAAACGCATTATACCGCGGCCTGTACGTTTTCCGCATATCTTTTCTTCGGGTATAATTTAATATTAAATTAAAATCATTTAAAAACGAAAATTTATTAATTTATTTCGACCCATACCGGAATGTCTGTATGTGAATCTGATTTTTCTACATTTATTTTAAAAATATCGTAATATTATCGAAATCGATATTTTCGCGATTTTCGTTTCTCCTATTACGCGGTTATCCAATAGATCAAGCTGTTGCAGAGCTCAAGACCGGTTTCGGGCAGTGAAATTTGAGTGTATATTATTGTCGACCGAATTATTGTTATAGAATTGACACGTATATGTCTTATGGGTGGGGTCGTTTTATAAATTTGTGCGACACCGAGAGCGTTACCATGACGTCATGAACCCGGCTCTACTCACCACCCGGCCAGGTCCCCCTATATATTTAGATATATATATATATATATATATATATATATATATGTCTATAGGTACGAGGAAACACGAGGATCTATAAGCTATAGGTAACTTTTTGTCACGTATAAAAATAAATGAGACATATACATGTACCGATGTATCTGCATGCAGTGTAGATACTCCTGTCTTAAAATTTTTTTTTTTAAATATTAAATTCGATGGGGGCGTTGACAGGTAAATGTATAACACCGCGCCGTTTCGTAAAGCGACTAGCTCCGCTGCCGCCGGCTCCGCTCGCGTGCGTTTGTGCCCCAACTACGCGTTACATAACATACGACAGAGGACGCCAATTATTATTCTTATGGAGGGCCACATTAGAAGTTCGGACTATTTTCGCGGGCCATTAAAACTCAATTTATGAATAAAATTTAGGCAAAATAAAAAAAAAACCTCATTCAATGAACCAAAATAAACAAAAAAAAGTACTCAACGTGTAAAACAATAGATTTAATAAATATTATAAAAAATATAGAAAATGAAAAAAAAATTATATAATAAATCAATGCGAAAAATAACGGGTATCGCTGTCAACCAATTGTTTGAAATTTGGAGTATGATTAGTAACCGACGGACTGGTGATGATCGCATTATTACAAAATGTACTCGTAATCGTGACGAAATAACATGGTATGCCAGCAACATGAACGAATCTGAGAACAGTTCGAGTTGCCATGGAATAAAATATAATTTATCAATTATGCCATGAAATTTTGACGTCATTCGGTCTTATCTGTAGCATTATCGCATTAATGCTTATACCACAGAATACTGTAACACGATTATGAAGAATCCAAATTCAAAACGAATAATAAATAACACATAATTATGATAAGCGGCAGTGGCGCAACCAGGAAATATTTTCGGGGGTTATAATTTATACATGTGTATTATATATTTGTACATTATACACTAAATAATATGAATAAATGTTAATTAGTAGGAACATATAACATATTACTGTATACTACATATTATATTAAAATAAGAACTTCAAATTGATTTTAAATATAATTATTAATAATAATTTATTATACACAAATGTTTATTTATATGTAAAATGAGTTACTTACATTGTACAAAAAAAAAAAAACAAATAGAACAAAAGACCAAAACTAACAGACAATTTTATTATTAAAGATATACATTTAATTTTCTTTTTGAAATTATGGCCAGTTCATCAATTTACTGCATCAATATGGACATATCTTGGTGTATATTGAGTATTGCCAAACCATTTAACCTTTTTTTACCCGTAGTATTCCGAAGGTGCGTTTTAAGTCTGCGCAATGTAGAAAAAGACCTCTCTCCGGTAGATGTTGTGATTGGTAGTGTAATTAGCACTTGTAACAACTTTGAAATTACTGGATGAAAATCTGGATTGCAGTGAAAAAATTGTTCCGTTATAGTTGTTTTTGGTGAATTTTGATATATCGCTCACCAAATATTTTTACTTATCAGTTATCACTGATAACTTAATAATTAATTAAATTATTTTAACTTTTTTCAGTAGCCATAATTATCACACATACGCAACAAACTATTTTATTATTTAGTCCATGATTTCCACATTTTACGTAATGAAAAAAAAAGATTTCGGGGGGTTGTAACCCCCCCACCCCCCCGGTTGCGCCACTGATAAGCGGACCGAGTGACGTAGGCACCGTGCGCAGAACTCAGTTGCTGGCATATACAATGTTATTTCGTCATGCTCGTAATGAAGAATGATAAAATACGGACAATAAAATGATCTCGTTTATATCGTATTATGCCAATATAATCTACTGGCGTCGGTAAAAACCAAAAATGTTTACAAAAATAATCGTTTTTCCCCATTTGCTTGCGGGCCGCCATTTGGTGACCCCTGGTGATACGCAAAAACAACAAGTGGCAGCAGCTTTTCACCGGGCGGCGCGCGTGTACCACCGCGCGCGAGACAGAAAACGTCACGGACGCACGCGTGTGTTGTTGTTTTCATAAAACGCGACACGAAGACGCGTTAACTCAATAACAACGACACTCGGCAGACGCGGCCGCAGCCCGACTGCGCACTTAATCCAGCCGATTCGTCGGCGTTGCGAGCGGAATAATTTAATTTTCGCGTCGTGTGTCGCGCACACCGTTCGATATTACACAATATAATAATAATAATAATAATATATTTGTGCGTAAACGGAGGATGGTGGGGTTGTTGGTGCTGCAGCAGCAGCAGCAGCAGCAGAAGCAGTGCGAGTGTGTCCGGGTTATTGTAGATTTTAGATTCGAACGAGACAGCGAGGGCGGCGGTGGCGGCGGTTACGGCGGCGTGTCCCGGCTAAAATATATATATATAATATAACATTAATTAAACGAATTTAACGCAATAATTCAAGTGCGACTGACAGTTCACTAATAGTACTCGCGATACGCTCTCTCTCTCTCTCTCTCTCACTCGTATTTATATAATAATGTACACATATGCGCGCGCGCGCGCGTTATCGTATACCACTCGTATATACCGCGTATACCGCAGGGACGACGACGACGACGACGACGATACGCGTTTTCCACCCGCCGCGTATCGCCGGGGGTACCTATTCGTCACTATCCGCTCATTCACCCCGTCCGATTCAAAACTTAACCGACACCCCGAAAATAATGTTTTCTACTGCAGGTATATATGTACCATGGTGGTGGTGGTGCGCTTCGTATATAATTAATATAACGTATAAAAGTCGATACGCCGTCTCGAGACAACGGGCCCCGAACGAGGAACTTGTGTGATACGGCGGCGGTGCGAGGGACGACGACGCGTAGTATAATTAACCGCGGTCGGAGTTCGAGACGGTACCTCCCTGTCTTACCGTCACCCTCGTGTCGGTATAGTGCCCACGAGTATCCGAGAGACGAACTAGGCGTGCAAACGACGTTTATTTTTTCCCTACTAATTACACGCGAATATCCGCGTAAATTGTATTTAATTTTCTTTAATCGTTTCGTTTTTTTTTTTGTATATTCAAACACGTGTTTTTACGCGTTGTTTTCGTCGTGAAAGAAAAACAAAAATCTCAGGAAAACGGTCGTTTTCTATTAGGATCGCATAAAACTGGTTGAAAATTTTTTAAATATACGTGATTTGCGATAGACGTCAGTCGCCTCGGCATCGATTTATATAGCCTATAGATATAAAAAACGATTTTGTTTCTAACAGTAATTTTTACTAAATAATTATTTGCGTATTTATCGTTCTCTTATATGTGTTCGCGCGAAAGTCAAAAATAAAATATAACACTTTGCTATAAACACGGTAACCGCGGTAATCGAATAAAATGGAATACGATTTCTCGCTTTTTTTTAACCGCGAACGTTATTTTTGCGTATACGCGAGCGAATAAAACAAAAATAATCCGAAAATGTCGAATACCGGATTCTTTTCCCGACAACACATTACACACGCGGTACATCATCGATCTATACCAAAACAGTAGCTGAGTTGTGAAATCGGAAGAATTTAAGAAAAAAATTGCTGAAATTCGCAGACCATCACTGACTCGTGGAAAAATAAATTTAAACGATTTACATATATAGCGAGCGTCAATTATTGTTTTATTATTACACGACAATCAATGGCGTAGCCAGAGGGGTTTTAAGTGTTCAAACTACCATTGACTCTTTTTTTTTATATAGTAATAATAATAGTAGTAGTAAAAATAAGACAAAATTAATTTATTAAATATGCACGAAAATACATAAAAACTAAGAAATATACAAAAAAATGTCTGAACTTGGCAAAATATGCAATTTAAATTTTCGTTTGTTTTTTTTTAATTCATCTTTGTATTGAAAACGGATTTCTACTTTTAGTCTGTTATAAACCGAGAGTATGTTCATTATTTTTTCGTCTTGTCAAATTAACATATTTTCAGTTTGATACACTATAATAAATTATATCACGTTTATTTAATAACCTCCCACACTTGACTAATTTCTGGCTACGCCACTGTATACAATTACAATAATATTATTATTAAGCTTTTACAGTCCTTGAAGGACTTTCGCTGTCTCTACTACATTTCTCCATCTATCTCTGTCCGAGCTGTCTGCTATTGTCACTCTCCGAGTACAATTGTTTAGGTCTCCATTGACCCTGTCTGCCCAGCGCTGCCTAGTGCGACCCCTAGGTCTTTTCCCGTTCCTTTTTCCTTTCCAATGACTTCTTTAAGATTCCGCTTGATCTCCATCACACATGGCCTGCCCACTCAATTCGTTTACTCACGATGTGCGCATTGATACTGGATTTTTGGTAGATTTGCTGCAATTCTCTGTTTTAGTTCTTCTTCTATATCATTATTATTATTATCGTTGAACTATGAATTCAGAATTCAAATAGTCGAAACCCGTTCGCGACGTATAAAATTTGGATAATGATATGATTTAGGGTAATTTTATGGTAAAAAAAAAAAACACTTTCGCAATAAACTATAATAATAGTCGCGTACAAAAAAAAAAAAAAGAAAAATAAAGAGATTTACAACTGTACGCGAAACTAAAAGCCGAGTCGAACGCGGTTCCTGCAGGTTTTTGTCTCCGTCTCCTACCCGGGGGAATATATTCAGTTATTCGCGCGCGCGCGCGCGGTATAAACGCGGCGGACATCCCCGCCGGTGTCGGTCGTACGCTAGTCATTTATACGCGCGCGTTCGGTTATTTACAGGGTCAAACCGACGTACCGTAAACAAGAGGTTTCCGGCGTGTAAAAGTGTAGTTAGAGGGAGACGGCAAAAAAGCAAAAAAAATATATATATATATACGACGAAGGGATATTCTCGCACGCAAACACACGTCGATAGTGCGGAATAGCGCGAGGAGAAAATAGTCTCCCCCGGCGGCGGCTGCGAGCATTTGCGTTCATTTGCGATCCACTCGGCAGCGGTGGTCCGGTCTACGCGTACCCACGAATCCGGGAAACGACTATAATTTTTCTCTTCAAGCTCGACCGCCGCCGTCCCTTTTGTTGTCGAGGGACGGCGTGGAGGGGGAAGAAAAATCCGCGATAATGTTTATTTCGTTGTTGTGTGTACTCGGGAGGCGGTCGTTATCTCGCGACACGTTTACGGTATATGTGTCTGTTATCGTCGCTAACCCTTCGAATTACGGTCATTTTTTCTCGTTCGCTTTCTATCGCTTTCTAACGCTGCACCTCCCGTCGCTCGAATCGATCTCCCGAAGGCCAGTTTTTTTTTTTTTTTTTTAAATAAAATTGATTCAAACATTAATATTTTTATAGTAGTCGTCGTTAAAATATTTATCGAACGAATTCTCATACCACTGAAAACGTATAAACCAAGTAAAATCGCCTAAAGTATACCTATATATATATTGTAACAGCTGCGGGGTAACTTATATACTACTGCGCGGATTCGCAATAATTAATTAATTAAATTTCTCGGTTTTCAATTGTGTTTTAAATGTGTGTGCGTGTGTAAGTATCCTCTCCTTGACTTTATGTACGACGGTCGTGTTTGACTCTCGTCTTATTGAAGTTAAATATTGTTCAAACGCTCAACGGCGTGTAATACACGGTATACGCGTAGATACTTGAACGTTTCCTTATTATATTCACAATAAGTACATATATAATATATATATATATATATATGCGAGAAATTAATATATGTAGTACAGCACACTACTGTTTGATGTTCTGCGTGTTTGTGCGAGCAAAAACCGTTTTTGTATTAAAGTGGTCTTCGTTATTGCGCCATTTAATGGAGAACGTCGTTGTGGCGGCCAGCGAAAAACCCGAAACAAAAATTATTATTAATAATAATAGACTTTTTTTTATATTTATAACGAAATTATACACGAAATATTAATATTTATAAAATATCGAGTGTTGCGCGTAAATCGTATTGTTAGCTGTGTGTATGTATATAATCGATACACGCATTTATTATATCTGCAGCATAATATTATGTCGGTGAAATCTAATATTAATGAAATGTTTTAAGAACTGTCGACATTCTCTTTCATCAAAAAAAGTGTTCCGCAACATTGGCAAAAATAAACGAAATTCCTACTGCGAAACCATACTCGTTTCCATAAATAATTTTTATTTGAAATATTTATGGAAAATATATTAATTATATAAATCAAACGTACATTATGTAATATAATAAAATTACAATAATTGCCGGAATCGTATAAGATTTACAAAAACCGAATAGTTTCTTGTGAAATTCCCTATTGCGCTAGTTCAATTTTTTATTTTTAGTATAATATACCTATTATAAAACCACGTCGTAAAAGTTTACGCGGTAATTTGAAAGCGATAATAAATGTAATAATTTATCGCGTTAAGCGACTGTGTAAATATAATGTAAAGATAAAAAAAAAAAATTATAAGGAAAAAATAAAATGATATACGAGTATATTATACGCGCTTATTATGTCGTTATCGTATTATTTCAGCGCGCGAAAGTATAGTTGATTGTATGAAAAAAAAAATAATAATAATAATTATATCGATTTTTTTTTTCTTTCCCCTATTGTTTTCAATCGAACGGAAAATGTATAATGCGATTTTAATTCGACCGTATAAAACACAATCCGTTATACGCAGCTAATTATAATACAGTCTTATTAATCGTACTAGATTTCACCGTTCCCCCGATCTGTTAAATAAATAAATTCGAAACGCATAATTTTACGCGATATCGTCCTTTGAGTATACATATACAATCGAACAATATTCACCTGTTTGAAATTACGCAAAACGCGGAGAGGGGAGTGGTGCTGGAAATCGATTACTCCTCGTGTAATTGTCCGGATAAATAATAAGCATTAATTCGTGATTGTATATATTATATACACGGACTTACGTTTTAATCGAACCGCAGTGTTTTTTTAATGGGCACATAAATTTAGAGTTTAAAACCTTCATTAACCCCCGCGGCACACGGTTAACGCGCGCCGATCTGCGTTGTTCTTTTTTTTTTTCATTTTCCGTTTTTTAGGGTCGCTAATAATGATCTGCGTTTTTTTTTCTCCTGCACCGGTCAAAAAGCGATTTATATTTTATCCCGTTTACTGCATTTCGTAAAATGCATATTTTTTTACGTCTCGCACTTATCCAATTATTTTAAAACGTTAAATAAATACGTATAAACGCGTATTTTCATAAATATTTTCGGTATGCGCGTTATAATTGCGTTGTTATTAAGACTGATAGGCGTATTCGTTATTAAAATATAAATATTTAATCTTTTTTTTTTTTTTTTGTAATTTAAATCATTATTATTCTCTTGGAAAATAATCATTTAACTCGTTATAGAACGTATATTTAAATCATCTTTTGTCAGTTAAAAATGTTAATATATTCAATATACTACGCGTATTACGCAGTATAAAGTAAAAAAAAAAAATGACGCGATTATAAAACAATTAATTTACATTTACGCATTGCTACTAATGCAATTTAAATGCCGGAACAGGAAATGGTTAGGTGTCTTTATGGATAATTGATTACTAGGACAGTAGCGTATTTACGGGTGGGGGACATGGGGGATAGATCCCCCCTCCCTTGAGCATTTTTTAAGAATTTTTAAGAAAAGTGATGGGAGAAGGCGAAGGAGGAAGTCCTTTTCAGGTCAGTAAAATATTTTCCTATACATATCCTCCTCCCTTGACAAAATCCTAAATACGCCACTGTACCAAAGCTCGGATTTTGTATGCTCTAAAAACCTTAGAAATACGCACTTTAAAATACGCATTTATGCTTTTATTTTGTAGAAATATTATACGTTTTAAATAAAAAAATTAATATATTCGATTTTCAAAAAATTTAATTATTTAAAAATATTCACATAAAAGTAAATAATACGATTCACGGTAATTTCACGGAATGATTTCAATCCGAAAAACAATACCAAAAATATTTAAAAAAAAATAAATAAAACGATATGATTAAACGGAAAGAAATATGATTATAACGAGACCAGCGTCTTTGTAGTGATAAAATACAATGTAAATATTTAAAAAGATAATAAATGAATATAAACAAACTATTAACAATATGCGTATCGTGTGTACGCAATGAAAAATCGTATAATACAGAAATATGCAGTACACATAAAAAAAAACTTTACATCTATGTTTTATTTACACGAAATAAAACTTTCAGATATATCGACTATAATTCAAACTTGTAATGGCTTAACTAGCTCCGTTTTAGACTGTTTAAAAAAAAAACCCCCCCCCGCATATAAATTCGGGCCTTATTGATTACACTCGGAATTATTCTACACGTCTTTATGGCAATAATTATTGCGGAAAATCTATACTTTTATAAAGCGCAAACAATATCAATATATGCAATATACGATCGTTTGAGTAATTTTGAAGTTTAAATTATGTGATACCGGACGAAATTTTAAAGATATTATTGCGCTCGTTACTTTAATTCGTATTGTAATTTTTTTTAATATTTTTTATAATATACAAACTTACTGTAACGACGTCCGCGTATTCGGTACGTCCCGCGACACTTTACCAGAGAATATTCGTCGGCTGATTATTATTAATAATAATATTCATTTATCTTTTATAACAAAGCGCTGGAAACCCGTGTAGTGTGCGCGAGGTGGTCTTACGAGGATTTGTTTAATTACTCCCCGTAGGAACACTGCAAGGACCAAACGTATACATATTATACAACCGCCGCCGCCGTCAACGAGAGAAAAGGTCTGGGCGATTTCGCGTGCGGCCTGTGATATCCGATACGCGCAAAGCCGGTCCGCGAAATTCCGGTCTCGGTTTACATTGGAAGTTAATTAATCATAGCCTCCTTAACGTGCCGCGATGATATTATTACCCCGGCGAATCGGTCGACGTCGAGACTGCTACTATAGTGTACTTAGTAGCTTTCGTTTTAAAAAATAATATAGGAATGGAAAATAATCAAACTCCCCGGAGTTTGACATTCGATAATATTCTCCAGTGTTTCGGAAATGACGCAATTATTCTATCGCGTGTCACCAAACAAATCTGCAGCCAAAACACGCCAGTAGCATAATATTCCACTAATTAAACGCGGTGAAATGCTTAGATTTGCGTTGTTCAGAGTTCTTAACAGAAATTCGTAGATTAAACGTCTATATTGTATAATTATAAATCGTAATGCGTAGCGCTGAATATGTTTGAAATAAAACGTTTATTATCGTGAGAATTTTCACTTTGACAATAACAAGCGCAACTGCAGGGCCGACGGGAGATTTTGCGGGGCCTTAGAACTTTTATGTCATTTTTTTCTATTTTACATAGCTTGTGTAATAAAAAAATTTTTTACGCATACAATAAAACAAAGTGTTCAATATAAACTGTTCAAATAGATTTATTTTTAAAACAAAATACAAAATATATTATTTTGCTCGTCTACTGTAAGATACAGTTTTCATTTTAAAATAAAATGTATAATGTAATTTGTTTACACTAAATAAAAGTTACTTGTTATTTAATTTTAAAAACAGAATTTTAAGTTTAAAAATCATTAAATCCCATGAATAGTGCGAGGCCCCTCAAATAGCGGGGCCCTGAGCAGCTGCCCTTCTGCCCTGCCCTTCCGCCAGCGTTGAGCGCAAGACATATGCCAAAGTACACATCGTTCCGTTCTAAGACCGTTTGATTTTTAAACAATATTTGTTATTATAGTAAACAATAATTATTATTTTATTATAGTTTTTAAATATTTATTGAAACAATATTATATACAAAAAAACCCCGTTTAAATTAATATCAATAATTTAATATTTATAAAATATCAATTGCTCGTTTAAAACACGTCATTTATCTGATATATAATGTATAATAAAACTGTAAAAAAAAAATGATAACTCCAATAAAATATTATCGTGTCGACCATATTTATAATATTATCAGTTAACTGCAGCTATCGATAAATATATATATATACATTTAATATATTATATAAAAATAATAATAATAATAAATATAAAACGCGGAGTTTTCGCTGGATTTCTATACGGTACTGTATTGGTGGTTGTGCAGATATTTTGACAAAAATAAAATACGAAACAATGTACGGACAAACGACGTAGGATTTGCTGGACGGGGGATATGTTTAGGGATTTGGAGCAACGGATTTACGTCAAAAGGATCAAGAGTCTAACCAAGAATGATAGCGGTGCTGTGACCATCGGACAATCTATGTTATTATTTTTCATTATCCGTACGCGCGTATAAATTGTCTTGGACGGGAAAAAAATGCCGGACTTGTAAAACAACACAGTAAATCGGGTGTAAATAATAACGGGGATTGAATTTTTGCAGTCGAATAAATGAATCGTTATACACTCATTTGTTATTGCAGTGAAACGTCACCGTTTAAGCCGTTTATAATTATAAAAATAAAAAATAATTCACAGCATACATAATCCACGTACGATACAAACGTGTGTTATATTTATAACGATAAAATGTGCGTCTCGGGAAATTCACAAAAAAAAAATTTTAACTATTGTGTTTTTTTTCATAAAAATTGATTACGAAAAAAAATTGTATAATTGAAATTAATTAAAACTTACGGGTACTCGCGTGCATTCAGAAATGTTAAAGATTTTTTTTGATTATACCTATTTATATATTTTCTTTTCAACGTTAGATAATTCTTCCGCGAC
This sequence comes from Slavum lentiscoides, assembly GCA_032441835.1. Taxonomy (NCBI): domain Eukaryota; kingdom Metazoa; phylum Arthropoda; class Insecta; order Hemiptera; family Aphididae; genus Slavum; species Slavum lentiscoides. Next base: position 21,893,851 of record CM063710.1, on the reverse strand, counting down.
CAGAAGGGAACTTGATTTTTTCTGAATCAAATGTTTCGTGTCATTTAATTCATGCTTGATAATTGATAATTAATGACTTAGTGATTATACGAGATGCCAATTTCAGATCAACTGCGTGTTGTAGCGTACCTCGTTCTTTCCGTAAAGGCATCGCTGCGAATTTTGTTCTCTCGCTTCAGCTAAATAAAAGTTCGTTTAGACAAAGCGAGAAAAGCCTGGCGCAGAATATATAATACGTTCATCGAAATCTTTCGAATATCACGTGTTTTGAAAGAAAATTACAAAGAGGTCGTTGAAATGTTTGACGAAAAATCACACAAAGAGTGCTCAGAAAAACTGTTGATGATTGAGCACAAAAATTATCACACGACGGACTATATACAAACACGTCGTCGAGGCGTTATTATTTATTAATATGTGCATTTTTAAACTGTAAAAAAAAGGAACTAGAGATAATTTAGAGGGGGAGAGAATAACGCCTCTATCATCCCCTAATTTTACTATTGTCAAACACTCTGAATGCACCGTGTTGATATGATTTATGAATTTTGGGACTCCAAATTTTTCTTTGCCTCGAGCACCGCAAATCCTCAGGACTGGGTCGTTATAAAATAGAATAATAACGAATTTTATCGCGCAACGTATCCCTCCATCAACATCATTCTGAGTGGTCCAAAGTGTGTATATACGTACGCGTTTTAATTATATTTTTTGAAACGACCGTACAAGTATTTGCTTTGAACCGTGTGCTGGTTAGCGTTTTTAAATTATTAATGTGTATAAATCCACGACCCGCGAATGACAATATACAATTAAAACGGAAGCTATGCATAATAAACACGTGCGTCTATTCACAAGGCGTTGACACTGCCGACGTGTGACAAGTGCGTGAGCCATTATTGTCGGCCCTTTTGGAGAGTATGACAACTAAGTTTATAAACTATTCAATAAACGTCGCGTAAGAAAATATTGTTTTTGGCGTTGATATATCAACTATACACATTTACGTACCTGTATAATATAATATAGTAGATACAGACGTGGTAGGTATCGATATTTAATCAATACAATCGGCCAAAAGCGAAAGTTTACAAACACCCACCAGTGCAAATGGAGAACACGTATTTCATAAGATACTTGAAACCGTCAATTTATAAAATATGGATTCTTTTTATACTAGCGTGTAATTAAACGACATTCATACAAAAAAAAAAAATCCGTAATAAAATAATTTAACGGTGCAATATTTATTCTGTTAAAATACATTATACATTTAAGAGATCTCAAGAACGGAAAAGAAAATAAACAAACGAATATAGTTTTAATAATTCAACTGTAATTCTTCCTAATAAAAAAAAACCTATTATGTATGTAGTTGAGGACACAGTGTTCCACTAGTTAAAACCAGTCTTACACTACCTTATCTCCGTTAAGTGGACGCCAATACAACATTTATAACACTCCTGTTACCTAAAACGTCCTTGCTTGTTTGCAATTACATATATATATATATACATACATATAAATCAACGTAAACAATTTAAATTGTATTATTCTGAACACAAACGTATGAATATTTTACAAGTTTTAGGTTGAATAGCTTGCCAAGCAAGCGCTGGTCTTCTCATTTTTTGATCTACTCGATCCCTCAGCCGCCTCTGGATTTAGCCGTATAGTTACCCCTTTGTCCGGTACGTCTTCTTCCGTAATTTTTTCTTCCAATCGATAACCCTTTAAATTCGTCGCACGTGCACTTGTAGCACACTGCGTCTGTTCTTCTGACTTCGTACGGCGCACGTACTCGATACACATATCATTTGGTAGAATCTCTTCGATTACCTGCAATGGTCCTCGATAATCTTTTCGTTGGTGTTCCAGTGCTCAACATTATCCTATTTGATAATAAAACTACCTCTCCTATTGGGTACTTAATAATGCGTTCTGCATATGATGCGTGTCTTTCCTGCCACGAATCACGTTTCACCAGAATACGTCGTCTTATTTGCTTTTGCAGGTTTATGACGTCATCATTATAGGCCCCCCCTTTTCGTCACCACAGCGTGAAAAACTCCGTCGGTAATACTGGGATAATAGCCATATAACGCGTGAAAAAGCGTATCAGCTGTCCGATGGTTAAACGAATTTCTCCGCTACCGCCGACCGCATCATTCGCCGTTAAGACTTCCACCGCGCGTTTTCTTCTATCTGATTTTGTACTCTCCGCGAGTACTACTCCATTTCGATCGTTTTACGTGATTTTGTAATTAGGTTTCTGCGATTGACGCGGTCCGGAGAACGGTTGTCGAAAAGAAAGATCACAGGTGAATCGTTTTTTAGTTCACGGTCGAAAAAAAAAAAAAAAAGAGACTTTCGTCGCATCCAACGACACGCGATTTGCAGACATCTCGCTGGAAGAATTATAATATAATATATTCATATATAACGTTTGATCGTTTGATTATATATAAAAAAATAACCGAACGACATAAAAATAATGCCGCGTCCCGGTTAAAATTTATGACTTTTGCGGGTTTTTTATATATACGTTTTAGCTATGATGTGTATTGTATTATTGTACATATCGTCTCTCTCACGGTGATTCATGCACTGCCATTATACCAGTATGTATATATGCTCTAATATTATACGAAACGCTGCAGCGCGCGCGTACGCGCACTATATACGAATATAATATTGTAACCGACCACGTTTTCCACCCCAAGATCGAAATCGAACGCGCGCACATATTATAGGGAATAACGTCGTGACTTTTCGAAAGAAAACGCATTATGGAAATGCCGAAAACATAAAAAAAAACAGAGTTTTTCTTCGGCGTTCTAAACGGTTATTACGCGTATATATACACGAGATAAACGTTAAGAGCGGGCATTTACCGGCGGACGAAAAAAAAAATAGAAAAATGATGGGACGGCTTGTGTGTGTGGTAAGAGGGGAAGAACGAGATGAAAAAAGCGCCGCCACCAGTCACATATTATACGAGCGCGGGATGAACTGCAACAGACTAGCAGTGGGGTAAGTAACGGGTGAGGGTGGGCACGGTGTCGATAAATCACGCGAAGTTTGTTTTGTTCGTGACCGCCGCCGCCGCCGACGCCACCGCACCGATCGGTTTTTCTATTATCATAATCGAGTTAAACTCCCGGAACTGTATCCCACAGCATCCACACACATCCCGTCCGATCCCGTCCCTGATAATATTGTATACACTTACTCCAATGTGTATTCGCGTATATTATAACCGACGCCACTGGGCGCGCGTGGTCGGATCCTTATAACGCGATACGAATGAACCCCGCGCAACGGTCATTTTTTTCCGATATTGCGCGCTCAGTGCGTAATATACTGACTGCAGGCGAGCGACCGTGTAAGAAGGGACCTAAGAGGAGATAACGGAGGCTGTAATTGAATAATAATCGTGTGTACGCGCGGTTATGACGATCTCCGGGAAGAGTGATGACGACTCAGACACTAATATAATATAGCGGGACCTCGACACGGCGCGGTGGCGTAAATTGGATGGTGCAAATGTAGCATTAGCACCATCACATTTGAAATGTGACGGTGCAAGTTTATATTTTTGTACCACCAGGAAACGCTTATAATTTTTGTTTTCAAAATTTCTTTTTTTAAACAATTATGTACAGAATTGTCGTATACAATGGTCATTATCCTCAACTAACCTATAACACACGTCAGTATTATCAATATTGTAATTTTATCATTTCTTTGTAAGAATATTGTTATCAACCTCGTATACCGCCAAAATAGTGTGTTATCGGTTATCCGTTCAATAGCGTTTGAAATTTCGTATTGTCTAGGTCTTTTAATAATTTTATAGTTTTTCCTACGACTAGATGGTTTACTGCTGATAAGTGTTGAATGTTTTACGCTTCAATGCTTCAGCTATTAATTGTTAATTTATTTTTTCTCAAAATGAGTAAATAAAAAAAAAAGATGGACGATTAAAGATTTTTTTTTAAAGAAAAATCCATCATTGATAGTAATCCGATGGTTATTGAAAATATGAAATGATTATATACCGAGGAAGTCGGAGTGTTTGTTGGTTAGAAATTAGAATATTTCTCTGTGCCGTCAGAAATTACGCCACTGCCTCGACAAGTCGACAAGTTCGAGGGAAACGAGATTTTTTTCGATTTACCACTAAGGTTTTCTGAGTTATCTAAAAAAAATGTCCACTTAAAGAGGTTTTCCTAATTCGTGTATTACGATTTATTATGTGTAGGATTAAATGAAATTTAAAAATAAGCCGGTCGATCGAAAAGACCAATAATTCGTGTGTATATTCTTATTCGGAAGTGGGTGTGTGAGAGAGCAACCGTTGAAAATGTTCTATAGAGAGTTTTTTTTTCCGATTCATCGAGGTTAAACGCAAATAGAATCGCTAAATCATATCTATTGTTACGTGAAGGTGAAATTATATAATTTTTTACTCGTGCTCCGCAATAATGCGCATTCGCGTTTCGTTTATATATTTACCGGTGTCGTTCTTTGAACATTTTTACAAACGCTATACATATTACACACTCCGATACTCGTATTTATGCGTAACATATAATGTAACGCTCTCAAAAATCGTTTCTGCGCTGTATAAGAACAAAAAAAAAAAATTAAAGTAATCTTTAATTAGGTACATATAACAGTCACGAAGCCACGAGTAATACGTACGTTTTAAATAAAGTATAATTTTTATTCGCGAAGAAAACAATAATTTTTATTCGAATGAAACGTAATTAGTTTAATAGTTTACGCGTTATTCAGACCGTCGGGGTTTTAATTAACTTACAGCGTTTGAATTGGCTAAACACTGCTTACAAATAAAAAAAATTTTTTTTTTTGAAAATTCAAAACGAATTTTACACGCTTATTATATATTATACAATTATTGTAAAGGCAGCGTAAACCGTTAATTATATTCCCTTGACGGTACACACAAAACGCCGTCCCGGGCCGAGGTATACACGGTTAGGTACGTTCGGTTTTTTACGGGGTTTTTATTATTATTTTTAAGTTATACGCGAACGCATCAGCTGTTGACGCACAGACGCGGAGGACTTTTAGATTTTAGCGCGAGGGAAAAGTAAAATATTACGGATGAATACGAATGCGCATTATTCCAATTATTTTTATTGGCTTTAGTTTTTAAAATATTATTTTCATACGATTGTAATATAGTATATATTCATTTCAACGCGAAAGCATTTTTTCTTGTCGAGGTACACTTACACTCATAAAAGCATTTCGTGTATTTTGCAAAAGTCCAATGATTCTAAAATACTGGTTTTGTGGCGATTAAAAAACGACTGGGCCCTGATCATATTCGTCCGTTTTTACGTCATATTTCATATAATGCTTTCATATAATTTTTCAAGCATCTTAACATAACAATATGAATCTTTCAGTAGCATATATATAATATATTATACGTTTTGACTTCAGGCGTGTTGCAATCGTTATCAATCGCGTGTGCATTTTCTTTAGCTCGACTACTAAATAAACGACCGAGTGCGGTTTATGTATTTAGAAACGTCCAATACATCCGCCGCAAATGCAAATGATACGCGTTAAGCCTTGGCCTTTAATTAAAATCGGCGAAACACTGTGAAGTTTCAGGCGTTCGACATTATCGTACCTGCCGTGTTCAGAGTATAACAATCACGCGCATCATGGCAGACGCCCTGCGTTCGGCAGACTACAAATTGATAGTCGACTGAAATCTAGAAAACCGTTTATCAGAATTTATAACGAACCCGTCACAGCGAACCGCCAACTGCAGTGACAAGGTTAAGAAAGTGGCACGAACGGGTCACTGATAACGGTGAAAACGCGTCCGACAGAATCCCTACCGCACCGGGATACGACTCACCCCTTGGTGTACGCGTGGAAGGCAATGAATAGAATACGATCGGAAGCGGGAAGGACTGAGAAGGAAGGACGTGTGTGAATGTGGACTAATGTTATGTCGATGCGTACAAGTGCGAACGAGTCGATTCGTTTACTTGGAGTGACCGATGTTTCCAGCGAGGGGAGAGAAAGGAAGGAAGGACTTTGTGTAGGACAACGTTTAGAAGACAATTCGAATCCAAATATCGCTGACACGAAAGCGAGGAAATATTATATTGAATCGGAACTCGGAATAGCGAAACCGTCGACGATTCGTATTCGTAGAGCGATAAACGACGGACATAATATTATTATCGTCGCCACCACCGCATAAAATAATAATGTGGAAACCGCAAAGTGATAAACGCGAGACGATTAATCTCGTCGACACGATACGCTCTTCGGCGCATTGTGGGTGAGGACGCCACCTCTGCACATCTCGTCGTCGCTCGTTTTATAATATCGGCTCGTACATTATTATTTTAATTACTCGTATTATTATTATTATTATTACTATTATTGTTGTCGTTGTATACACTATTGCTATGCGCACACCACAATGACGACAAAGTGCGTATACTGCAGCTTATCTAAACGCATTCCGGTACATTGGGCACGACGACAAGCGCGCGTACGTCAAAATCCTTCCCCCTAGCGCGCGCTCTCCTCCTTATCCAAGTCTACACATAGTGACGCGAATGAAAAATTCGACTCGATTACCCTTTTACACACGCGCGCGCGGGCGTATATAAAAGGTATTTAATTAAACGTCCCTCCAGTTAAACGCTCTTTCCCATATACACACACACACACACACACAATGTGTATATAGAGATATTACACACAAAAACGATGTAATAAATTTTAATATAATTACCACCACCGCAACGGCGTGGCACTTCCCCGTAATAACAAATAATTACCGCGCTCTTTCACCCGTCTACATTTACCGGCACGGGAAAGGGGTGGTCGTCGGCGTTATTATTATTATTATTATTATTATTTTGTTGCATATATACACATTTTTTTCCTCCTACCACCCGTGTTCACGAGAAAATCACGTCGCGATGCAGGACGGAATCGCGAGTGGCACGCGCCTTTATGTTCCCCCAAAAAAAAAAACGTCAGAGATAACGGCCGGCTTTTAAACATTATCATTATCGCGATTATATATATTATATAGAGTCACACGCTTTAACCGCGGTTACGGTATGTTATTCAATAACGCGCTGGTTACAGCGGACCCGTTAAAGTCGATCTGATTATACGCGCGCCGTTACGAAACAATGCGCGCTCTCCGTACATCATATCGAGAGGGGTTCCCTACACCAGCGGTTCTTACACATTTGTAGTACGCGGCGGACATCTGACGAAGAACTTTTTCAAACCCTCTTTTCCAATAATCTTTTTTACAAAATGTTATTATGAAGTTCATAGACGCGTAGTGGCGTAGACAGGATTTTAGGGTTGGGGGGCAATGATCAATAAATATTTTAATATTAAAATTTTTTTGCGATACATCAAAAGTTAACATGTGGTGTAGTTTACTGATTTACATGCTATCTCAACAAAAATGTACAATTTCATATAATATAGAAATCACGGCTTTAAAACTAAAATTGTTTTAAATAATTTAAACAGCACTAAAAAAAAAAATCGCTGAACAAGAGGTTGGGGGCAATTGCCCCCCTTGCCCCCCCGTAAATACGCCACTGTTATGAACAATATTTTAATTTTTTTTTTTTTTAGATTCTGAGCAAACGTATTGGTTTTACAATATGATGTGTTCTGTTTTTAAATCTCTGAACCCAAAAATTCTATCAGAAGCAATGCTCCGATCTTTAGAGTCATACCCGGTTTCCGATAGCGAATTGCGTCTAGTCGCGGTCAGGGGCGTATACAAGGGGGGGATGTGGGGGTCAGATCCCCCCCATGATCTTTTTTTTTATAAGGGTTTTTACAAGGTTCCTTATTAAGGCCCATAGGCATAATTCGGCCCATAGGCCACCACATACCTAAATCCGGCCCTGATCCCCCCCCCATTGAAAAATCATGTATACGCCACTGGTCGCGGTACTTTAGAGAGGTCATTTTTCGATTTTCTCAAAAGGGCATAAAAAAAAAATTCAAAAAAATTACATAAAACGCGATTTTCACTTAAGTGACATCCATAACATTCCGCGACTCGCTACCTTTTTCTTTTTTAAATATTAAAATCACGTAAGTAGGTACATACATATATAAACGGTACACATTTAATAATTGTTTTTATTATTCTCTATTTTACGCCCAGAAACTCTAATATTTTTATTGTAATTAAAATTAATTTTTTATTTATTTAATACGAACAACAGTGTCGCATTGTAGACATCCGTTTTTGAACACCGAGTTCAACAATCGAAAGCTTTAATCGTACATAGTCCAATGTTTTCCACATGCGGTTTCGTAACTCGTTTTTAACGACGTAAACAAAAGCGGTGTAAAGGCTTTTTCGCTTAAACGAGCCGTGAGCAGTCGAATTAAAACTTTCAGCGCTTCACACGATGTTTCTGGATAATATTTTATTCGTATACGCGTGACCAGAAATTTTTCCAACGAATTTCCATCAAATTGTATTTTTTCGGTACTACTGTTTTGTAGACATTTCTATAAGACCGTCGTGTTCCGATGATGTCAGCCCGTTTGAATTCGATGAACATCAATTGCAAAAACCTCGGTGTCTAATTCAGTTTTTACTCGGTATCTGGAACGGGAGAGTGTAGTGAGTTTCGATAACTCGAGTATAACGTACTTTCAAACGTATACCGAATAATTTGATTATTGTGTGTCACTGGGGGCCACACGTCCAGGGGGCCGCGGACCACAGTTTAAGAATCGCTGCTCTACACGTATTATTTATCCGACGAGATCCGATTTGAAAATTCGATAAAACTATTTTCCATCGCTCAGACACCGTACTCAGGATTTTTTTTTTCTGATAGACTTGGAAGCTTACGAATTTTTCCGCTCATTATGTATACAATGATATATACACACTCCGTGAGGTGACCCAATGATTGAAAGTTTTGGAAATTTTTCTTCCATCATTGAAACTTAAGTTTTTACATTTTTATTCATAGAATTTTGATGTAAATGTAAAAATAAATATACCATGATAGTTCCTGCAAAATTCTTATACGAATCGATATGTCACATCACTTTTGCTCATATATGCTCGATTTTGACGTCATGACGATGTAGGGCGAGCGTCTCGCGGGTGTCAAAATCGGGCAGAAATGAGCAAAAATGATGTGACATATCGATACGTACGAGAATTTTGCAGGAAATATCATGGTGTATTTATTTTAACATTTATATTAAAATTCTATGAATAAAAATGTAAAAACTTATGTTTTAATGATGGAAGAAAAATTTCAAAACTTTCATCATTGGGTCACCCCACTGAGTGTGTATACGAGTTTATGGTACTGACTTCAGAAACACCCTGTAATATATATATATTTTTTAATGGTTTCTTTAGCTCTAAAACTTCCCTTGATTCCGTCTTCATTCCTACAGATCTCGTAGAAATATACAATACGAGTATTGAAGAAAAACTTTTTAACGGTTAATGAAATCTTTGTACCTGCAGCTGGTATAATTCGTGTCGGAGTATCACGGTCCGAGTTTAAAACTGTTTAAATTCCATTACTATTGCAGCATTTCATAATCGCTACGTCAAATCGTTCGGCTGTTTGAATTGCGAACGGCGAAATACGACTTCTTATCGCTTACCTATATAATATGACGTTCGAATTTATCTGCAAGACACGCCGCCGAAACGTATTATGCAAAACTGTACAGCAGTAATACAATTATATTATATTGACGGCGTTTCATAATGTTGTTAATTTCCTTTTTGAAACGCGCTGCCATTACTTACCACGGACGCCGATACAAACGAGATAACTTGGCGGATTTAACGCGTAAAATCTTGCAACCCATAAAGTACTAAGCGTTAACGAGCATTTTCAAAACCGGTTATTTGTGAACAGATTTATTTTTATTTACAAAAATGGCTGAAAGTGCGCTCATGAATGCACAATCTTGCCCGTCGCGTCATATTCGCAAACACTTTTTTCAGCGTTACGCGTGTGATAGCGGCAATTTCTCGGGCTATCGCCGCTTTCAGCTCATCGATATTCTGCGGATTGTCGCGGTAAACTCGTTCTTTGAGCCAAACGATTCGGAAACTTTGTCACAAAAATTTCACGAACCTTTTTTTATAAGAGACACGTCGAAAATAATGCTCGACAATAAAAGCGCGTTCTCCATTTGAGTACACCATTTTTTTTTTTTTTGGAAAAATTGATCACGCGCTCGTAACACATGAACACGTGGGACCACAGGAATAATTCAAATTATCACTTTTTGTTTTTACCGAGTTATCACTAACGTTTCAGGCTATAGCCAACAATACAACCGGTTCCAAACAAATTATTTTTCTAGCCTTTGTGTGACAGTGTTGATCCAGGATTGCAAGATAAATGCTCCATCCCGTCGGGTATAAAACAACGTTTTTTTCTTTCTGGTTATACACATCAGTTTTAAAGAGCGCTCGATCAGTCAACGCATTAAGATATGTATATAGTGTCATAACGGTTAACTGAATAAACCATAGAATACAATATAATATAGCAACGACACAAACGCTTATTTCTTTTTTAATATACAATAAAATAACTATAAATATCCAGCGAGTAGAGCGGATTTTTTAATCGAATTGAAAAATGGATTTAATGTTTTGCCGTGTTCAGAAAAGTTTGCTTTAAGTAGTGAAAAAAAAAACACTTCCAAAAAAAAAGTACAAAATCGATTTCGTATTAATGCGTATAATATTGTTATATTAATAGTCTCGAATTTTAGCGCATTTGAACATTTTTCAACGCAATAAATATATATATTTTGTATACATAATCGCACACTATATTATGTAATATAATAACGATTTTTTTTTTTTGAAAGTAAGTTTTGACATTCTTTCACTCATCGGTCCTTACTGATTTTTTAAGAATACTACGAAACGGATTCGTCGAAAATTCAGTAATTTTTTTTTTTTACTGCGTATTTCTTTAGATTATTTTTAAACCGTAAACGCAGTGTTTGTTTTGTTTTTTTTTTCACTTTAATATTAAAAATCATTTTATATCACGAAACGCTGATAAATTACGAAATCAATCGCTCTATATATAATCTTACAGCAGGTTTAATAACTACCTTGCCCTTTGTACATAATAAATAGGGCCCGGAATTTGATGCATTCGCATCTTTTTTCTAATGCTTATAATCGAAGCTCGTCTTTATGGAAATTTGACTTATGTCACGCAGAATTCAATGGTATGAATTTTATTTTGCATTTTTCTACTAATTCTTGGTTTATAGGCCATTTTTTAGCTATTTTAGTGCGTTTTTCTACTTTTTGTACGTGTATTTGCGTTATTTTTGTTTAAATATTTAAATTCTGAGCTATAGTTCTACACAAACACGTTATATTAATTTTTTTAATTCAAATTAAAAAAAAATATATAATATTAAAATCGGCGGAAAATCTGTGGAAGTCGAAAGAAGTTTTTCTGCATTTAAAACTCTTTTATCTGATAATCGCCGATCTTTTTTATTCGAAAATATTACGCATACTTTATAGTTGTCCAATATAACACATTTACTGGTTGGAAAACTATTTATTTTCTAATAATTAATACTTAAAACTAATAATTTTCTAATTTATTTATTTTCCTGTATTTTTGACATTTTCAATGAATTTTTAGTCATTTTTTTCTGGTCATTTTATGCATTTTTTCATGTTTTTTAAGGTCATCGAGTTTCCGGGCCCTGATAATAACGCGGTCTTCGTTAAGACCGCGCGCGCGGAGGAGCTGCAAACGATGCGCGCGCGAACAAAATGTCATTTTATCGCGTGCAAATTTACACTCGATCTGCCGCGGCGGTTCCAAGGACCCTTATATTTATTCGACTTCTCCATTCTCCTATCCTAATCGCGATCCCTTCCCGTCCCACGGATCAGTCCGTTGCGATTTCAAAGTATAGCGTTTTAATTATTCACATCAGCGAACGTATAGTAGCAGTAATAAATGGCGACGCGTGTAACTGCCCCGGCTGTTGCTTAATCGGTTGTTGCGGCCTTCTGAAAACGGACGGACGGCGGCCGTTTGCGCCGGACAGTTCGTACTAACTCATCCCGCGACCGCGCTAACTCAATTACGTCGGATGACCGACCGTTTTCCCTACCGACCCCGTCAACCGCCCAGAAAGAGAGTGAGAGAGAGAGAGACGGCCTAACAACTTCCGGGCTTATAACCTGTATAGTTTATACTGCGGTCCGAGTACCGCAAACGCTGTCCGCGTATGTACTGCAGGTATAATACCGCGGTAAGAACGACCGGTCTGTATAAGGAAATCAGACGTATTCGATTAACTGAAAAAAAGAAAAAAAAGGAAAACGTTTTATTGACAAAGAAATTGCCAACGTCCGAAATTATATGTCTAGAAAAACAAAAGTATAAGACCCGTGGCTATTGGACAAGCGCCCCACTCAAATTTGATTTTGCCCTACCACGGTTCGGTCGGACGTCACCGAGTTTGGCAGTTAATTTTTGTATTTTTATGAAAACAATTTTGATAAAGAAAAAAAATTTTCTTAAAATTTGTTCGGTTTTTTTATTTTCTACGATTTTTTAAAGTTTATGAAATTATCGCTGGTACATACTGAAAAAAATATTTAAGAGAAAAATCTTTGCCAAAGAATATTTTCTAAACTTCAATTTAACAAAATGAATGTTTTGAATTGTATAAAAAAAAAAAAATACGTATTTCCGTAGTTGAATAATTAATTGTTCCCGAAATTTCCTTATTTATTTCCATACGAAATGTGACGAAAAACGTTGGATTTATCTGTTGTGAAAAAAAAAATGACCCCGCGGAATCGTACAATACAAATCTGGCAACGTTAAAAAAAAAAAGGCGTTTATTGCGAAAGAGTGCGTACATTATATTATAAATATTTTGTTTTCGTGCGAAATCGTGTGAGAAAAAAGATAAAAATTATGCCGTGGAATTGTATAGCAGCCAAATGTTTCATACTTCATCGTATTCGGTTAGTATGATTACCGAATGAATACGGGAACGAATGAATGGCAGTTTCGATTATTTTATTCTGTCCAAATAATTGAATATAATAATTCATAAATGAGGCGTCTATTTTCAAAACCAGCTATAAACAATTTTTGAAAATTTTCACAAACAACAAAAAACGAATAAAACACTAAGATTTTATTCTACAATTGTATAACTAATATAAAACCATAGCTTACCTAACCTAACTGTTATAAAATTGTAGAATAAAATCGTAGTGCTTTATTCGCTTTTTGTTGTTTGTAAGAAATTTTAAAAATTGTTTGTAGCTGATTTTGAAAATAGACGCCTCAAATATAAAAAGATATAAACGATCATTTTAATGTCTATAACTACAAATAATATACTTTTGTTTATATATATATATATAATCGAGCCAAAGATTATTATAAAAAAAATAAAAAATAAATATATATAATATATGAGTTGCTGTATAAATTTTATTTCTTTATTATCGGTTTCGACAAAAAGTCATGACCGGGTATTAAGCGAAAAATAAAAATAAAAAATAAAAACGAACAAATTTACATGGAGAAAGTTATGGGTGTATCAATAAAAAGGCACAAATTTAAAAAAAAATGAAGAAATTAAATATCAGCAATGAAATTGTGTACACATTGAATTAAATTGTTAAAAAAACAACTACACCGTGTTATTAATATTATTTAATAAAATATATTGACAAAAAAATTTATTCGAAATCTGTGTGTTTAAAATATTTTAAAATTTCTAATTATACACATGTAATTCTTCCAGAACTGAATTCGTAAGAATATTAATTTATATATAATATTATTTATATTATACAGATTTTAAAACATAATATTTCATATCAATATATTATAATATCATTCCGTAGTTGTTTTTATTTTAAACAATTTAATTTACTACGTACACGATTTCTCTGCTCTCTGTATTTTTCTTTTTCGCTTATTAATACCCGATGACTTTTTGTCGAAACCGGTAATAAATTAATTATTTTTCAATAATACTATTTGGCTCGATTCAAATTTATTTATTTTAAGGGTATTAATATGTAATTTTTATTTTAGATTCTGAACGAAACGAGGAAGCTATTTATATTTTTATATTTCTTTTTTATTCTTTTATTTATTTAATTTTTATATTTTTGATTTATTATTTTATTATTAACTATAAGTGATTAAATTGTGGTACGTCGGGTATGCGTATATACTTTTATTGTGACCATTTATTGTTTCGTTTGTTGGTACATCGTACGTATACGTATGTTAATATTATTATTTTATATAGGAACAAAAAATAAAAATAAACGTCACTCGTTTATTTGTATTAATATAATATGTTTTTTCCCCGAACAAAATTCAATTTTATATCCTTTGCGAAATCAATGTTGCAAATGACTACAGTATAATTTTTTTTCCGAATGAATGGACCGGAGGGGGGAAACATTAATATAATTTCCAATAAACGCGTAGACTACAATTAATCCGGGACATGTCACACAACACTCATACGACCGACCGTTGATGTACCTGTCGTATACTATTATATGAGTTTGTACTGTATAAAATATAATAAAATACATATTATACACATCGACAGAATAATATTTTTCGATATGTTACGTCAATGCAACCGACAGTTTAACAATTAATTACATACAGAATTGAACAAAAATTACCAACGATGCGGCATATTAATAATAATAATAATACGGTTTAATATAAATGATTATCAAAATCCCTCCAGCCGAATGTGTATTTTAATTATATTACGAGCGATAATAGTATTTACAACGCAAACACAAAACCCCTGTTAAACGTCTCTCTCTCTCTCTCTCTATAGCCCATACTAACAAATTTAATCATATCTAGTTGACATTTTATGATGAATATATAGGGACTCATACAACACGATAATACGATAATAATAACACAAATAATAATAATAATAATTTCAATGACGTATTTATACTATGTATTGATTAATATATAATATCAATTGGTTAATTTTTATATATCTATTCAGAACCGACGTTACGATTTGTGAGGCTCGATGATGAATGCGAAGCCCTCTTCCCGTAAAATTTATTGTAACTACCCTATTTTTTTTTCTATTGCTTTTCACTTTATATTTTTGTAGATTATTTAAATTTTTGTCTCGTTTCCGTTTATTTCCGTTTCGTTATTTTATGTGAGATTTACTTTACGTACTCTACCCTAATTACTCTGGGCAAATTCTTTTTTTCTATAGTTATTATTGTAGCCAATCGATCTTTTTTGAGAAATAGTGTTTTTCGGGTAATTTTTGATAATTTTCGGTTTGGAGAACGCTTCTTTCAGCAAATGCTGAGACGATCAGTATGATTGGTAAAATCTTTTGAGAAATCTCAGTGCTAGAAATTGCACCAGAAATCGTTTTTAAGAAACTAAATGCTCGTATTGTCTTCTTCAATCGCATTTCGAAATACCTCACAACTCTTCATATAGTTCTGAAAACAATTAGTTATTTCTTGATCTATCTAATATTACTGGTTGGTAATAAGACGCGATTATTTTCCTGAAAATATTATTTGTCCAATTATTTCCTACAAATTATAGGATTTCGACATTCTTTCTATAACTACTGTAACGTTTACTGCATACCGTTTCGCCGATTTTCTCCATTCCTGCGGTCGTAATAAACGTCATTGTAAATTTCATTCCAGTCACTAATGACGTTTTTGCAGTATTTTAAACGCCAGAGAAATCTAAAAATACTATACTTATTTACCAAAATCAATGTATTACAGTAGGCACAAAGTAGTATGATATTTGTTTACACCACGCCTTAATAATTCGAATGCGCGTATACGTGTCTGTGCAGGACGTTTTCATATTGATGACTCGTTAAATTATTATAAATTATCAGGAAATCGCGTACGGCATGGAAATGTTAAAACAAATTTCCTAATGAGAACACGTGTTTCCACTACCGACTATATTACATTACTAATAATAATTATCTTTCGTGTTTGAGTGTTTCATAATACGATATGCAGGAATGTGTACATGGACCATCATCATCAGCTCCATCGATCGGCGTGTTTTCAAAAATTTTCGACATAAATACGACTCGTGTTAAGGTTCTGTTTTTAAAACAAACCGAGAAACGGCACAGCGGCGACAAACTAATAGCCGCCCGAGAAACTGTTTTCCCCCTTCTGGTCGTTTTCACGCTGTAAATAACATCGCGTTACGCGGTTGGTGTCTAACGCCTGTTTTATTTTTGTATTATCGTTTTCCTATTATAGAAAACGAAACGAATTGCCATTTATTTCAGTCTCGAGTCGAAATTTACAACACTACTGCACAATGTAGGTATAAAATAAACGCAATAAAATATCTATATAGGACATAAGTAAGCGCGTAGCGCCAGAATAAAATATGTTGAATATCATTTAATGTGCTGATATCGTACGATATTATTGTACAACTTCTAGTATTATCTCAAATAATATTATCATAATAATGGTTATCACATGCAGATAAAAATTTAACGCTGATTATAAGCACCGATTGCTTTTCAACTGTGCGTATGAAACGAGTACATTTGACACGAGACACGTCATATTATGACACGAGCGCCAAACCAGAATTCACTATGTAAACAATACAAATATAGATTACCTCACGGCAGTAATGTTTGAATTTTAGTTAAATATATTGCGCTATCATGCGGTTACACTGATTTGGGGGTTTTTCGAATGACGTCATTTTTTGACATGTATTTGTCTTATGGCTGAGGTCATTCTATAAATTTGTGCGACACCGAGAGCGTTACCATGATGTCATGAACCCGGCTCTACTCACCACCCGGCTAGGTCCCCCCACTTCTATACCGTCGTTGCCAGTTACATTGGAACGGCGATGGCAGCGCGATCATATATATATATATATATATACCTATAGATATAGATTCGTCTATAGGTACGAGGAAACGAGGATTAAGCCATAGGTAACTTTTTGTCACGTTTAAAAAATAAATGAGATATATATACAAGACATATGCATGTACCTGCATGCATGAGATACTCTTGTTTTTGTTTAAACCGCGAGTGGTCTATCCGTATTCATCTAATCGTTGCTTAAATATTGTGTACCTGCTCAAAAATGAGACAGATGTAGGAAAAAGAATTTAGTCATTTATAGAAAATTTGATCGTTTTCGAGGAGGCTAACTAAAATTTTGGGAGGGCTAAGCCCCAAGCGCCCTCCCCGTTTCTGCCGATGATTGCGCTGTCTTATAATGCGCGTAACACGTACACAACGTATAACATCAACATAACCCGTCGACTGCAGATAATATACATTTTTATGGCGGTTTTTGACGAGGCGGCGAGAGGTTTTCGAGTGTCGATAGGACGTCGTCTTCTAACGACGTGGCGTCGTATTATTTATGATCGCCGTCGGGCGGTTTCCGCGCGCCGCGGAAGAACGTCGTTTGATCGTTCCCCGGGGCGCGTTTACCGGTCGCGCGGTCCTCCGGTATAAAACCGCGGCGAGCGTAACAGCTAATGACAGTGGGATGTACCAGCCAGATGTACTGTATACTCGTGTGTATATTGCCTACCTACAACGATGAGCTGCATGAATAAAACGGCCCCTGGAGGTTAGGTTAGGTGTATTGCGAACGCGACGACGACGACGACGACGAGAAGTTTATAAAAACTTTATTGGATCGCACAAACGAAACCAACGAGTCCCCCCTGCAACGGTTCCGTCCGTCCCTTCAGTGGCGTATTTATATGGGACACCGGTTTTAGGTACCGCCGCCCCGCCACTTATACTCGCGCGCGCACAGTGCATTATAATAGGGTTGCAGGGCTCGGATTCCACAGCGTTCGCCAATTGTTATTCAATATGGACTTTAAAATAGCATGACTATGAATTCGTATAGACGATTTCGAGTACTTTATACAGCGTACATAGGCGTAACTAGGGAGGCTTAGCCCTTCTAGTTTCCAATTTAGTCCCCTTAAAAAGGCGACCTGACTACATTAAAAATGTACGGTATTTTCTACAAAATTTTCTACGCAAACTCGAATAATAAAAAAAATATATATTGCTGATATATTATTTATAAAATGTTATTTTCTGATACGTGCCTATATGTGTGGTGGGGGGTTTGCTCGGAAATGTTATAAGAGAAAAACAGCTGAGGCTCTACGCCTTCCCCCTAGTTCAGAGACCAGGTTCCGGCATATGATTGCGTATTTTTTAAAACAAATTTTAACGCTATTTTTCCGATTTCGGTGCTTTTTTTTTTTTGATAACACGCTTTCGATTTTAATTATTTTGTGTTTTATTAAATTATATTGGCGGCGTGCGCGAACCTTTATTATAACATTCATAAATAAAACAATTTTTTATTAGATTTTTCTATAAATTTTTAGACACGTTTCTTTTTGGACGTTGACAATTTCTATACATTTTAAGAGCTAAAAACTTGACGCGAATCTGGACGTTTATATATTATAATATTCCGACAATTTTCATTTATAATAAATATTATAACCGTGTACCGCGATATGTAGCGAATTGTTGGAAATCGTTTTTCGAATACACGCGTATCGCTTTCAGATTCAAAATAATACATCTCTAAAATCTCTGTCGAAGCGTACGAGCCAACATCTCAACCGCATCTGCGGCTGGATAACTGTTTTTTTTTTGTACTACAAAAAATTCGAAAAAAATTTTATATAAATTTCTTATTTTATAGAGCGATTTCGATTAGAAAATAACAACTCGTAATCGAGGCTGCACGTCATTAAGTCTTGAGTGCATTTCGTTTAATTATCGACGAATTTAAAAACGTTCAAAAAGTATAAAAAAAAAAAAACGTACAGATTTATAAAACGGCGATTTCTGCGGCCTCCTGTCAAAAATAAACGACAATAAGTGGCATGGAAGAAGAAAAAAAGGTTAGGGGAGGGGCGATTCAAAGAGAATATAAAGAATAGCGCGCACGCGCGCGGTGCGGGAGAACGTGCAGCGGGTCCGAAACGGTTCATTCTTTCTTTCTTTTTTTTTTTCACCGCGCACACGCGAACGTTTTATAATATAATTAAGTCTCGCTCGGTGTAACAAAAAGTCTCGTTTTTCTTCTTTCTTTCCAGTTTGTTTGTGGTTTTTTTTCATTATTTATACTTAGCGACGTAACCGGCTGCAGTCGTACAAGACAAACGACCGTCTTTTCACCGCCGCCGCCGTCGACAGACCGATTTTTGTAGCCCTCTCATCACACTGTGCGGCAATCACGCGCGCAGTGTTTTTCGGTCTGAGCGCGTTCTCGCCGCCGCCGCCGCCGCAATTTCGACCCCGTCGCGCGCCAGTTAATTCACCAAAGAAATCTAATTACCTGTTAAAGTCGCGGCGCCCGCGGTCTGGCGAGGTCTTTTTCACTCTCTCTCTCTCTCTCTGTCGCCCGCCCCGCCGCCGTTTCGTTATTGTTATTATTTTTTTTATTTATTTTTTTTTTTTGATGTATACTTGGGGTTGTTTTTTTTTTCTGAACGAGTAAACACAACGCAGATTTTTTTTTTTTACTTCTCGTTTTTATTTATTTTACCGAATAATTACGTAATAACTTGGAAAAGAGCATTATTACGAAAACAAAAACACACACACACACACACACCCACTGTAGTTTTTACAAATAAAGAGCGAACATTTCTTTTTACCCGGTTATTTTTTTCCTTCTTTTAATATTGTTTTAACAACAGATTGTAAAAAAATTAAACGAACAACTTTTTTTTTTTTTTAATTAATCTTTCAGCGCTTAATAATAATAACCACTTTCTCTCTCTCTCTCTCTCTGTCTCCGCATATACACGCTGAAGTTAAATTAGAAATATTTTCTCGAAATCTTTTTTTTTTTTGTACTTTGATATAGTTTTTTTTTTTAACGTTCCGATACGCTACACGCGCGCGTTTTTTCTCATATATTTCTTATATATATAAATTTTATAATAAAAAGTTCCGACTATAGTTTATATTCTCGCGCGCGCCATTTTATAAAAACTATACTTAAATCTTCGATTTTCGTTTAACTCGCGGACATTAAAAATACAATTTTTTTTTTTTTTGACATGTATATGTCTTATGGGTGGGGTCATTCTATAAATTTGTGCGACACCGAGCGCGTTACTATGACGTCATGAACCCGGCTCTACTCACTACCCGGCCAGGTCTCCCCACTTCTATACCGTCGTTGCCAGTCACATTGGAACGGCGATGGCAGCGCGATCTATAAGTATATGTATAATATCTATAAGTACGAGGAGACGAGGACTAAGCTATAGGTGTCACGTGTAAAAAATAAATGAGATATATACAAGACATATACATGTACCGATGTATCTGCATGCGGTGTAGATACTCCTTTTGTATTTCTGATTCTGAGCGGAGCGTATATTGGTTTTACAATAATATGATGTGTTTCGTTTTATGTCTGTACCCAAAAATTCTGAAAAAAAAAAAAAAGAGTGCTCCGATTTTTACAGTCATACCCGCGGTTTCCGATATAGCAAATCGCAAATAATTGCAGTACTTTGGAGAGGTCGTTTTTCGATTCTCTCAAAAGTTCAAAGAATAACGACAAATTATTTTTGAAAAAACGCGATTTCCACGAAATCGATTACCGCGTTGTTTCTTCGTAATTTCGAAACTATCGCGGTTATAGGAACTCGAAATATTCACCAAATCTTTATATAATCGGAGAAAAAAAAAAATGTTTCAAAATTTTTTTTCAATTTTGCGCTATTCATATTGTAATTATAGATTTTGATGTATTCAATTCATAACAAAAGAAGTGTATAAATCTTAAAAATCGTTTGTCACAATTTCAAATTTTCCGACAAAGCGTATTTCTCTATTTTTTTTATGGAAAATTACGTTTGTTCAAAACTATAGCGTGTTCCTATAGAGTCTTGAAATTTCTATACCAAATAATATGTAACTTTGTATACTATACTCAATTTTTGAAAATTTTTACCTACCCACGTTTATTGTAAGAAATCATATTAAAACGATATAAGATTAAATCGTATAAATTGTGTACGTACTGCAAAACTATATTATACTATAACGTATGAGTTTTTCGACAAAGCGTATTATTTTGATGGAAAATGACAAGTGAAATTAAACATTTTCTGCTACATTACGTTTATTTAAAAAAAAAAAAATTATATTAAAATAATGTAAGTATGCTGTGGTATTAATCGTAAATTATGTACTCTCTTATATACGCATATTATACTCGTATAATCTTATTAATAGTACCTAAATCGAAGCTTCGCTCAGAATCTTTTTGTCCTCGAACGCAACGATTTATCGCATTCCTTTCCGAATTTACAAAAAAAAAAAACCCTCTAAAATCTTTAACCGCAAGTAATCACGACGTCCACGACACCTCGTTACCTTTTTTTTTTTTATAATAATAATAATAATTACGAGCAGGACCGGTCGGACAATTATTATTCTATATTAATCTCGTTATATTTTTAACAACACCTTGGAGTAAATATAATTAATAATATTTTCGCGCTCTTTTATACACAATAAAGGACGAGAATAATGCCAAGAATTCGGAACGTGCGTTCCGAACAAACTGCCGCGATTCGGCCTCGCACAGTGCTGCAGCGTGTACATATTAGGTCGGCTGTCACTCGTCTGCGCCCGCGGCGGAGGAGAGACTCGCGGCAGTGGCACTCGATTATATAATATTATACACTGGCTAAAGGGGGAATGGCGGCGGTAGAGGAATGGATTCTGTATGCTGAACGATGAATTTCGGAATTTACTCTCCGACGTATAATAATGCTTTTGAACACGGTCAAGTAAATCCCGAGCACACATAACTTTGTTGTTTAACCGGCAATATCTCCGCGGGAGAAAAGCCCCGGGGGACGCGACGCAAAACTTCAAAACACACACACACACACACACACACATAATTAAACCGACGTACATATAATATTCGTGATAAGGACCGTTACATTAGCAGCGATAGTCGCCGCGACAATGCGTCTTTGCGTGGAACGAGAGAGAGAGAAACGTTTATCGCCGAAAACCCCTCGGACCCCCTCGGGCCGTACGGATTAATTTTCTCGGACCTGGTTGCAAACAAATAATATATAATATAATATAATGTACAAGGGCTCGCGTATTCAATGGTGATGGCTGGATTCGAAAACCGTTTACACGCGTGTGCTCTGATGGTGCACTTCGCCGCCGGATCCTGTCGCGCCAAACAGTGACGCAGGGACCGGGGTGTGGAGAATTATTAACGTTTTCGGTTGTAGAAAGGACGTTTTGTTTAATGTGCGCGATGCTGCGCAGAATCGATTTCCGCTAACGAAATGTGTCGCGTATTATATTATAATATTCACGACGAACCGTTGTCGTCCGTTCGGAGACGAGAATTTACCCTCTCTCTAAATACAAACGAACGGGGTATCGAACGGGTAATGTCGGTTATGCACTAAACGTCTCGGCCGCAATCGTATCGTTTTGTATAGATATGTTTAAATAGCCAATGGGTAGGCACGAGCGTAGCGCAGATTGTGCTTTTGCAGTGTCTGCAGGCGAAATCTGTGGACACCCTCCTGGTTCGGGTTTCAAATAATAAAACGTCAGAAATATACGCCGTAACATTTTTAACCTTATTTGTAATCGTTCCCGTAACGAGACGTTCGTTTTCTGAATTGGGTGTTTTCAAAATCAAATCTAGAAGTTTTTCGAATCCGAGATCGTCTTGACTCGCTGTTATATTTATATTTGTTGAACGAAAATTGACTGGAGATTTGAATTGTGAAGACACCAAAAAAGATTTTAATTATCATATTCCAAGAAAGCGTCGCCTCGTATTGTAATATTTTTTTATGTTTTCGTCCGTTTCGTTATAATTTAATATCATTTAACGATTATTAAATAGGTTATTATTTGTGATAACAAATCGGGAGAAAGAATATGAAACGGTTTTAATTTCTGATTATTATGTGTTCATATATCTAATGTAACAAATTTTAAATAGCTAAACTTTCTGACAAAAGTATATTTAATGGGGATTTAAAGATGTGCGAATTTTTTTAAATTAACTTTAATTAATTAATTAACTTAAACTTAACTTTTTTTTCTTTAAATATAAATCGCACCTAGGCGACTCAGGAGGTTATTCGCTCGTTGGTAGTACTACACATAAGTCGCGCGTGTTCAGCTTCCCAAAAAAAAAAATGTTAGGTTAGGTTATAACCTTACCTAACCTGACCTAATATTTTTTTTTATTCCTTTGGAAACATGAAAGCGGGTGGGAATCCGTGTTTCCACATTGCTTCCACTCGCACCCATCAGCTATACTTTACCTAACCTAAATTTTAATAAAAAAATAAATAATAAATGTTGCATACGCGCGTACGATCGGTCGCTCGGTCAGCGTCAAACTAAACAACCGCACATACTGACATAGCGCGTCAGCCGATCGTAATAAAACGGGAAAAGAAAGTAGTCACCAGATAGCGCTACGACACAACATTGAGGGCGTGGTAGAAAAGCGCTTATAAAAAGCGGTCCTAAACCATCCGACCGCTCAGTGTAGTCACGGCGGTCAGTAGTGAACAACGTAGTTCGCGTCTGACTGCGGTGTGTCGAGCCTCACCGCTATTTATACGCGTCTTTCTGGCACGCCCTCTATGTTGTGTCATAGCGCTATCTGGTGACTACTTTTTTCTCCCGTTTTATTGTTATTTCGTTTACGTTCCATGTACGTTGTTCTTCCTATTTCTACATCTGCATTACTCGTTGATGTAGATATTTCATTGGCAAAGGGAGGTTGACTCTATATTCACCTCCCCTTGAACATCATGTATAACCGCCACTAACTAATTTTCTATCGGTCGGATAACTCTAAACGATCTTTCACTTCATCCGCGCGTACTCGTAACACGTACGAATTTTTTTTGTGAGCGGAACATTTTTTAATGTCTATGTTTATCGTGAAACCCCTAGCTATTTTGTAACAATATAGTATTAATGCGAAATTCTGTATAAGGATTATTTGCAACAAGAATGACAATTATTTAAAATATTTAATTCGAAAAATATTTTGTATAAAATATCAACAAAGGTTCATAATATTACAAACAAACACGACTTTTAAATTTAAATTTTAACGAGTTGATTGGTATTTCATCAACGACAAAACCAACGATGTTCAAACACAGCAAAAACTTATAATTAACGCATAATTCACACACTGCATTATCACGAGGCGCACGGTCGTATAGAAACTATAAACTACGTGTTGTTACGTGGATACTTCAACAAATCGATCACAAACTTTTTCTTGCACTATATAGAGAACTGAATTATATCAATAAAATATTATCGACTGCCGATTATTTAATCGTACTGTAGAAATATAATGTGATTTTCTCGAATGTTTTGAAAAAAAAAAAAGAGGAGCACTACAAAGTTTCGCCGGAACACTCGAGTTGATCTCCGCGGAACCCTGGGCAACACGGTTTAAAAAACACTACGCGCTACCGGAAAGTCGAGATCAAATTCGTTCTACACAAAAAAAACTGCAGTGTTTACAGACGAAAAATAATATATAAATAATAATAAATAAAAAATAAAAATTCACTCGCCGTGTAAATCACCACCTACTATTATCGTATACACAACGCTTGATTTAAAATCCTTCTAAAATTACGTTTATAAAAACCCACGGGGCGATGAGGAGAAGAGATCCGTTTGATTGCTCAGGAGAAACGTCTCGCACAAGCAATGTTCGCCTGCTAGTTAGGTGACGGGTTGGGGAGGGAGTTACGCTAATTAAAACATTTTTGAACGTCTAACAACACATCTTTGGCGGCGGCACGTGTATAATGTGTGTACACGTCGTGCGAGTTTCGATCAGACCTACGGGCTACAGCTTTTCGTTAATTATTATTTTCTACCGGCGCTTTCTATATCTAATAATAATAATGATAATAATATCCGCTATCGTACACGCGTTCCTGCACTCCGTCTCCCAGTCGCTCAGCGTCCCGGAGCAACTGAGAGCTCAGAGCAACTGCCCAGGGCTCCTTGCCTTATTCCACGGAGTTTTTGAAGCGTAGAATTTTTTATTTTCAGTTGTTTAATAATAACAAGTAACAACTGCCGTCCGCGAGTGTGATTTATAACGTTTGAATTTTGAACTCGAATACTGCAATGTTTACTTATACTGTGATATAATAATATCGTTGTCGATTTGACGAAAACGTTTCAATTTGTTTTCAATACGAAAACAAATATACCTGCAGTATATTAGCGAAATAATATTTAAATCTGTGAATAAATACATGTTTGAATAATTTGTGTTTGATTGTATAAAGCGTACAAAAAAAAAATGTTTTTGCACCTTCTGCACGCCGCGCCTTATAATATAGTCTCTAGTTTTAATTAATTACGCGCCCTGTAGGTCGGATATGCGCGCGCGCGTATAAATGCGCTGTCTGAAACGGTTATAAGCGCATACGCTTTTATTAATTATACATTTAATACACACACACACACAGCGCAGATTAAATAATATTTGGCAGATTAAATAATATTTTAGCAATTTAATACTCGACTCGCGACATTTTATATGACGTACACTGTACAGAGTCATAGCGCCGGCGGGAGGTTTTGCGGGGTCCCAGAATATAGTTTTTGCGAAGCCGAAAAGAAATTTTCTTGGATGGCCCTAGTATGACATTTTTTTATTATTATTTTTATTTTACACAGATTTATGTTAAAACATTTGTTTTTTACGCATACAATCAGAGATAAACTCTTCGAGTATGAATAATATTATTATATCGCAATAGGTACCTACTATAAACATTATATTCAAGTTAAAAATTTAAATGCCATAAACATTTTCGTATGGCAGAAAGCAATTTTGTTTGTTATCTGAAAATACAAAATTCTAGACTTACAAAATGTTAAACTCCGCGTAGAAGGCGCGGGGCCCTGGGCAGTTGCCCTTCTGCCCTTCCGCCGGCGCTTTACAGACAGAGTCACGGTGGCGCTCGTGTAGATTACCGAACAGTGCAACTGTGGGTCATCTTAGAAATCTTGTGCATTTAAATTGAATAAAATTAATCGTCTTAGGTCGACAATGCGACAACGACGAGATTGAAAAATCTCATCACGATATCGCGTGAAAATGATTTAAAAATTAATTATAATGATATGTAAATAAAAATTTTAGTAAAACAAGTCATCGTATATTTAATACATTGAATTAATAACTTTTATGCATACTAATATATTTTGTATATTATTTATTAGTTCGAAAATTTGAAAACGTATTTTTACTGCATATTGACATATTTAAAGGTGTAATGAAAACATGCGGCATTAGTTATAACTCATATTAGTGAAAATCAAGGGTAGTCATTTTTTCTTTACAACTTAGAACTTTTAAAATTTTTAATAGCAGTGGTGTATTAACGAGCGCGGCGGGGGTCAATTCTGAACTCTCTTTCCATAACCAAAAGAAAAAAATTGACGACTTATATTGATACACTCAAATATAAATACAAAAAAAAATTTAGTTTCATTTTTAAAAGATTTAACCCCTCCCCTCACCAAAAAGAGATCGATATTTTAAAGTAAATAAATTCACTGTGTTCGCAAAACGATTCTGAGCGACAGTATTATATAATAAATTAACGAATAATAAAATCACAGAGATCTTACCAATAATTTTGCTCTATTCAATGTGTTTTTTTTTCAATGTGATAATAACTGCGCTACAAATCGTTTTTCTAATGATAAACAAGTGGCGAAATCGAGTATTAAACGTGGTTAGAGGTAACATCGATTAGCAAGAAAACTATTTGAACGTTGTGTTTTAACTTATAAAACTGCGTGCGTTATACACCGGCGTTTATTATTTATGAAGTGTGCAAAAATTTAAAATTCGACTTCAGAATTTTCGTATGCTGCGCAGTGTGTACTTAAAATATAGTCAGGAACAAATATTTGTACACCAAATGTATTAACGTCGGATAAAACTTATACACGCGTATAGTTTTGCTTAGATTTTTGTTGTTTTAAACTTTAAACAGTCGCGCTTTGAACGTCATTCAAGTTACACGCGTTGTACACCTCTTCCTATGTTTTATATGTACATTTAGTGCGTCCAACATAAATATTTTTATTTTTTATTTTTATATAGTTAAAAATAGAAAAAAAGCTAAAAGTTACTGATCTTTAAGAAGTAAATCTAACTTAAATTCAAAAACAAATAATAATTATAATAATCAATTAAATATAACAGTTTACCCACCGGGACGTCCCGACTAAGCTGGCGGCCGCGTACCGAAGATCATACATCGCGTCTTGTCTTCAGATAATATAATTTTAAAATGAAATCGACGAGTCAATCCACATCAAAAACAACTAATCAAAAACAAACAACACCTGACTTAAATAATCACCAAAACAACTCACGCGTAAATCGCCAACAAAGTATGCCAAATGATGTTTTCAAATCACCCGCTGAAGTAGATGAGAAAAAATTTGAATTTCCAAAACAAAGAAACACTTCCAAACAAAACCATTCGTCAGCCCATAGTCCGGAACCTAAACGAACGTTTTCAACAGTTAAAAGATTCACCCCACTCGAAACAAGTAACGTCGATAACGAACAAAATTTGACCGAAAACGAAAATAACCTATCAATACATGACGTTAATAATACTAAAACCTCCGATGTTACACAAAATAGAAAACAAAGTATCCCCCCTCCAATATTTGTCCGTGGTATACTAGATTTTGTTGGATTTCGAAACGAATTAATAAACCTGATTGGTTCTGAATACTTCTTATTCAAATCGTACACAAATAATTTAAAAATCCAAACTGCTAAGCCTGAATCTTACCGTAAAACAATTAACTTTCTAAAAGAAAATAATGTACAATACCATACCTACCAACCACAGGAAGATAAAGCTTTCCGTATAGTAATTCGCAACCTACACCCGTCAATACCGACAGTTGACATCGGAATCGCTTTAGAGGAAATTGGTTTTTCGGTACGCCAAGTCACAAACGTTCTTCAAAAAACCACGAAAAACAATCTTCCAATGTTTTTTGTCGATCTCGAACCAGCGACAAACAATGCTGATATATTCAGTGTATCATTGCTACTCCACACTAAAGTAAAAATTGAAGAACCGCATAAACGAAGAGACATAATACAATGCTTGAACTGCCAGGACTATGGCCATTCAAAAACATATTGTTCCTACTCGCCAAGATGTGTCCGTTGCGGAGAAGAACACCCATCTTCTCATTGCAGTAAACCCAGGGACTCGCCAGCCAAGTGTGTTCTTTGCAAGGGAGACCATCCGGCAAATTACAAAGGTTGTCAAACTTACAAAAATCTTCAAAAACTTCGTACATCCGCCTCAAATAAAAACAGTAACTATTTAAATAATAATATTGTAAATAATATAAATTACGTAAAAATACAAATTGTGAAGCCACCCAACAGTCAACTTTCAACATTAACACAACTCAAAAACCACCCCTGTCATATGCACAGGCTACCCTTCCCAATAACCTCAAATCAAACACCAAATAATCCTATAAACGACAATACACTTCTTAACTTCCTTAATGAGTTTAAATCATTTATAAACCCATTACTATCTCTTCCCACCACAGTTCTTGACTATCTTTTAAATCAAAATGTTAAATAATTAATTTACTTCTCTGTCTTTAGTCATCCTCGTGTGGAACGCCAACGGTTAATCCAATCATAGAAACAAATTCATCGCGGCACTAAATGAAAAAAAAGTAGATGTAGCATTGATTTTTGAAACAAATTTTACAACTGACATTAAATTTTCAATACCCGGTTACAATATAATTGCCTCAAATCATCCAGACAATACTTCCCCGCTGGTGCCATGATTATCATCAAATCTTTACTCATATGTACCCCCTCCTGTCCTAGTGTACAAGAAAACTACTTACCAGTTGCAAATTTAACTGTCGAATTGAACCATATACCAATTATTACCATCACAGCAGTGTACTGTCGACCTAAACATAAAATATTACATTAATTCAATACGAGCACTTTTTTGATTCATTAGGTCACTATTTCATAGTAGGAGAGAACTTAAATGAAAAAAACCAATCTTAGGGCTGCTATTCCACTAACACTAAAGGACTCACTTTACTTCAATTAATTAACTCAAAAAAGTATTCTATACTAGCTCCCCCAGTTCCAACTTATTGGCCAAAGTCAATAAAAAAACGCCCTGATTTTATTAATTGGAATTAATATTCCTGCCAATTTTTATTAAAAATTTACTCGATCGAATCATACTTAGACTACACTTCAGTTGTCCTATCTCTAGATGTTCAGCATCTTAAAATTGTGAAAATTTTAAGCTAATTCAAGAAAAACGTTTCCAACAACGTGACCGCTGGTAGCCGAGTCATCTTATTATGACCAAGACTGCCCGTTCATAAAAACACGGTTGGTATACGAGGCGCCAAACCATCTAATCTCATCGCGCCTACTCTTGTAGAGAACACCGCGGTCGACTCGATAAATCGGTCGATATAATAAACGCGCGCGTTGTCACCGAGGAAAATAAAAAAAAAACGTACGTTTTGATTTGATATCCGATCGTTCTCGATACGCGACTGATTTTCGTCATAATTTTCACGACGCCCGTTTATCGCGAGCAATTTATCAAAACCGAATAATTCGAGGCGATAAAATGCAAACAATCGTTATGAAGCGACGTTTGATCGATTCCGTCGGGAATTTCGGACAGACCGTGTGCAAATATATATATTTTTGTGTGTGTGTGTGTGTAAAAAAAAGGGTTCGTTTTGTAACACGCGTCGCGGTTTAAGTGAAAAATGACCGACGGATTTCACCGCGCACGACAAACTGGTCTGGTGTGCATAAATCAAAGCAGCCAGTCGTCACTACGTCGCAATACGATCTATTACAGGTACCTATAAACACAATGATTATACGCACACATCAACGGTCTTGGCAACATGAAGTCATTCTGACGTATACGACGAGAAACGAGAATTTCAAATTATTAAAAAAAAAAATTGTTGTTCTTTCAACTAAAAAATTATAGCGTATTGAATGGCTCGAATTATTATAAGGGGACGCGTAAAAGTGTGTTAAAAAATTTGCGTCCGAAATGTCTTGTGAACAAGTGTAGGAAAAATATTTGCTCCCATCCACCACAACCGACGCCATAATCTCCTCCGTAACGCGATCAAATATTAATTTATTTAAATTTGTCCGATTTCCATAAATTATTATTATTATACGATCACAGTGGTGTCGCTGCTATAATCTTGTTTTAGACGGTATTTATACTTTATTTCCATTGTATATCAAACGTGTGTAAACCCGCGTATATAATCGAACGGAAGGTTCAATAATAATAACTCGAGAATATATTATTATCAGAAATAAACGAACACCTCTCGGCTTAAAAACCACTCAAAAATAATATATAAAACGTCCAGTAAATATCATTTTCGCTCTGCGGATAGCAACGCGCAAAACCCATTTTTTTTTTTTTGCGTTATATAAAATTGTAAAAACGAATTTCTGACCATTTAGTAAAATTAGAAATAAGTCGCTGAAATATGTTTTCAAAAAAACGAGACGAATTCCTTCTCTCCCTCCAATTCGATTACATGACGGTGCGCCCCATGTTATGTACATCTTTTGTTTATTTAAGCGTTCAAGTTAAATACATATAACGTATACAACGGAAATTGATTTTCAACGTAAATATTTTTTAACAAATATATTTATTAGTAATTTTTTTTTCTTTTATGTCGTGTGTTTAACTCGATTATTATCAGCAATATGATTAGAACGTTCGCGTGCCGTATGACTCGGTTGCGTTTGACAAAGAAAAAAAAAAAGTAATTCGACTCATTTTATTGTAATCTAAATAAGCTTAAATATTACGAGATACGCGCTTGTAAGCCAGTGTCTCAGACGTTTTTGAACGGCGACTTTTTTTTTATTATATTATTTTATACCAATCGCGTATTTAACATTCGTAAGATGTCTCGACACAAATCGCATCTATTTAAAAAAAAATAAATAAAGATACGCGAGAGCCGCGTACAACCCCCTAATTTGTCACAGTTATCGCACATCGTATTTTTCGTAATATGAAAAAAATATATATTTTATATTATAATTCCCCTTCTCCATTACGATGAAGTTCTTTTTTTTCTCATCCCCTTATATTATTATACACTATATTTGTGTTTTGATATTCCGAACGGAGCTTTTATCTTGCAGCCGGGCAACAACAGGTCTTCCGGCTGAATACTAAATAAGGACACTTAAACGCATTAAAGTTGTCTTTCGAAAGAAAATTCCATATTTTTTTTCTGTGTCTCCCTTCCCCTCCTGCTGCAGGAAAAGAAAACGTTATTTGATATTGTTCTTAATGTTTCACGTCAAACTCGGCATACCAAATGTCTTTCGGTCTTTAAGCAAGCAAAAAAAAAAATAAAATAAAAAAATAAAGGACGCCGGGCCTTTTTTCTTCTTCTGATCCGATCGTAAAATAAAAAGAAAAAACCTCCGCCGTGCCCAACCATATACACGACTATAAAAACGGGGAAAAAAATCTTTACGTCTAGGGTCTACGGGAAAAAGTCTTTCTGACGTGTCTGGGTGAACTTTATAGCGACCACAGCCGGCTATAATATTCGTTATTGCATTTTAAACCGCAAAAAACTCGTAAACCAAGTGATTCGGACGCGATCTCGGAGTATTGTCGAATATGACAATATTATTCATAAAAAAATAAATAAATAAAAACTTTGAATGTTTAGTATTATTGTGTTAAATTGCGTGCAATGTAAAATTCACGAATATTGTTTAAAAAAAAAAATGTCTTTGGAATAAAAGTGTATATAAAAATATGATTTTCAATAACCGTTTTTCGTATTTGTATTTTAGAAAAAATGACAATGGATGTCAAATCCAGCCAAGTAACGGCCAGCACGGCTACCAAGTCGAGTTCAAACGTCGCGGCTTCCGCCGTGACAGGAGGACAAGAATGTGCTGGATGTGGCAAACATATAACCGATAGGTAAGCCCCGAGGATTTTCATATTCTCATACGATAATATATACTTATGATAATGCAGTTAAGAAATCTCGACGTTTCGTAGAGTATAAATAATAGGTTATTTTTTTTTTAACACATTTATTACATATTTTTACAGATAAATGCGTATATCGCGTATAGAAATATTTAATACGAAAAGTAAACATTTGTAAAAAAAATTTTTGACTTTTTTGTACGTAATTCGATTATATTTCATACTGTTACCGTGCACACACACACGCCGAGAATTAACAAAAATCGATAAATTGATATTAAAAGGAATTGACGGTCGAGGATTTGTCATGACGTTTTAAATATTAGATTATGTAAAGAATTTTTCAAATTACGTATAATTTTTGGAACATATCATTACTAAACTTATAATTTAGAATTATATAATATATTTGTACAATATAGAATACATTTCTACGGGTGAATTCATTGCGCGATAATGATTTTTACCGGAGTAATGAAATCGCGATAAAAATTTGCATATAGTCCTACACAATACGTATTCGTTTATATTTTACACATTATAAACCCTGGCCGCACTGACAGGTAGGTAGGTATGAGAGACTCTTTTCTTAGAGTGGTTGTTATAAAAAAACACGATATCCTGCTATAAAAAACCTAACCGGAGTTTGTTTGTCTGTACAGGTTTCTGTTAAAGGCGCTGGATTTGTTTTGGCACGAGGACTGTCTGATGTGCGGATGTTGCGGCTGTCGATTGGGCGAAGTCGGATCCACGCTTTACACCAAGGCAAACATGATCCTGTGCAAAAAGGACTACTTCAGGTACTTGATACGACGACGCGTCGTACACCGTATACGATGCTATTACTGATTGACAGGTTTTACAGGATGTTTGGCAACAAGGGCATGTGCGCGGCGTGCTTTAAGGACATACCGGCGTTCGAGATGGTCATGCGAGCGCGAAGCAACGTGTATCACTTGGAGTGTTTCGCGTGCCAACAGTGCAATCACAGGTACGTCACGAACGTGTTGTATAGAAAATTGTTGTTAGTTACTATATTTAGTTAGCAGTAGTATACTTTGTTAGTATACACGGGAGAAAAATGTTAGGATTCGAGTTAATCGACAAAGCTCCGTCGGGGATGAGTCTAATCTGTTGCGATTACTTATCCCAACGACCCTCGAAACGCGTTCGTGATTAAACGTTCCGACCCGTTTTGGGGTCGTGCAAATGAACTCCGTATATATATTAAATGGCATACGGATATATATATACTTCTTAATTAATGACAACAGATTACCGCGTATTATTTGATGGAATTCAAGAATATACGCATAGTTCAAACACCGCGGGAAAATAAATATATTACGCGAGCGATTAATTATTATTATACTTAGTACGTATTTCTTGTATTCACTGTGTATTTATGCAGTGCATATTTTTATTTACACGGTGCTTGAAATGGGAAAAAATCGCGTATAGAAATAATTGCGTTCCAAATTTCTCGTGGAAGGCTTCCCCCAAAACCTTTCTACCACCACCACAACCGAACGCCATAATTTCCATAACATAACTATAAAAATAATAATTATTTTTCATTATTAAAAAATATACGCGTTTATATTGTATTTAAATTTGTCCGACGTCCATAAGTGATATATATGTGAATGATCCAGTCGTGTTATGCAATATTGGTTTCTTGATCTTCGTTTCCTTTGTATCCGATTTAACCAGGCGTAAATAATATTGAAACGAGAGATTTTTACACAACTATTACTATACCTGTACGTGATCAGAAGTCAGAGCACTCTGTTTATGAACGTGATTATATTTTCTTCACGTGATATTATATAGTAACTTATTATACAACGTTTTATTCTTGTGCGATGAAACATTTGTGAACATAAAAGTGTTAAAACTAGTCTCTGTCCAGAATTTAAAAAAATTTAATATTTTCAAAAAAGAAGAGCTACTCTGTTCTCCCGTGTCTCCTCTCAGTTTAATTTAACTGTGCGCATGACGTTGTAAGTCGTATACCTAGGATACGGTAAAAACGTATATAAAGTGAAGTTTTCAAAGGCGAAGAAAAACGAAAATATAAAATCGAATTTGATTTGAAAACGCGCAAAAGTATCGTTCCATACTCGAAAAGTCATTAGTTATATATATATGCACGAAATAAGTATTGAATTACTGATCCGAATAACGAACGGCCGGTCCACCGCGATATCCGGTACATTGTGGTATTTATATTGAAATTAGCATATTATATTTCGTATAATAACGTCCGCGAGTAAATCGCACACACGCATGCACGAATCACTGAATTTAAAAAAACATTCCTGGCTGGGTTATGCTGCGTTCCTACTCGAACGTTTTCAAACGTCAAGTGCCAGTAACAAATATTAATATTAAATGTTATTAATCGTTTATACCGGAAATTAGAAAATACTATTATTAATATTATTATTATTATTATTATTATTATTATTATTATTATTATTATTATTATTATTATTATTATTATTATTATTATTATTATTATTATTATTATTATTATTATTATTATTATTATTATTATTATTATTATTATTATTATTATTATTATTATTATTATTAATTATTAATTATTAATTGTATAATAAATACGATACAAACGAAGTAAATGTGTATAAATATCGGTTTCGAAAACGTCCGAAATTCTATCGTCTCTCGAATTTTTAGCGCTTTAAGCGATCGCTTTGGTCGCCTTAGGCCTCACGCCGGCCCCAGTGGCGTAGCCAAGATTATGTAATGGGGGGGAGGGGGTTTAAGTATAAATGAAATTATAAGCTTTATTACATTTTTTGTTAAGTTTGTTGTACAATGCTCATACTCTTATTGAACCATTCAAGGACCTGGTTCAGTGGTGTATATACAAAAAAATAAAAATAAATGAATAAAAATAAAATAAATAAATATTGAAGCACTGCAATATGAAATTCTTTTATTATTTTAATTCTATTATTTTTTAGAAATGAGTAGAAAACCTATCGTTATCGATCTGGACTCCGGACGAGTTTTCAAAAGTATTACGCTTTTATACTTGTAAAATGACAAAATATATTTTTTTGCAGTAGTTACTAGAATTAATGAACTATACAATTGTACAAATCGTATACATTTATTAGATTAAAATGTATAAAAAAAAAGGCAATGGGGGGGGGTTTAAACACCCAAAACCCCCTCCCCCCGGCTACGCCACTGGTCGGCCCCGTAGCCCATAGACCCTGTACCGGCCCGGCCCTGCGTGTGTTGTATACGCGTAGAATTTTCGAGGGTAGTTTTATTTTTTAATTTTAAAAAGTGTTAATAATACGACGGCGCAAAGCGTTAATGTAAACGCGTATAACTCTGCTGCACACATGCGGCACACACCGCGCGTACGATAATATTATTATGACGCTCAATCCTATATTATTATTATTATATATACGACGGTCGACAGCGGCGGTGGTAACACATGTGCGTACGGCTAATTGACGTGTGACATAATACGCGTCCAATACGCGTGCGCGCGCACGTCCCCCCCCCCTCCCCGTTCGCGTATCGTACGGCCCGGCAATTATGATGGGAAAACAATAACTCATCGTATCTCTCGAACACACGGTGTACACTCTTTCCCTGCGTTCCCCATTATTCACCCACTAATACCCACAGACTTGGGTAAAACACTTTTATTCCGAACGCTTTTTAAAATAATTTTTTTCAAAAGTGTTTTTAAATACTTTTTCTAAAATTATTCCGTGTACAGTATTCCGAACAATTTTTAAAGCGCGATCGTACTTTAAATACCACTTAAAAATAACAAATCGTTTTACTTCAATGTAAAAATTATTTCAGAAAAAAAAATACGAGTAACAACTAAGTACCTAGGTATTTAAAGCAACACCAATATTATTTTATCAGTAATCGTGCCGTATTTGGTGTGCTTGGTAACCAGCATGATTCAAATAACCTTCTTCTTCTCTCTTGCCTCTATTCCAACTATTTGGGATCGGCCACCTTTGTCCTAAACCAGTGGCGGTTATAAGAGGTGGGCGATATGTGGATCTCCCCCATCGTATTTGATATTTTTTAATTTAGTATATTTTCTGACTTAACAGCACCGACTTGTGTCATGTAGTTGGTCCAAATTATGTTATGATATTGTGCTCCATTTTTGCCCCTGCCCTCTTTGAACATCATGTATAAGGCTGGAATTAGTGCTCGACCGACGATCAGCGAGTACGGTGCTCGCTGGTCATCGGTCGTGATCGAGCGTTTAGTACTTAGCTGACGACAAACTCGGTCTGTCGTGTACACTGTAAACGTGTAAATGTGAGTAAACGAGTAAACGATAAATAAATAGTAAACATGTAAAATAAACAAGTGTACAACGAGGAAAGATGATTCCTTACATTCATTTCATTGAAATACGCGAAATAATATATTATTTATTATTATTAATAATAATAATAATAAATAATAAATATTGCATACGCGCATACGATCGGTCGCTCGGTCAGCGTCAAACTAAACATCCGCATATACCGATTTGGCGCGTCAGCCGATCGTATTAAAATGGGAAAAAGTAATCACCAGATAGCGCTACGAGATAACATAGAGGGCGTGGCAGAAAAGCGTTTATAAATAGCGGTCCGAAACCATTGGACCGCTCAGTATAGTCACAGCGGTCAGCCGTGAACAACGTAGTTCACGTCTGACTGCGTGTGTGTGTGTGTGTGTGTGTGGTTTTCGAGACTGACCGCTGTGTATACGCGCCTTTCTGCCACGCCCTCTATGTTGTGTCGTAGCGCTATCTGATAACTACTTTCTTTTCCCGTTTTATTGTTATTTCGTTTACTTTACTCGTCGATGTCAATATTTCATTGGCAGAGGGGGTCGGTTCCATTTCCGCCCCTCCTCTTGAACATCGTGTATAACCGCCACTGTCCTAAACCTCCACCTGACGCAATGTCTCACATCTTCCACGCACATGCCAACAGTCCTCATATCATACAGACCGAAATCACTGAAACTCGTGTTTTAATTGTTTTACAGTAAAGAGTAAAAACGTATATTTCGAAAATATATCTATTTAAATAATTATACCTGTCATTTTCGATAACGTAGGAATATTCGTAAATTTCCAATAATTTTCAGTGCGATCCAAAAATATTTACTGGTGTCGTCGTATCGAACGACCATTCAACATATCCACCGCGGTATGATTTTGGAAGGCAACGTTGTGTACGCGACTCAGTTTAAAAGAAAGACTATCGAATATTCTCGCACAGGATTCCGTCGAGTTTTCTACGATCGAGCAAAAACGAAAATCAATATTTCTTATCGATTGTTATTTATCGCATTCACACGGCATATTGTCCCGAAATGCTCAAGATTCTGAACTAAAGCAATTATTATAGGTATGCACCGAAATTCGCTATTCATTTCACGATCGACGAAACAAAATGTCAACGTTTCAAATAGCAAGAACAATTTTTTTTCTCGGTATTTAGGGGTGATGGGGTGGAAACCTCTCGCAACCCTTCCCCTATCTGTACAGCGATGACGACGACGACGACGACGACGGCGGTACAATATTGTAATTCGCATTGCCCGGCATTGTCACGAGCGCGACGTCCGTTTCGGTTCTCTCTTTATATTCTCCCCGCAACCCGTTCGCTCTCCAATTAATTAATATACACGCGCTGTTGCAGCCACACACACACACGGCGAGCTCGTCATCGCAATACGCGCGGCGGCGTATATATATATATATATATATATATAGCTGCCCCGCGGATTAATTAAATTTCATCTCCCCAGATTCGGTAAACCCCGCGCAGTGTAAACGATTCCTTTTATTCGGCCGCCGCGCCGGAGCAACAACGCGAGGGCATTCCATCGGGCCCGACGTTCCTGCTCCCATTCCTCGCTGCTGCAACCTGCGCAGCACACCCATTCACCCCTCTCCCCAAATATATCTGCAGCAGTCTATACACATCGTATTATTATTATTATTATTATTATTATTATACCTTGTCGCGCGTCGGATGATATTGTATTTCAAAACAACGCGACAGACACACACACACACACACACACACCCGATCTCCGCGAAAGCTCTGTAATTCAGTGGTTCCCAACTCGAATCCACTCGTTTGCAAATGTTCGACAGTCGCGCGCGTACCACTATAGCTGGTGCCAGTGCCGTAGATAGGATTTTTATATGGTGGGGGGTTCAGTGCTATCTTGATTCGTGCATTATATAATCGTGTATCGTAATGATTTATCAGCACAAAAATCTATAATCATGTTTATCAATGTTTATAATGGCATAGACCAAATTAAACATTTATACATAATGTTATTATACACATTGTGTACTTTAGGTACTTATTTTTCATAAATAACGAATCTATACTTAACATCAAGATGTTGGTAAAATCTAAATATGAACATACATTTTACTGTAGCATCTGCAATGCTGTTGTGCGTAAAAAAAAAAATTGAAATTTCTACTTTTCCGATGTTCAAGGGGGGGATTGAACCCCCTAACCCCCCCACCTCCCGTGTCTATGGCCCTACTGGTGCTTATTGTAATCTTACAATAAAAATTTGAAAATTATTCACCACTCCTATAAAACGTATCGAACAACGTAACTACTAATATAGATAAGCGATACAGTACGAATGTCGAGGGAGAAGATATTAAATTTATTAAATGATTTAGTAAAAAATTTAATTAACAGGTATACTCGACCAAATTGTTGCGGTTGTCTTCGGAATGGTGCTGCAGTCGCGGCTTACAGAGCAAACAGCACATAAAATGCGATAGAATTTCTATGCATTAATACTGTTAGGCGTACAACGCGACATTGTTTCGGTTTTTAAATTAAATTTTTTTTTTTTCGAATTAAAAAAAAAACTGATGTAATGATGAAAGAAACGACAGTGACTCGATATACGTATACACTGAACAAGGACGGCGCATTCTAACCGCGGGCAGTAAGAAATGTTCCCTGTTAGCTCCAAAAATTAGAGCACGCGCGAGAATTTTCGAAGATTTTATACAATCTCAAAGCCTGAAACGAGAAGTTTTGGAAGTGGATACATATAAATCATTCAAAAAAAAAAAGTGAATGAATAGTATAAGGTAGTAAAAATTAAAATCATATCAAAAAATGTAATAAAAAGAATATGTGAAAGAAATAGAAATTTAAAAAAATATACAAATATACAAATCAATACTCGTAAATAATATTTAATAATATTTAATACTTGTAAATATACAATAAAGCCAAAAGTATTATGATAAACAAATATATGCATAAGGTTGTTGTATAAAATTTGTTTATTTACGAAAGAAAAATTAATTATAAACAAAATGTATACAAAAATTCTTACATTTTTTATAATTTATTTACGTATAAATATAAATGATTACGTTGTTTGTACAAATAATAATAATATATGTACAATTGTAAATTGTGTACTTGAAACTCGTATTACTTTTAAACATCTGTAATAGAGAAGCTTTTATATGAAATTTTTTTTTTTAGGGTAAGTAAAGTATTATAGTGCGAATAAATTTAAAAATTATTTATTTTTTGGGCAATAGGGAAAAAACTCCAGTATGAACTGCTCTCATAAAGATAAGAACTTCGTAACTCCGCGGAATCGTCCAGCTTTTACAAATCGTTTCAATGAGTCTGATGGTAAAAGTTATGTATTATATGACGCTAAATCGCCCGACGTCTATACAAGAAATACAAACTTTATCTAAACCGTTATATGTCACATAAATAACACATATAATAATGCATTCCGAACACATAACTGAAATTAGAAACTTCCAACCACCTAACTTTTCACCCAATGGCGTATTTACCGCGGTATATTAGATATATATATATATGTGTATATGGTTATGATTGTGTTTTCCTTTTATCGATTTATCAGTAGGTAATAAAACAATATTTTTATTAGAAAACATTAATATTGCTAGGACGTTTGTGATCTTCAACTCCTGCGGAACGCATATTTTCACGTTCAAGAAGATTAAAAACATATTTAAGAATCTCTATGAAGGTGCGGTATATATTGTTTACTGTTTACTTATTATGGAATATTTTTTTGTGTTTAATAATTGATTTAAATTTAAAATATTATTTTAATTTTCGAATGAATCGAAATGATCTTGCAATGATATCCGTCAAATATAACACTGAATTGAGTGTTGAGGAAATAATAATCGACGAAACCGCCAAAAAACCTAGAGATATTGTTTTGTAAATAATATAAATTTATTTTAAATTTATGAAAATTAAAGGTTTATGTACAGTAATTAAAAATTGTTGTTACCCATTACCCATGTATTTCGAGCGGAGAAAGAATAAAATTATTCTCGGGGAAAATTTGTACGTACCTTATTACGAGTATACTAATATTTATGAGATTTTAATAATTATATTCTTGTAAGAATGATCAATGATATAGAAAGCGTATATTAATTGACAAGTTAAATTATTGTTTTTATGATCGGGTTCATTGCGAAAAACTAATTATCGCTAATTCTACTTATAAAACTGCATATTTTATACACGTCTTTATTACACTCTACAGGTATTTATTTGTGTTTTACTTTTGCGACAAGTTTTTTATACACTTGGACAGTTTGAATAATAATATATTAGTTTAGCTTTCCAAATCGAGAAAATTTTTAATTTTTCAATCGATATTATTATAACGATTTGAGCGATGAATTTAATTAAAGCAGATATCATTAATAGCGCACATTATTCGTTCATATATATAAAATACTTAAAAACCGCTTTTGATTTAAACCGTATAATTAATTTTAAAATGTATATTAACATAAAGTTTAAATTATTAAATATATACGCGGTTAATTCATAAATATATAACCTCTTTTGCTGTTAACTTTTTTTTTTTTTTTACTCGAAATCTTTTGTTATTTATATATTTTTAAATACTATTAATTAATATTAAAAACGGTCGATTTTTCTTCTTTTTTTTTACCAAAATAAATTCGAGTTTCACGATGGCGTCATTAATCAAGAACTTATCTCTTTCCTCCCCTATACTTAAGCACACATAGTCATCATTTTACCGTCTTCAACCCTCCCTTATATTTTTGACGATAACGTCATTATATATTATGACTCATTCTGTAGAAACCTAATGGATTTTTTCCCGCAAAAATGTATTTATTATATACGTCCGTATAAATATAGTACCTATTAGGTTTTACAATACAAAATCAAAACGATTTCTCTCTATTCGAGATGCTGTCCATTTTCAATATTATAAAATATTTCCTATCGTTTACGAATTTTATATATTTTTTTTTAGTATTTAATTAAAAAGCTGGTTACCTAAAATATTATTATAATATGCGCCCAATAAATACGAGTTTTCAAAATAAATATTTACATTCGTATTGAACGGTACGCATTCGTATATAGGATCTTTTTTTTTTGTTCTTCTGCAAGTCACATTTAACGGAAAAATTCGATAATTTCCTTCTTCCCCATTCATGCATCGGGATTTAAATAAATAAATGAATTGTTTTATAAACTGCAGAGCCGGCGCGGCGCTACGAATTGCTGGATGCCGTGCAAAATAATTTCCCGTGGAAATATCCGTAACTAAAATATCTTAAATAACTTAAATATCTTCAACTTTTCCGGAACACAGAAGATTTTTTTGTACAATTATTATGCTTAGTAGAAACAATACTGTTGCAAAAAAAAAATAGTAAAAGTTAACGTAAATTAGAATTTTATTACGAAAAGCTAACGTGTGAAGGTTTAGCGTTATTATATATAGTAATGTAGTGTTTGATCTGTGATTTCCGGACTGCATGGACGTCACAGAACAATTTCAACTGTAGTCCGTAAAACATAATATATTAATACGTAAAATATATTTTTTCTAAATTATAACATACGTATTTGGTCGGTGATAATTTTCTTTTCTGAAGTGAGCCGCACTGCAATCGAAGACCTAAAGCGTGTCCTACTAATAAGTTCCATTCCGC
This sequence comes from Slavum lentiscoides, assembly GCA_032441835.1. Taxonomy (NCBI): domain Eukaryota; kingdom Metazoa; phylum Arthropoda; class Insecta; order Hemiptera; family Aphididae; genus Slavum; species Slavum lentiscoides. The sequence continues at coordinate 21,851,487 of CM063710.1, read as the reverse complement.
TTTTATAGTGTATTCGAGAATTACCGAATAATTTTAATTTATCGGACAAGACTAAAAGCCTATTGGAGCCAAGAACATTAGGTGATTATCACGCAGTACTTGTGGAATTTTTGAAATATGAACACAATTTACTATACATATATTGACTATATTATTATTTATTTATGCGATGAAAATTTAATAAATAATAAACCAACGCGTTCTACGATATTTTTATTAAATTGAAAAGCACTCGGGTCATTTTTTTCAATATTAAATAGATACTCGTTTCAATTTTTTTTTTAAGAAAATATTTTTACCCGGCTAAAATTCGACCGTTGTACACCGGTCGAACTGCCCTTGCGACGGCGGCCCTGATTCTATAAATACGATACACTACTTACCATTGCAGCACTGTTGACTCCGCACATTCTAAACGAAATTCTACTCGTCTGTTACCGGCCAAAAACAAAAAAACAAAAAAAGCAGCGCTTGCTTCTTGAAAATTTATTCATCCACTTTTTTTTTTTTTTTACCGACGTAGAGATACTCGGATTACCTCGCGAATATATTATACCGCGCGCTCGGTGTTTACAATCGTGCGATAACATAAGTATAATATACTGCAGCCATTATATAACCGTTATATATATGTATAACGCGGTATTTCGCGGTATTTTTCTACCCGAGAAAATAGCGTTAACTCGAAAAGTTTTGCGTCTGACGAAATCCGTAACCGAACTATCGGGTGGTGTGTGAGAAAAGAAAAAGTATAAATACCCGACGGTATATTTTCGGGTTCGCGCGATGCCGCGTGAGAATAAGTATAACGGGACGGGGAACAGACAGAGAGAGGGGTAGAAATAGGAGAGATACGGCATGCAAGTACGCGGTTTGTGTGAAATAAAAACCAGGCGTATACAGAGTGCGTCACGTGAAAAATTATTATGACGGGTAGTAGGACTGGAATCGGGTAATAGGAAATGTCCGACGGCCGGTTGGCTCCGCGAACTCGCAGGACACCCTACGACAGTACACGTAGGCAATGCGTTTAAAAATTGAAAAGTAGTAGTACGATTTATAGTTCTATAGTAATATTTTTATAATTTCGCATCCGTACATTTCCATAAAACACGTTGAATTACAAATAATAATTTGTTCGTTCGCTTTAACACGCCACCCTAACCTACTCGATTTTACGGGAAAATCGCAGAAAATTCAACAAATAATAAACCAGGTAAAATCAGAGAAGACATGCCAATTTACAATGACTGTGACGCGGTGTTCAAATAAAATCCAGACGCCCCGTACGAGGAGAAGGAGTAAAGGAGAAGGATTTACAAGCTAAATGGAGAAGACTATATGATTAGTGTCCGGGGCGAGGTATTCACTGGTCAAAGATCCGACGGTAAGAACACCGTCGTCGGGTTTCAGCCTTTCACGCGCCTCGTGGACTACCCTAAATCGTAAAAGAACCGGACCGGGAACACGTAATTGATTACATCCGACAGTGTGGACCGCTCGAATCAGTCGAGGACCACTGCTCTATAAAATACTGTTTTCGGTACACACGAGAACGCGGTTCGCGTCAAAAACGTGCGCACACGTCAGAGTAGACCATCGTCGTTTTTAACGGTACAGTAGTAGTGTTCAATAAATTAAAAGTGAAAAACAATACGGAGCCTAAAAATTTTTGACATTTTTTAATTGATTGAATTTACGAAAAATAAAAATTTACGAAAAGTATAAAGGGTAACGAACCGCGGCTGTTGTGGAAGTCGCTTAAGTGAATAACTTATGTACCTAGATACAATTTTAGAGTTTATAGTTATTAGTATAAAGTATTGATAAAGCGATACGATAAATCGTAAATAGCATTCAACAAAACGATTGCGAGCGGAGCTTCGGCCGTGTAATATTATTCACTATTAATAAACGCAATAACGAATTTTTGATAAAACCGCGTTTTTCACGCAGTTTCATTGTAATTTTTTTCGTTTTTCGCTCCGCGTTTAATAACTATCGAGAAAAACAGTTTTTTCTGGTTGTTTTGAATGAAGCGCGTAACAAAACTATACTGAGACAGTAGAAAAACGTTTAAAATTATACAACACAAAATAGATACACCGATTTGCTGCCGGAAAGACAATAAGGCCGACCGAACGTTCTTTTTAGTACGCAAACAATAACAAACATCGTTGGCTTCAACGAGAATCCAAAAAAAAAAATTCGTGGAACCGCAGTTTTCAAAAAACGGAAACACTGTGCAGCACACCGCGGCCATATTCAATCCTCCCCAAAAAAAAAAATTAACGCGGGAGCCAAAGGGGAAAGGGAAACATTTATATTCATTCATAATCACGCCGTTTGTAGTGGGGGTTTATTTTTTTTTTTAACACCCTGTATAACAACTCCGCGTGTATATTATACATACGCGCGAGGGGATCGGTTTAATAGAATACATCCGCGCGGAGATGTTGCGGTCGGATAACGCTGGTGAATATCGTCCTCCGTGTCCGTTGCCGCGGAGTCTGTGCGGAAAAGGACCCGGCGGAGCGTGTGCGAAAGGCAGCGACCGCCGCCGCCGCCGCCGCCGCCGCCGCCGTGCCCAATCGGTTCAGACAGGTGGAAAAAAACGAGTTGGCTGACGAGCTAGTGATAATCGAGCGTGTCGGCGGCGCGGCGTAGGCGACGGCGGCCGGGCGGGCGGCCGGGCGGGACGTGTAATTGAATTGTCACTGGCAACTCGGCAGCTAATTTTACAGCGTTTCCCTCCGCCACCGCCTCTGCCGCCGATACGATTGTCAAATCGGGCAAAACGTAAAGTTACCGTTAACCGGGTGGTGGTTCCGCCGTCGCTCGCACATAACCGCTATACGAGGTTTTTTCATTTTATTATTTATTTCAATACTGTTATTATTATATTGTTATACATAAATTCAGAGAGAGAGAGAGAGAGAGAAAAGAGTCTGTGGAAAAAAACCACCGTTAACCCTCCGACCGGCGGATCTGTCGGCCGCGCGGATGTGTTTGTACACAACTCGTTTTCTGCACGACTTTGTTTCCCCGTTTTTTTTTTTTTATATTCCGTACGAGTCCAAAACACGTCGCCCGCTCGTCCTGTCCCGTTCGCATTTAAATGCCGCACGTAATTCGGTGTATTTCTCTGACCCGGGGGGTTGTCGCCGATGCCCCGAGGACGACAAACGCCGCTGTCGATTAACCAGCATAATAATAATAATAATTTAATAGAAAATAATAATAATAATAATAGAAAAAACGGTAGACGTCGCTCGAGTTTACTGCGATAAAGATTTTTTTTGAATTTATCATTATTACTAGGGCTGTGAATTTAATGCACTAAAAAACCTTAAAAAATGCATTAAAAATGTCAAAAAAATGCAATAAAATATGCACTTAAAATGCAAAAAAAAAAGGAATATAAAATGCCAAAAATTATAGTATAAAATTCATTTAAAATGGTTTTTAATTTAATTTTTATATTTATATTAATATTAGGTACAGGATATTATACATTAGTATATTACACGCATAAAAAAGTGTTTATTTAATAAAAAATAATAATAAAAATGTTGATTGTATTTGAATTTACATTTGCATTAAGTTAATGCTATTCACCTGAAACATTTTTAAAAAATTTTTTTTGTATTTATTTTATTAAAATAATAAAAAAAACATTTTTTTTTTCAAACATGTCAATTGACGGAATTTGATTAAAAATACCGAAAATGAACTAAAACAGGGAAAATATGACCTAAAAATGCAACAAAATGACCTAAAAAATTATAAACGTCAACAAATGCAAACAAATGCAAAATAAAAGTTTCATAAATGTGTTCGTAGTTACATAATTTAAATTATATACTTACATGGCTACGTTTCACAATCACCAAAAAAAATGCACTTTCCTACAAATTCACAGCCCTAGTTATCACTATGAATTCGGAAAGCAATCGTTGTGTGGGATAAAACGATTCCGAACGGAGTAAATATTATCTATACGTTTTTTCGTCAAGAACCAAGAAAGTCTTCAAATATAATATTTCGTTTTGTACTCTTGAAAATATATTTCGTTTTCGGTAATATCATAATTATTTAAATATAATAATTTTTAATATTTCTGCGTTGCCGGTACGGAATATAAGTGCAGGAGAATTCGCCAAAAAAAAAAAAAAAATCGTAGATCGTCAACACTAGTGATTGTACTCGGTTTTCAAAATTATGTCCCGGCGAGAATTTTTATTATCGCGTAAAAGTTTCAAAGTAAAAAAATATTTATATTAATAAATAATAATATATAAAAAGTTAGCGAGCCGCGGGGTGTTGTGGATATCGATTGAGCGAATTACTTGGATAACGATTTTAAATTTGAAAGCTATGGTAAATCATTGGATTCGATAAAACGATTCTGAGCCGAGCTTCGTTGTAATAAATAAACGACAATCGATTTAGACGAAATTGCGTTTTTATATGTAATTTTTTGATAGTTTTTCCTGACTTCTGAAAAAAAGTATTGAGAAAATCGAAAAATGACCCGTCTAAAGTACAAACTAGATGCAATTAGCAATCAGAAAAGGTGCTGCACGAAAAGATCGGAACACTCATTCTGGCAGAATCTTTGGGTACAGACATTAAAAAAAAAAACACGTCATTGTAAAACCAATACATTCCTCGCTCCGCTCAGAATCTAAAATAAAATTATGTATACTCGGAAATACACAGCGTGTCAACGGCGTAAAATCTTTTTTACGAATAAAAATATATTTTCCGTTCCGGTCGCGAGGCTTATATTTCGTTTTTATACAGAGAAAAAGTACGATGTTCGAATAATAGAACAAATACTTTAAAAACCAACGCGTCTGTCGACACAGGTCGTTTTATACGAGTTCGAGGTAATATTGTTTTATAGAAATATATTTATCGAGGAGAAGAATATCGTTTTTTTCTTTTCTTGTAATAAATATTTCTAAACGTTTCCAGTCGGTTATAAGGGGGAAAGTTTTTTTGTTTTGGAGAGAGAGACGCATTTGATTAAATACACTATACGAGCAGAACGAAATTCGAGAAACTTTACACGTCGTCGGTGCAAAAACGACGCGATTCAATATTTATATAAATACAAAAGGGTGATTTCAATTAAAAACAAATTATCCAAATGGCGTTCGAAACAAAAATGTAATAATAAAACCACCGCGCCACCGTTACTTAACTCATTACACGAATGAAAAAAAAAACGTTCGCGAGACTCTTTAAAACGATATTATTTCACAAACGAAATAATTTAACAAATGGTATGCTTCGTTCTATAAATATACTGCAGGTGGTACTCGTATGTGCATACGTATTTTGCAAATTATTATTATTGCGCTGTGTACGTAGCGTTTTTTAATAAATAATAAACGCGTACACAATACGATGATGATGATGACGATTAATGAAACAACATAAAAAAAAAAAACTATTCGCGTGATATTATTCCGATGGAATTAAAAATAATGATTCACGAACGGAATTATTGAAATTTAAACCGTTTTTTTTTTTTAATTATAACGAATCGCGTTAAAAAAATAATATTCCTCGCACCGTGTAATAAAATACAATTATATATTAAAAATATTAATGTTATACGCGGGAATTCGATCGCGGTAAATTTGCAGTGTACACGTCATATTCTTCGTGAAATGATCTAAAAAAAAAAAAAAGTGGGCTATTGCCAGAGAACTATTAAACTAAAGTAAAAACCAGTTGTCTTCTCCGGACGGTGGTCTCCGTCCTCATAATCGTTGTTCACCTATATGATTTGCTTATCGCGCTAAAACATACAGACGAATATTGTAAATGTCCTTTTGTACAAAATTTTTTCAAATCCTTGAAACGATCCAAACGGATAAGTGTATAAAATAACGCATCACAATACGTGAATATATTCGTATATAGAATTACAGAAGAAGAAAAAAAACGGGACTTTGAAATTAACGGTTCAAACGGTTAAAACAACGCGTATATATAGTTTATTTCTCGTAACGATAACGAACACGGACCCGAAGGGCGGACATACTCGTCATCGGTGACAAAAAAAATAGGATTTTGTAATCCTGTCTGTGCGCGTACATTTACAAACGAGCCACTGAAAGAGGAGAGGACAAAGCAACGATTCGCGTAGACCTTTTGTTTTTCAGGTGTAAATTGATGCTGTCGTAGTGGTTTTTTTTTTTTTAATCCATCGTATTGTTTTGTGTTCGTTAGAAATCTTCAACCGAATTGTAATCGGTTTACTATTTTATACCGATACAAATCGACCCATGACGGCTACGATTCAAAGCGGTTTTTTTTTTTTTAACGCACTTTTGTAATAAGCTGAGTTTGTTACATACGTACGAATGACAATTTCGAATGTCAAACATTAAACGGAGATGGAAAAATTGTCACGATTTTGAATTTTTACAGAATACTTAATTAACATTATGCGCGTCGTAGATCCGGGTGCGCGAATATGCAAAGAGAACGGGGAATTTACGAATTAAACAGTTTTTATCGGAGCAACTTAAAATAAACACTCGTGGGATCGAGTGCGACGTATAAAAACAGAAAGTGAGCAAATTCATCGACAAAACTGCGCGTCATAATCCGAAAGGGTCTTATATACTCTCTGCAGCAGCGTGTCTCTCCCTCTCCCTTCGGAAGGTTCTTCCTATAAATATATATACACACGAAGGATTACAGACTTAAATTACAAACTCCGCCAGCATAATAAAGGTTCTAATTCTTCGCCTCTACCAAATCTGTGTACTTTATCACGTGTCGTCTTCTTAATTCGATGTCTACTTGGCTTATCGCCCGTCCCAACCATCAGCTCCTCCTGCAGCTCCTCCGCCAGCGCCCACCACCGAAAACGTGTACGCGTCATCGTAATCCACGCGGCGGCGCAGGTGAAGACGAAAAATCGGTGTAAAGCGATTACCGAACACACTCGATAAGCGTCTTTACGTGGATAACACCACTCGTATCGCACCCCTAAATTTCTTCTTTTTTTTTTTTTTGTCGTTACCCGTCTGATGACACTTTAACTTATACACACTAAGCGCGACATTTGCAGATAATACACGTGTATTCAAAATCATTTTAATCTCATTTTACCGCGCGATATTCGGGAATTATCTTTTTCTATTTTGAGATTTAAGATTTAACAATACGGCTTGTAGAGCCTAGATAGTCTGGTGAACCGTCCGATGGAATAGGTAATTTTTTCCGACCTTATTAACGCTCTGAAGACAGTAAATTTAAAACACACGGTTTTTAATCTTACGAATTGCTGGAAACTAGTAACGCCAATGACTCATAAAGAAACCGTGGAAAAATCTGCTTCCTATTTCTTTGCTGAAAGTGAAATCGACCAATTGACTGAAACCAATCAACTTTCTACGCTCATAAACCAGATACAGGAAAACACTCGTATACGAATCAAATGTCTGATTCTCAAACACATGAACGGGGCTTGCGCGGTGGCGCTGACGAAGATTTGGCGAATCGCGAAATTATAACTGACGACCAAATTGCAGCAAAAGAGGATGACATCGAGGATGAAAAAGAGATCGCCTCTATCGACACAAGTAAAATTTTTCCTTCGGAAGCCGTCGAATGCACTGAATACTGTTTTGCGATGGGCGCGGATGATCAAAACGCGGAAAGCACTGAAATCTTGTGGTTGCGTCTATTCAGAAAAGGCGCTTTTTGAATTGAAAATCGAATTTACTACTCAAAAAAAAAAAATTACTGATGTTTTTTTTTACTATTACATAAATAGTTATATTAATAGTTAAATCCTGTACTTAATAATTTTTTTTTTTTAATTTGTTAAATTTAACAAATAAATATGGTCGGACAAATTTTCTTAGTCTCTTAGGTACTCTTAAAAACCACCAGTAATCTGGACGACACTCGGTCTGAAATAGCGAATAACAAATAAAACGACGCGAGTAAATAATATTTTATACACGCGGCTCGATATATTGTCATTAAAACGTTTGGAATGAAATTAAAGAAAAACGCCGAGGAAATTTTTATTTCACGTCGATTTACAAACTGACGTGGTTGTTTTTTTTTTTTACTCTGATAGAATGCATTTATTTCAGAAATGTTTTCTTTTTATATATTTTTACGTGCGTGTTTTCTCGTATTTTTTTTTTATTATTTTTTTTTTTTGCTACACCGAAAAGGAGGAGTTCGTGAATTGCTTTCGATTTGAAAGAATCGGAAATAAAAAAAAAAAAAAAACAACACGACCGAGATGAAATTCGGAAATGGCACACACTAATGACAACAGCATGTTTAGATAAGGGTAATAATTCTTGTGCATGACGGAGAAGAAGGAAAACGCGAGAGACTCATAAAAAAGAATTCGGGAAAAAAAAATACGGCCTTTAACTGATAGCATTTTTCTTTCTTTTATTTTCCCTCCTATATGATGTTCGTCGTTCGGTTTTATCACTATTGGGGTCGGGGAATCTTCGCCGCCTGCCTGTGGTGCACTGATGAACCACAAAATACGCTACATCACGATGGATTAATGCTTTTTTTTTTCTTTTCTTTTAGTTTGACGTAAAAAAAAAAAAAAAAAAAAGGAGAGAAATATTCAAAAGATAATAATCGTTTGCTTTTATTTGAAAATTTGTTTTCACTCCTGTTACGGATTACTGAATAATACACAATGTAACGTTAATAATATAATAACAGTAATAAAAGTGAAAAAAAAAAGTTGTATCACAACAAAAACAAAATATTGTCAAAATATTGTTTTCAAATCAAAGGTACAAAAGGTGTTTTGAAACGTATAGACTCAATAATAAAAATCGTATAACGTCATATTTTTATTGCGTAACTAAAGAATCTAAAATATTCATAAACACTTCCGAAAACCTAGTTAATAATTTATTAAAAACTATAAAGACACACAAGTTTAACCCGCTACAACGCGGAGTTTCGTTTTGTTTTTATTCGAACCCTCCGAGACAAGGTTATACCACGCTAAATCCGATACACCAACACGAGGAAATATTGTTCTTTGAAAGAATAACTTTGCCCTCCCTCTCCTCCTCGTACAATGTTATTATGTCGACTTTGTGTGCTGCACTACGCATACTAATCATCTATGCAGGAGAACAGTGAATGTAGAGTCAATTAATGGACGTCGGTACTTTTTTCCACACACAATAAAACCGTTAAGATCTCGAATTACCACGTCGTCCCCCATACGAACTTTGCGATCATGTTTTAATACTATATTATACGCATATAATATATTTTTAGTATAATTATTAGAGAAATTAGTTATTTTCAGTACACTTATATAAGTTCTAACTACGAGACGATCGTAACGCTCCGTAATATTCTATACCGTAATTTTGAAATTAATATCGTTTTAAACTACACGCACCCGCACGCGTTTAAAAAGTTCATTTTCGTTTCGGCTGCAGTTGTACAGGAATATTATATGAATTTATATTGGAGAAAAAAAAACTATTCGCGTTAAAAATATGCTCGTAATGAACTTGTAAAATATATTTGAACGGAAAATCACGCCGACTCTAAGTTTTACTTTGCAAAACCAATATTGCAAAAATTATAATAATATAGTCTACGTTTTAAAGAACAAACGTGACGTGTATAAATCTTAATATTTCATGATAATATATTGTATACGCGTATGTGCACCTTTTGTCGACTAATTTATTCCAACAAAATCGGGTGAAAGTCGTGTGATTATGCAGAAAACCAGGCTACCGTCCAACACGTGCGTCAATGCCGAGAGTGTTACCCTTTTTAACGCGTTATTGAGAATTCGTTAAGGTTAAAACACGTCCCGGGGATAATGTATTCTTCGTTTAGCCAAAACGTCATCTGTTGTTACCTAATGATTATTCACCGTAAAGTGCGCCTTAGACGTTGTATTTATAGTAACAGCAGCTCCGGCACAGCTATAGCAGTATACACACGCACTGGCGCTAACATTAAAACAATATAGGGAAAGAGACGAGTAGAGGCGGTATACGGCGGCGGCGGCGGCGGCGGCGGCGTCGAAGGGGTAGACGAATGTGTTAAAAGTTATTCATGCAACTTTAAATGCGAACGAAACTTGATTTTCGACGGATAAACAAGAGTGGGCGGGGGAGGGGCGGGGGCGATGGAAAACGCGTACTGATTAATTATTCGACGGGTGCAGACGTATCAACCCGAGAAACTGGAAGAGAGGTTTTTGTTTTTAAATCGCTGGCATCCATGTGAAAGGATTTCCGTGTGAGAGAAGTCGAATGCGCTCGGCGGGGAGAGGAAACTCGCTTTTACCCGAGAGAAAGAGAGAGAGAGAGAGAGAGATCTTCTCGTATACGCAAGCAAAAACGAACAGCATAAAGCAGGTGGATAAATCGCAGTGAATTAAGTCGAGTTTAAGTAGTTTAAAAATTAGAGACAGCTTTGTCGTTGAATATGATTACGTCATAATATTTTATACGTGTGCGCGTGGAATTTCGTTAAAGATTTTTCTCGGATACGTCGAAAACGATATTATTTAAAGTATAACTTTTCGCATGCTGCGTACAGCAGTCGCAAAGAGTCCCGAAAGAAATATTATATACATATATCAAATGTCGTCGAATCGGCGAAAACGTGGCGGCGAAAGACAAATGTCTGGACGTTATAGTATAATAATATAATAATCTTTTAAAACTTTTATAAATCAGTTATTAATCTGAAGACTGTTACTTTTTTTTTTTCCTTCGTCGAAAACAATGCCATTAAGTCGCAAAAAGTGGGAGCCAAAGTTTCTAATTTATCGACACCATAAAGACATAATCCGGGGCGCCCTCGGACCGTGACATAACTGCCTTGGGCACAACCTTTAAATGACTTATAAATCCGATCGAGCTGTACGCACATAAACTGTTTACTCATAAACTTGATTTAAAGATTTTCAAAAGCTAGTAAAACAAATAACTTCCAATAAACAATCCGCCGGAACACCGCGCGTGTACACGCCCTTATATACAGTGACGATGTATACGCGACGAAGGACGTTGAGACGAACTCCCCAAATATGATTTATTAAAAAAAAAAAATGTAATTTTCCCCGTTCACCCCTCTTTTAAGCCTTCTGCATTTGGATTTGAACACGATTTTATTTTTAACACATTAATAATTTCAAAATGAATGTTTATTATCGGGGGACACTATATTGTATACTGTATATACGCATCTCCCTGCAACTCGAAAGTTTAACGATAATATATTGTCGTCAGCGTTAAGAAACAACGCTTTTAGTAATACATTTTCAACTGTACATAAAACTAAATCGAAATAAAACGGTCAAAATCACTCATAACTGTATAATCACCGATAAGTTGTAAATATTACGACTTTATTAATATATCGTGGACCATAATATTTCCTTTATTACACTAATACAATACTTTTGGCCCAGCCTATTGCTCGTATCGATCGCTAGTCAATAACAATATTCCTTTATACTTATATAGTTTGCTGCAGATAGAATCGTTTACTGCGCGTCTCTACTGCAGGTCCCTCTATTCGATTTTATATATTACCTACTATATAAATTCATTAAGCGACATAAACGACATACACTCGTTTCTCTGAATCCTGATCGCAACAGTTTCAAACTTGTTAAAACAAATAGCTCGTATATAAAACCGTACTTACACGAGACATTGTTGACATTCAATAGTATCGTTTTGATTTTCAGATTTTGCGTCGGGGACCGCTTTTACCTGTGTGAAAACAAAATATTGTGCGAATACGATTTCGAGGAGAGAATGGTATTCGCGAACATGGCTTACAATCCGGCTACTCTGGCTCAGTTGAAACGACACGCCACGCAAATTCCACCGTCGGTACGTACCTACTGCTCGTATAATTATACCACTGCCACCCCACAAATACTTATATTTAAAAAAAAATGATCTGGTGCGTTTCTTACGGGCTTGCAGTATTTGCTAAAAACGATTTTCTAACCTAACGAACTGTTCAAATAAACATTTATATGTATGTTCTTTTTTATCTATTATATTCATCCCGTTTTACGTTTTTACGTCACAAACTCGGATATAGAAACTCGATGTTAACGCATCGCGTAGAACAGATTCAAATGCTAATTGTACAATCATTCGAACGTGCATCAAACGTCGATCGACTCGTATCCGGTACCTATTGTTGATCGAAACGCGTGTCGAATTGCAGGTTGGCGGAGGAAGTAGAACGGATTTGCCGATAACGGCGGCAAGTAACGGCGCTGCGGGAGATCGTCGTGGCACGCCGACTGATTCACCACACCACCATGGTCATCACCATCACGGGCACCACCACGGAGCACCGGTAACCAGTAATGGACACCAGTTCGGTGGTTCGAGTGCGACAGCAAACGGTGCAGATCAGTCGCAGCTTCAGTTATACGACGTGAAATGATGACGCACGAAAATGAATTACGTTTTTCCTCGAAAATGCTCTTTTTTTTTCTGAATTCAATTTTTAGGATTATTTTGTTATTAGTCCGTCAGAAGTGCGCGTCGATATGACCGAACGCAAAATTCAATTTTTTTGTAACGAATGCGCGCGAATCGTCTCATCGTAGACGGTATTAATGTTGTTTGACTAGTCACGTTAAACGTTAAGATTATTTTATTGTAATTATTATTTAAACCGTATTGTTTGTTTTTGTTTTGTTTTTTTTTTTCTCTCGTAAATTTCAGGCGTAATAATCTGTGAAATTACAATTCGCGTCATATTTCGACAAAACATTGTTTAGCCGTAAAAACGTTTTCGGTACGCGTTGTAGGTTTACACCCGCGACGGAATAGTGTTTTCAATATATATATATATATAGTCCAACTCGAATACGAAAATATTTACCATTATAATATAATATTATTATCATACCTTTAATAATTCAATGTTTGAATACTATACTAGTTTAGCGTTATAAGTATATACTCGAATGTACGTGTATTATTCATTTTACCCTTATACATATATATATATATATAGGATCTCTCGTTGATTTGAATAATGTTCCAAGTTACCTTTGTATTGTTTTCGATTTTATTATAATATTTAATCACAATAAACGATGACAAACACTAATACATAATAATATGTACCGTATAGTATTTTGTACGCGAGTTTATTATACTGCTTGTGATACGTAAACGGAAAATATAAATGTTTCGTTGCCGTATAATAAACGTGGTTAAATTATTTTTACAAACAAAAAAAAATATATCGATTTTCAAAAGGAAAAAAATATAAATTTTTTTTTTTTTTTTTGAAAGAAAATCAAAAAGACGTTTTCGCTTTCCGTCTAGTCGCTCGTATTATTATTATTATTATTATTATTATTACATTGTTTAACGTAAGTTGTTGTAAAGTGTTTGCGAGTACCTTTCAAAAACACCTTCACAGCGGATACATCGTAATCCGTATAAAATACGGTTTAAGAAGAACAAAAGCTTTGTTTGTGTTGAAACTCGACTTGCTCAATACACGCGCAGCGTGTAAAATTTATTTTAATTCCGAGACACGTGTGTGTGTGTGTGTACTGGGGGGTACACGTTAAACGCACTTAAATTATTCATCGGTTGTTCGAGAACTTTCCAGAAGGAAATATTTGTACACGGTGACTTCCGCTCGACTCGCCGCGGTACGTTATTCAAAATTACACCGTTTTGCTTAGCCGATCCGTTACGTACCTATACGCCCATGTACGCAACGAGTCTGCGGCCTGCGCGTGCGTTACCACCAGTTACGGTTTACAGAGTTACCGTTCGGAAAAACGATAATAAGTTTAACCATTGAAGTTTTTGCAGGCCTCGTAAAAATGATAAACCGACCGTACATTATTTTTTATCAGCGTTCTATATGCTGCTGTACTCGTATTATATAGTCTGCTTTATCGCAGCACCCGCCCATTGTTACGTGACTTCCGAGGAACAACCCCTGTGATGATGTACTGCGTTTATACGTGTCCCGTCGCTTCAAATACGTCCTCTACTCCTCGCCCCTTGCATTATTTTTCTCTCTCTCTCCGTTTGTCTACGAGAAAACACGATGCCGAATCGAACTCGTTCAAAAATGCATGAAAACTTCTCGAATACGCGAACATTTCCGTTCGCACCGGAAATATGAACGCAAATAAAGAAGCGCGTAATACTACATACGCGACAGAATCAACGCTTTCCGGATACGCGGGCACGCGGCCGATTTTCACGATCCTTTCGTTAGAGACACCGCTGGGCGATAAACCATTGTTAACTCTTTATAGATGATGTTATTATTTTTGTTCCCGGTCCCGAATTCACATATTTTTCGTTTATGTACGAAACGTGTGTTCCGTGTGCTTTATTCCATACTTACGTCGTACGTGTATATATATATATATATATACGGTATAATAAAAACTGCACCGGCGTTTCATTGCATTATTCGAACGCGTAAAATATATAATATTATATCGAACAAAAATACGGATATAGTTGCCAACACCCTACAAAATAATATACGATATATATATATATATATATATAGACGTCTTGGCCGTATTACTTTTCACTATGACGGTATTAATAATAAACTAAAACAATTTTCTTTTTCTATATAAAACAATGCACTCGTAAAACAGTCTATATATAATTGAAATTTATTTATTTTTTTTTTTTTTGAAAAATTTGATCTGACCGTTCAGTTATCAAAACTATATAGTATCGATCGATTTGAAACGCATAAAAAGAGACGATTAACGGCGACCAATAAATTTGCGCGTTTACAACGCGATTAATTAATTAATATATTGAAAATATTTTGAAAAATTGTAACACTTGTGCGTGGATTCAGTTTAAGTCAATATTAATCAGATAAACTCTTAGAATTTCGTTATTATTTTACATTTGGAAAAAAAACCGTAAAGAATTCAATAAAATACGAATAAAAATCGCGGTTTTTAAACACAACCTTTTGCCCTGTAGTCTTCCGCGCGCCGAGTTTGAAAACTGTCGAGAACAGTTGGTTTTCTTTTCAATTTTCGGATCGTTTTGAAAATTGCGCGCATAAGGAAACTACTGAGAAAATCGAAAAACGTTTCAGATAAAGTAAGTTTGCTACCGGAACGCGTAACGCGTGACGAGATCATCCTCCGATAGCGCATTCTTTCCAGACGAAAATCTGTACACAAACGAACAAAAACGTCGTTGTAAAAACCAAACAGCTTGCTCAGAATCTAAAAAAAATGAATTCGATTCGTTGTCGAAAAGAACGGCAACAAAACTTAAATCATCGTATTGAATTCACTGTGAAGAAATGTTCGAAATCATTAGGATTCGTCACTCCTCTGAAATTAGAAACCCTAGATCTTTTACAGCTCTTTACACACGGATCTATTCAGATCTATTTTGGAGTACGGGGTTCCATTATTTGAAACGCATACACTCATTTAGAATGCGAAGCGACTGAACATCAACAACTCCCTTAAACACGTTACCTTTCAAATAAATTTTCCTTTGGCACTTCACAATTACATTTAAACACGTCCGCTTTGGCCACTAGAAACGGCAGATGTACCTATCATTTATTTACAACCTTATCAAACTCCCCATATTTATTAGATCGCATATCCAGTTTAAAGTGCCTCTTCATTATCACGGGATCTCCAACACTGTTTTTTACGTGTTATCTCGCGTAATTCAGACTCCACAAAAAACTCGCCCTTAGCCATATAATCATCACGCAACAATTGCCGTACACGGGGACTCATCGAATACGAGAACACGAGATCCTTGTTAAGTCGCACTATAAATTCTAACGCAGTGGTTCTCAACCTTTTTGGATTCGTGTCACCCTCATCCACGATAACCCAACACTACGTCTACCTAACATCAAAATTGTTAAACAATTCTATATTTTTAAACTTTCCCCAAGGTTTTCTTGTCACCCCTACACTGGATCCACGTCACCCAAGGGTGACGTGTCACCCCGGTTGAGAACCACTGTTCTAACGTATTACATCGCATGCGTTCTAAATTCTAATATTCTTTGCCAAACGAATATAACGTTTTATATATATATATATATATACGCGGTATTTCTACGGCCACTTGCCGCGTCATAAAGCGGAAAATGCCACCGAAATTGAATAATATGTATAAATCGTATATACGTGCAATGTGCTGTAACTTTTATATATATATATATATAATATGTTATCGGGCGTACCTCGACACTGTATCGCGGGTGCTGCGTCGTTCGACAATAGCTAGGCAAGTTAGAACTCGAGATAAACGCATTAAGACGTCAAGCGCGCGTTTAGGGATGGTGTCGGGGACGGATAATTAAATTACGAGAAGGAGAAGACACGAGCGCTCACCCATCAGACTTGTCACCTGCTCGACGGTATACAAAAGCGCTTCAATCGGCCGGGACGCGCGGCGACGACGTTTAATTGTCACAACACACAATGGCACGGCTTATCAATTTATTAGCGTTGAAGCAGCGTTCCCCCTTATCGACTTTTGGACGTTTCATTTTCCATTGTCGAGTTCTCAATATTTCAGCGACCGCGTCGACGTTTTCTAACAAACGACGCTCGTCATCGCGGTCAGCTTCAGAAAAAAAAAGAAAAAAAAGTACCCATCCCTCGTTAAAACACGTTTTTATTGAACATATTTATACGGAAAATTGTTCAAATAATTTTTGACACGAAATCAACGATAAACGATGATACGATTGTCAGTGGTCAAAGCGGGGAGGGCTTGACGCCATCCCCTCACTTCTTTTAATTAACATATTTCGTCATCGTTCTCTTTAAAATTATTCGTCCCACTTGGATTTTTAAAAATCTTTTTTTTTTAATATAATTTGCAGTAGTCGTTATATATTGCCTAATTTTATTTGGAAAAATATCTTTGAATCGTTATTTTTTTTCTTTATAAAAACTATTTCGTTTTTTTTTTTTTAATTTTAACCTATTCGATAGATCTAAACGTCACTTAATCACAATTTAAAATAAAAAATATAATTCACCATCAGAGTTAATTGGTCAATTGCAGGTCGGTGCAATTAGAGCCTTATGTTAAAAAAAAGATTTATTTTTCAGCAATACCGTTCACAATTTTGCCCCCTCCTAGCATTTCGAAAATTAAAATGACGACACTGCTTCCATCCCGCCTCCCCCCCCACCACTTAAAACACTTTGACCGCCGATTATTGTGATATTACATATATTTATTGTAAAAAAAAAAAAAAAAGTGCTAATCGATTATTTTGTTTATTTCGGCTAATTCGTGAAAATAAAATTACAGTACCGAACGTAACTCTAAGAAAATCCTGTTCGACCGGTAAAAACAATCGTTGTTTTATTAATTTCTTTGATAATGTTATTCGTTGTGCGTTCTAAGAACGAAAATTGATTTGCATATACAGCGTAAACGCGTTTATGCCGTGAACGCGTGTTACAAAACGAGTCCGCGGCGGAAGGGTTGCAAATTTAATTTAAAACTTGCCACTTGAACCGACAAATTCAGATATGAAAACGGCGTATTTCAAATACACCGTGGAGGTTATAGCTGCGGTGATTCTAAGATTAGAGTTTGGTGTGTAGGAAACAATGAAATTAAGTTTGTTAATTATTATTCCCAGACCGTCAACTCTTCTCCTCGCGTTCGCACAGAACGGGGAGGAATATTATATAAACCGAATATAATTCCGACGAAACTTGGCTGGCTGATAACACACACACACTGCAAGAGTACAACAATAACTGACGTACTTGACATCTCGTCCGTCTTAACGGTTCCCCGCCGCCACCGCATACGCTCACATGGCGACAAGATAACGCTGTTTCCAGATTATCCCTTTTGAATGTGTAATTCTTGGCAGAATTAATTGTTACGTTTTAATTATAAACGCGATATAGGTACCGCGTCGGTTGTTAAAACCGAATTACATTTTTTATAGATCAAATTACATTTCAAATGTATGTACAATTATAATATGTATACAATACAACTACGAACAAAGTCTCTCGGTTACGCGTACAATTCTCGTTTAATAGATGATTCTATGAAACGGAATTACGAAAATTCGTCGTAGGTCGTTTACGTAATAATTTTAAACGGCATATATAATACCATATGTCGTATTACGCTGTATGTTGAAAACGGGACCAATATTGAAAATATAAATACCAGCCGGAATAACAGAGACGATTTAAACCGGGACGAACGATAACCACGCGGGATATGGGGGAGCGAAATGGCGATCGCCAGCACAAATTACTGCTGCGAGGCCGGTATTTCATCAAATATTCGGAATACGAACAATTTTAAAAAATTCAAATAAATCGCAGTGAGTATGCTGCAACAATATTTAATCAACAAACGAAAGGGAACATAGCCGTTATTAGCCCAGTTTTTGAAATTTTTTTTTAAGGTACCACTGTACTGTTGTAGACCAAATGAGAACGACGTTCTTCTAAGTTTGACCGAACAAACTTTGGTATAACGGACGAAGAAATCCTCCGGAGAACGGATGAAGAAAGAAGTCTTCTAAAAACCGTGAAAATTAGAAGAGCTAATCTAATAGGACTTACTTTACGAGACACAACAATGTACTTGAACGAATAATAAAAGGATCTCCGTAGAAAGAAGAAAAAAAGCCGAGAAAAACCACCACTTGTCTATACGAGAGTCGAGTAATAAGGAACATACGAATTGGAAAGGAAAACCTCTGTTTTGGAAATCCTCTGAGTAAGAAGATTGGAAAATTGCTGACAACCAGCCTCTGTCGATTAACACGAGAGAGAAAGAAATAGAGAGAGAGAGAGATCTTAGAAAACAATTTCGTTACACCTAGAAAATCTAGCTACGCCCATGTATAATAACAGACATTGAATAAAATTGCGAAAAATGAATATGATATACAATAGGTACAGAGTAAAATTGAAAATCAAAACAAACCTCTGAAAGCATTATTATTGCACACTTGTGCGTCTCATCCTCGAAATTCGAATACGGCTTCATTCTCTAAGACCCAAACACCGCTTGTACCAGTACTGTGCTCGAACGAGTTCAAAGAAAATTTCTTTGTTTTATGGCGCACAAATTCATCACGTGAGGTAGAGCGAAAGGTATAAGACGACGGTATAAAAAAGCTAGTTCGCAGGCTTCAAAAATGTGCTGACTTCAACGGTGATTATACGGAGAAATAATGACGAGTTTTGACACATATCTTGTACATTTCATTTAAATGCATGGCATTTTTCTATTTTTAACACGTCTTTTAACCTTACTTTCTGGACGTCCCTCGTATCCAGGAAAAATAGTCGTTTTTGTTTTTGAAATTCGGACATAATCTTCTCCCTGTTCTCAGGTTAAGCCTTAACAACTCACCTTCACGGCCACGTCATCTCGAAGAAATGATTGACGCGAGTGATTTTTCCCACATTATTTTTATTTGTCCACCCGTTTCTCCACCGACAGAATCGTATTATTTATTAATCTCTCTCTCTCTCTCTCTCTCCCGCGGTCACTCAATTCTCCCTCCCCATTCAACGTTCTTAATTCCAGATCCATATTACCATCACGTAATTTCTTTTATTGCGAACGCGCAGCCTTTGCCATTCAATTTCAACTTATTATTATCTATGTCGGTATACATGGTTTTATGTTTAATTTTTTTTTAACTGTACTATTACTGTTACATATAAAAAAAAAATAATAATTTTTTTTCACTTTTTATTTTTTTTTTTTTTCAATGTACGTTATATTAATATAATTACGCGATTTCCACCGTTGTAATTGTCGTGTCCCGTATAATATTATTTATTAATGAAAAGACTCTTGTCGGACACGAGTCGTTTATTTCTTAAGAGCTATATATGTGTATACACGGGGGCTGGTTAAAACGCGAGGGGAAATTCGCCGTTAAACGTAAATATATATATATATATATGCGTCTTAAAGACTTATATATATATTATATTATATTCGCCTCTACACTACCGATAACGATTAAAGCAAACAGAGTGGGCCGCCGCGCGTAAACTGCAGCGCGGAACCAATTAAATAATGCAAAGTGGCCGAGTCTTATAAACGATCGTGCGGCTGCGGATTACCGACCGACCAATTAATATTCAAAGTCTTCGTCGGCGTGTGTACGCGTAGTGGACCCGGAGCGGTGGCTCCGGAGAGAGGAGACCAGATATAAGTGGTGTGTATGATGATGCGAAGGATTAGCTCGAGAACGGTGTATCTTCGAGAAATCCGCTCTGTTGCTCCGCCCGAGCCCGTTATACGCTTTCTATAATGAAATATCAACAATCCCATACGGACCCGCGAACCGACCGCTGCTAGCGTCTTACGCATAAAACAGCATTTATCCGATCCTCAGTTTTACGCCCTCGGAAAACTCGGGCCGGCGAGTGTAATAATTTCCCCCGCGCCCCGGCCGGTTGACCTGCCGATGCGCCACTTATCGGCTTCTTCCACGCGCACGCTTTGTCCACACACACACCGTCCAAAAACCCGCGGTAATAATTCGTTATACAGACTCTAAACAACAATACGAGAGAGAGAGAGAGAGAGAGAGAGAGAAGACCATCTCGAATAATGTAAATATCGCTTATTGGTGGTGCTGGTGGTGGTGGTGGTGGTGGTATCAACGCAGCCGCGTTCTCCGCAGCATCCATAATCCTATTATCCGGTATATTATACCGCGGCTGCAGTGACAACGGCCCGAGAAACTGTATAATTTATTATAATGTGCGCCACGAGTCTTCTTCGAGACCTTCGGTTAAACTGATTAGAATACTTTATACCTCGTTCGAGCGGACTTAAGAAACGCGTACAGCGTGGTTTTACAACGGTTATTATGTTTTATGTTTTATTTTTTTTTTTTTGCGCACAACTTTTCGACTATGTATAGATAATCGTTAATTGTGTATAGAGTAAAAATCCGTTTGAACATTTTTTTCCGATTCGATCATTTTTACACGGTTTTAGTTTTTCATCGGTTTTCACGCGAAAACGCGATCTCTATTTAACAATCACACACACATATCTTTATAAAATCGAAAATAATCGTAAAAAAAACTTTCTTCCGATATAGCAGCGTGCTACTATTGTATCAATAGCGTTTTACTTCGCCATATATACTTTTCACGTATTGCGTCCAATAAACGCGTGGTCACGAGGGAAACGCCGCTGGGTATGCGACTGCGGGTTCCCTTGCGAGCTCTTATATTTCCCCCAAAAAATTTCGATGCTCGTAAACACGCTATAATATAATCCCCCCCCCCTCCGAAAAAAATATATTGTTCACAAAAAGTAATTATCGGTCTATCATTTATGAAATATTTTACGGTCGGATAGGACGACTGAAATGTGTTTATTAAAAATATAAAACGCGTTTTATAAACGCTTTTTTCTATCACCTTAACCGACGCGATAATCGAGCGTAATTATAATAATCGCTCCGCGATCGAAATCTAGCCACGCCTATTGTAACTAACGTTCCTCTCCCTCGGTCCTGTCTGGGGAGTTTTGTTTATTTTACTGAGGTCTCGGTGACTCGACCTCGGTGTGTGATACTCATTTTTATTATAGACATGGTTACCTTATACGAAATGAAACACGTATTAAAACATAAATATCATTTATTCTCGCTAATGAAGTATATTTGAGCGAGGTCTTCACCACGAGAGGTGGTAAGTGAATATTTCTGTGAAACTATCCTGTGGTGTTGATGGACTCGTTGTGTCTCTGCTATTGCTACAGCACCGCGACTCTTCTCTACCGTTACTGCACAGCGACTCCTTTCTTCCGCGACTTCCTACTTCGCCGACGTCTCTTCTATACCGTCCGGTTGTTTTTAGATCACGCACCGAAAACCCTTAGTCAGCATTTCGCAAATAAAAACAATGTACGATGCCGCGTATATGCAAATATGCGTAGTCCAATCGTTACACTGTGTTTATCACTTATAGAAGTGCATCGAAAAACGACTACGATACTAAACAGGCGTTGTAAACAGTTTTTCTATACAGAAATAATTCGACTTTCGTTTTTTAACAAATAGGAGAAATTGTGTTATAAGACTGGAAAATCGTTTATCTTATTATTTCATATAAACAAACGGTTTCTTAGTTCTCGTAGTTTTGTAATAGAAGTGTATTCGAAACAAAGAGGAAAGAATAGGTAGCGGGGCCGCGAGGTATTGCGTGAATGTCACTTAAATGCGAATTACTCGAATAAAGATTTTTAGAGTTTTGTTATTATTTGAAATTCGAAATTTGCATTCGATAAAACGATTCTGAGCGCGGAGCTTCGGTGTAATATTATTGATAATATAGTTTTCATAGAACGCATCATTTACGATTAACCGTATAGAGTTTATTTAACACGTAATTTCTTGCAACAAACCCAGGTAGGTAACAATTTTCAAAAACTGTTTTCGTTAATATAGTATACAGTGTTACATGTTTGGTAAAAATTCAGCGAGACTCCTAACAAACGTAATTTTCCACAAAAAATACAGATACGCTTTGTCGAAAAAGTTGAAACGTCTATTATAAGGGAAATTGTGACAAACGATTTTCAAGATTTCTCGAATATATGTATAACCGTACGTCTGCCATTGATACGGTAAATTTTTTAGGCCTTAAAACCAAAAATGACAACCACTTTTATGAATTGAATACCACGAAATCTATTATTACTACAAATAGCTCAAAATCGAAATTAATTTTTTTGAAAAAAAGTTTTTCCCCCTAATATGTTACGTATTCAGTGAATATTTCGAGTTCCTATAATAATAATAATAAATATATTTTCAAAATTACGATGAAACATGGCGATAATCGATTTCGATCAGGATCCAATTACGGATTTCGTCCTTTTTTTTTTTTTTACGTTTACCATACGCGCCTCAGGTTAAAGTTTACCCGTGTAAAAAAAATCTAACCAAAAACTTTTGCACGCTACGCTGTACTCGTATTACACTGTTGTGTATAATATAATATATTATAGTGTTTATTGCTTATCCAAGTGACGCGGAAAAATCGTTGCTGATATAAACGTTTAGAACGCGCGTGTTTATCGCCGGCGAACCGTTTGAAAAATTACAACAGAGTCGCGGCGTTGTAAAAACCCGGCCCGGCCGCGGACGGGGTAAAAATCGCGTTGAAGGATTATTGTCGGGAGGCGTGCGGAATCGAGCGGCGGCGGCGGCGGGGGGGAGAAAAAATAATTGGAAAACATTTGTTAAACATTACGGACAATTGACCGAAACGATACGAGATAACGAGGGCTGTAATAGAAACGTACCACAATACGACCGGCAACGGCCCCTCGCCCTACAGCAGCGCAAACACGCCGCTGTAGGTACATCGGTTTTAACCAGCTCTGCTGCAGAGAGAAATTAAATTGAGTGAGAACGCGAACACTTGCGGTCCCAGCTATAATTATATATCCGAAACGCACCGCCAAAAACGAATCTCGAAAAACCGCTCTACCGTTTTTATAATTCTCACCGGGCCAGAGCGTCTCTGACGGAGCCAACTCTTCGTCGTGCCAACTGTATTTTCGTTTTACGCGAGTCTATTCCATCCGAACTGCGCGCGTTTGTTGTTTCTCTTAAGACGTCCAGTGGTCGACGCTGACACGCGTCATATATCAATTATTGTACAAATACATGTTGGGTGGTACGTAGAAACGATATTCTATATAATAAAAAGTGTTTCGTAGAAAATAAACCTAATTTTATCTCGAAATTCACTAATAATTTATGAACAAATTTTCATGGGTCGAACTACTAATATTATTACGTTTTCCGGAATTGACCACGTTTTTGTTTTTTATTTTTTACTGACGTTTCGGAGCCGTTGCGGGTTCCATCTTCAGAGTTATAGTTCACTGCTGACTGCTATGACTCTACTGAGCCGTCCGCTTGTTTCTGTTTGTTATTTATATAAATATATGTTATATAAATAACAAACAATAATATCACTAATAAGTTACTTATAATATAAATTTACAAAACGTACTCAATACGAGTACAATATTATGTGTATACGATTTTTAGATTCTGAGCGGAGCGATATTCATTCGGCTTTCAAAGGCCAAGCCTTGTCGATTTGGCCATTCGATGTCCGGTCACTTGCCGTCTTCTTCAGTTGTTGGTAAGAGCGATAAAACCCATCCAACGGAAAATTTCTTCAAAGAAGGATTTACCGCGGGTCTTCCTCTGGTCTTTTACCGTTTATTTTCCCTTCCGAGATGATGGCGACGCGAACTCGTCGTGTCTTATCAGTTATCACATGTCCAATTAGCTTTGATTTTCTTTGCGTTATTACGTAGCGATATAACAAAGTGTTTTTTTTTTTTATGTCTTTATACCCGAAAATCCTACCAGAATGAGTGCTCCGATCTTCGTACCTTGTTCATACCTTGTTTTCGGCAGCGAATTGCGTGTAATTGCGGTACTTTAGCTAGAGAGGTCATTTTTCGATTTTTTTTCAAGCGTCAAAAAAAAGAAAATTCTGCCGTAAGAACGCGCGATTTCGTCGAAATCGATTATTATCGTTATTTCTTCGTGATTTTGAAACCGACGCGATTATAGAAACTTGAAACGTTCACCATATATGTAACTATTTGCGTAATATTAATATTGTATAGGGACAAAAAAATTACTTTCAATTTTGAGCTATATTTACAGATTTTTGAGGTATTTAATTCGTAAAAGAGGTGTAATTTTTGGTTTTAATACAACGTTACTTCAACTATATTAAAAAAATAAAATAAAACAAACTTGAAAATCGTTGGTCACGATTTTCTGTAATAAACATTTTTAGGTTTTTCGACAAAGCGTATTTTATTTTTTTTTTTTTGGAAAATTACGCGTTATTACGCCGACCGCTCATAATCACACACGATCAATGTAATATTATATTCATCAATATGTATATTGTAGAGTACGCGATTATTGCTATTGCTACAGTTATATTGACACTCTATCAATAAATATCAAAATGATTTTGATTGTTTCAATATATCGAACTCGTGTTCAATACGATCCATATACACGGTCGATATTGTAGTCAATAACGAATATTGATATAATATATTATTGATCGTGTACGAGCCGCTTTATCGTTTCATATTGCAGTGATCGTTTTCGCGAATTTATAGTAATAACACCCCGAGGCTACCCTTTTTTTTTTTTTTTAATACGCGTACATTATGCGTATTTAAATTTTTAACAAAATTATTATTTAAAAAGTCTCACTGAAATTATATAAACGTATCGTTTAGGAGCAGCTTTGTATGGTGAAGTTTTTGTTTTAAAACATACACACACACACACGTGTTCCGTTTTCCGCTCAATGCCGAAATAATAAATAACCGTTGTTGTTGTTTGGCACTTTTACCGGAAAAACAAACGAGCGTTTTTCACAAACTTTGAAAACGCACACATTAAGCCGAGTCGGTGGCTCATTCATCCGTGTCGGTTTACGTTTGCCGGTTTTATATATATATATATTTTATATATAATATATATATATATCATATATAATATATATATAATATACAAATATATATACGTCTATATAATGCAGCTCTTATAGAATTAACTGAGAGTCCGATAAAACGGAATTTTTATTAGAGATTATTATTCCGTTATAGCCCTATTAGGTTATTTTTAAATATCGTTTGCCCAACTATAGAGTATTTATACCGTAAAAAATACACCGAAATTATACATCGTTTTAGAAATTATAATCTTTTTGTATTATTATTATTATTTAATCAATAAATGTGCTCGTGAAAATATTGTTTTTTTTTTTTTGTGCGGTAGGTACATAATCTATATTATATGGCAGAGCATATTTTAACATATAAAGTAAGCGGCACTAGTACCACCTAGTGAAGAATTAATGCCACCCAGTGGTTGGTCAATGTGCCACATAATATATTATTGTATTATTTTAAACGAATGCCTTTATATGTGTATATAGTGCGGCAAACAAGAACAAAAACAATTTATTATAAAATATTTATTTTTATAAGAATATACAAAAAAAAAAAAAATGTTTTCAAACGATACTAACGTGTAATAAGTACTTTTGTACAATTAATATAAAAAGAAAAATTATTATTTCGAGATTTTGTTTTAAAATTCAACATTTTTTTTTTTTTTATTGAATAATTTTTTAATACTACATTGCAAATTATCCCAGGGGAACTAGACACGAGTGCGGCCGAGTGAACAATTTTTTAAGTAAATCATAAACTAAAAAAGTACCTGATGACATGTACTCGGCTTGGTCCTTATTCATAGTGCCACCCAGTACAAATTCCTTAAAATATGCTCTGTAATATATTATTATCACAGTTTTTCTTCTTTACATAACATATAATATTGTTATTTATTAGTTAAATACTGCGATTCGTTTACAGCACCGCGATAATTGTAATTGTATACGTACTGATTATATATAGTTTATAAATCAATTTATATTAAAAAAAAAACACCCCAATAATTAAATCGGATAAGCGTTGCTAAACGAATCGTTTATACAATATTGTGTATCGAGTTGGTAATAATTTATTTTATATAGTAATAATATGGAAAAGAAAAACATAGTCTACGATATCGATACACTGCAGCGGAGTAATACGTACGTATATTTTTTTGCTATAAGTAGAGCGCGGATTTCTATGCAATTGCATATTTTTTTCCTTTTAATATTTTTGGATTTTTGTCAGTTATCTCCACGAATCATCATAATTTGAAGCTAATGGTGAAATTTTTTTTGCATATTTCTGCATATTTAAAGGTTACTGCATATTTTTGCATATTTTGGCAAAATTCAAAATTTATTGCATATTGAAGCGAAAATTTAAAAAAATGTATAAAACAATATTTTGTCATATAACTTCATAAGATAAATAATCGATTACGACGTAAACTTAATCGCTCTTGCTGTGTCAGTCGGTTATCGACATACCACTCGGCACTCGGTTACATCGTTTGTCGTTGTCCGTAAATCGTGAATATGCCGAAAATAAACGTGTGTCTACCTATAATCTTAATTGCTCTTGCTGTATCAGTCAGTTATCGACATATACCAGTATACAACTGAATTTCGTCGCTTGTCGTTGTCCGTAAATTGTAAATATGCCAAAAATAAGGAGTTCGATTTGTAACAAAATTATAAGTTTTATTGTAAATTTTAAATAAATAAAAAATTCTTGCATATTTTTTACATATTTTCATGATTTTGACAGCATATTTTTTACATATTTTCATGATTTTTACTGCATATTATATGGCATATTTCGATACTTTTAGTTGCATAAAAATCTGCGCTCTAGCTATAAGTAAAAACACAATTTTCATTTTTTTTTTTTTTTCTAAGTGCGGATTTTGAAATGTTTTTCAACGAACGTACCCGTTCGTACCGTTCAGTCAGTATAACGCGTTATTGTAATGAAACAGATAATATTTTTTCGAAAGTAAAACAATAAAAAAATATGTTCGTGACTCAACAACGCGTTTTTTACTACAATATGCGAAATCATCGTTTGTATATCGTATATATTTAATTTTATGGTTGTAAGCGTTCGTTTTGTAATCCTTTTGTACGAATCAATTAGAGTGAACCTAACAGCCACTGCAGCGCAGACAGCAGTATATATACCTATCAATTACCCACAATCATTCTGTTCCTATATAATCGTTTGTTTGAAATCACTACTGGTTAGTGTGGTATATATATACAATTATAATTGTTTAAATTCAAAACGTGTAAATTATTCGACAATACCGAAACAGTCGAATTATCATTTTTCACACATACTGTTGGGGGAGAGGTAACGTTCAAAGTTTCTACAACGCTTGTTGTACAGTTAGTTTCGCACAACAGTTATCTCTCTTTCCTCCCGCCCGCCGTCCAATCCCTTTTACGCGGCGTCTATTTTGGAATTTCGCTTTTGTTCGGCGCGCGTTTGCTACCGCAGTTACCGGCCGCGGACAAAGCCTGTATACCAAAGTTTCAGTTAACGATTGTTACACTATACGACCGTATAATATATACCAGATACCTACTGTACATAGGAAGTGCGAAATTCGACAAACGTTTATACACGCCATTCCTTTTCCCGCATTAAATATATTATATGTAATCGTATTCCACTACTTCAAACATCATAATCGTATCTACTCGTATTCATTTAACACCGCGAGTTGAAAAATAACGAATTTTTTCCCCTCTGCGTTTTCATTATTAAAAAAAGAAAAAAAAATTATGATTTTTTTTTCGCAACATTATAATCCTTAAAAAAACCATCGATTTTGCTGGCTTATTATTATAAATATCACTTAAAATAATATTATCGAGTAATAAACGCGGATAATATTATGTATGTTATGTTGACGCGAGTATACTTAAAAAAAAAAAAAAAAACGGAAAAAATAGGCGACTGCAGAAATGAATCTAATCAAAAACGATACGCGTATCACCTTTTGTTTTCTTAATCGAGTTAATTTCCCATATCAAATTGTATCGAATTATATATATATTACCCACTAAAAAACAAAGTTTTTTTTTATAATTTGATTTTTTCGAAATTGCGGTTGAATTAAAACGCCAGTCTTCGCGGTGACGTAATAATAATATTAATTAACATTGTGTTATGTATTATTATTCTCCTCGTTTTATACTACTCGTTTTTCATTAACGAATAATGTCGCGAAAAAAACACTGTTAAAAAGTTTTTTCTTTTTTTTTTTACCAAGAATTAATTACGAGTGGAAAATATTTTAATATTTCATATATACGAAACCGCTTTAAACAAAATCACCTCGAACAAAAATTTAAACAATAATTTTCTATAAACACGGATTCGATCAAAATATATACCATTTGATAAAACATTATTTTTAATACCTATTAATAACCTATTACGACAAATCGGACATGAGATAATTAAAGTACTTTTTCTTTAATTGTTTTTTTTTTTTTATTTAATTTAAATAATAACTATTTCTTATGGACGAATTATAATAAATTTGTCGCATTTAGAGATTGTAAATGTCTATTTATTTTATATATAATATTACAACTGCGGTGAAAGTGATTAGCGAAAAATATTTTATTGTCATCACAAATAATTTAAATAGAATTTATATGCGAATTTCAAGTGTCCTCAGACGATATTGCCATTATCTACCGAATCCGTTGGAATTTGAATTACGTTTATAAAAATTATTATTTACGGATAATTTTAATTTTTAGATCGCGCGAAAAAAAAAAGTAAAAAAAAAAAAAATTGTTGAAAAAGACAATCAGAATTCACAATAAATAACGTATGTTTACGTCATCAACTATATTATATAAATGATTTATTATATTTTTTAAATGTACATTATTCGTGTACCTATGTGCATAAGTATAAAAAGAGTACAAGAATACGAGTCTTTGGTCGTTAAGTGAAGAATTTAAATGTTTGATTTACGTATGAATATATTAACTGAATACGAACGGGAGGGGAGAGAGAATTAAATTTTTAATCACAAAATAAACGTGAAAACGACGAAATGTTCGTTTTAAAGAGAACACGCGGTTTAAAAAAAAATTTTTTTTTCATTTTTACAACAGAAATGTTGTCCGGTATTTTATGCGTATAGGACTAAAAAAAAAAAAAAACTTTACGCTTTTGTTCGCTGCGCAGTCTATAGATTAATATTTAGTGTTTGAAAACGCTGAAGTCTTTCTGTATATATATCGACGCGAAAAGTCAACGTAGCGCAGCAAAAAGTAAAATGTCAATTAGACGTGATACTGGAGTATTATATACGTCTAAATGTCAGTTGGGGCTCACGCGTATTATGACTAAAGGTTAAAATTTACCGGTGATGTTATTATAGAATATAAGACCGTTCGGGTATATGAAAAGCTAGTACGCGAGCAATTTTACAAATATAACGCGCGTATATATATATAGAAAGGATCGTTTCTCGTAGATATATTCGTATGAAAAATGAAAACCGCGGTAAATGATTATGCGTATAGGACGTGAAATTTGTATTTTTTATTTCGCTATATGCGGACACGTGGGAAATCAACTGCGCGTACCTACGCGTTTAAAACACCCTCTTAGTAATGATATGGACAAAAGACGCTTAATCAAATGTCAAACCTTCTTCAGATGCCCTCGTGCAGATCCAACTATTAATCCAAGGAGGTATCCTATGCCGCGTCCCGCGCGAATCAAAACGATCCATCAACTCGACAAACGCGCGAAAATCGAAATATTTCTCGATAATGTGCTAAATACACGCGTGTATCTGCGTAATAACACGTAATTCGTCCTGTATTTAATGCAATTCTAAACATACTGCGGATAAGATGTGTTGAAAAAAAAAAACGTTTCTTTATTTTACGAATTTGTTTGATTATTGTAATAATATAAAATATACACTCGTTACGCTTATATCTAAATTGCGTATATATATATATACGCACTGTACGCAGTGTATAAGGATGGCAAACGTGAAAAATCGACGTGGAAAAAAAAAGGGGGTAAAACGTTGTCGTCGAGGAAATATAATATGCTATTTTGTTTGTACTGCAGCGATAAGGTGCCAAACCACAATAGTCTAAACGAACATCGGTGAAAAGGGTGGACACGCTATCGATATCGGGCCGGAGACACCCTTATTCTTTTTGTTAATTACAAAAAACTACCCTTCAGAACGAACAAAAAAAAAAACAAAATACACAACCCTTTCACCAGTTTCTTTTGCCGTCCGCATTGTTTCCCTTTTCTTCCTGAAACGTATTTTTTTTTTTCAACTTCTTTTCCGTCTGGCTATTGTCCAAAAGGCACGTAAATGTTGTAAAAAACCAAAAAAATCGTGATAAAAACACCACTGTAATGTTTACGCGCTTCTGACTGCTTAGACTTCAGTAGCACTAGCGCACACGCCTTTTTTTCCCCTCCCGTTTCACATCTACGCCGCAGAATTTCGGATTTATAACAGTGGAGTGCGTACATATACATATAAATACAACACGATCGACGTTTTCATTCGGAATGACCGACCAAAAGTCTACTATACGACTACGTATTATAACTCGGAACAACAAAAGGCTCCAAAAGGTTTCTTTTGTGCCATTTTTCTTTTTTTTTTTGGTTATCCATCAACGTCGACTATAGTGAGACCAGTGCTTAACGTCAGACGCGCGGTGGTGTATAAAACGCTCAGTCAGCGAATGAAAAAGGGCAGACGTTCTCGATTGGGCGTAGTGGGAAAAGAAAATGATAATTAACATATTATACAAGAACGAGGAAAAGATATATATTAATGTGATGAATGGTGTAAGTGTCGACAGCAAAGAAAACGAAATGTATACATAAGACTCCGTGCTTGTGACGGTACACGAACTTAAATGGAGAATAAGCATCGATGATATTAACAAAAGTCATACAATACTATTGTACACATACCCTTTTTATATATACGCGTTTTTGTGAAAATAAATACAGCAGTCATCTTATTATTATTATTAGTTTACTATTATAATCCGTAACGAATCGTTTTAAACAAACCGTAATAAACATGTAATTATAACCAAATATATAATCTTTAACCATTAATAGTATTGACGGTTCAGGTTTGCTACGCAGCCTCGTCTTTACCGCCCCCGCCACGATCTGGTTCGAATAATTATTATCATAACGCGTAACAACGATACGTTCCTAGTGTTCTAAAATAAAAATGTGTATTATTGCGTAAATCTGCGTTTCGCATAATATTGTTTTATACTCACTATATATATTTTTAATAATTATTACTATTTTCATCGTTATTATTATTTTAAATCTAAAATAACTGATTGGCTTACACGATTGCTAATTATGAATAACTCTAGTATATGATTATAAATTAGACACCTGCACGGGTATGTACGAGTGTATGTGTTTTATATATACGTTTAGTATATTTGATTATTATTATTATTTGCCACGGAATTTAGTGAGATTAAGTTTAGAACTCGGGTTAAATACAGTGTGTGTGTGTGTGTGTGTGTGTGTGTGGGTAGCGAAGTTTGTTAAATAATGTGACAAGAAAGTAACGCCATCGTAGTTTTTATAGCACTGTACATGTGCAACTTTTACGTTGTATCGCCAATGTGATCGACCATCGTACACCCTCAACGCGCACGCTCGTATAGGAGAGTCTTTCCGATTCGGTACGTTAACAATCAAATTTATACTCCGTGTCGTTTTATTGGTTTTTAAAACTGCTTTACAAGTCTCAATGGGGCCGACGTGTTTCGGACGGGTTGTAATTAAAACGAACTTGCGATTTCCCTTGACTACCTATATACAGGTATATGCAATGCGCTCGAACCCTTTTATAATTGGGAAATCGGTAAAGGTTGTGTAAACGGTTTTCTCCGTTTGAAGATGACTGCTGCAGTGATTAAATGTGTGCAAGTCTTATAGCCGCGTTTAGATAATATGCAAGAGAATTTCGATTAATTTTTTTTTTTATATTTTCATATCGAAGAGTAAAAATAAAGCGATATGGTACCAAAAATTCGGTAAAACGCGTCAATAGTCGCAGAATTTATTATACTATTTCACTTCAGCAGAAACGCGTGGTATAAATATTAGAATGCGACGATGTACTCTTATTAAATATCATTTTACGTATATAATAGATACAGTGATCGAAGTGTGGTGAGATAAGGAGGATGTCATTCCTCCACTTCTTTTAATTAGCAAATTTCATCCCTCCACTTAATTTGTTTAAAATTGTTCATCTCTCCCGGATTTTAAAAAAGGTATTTTTTTTTTTTATATAATTTTAATTGTAATGTAGAATCATTTTTTTTTTTTTACAAAAATATCTCTTTTGAACCATTTTTTTATTCTTTGCAAGAACGATTTTCTTTCAATAAAATTTTAACATTCAGAAGATCTAAACGCCACTTAATCACAATCATAAAAAATATAGTTCACCATCGAGGCTAATATTGATCCGCGGTGTTAGATCCTTTTGTAAAAAAATGACTTTTTTTTTTTGCTTATTTTTCAACAATGTGGACAGTTTACAACTTTGCCTCCACCCCCTTTTCAAAACTTGAAATGACGACACTGCTTCTATCCCCCACTTATTTTGATCCACTTGGACCGCTGAATAGATACGATGGAATGCTGCAAATGTGAGTAGACTTGAATAAAGAACGAACAGAAGCCTTTGTGAAGAATTCATAAATTATTTCTAAATACGGATACGTATACGAATAATAATAAACTTCATTTAAGTACGCACAGCATAAAGCGTGTGTGATTTAACCAAAAAGGAAACAATTTTTCTCATTTTTATTTCTTGTAAAAAATTTATTTTTTTAAAAATTATTTTAGGGCACAGTTCATACAGTGCAGGTAACACGTTTTAATATCATACGGAAATTTGTTTTGTCGACGCGCGTAAAAGTGACAAATATACTAATTAAGATAGAGTAAAATTTAAATTCTAAAAATTCTCTCTTCCGCACCAAGTGAAATTTGCACTCTCGAAAACGTTATTAACAAATAAAATACAAAAGTAAGGGCAAAAAAAACCTGAGAATAATCACTATCCTTATATAATATACGTTCCCCGAGGAGCTATATATATATATATGTATAAATACACGGATATTCACTCGAATCGCAGCCGATCATCATCAGTCTTGTCGCATCTTATAATATATACTTATACAGGTGCGGGATATACGGCTGTGTATTATTAATCAGCTGCCGTTAACATTCAAGTCCCCAGAGCTGTTTCTTGACGAGGATTTGCTTTTAGCCCTACGGTCACCTTTTATCGTTGCCATTATTATACACGCGGTCATTATTATTGTCTCGTGCGGTAATAAAGCGTTTACTACTATACTATTACTGTATTTTTTTTTATTTTTTTAGAGGGTGTCAAAACAAGAGAAAAAAAAAGCTCCCCTTAATTTCCCAAACGTGTCGTTTTCCTTATAGAGACTATATTCTTATCATCACTACTGAACGGATCAGTGGCGTGTTTGAGGGGGGCGATCGCCTCCCCCCCTCCATCAACTTGTTTCTTTGTATAGGTATTTCATATTTATTTATTAGGACAACATTACAATAATGGTTATTTTTTAATTATTTCTTCCATACGATAGAAACACAGTAATGTCACAGAATACATTTAATAACTGAGAAAGTCACAACGATGAAAAAAGAACCTTGGATTTTTTTTTTTAATTTAGAAAACTTGAGACAGTCAACACTAGTATTATTGATAATTAAACTATTGTGTCTTGTAAATAGTGTATAAGAAATAATTAAATAAATTGTTTTATTTGTATAAAAAAAAAAAAAAACTACACTTATATTAGGTTAGGTATGAGGTATTTTGTTTCAACTCCCAAGGCACGCTTAGGTTTTTCTTTCAGTTGGAAATTAAAATAAATTCAATTATTAATTTAAAAATATTAATTGAAACAAAAATACTGGGATATTGGAACAAGCACGTGTATAAATCATTCGGGACGCTTGAGACCCATAGCACCGCCCTCTTTGAGTGACCCTTGGTTCGCACCCTCCACACATTATCTGACTTAAGATACGCCACTGTATCGCATAGTTTTATTCAAATAATACACCGCTATAAGTTGAATTAAACAAAAAAACAAAAGGTCGGAGTCGCGGGGTGTTGTGGATATCGCTTAAGCGAATTACTTGGATAAAGATTTTAGAGTTTTGTTTTTATTATAAATTTGAAAGCAATGATAAATCATTGGATTCGATAAAACGATTCTGAGCGGAGCTTCGGTGTAATAAATAGACGTCAATCGATTAAGACGAAATCGCGTTTTTACGAAATTTTTTGGTAGTTTTTCCTGACTTTTGCAAAAAGTATTGAGAAAATCGAAAAATAACCTGTCTAAAATACAAACTAGATGCAATTTGCAATCAGAAAAGGTGCTACACGAAAAGATCCGAGCACTCTTTCTGGTAGAATTTTCGGTTACAGACATAAATAAAAAAAAAAACACATCATTGTAAAACCAATACAATCCTCGCTCCGCTCACAATCTAAAACATTGTAATACGATGAATTACGCGATATTATCAAAAGTCAATCATCCGCTGTTAACCTAACCTAACCACAAAACCTAAACCTAACCTAAACGAAAAAATCTTTCTAAAACTCGACAACGGGATTATTTTCATCATTATCGTATTTCA
This sequence comes from Slavum lentiscoides, assembly GCA_032441835.1. Taxonomy (NCBI): domain Eukaryota; kingdom Metazoa; phylum Arthropoda; class Insecta; order Hemiptera; family Aphididae; genus Slavum; species Slavum lentiscoides. The sequence continues at coordinate 21,816,151 of CM063710.1, read as the reverse complement.
AAATAGAATATTACGTTTTTTTCGTTATTTTTCAGTATATAGGTAATTATAAAAAAAACATATTTTTCTTAAATTAAATTCATGCAGGCGCGTTATTTATTTTTTTTCTATACGGAATAAAATTATTTATACATATTACTACAACCGTACACATACGTATGCGCATATCGTGTATTTTAAACGAAAAATCAATAACATTAATATTTAATATGTATATATATATATGTGTGTGTACCCCTGCGCAGGACGCGTATAGAAATTCGTGGAGAAATCGTACCTATACCCGTTTTGATGGGACAAAGTGGTAATAAATAAAATATTTTCCCCGTTGCTCGTCAACGCGTCAGTAATGCGAAAGAAGGACCGTATAGTGCGCGCGTATACAATAATAAAGACGTCTACTGGACCTAATATAATTTTGTATTGCTGGTCGTCTACTATATATACGCATTTCTCTCCCTCCGCAGTATATTTCCTTTTCTCCACACATCATTTTGGGTAAAAGCACAATATTATCCAGTGTATATAATATATAGTATAGGTATAGCTTTATAATATTTTTTTTTTTTTCAAAAGATATCCGTAACGGATCAGTGCGCCCGATTGCCTTTGATAGAAAAATAAAAATAAAAGCAGCAAACACTCCGTTCACTCCTGGTCGAACACGCGCGCATATTTATAGGTATACCAGCTATTGTACGTGTTTTCCTTTCTCCCTATATATATATATGTTATTTGATATTTCATCCACCAAACTATTTTTTTTTTTTTTATCGGACTACGCTTTCGAGTGCGCGTATTTATACGACAATAGTGTTAACATCACAATCAAACGAAATCAAACGACGTTGAAATTAGCTCGCGCACGCTGTACACAGCTAATCCACTAAAAATGTAATTATATTCGAGTATTGATAATAAACGCGATACGAAACGCGTCAAAGAAATCACAGTTTATTAGAATATTTTACTGCGTACATTTTAAACACTCTCAATGACTTAAAAACGCGCCTTTTTTTTTATCGTTGTGGAGCTGATTTTTAAACAAATTGACTGCAGCTCCCACATTGGTACGGATCGAAGCATGCAGCATCATTATATTATATTATAATCTGCAACAATTAAACCCGTATGTTTATGTTAGTTATCGGTTATATATGTAATATTATACGAGGTGTGATCAAAAAATACCCGGACTGTGTTAATAATATTTATATCAATTAAGATAACGAAACCCCGATAATGTCATTCGATAAAGTAACTTCTACCAAGAATTTGAGCGTTGGTTTGAAATCCAAAACAATATTTATTTTTATTTTATGGCATTTTTACGAAAACATGTTTCAGTCGTGCGGCGAATTTCGTAATGGAAGCAATAGAAGAACAATGTTGTTTTAAATTAGGGAAAAGTTCTAGTGAAACTTTTGAACTTTTGCAGCAAGCTTTTGGAAATGATGTTCTGTGTCGGACGACATGTTTTGAGTGGTTTAAACGGTTTAAGGAAGGTAGAACATCCGTTAAGGATAACGAACGACCTGGTAGGCCGTCGACCAGTAAAACAAATGAAACTGTTGCATGTGTTCGTGAAATTATTCGAAATAATCGTCGATTGACTATCAGAGAAGTTGCAGAAGACGTCGGAATATCTTATGGTTCTTGCCGAGAAATATTAACCAAAGAATTGGGCATGAGCCGAATCGCAGCCAAATTTGTTCCTCGTCTCTTAACCGATGAACAAAAACAAAACCGGAAGACCATCTCTCAAGAACTTTTATTTCTTGGCAAGAACCATAAGATATTCCGACGTCTTCTGCAACTTCTCTGATAGTTAATCGACGATTATTTCGAATAATTTCACGAACACATGCAACAGTTTCATTTGTTTTACTGGTCGACGGCCTACCAGGTCGTTCGTTATCCTTAACGGATGTTCTACCTTCCTTAAACCGTTTAAACCACTCAAAACATGTTAAAACGTATAAATGTTTTTTTTAACGAGAAAATAACATAATCCAAGATTTAAAAATATATATTTTTATAATTTATAAATTACTGTACGAGTGAAAAAAGCGTCGTACATTTCATAATTCTACGAAAACAAAATAAAAATGTAGGAATTAACCGCGGATTCAGTGGCGTACTTTCAATTTCTCTCTGCTGGGAGAGGGGGTTTATAATTGTATATAAAACATTGAAACTTCGTCCCCATAATGTTTCAAATTCAATCATAGTATTAAAATAAATCAAAACTGCTGTTTTATATATATATAATATAATCTAATATATTAATATAAAAATCTCGTGTCACAGCGTTTGTCGCCACTCTCCTCCGAAACGGCTCGACCGATTTTAATGAAATTTTTTTTGTATATTTGGTTGGTATATGAGAATAGGTTTCAAAGTATTTTTCACTCTCCTACCCCTCCCAAGAGTATGGTAGCTAATACGTGAAATTTTAGGATTCTAGGCGTTAGTTACCACGGTGACCATTTAAGTTGTTATTAAAAACATGCACGCTGTTCGTCCTCGATAAACTCCGTAACTACTTAACCAATTTTTATTTTAAATTATAAATTATTTTTTAATAGGTAACAATTTAAATGGTCACCGTGGTAACTGTTTAACGCCTAGAATCCTAAAATTTCCTATATATATATATATGAACAGGTTTTCGTTTAAAACTGCGCACGGGCGATGCCGGATAAATCAGCTAGCACAATATAATAAAATAGTGTCACAAATTATAACACATCCACACGATTACACGAATGTAAACAAAGTCTGTGAATAAAACCGGTAATTTTTCGACCAAGAAACAAACGTAACGTGCCATGTGCTATCGCCTATGGGCAATACTAGGAATTTTCTTTATCGATTCTTGGATGTATGCAGATTAAATATATACTCGCATATCAAGTCTGTCTGTTCAGCCATCGTGTGGAATAATATTACAATAAATCGAAAACAAATAATATTTGTACAGTGTAAACTATATAATTTTAAATCTTCTTTTTTTGTTTTTGGTCCTGGAGGGGGTTTTAACCCGAAACCCCACCCCCGTAAGTGCGCCACTGACCGGATTACTATATTCCGTCTATACAGTGTAAAGTCATTTGAGGGTGCAGAGTATATTTTGACCCCACGTTGACGGGGTGGGCCGGTGTTAAAAAAAAAAGGCTTTTTTTTTTTCTTGCTTATTTTTCAACTGCAATACATGCACATCTTTACTCCCACTCCCCTCTTTCGAAACTTGAAATGACGACACTGCTTCCATCTCCCCTCTCCACTGCAGCGTATAATATACCTGACGTAATAATATAATGTATATATACTCTCTTCGTCGCGAGTCGAGTGCCTCTACATATTATAATTTAATAATTTCTCTAGACGAATCACTATTATTATTATTATTATTATTATCGCTTGCACGCGACGGAATCAGTGGCTTAAAAAAATATAATTAATAATTGACATTAGAGAAGTGCCTGCAGCAGAGGGTATTATACAATAGCTCTGCGGCGTATATTATATGAATACGATTTTCTACGCATGTGACTCATCGCCTCCGCCGCCGTCAAATGCCAAATGGTCGGGCAGTCAAAGGCCGGCAAAATAGAAAAAAAAAAACGGTTTTTTTTTTTTCTCTCTCTCCTCTCGGCGTTTGCAGTAATGTGGAGATCAGTGGCGCGCGCAGTACGAGGGAGGGGGGAGAGGGTCGTTATGATATTATATTATTCGCCCCTGAATATACAAAGCTTGTTTCATGGCGCGGTTCTCCTCGACAACTAATTAAAGCGACCGATCCTCGTCCGGCCCTCTCTGCGCGGCGAGATCCCTCGTCACCCTAACCGTTTCTGGCCGTCGCGGTCGTCTGACGACGATAAAATTTCACAAAAGGGAGAAACTGAAAAAAAAAAAAAAAATCAAATCAAATCTTCGAGGGTACTTTAAATTATCGTACGCGCATATTGTCGTCGCACGATATTATTAAATAATATTAAGTACGACAATTTTAACGTATAATCGCGCGTGCAGCTATTAATTCGCAGCAGTGCGTAATTAATTTAATAATTACTAGAATATTAATTACAGAATAACAGGTCTAGACACATAGAGGCGAATTTCGACAATCGCGACATTTCGCGTTCGGCCAAACCGCGCAGTTTTACGGACAAGTTGAGACAAGATTTTTTTTTTTCCCAAACTCTTCTCGCCCGATTCGTTAAAAGCAGTCTATTACACTGCAACCAGTGGCGCACCCAAGGGGGTGGACTCCGGGACCGGACCCCCCTTGGCTAGTGTAATAGTATTGAATTTATCGATGAAAATCCAAATTCTGATACAACTTTCGTATTTTGCTGTCAACATTTCGAATACGATATATAGATAACACTGGTCGTCAACAACCATGAACTAAGATAATATAATGGACTGGCAACGACACTTTTACTTGCGGTCACGTTTTTAAACGGAGTTTTCTGGGTGGGGGGATTTATGAGTAGTAGTATGAGTATGTAGTTTTTTTAGACCCCCCCCCTTGAAAAAATCCTGGATGCGCCACTGATTGCAACGATATTCATTAATAAAGCGATTTTTAAAAGGTGTGGGGGTAGGGTTTCTTCAACTGTCGTTACTGCAGGAGCTCTAAATAAAACCATATAGGTAATAATACAAGCGTTTATACAGAGGCTTAGTTTTCTCGAGAAACGCGTACCTAATCGGATCAAAAATGTAGATATTCGAAAAACCGTTGGAAAAACAAATGATAAACTCGTAATTTTTTTTTTTTTTTATGTAAATTACCTATACACTCGTTCGTTTTAATACGGTTCTGCGCGGTTTTCCTTAATTTTCATCACGGGAGAAGATTAAGGACAAATCTATCTACTCCCTCGGATTTTTTTTTTTGTTAAACATATATGCGGTTATGGTTGCTTTTTTTCTTTTTTATCACTTTACCGGTATAGGTATAATAAAACAATAATATTTTTACTGGAAAACATTAATCGCTACATAGGACGTATGTAATTTTCAACTACTGAACGCACGTTACGTTTTCGTGTTTAAAAAGATTAAAAACGTATTTAAGAAACTCTATGAAAGCCGGAAGGAGCTGGTATTGTTATTCACTATTCACTTATTATACGAAATATTTTTCGTGTTTAATAATCGATTTAAATTTCAGAGCAAGTCAAATGAGCTTGCTGCAATGCTATCCATCCACAACAGCAATAATACATGGGATTTTGAGAAAATAATCGACGAAAACCTAGGAGGGATTAGAGTTTGTTTTGTAAATGACATGGATTTATTGTAAATGTATGAAAATTGAAGGTTTATCGTTTATATATATGTAGTTATTAAAAATTAATAGTGCATACTGCCTATGTATATCGAGTGGAGGGAGATAATATTTTTAGTCGTCTCTCCCTCCTTAAAGAAATCTTAAATACGCCACTGGCCCCAGTAGTCGTTGGGACCGACGGGAGAAAAAAACTGCTGGCAATTTGCTCGTGGAATAGCGGTCGTATTTTATATAAGCGCTGGGTATATGTTTTTACATAACAATAAATATAATAATGCTATGAAAACGGGCCAACATTGATTACAAACAAGATTTTCTAATAAATATAATTATATTTCTGAAACATAAAAATGACATATATATATATATAATTTTTACTAATAATAATAATAGAACAATGTTAAGATGAAGCCAAATAAAATAAAACACAAAGTAACAACCGCAATAAACGATTATTGACGAAAATCAGTAGCAAGGTCAGTAAGGCTGAAAATATAATAATAACCAATAATAAGTATATCACAGATAAACACGTTTAAAAAGGCCGATAACAATAAATCCAATTGCCCTGATCACATGGGGTCAATGCGGTGTATAAAATTATCGGTGTACAAGCATTTAGCCAACTTAATTATGAACTGTTCGCCAGTTTTCATAGAACTTTGCGGTCCTTTAATCATTTTCAGTGCCACATCAACGGCCACAGTACAATCAGAAAACTGTCGGTCTTGTTTTAAAGATTCCAAAACGCTAGTCGCTTTCAAACATTCCACAGACGTTGTAAAATTGCTGTAACGAAACAAATATTAAGCATACTTTTTGTTCGTTCGTTATGATTTACAAACAAAACAGTTTTGAAAATCTGATTTATGTCTAACTAGTTGAGTTATTACTTGTCATTGCATGAGAAGCCACCGGGTGCGTTGTCTTCTTGTCTTATGTACTGTTTACGACTAGATTTGTTTTCGGGCAATTGTGCGTGTATGAAAGCTACAAGAGCACGACACAGCATACGACATCTGCAAATTTAAACCGTTATTAAAAGTAAATGTTTACAACAAACAGAACAATTTACTTTGGAGAAATATTAGTCTGTTTTTGTAATCTGATAGCATCGAATAAACTCCAACTCTGTTTATGTTGAGCTAACTGTGTCGCTGCACCAGCGACTCTAAACAGATAGTCAGCTGTTTGATCGTCTTCAAAAGTACTTAAACGCAGAACTAGAGACCACAGCAGTGGTAACTTATTTTCAGCAACGTTACTGCGCACAGAATAAATACATTCGGTTTGATTAATTTATTTTATTGAATCGTACATTTATCTCCAAAATGTGGTTTTTTTAATAAAAGCAAACAAAACATGTTTATAAAAAATGTTTCGTTTTGAAAATCACTTACTTGGGTTTCACAGATTCTAGACATTGTACTAAAGTATTCAAAACGTCAGGATACGATGACCGATTTTGGGATTCTTTTAAAGCCAAAGCATATAATGTGAGCAAATGACTGGAAGACATTAACACTTCACCTAAACCTTGAAAATGAAGACGTATAGGTTGAACTAAAGATATTACTTTATTCCATTTAAAATCGTCTTCGTTTCCTATTCCAAAAGCAAACAAATAAATGAACGTTGTGTGTTTTAGCGAATAGTGAGCATAACTTACCAACACTTTTAAACCACGATGTTAAACAAGCTTCAAGTATATCGCCTTTATGCTGCTGATCGCTAACATGTGCCCATGTTATCATCAACAATCCTTGTAGTACAGTGCAATCGGCTTTTCTTTGACCGATCCACTCTTGAATAGTTTGCAACATAAGTGAAGACAATATAGAACCTGTAGGTTGGTTAACTAACACCAATAACTCCAAGACTAACATTTTAGCCTCTTCAGCGACTTTAGTGGCCATTTCTATTTCATCCAGTAAACGGTGGAAAGCACATTTAAGATGTTTATAATGACCACCCAACACTGATCTATACCGTGACGCTAATGACATAAACATCCTGACCATTGCTCGAATAAATATACGCCTTTTATACAACACGGGCTCCGCATACGGTACATTATGATCAATATTGTTATAACCAGCAGCTGTTTTCAAGAGACTAGAAATTACAGTTGATTAGGACAACAACAGGAATCAATTGAATATTATGCGACTTACTCAAGTACAGCCGAATCTGTACCACACCAATCTTCATTGCTTAACTGAAGAACAGTCATTGGGTCATATTTTGAAACGAACCAACTCAGAACATTCTCATATGTTTCACCATCAATTTGATACCATGCAAATTTTTGTGCTTCTAATAAAAGTGGCCTGATCTTTCCACCCTAAACAAATTGTAATATAACAAACATTTTAGATACAATAGTGTATACACAAAAATACTTTTCTCATATTAGGTTGATTAGACAGTTTAATGAACAATGATAGCAGTATACGCAAATCAAGATTGGGCACATACGGCCAGGGTATTTCTAAAATGACATTTGCCAAAAAGCATTGAGACTGAGGTAAAAACTGGTCCATAACCTATGAAACATATTACAAACACTATTAATTATTACTGCAAATATTGAGTACGCATTAAATAAACACAATATCATTATTACCTTCATAATCAAATCTAAATCAACAGGTGTTGGTATAAATCTCTGCCACGGTAACTTTTCAAGATTTGAATGTATCGTTTCAAAAATGTAATCATTTGTCTGAATATGAGCAAACATTTTTATGTACCATTGACAGACAAAACTTAAAACATTATCACATGCTACAAATTAAAAACAAAAATAAAAAAATGTATATATAAATGTATAAATATACATCTCAAAAAAAGAAAACAAAGAGTTCACCTGGCATAGTGTCTAGAACAAATGTAATACACTCCACTAATGCATCAACCATTAAAGTAGATATTGATGTGTCAGTCGCCAACCAAGGCAATTTCAATGATCTATGATCTGTGTTCCAGCCCTCGTACCAGGGTTCCAACCACGGGCCAAACATGCTTATTAAAGTTGGACATAAAAACTCGCATACTGAAATAATAAAATAATAATTTAAAATAGAAAATTAACTTTCGAAAACACCTACATACTTTTATTTGCCAACATTCCACGATAAGATTGTAATGTTCCTACAATTAATGCATGGCTAACCATAGCGTACAAACCAACCAAAGGTTCAATGTATACGCTGTACTTTGAATACAGCTCTCCGGTAGCAGATTTCAATCTTTCATTAGCAAAATGTGTAGTTAAAAGATGTAAAGTTTCTTGAAGCTGTCGTATGAAAAGGAAAATTAAAACATTTTATTAAACATTATATCCACACGTACTTCTTGTGAACTCAATGACCGTTGATCAGTCGCATAACGTCTAACTACATCCCTCAACTGACATGGCGATATTCCTGGCAATAAGATTGTCCGTACAGCGTTTGTTTGGGTCGTGGGTACAGCTTGAGCCAAAATCGTATTGAGAATATTAAACCATACTTGACAGTAAATGCGACCTTCTTTGGAATGGTCTAAGAGTTTCAATAATATTTCGCCGTAATGTTCTGGGAAATCATGATCCATTATTTTGCACAGATGTTGACTAAACAGCTGTAAATAATAATGATAATACGGTAAAATACCACCAATCAATCATAAAACAAATACTAACTTCATGTAAGGACCATGTGTAATCTGATCGAGTTTGTTGTTTGACCATTATCAAAGCTTCTATGCAGCAGTCTATTAGTGTAGACCTTTCTTGAAGTAGAGGCTGTTTGGTTGAAAGACAAACGGATATATCAAACTGTAAAATGATTCATATTAGTATTTTTTATTTCATATTACTATTGTTCTCAGACTGACTTTAGAAAGCAACTTTAAAGCAATAGGCTCGTATTGGGCATTACAATGGTTTACAATATTACGGTAAGCTCGTATGAATGTATTTGTGGATGCAGTAGATGGCGAAAATAAGGGAACAAGTATATCGGTCAATTCGGGATAGTTCAATGCTTTGTCTTCAATGTGTAAGCATTCTTTTTCGTTGTTCATAATGAAGGCCTTTAACATAAATTATTATTAGTCATTACTGATATTTTATAATATATGGTTTTGTATATTTCAAATAATAACTATTATTATATTTGTATTAATGTATTTCTCACATTTCCAACTGACTGCAAGATAGCCAACACAAATTTATCGATAGGTAGACATGTCCTTAAAATTGAATATTCAGATAATAGTGCATAGAACAGTCGAACACTCGATGAACGAATTTCATTAACTAGGACGATATCTCCAATTTTCGTCAATGTCACGTATTCATTCAATATCGATCTAAAATATTAAAGATACATATAATATACATATAATATATATATATTGAATAAAACTTTAAATTTAAATGTACTTACTGAATTATTAATTCTATTGTAGTGCAAGAAGTTGTTAAAGAACAGGGCAATGCACTTTCTAAGATGTCAGTAATCAATGCATCCAATTCTGATCTATTATTAGAATTTATTTCCACTACATCTGTATTTAACTTAGCTTCGCGTATCTACAAAATATATTTTATGCTATGAGAATCATATTTGAAAAAAATTATATATATATTTGATTTATACTTGGAAAGTTATTTCAGCGGCACCAGCACATTTAATACCGCTTACATTGCCTTTTTTGGTTTTATAATCACAGACTGCTTGAACTCGGGTAGTTGATTCCATTTGAACATATATCATTTTTACACCGTCGACATACCGATTGTCTAAATTCTCATGACAAACAGTTTGCACTCTGTAAATTTTACTATAAAACAAAATAATATTAAGTTTAGAAAAATAATAAAGAATATGTTAAATGCCCACTTAATAAATTCTATAATTTGTTTAATATTTAATTGTATGATATTCAGCAAATGATCTTGATGATATAAAACATTAGTCGGTATAGTCTGGACATTTGACAGCTGTAACACGAAATCGGGGCTTTGCAAAGGATCATCGTATGACTTTAATCTAAAACAAATTACCACAGATTAAACAATATCATTTATAAGTGTATTATAATTTAAATTTGTTAACCTGTTCAAAATTCTGGTAGTAGGATCCTTTTCTATGGGTAGTCTTCTATTACCGTGACTGCTGCTTACATTATTTTTACCAAATAAATCACACCAATTTCGTATACATTCAAGTTTGTTTTCTTCAATTAACTTATAATTAATTAAATCGTACAACAATTCCTATTTAAAACAAATATTAATTTATGTTTCAAGTTAATTATTGTATTTGTTTCATTACATGAGATCCATTAATAATATGCATTAGGTCATTCGGTTCATATATCGAATCTAATGAAGGTATGAATAAAGTAGATTCAAGAAGTCGAACGTCAGTTAACCACAGAGTACAGGCTTCATAAAATCTGAAAATCAATATTCAATTATAGAACCTAGCGTTTAATAATGGATATTCAAAATACCTTGCCAAACGTAAATCAATTTCAGAACTTGGTTCGGATACAAGTTTAGTGCGATGAAAATCAATACACTCTTTTAGTTTATTACTAATTTTGTTCAGATACGGCGAATTTACAAGTCCTTCAAAAAATTTACGACCGACACAGCCAAGTTGTTGAAGACTATAAAAAAAAAATAAATTCAAAATAACATATCATAAATGAATTTCAAAATATTTTATTTACACCACTTACCCTGGAACACGTTGCAAATACAACCTAAAGAAATTTTGCCAATATAAACAAGTCATAGGGTGATGAGATGGTATTTCCAATCCATACTGCATCCACCGATATAAGGCTAAATGCCCAGACGTAAAAGTAGGCAATTTTAATTCTGAACACACTTTCTAAGGACAAAATAACAAATAAAATTTCGATTGTAAAACATTAATTGTATTTCTAACCTTAAGTGCATCGTCCACATTTGCTTTTCCTTGTTGTAAATATAATTTCATCAGTAAATTATTCCAGACTTTATTTCTGCCTTGAATACACCACTCTTCGGCTTCTAATGCCAACAGTGCATAATATGGACAATTATGTAATACTACTGGATATTTAGGTAATAAGAGTGGCCGTTTATCTGGACTTTGAAACATAAAATTAAAAATTGACCCGATAGCTGTAACGTTTTCTTTGGCACCGCTAATTTGCTAATACAAAATTAAAAATTAACATTTCGTTAAGCTTTTCAAACAGAAACACTTACAGTAATTAAACTGATCAACAGCTCTCGAGCCCACTGTAATGACTCGGATCGAAAAACATTTCTGAAAACCGCATCCAACACATATACGAACAAATCAGACTCTGCTTCTTTCCATACGACACACACCACATCGGTCCATAGTTTCATCACCGGATGTGGACTTGTTAATCCATACCGTACATAGCTGGATATTTGATACTGTATCATACTAGTAAATTGCAAAATGATTTCAGAAGGCCCTTGAACACTCAATAAATTCATGGCACGTTTTGTAGTACTATTCCGATTATCTGCCATAATGCCAGCCACAATTGCAATGAACCTTTAAAACAGATATATCACTATTTGCTATTGACTTTTTCAAATGAAAATTTTATTACTTTTTTGATTCCAGTAGACATTCGGTGTGTTCGAAAAAAAATGGAGTTATCACATTAAGGCAAGCTATGGTTGCTGTATAGTGTCTGTATTGTAATAATCTATAACAATAATCCAGACCGTTGTTTAGTATGACTGGAATACAATGACCAGCAGTCGTCACATGTATAGCAGTATATAGAGCAATAGGGTCATCGTGAAACAAACACTTAATATCCTAACATTTCAAAACAACACATTATTTTTGTGATTGTTTAACTGTCAATGATATTATGTATTTACATTATTGGCAGTATCGTTATCAATTACTGAAAGTAAATAATGGTTCAAGTCTTGTATAGAGCCGCGTACAATGATGTCTGGTAGGTCCATCAAGTGTAATTTTAATGTATATAACACTTTCCATGCCCACACACGAAAGGCTTGTTCATTTGATTTAATCTGTACCAACTGAAATCAAATCGGTTATACATATAATACGTCATTAAAACAAATAATTAAATTTCTCAAAATTACTTGTTTTATACTGTGAACTAAATATTGAGCTGAAGTTTCGTCAACAGTGATAGGAGCATGCTTTATAACAGCTTTGACAATAATGATCGCTATGTGACCATGCATTTCTTTAGTCAACATAAAATCACTGCATTTAAAAAATGAAAACATTATTAATTCACTTCTCATATTTTTTAATATCAATCCAAAAATGGATAAAACCAATAACCAAAAACTTGAAGAACAGATTACATACTTAATATCATTCTCATTATTTCCTGAATATAACTTTGTGAGTATGTGACGACTTAAAGAGTTTTCTGTAGATGTAATAGGATGATTCAATATCAGATGTTCTAAGAAAGACAAGTCATCCATAGTAAGTTTCCAACTTGATAATGGTAAAGTTTTGAAAAGATACATAGAACCCTTAAACGGAATAATGAATGATTCATATTAAATTTAAAATTATTTCTATACACATTATAATATAGTAATATTTCTAAAGTACGTACCGAACCAACTTCATCAAAAGTATTTTTAAGCACGTTTAATATTTCAGAAATTAAGAACGGGTGTTTTTCAGATAAATTTGTAAGCAATGTCCGACAAGTTTTGCGACATTGTTCTTTAGTAGTTTTACTTACGAATCCTATCTATTAAAATAAAAACAAAGAAGTTACAACTATAATACTAATAAATCATTTTTAAGCTTACTTTGAATAAACAAACAGTCACTGCTTTTATAAAGTCTATATCATTAATGTATCTACTTAAAGCCATATTACTTATAGCTGTTAACAGATAGTAACATTCATCGTCAGAAATATTTAAAATACATTCGGATAGTTCTTCTAATGAATATTCAATAGGATCTAAGAACAAAATACAAACTTTGATAGTAAAAATAGAATTCAACAATTAACGATTCGAATAAACCTGATTTAATTTGTAGAACATATTGGAATAGATGAACTGCCATTTGAGAAGACACTTGACCAAACGGCAACATCACTAAATATTGCCAAGTAGTTTTATCAATATTATCGTATAGACAATTGACAGCGCGGCACAAGAATGAATCATATTCTGTTTGTATTCTGGCTGACACAAATTTATGACTTCTACAGGAAATTAAATTCAGTTAATAAATAAAACAATTATTAATAAGTATGGCTCAAATGTTGTTGCAGTAAAGATTATTAAAACTAATTATGATATTGCACTGAAAAATTTTTTAAAAATTGCATTAAAAAAAAAATCTGGACATCTGTTCTACAGAGTTATTTACTAAAAATTGTTAAAATTAATTACTGATTATGTATTATTGTCTAAACGCTATATTATTTTACAAATAATCGTTTGTCAATATAAATATTTTCAATTTTCACAGAAATGTTCATTAACTTAAAAAACATAAAATGACATCAAAAATTCTATTATAAATGTAGAATGTTAATAAAATAGCAATAAAATTGGAAAATACCAAAAACTGCAGTTGCACTAAAAATTTTTTAGATTACAACTCGTACTTGTATGAAATGAATTTAAAATTTACTTTGCAACAAATTCAAATAGTAGAAAAGAAATTAGCATTTGCAACCACATCCAGAGTCCTATTAACAAGACATAGGTACTATAAAACTAACTTAAATTCTTCTAATACATCAGTAACATAGTTTACAGTATCCTGGAGTAAATGTCCGAGTCTTTTTGAAAATTGTTTATATTCAGAACTTTTAGAACAATAAGTCTGTAATCCTGATTTGAATAATTTAACTAAAACACTAGCAACAGCAATCAATCTTAATAACTCAGACTCATTCCACAAGTTAAAACGTAAAGATTCTTCGTTTTCAGAAAATGTAATCATCTGTAATAAAAAATAATAAATGAAATATATTAAAAATAATATAATTTTATTAAGAAATTAATTTGAATACTTTTTTGAAGAGTACTGAAAATGGCATTTGATTAAGTAACGCAATAATATCACTCTCACGGAGTGTTTGCTGACAGCTTCCCAAATTTTCTTCTTCGCCATCACTGTCTACCACTACCCAGATAGATTCATTAGTATCTCCTTCGTTTTTGTAAACCTTAATAATTTTGTTAACTGTTAATATTGTATACACTCCAATACAGTTATTGTTTCTTACTTGTTCTAAGAATTTCTCTCGAGCTTGCACTGGAAGCAAAATAATAGCTAATGACGTTATCATGTAATCTAAATAAAAATTGTTCTCTTGGTGATGAAAATCAATCAACGGTACTTGGATAAAAGAACTTGCCCACTTTCCAACACCAGTTGGACACCTGTTGTATGGAATAAAAATAAATTATTTATTATTAAACATAACTAGAATCCAAAAACTAGAATTAATGAATGAAATGAAATGCGTAAGTCAGACATATTACCTCAAAATGTGGTACAATATAAAGAAATGATCTTTCCATGAAGCAACTCTAAGTAAAACCCCAATTGTTTTGACCAATAATTTCCTAGTTTCGTGAATGAAGATTTTGTCGCTAATTGTTTTCCTCTGGTACAAAAATAATACAGAAATAGAAGACTTGAGATCGCATATGGGTTGCTGAAGGCTTTTTCCTTGTGGACTTTGCACAGCACAGTCAAGAAAAAGTCCCACTGAAGTATCAGCAGAAATCGTAGAAAAAGGCTGACACAACATGTGTAAGTAATAGTCAATCTGAAAAAAAATAGTATCATTTTCTTACATAGTTGTTATAGATGTATTTTTCTAACCTTCTCTTTAATCATTTGGCAATCATATAAAACGCAGTAATAATTATTAACTAGAGTCCGTAATTGTTCGAGAGACACCAGTAGATTATCTAAAGCCACTTGGTTAAATCTCGATATATCATACTTTTTGGTAGCAGATACTGGATTACCATCCTGAAATAACAATACATTAAAATTATACATGGAAAAATATGCATAATGTAAAAATTATAATAATATCAAAAAGAATTACAGTATTTATATTAGTTCCATTAAATTTCTTAAGTTAAATTTTGATACGAAAAATATTCCTTAACAGGTTGTGACATTTTGATTTACAAGGCCGGTTTATTAATAATGTATTTAGTGTTTATTTAGTATTAATAATATATATTAATAGTATTCTATGGTATTTACTTGGCATTCTCCATACTGTGTATATGTGGCTGGTTCTAATATCCAAATATGTTTCTCGTGTGTAGTATATGAATATTTTGATTCTTTTATTTCTTGTTTGGTGCTTTCGAGTTTAAGTCTTGCGTGTAAGTAATCTTGAAGTAATGTGTTAAGTGGATGTTCACAAATTTGGAAATTATTCAATTCGGTTTGATTAAATTCTTCGGCGTACTCTTGTAAACCGAACAGTAATTTATTTTGATAATATTCTGCCAATTGTTCATCAGTAAATGGAGTTAACGATTCAAGTGGCACCTTAGGAATTGGTGCACTCCATAATTCATCGAGTACTGGAGCACAGGGAGTTGGTAATGAACCTACAGAGCAAGGAATCGATATTGGTAGTATAGACGATGGCGTTATGTTTTCAATAGAATGTTGTTCCATAAAAGTATCCGTTTCGGATATTTTAGTGGCATCATCTTTTAAACAACTGACGTTCTCGACACAAGGTTCTTCTGCAAAAGTTTCCGTTTCATACGTTTTCGTAGTGTCATCGTTCGAATAACTAGCATTTTCAATGACTTCATTAGTAAGTCCTGTACTTGTAAAAATATCGCTAAATGCTTCGTGAAGCGCATTCTCAACATCGTCTACTGTAGAGGACTGTAGTAGATTATCTATTGGCTCTGGTTCTTCAACACTTATCTGAAACCAAATAGAAAACAATCATTTGTCTATAAGATAATTGTTGAATAATTTAGAAATGTAATTCAATGGAATATAATCCTATAATATAATTTTTTCTATACTGAACACAAAACAGAATTGTTGTAATTATACTCGGATCAGAATTTAGGTAAGTAATTAAAGGGGAATTTAGAAAGAAAAAGAACCAAGCGGACAAAATCATTTAAACTATTTATTTAAAAAACAACATTAATTCTATTCGAACTTCAATAGGTACATTTCAGTAATATCTTATTCACTTTTAATAAACTTCTTTTCGATTAAAACCGTTTTATTGAATTGAGTATATTAGAATCTTGAATACACGACCAACGATTCATTCATACAAATATTACAAAAGGGCAAATACAAATGTAATGCCCTTAATAATAAAACCCCAGGAGTGGATAATATGAGACGGTTTTTTTCTTCTTACAAATATGAGAACAAAACGATTTATTTCTAGTATTGGAAAATTCGGTGAAACTAATTCGGACTGTTTGATCTCGTTGCGGAATGTCATCGTGGAAAATCGTGAATGGGCGACAACAACGGTTCTTACGTACTTTAGCCGACCGCTTGGTTTTGGCTGCAACGCGATTTCTAGACCTTTGTCGTTCCATAACCGTTTAATCAAATCATACTCTCCGGCACAGAAGCTGAATCGAGGGCTCGACAAAAACGACGGTAAAAGTGCATACAATAAAATGATTAATTATTCCTACAAAACAGAAATTGCGACTTACACTCTCGCTTTTGTTGTCGTTTTTCGGTTTATCACGCGTCCGATTCGCGATAACTATATTATTATTATTATTATTATACGTTATCACAACTACCGTCAGCTGCTGAGCCATCTGTGTCTTCGATCGTGGTATGTTCGGTTTATACTGTTTAACGTAATCGGTAACCACCACGATTATAGATAAGACGGTTACCGTTCGCGGGCTATCGCTGTGTGATTAATATTTGTATAAATATTAAAATATATATATAAATCTAATGAAATAATTTGTAATTTAATTTATTACTTAAAAGTGTGTCAAAGTTTTAAGTCTTTCCGTTTTTGTTTTTCGATCTTTTCCATGCTTTTTATATTTGCTCAAATGACTTGCTCAGTATTCGCTTAATGTCTATAGTCAGTGACCCAGATACGGGGAGGGTGCAAGGAGTTTCCTGAACCCTTTAAAACAATATTGTTCTTGCTATTTAAAATGTTCGAAATTCTGTTCCGTCGATTGTGCAAGTATAAATAGCGAATTTCAGTGCATATTATAACGATATTACTAAAATCATAAATGAAGTTAAGAATCTCGAGCTATTATACGCAATGCTGTATGTGAATGTATAAACGAGATATAAATATAAAAAAATATATATTGATTTTTGTTTTTATTTGATTGTATACAGAAAACGCGACGGAATTTCTGTCCGAGAAAATTCGATAGTTTTTCCATAAACTTCGAGTCAAGTATTATATTAAATCTCTTGAAAAATCTATAGGGATATACTCTTCGCATAAAAACCGTATACAAAATAACGATAAATGCGAAAAATGTTTTAGACAGTAGCAAAAGACGAGTTGATTTTGTTTTGTAATTACGGGATTCCTTCATAAAAAAACATTACTTAAAAAATAATAAATAACATATTTTTATTTCGAAAGTTTTTTTGAACTCCTCCCCCCCAGGAAAGAACCGTATCTACACCATTGATTATATATAGTATAATATTTCCTTTAGTGATTCATAGGAGGGAACCCTTAGGAATAAAATCATAAAAATATAGGTATTTTTGAATACAATATATTATACGCATAATTATTCGACAATATTTTTACGCTACAAACCAATGAGAAGAGGAAAAAAACCATAAATAAAATTAATAAATATGCTGTTCAAATTATAGGTTCTAATAATAATATTATATATTATATATAGTTACATATTTATACGTTTTTAATGTTTTATTACAATAGTTTTATCGCAGTAGCGCTCAGTCTCAGGTATTATTGCAATAAAAAATATTGAAATTCATTGCAATATTGCACTAAAAGAAAAAAAAAAGAATCGTAAAAATTGCCCAAAAAATAATAAAAGCAAAATTTCGTCTGATGCGGACAGCGCGATTGAATTATTTGTTACAGATAGACTAAAAATACTCAAAATGAATTTTAAAATATGCCGCTTATACTCTCGTATATATCAAATTAATTTATATATAATAATAGTGACCTTTTATTAATATTTTAAAATTTCATATAACCGTTGGAAAGTTCGGTAAGTATTAAAAACGTGAAAAACGTTGAGAAGTAACAAAAATAATTTTATAAATGTGGAATATATTTTTTAAAAAAAAATGTGGCAAAAGATTGAAAAAAATACGACAAATTGCAAAGTTTACGGTAATATTTATTTAGATTTCAACTCGTACTCGCCGCATGAAATGATAATTTAAAATTGAATGTTAGCAATAAATCCAAACAGTAGAAAAAAAAATAGTTATAATAATGCGTAACCGTATCCGCGTATCCCTTAATTTTAGTAATAAATATATCATATAATCGTGTGAGAGATATGTATATTACTAATTATGCGTTTAAGTATTTAGATTAAAATCAAATATATTTGAATAATATTTAAATCCTAAACGATATAGTGGAGCAAATAGAGTTTACCTGCAATCTATGCGACTTTTTTTTAATTATTTTTTTTTTTCGAAAACGTGTATTCTTTTTTTTTTAACGTTAAAATAGTTACTGCAGTACAACTAAAAATTGCCGGTAAAACCAAAAAACGCGTTCAACAGAACATTTTTCAAAGGAATCGTTTTTTTTTTCGATTATTTTAAAATGTGTTTTTAAAAACAACAGTGATATAAAAATTTGTCTATTTTTTTATACTATTTATAAACCGAAATCGTAAATCGTAATTTCTCAAAATACGCATACGAATATATTTTAACGTCGGATTTTTGACACTATTTTTATAGGTACTCGTTTTTATACAAATTCATGACTCAAAAAGTAACAGTTTTCGATAAATTCTATTGCAGTCTTCGTTAGGAACTTAACAGTAAAAAAAAATTTCTTTTAAACTATGATTTTACCAACGTTATCGCATATCTTTTTTTAAAATATAAAAATTAATATAGCTTTTATTTTTAACGTTAGTATAATGTGATTATTACTTTTTCTGTTTTCACTATATTTTTGTGTAAGCGACAGAAAATAAGTTAATTTAAAAAATAATAATGAATAGAGTAATATAGTTTAATAAATCAGGGGCGTATTTATGGAGGAGGCTGATGGGACTCCAGCTCCCCCCTCCCTGAAATTTCAGGAACTTTTTTTACTAATTCCTATGCTTTATGGCCAGTGCCGTCCTAACCACCAATAATGTCCTAGGGCAATAATATTTGACGCCCCCAAAAAAAAAATGTTTACAACTAACGTAATATCTAATTACATAATTTTATATATTTTAATAGTAAATACACTCATCCTCAAAATCATCATATAGATACAAGGGAAATTAATATCTAAAATGAAACAACAAATTTTTTCTTTTTGTCATTCATTTTTTTGACGCCCCCTGCATTCATAATACTTTGGACGCCCTAGGGCACTTGCCCCATTTCCCTCCCCCCTTGGGACGGCTATGCCTATGGCTGTAGGATGTAATATTTTTAATAAATTCCTAATATATACTTAGTTGTTTTTAAATTGTTGAGAATTTGGTAATTTGCCCTATTTTTAAGATTTAGTCTTGGATTAGAATTTAGAAATAATTCGACAATTATATTTACTCAATGCCTCAGCCCTCACCAAAAAAAAAAAAATTCTAAATACACCCCTGTAATAAATAGTAAACGGGAATTTTTGAATTCCGACGTCAACTCGAGAAAGTCGTTTATTAGTACGGAAAACTGTCACTACAGCGCTACGCACCAGTGTGGCGTACAGAAACCGTGTGCGGCCCGTCTTATCTGTATACCGTGCGGGACACGGCGGGCCGGAGCGTGTTGTTATCTACGAGCACAGCTGTAGCCGCGACACAGCTGTTCCGGCGCACGGCGGGCGGGGTACTGTAGCACGGTCCGACGGTTCCGATACATTGATAACGTCGGGTACCGCGCAGCGAACGATAGGAAAAGGTAAAATACCAGCGACGGTCGCGGTCCGCGGAGATTCTATCCCCGACGTGACGACGATGTCGTGCAGCAGCAGCAGCTCGATTGTGCCGTTATGAGTGACGGTTACAGTCGCCGGTCGATCAGTGTCCGTGTGTAGGGCCGACCAACAAGTCGCTACGGTGCGGGTCGCCGATGTTGTTGCACACGTCCAGTCCAGTGCTATGGCTTCGCGTATAACGTCCGGTGCCCGGTTGTGCGTTCGCGCCAGTATCGATAAACTCGTGTGCAATTTGGCCAGGAGCCGTCACCACAGTGCGGTGTCCAACAACGAGACGGTTGTCGGGCCCAGGGTGGACAGGATCGTACTAAGTTACCAGGTGAGTCGGTCTGAAAAAAACTTTTCGCGCGCGGGGTTGGTTTTTTTTTTTGGGGTCCTTTCAAGGTCCTTTCAATGACACTTTTCGCGAGAAAAAATGTACGCGCACCAGGGACCCGACGTATTTATCTATATATATATATATATATTTTTTTTTTCATACTTGGCTACGTTCCCATCGTGTGGGGAGGTCTTGACCGCTTGTGGGTACTTGCACTGTATATTTTACAAGCTGATACGCCTGTCTCGCGAGATCCGACAGTTACTTGAACTATTTTAACGGTATACTTACCTGTGTAAATGCTCTTGACTCGTTTAAATCGTTTTTTTTTTTAGAATTTAAATGTATTAAAAGCGTTGTTTTGAAAAAAAAATTATTCATTATACACTAATTAACTGTGAAATCAGTTTCAGTAGTTATTTTAAGTCTTTAATTTATCTTTCACGTGTCACGCGAGAAGTATTTGGTTTCAGTTCGATATCATCAAAATTTTAACAATACAGAGTGTATATTATACGTTCTAAATGAGATTGCCCTGAATTCAAAATTTTCAATGTTTGTGAACATATTAATATATTTTTAAATTATTTAGTTTTTATTCGAAAACATGTAGTGTAGCGGAAAAACGGATTTCAACTATGAATTTACATTGTTAAAATTGCCGTATTAAAACTTTATGTTGCAGCGCGTAGATTTGTTACGTTAAACGCTATTTATTTTATATTGTGTACGATAAACGTATTTCAGGTTATTCGATTACCTGTGATTTATATAAATGATTTCAATACTTTTGTGAAATTGTATATTATAAAAGACTGCATGTATGTTTTAATATATAAAACGTATTAGGGGTATTTATTGCTTTTATATTATAGTGGGTCGAGAAATATTTAAATAGAATATTATAATAATATGTATATTAGCGACTGTTTTACTTACCTAAATAATTACATTTTTAAAATAGAAATTGACAGGAAAAAATTATGGCACATTATAATAATATACCTACTGTGGAGTGTGTGTTGAATTCTTCGTAGACTAGTTTGCAATATTTTATAATTTTTTTTTTCCGTGCGTGCTCATAAATATTATAGTTACACGAACCATTTAAACGTTTTCAATATTGAATTTTGCGTTATTTTTATTGGTATTGAACGTTTATAAACGCGAGTTTCATTTGTTAATAAAGTCTACATCATATGAATTTTGTACTGCAGAGTTTTTCTTTTAGAATTTTTTTGTTCACCTATAATGTTTACAGATGCGTTTGTGATATTTAATCGTGTACGTCGCGTCACGTCTTCGGTTTAATTCGTGTATACCTACTACGTATATGTACGTATTGGCAGTGAAAGAGCGTATTAATATAATCGCACGCAGAAACGACCTCATTTTCCTTGGCGTGTAGAAAAAAGAGAGGAAAAAAAAAAAATTCAATAACCGTTCTAACGTAGTTAAATTTTTTTGCCAATTTGTTTACTATATCAAATAGAATATACCCGATACACGTTAATATTACTTATAAAATATACGAATGAAATGACATTGAATTTTTTTCGTCTGCCAGAGCGCTCTCTCTCTCTTTCTTCTCGCGGTATCGTATTAATAAATAATTCGCGCCGAATCGAATTTTTTTTTTTTTTTTTAATATTCGAAATCGTTTTTATAGCGATCGACGGTGTTACGACTTACTTCGTTATTCCTCCGTAATAAAGAGCAATAATATAATGAATATTTATAATATTAAAAAGTATCTTTTACCGTGTGTGTGTGTGTGTAAATCCGTTTTACCTAAATAATTGTTATTTTTTTCGGCCAATTTAAACGCGTTTTGTAAATAATATATACGATTATTGTTGGTTATTGGCGTGAAAAATTAGACAGTTTATTTTACAACGAACGTTTTTATTGTCGTCGTGTTTAAAATTTGTCGTTTTCTCCACGCTTTTCTCTTTCCTCGCGCGTACCAATATAATATAATAAAATAATCGTTTAATTAATTTTTATTATAATTCGCGCGGACGAGTCAGAAGTAATTTTTTTTTTTTTTAACCGCTTGTAATTATTATTATTGCGTGATTAAATCGTTTTGATTCGCGGCGATGATTTACCGAAAAACATTATAATTAAAACGAATACGTTATTGCGAAAACCCGACCGTTTGTACTATACACTTATTATATAAGAAGAATGGCAAAGCGTTTCTCAAAAACTTTGAATCCCGTTCGATTACAAAAATGTAATAGTATTAAATCGATAAACGGTCATCAGTATCAATGCGATATTCTGGACAATAAATGTCGCGATATACGAAATTTCGATTTATTTACAATATACTCCAATAGTGTCGAAACGTTTTAGCGTATCACGTGTAGTACGCGAATTTGTCGAATAATAATTTTAAACTATTATCGTTTCTGGTCCTCGTCGCTGGTGTTTCCGCGTAGATTTTTCGATTCCGCGAGCGAAATGAGATTGGTTTTTACGGTAGAAGCTTATTTTTTAATTTTTTTTCTGTTTAAAAATGTTGAAATACAAAGATTATGCTCGGATTATTATTGCGTTTCGGTATAGCAAATTCTGTCCAGTATAGTCCGATACACTCGCTTTATTATCGAAACGTTTTTCCATTTTCTTTCAGTGGTTTCTCCTGACGCGCGATCAAAAAAAAACCCCCCTCCCTTCAAAAATCGGAAGAAAAGCTATGTTTTCTCCAAAAATAACGGTCTTGCAGTGTATAGTCTTGAAATGTACACGGAATATGTATATATATATTGTAACTTTGCACCGTGAAAAAACAAATCTTACGCTGTTTATAGCAATATCGTATATAGATGTCGAGCTAGTAAAAAAAAAAAAAGAATAATTTTTAAAGGACATTCTTTTTAACAATCGTATAGGACGTACGCGCGCTTCACTTAAAACCGTTCAGAGTAAAACTCGACAATCCTAAGTCAGAATTTTTTATTTTTGATTTTTACCACTTAACAATTTTCCGACAAATTCACTACACCGAAGCTCCAGCTGCTCAGTATCGTTTTATTGAATATTCCAACGGTTTATCTCTGTAAAGTCTTTGTAATTAATTCACTCGAGCGACCGTCTTGCATACGCGCAACACCCGCGTTACCTACCCGCTTTTTTTTTTGTACCATCATCCAAAGGGCACCGATAAACCTCTACATATTATATAAAGGGACATTTGAACTTGAAAACCGATAATTCCCTTTCTCCGCACTGATCCGTTGGTCTTGTCACTGCACGACCCCCGTTGCGCGTGCAGTGCAGTGGTGTTTTGTACGCCGCGCGAGCGCGAGTATTGTGTGTAATTGGCGATTCTACCGATAGGGAAATCGCCATAATATTGACGCGAACCAGTTGTGCGCGACGCGTTATTATTGGCCTACTAAAGGAAGAAGAAAAAAAAATGTATTTTTTCGAAAAAAAAAAAGTATCAAATAGATGATAAATAGGGAATAAGAAGAGAGTATGAGAGAAAAAAAAAAGAAACACATATACGGCCGCCGAGACCGTTAATCAAGGTCGACAACCTGATAGTCCGTATTCGTTTTATACATACGTATATATATAGTAAAAATAGTGTTGTTCTCTCTCGAGCGAGCGAGCGCGCGCGCGCCGCCGCCGCCGCCGCCGCGTCGAATCCGGACCGGACGATTTTTAACCGCGCGCGCTGCACTTTGACGGGATTCGGCGTGTTACTCGCGTCCTGTAAATAAAAGTGCCGTACCTACCGCGCCGCTACTGTACAGAGATTTTTTTTGGATCTATAGGGCGAATTGAGGGAGCCCCTTAATCCAACCATTTGACTATATTATAATATTTCAGTACATTATAATCTATCTGTTAGCGATTTCTTTTTTACTACACAAATGTAATGTAGACACATTTTTTTTTTTACAACGTCTTGTATACGTATACATTTTTTAGAGTTTGTGCGCGGCAAAACTGACAGTATATAAATTTCCTATATAGTGTACGATAAAAAAAAACAAAATCCTTAACTCTTGTCACGAATTAAAACCTTTATACTGACTATACACTTTACAATCCTTATATATATATATATATATATATTATAATCTGATCAGTCTGTTTTAATAAATAACGATGTGTACATATATATCGACTTAAAAACAGTTATTTTTGGCGGGTGCGATACGTGTTGTTTTTTTTTTTATTTTATCGAATATTTTTTCTTTTTTCGTATTAGCATACAAACGTACTCGGTGTATTGAGGAATACGACGGTATCCCAAAACATAATTCCGAGGCCCTTCTCCCGGGGCGCATTGGCTTGGCTGCCCGGGTGGTGGGAGTCAATAAAGCACTGGTGTAGCAAAAATGTAGTGAACAGTTTTTTTTTCGCCGCGAGAAACCGTCTGCAGAGACTCGGTGTACGCGGATTCTGCAAACGCGCTGCTATATGAAATAGCGCGCACAACATGATGATTTACGTTTATTCGATCGCGATCGACATTTATATTAAAACGTGAACGGTTTTACAAGCACGGATAACATAAGCGCGTCGTTTGTAGTGCGTATTATTCCGAAATTCAACGAATATAGTTATGCGTATATATATATATAGACATGGATTTTGTAACGAGTCAATAATATATGATGATGACGATAATTGGTGTTTAAACCTGATCACGTATATATATATATATATATGTGTGTGTGTGTGTGTGTGTATAGTTTATGTGAAAATCGCACTTGGTATTCATCGACATTCCGCGACATCGTTTTATTACACTGTTCGACCTTTTTCCATAAGCTTATATTTATTATATACGATATTAGTATATAATAATATATAGGCAATTACTTTTTTTCTTTTTTACCCAACTTCTAAATGGGTTAAGTAATTATTTTTACTCGTTTCGGGCGCACGTCAATTTTACCAACTCTGAATTCGTATATATTTCGTCTTATGTCTTTCGTTGTATTTGATTTTTTTTTTTTTTTGAATCGCGTTTCCGTCGTATACAATAACTACATAATATAACACACGACTGTGATCTCATTTAATCCCCCGTTAAAACCACTGTCTACAGTGATGAAGTAATATTTTATGTTTATCTATTTCAATTATAGACCAAGTTTATTTCAATTGTACGTACCTACCTACGTATCATTTGTGTCGTAATTTTTTTTTTTTTTAAGCCTAACGGTTGGTTAGATTCGATAATAATTTTTAATTTAAATAATGTTTTTAGATAGCGATGTGTACGTTAATATTTTTTTTTTTTTTATAATTATACAGATTTTTAACCGTCGTATCATTAATTTGTACTGTTTTTGGGTATAATAATGCGTTCGGAGTAATCATCATATTGTGTATGTGTGTATTAAGTAACCGATTTCACAATTGGCAATTAAACCGTGAAAAGTTAGGTCGTAGTTCGGTGTAGAGAAACACTTGGAATCGAATTAATTATTGTTTATTACATATGAAATACGATATTGATAGAGAATTATGTAACGTATCGATCGGTTATTTTTAGGATTATATTTTTCTTCGTATAATATGTTAAAAAAACACATGTATCTACACCCGTTGAAGTACTTTTCCTAGAGTGTGATGGCCCCTCGAACGTCCAACATATTGACCTTGTGACTTTACCTACGCAAGAATATATTATAATATAGCTGCGGTGTTTCCTTTTAACCGCCGCGCAGTTTGAGTGAAAGTGCGAGTGAAACACTCGATAACCGGTCCAGGATGTCTGCTATCGTGGTATTCAGCACGTATCCTGTGTGTGTGTGTAATATTATATACATATGTAATACTTGTAGACAAATTATTTTGTTTTCCTTTCGTGTCCTTTCCGTTCAGGACCGACGTATTACGACGGCGAAATGGAACTCTCTACACTGTAATATATAGTACCCGGGCAATGCGTATTTTTATGTATATTATAGTTCATTTCCTAATATAAATTACTAATTAAAAGTGAAAAAACAACGATAGTTTTCTCAAAGAGATACACATCTAGGAATGTAAGCTCAAGTGCTCAGTTAGGTTAATTCCGTTTCCAAACCAAGTAATCGCTTAATTGTTCTTATACGTATTTTATATGTACGCGTGTAGTGAAAGCCGCGCGTGGCTCTCTTTTGCTCGGCATCTTCATGGGTGGTTTGCTTTTCAAATTTTATTTTATCCGTTCTAGATAACACTGCACCGAATTAAATACCTAATGTATAACAGCTCGAGTCTTTTAATATCTAACATATTATGCTCGTATTGCTTACTCTTTATTTCGAATCACTGGCCGTATAGTTTCAGACGATGATTGCCAGAGTAAATTATAGTATATCTGTACAATGTATCTATACACGTATAGTTTTAATTTCACAAAACATTATTATTTTTTAATTTTTTAGACTGTGTAGAGAACGTCTTGCAATTTTTTGTGATGGGATTATGTATTTTTTTTTACGATTTTATTATACGTAGCTAAAAAAAAAAATATATAAATTAATCACAAAAATAGTAACGTAAATTATATGCATATAAATAAATGTACACTTAATCATTTAGCTACGGTTATGAAATATTGATAATAATCCGCGGTTTTACTTTCTCAGCGTGATAAGCATTTTAAGGGTACGTACGTCGCGGTTATTATAATTAATAATTATTAATTTTTTAGTTACAAATACCGTAATGAATTTAGTTCTGCCGTAGCGTATTATTAAAAGTTTTCGTTTTTAACAATATTAATGTGACACTTTCGAATTTTAAACCGAAAACTTTCACATTAGGGTGCTTTTAGAAAGTATCGAAATCGATTTCGTCACATACATGTATTTATTGAATATAGATTTTGCTGCTACTGCAGGATATCAATAAAACATTAGAGTTGAAAATCGAAATAAGTTTTTTTTTTTTTAATCTGCATACTCATTTATCCTTTGGTATCTGTATATAAATGGTAAAATATATTTGGTGGAAATGTATGGAGTTTCAAAAGTGTATATACGAGCTAATATAATAATCAGTGCTTGAAAGTAATATTTGTGTAAAAAAAAAAAAAAATCACTAGTTCATAATACATATATATATACAACCTGTTCATATAAACTCGTAAGAAGTATTTAAAAAGAATTTTATACTCTTCAAAAAAAAAAAAATTCTTTATACCGTTCACGTATACATACAAGTAACGTTAGTTTCACGTGTATCGTCGTCACTTATCGAGTGATATACGCAACGCTTTTTAATATTTAAAAATTAAATTCCAATACTATTGGACGATTACCAATGAATAGTAGGTTATATGTGCAGTAGTAGTATCGTTACGTAAACATTTCAACGGAATATTGTTATACCGGGTGCGTGTCCTGTTATAGCGAGAAATTAGAATATGTGTCTGTAGTATAATTCCGCGGGGAGAGTATTGGAATTCGAAAAAAAAAAAATCATGTTTCGAATAATATTATTACACTTTGTGTATTTGGTGTAAATTCAAAAGTATTTTTTTTTTCGAATTAACATTCCAAATACACGTACAAATATAACGCGCACGTATAAATTGTTATAGTACAGTGTTCTGTTGAAATACACCGCGCGGTAGCGAAATATAAATTTTTTTCTTTTTCATATATACGTTTTGAATTATTCATCGCGATTATTATAGCTGCTGGGTACCTATATCGAATCGAATACATACTGGGTACGTATCGCGCGAAAGATTTTCTTCTTTCATCGGGCTTGTGTCGTTATTATTTAAACGGAGCGTTATTTTTTTTTAAACGTATATTTTTTCATCGTTACAATATTATTCTCCGTAATATTTCGATAGTTTTATTTTCTACGATAAACTGTATAATAAAATCTATACGCAAACGACGACGGATCAGTTACGGAATCAGTTACCTGTATATACATATTGTATATATATATATTGACCGTATCTGCGTGTAATATTTTTAAACATAATATTATATTAGTTCAAAGTGAAAACGATGACGTTTCGTTTCCTCCTATAAGTTATTTTAATTTTTATCCAATATTCTACGATCATGGTATTTTTATCGATTATCGTATACTGCGGAGTACGTGTCGATATCGGAGAGAGAAAAAAAACTCCAGATTTAACTTTTGATCAATTACAGATCTTTCTTCGCGTACAATACAATCGTATAAAGTATATACGTGTTTAAAATAACGCGCGAGTTTTTATAATTATTCATTAAACGCGTAACTCTCTCGACTCTTCGTTATATATTTACCATTCTTCGTTCAGCGCTTACATTTACATTAATTCATATAATTTATAACGGAGATATAACTAATTTTTTTTTTTTTTATGAAATTCGTACTGCCTCGTTGTCCAGAATAGTAACCAATCGTGTAAACTATTTGCAATAATATGCGCGCGCGCGCGCGCGAATATTCAATGTATTATGTAGCACGTGTGTTCTGCGTTTTCTATCGCTTCAAATAGGGTTAAGGCGTCTAGCACACATTTGCAGTTAGCGGGGCATATCCTTTTTTTTTTTTGTGTGTTCACTTCCTTCCCTCGACTTCACACGACACACGTATTCTCGATAAGTAAGCGCACGCTCGCGGACACCAGTGAGGAGAACGCTCAGGAATGTGTCGTCGTCGTCGTCGTCGTCCGGTACGATCACCGCGCGCTGCAGTGTCCGAATTGAGGCCAATCGAAAATAATAATATACGAACCGCGTTTCTTCGGTGTTATTATTATTATTATTATTTTTTTTGCCGTTACACGTTATGACGTGTTTCGGCCAGCGTACGCCTGCAGCTCCCCATTAAACGACGAAATCTGAAGCGCATAACGCGCGCGCGCGTATTGTGAAAAAAAAAATTTTTTTTTAATAATACGGCACCTTATATATATATATAATATTTTCTCCCCGTCAAGTTAATACAATTAATATTTTTAATATTAAAAAATTAATAATATATTAGTTCCACTGTCGTTACAAAATAAGTACGTTTTTTTTTTTTTTAAGTGGATTTATACACGTTAAAATGTACTCGTATTTATAACCGCGTATGTTTTGCAGTGTTTTCTCAATTTAAATCAAAAGTCTCGTCGGTTTTTTTTTTTGGGGGTCTAACGATAAATTTTAGATTCGTTTAGTATGAAATACGCGCTAGCGGAAGTGTTTTTTGCGAATTGCAGTGTCACACGTTATATACGTAATAATCGACGAATAGATACGATAACTAGTAAAATTATATTGACAATAATAATAGTCATTATACTTTATATACACTTAGTTGACCTCATAGCCATATTTCGAAAAACAAAGGATTTTTTCTAAACAAACATTATAATATATATATTATATAGCGTTAATCAATAATTGCAGGCTTCTATAATATTATATCGATTGTCGGTGGGGTTACATTGAAATTCCGTCGTGAGTTCATTCCAATTATTACGATCCGCGACGTCATATATCAGCTTTCACATCGGAATATTATGACTGATATTATACGTATTATATGATTATTGACTTATCTATTTCAGAAACAAATTGTGACAAAAAAAAAACTTCCGGTTCACGTTCTAAAAAATTTAATAATAATTTGTGTGTAAATATTGTACAAAATGTATATCTTCTTCTTCTTCCTCGCCTCTGTCCCGTAGATATTTGAGGTCGGCCATCTTACAAAAGTGTATATATTTAAAAAAATAATAAACTTTATCTTAAATTTGTATTAATTTATACTGCTACCGGGGTTTCGGCTATAAAATCGACTTTTTTTTTTTTGTTTTTACTAATTTATTGTTATTTAATTTCGAAACCGTTACAAATTTTTGCAATTCTCGCAGTCAGTTATTATACACACACACACACACATATATAGTAGGTACTTTTTATAAACGTCAAGTTTCAATTTCATAATTAAGTGAACCGTTTTCGGTGTTTTTCTCTGCTCATTATAGTGTATACACCGCGGATTCATTGACCTTAACGACTATTTATTATTCTTCGATTGTTTTCAACAATTACTATTGAATGAGTGTATATAATAGCGTTCGCGTTCGACACATATTTTAATTTCAAATTTTGTCGTTTACGCGCACTCGTATACACGGTTTTGTGCTCGGTCGTCGTATTTGAATCGTATGTGTCGTTCGCATAGGATAATATAAAGAAAAATAATAATTAAATAACGCGTGTCTCGGTAAAACGCGAATTTTTATTCAAAATAAATACCGGAACCGTTAGTTTTTTAAAAAAAAATACGCCTTTTTACCATCCATTCGCTTTTATTTTTACGCGCACTACGTATGCACGTATGAACGTGTATTTACAACGATTGTATTTCACGTTAACAATTTGTACAGTAAAAATGTAACGAAAAAGAGTGAAATAATATTATAGTTATAGCTGACGAACGGAGAAGACGATTGTTGCGACGGTAAAATGAGAACAATTCTGTCTTGGAAGTAACACGAGCGCGCAGTCGGGACTATTTTATTTCTGGTGGTGGTCGCAACAACAACAACAACAACAACAACGTGTGTACGATGCGCATTAGTTCTGACGGGAAATTCGCGAAAAGTCCGTCGTCGACCAGGCGGTTTGAACTTCGGTTTGTGTGCAGGTGGCCTTGCGGTTCTAGTGCGTGCAGTCGATTATTTCGAGCGGTCGCTTGTGTGTACATGTGGACATGCACCGATTATTATCTGATTTAGCGTTAGAAAGCGCGAAAAACGCGTTTTTTAAAAAAAATAAAATAATAATAAGCGATAGTAGTCAACTTTAATAATAAACGAAAAATTCTTTAACGGCGTTACGATTTCCATTTGTTTCCATTCGTATACGTTTGAAAATTTGAAACGGTGCGTATACGTATATTGAAAGGTCAAACGGGGTCAGTTTCGATGGCACCTTATAATTATTTAAAATAAATAAACCGAAGAGCTATTCCGCTTTTGGCCGTGTCCAAGTAATTGTTATTTAGGAGTTTAAATTTCGGTATTATAAACGGTGTAATACTATATATATATATATACATACATTAAATCGATTTAAAATTATTTACTATCGATAAGTATTATATATATATATATAATTAGTAGTTACCTATAAAGCAAACGATATCACGACAGATAATTTTTGGGTAATTAACAAAGAAAACATTTATATAATTTATTCAAATACGATCGTGTTTGACGTATATAAAGCTTATATTTTATTGGCTGTGTCAGAAGTACTATAATGCGCCTTTATGCCGGCAAAAGAAACAACAACGCAGTAAAAATTGTCGGAAAAGAAAGCCGACGAATACGAAAAGCAAACGCATACGGCATACCTAACTGCTGCTGCTGCTGCTGGATGTCCTGTATAGACTCGTAATCGCACAGTGGTCACCGATCGGAATAACAAAATAATAACGAATTATTTTAACCGATATATCAATGCAATATTACGACAGATATAAAATATACCTATACCGCGGCTTATTATTGAGATTTTTAATAATAATAATAATAATAATAAAAAAAATATATATAATAAAGTATATTTGTGTTTATATGTTGAAATTTGAATGGTATTATACTATTTTTAAACGTTTAAACGTGTTCTTAATTTCGATTACACCCGATTACTATGTGTACAAGTCGAAATGCAGAAGAACTCGCTTTCTTATTTCAATGTGTGTGTGTGTGTGTGTGTGTGTGTGTGTGTGTGTGTGACTACACCTGCACCGACTACACCTAATAGGAACAGGAAAGTGGTAAAGACCGGTAACCGGTCTCTTCGTTCTGCTGCGCGCGGTATACGCGTTTCGTATTCGATATATCAACAAATGTGACGATGTTATAAAAAACGGCACACTGGGCTGCTGTGCGAGTCTGTGATATTATATTCTCTCAAATTTCCATCCAGACGAATATATCCGAGAAACGAACGGTTTAAAATCTGGTGTTTTTTAACAATATATTTGTATATTATCGTGCAAGGCCGTAACCAGGGGGAGGGGTTTAGGGTTCAGATATCCCCCGAAATTTTTTCTTAAAATAAAATTTAATGATTTATATTCTGTTATTAGTTTATTATTTTTATTTCATATTTATGTTCTCAGCCTCCTCCCCCCCCAAAAAAAAATGTTTGCTGGCTCCGGTCTTGTTATCGTACATGGACGGATATAATATTATATTAGTATTTCATAACTGGATTTCGGAGCGCTAAGAAATTATCGAAACGCAAAACCGCTGGCCATTGTAGTCGATACGTTAACCATCGCCTCGTCGCGGAATCTCAAATTCGTTTACGATAAACGTTTACATAATATTATGTACCTACGCGGCGTATAAAATATTATTAAAGGCGAACGATTTCTTTAAATTAAATTTTTCAAAACTATTCCCGACGGCCTTCGATGGGAAATAATTTAAATATATATATATATATATATGTAAGGTCAAATACGATTTAAAAGAATACTGTACGGTGTAATCTCCGAATCGATACACTACGATTTCCAGCGGTTTTTTTTTGAAAATGTTGTTTTTAACCGCGTTTAACACTCGTATTATAATATATAAAAGTAATATTCGCAATATAAATAAAATAACGAATTTCGGTCGGACTAACACGAGTATAATATATTCGAGCGATAACTATATATATTATAATTGTACACAGCGTGTCGTTTGTTTTTTTTTCTATTCGCGCGTTAATCAGTTTTAAATATATTTTGTATTAGTATTACGTGTAACGCGTGTTTTTACAATTCAAAATACAAAAAATAAAAACGTTTTAACGAATATTTAATAATAATAATAATAATAATAATAATAATAATAATAATAATAATAATAATATAATCCCAGACACAAGAAAATAATTTTACGTGAGCCCTTGACTCCCTCGGGGGACGAAATTTTGATGCGATTAATTATATGTATCTCGGTCATGTCCCACATACCACCTAGGTCGGTGCAGATGAGGGGGCCAAATGCCTGCAGGATGGAAAGTATATAATATACGCGTGTGTACGTTATAGAAAACCGGTCGTATGACCATAAAAAAAAAAAAATTTATATTCGCATTTGAATACATCTCTTCGAATATATATATATATATATATTATTGGGCGTGACGAATATTATTAACGTTTTTTCGGAAACGCGAAAACAATTAAAATTAATCGGGAAAAAAAATGATTTTCTATTATTTTAGAAACAGTTGAATCGAATACGATCAGACCACCAGAGGAATCACTGTCGGCGTTTTACCACACTACAAGACACGGATACAGATTCACTTTCTTCTATCGACCCATACAGACTGCTAGATGACGACCTCAGAGATGTATACACAGACATCAGACAGGTTTGTAATGATTCGCTATATACGTTTGAAATCGATTTGAACCGGATTGCAGAGTAATTTTGATTGTCCGTTTGAAAAATGTATATATTTGCGCGATTCCCAAAAATAGTCGTATAATATACGATTCTAATAACAAATAATCAATGAAATGAGGTTCCAAAAAAAAAAAAAAAAAACACAAAAATAATTTATCGAAACTCTGAAAATATATGAATAAAAACCTATTGGTAAAAAAAAAACAAGAAATTTATGTAGGTTACTATTTAAGACACGGATGAAAAAAACACAAATATAGCATGTATATAGATAAATTTACTTTTTATAGCAATTAAAATACGTATATATTTATATCTTTTTTCATAGAGTAATTTTGTGAAAAAAAAAATTTTATTTAAATTGAAGAAAAATCTAATTCAACCGTTTCATTAAATTCGTGATGTATATTCAAACATTTCTCGTTTATGTTATTAATTTTTTTCCTAACAATAAGTTGTTTATTACCCGATATACAATCGAGGGTAAAGATTTCTGTGTTTTTTCGTATAATATATAAATATTTCGAGTTGTTGCCGAATTCAGATATATACTTGAAAACGTCCGCGAAATTCTATTACCAATATTACGTATCATTTGTTTAGTTTCGGACGTGTTATTATTGAAATATTTAAATGCTAAAATTCGATAAACGTTTTAAAGGTTGGGCATCTCATTATATATATATATATATATATAATTGGATGTACTCCGTAAACTTTCACTGTAAATTATCTTGTATATTATTATAGTCTGTGCAGTTTAAATCATTAATAATTTATCACATTCCTTATTCAATTGATTTTCTAGAATAATTAGTCTATTGTTTCTATAGTGTTCCGCTGATTGTTATCATTACACCACCCACGCTGTATGGGTTTTAATGTGTATTTTATATACGTCATAATAGTCATCAATGAATAGTAATAATAATAATTAATAATATTAGCGAATTTATTTAAATTTAGTGAAAATAACTTTGTTAAATCTGGGTACACTTAATGGAATCGGCGAGAAAAATAACGTATAGACGATATACTTGTATAATTGCAGCAAATGTTTTCTATATAATTATTATCATGCAATATCTATACAGGAACTCGAACTGAACACTAATCAAGATGAGCTACGGACGATAGCTACGTATTATTTTGATGGGCAAGGAAAAGCCCTAAGGCCCATGGTGGCCATCCTGATGGCTCACGCCATAAATTACCACATGAATAATAAGTAAGTGTATAATTTTTTCCTCTCGTTTACCGTATTATTTCGATGAAAACCGCGTATTTCCTGAATTTTAGAAAACCCAAACGTTTAAACGTATTACCTATAGCACATTTGTTTTTGTTATTAACTGTACAAAAATGTAACCCCGAATTCTCGTTCACCGTGATAGTGAAATGTGTTCGATAATAAGTAGATCAAATAGTATATCCATACGGATAGAAAACAAGAACTGGTTGATATGTCCCTACGCAGGATGACATCAAGGATAAAATAACTGGTTATAAGTACTGCACACAGTTCATGTAACCTAGATGCCTTACTCACATTTAGGTCTAGGATTTACGTACGCGTACATTTAGATAATAAAATTGTAATGTCGAGTTATACAAGAAATTGAGATAAATAAGGTAAGTTAATTGTTCTTAACACGGGCGCGTACGTGTAGGATTGAGCATACATTTTCCGTATACACTTGTTGTTTAAAATTCAATTTACTGGAAAATACAAATCCGTTTATTACTACGCAATTAAAAATGCAATGTAAGCTGAAAAGTTTTTAATTATTAAAAAAATTAATTAAATAACTATTATTCATCTAATTCAAACGGTTTATGTCGAATGTGTTTTTTTCATAACTGTAAACATTTCTGGTTTTCTCGTGTTCAGTTTATGCATAGAAAGTTTAGTTAAAATATTTTCCTGTAATTAGACGACTGTATAATATTAAGAGTGATCGTAATATGGTTATAGTGGTTTGGACAAGAAACAAAGAGAAGTAGCTATGATTGCGGAAATGATTCATTCCGCATCCCTAATTCACGACGATGTCATTGATCAATCCGACTTTCGACGAGGAAAACCTAGTGTAAATGCACTCTGGAGCCACAAAAAAGTACGTAATATGATTCAGTGTATTCGAATATCTAATTATTTATACTTACTCAAGATTATTGACGTATATAATCGTCAAATAGGATTTGTAAATACCAGTGTAGGAAGATAATGTCGAAAGATTTAAAAAAAAAAAATTATTATGTAGGTATAGTGTATAACGACGAGACGACTAATATTACTGTGACTCATACACGTTACATTATTTTAAAACGCAGGAACCTTTCTAGTCCAATAAAAATCGATAGACTCGAGTTGCCGGTATCGCCTTAAGGCAATAATTACTCATGACTGGGTATAATCACTATTAATTGGACAAATGAAATACTTTTTCGTTTTGCTCGGAATGATAGGTCGGCATCGTTTCTCTTACGTAGTACCTGTTGTACGTAATAGAACCTTTTTAGAATTTGTATTCAATTCTATACTGTTATTCAGTTTTAGTTTTGTATCGTGTATATATAATATATAAAATATCGTAAATGATAAAACCGACCTTGACCCTGCTGTACGAGTACTCGTTATATTTTTACCGCAAAATAATAATAATAAAAAAAATTATGCGTTATAGAGTAGAACGTTTTGGTACGCTTTTGAACTACAATTACCAACTATACTGTCACCTACATTTTCTAATTCATTGATTGTTGAGAAGAGGTCATAATATTAACATACTATTACGCCTTAAAAAAATATATATATTCCGTGGCATATACTAATGCGCGTAATGACTAAGAATTCGTTAATTTTAGTGAACTCATGTTTGAAATTCACGAAAGATATTCAATTCAAATACCCCCTAACATAAAGTTAGAATCAAAGCAGTACAATCGAATTGAATTCAATGAGGAATTCTTGCAATTCGATCATACACATGCAGACAATTTAGTTTCAAGTACAAAGCTATTATACATATGTATGTGTAAAATTAACGTTAAATATATTGGAACGTATTTTCTATTCACAGTTTCCCTATATCAGTTCAACCAAATGTGTCGAGTACCTTAATACAAAAAAAAAAAAACAAAGTTTAGGTGTAAAAAAAATATGTGTACTTGTGAATATACAATCAAGCCAAAGCGTATTATAAAAAATAAAGAAGTGTATCTATATATATGTAGGAGTTTTTGTATTAAATTTGTTTATTTATTAGCGGTTTCGACAAAAAGTCATCATCGGGTATTAAACGAAAAAGAAAAATACTACGACATAAAAAAAAAAAAATTTTAATGAACAAAATTACAGAGACGAAATCACGAATATTACAATAAAAAGACGTCGAGTTTTAAAAAAGAAAAAGAAATCGTGTACATATTATAGTGAATTACATTTATTTTTAAACAAATACATATATTATATGGCGTGTTATTATTATTTAATATGTTTAATATTATATGTAATTATTTTTAAAACTGAATTTATATAAATATTACGTTGTGTAATTTAAAAATTCTAAATCATCTATATATCGAAAGTAATATAAGTATGTGATTAAAAAATGTCTCGCAAATATGTTGAATTCGAATTAGCTTTTTAAAATTTTTATTTCATTAATGTGTTGTGTTATAGAATTCCTGTTCGTTTTACCAATACGAAATATTTATTACAACACTGCGTATTTTTAGTTCGTAAATTCCAGAACAATTATAGTGTTCAAATTATTATTCAGTATTTGACAATTTATTCGTTCGGTTAAATTATTCGTAGTTATTTTAATATTTTCGCGGATTTTTCCCGTTAATATACGCGAAATAAAGTAGAAGAACAAAAAAACAAAAAACGTTTAAAAACGTAATTTAATTAATGTAATGTAATTTTAACGCGGTTGTGTGTTACGCGCATACAGAGCTGTGGTGCTATACAGTGTAGTACGTGTGAAACTGTCTGTAGCGAACACAGAAATTCTTATTATTACGTATAACGGTCCCGAAAATTCGTCTGCCCCGAAATTGAATTTTGCGTGACAATAATAAGTACGGTGTCTGGCCTGTGATTGGGAGCCCCGGGTAAAAATTTTCGATGGAGAGAAGGGCATCGTTCTCACTTCACGCGCAGTGTAATATTGTTAAAGAAACAATTTTTTTAGACCGGTTGCTGCACCGCTGGGGAGTTGGTGTGCATAATTTTTTAAAATATGTAACTATTTTTTTTTTTTTTGTAAATTGTTTACGGGCATATAAGATTAAAAAGAGAGAAAAAAACCACTTGACACGTTTAGATGATTTATTTATCGAAACTTTAAAGAATTCGAATAACATTTAAAAAAAAAAAACAACTTTTTTTTTAAAATTCGTGTAAGTATACACATATTTAATAAAACTGGTAATATACTCGTAAAAAAATTGTTAGAATGTATATTTTTATATCAAAACGCATTTATTGTTTTTTAATTCTCGATTCGAAGACCCTCGCACTCGTCAGTTATTTATAACCTTTGTTAATTAACCGAATTAATTTGTCTCTCTCGCACGCATATTATATTGCAGACAAGACGTGTTCGATTAAAGCTGAAGTGCCACGTAAATTTGGTTTTTTTTAAAGTCTTCAGCCTAGAAAATACACAATTCCGCGTGAAACTCGTGCGCAAGGAAGTATTAAACCGTATTCCATTGCTATGCTTAAAATGAATTTAAAAATAAGCCAGGTTTTGAAGTCACAATACAAGAAGTACTTCGGGTAAACAATCGTGACAATTTTTTTTTTTTTTAATATCGAGTTCGTCTTTTTGTGTCGTTCCGTCGCGTCTTAAAACGAGATTGTGCTCCGGTTGTTTTTCTTGTAAAAATATATTTATTTGATCCGTAAATCGCCGGGGCAATCACCTGGCGAGCCAGACCGACACAGAGTACGAATACGGCTGGACAAAAAAAAAAAAAAACAACGGACAATTTTATTCCGGCCGCGGTGTAGTGGTGGTTGCAGAGCCGCGACACGGCGGTGACCAAGTGCAGCAGCAGCAGCAGGCGGGGACCCGGCGCGAGAAGACCGACGACCGACTACTTGGTCGTTGGGCGATGAATGAGGAAGGTTTGGCACCGTGGGTTTACTACTTTCACTGCAGTGTGTGTGTGTACGGACGGTGAGCCGGAGACCCACTTATTACGCGCGCGCGCGCGCGCTCGTCGCCGGGCTGGCCGGGGCCGGCCGCGCTAATATACGAGACGGAGATGGCTATTATATACACACTAGTATGGTCGTCGCATACCTCCGCGGTGCGGTGTGGTATCGATCAATTTCACTCCGCGAACCTAACCGAACACAGTTCTCGAAAGCGGTCTTTTATAAGAAAGTTGTATGGCCGTGTGTGTGTGTGTGTGCGTATAGGATTTTTGTCGTCGTCGTTGTTGTTGGTTTTCTCTCTCTCTCTCTCTCTCTCTCTCTGTCTAGTATTATTCATCTCGTATAACGAGCGCGTTAAACTCGTCGTATATATATATATTTTCTTTTTTATAATCCCGATCCCTATGGTAAAATGATATCGAATAATAATTAAAAAATAAAAGGAACCATAACCGAAAATGTCAACCGGTCGAGTTTTAAAAAAAACTCGTGTTGCCTGCCACCACGGTGGCGCGGCGACGTCTTCCACGCGATTAAAGGGCAAGGTCGGCGGCGTTCGTATAATAATATGTAGCCGGCGTAGTAGTAAACCGTCGGCCGCGCGCGCCGGTAGTTTCGAGATTTGGCGCGCGCGAATGTAGGTAAATGGTACACCGCCGCAGCCTTCGCAGCTATCACGACGACGTCGTCCGTTGCATCATCAAAATAATATTTTTTTAAAAATTCTCGTTTTATGTCCGTCGCGGTATTTATGAAAACCGCGCGCGGTTTTGTCGATTCTATGAGCCCGCCCCCTACTTGCGTTTTCTAAACCGCGGTCGGCTGTTATCGTCTTGTAGCTATTAAAATATTCGCAAAACGTAAAATTCCGTCCTCTGTTTTACGTTCCCGGCCGCCGGACCCTAATGCTCGTCGGCGTTACATGCGTGCGCGTGTCGTCGTCAGCGGCGGCGGCGGCGGCGGCGGCGACGCGCGCGCGTACGGTGTACAGGAGAAAGTTCAACGATGTGTGTGTGTGTGTGTGTGTGTGTGTGTGTGTGTGTGTGGTGTTGTAGGCAGCGTGTTTGGTGCTGTGGTGTGTATTATAGTGATGGGAGTGTGTGTTTCACAATATATTAGACGCTTGTTCCGGTAGACCTTTCACACTGCAGAGTGTGTAAACAACGAATTT
Organism: Slavum lentiscoides; assembly: GCA_032441835.1. Lineage (NCBI taxonomy): Eukaryota > Metazoa > Arthropoda > Insecta > Hemiptera > Aphididae > Slavum > Slavum lentiscoides. The sequence continues at coordinate 21,775,604 of CM063710.1, read as the reverse complement.
TTATAATGTACCGGCAACGCGTGTGTATTAATAATAATAATAAAAAAAAAAAAAAAAATAGTAATTTGTACGCCCGTTCGAATTTAGAGAGTCCCCGTTCGACATTTTTGGTGCTCGCGGTGTGTGCGTGTGACAAAAATTCCTCCCGAGAATCCGTCCCGGACGGACGGAGATCCGGTTTCCGAACGCTGTGTGTACGCGTTATGCGCAGGTGAATTCGGCGACGGGAAGGGCTGTTGTTTTTTTTTTTTTTCACGTATAAAACACATTATAAACCGGTGCGATGCTGCTGCTCGATTGCAAGTGTTGGGGATAATATTTCATACTGTTTGTGTAACGGTTCGAACGACGGCGGGAGAAATTATTGTAAATTCGACGATTATTATTTTATTGGGTTCGTCACCGTTTTCGGCCAAAATGTACCCTTCCCTTTTCGGCCAGTGTCACTTTTCGGCCAACACTTAGATACTGCTCCGTTTTCGGCCAAAACGACGAAATGAATCTTGCGTTGAAGACCATAAAAATAATAAAATATGTCGTTATAAATTTCTCAAACAAACATCATATATAATTATAAAAAATAAAACTTTTAATTTTATATAATTTTTTACATTTTTTTATTTTTTACTTTTGACTTATTAACATTTGACGATTGTTAGTTTTGACTATTTATACTAATTATACCTATTTAGTTTAAAAAAAAAAAATTAAATTGAATATAAAAAAATTGTTAAGTTCAGCTGTTATAATTGTAAACTTTAGAGAAAACTGTATTGGCCGAAAAGGGGACCGCCCATTTTATTGGTGGAGAGGAAAAAAACAATAACGCGCGGCGCCGAGAGGAGGTTTTTTTTCTTCTTCTACGCCGCCCGTCGTTTAGCGGCTCCGTTTTAAAATGCTATTTTTTTTTTTCATCACCCGAACACCTTGAAATATTTTTTTATTACACTCTTGTATCAGCTCTGTACGTGCCCATAAGCCATTTCGACGTATATATTATATATTAATCGAACCGTATTATATAATCAATCGGTATTGTAAGAAGAATAAATTTAAAATTTAATCGTTACATAATAATAATAATAATAATAACCGAAAAAGTACAAATATATATATATATAATTTATATAGAAATTGTCGCGAAGTTTCGACGATGGCGGCGGAGAGTAAATGACGAGAAAAAAACTGTGAACGGATTTTTGTTTTGTGTTCGTTACATACCGTTTAAAATACAAACAGGAACGAACGTGTTAATATTCGTTTGTCTCGTTTATAGCGTAGAACTGGATTTCACTTTATTATTATAAATAATAATTATTAATACGCTTTGTATAGGACAGGAGCATTTTATATTCTTTTCTTTTTTCTCTTTTTTTTCGTACATTATATACTGCGAATACTCGTGTACTTGTCCGAATTATTTTATGTAAAAGTATAATTTTTCGTTTTATATTGCCGGGTGCGATGTTCTTTGAAATTAAAATAACCCGTCGGAGAATACCAATACGTTTTTTTTTGTTTTTGTTCGTGACTTTTACTCTATACACGTTTTTAGTGTAAATTATAACCGAAAAAATAAATTTTTTAAATATTTCAGTACAGTTTCTTTTTAACCACGATCGTTAAGTATTTCGACGTGTCTTTTTGTTTTTTTACCTTTTGATTTTACCGTTTCAGAGTCATTATTTAGAAACATTACCGAGCGCATAATGTATAATAATTTTATGAAAAACAAAAAAAAACCTTTTCATATTACAACGCAGTTTACGTAGATATATATATATATTTTTTTAATTTCACAAACGTACCTATATGGAAATATAAAAATTAAATTGCTAATTTAAAAAAAAAAAAATATGCGCTTACTCGTTCGAAGTTTATCACTGAACCGTATTCGTTAACATGTACGCGTATGTAAAAACGTATTTTTACCACAAAACATTATAGATATTCACACAAACGCGTTTTTTTATTACGTGTACACACACAAAATTACTGCGCGCGCATTAATAATATTCAATAATAATATGTAAATCTACCCTTAAACAGAGACAGTTGTACCGACAAGACGGCCGTGAATTTAATGCACTAAAAAAAGTATTAAATATGCACGCTGGAATTACGCACTAAAAACTAACGGAATACGCATTCAAATATGCTCTTAAATATACAAAAATACGTAAAAAAAAAGTAAATAAATAAAAGTCAGTTTCATCGGTACCCGTTAATTTACACTCGCTAAAATGTCTCGAATAATTCCAATAGCTATTAAAGCTAAATGTTAGCTTCATGAAGGTTATTAAGGAATAACCTCGATTTTTGAAGGCACGTAATGGGAAGACCCTGGAAATTTGAATGTACGCGAAGCCATATTTCCTTTCGTCCGAGTATAATTTTAAAATTTCTTTAACCGAAAGCGCATCATTTTCATCAAAACATTCAGCGATACCGTAGCCTTACAGTTTATGTTTACTGTAATATTTTACGGTGGAAATCCACGTATATGGATGAGTTTGAGAGGTGTATATTTATGGTGGTACTACGTCTACAGTAAGAAATTTCATAAACACGGTAATTGGTGGCTTTTTTAACACTTTTTTGACGTTTGCGACCAGTTTATCGACTTTTGGAAGACGAATGCGCGTTTGTTTGACGGATTTATTTTTCTCGCGTTATATAAATAAATGACAAAAAAAAAAGAAGCGGAGAACTTTGTTAAAACACGCCCTAATTGCCCAGCTCTTAAATATGAAAAATAAAATTTTCTATTTGACATATAAACAACACAAAACGAATTTTTTACCGAACTCATTTTCTTTTGCGGAATACCGTAAACAAAAAAAAAGCACGCGAATGCATTGAATTCACAGCCCTGCAGGTTATTATCCGTAATCCAAAGTTTAAGACCACAAGCCTATCAGTATAACTAAAACACAATTTTTTTTATCGTTTTTTTCTTTATTCATTTCTTTAAATCATAATAAACCGTTTCTGTATTATAATATGCCAGACAATAAAAATGACCGTATTATAATATAGCCGCGTCGTCATGCGCTATAGCGCGCGCATCTCAAATTCTTGCAGTACCTATACGCGTAAACGAATCAGTGTTTATATAACAACATCGTAATCTGTTCGTGGACCTCAAAAGGTTATAATAATAAACGACGACGGTACGCAGCAAAACAAACCACGCACATATATTTAACACCTATATTATTATGTATTTTTAATAGAAAAAAATATCAATATTACCGTATTCGATTATGTATATTGTGTAACACGTACACTGCCGATATCGTATATAATTTATATATACATATATATGTATTTATTTATTTATTATTATGTGTTTGGGATTGAAATAAACGTCTGTATAAAACTGTATATTATAATAAAATATTAAAAACAAAAAAAATTAAATAAACATAATGAAAATAGCACATGGGAAAGAAATAGAAATAAAAAATAAAACCTATAAATTAATTTTGGTAAATAATAAATTCGCATTACTTTCCTTTTTTTCTTAATACCAGCTGATATTTAATGCAACGATTCGTACTCTCTGGCCTGATTGTATACTCACACATATAGTATATACATATATGTAATATTATGTTAACATAAAAACAACCCCCTCCCCTTGATAAACGTGTTATAATAGGTATATTATTGTAATTATATCAGTTATTATATTATTATATAATCTTGAGTGTACCTATATTTCCTAATTGTTTCTGTATTTATTCGTTTCCGTCGACATAAATAACATGAACCACGAATGGGTTTTGACATAGTCATCGAACACAATGGACGACAAATTTACGTTGAATAAACATCGTTTCATCCGTAAATCTTTGAACATTGTTTAAAAAAGTACCTGTATATATATACACATTATGAACTCGTGTATATATATATATATATATATAAAAAAAAAATTATAATAATAATGCATAACCTTATACCGCGCGGGTATATTTTTCTGTTTAGTCACATTTCCACCGGACCGTTTAACACTATTATAATATCACTATTATAATATATATATAGAGAGAGAATTATTATAATTTATAAGTAATTGGATCGTGCAATCAAATTATTGTCATTTTTTTTTTTTTACAACAATGTAATTTTTTTTTCTCATAAATATATATATCATATAGTTATTATGCGTATAGACGAATATAATAGGTAGGTATGTGCAATACACGTTTTTGTTAGAATTTAATAAGACGTTTAATTTTAAATTTCTAAAAATATTAAATTTACCAAGCTGTTGTTCTTTATTCTTCGTTACCTGTATATGTTTTTTTTTCTAGAATTTTATTGTACACGATTTTTTTATTTATTTTTTTATTCGCGTTTTTATTTTTTGGCTACAAATTAACATTTACACAATATAAATTTATTATACCCCACCTGCAACAATGTTTTTCTACAAAAACATATGTGTGCGCAATCCATAGGTATCTATGCAGACTACTCGTTATATATTTTCGTTATACTATTACGTGCGTGTTTTCAACGTATCGACACTTACTTTTCATACTTGTGTATATATACTCGTATATATATATTTAAAATTGTTAAGCGAATACAAAATCAATAACAATTCGACTAGTTATATCATATAATATGTGTGCATGCGTTTATATAACCATTTTACGTCCTTACTTTTTTGCGATTGTGAAAAATATATACGAAATCTGTTATTAACCCCTACAAACCGATTGACCCAGAATGGTTATGCGACCTTAGTGAAAATATTAGAGAAGGGCATCGGAATGCAGTCAAAACCCTCCAAAATGACACACCCAAGTTCAACCTGAGGCACACTTGCAAAAAAAAAAAAAAATAAAAAAATAAAATACGTATATATTTATTCCTACCACAAAATAATATTAAACATAAATCGCTTTCACCTGTATAATATAATTATTGTATTGGCACAAGATGAACCGACTTTCTAGTTATTTACCGATGTTTTTTGTTGTTGTTGTTTTTTTTTTCACGTGGGTACAAAACTCGATAAAATACGAGTAATAATTACGTTTTTTTCTATAGTAATATTATTTCGCCAAGTTATAAAGGATTTGTTTTTTTCTATAATAATTACGCCTCGGTTTTAAAAAAAAAACACCACTGTGATTGGCGACGTGATGTCTACGACGATTCGGTCGTTATGAATTCCTTGTACGATATATTTGTACGTTATCCCACAAAATGATGAATTAGGAAAAAAAAAATCGTTTGAGTACGAGTTTTATATTTTACTACAAGATATACACCTAACCGGTTTTGTGGTCTTGAATTTTTTTTTTTTTTTAATTACTACGTATATTTTTGGTTTTTAAATCCGTTCGAAATAGAGGCGTATTATTGAATGACGGTTCGACGTTCGAAAATGACAATTTTATTCGAAATATTTCTATCGTTATTTCGATATTATAAAACGTATTACACCTGCGGCTGTAGTTTACTACAATTAATGGGAAAGTCGACATTTCTGTTATAACGATTTTGAAATATTGCAGGTATTCACTGTAACGATGTTATAGTTTTAATGGAAACAATTCGATTTTGAAAAACAACGTAAAAACTATTACCGAGTCGTATAAATTAATGCGATTATTTGCAGCGTTTCGAAACATGGTTCGGAGTTAAACGAATATATGGAGCACGTATACTTTTTTGGCAATGCCTATTTATATATATGTATTAATATTTCATTTTCTATGAAAATTTCGTATTACACAATTATGACACTGTATACGCTCATACCTATTATATTATGATACTCGGTTTAGTCAGACGCGTCTGTCAACGGTGCATAATGTGTCGTCATAAATCATTTTGTGGCCGTTGAGCTTTTTTTTTTTGTCTTTGACTGGGTCACGACTGCCTATATAATATAATGGGAGAATAATTTGGGGTAATACAATCTCAAAATATGACGCAATTTGACGATTGTGAAATACTGTGCACAGCATTCGTTTATATTATTGTACACCGCGTGTTTGGACTATATAGTCGACGATTGAACGGTTTATTACTTATTTCATTTATTGTATTTCTAAGCGAAAAAAAAATTTATATGTAATTTTTTTTTTTTTATACTATTATTTTCTCTCGCTGGCAATACTGATTTATGGCCGTGTTTTCCCTTAATCTCGACTCCAAAAACGTAAATCACGTTTCTTGTCATTTTCTCTACTACTGCTGCATATATGTATATATATATTTGAAGTCTAAAATATAATAGTCACATATAATGTATCAGTTATTATATATATATATATAGGCGTACTTCTTATGATTGACTGCTGAACCGGCGTTACAAGATATTTTATAGGTACGTTATGCGTTTGCATTTTACTTGTCATAATATTAAATGCGCGTAAAACGCGTATTAAAAAATGTATATACATATTTATTTTATTAAGAATATTTACAATCTGTACAATAATGTGCACAATAAGTAAATTTGTTAGCTTTTTCAATATATTTAAAACAAATTTTTTTTATTTGAGTCGGGTGGAATAGGAAAACTTATCCGTTGATAGAACCCAACGTGATTTTTATTTATTTATATTTGTATTATAGCAAGTCTCTAAAAATATTTTTAATTCAACGTGTACTTATATAGTTTTTCCTTTTCGATTTCTAGTTAAAAAAAACATTTAAAATTCGTAAAAATTTATTAGAAAAAATGTTAAATCCTCGCAAAAAAAAAAAATTGTCTTAAACTTTTCGGGATTTGACACAAATTGTCGCATTTATAGGTCTGTATATTTCTGTTAAACGTAAAACTTCATTTATTTGAATCAATTTCGGCTATATATATATATATATATATATAAATTTAATAATATTATATATACGTGTTCGTATTCACAAACCGTATATAATGGCGTTTTCATTTAAAATTTTTCGGCATTCTCTCGTTTGATTTTTCTATTCATGACAGTCTGCAAAACGGCCGCGTATTTAAAACACACTATGTCTTGTGTTTAAAACACTTCGTTTATTTTATTTTTTTTTTGGAGGTCGTGTCTTCGTAAGTCGCCGCTTGCGGTTCAACCCTCTTGTCGGTCCGACGACCGTGTCCGCCGCTGCTACAGGTTAACGATCCAGTGTAGTGTACACCTAACCGTGCAGCGTCGTTGTCCACGTGTGTGTGTGTGTGTGTGTGTGTGTGTGTGTGTGTGTGTGTGTGAGAGGAGCGCGTCATCGAAAGCGTCGTCCTTGACCGGACACGAGGCTGCGCGGTTGGTCATCATCATCATCATCATCATCTCGCCGCCGCTTATAATATCCTTTTCCTCAGGACAGCAGACACACCTTTTATCCGTGGCCGTCTCCTTACGCGCGTGTGTATATTATCATCCGCTGGAATGCGGTTTCTTTTCACATCCGACCGAATTATGCAATAACCCGCCTATGATGCAGTGTAAAATGTATAATATATATATATATAATAATAGTAATGTGTGCGTGCACAGATAAGTGGTGTGTGTGTGTGTATTTTCCCACAAAAGCAAGCTGCCGCGCATCACCTCCTCTCACCGGCCGAGTCGTTTTATGTGTTTTCTTTCTTTTCGAAAATTTGTGTCCGACCTGCTGCTGCTGCTGCTGCTGCTGATGCTGCTGGTTATGTATAAATGTATATAATATATGCGAAAGACGACTCGTAAATTATTCCGATTAATATACATACCTATTTTAATGCGTATATGTATATTATACTATGTGCTTTTTTATTATTTTCGTCTATTTAGAGCTACCTACGTGAGTGTGTTGTTTTTTTTTTTGAGCAAATGGATTACGCAATACGAATTGTCTCTCTCTCTCTCTCTCTGTCTCTTCGTTTTCGATTCGTTCCTCCCCGGTCCTGTCTACACATCACGACGAGTTTGCGAAACTGTATAGTATATATATATATATATATATATATATATATATATATATATACGTCGTAGTAGGTATACTACGAGGATACGATATACGTCGTCTTAATGTCCGATGGGCGAAAGTAAACGGAACGGTATAGGTTAGGTGTAATAATGTATCGGCTTTGGATATCCAAGGTTTTCTTCGCTCCGCGTATAATATGTGTACACACAAAACTGTGTCAGACGTTTCAAAGCTTTGGTGGATAAATCAATTATGTTATTTGTAAATATATCGAAAACTCGTCGTCGGAAACGCGGCGCGTCCTACTCTGTAATTGGGTCACACCGGCCGGATGTTAACCCTGAGCGAAAAAAATACTCCGAACGCTTTGACAAAATAATGTTTAAGTTTTATACCTATCGTCGCGTACACGCAGAGTGCAGTGATAATATTAGAGACCAGATTTTTATGTTTTTTACGTATATTTTTATTGAGAGTATATTGTGCAGCTATCCGATTGGACGATTCATTTTCCGATATACAAATCAATTTTAGCGCATAAAAGAGCATATTTCAAGGTTAAGGAGAATATTTTGTGCAAAATGATATATTTTTTACGAATATATTGAGATTTAATTTGAACATTTCATTAATAATTAATGGTTTACAGAAAAAAAAAAAAGAATTGTGTACCTATCTGTCAATTTCTACCCCCCGGACGGTAGATCGGGTGAAGTTTACCGTTCGACTTAAACGCGCGATATATCAATATTATTTAGTACATTTTTTTTTTTTTTTAGAACATTATTTTATTATTTTCATGCTCATAATACTGAATATTACTTTTATTGCATAATATATTATTATGTATATAATATATTTATTTTTATTTTTTTGAGTACACTTAATAAAGTGGAATATGGCTAAACAATATACATACACCAAGTATAGATTACGTATGGCTGTTAAAGTAATTTTTTTTTTTTAAGATTAGGATTAGTTTAACTGCCTTATAATTTTTATAAATTGTTACTTTTATTTGTTTTGTCAGTGTTTAATACATATTTATAAAACATCATATGTTTCCAAAAAAGAATATTTATGCATATAAACATCTTATTTTTAGGATTTTAAACGCATGTAAATCCGGTCTCTAGTGATAATCATACATCGCTATATTATAATGTGCACCAGACATCATACGCCCCGCGCGACTATATTATTTACGGGCAGTTTTAACATATTATAATATACCTACACACGATTTATATTATCCCCATAAGTGTTACATTGTAGAACATTGGCATTTTAAATTCTTTTAAAATATTCAACGAAGAAATTATTTGTTTGATTATTGAAATTCTTTTGATTATTTAGGGATCCGATGGAATATATTTGTAAAACTTCTTAAAATTATATATGTACTCATGTGTGTGTGCGTGTGTATTCTTCTGTTTACAAAGTATTATCGGAGACCACTCCATTGTGTACAATGTCTGAAATGGAATGAATTGCATTTTATGGATTTCAAACAAATACGTCATTTTCATACGTTTGTGGCGTTATTATTTACGTAATCGTCATTCATTTAAACTAAATATTAAATAAACGTATACAGATAAATACTCTGTCTAAATAGTTAAACAAATTATGTAATTTAAAAAAAAAACAAAAATACAATGCGTATAAATTAAAATTAATGCATTTTCATGGAATAAACCAGCTTAAAACAATATAATAGTATTACCGCATTTTTGAAGTGAAACTGCATGAGAAAGTCGGTTTTATTATTATTCGTGTATATATATATATATATATATATATATATAGTCGACTTAGAGTTTTCGGTGTAAACCCAGTGTTTTGATTACGACACATATGGTACGATTTTACGTGTCTGATGGAAAACAGTGTTATTAAAACGCTATTATAATAATAGTATATAATATTACACATACTTTTACCCCTAACAATCCAATGTTAACGAGGTATTTCGAAAAATATTGAGTATGACAGATATTTTGTAATTTCTTTCACGACAAATATGCGTTAAATGCCCATCATAACGCAATAGGAGTATTTATATTATATTTAATTTAAATAATAGTTTAATGCGACTGATGTATTGGCTTTTACCACGGTATAACACGCTGTATATAGCCAGCTATTGCGTATCGAATACGTCAATTATTCGTATTATCTTTGCGTATTATATTATAAATTGGCCATAACGACACAAAATGTATAAGTGTAATAAAATGTAATGGTTAATTTCTCTCCCCTCCCAAAAATAAAATTTAATTGCACCGGCCGTTGTTTATTTTATTTTTTCAATAATCAATCAAATGTTAAATTATAATAGCGCTATAAATTAATCAGATTTATCTCTCTTTGAAAAAAAAAAGAAAAAGAATACCAGTTTTAGAGTCTGCGAACTACGTTAACCTTATAGAATGCTGCGTGCTTCTGAAAGAATTTCCTCATCATCACATGAGCGTTTCGTGAATGGCACTTAACAATATTTTATTTTCGTCTTGACGCGGCGGTGTTTTTGTGTGTACGTACAAGCACACACACACACACACACAAATAATTTCACTAATGTACAATTATTATATATATATAAGTGGGATTTATATACTGTATATTATATATATATATGTAAATCTGCTTTGTCTGTGCGACCGTCGACGCGTATTATGTCATCTCTTCTTCAGCCAAGGGTCATAAGTACACGGTCATCTCGAAGGCGTAACCGGGCGCTCGAGTTAGGCAACTCCTATTACATACACGACGTAAATCGTCGACCGATGGAAAATTATACGTACCTGTGTACGTCGTCGTGTTCGTTTTATTATTCTATTTTTTTCCGTCTTTCTTAGAGAGAAATAATAATAATAATAATAATAAAAGCGCGTTTGTTTATTTTCTTCGTTTGGCTGATGGCTATGTAATACATGATAGTGATGGTATATTTTCTTTTCCTTTTTTTTTTTTTACACAATTCACATCATCGTAGTTATACACGTGTTATTGTGACTACGCGCAGAACCTCGCATCGGGAGTTTAATGACCGATCCCCGCTCTCTTCGTTTTAAACAAATATTATTATTATTATTATTAATACGAGTAAGCTTTGTAAAGGACAAGAGTATTTTGTATTCTTTTTTTTTCGTACATTATATACTGCGAATACTCGTGTACTTGTCCGAATTATTTTATGTAAAAGTATAATTTTTTGTTTTATATTGCCGAGTACGAGACTTTTTGAAATTAAAATAACCCGTCGGAGAATACCAATACGTTTTTTTTTTGTTTTTGTTCGTGAATTTTACTCTATACACGTTTTTAGTGTAAATTATAACCGAAAAAATTAATTGTTTACATATTTCAGTACAGTTTCTTTTTAACCACGATCGTTAAGTATTTCGACGTGTTTTTGTTTTTTTTACTTTCTGATTTTACCGTTTCAGAGTCATTATTTAGAAACATTACCGAGTGCATAATCTATAATAATTTTATGAAAAACAAAAAAAAATCTTTTCATATTACAACGCAGTTTACGTAGATATATATATATTTAATTTCACAACCGTACCTATATGGAAATATAAAAATTAAATTGCTAATTTAAAAAAAAAATAAAAAATATGCGCTTACCCGTTCGAAGTTCATCACTGAACCGTATTCGTTAACATGTACGCGTATGTAAAAACGTATTTTTACCACAAAACATTATAGATATTCACGCAAACGCGTTTGTTTATTACGTGTATACACATAAAATTACTGCGCGTGCATTAATAATATTTAGTAATAATATGTAAATCTACCCTTAAACAGAGACAGTTGTATCGACAAGACGGCTGTATTTATAATATGTATATATGTATATAATATATATTTTATATATACATTATGCCTAATTTACTCTATCCCATTAAAATAGTTTAGTATAGATATTAAAAAAAGTTTAAAATATTATATACTAACTGGAAAACGTGAAATTGGTCACGAATTTAAAACGTTATATTTTGCGTATTGTAGTTAGTTTTCGAGTACGACATTAACTTTGCGCATTTACTCGGAGAAACTTCCAGAGACAGTGTTAAAATGACACATTATTTAATTCGTTACTTTATTTATTTATTCTTCTGTTTTTTTTTTTTTTTGCTGCAGGTAGCCATGGCCGGCGATTATATATTGGCCGTCACGTCCATGATGATCGCCAGACTTAACCACAATGACGTCACGATCACGCTTAGCCAAGTACGTGTTGTAACCTATAACCCGCAGTAATGTTATTAGTATATTAAAACAAACGTTGAAAAATACCCCATACATATACGCATATAGTATCGAAAAAACGGCACAAATTGAAAAATTTACAGATCATCGCTGATTTGGTTCAAGGAGAGTTCATGCAGCTCGGCTCTAAGGAGACTGAGAACGAAAGATTTGCTCATTATTTAACGAAAACGTACAGAAAAACGGCCAGTCTCATAGCCAATTCAGTAAAAGCTGTAAGTACCCTGCACATTTTAAAATTCAATACATTGTATTATATACTATTATAATGTACTTATAAATATTTTGTTTGATTTTACGAAAGACTTTTTCCTATAATTAGTCACATATTTGTGTTCCCCTCTTGTAATGTTTTTTTTTAAATTCTGTATTTCGACACGATTTATAGTTTTCTGGAAGAATCTCCAAAAGTTTAATCGCAAATTATTCTAAAAAATTGTTTAAAAAAATGTTTTTCGATTGCAATGAGCAAAGTCGAGAATATGTATTATTTTTACAACGCTTTTTTATTTTTGTCTATGAACACTTTTTCGTGTAGAAGAAATTCTCGGATAATCTTGACGCGCGTTACTTTCTGATAACAAATCTGTATGCATTTGGTACATGGCAACTATTATTATTAAGGCTCGGATTTATATGTAGTAATAAAAGCAAAAATATTTAATCACTGTAAAGTAAATCAGTGGCAAACCGTACTGCAGTGGTTTACATTTTCAAAATTGAATAACTACGACGATTCGGTCTTAACACTGATATACATAATATATCTACTAAATGAATGTTCCACATCACGAGACGTTATCGGTGAATCATGCTTCATGGCTGTTATTTCACAAAAGCTCCATAGTGTCTTATTCATTCTCATTACCACTGCAGAGATGTCACCTATGTATTCAATGGTCTTCAGTCCAGAATTTTCCTTTAAAACCGCTTTGATCTTATTCGTTAATAATTCAGTTGTCAGCGGTGCCTCCGATTCGTTAATTTTTTGAAACTAATGAATCAATCGTTTTTAAGCTTTCGCTCAACGGAATGTTGGTGTTTTCTAGCTTTGATATTTCATAAAACGAATTATCACCAAGTCATATAAAAATAATAGGTTTGTGTACGAAATTTTGTGTACACGTATTTACGAGTATATATATAATATTATATTAATACGTCTAATACCTATATGGTCGCAGCCTACAGGTTTAAAATTTCATTTATATATATATTATTCGTATACCAATCTCTCACGTACTTACGTGTTACATCGACGTGTAATGTTCCAGTTGCACTTGACCTTATTTTTTCAAGCTATATATATATAATTGGACGGTGCTGGATTGACGGTGGTGGTCCGGTCGTCTGAGTTCGGGATAGATTCGTCGAACAAATCCTCAGAAGCGTTTTTGCACACCGTTTATTTTCCATATAATAATAATAATAATAATAATAATAATAATAATAATAATAATAATAATAATAATAATAATAATAATAATAACCCAACACGCGTACACGTACGATATATTAATATTACAAAACAAATTCGTTAAATACATTATAATCGCGTGTTTACGTACATGTATATACCTATAGGTTTAATAATGAACGTCTCGAATTTCTTATTATTATCCATTTCATTCGTTTCGACGATTATTATATTAACGTCCGATTGAACCGCGCGCGCAGCAACAAGGACCCGTTGAAATATAGGACGGTAAATATATTATAGAAAAGCAGAAATAATTTCGTAGGACAATAACGTCGGATATCCAGTATACGAAAAATACAACTAATAATAATAGTATACGCTTTTTTTTTTCGATAAAAATAAAATTTATCGTACACGACGAGTCTCGTATAACGTCCGTAGACGGTCTCGAATAATAATAATTATTATATTATAATATATGATTGCGGAATAACTCCGAATAATGTGTTAACTCGCGCGCGCTTACATATATATATGTATATATACTTACATTTTATCGATCGTTAATTATATATTATTGTCCGTACGACATATTATAATATTACGTAAAAGAGTTAGAGAATAGACTTTATATAGTATACGTGTCGTTTAATTTAAAAATATTTAAATGCTTTCGCGTGCATTTTTAAACGTCGTGAATATTCGCTGAACGCGAATCACGCGAATCATTCTGCGGCCAGTACACTCGTATTATATAATTATTCATACCGACATGATTTTCGGCGCGGCGCAATAAGACAGTATTATAGGTAACCGCGGTATAGAAATAGTACGCGCGCGTTATGATGAAATATTTCCGTGAGAGATTTTTTTTTTTTTACACGTTTTTAAATGTCCGATTGACGGCAAATTCGGCATAAAGATTTGAGCTCAGGAACGTTTTAGAGGAGAAGAGCCGAAGAATCCGGGATGATATCTAAAACGTAAAATTTCGTTATAAAAACATTTTTTTTTCTAATTTAATTAATTATTTAAACGTAGCTACGCTTTATAACTACAAATTCGGTTAAACTGATTAATTTAAAAAAAAAATTTAAATTACCGATTTTAGAATAGGGTTTTCATTAAACAGCCTTTTGATGTTATATTCTAGTCTCTTGGTTACCGACATCTATTATTATAAAATGAATACTTATTGGTTTTTTTGTACAATAATTATAATATTGATAGCTACATAAATTTATAAAAACCTTAGTAATTTTAATTGCAATTAATCGATTTAATTTTCAATACGCATATCGATAAATATCTGACCGATATTGATAAAATATACCCTATTAGGATCATCGACATGTCCCACGTATGTATTAGGATATTATGAACAAAAGCTAATAAATTATCGTACTATAATAAAGGTTTAAGCGAGTAGATATATATATATATATATATACGTTGTAAAAGTATCGTTTAGACAATGATATAAGTTAATTTGACTTGTCTTGTTGGAGAAAAAATTATTTGAATATACGGTGCTGAAAAAATTAAAATCTAACAATATAAGAAATAAATACTGAAATCGCGATAATAACACTATAATAATAAAATAATCATGTCAATTTCCACAGAGAATAAACAGATGGTTTAATAAATATATACCATCATTATAAATGGTATTGTACAGATTTTAACCGTTCTTTTCGTCAAAAAACGACATCGTTTTCAAAAAAAAAAAAACCTGTGAATTTTAAATGTCTATTGACGTTGTCGGAATTTACGTATAGAGTAAACACACGCGAGTTGGATGGCATTTGAAAAAAAATTTTTTTTTTCCAGACAAATAATATTGTCTTTTGTATTGCGTTCTCCGCAGGAAGCGATGTTAGCCGGTGCCGACGATAAATTGGTAGACGTATCGTTCGAGTACGGCCGTAACATAGGCCTGGCGTTCCAGCTAGTCGACGACCTGTTGGATTTCGTCTCTAGCAAAGACGCCATGGGCAAACCGACGGCTGCCGATCTGAAACTTGGTTTGGCCACCGCTCCCGTGCTGTTCGCCTGCGAAAAGGTACGTATATTATTTTACGTTAGATAATGTTTTGCACACGCCGCCGCGTGTGGTGGTGGTGTCGGTAGGGCGTAGCCAGGGGGACTGTATATTATCCACTGGCCGTGATTTGTTTTTTATTGTCTTCAGCTATTTGTGCCCTGTGCTGATTGCAATTGCCTATTCGGTGATTAACTTCTAGAAATACTATATAGAAGACTGCAGTTAGCAGATTGATAATCCTGATTGTCAGAATAAAATATATAACTATATATAATACAAAATTAATATATATTATAAAAAAAAATATATATATTCCTTGAGTATTCACAAAATGTATTCAGAATATTTTCTCAGATATATCCACGTCTTCAGTTTTTGGCTGACGTTTCGCACTTATTGCAGAGTCCATCTTCAAAGCGATAATTACTGTTTCGAGATTGTAACTATTATTGTACGTAGTATACTATTGTATAGTCGCAACCTCGGACCAGTAACTATCGCTCTGAAGATGGACTCTGCAATAAGTCCGAAACGTCAGCCAAAAACTGAAGACGTGGATATATCTGAGAAAATGTTCTGAATAAATCAGCAGTCCGCGAAAGCTTTTTAACACATTCGTATTCACAAAACGTTTATAAATAGTAATTGTTACCTATATGAACATTTTGCGAATACTTTATTTTCTTTTCATATATATTTTATTTTTATAATAAATATTAATTTTGTATTATATACACATATATAGGTATATTTTTATATTTATATATAATATATATATTTTTTTTTCTTTAATTTATTCATAATTATTGTTATTATGTTTTGACATTTTGTGTTATATGTAATATCTATCTGTAACTTAACGCCGACGTTAATTTTTGACATTTTTAAGATAATTTATTGTCTACATCGGAACTTGGCCTGCACAGGACGAAATTCTCCTGGCTACGCCACTGGAGTGGTGAATTATATACATACTATACTATACTCGGAGTATATTTTATGATTATGATTTATGACTGTATAATTATATATTATATACACTTTGGTTGTGTAATGCGCGCGTATAGTAATGTGTTACGCGCGCCACGAGAATATTCCTCTACGTCGCTATCCGTTTTCAATCGTCACTATAAACACGCTGCGTTTCCACCGTTCTTCAGACACCTGCCAGCTAAATACGTGCAAAAACCTTCGGGAAACGTGCAGGAACAGTTAAATCGACCAAATCGTATATTCCGCGACACTATTTCTTCTTCTGTTAATTCGATAAAAAAACAAAAAAAGAACCTCAACTGTCACACGCGTTTTTTCGACGTCTCGAAAGAATATTTTTGTTGCAGTCTGACAAGCGCGTACGTCATATATATATATATATATACGAGGTGGCGGCTGCTCGTCCTCTTTGGTGGAACTTTTTGCAGTCGTCGGTGTTGTGCTATTTCGTCGACGTTACGTTAACGTACTTGACCTGACGTATAGTGTTACGTGCATATAGTTATCATCGTAAAATCGAGTTTTTTTTTTTAAATTATTATCTCTCCGACGAATCCGTACAATATACTTTTAGATTCTGATCGGATGGATTCCCCGGGCCGAGGCTCTTGTTCAATAAAATCGGTACTTGAAAAATTATCGCGCGTTTCGTAAATTGAAAATTAAACGTAGATGATATTTTCGAATTAATCCGTATCGTATAGGTAGTTTTCAAAAAAGATTAGGAATGGAATTCGAGTAAAACGATTCGGCGAGGTTTCCTCGTATTTATCGTTATCGTTTTTCGATTTTTCAAATACAACACCGAGACAATAAAAATAATCGCTTTATATAAAACAAAAAAAAAAAATGGGTTATCGGCTCCGATTTTCGAATCGTGTTCGCCGCGCGCGAAGATGCGTCCTCGGATCTGTGTATCAGCAGCCGTGCGCGCGATTAACGATTTCATTTGGAACGTTTCGCGCGGTCTTGTAATAATCTCTCGTTATCTCCCGTTATATTGATTTGCAGTGTTGGCTATTGCGAATTACCAATATAAAAATATGCTCGCATATATTTATATGGTTTTTTTTTTTATCGAAGCACGTTTCCAGTATAAATCAGCTGGTCGTCCTCGGGCGCAACTTGCCGTTCTCGGAGATAGATATATATATATATATAGTAGGTATTGTGTAGATCTGCAGGTGGAGGTATATTTGTCGAGTGAAAAGCCAGCCCAATGCCATCTTTTTATGTCGTTTATTATTGTCTTTAATATGTAATCGCGATAAAATCGTACGCGGGCCTGTGTAGGTTTGAAAAAAAAACTAAAAAATCGAATTATACAGAAACGTACGTGGACTGTGTAGTCAGGAGCGTAAGTAATATGGGAGTTCAACTGTCCATTTCAAAAATACCGTTTGGTAAATTAATAATAATAATTATTAAAATTTTAATGTACTGCAGTACAAAGTACAAAAAGGACTTTTCAGTTAAATATTTTTCAAAAAAAAAATATATTCCTAATATTATTACGTTTTTCGGAATTGACCGTGTTTTTGTTTTTTTTTTTCCTATATTATATTTTAGGAAAAAAACAAAAACATGGTCAATTCCGAAAAGCATAATAATATTAGTAGTTCGACCAATGAAAGTTTTTTTTTTATGATACAATTTTACAAAAAAAATTTGTTTTTTTTTCAACTCCTGATTCACTCGTAATTACAATTTTTTTTTTTTTCGTGTCAAGCCTATTACTAATAGTTTAAACACTCCCCCATAAATAACCTACACCTCTGACTGAAGCCGAATAAAATGTATAAAATGGTTTGAATTTTTTTTTAAACGTTTTCTTTTTCTGTCTATATTTCGGATGTTCGCGTGTGTTTTTAACCGGATTACCGACCAAAAAAAAAAATATATATATATTTAAAAAAACGACCGCTTTCCCATCATAAAATAAATACCGACGCGCATCGTCTTCATATTATACTCGTACATATATATATATATTATGATGTGTATTCGGTAGATGTATACGCGTTTTTGATCGTGCGATCCTGTTATTATTATTACAACCAGTCGGTCGGATTACAAAATATTTTTCTCTTTTATTATTACTACTACTACTACTACTACTACGTAATCATAGCAATTTGTATTATATTATAAATTATTATTATATGTATATATATATATATATTATACATCCTAGTGCACTCGCATTATTATAATAATAACGTTCCGGCGCGCAATCGATTGTATTTTAATCTCACGCGTTTGCAGGTTTCGTGGAAAATACACACATAATATTATAATAATAATACTTATTATAATATTAGGCTTACGTCGTTATGTGTAGCGCTTGAATTGAGAAAAAAATTATTAGCCGGAGGACGCGTAAAAGTGTATTAAAAAAAAAAAAGTTCCAAAACGCCGAAATGTCTTGTAAACGATGGTCTTTGCTCCCGCCGTCTCATCCACCGCGCCGTAATAATTTCCATAAAACGAACAAAAATTAAGGATTTACGACTTCGTCCTTATATTTTCGTTGTATTATATAAAACTACACTACAGCAGGCGTAAATAATATTGCAAACTCCGATTACGTCATCAGAAATAGCGGAACACGCTTTGTTTGTAGAAGCGCGATAAATATATATTTTTTCTCAGCTTATGAATCTCCTGTACACGTAAAACGTGTCAAATAAACGTAAAAGTGTAAAAATGACTTTCCGGCCAGCGTTTCGTTTAGAAAAATTAGTTAAATGTGACGCAGAAATATAAAAAAAGAAGATGTAACTCCGTCCCCAACGTTCCTGCTCTACGAATTCAAGCACTGCAGGGTACACTGCGAATTATCGAAACGGGGTGGAGAGTCGAGTGAATTTAAAATTATTATAGGTAAGATACACACACGTCTCCTCCTCTCCCTCCTGCTAAACGGTTAATAATTTCGTACTCATTTTATTTTCAAAACGCAATTCGAAATGAGAAAAATAAAAACCACGAATCTAGAAACTTTTTATTCAAAATATATAGCGCAATTATATATATATATATATATTAAATTTTAATTTTCTTGAAAAATTAAAATAAGAGCAGGAAGTCAATGATAGTATACTATAACATGTGGTCGCAAAAGTACTGTTTTCGTGTTTTCTCCCTACATCTACGTACGATGATACGAGATATTTAGGAGAAATTTGAGTTGAGTGTCTACCTACATATATATTAATATATTGAATCGAACAGGAGATGAGTACGGTTTTTTGCCCGAGCATTGGATTATAAACACTTCGTCTCGTATGCAATACTTGGTCTTGGTGGGTGTTCTATATGTGACCGACAGTCGATCATATTCTTATAATAATAATAATAATAATAAGAAAAAGAAAAAAGTCCTTTAGTTGTATAAAATCTATAAACATAATATATATTATAACATGTTTATTATATTTTACGTTCACAATCGTATTATGACAATGTTTCCGTTATATAATATACTTAATTAATGTAAATATTTTTTAAAAGAAACTAAATTTGTATAATAATAATAAACTATGTAAATATTTTAAACATTATAATATCACGAATAAATACTATTCGATGAACTTTAATTAGTAAATTCAGTATTGTTTATATGCCTTTTGTTTAAAACGTAATAATAATAATAATAATAATAATAATAGTTGTAACATTTTTAAACATTATGAAACATACTAATAACATATTTGTCATAAATACCGTGCTGTGGTTATTGGAAAAAAATACTGTCATCAATATTATACACAGTTTTGAAATAAAGGTAAAAAGAAAAATAAAGAAAATATATATCAATATATAATAATGTAAAAATTATTTAACAAAATCGATTTTAAATCAACATTGTACTGCCGTTGTAACATCAAACTATAAAGTTGCAAACGTGTCTTATGATCAACGCGGGAGAATGCGGATTTTGTCCAGTTTTATCTTCTTCCGCGGCTGATACTTGTAGTCGGGATGCTCTTTCAAGTGCAATTCCTTAAGCCGCTCGGCTTCCCGAAAAAACGGTTCCCGTTCCTCGGTGGTCAGCATATTCCACATCACGCCCAGTCGCTTGGACACTTCAGCATTATGCACCAATGGCTCTTCATTCATTATCTTGCGCCTCTCGATTTTTGCCCACGCCATGAATGGGTTGAGCGGCCTCTTCACATAGTTTGGGTCAGCATTCCTCGAAGTTCTCTTCCTCAATATGGACACCCTCGCCCTATGGTATCGCGGCCGTTTTACAAAACTATTTGAAGTCGTCTCACTGCCGTCCAGTTGCATCAACATGGACGTCACGTCTTCGGGCGTTACTGTCACTTTGTCAAAAGGATTGTCATCGTCGCCGTCATACGGCTCTTCCTTGATGGTAAGATTGCCTTCATCGCTGTTATCATCATACGGCTCTTCATTGATGGTGAGGACGTCTTCGCGGTCATCGTCAGACGTCATCAAAACGTCTGTAGCTAATTCGGTGACGTTACCATGCGACGCGCCTAGCACCAATGTCTCCAGTTGTTCCGGGTACAACATCGTTTTCTTGACATCCTCCGTGTTGGTCCGCGCCCAAGTCCTGATTTTTCGGTTCATTTCAGCGAGCCGTTGAGGTTTGATGTGCCACACAACGTTCTCCTGCAGCCGCGATTTCAGATCGTATGAACAATTCAGCTCTTCATCAGACGTCTGGAAGAACGAGTTTTTGACCAAGGTCTCCCGGATAGATTTCCTCCAGCGGTCCTCTTGGACTGATCTAAAATATGGGAAATGCCGGCACAAAAAGTCGCATATCTCGTTCACCAACAACGCGCCCGTCACCGAGTTTCTTAACGCCATGCCGATCAGACACTGGATCATACACGAGGGTTTCGGGTAACCATTAGCAGCGATAGGTGTTATATTTCTCTTCCTTATAGCCTTTGGCACCGCCGAAGCCGTTGATTTCACAAGCAACATTGTTCTCTTGCTCGGTTTGGCGGCATTTACGTTCATGTACATAGCAGTGTCTCTCGGAGAGTTTGGCCGCGGCAGTATCGCGGTCGGCGTATGATATTTGTTGACAAACATGACCGCACCATTCCTGAGTCTCCCATATGGTTGCTGTTGATCAGTGGAAACACTTGTCGACGATATAAGTTTTTGCGACGTCTTTATATTTTTATGATGGTTAACCAGATCCGACAGCCTAACGAACTTCACTATGTCTCCGTTCCAAGTATGCAACTGTGACCTCACCTTGTCCCCGGGTTCATTTTTTGGGTCTGCAACAATGACGACAGGTTGTTCATTGACATCTGCAACGATGTTTGTTGTTGTTGTACAATCATCGTTGACAACTTCGTGGATGTTGTTCACATGACTACATTTTGATGTCATTGTAGCAGATAATCCAACAGTGGTGTTATCATTATCTCCTCGGAAACTAAAAAAATATACCAACCAAGTTTAAGTAAAAAAAAAAAAAAAAAAAAGAAAAGAAAAAGAGTTCAACAATATAGTAGTGAATTGCATGTTAATTTGCTCAAATACGAACAATATTATTTTAATTTTTTTTTTTCTAATTTTAAACGTTTTATTATTGTATTATTTAATTTAAATAGAAATTATTTTCAAATAGTTCAATAAAATATATTCTAAAAATATTAGTGTTTAGGTTAACAATTAACTTTTTATATTAGTACATAATCATCGGTTTTTGAAAATGTATATCGTAAATATAAATTATACACAGTTTTACAACACAACAATAGGAAACATAAAGAAATTTAATCACCATAAAAATTATTTACAAAGATAGGTTTAAAGTGAATTTTGTTGTTTTTACAGTATCCCGAGTTGAATGCCATGATAATGCGACGGTTCCAAGAGCCAGGCGATGCAGAACGTGCTTTCGAACTGGTGCACAAATCACAGGGTCTCGAACAGACGCGATTCCTTGCCAAAAAGCACTGCCTCGAAGCAACTCGGCTTGCCGGCAAAATTGCCGAGTCGCCGTATCAAAAGTCTCTGTTGGTTGTACCCGACCTAATAGTGAATCGCATGAAATAGCCAAATCCCTGTACTTTGCTTTCGGGTATTCAAAGTGTATGCAAATATTAGATTCAATAAAAATGTAATGGGTGTACCAGTTTACAACTAGTCCCAATTATTTGAA
Source organism: Slavum lentiscoides (assembly GCA_032441835.1). Classification (NCBI taxonomy): domain Eukaryota; kingdom Metazoa; phylum Arthropoda; class Insecta; order Hemiptera; family Aphididae; genus Slavum; species Slavum lentiscoides. The sequence continues at coordinate 21,752,777 of CM063710.1, read as the reverse complement.
GGAAAAAAAATTATTTTATGCTAACGATTTCATTTATATTACTTGAAATTTAAAATTGCCCTTGATTTCAAAGGTAAACTTATTTTTGTTATTATTTTATTTTTAATGTATTATTATTATTATTAGTATTAATTCCATATTTTTTTTTTTTTTTAAACCGCCGGTACTTAAAAACAAAATACTGTCATTACATCAAATAAATCATTTGAGCATTTTTGTAACAGTATTAATGGTCCATGATTTTCACCGTATCATATTTATGAATATTTATTTATTAATTTCTTCCTTGTGTTACCCAAGAATTTCTTGTTTATTTTATTATTATTATTATTATTATTATTGTTGTTATCATTAATGGACAAATAATATAAAAAAAACTAATCGTAGTTTTCTGTACACCATAATCTAATATTTTAACAGCGCACAAATTCATTTTTTAACACAATTATTCGACAATTCACTTTTCATGGCCATAGTTTAATTAGAATGTTAAATTTAAGATTATGGTGTACAACTTATTTTATGCTATGTAAAGAACAAAGTATAATTTTTATATTATTACATATAAATAAATAAATCTCAGTTCAACTGACTAACAAGATCGTATTTTTCCTTCATATTTTATTATCTTAACTTAATGATAAAACAAATTGTAAATACCAAAGAAAATGCATTATTTTGTCATCCATAAAAGTAATATTTTATTAGTCCACGATTTATATTAATTTATTATTATTATTTTATTATTTTTTTTTTACCATTTAAAATTACCACTGTGTATAAAAAAAATAATGTTTTATTTTTTGTAAATGTGTTGTAAATCTGCATATATATATATTCGGGTATTGGGGTCTTATAGCATATTAAAAATAATAAATATTTAAAACAACGTATTTATTTTATTTCTAAAATTTAATTTAGATTTTTTAATTCACTATAATAATAATAGTATGATCCATACTGTTTTAATTTAATGTTTATACATATACACACACATATATGATGACACAAGAGTTTTTCACATAATATATTATATATTTAAAAGATTATCCTGGTTAGAAATGTTAGAATTAAAAAAACTACTATGTACCAAGTAAATTATTTATAATCTATAAACAATTTGATAATAGTTTTACGTAGTTTAGTACTACATAGTTATTTTATTTGTTGATAGAATCACATAATTATAATTATGAATGTTTCAATATAATAATAATAATATAATACACTAACATTTTTAAATGTATGAATGTAAATGAATTCAAATTCCCATCACATTAAAAAAAATATATTAATTTTTTTTTTTAATAAGAAATTAACTCTAAATAGTTTCTAAAATGCCCATGGAAAAGGTAATAAAGATATAAAACCCTTTATTTATATACATTTTTTTTTATTATTATTACTAAATAAACAGAAAAAAATGTTTGTAACTCATAATTACAAAACGTTAAGTTTTATAATAATAATATCAGATGATACAGTAGATACAAAAAACAAAAAAAATTAAAACAATTAAATCCAAGAAACTTTAATGAAATGATAAGAGTATTTAAAATCAATAAATAAATTAAGCTAATGCATAATTGTATTTACCGTCTCATTTGTTTTAGTGGATTTTTTGTAGGCGCTCCTTGTATTTGTGAGTTTATGGAACTCTCTGTTTTACTAAAAACTTTCATAGTGATATCAGAAGCAGGGGGTGGTAACAATGGGCATCCTTCTGGTGTTTCAGGTGTAGGAGATGTCTGAATTGCACTTGTACTTCGCACAACATCTCTACCCATTTCTATAATGCCTGGCCGTGAATGAAGCATTCCGCATAACTAAGTATATAAAAATACATTATTATTATAGATTATGAATTATCTAATATATTTGATTTCAACCATAAAATACATATATTTTACTACCATAACAAGCATTAGTTAAAACTAGGTTTATTAGCTGACCCTATGATTTACTAATTACACTTGGTAAAACATAAACACAAGTGTTTTTTTTTGGGGGAAGGAGGGTTGCTTTTTGTAAAAATGTTTTGTACATTCTATGATAATTAAAGCAGAATGAATAAATTATAAAAACCTAAGAATGTGAAACAATAAATTGTAAATATTATTATTATATATCTATAGGTACAGGCAAGCAAGTTGAATAATATTAATTAAAATAGTAACAATTATTACTACAATGGTGAACAATTGTAATATAAACATTAGTACATATGCAGCTAAAAGCATTTATTTATGACAAAAAAAAACTATTTATACAAAAGGAAAGGAACATGCTTCGGCGATACATACATACGAGTATATAGTAAAACCTAACTTTAAACAGTGATTAAAATATGACAGTTATATATAAGTTACTTATATTTTATTTATTTACCTCTAACATTCCGCTTAAAGCTTGTCTTGCTTCTTTATTGTGACTAGGGACAACAGGATTTAAAATAGAATGATACTCCAATATCTTAATTCTGCATAACTCGAGTAAATCCTAAAAAATATATATAAATTACAAATATATTAAATTAATATATGTTTAAGTTTTAATTACATCAGACGTATTACGCGATCGTTTTGTTGAATAATTACTGACAATAGTAGATGGCCTAAAATAAATTAATATTAATATTAACAGAAGATAGTTTATTGTAAAATACACACTAAATTTAACATTATACATATATACATGTATATACTTTAGCAATAAATGATATTAAAATCATTAAAAATATATATATATATATATATATATATATAGTGCTAATCAAATTTGTTGTAATAAAGAAATATGAATATAAGTATTAGTGTAGTAATATATATAAAAATTTAATGTAGTTCTCATAATATTTCCAATACAAAGTTTGACAGGCCTCTTGTTATATTTATTAAAATTAAAATTAAAAATAGATATAATATACTTCATATATTAATATTTTCCATCCAATAGAGTAAATTTTATCAATATTTTTTTTAAAAGTTAAATTGAAAAATAACATCATTAAAGGTCAAAATATGTATATGTATTTAATTTTAATTCGTGTATACATAAATATTATTTAAGTATTTATCTACAATTTATTTAATCATATTTAAAATAATAATTATATAAAATGCATAATAAGTAGTATAATATCAATACTAACCGTTCTGGTTGATCGTCTAAAATATTGGTTTTTTGGTTACTGCTTTTATCACGATTAAGAAAGTTACTAACAGCTGGTAATGTATAAGTCTATAGTGAAATAAAATTATAATACACTCAAACAAATTTAAGTAAATAAAAACTTACTTTTGGATCAGATATATATAAAGCATATTCAACAACAGTCATTACATCAACATGTGGATATCTCATTAATAAATTTAAACAATTAGTGTTGTCACTCTTAAGTACTGCAAATATAAAGCGGAATTGATTACTTCAGAACAATAATAATTATATATATATAATATATATATATATATATAAGAAAAAAATGTTGGATTAAATATACTTACATTGAACTCGTAAAAGAACTAACATGGCAACAAATATATAATCAACTAATGCAAAGTCTTGAGGTGATCTGGCAAAAATAGTATCCCATATAACTAACAAATCCATGAGTGAAAATTCTCCTCCAAACATCAACCTCAACCAACGACTAAATTTCATATTAAATTAATTTTATTATAAAAACAATTAAGTACAGTTAACATCTACTTACACTCCAAAAGTTGTTAATGAAATATCTAGACTCAATAAATGTTCACATAGTTCTGAATCGTATTTCATCAACATTGTATCACGTAATTTGGAAATTTTTCCAACAATTATACTTTCAGGCATAGCTCTCTAAATTATTAGTAAGACATACATCATATAATATAAGCATACCTATTTATTAAACAGTCTTATTTACTATCTATACAACGTGATGATATACAAATTAGTAAACTTTTATTTAAATGATTATAATTATATAATATAAATAACAAGTGTAAGAAAAAAAATCCAATGATGTGACCTGATATTTATAAAGTATTAATGAATTCCAATGAGTAAATATTTCAAACAGTTGATGTAATCTTGGTGTTGGATTACTTAGGAAAAGTAAGCGAACAGAGATGATTTACATCATAAATTTAACAAAAATATGTGCAATTTACTTACAGTTATCTTAACAGTTTTCAATTTCTCTGATACTGATATATCATTTTTATCATCATTTACATAATAATAATCTTTCATTCTATCCATTATAATATTAAAAAGTGAACTAAAAACAAACAAAATTAAATAACAATAATTTACTACATAGTACTAGTACTTACTATGCATCAGCTTCCAAATATTTGGGATTGAGGATTTGTTGAATTAAATCACTAAAATATATTATAAATATTAATATAAATTAAATTCTTTAAACAAAATTTAATTAATTTACCTAACATCAGAAGATGATTGCTCTAAGACTTGGAGTAATGCCTGATGATCACAATGAAGAACAAATAATAATGGTGCAAGGATTTCATGCATGCCCTAAATGAATAATTAAGTATACAAATGAATATTATAATATTCGTATATTTTATTTTTCATTTAAAAAATAAACAATGAAATGTGAAAAATCGACAAATTTAAATTAGGCAATATATGTCAAAACTCAAGAATCACAATATATGTAGACATCTCTACCAGATCTACTGAAATTCACATAAATACCTATAGTTTTCTTTTAATATTATCAATTTAATACAAAATTGTCCAGATAGTTAGGTTAATTTATTTGGAGTTGTTAAATAATAAAAAGAGTTTAATTAAATATTTGAATTATCAGAAGGATAGCTAAGTTTAATGTATGAAAATATTTTTTAAAACGTGCAAAACTGACATTAAAAATTCTTGTTGTTTATATTTGTTGCTTTGTGACAATACATTTTATCTGGTATTATCATTATAATTACATATTAATCAATATTTTCAAACAAATTTTAATTGTTTTTATTCATTTGACCAAATCAATTTATATATATATATATATATATATATATATATATATATATAAAGTTAAAATTTTATACTTGATTTTAAGCACCTATTAAAACGTATACAAAAGAAGACGGTTCACAACATTTTTTTATTTATTTATACATATCAATTTAAATGCTTTTTATGTATACACAAATATACGAATATGTTTTATGGCATTTATAGTAATATCGAGTTATATTATAATCAGAAATTTATGAAAATGTATATAGAGCAAGACGTGTTCTATTTATGTACTGGATATTCATAGATAAATTGCCATTACTATAAACTACATATTCTAAAGTCAAAGTACAGAGAGTAGTGATTGTAGCAATATTATTAATTAGACAGTATAATATAGCTATAATATTTAATATAGCGCAGCCAATTATTTAAATTTACATTATCTCGCACTTAATATAATAATAGGTATGATAATCATAAATACGTTTGTACAGTTAGTAAAATATATTTATCAAATAGGTATATATTATGATGGGGTCAATATTTCTTGAGAAAGGGGTATTGATAAATTATTATTTATATTACACTATTTACTTTTTTAAAATTCATTGAAAAACAACATAAATTTTAAAATAATTTAATTTTAAATCCCTCTAATTTGTTTCAACACAACATAAAAATTTAATTATTATTGCTTTAAATTTCAAAAATACCTACTTGTTTATAGGACAAATCAGGATGTTCTCTCGAATAACAAAACAATATATCGATCATTATTGTTCGAACTTCGTTTTTTCTAAAATATTCAATTTCAGGAGATGTCCGAAACACGTCTTGCTTGATGATTTCCTTCAACTCTCTGTCTTCAAAATATAGTTTCCAAGTGCTCTAAAATAAACAATATTATAAACAACAAACTAAATCAAACAGATTTTTAAACACAGATAAACAAACATTATCTTCTTGTGATAGCGGATTATCTGGTCCACAATCCTGTTTATGAGGATCATTGTCATGTTTCAATTTAATTAATTCATACATAAACCGAAAATTTGTAATAGCCGTTAACCATTCAGATGAATCTGATGGCAATATATCCAGCAAAAGAGCCCAGCATATACTTCTAAATTTAGATGCTCGCAATTCACCTTTGATGGCACTGTCCCGTATTTCATTGATATTGGTGATATTGTACAAATATGTCCACTCAGACCTGAATAATTATCAACACACGATAAAATTATTAAGTATACGATTTTAGATGTATTGACACAAATACACTTACTCGTACTGCCTGACAGATGCATTTTGTTTATTGTCATCGGAATCATTGGACATCTAGGAATATACAAAATACAATTGAAACACAATATTATTACAGGTAAAAATGGAGCTCGAATTAAGAGGGAACCTCTTGTTCTTCAAAAATATTTCAATGTCTCACTTTTAATTTTTTTAAATGGAATTCTGAGGACTAAACAGTCAGAGACTCGTTTTTACTATTTTGTTTGTGATATCATAACAGAAACAAAAAAAGATTAAAGTAAAATTGTTTTGCATATTGTTACTGGAACAAAAAATGGCATTGATTAATGATTTGACATTTTTAACAGAACGCTGATCGCTTGTAAACAAATTTTATAACTTCTAAACGAAATGCTTCTTCTAAGCATTTATTACTTGTGTTGAACCTTCTATCTTAATTATTTGTATCAGGCCAATGTGCTTAGAGTTTGATACTTGTATAACTGTATAAATCGAGAACAGAAACACTATATCATTCATATACAATCATAGGCGCCGACTCTACGGTGAAGAAGACTTCCTCCGTATTCTGATTGAACAGGAGGCATAAATATTATTTCGCCCCCAATTATGAACAACCAGTTGTAGAACCTCTGGACTTCCGCAAAATAATTTTTAAAACTAAAGCCAATAAAGAGAACTGAAATTTAATGCATGTACAACGTGTACTTACAGGATTTTATTTTGTCCCAATGCTAAAATTTAAAAGTCGGTGTCTATGCACATAATAATTTACGAGCACATTTAAATATATTATTTTTATTATCAATTATTTTTTGAATTAATGAAAAAAATGATTATTTACGGTTGTATTATGAAATATATAGTTTATAAAAATTACTGTGGTGTAGTTTATTGCGTGAATCTTTCACGATTCTAGTTTTTTGGAACGCAAATTTTTAATACACTTTTGCTTACTTGTTTCTTCGAATTTTCTTCTCGAATTAAGCACTGCAGTGCAAAAGGTAAAATATAACGAGTTTTTGATGCCACCCGTTCCCATACCAACTATATTGATGGCCTTATTGGTCCGTAACAATAAATACCCAACAACCGACTTAAGTATTCTTTCTGGACAGACGTAAGACATCCGCCGTTCAATTTAATTACATAAAATACAAGATTTACGCTATTTACTTTGCACTAAATGTACATAATATTTGATCGAGAATACATATAATATTAATAATAATTAATTACAACTATCTACTAAAACATATTTCTCTGGTATTATACGCTGTGTGTGTGTAACTTACGGTGAAATGGAGTTGTCGAGAATGTCGGAACGTCGTTGTAAGTTCGTCGACAATTGGCACAATATTTCGGACACCAAGCCCGAGAACAAAAGGACCACAAAAAACGCTGGTAACAACAACTGGTAAGAAACTCATATCGTATAGGTTCCTACCATAGACATATTAATATGACTATGGTTCCTACCACGGACTAGAATATATATTATAGTCCGTGGTTTGTACCACGAAACGTTGTTTGTATTTATATGAATACCGCAGACTTTAATCTTTATGATATCTGTTGGTGGTATATACCAACCGTCAAGGATATTTCGCCCAATTCGACCGCGATCGATTATAATATAAAATATCACAATAAAATAAAATATTTTCGTATATTTTTAATCGCGGTTTGGATGAAAATGGTGACAAGTCGGGGCGAATATTTCTTTTTTTAAATATCGCAATATTTTCTTACATTAAAATTCGTGAGAACAAATATTTCTTGGAACAAAAAATTTCAACAGATTAATGCGTCTTTGGCGTAAACTACGACCGGTCGCTGTAACAACAATATTTTGAACCATATCATTGGACATTGTACTCCGTATAAACGAATGAATAAATAGCCGTGACGCCATTAACCAAACGTTTGTTCAACACTTCCACTGTGCCGTCCGTCAACGACGTTATATTCCGTAATTCTATGGTCAACGCTATCGCTGTTTGTTTACTGCTGCTGTTAACGGTCGTTTTCCCTGTTTTCTGAACCTCACCGACGGTTGCGATTTCGTTGGTAAGTATTTGGTTGTGAGACCCCGCCGTGTCATCGATTTATCAATTGCGCCGGTAGCATCGAATCCGACCGCCATGGCTGCGACTATCGTTGGCGCTTTTCAGCCCGAAATGCACGTGCTCATCACGGAGTCGCGCGTGCTGTTGGTCGGGACCGGCGGCATCGGTTGCGAAGTGCTCAAAAATCTCGTGCTCATGGGTTTCACCGATCTGGTCATCATCGATTTGGACACAATCGAAGTCAGTAATCTCAACCGCCAGTTTCTGTTCAGCAAGGAATCGGTGGGCAAAGCGAAGTCGCTCGTCGCCAAAGAGTCCGTGTTGAAGTTCAATCCAAACGTGAACATCACATCGTATTTCGGCGACATTATGGACCAAAGATACGACGCCTCTTTTTTCAAACAATTCAAATTGGTTATTAATGCTTTGGACAACAAAAAGGCGCGCAACCATGTGAACCGCATGTGCATCGCGATTGACGTACCTCTCATCGAATCCGGCACCATGGGGTACAACGGTCAAGTTGAGTTGATAAAAAAAGGCATGACCCTGTGTTACGAGTGCATGCCGAAACCCGAACCCAAATCGTATCCAATGTGCACTATAAGAAATACGCCCAAGGAGCCTATTCATTGTATTATATGGGCCAAGTACTTGTTCGGGCAATTGTTCGGTGTAGCCGAAGAAGACGTGTCTGTAGATGCGACGGTTGATGCAACGGCTTCCTCTGCCGAAACTAAAATAACGGCCAGAGAATGGGCTAGAATTAATGACTACGATCCTAAGATGATGTTCAAGAAAGTTTTTATCTACGACATTGACTATTTGATGGCCATGCCCGCTATACGTGATAAGAAAATTATTACGCCGTTGGACAAAGCCATTGTTGATGGTCCACGGGTCGAATACAGTCATGAACCGGACACTAAAGTGTTGACTTTGGAACAACATTTTACAATGTTTTTGGATTCCGTCGAGAACATAAGACAGACGTTTAAAGATTCCATTGGGTCATTGGTTTGGGATAAAGATAATGATGACTTCATGAATTTCGTTGTGTCTTGTACTAACATACGTTCGAATATATTCAGCATAAAAGTAACAAGTCCTTTTGAAATCAAGTCGATGGCGGGCAACATTGTTCCGGCCATTGCCACGGCCAACGCCATGATTGCTGGGCAAATCGTAATACACGCTTTGAGAATACTAAGGGGTAATTTCGAGCGTTGTCAGAGCGTGTTTTTAAGAGAATGGCCAAACCATAAAGGAGCGGTTCTAGTCAAAGACAAAAAACTCCAAAAACCGAATCCAAATTGTACCGTTTGTTCTAGTAACGGTGAAGTTTTATTATTTGCCGATTGTAACAAGTTCACAGTGAGAAAATTCGAAGATTTGGTATTGAAGCAAAGATTAAATATGGTTGCACCAGATTTAATGATACAGGATGGTTCATTAATCATTTCTAGCGATGAAAGTGATGACGTGGATTTGTACGATAAAACTTTGATAGATGTGGGCATTACAGACTATGTCACATTGATAGCTGAAGACTTTTTTCAAGAATATCACATCAAAATCATATTTCAGCAAAAGGTACAAGAATCTGAAGAGGATCCTGAATTTGAAGTTGTCGGAAATGTAAATAAACCAAAAATCGATGGCGATATTATTCCGAAAAAACCCCCGGTATTTCCTGACGTCCCCTTTGAGGAGGATAATGATTGTGTATTAATAAAAGTTAAAGCGACCATGGATGATGAGGTGTATGACAATGGTGATACAGAAGTAAGTATTGTGGCAGCAACATCGGACAATATACAAGAAGTTGATGCCAGTGAAGTAAACATCAGTGATAATAAGATGGAAATGGCCAATGATGAAGAAAACGTTTTACTGTCCAAGAGGAAAGCTGAAGGAGACGAAAATACTTCCGAACCGAAGAGAAGCCGTAGTAGCGAATAAATTTTTTTTTTTTGTAGTTTTCTTACTATCAATTATGAACTAAAATTTTTTTTTTACGTTTATTGTATATGATACACATTGCATACAACATTGTGTTTTTTACATAAAAACACATCAGTTTTCATTTGCTTACATTAAAATTTTTATGTTCCTTATTAATGATACTTTTGTTTCTAATTCACAAATATTTTACATTACTTAAGTTATGTTAAAACTATTTCTGAACACGTTTTTAATATTAATGTTTTTTTTTCTTTTATTTATAAACTACAAATAATTTGATGAAATTTCTTATTTGTATTTTATTGAGATTGAACTGAAACTATATTTTCGGTTCTGGCTATATAATTGTTCAAGAATTGAAAATGCAACGTAGAATGATTCGTCCTATAGTCCTACGAACCGTTTATGAATTGAGCAATTATCTGTGCCACAATCTGGTGCAATTATAATTATGATTACACAGTGAATTAATACTGGATTTATTTATCCAGCGCACATTGTATAACTATTTGCCTGTATTGTTTTAGTTGTTTTGTAATAATTAAGAAAATATGAGTGACATTTATTTAGTATTTCGTAAATATAACCCGAGAGCACGAAAAATAATGTCATGATATAAGACAAAAACCTGTTCAAGCTGTAACTTCTACAAATACTTTTCAAAGAACTTGTATGTGAACATCTGTATTGGCAAACGAGTAATTTTAATTTACTGTAAAAAAGAAAAGTGAGCCATAAATATCGAATTTGGATGTAGATGATTCAGACACTTTCTGCATATTAAGTAACAGTTGCAAAATAATTGTGGAACGTTCAACTATGTAAAATTCAGTTTGGTTTTTATTTCAAAAGAATCATTAAAATTTGCTATTCTCAAGTATCCAATACAATAATATATTTTGAACACCAGTATACATCATGTATTGGGGTAATTTAAAAAAAAAAAATACAATTTTGTGCTATTTAGTATGCCATTTATGTAAATATTGAATAGTGATATAATGTTATACTTAAGAAATGCTGTATATGAAGAAAAAATGTATAAGCAATTATTTATGTAATATTTTAATTTCAAATTGATACTCAGAAAATTTAATTGTTAATTAAGTTTATAAAGTAGGTGCATATTTTATTAATTTATGTGACTGAAATAAGAAGTGCTATAACTAAGTACTTAGTTTTTGGTATTTAGTTTTATTTTTTATAAAATAAACATATTTTTTTTAAAAGTATTCATTTTTTTTTAAATTTCCAATAAAAGTAAAAATTATGCGCTAAAAGAATTAAAAATAATTTTTTCCCTCAAATAGCCTAAGGTCTGAAAAGTAGAAGTTCGAAAAATAAACTTCCAAAGTATTTAATAAATACAAATGGTAGTTTCCATTAGTCATTGAAAAAACATATGATTTAATAATGATTTGCTATTACGTTACAACTATACTCACCATACCCTATCTGTGATGTAAAGCACTCGTGTATTAACCCGTTAGATGTTCAAATTATGAACAAATAATTAGTACATTAAAAAAAAAAAACTTGGAATTTGGACATTTTTATTATTTAGAATTCAAATGTTTCGTTGAAAAATAACAAAAATGCACGTTTTTTTTATATATTATTTGTTTATTTGAATTCTTTTCGTTGCCATTGACGCACGAATATTACTGTACGTACCTACTATAAATTACATATAGCCAACACATCACCGAGTCTTGGACTTAACGTCAAGATGTATTGGTAATTTTATAAACAGTCGAAGTAGTAAATTTAAGAGGGCACAAGTATTTTTTTTTTTTTTTTTTTGCCACACATCGAATCACGCAAAGTATACAATTTACGCACATTTATTTTTCTATGTATATGATGTGTGTGTGTGTGTATATATACACTTAAATTTTTACACTATTATTTTGTAACGCTACAAACTAATAAAAAAAATTCTTTTTTTCATTGCTAAAATTTTACGAATTCACATATAACGTACTATTTACTTACTTAAAACTTATTTTCAATTACAAAAGTATTGTTGTTTGATATTGTTATTCGTATATTATATATTATTTACTAATAGATATATATATATAATATGTTTACAAACAGGTGGAGGAGAGTCTTGGTAATTTTTTAACAAAAATTGAAAAATCAACAGTCTTGTAAAAATACTTTTAAAAAGTATTTAAATACTAGAATTTGTATGTATTTTTATGCGAATACTTTTTAAAAGTATTTAAATACAGTATTTTTACAAGACTGAAAATCAATAATTTACGTAGAATAGATAGACCACAACATAATATATATATATATATATATATATATATATATATATATATATAAATACATTTGCCGAAGGTATTACAAATTTTTTTTTAACAGAACGTAATTTTAAATTTATACATTTTAATTGCGATTTCGTTATTATTGATAATAAACAGCAAAATGAAAACACTATATACGCACATGCACATATAAAAATCGTATATGTGTATATGCGTACGTATGAATAAAATGTTAAAAAAAAAAGACAGATTGAAAAAAAAATCATAGTTAGTATTAAAAATTTGCACATTGTACATTTTGTATAGTAATAATAAACTCAAAATTGAATTTTTATTATTTTCAAACTAACCACAAACTATATAATCATATCTTATACATATTATTATATATATATATATATATATATATATATATATATATATATATATACATATACAATATGTTTGTTAAATACTTTACACTTTTACACAGTTACAATAATTAATAATAATATAATATAGAGCAATTAAGTATGCGTCTAAAGAAAAGAAAATTGTTCTCTAACATAACAACGTTGAGCACTATAACACAAATCGTATCTATGCAACAGCAGTATCAGTATTGTTATACATATATATAATACATGTAAATAATATACTAATTAGATAAGCATAAAAGAAAATAATAACATATTTATGGTTTTTTTTTTATACATACATATAATATAGGTATGAACAAATATGGTTGTTGGCGTTTCACGGCGACGTGTAACATGGTGAATTAATGTCGATACACACATTTAAAATAACAAATGACAAGTACCTAATAGAATACGCGACATTGGTCGAGCGACTAGTGTTTAAATAAAGACCCAATCCGAAGTTGGATTTCATTACGGGACTTGTAAATTTTACACGCGTAATATGCGATGGTATATGACGACGATGCGTCCGACGGGAAAATGTGCCGATTAAAAAATATAATTAGACGCAACATTAATTCCGATTTGTACGTATAATTTTCGGACATAATAGTAAATTTTGAATATTTCATGTACCGTTAATGCACAGAACTGGATTTTAAAAGGTGCGTTTTTTTTTCAGATATAGTTTTATAGTCTTGAGAACGGAGAGAGAGAGGAACCCTATGATGAAAAAAATAAAATAAACATACTCGGCGAAAAAATAATTTATAATAAGATTAAAACATGTATACATTGGAATGAATATTTTGTTTTCGACAAACATTTTTCAAACTATATTATTAACTAAATTGCGTCTGTAAACGAACAAAAAAGACTTTTCACAAATAATATACATTAAACCAGTTAGAAAAAGAAAAATTACGGAAGCGTAATAAATTACAACAGGATATATATATATTCTTTTACCATTCAATATTCAACTTGCAAACGTTTTGTGAAAATGTCAAGATTATTTAAATGTGTACGTTTTATGAGCTTCTCTATGTACACAACGGACTTAGTAATATAATAATTGTGTTAACACTGTCGATACTCTGAATAATAAGATACAAAACAATTTTATTATTTTGAAAATTCATAGAATAATATTTACGTGTTGTCTACGCAAGAAAAAACAGGAACGTTTTGGGCGTGCAAAGAAAATAGAAATTGCCTATGCAATCGAAGTTTTTGAAAACACTGCACAATTTCGTATATACACATCGTCTGTAGCTTACAGAATGAACGATTATTAGATGTATAGTGTTACTACTACGATTATACAAAGCTTTACACCTACCCCTTCCTAGTATGTATGCGATTCGCAATATGTGATACACTACAAAAATCGTAAGAATTCGTTCTACACAAGTTTAATTACATTGTACAGCATAATTCAATACTTTTTATTTATTTATAAAATCATTATTAAACTTAAAAATAACACAAAAGGCAAGTAATCGGATACTAGATGAAAATTTGAATTTCACTTATAAAAGGCTACACGTTTTGACGAGATCCTTTGGAAAAAAAATAACTTATATTAAAAAAGAAAAAAAAACAATAATTATATTCCATTACAATAAGACTTGATTATTAGTTCCAATATTTTGTTTTGCGTTTTGTTATCAACAAAGAGAAAAAGTTATTAGCAATTGCAAAAAATGCAATTTTTTTTTTTTTTAATTGTGTAATCTATTCCATAAGGCGAGTTTAGGTATCAAAGAATTTACCTAACTAGTCATGATGACCTAATAAACTTTGCGTATTTTATTTTTTTAATAAATATAAAAAAACAGATACAGATATGATAGACTTGTAAGTTTTGTTTTTTTTTGTCAGTGTACATTTACATTACCTCAGTTTGTGTGTGTAATTTGATTGCCAAGGCATTTTTTGGTCGCACTGTAAACAAAACAGAACAATATTTATTTATTAAACACTTACTATGCATCATCAGTGCAAGACAAAGTCACACGATTCAATAGTTTGAGCACGTTACGTATTTTAATGTAAACCATCTATATAAATTAAGAGGACACTACACCTACATTTGTTGTCTCAGCCTGTCTTGTGGGCGATATAGCAAAACTTCATCCCACAATTTAAATGCTGTGTACATAACTTTAAAAGAAAATAGCAACTAAATTATACCATCGTTTGAAAGACAAGAAGCTAAGCCGTTTTGTTGAAAACTCGTTTTTGAAAATTGTATTGAAAAAATAACGCACAGCATAGAAAAACAGTGTATAAATAAAAAATAAAAAATTAAACATTATTTTGAAAATCTAATTCCAACAAAACATTGAAGAATTTCTCATTTTTCGAACAGTGGGACAATTTTGTACCTACGTTCTTTTAGAATTGCACAGAATCTGAATGACATTTTGCTAAATTGCTCCTAAGAAAGATAGACAACAAGAAAGATAGGGACAACAAATGCGGGTGTAGCATCCTTTAAATTCAAATGAATATGATTATTCAGTACAAACTACAAACAGAATGAGTCATCGTCCAAAAAAAAAAAAAGGTAATTATTAGTCGATGACTAGACATTAGACACAACACCTACATTTGTTATCATTCAGTAAACCTTTTGTCATTACATGAAAAATTAACTCATTAATAAAAAATACTAGTAGAAGTACGATTTTGTAATGGTTGTCATCATTTCCAGATTGGTATAAATCATCAATTTTATTAGATTAAAAAAAAAAGTAAAAATGAATTATTTTATTGACTTGTTTAAAAGTTTAAAAAATATACGTTTAACAAGAATAAGGATCTGTGCTAAAGAAGCAATTAACAAACTATAGATACATTTATAAATTTAATAACGAGTAAATTTATTGTCATAACAAAAGTTTAGTATATAGATAACATGCTTACATAAACAAATACGGGTATTTACTCATCCTAAAAAACTATTAAATCGTTAACTTCAAAGGTTATGTCATGAACTGTGACAAGTATATTTTTAACGATTAAAAAATAGACAAACTGACAGTTTACAATAATTAATAAATAAAAAATTATTATGACTTGGGACATAACAATTCTCATTAAAATTACAATAATAATAAATACAAATGATAATCAATTTAATGTAGATATTATTTTATTACTTTCATGTTTTATCAATAACAAACAAGTGTACTGAGATTGCAGATATAAATAAACTGAGGTAGTCATTAGGAAATAATAAAATAGCAATAAAAACTCAATAAAATTATCAGCAGAATAATAATTAAAGCTTTGATGACCCAACCCTATATGACTTTTAGCTTTGATCTTATCAATTATAATGATGAACAAAAAATTCATAAACATGCACGACTTTATTTTTTTGTAAGTACAACTACATTTTATTTTCAATATAAACTCGTTTTAATTACATTCAAGTAAAGCAACAAAAACAAGGTAATATATAGAAATCATTGTACCAAATTTGTATTATTTATAATTACATCATTTTGAAATAATTAATAAGTAATGAATTTCATTGACAAGTTTAAAATAATCAAGTGACAATGAACCAATGCCAAAATATATTATTTTAATGATGTCAAATTACTATGTTACTATGTTTAAATAGACTATAATATTGTATTATTTAGATCTCTTTACCTTACAAACACACTTTAGTAACAAAATTGAAGATAAGGAAAGAGTAAAAAAATAAAACAAAATTTGATGAAAATTTAGATTTCGCAACAAATTTTAATAAACACAAAATTGCCAAAATTAAAAAAAAAAAAATATAAAAAAGGACAAAATATAAGTGTAAGTAATAAACAATTAAAATGATTTAGATTGACGTCTAATTAAAATAATAATTTTGAATACAAATTTAAATACGTAATTATTAAAGTTTTAAAAGAATTTAAATACGAATTTAATTAATCGTTATTTTTGACAACCCAATAATAATAAGTTTACAGAAACCTATCTTATAGCTACTTATATACATTTACTTTTACCTTTTAAACTATTTCATTTGAAGGTTGCCTGGAAGTAGCTGATGATGATGGATGATTTGGACTATCTGGATTGATATTTTCCGGAGTAGATGGCCCGCCACTAGCTGCAGATGCTTCATTTCCACTCCCCATAGAATCCTTTAAATGCTTGGGTATCAAAGCAGATTTCAAAGATCCAGCTGCACTCAATTCTAATACAAATATAATTACAATATATTATTACTCTACTGAATTGTCAACTAATTACTATTGCTCATTACCTAATTGTGTAAAATTAAAAAGAGGAGGTAATGCCCGCCCATTCGGTAGTCTATGGAGTGGGTCTCTTAGCTCATCGAAGAAGGCATGAGCACACGCTTGTAATGGAGACACCCTAAGTGATGGAGTGTATTCAAGTAACACTGACACCAATTCAACGGCTTCTGCTGGCGTTCGCATACGGAAAACCTTTACAAATGACGCCTTTGGATTAACACATAGAATATTCTCTTCAAACACACTTCATTACAGTTTAAATATTAAATAAAAACAAAAGTAATTACTATAATAATTCAAAAGACATGTTAGAGCTCTAATTTTCTTCCAAGTTCTACAATACATTTTCAAATGTAGCAGTAAATAACAAGTCGAATACCACTTTTATGAACAAATGCTTTTTTCTTTTTTTTTTTTAAAAACATATCAAAAAAATAAATAAATAAATACTTATTACGTAAAAACTGAAATCATCATCATATAATTATTATAAATTATAAACTAATCGCAAATAACTTTTACGTCATGTAGCCTTAGTAGGCAAAATTGTTAAATCTCTTTTATTATAAAGAGTATGTAATAGGTTATGAATTATAACAATTGAGCAATAAAACTGGTTAGATATTCAAACAGTCTCATAATGTCATTCATAGACTTACTCTAATTTTTTGATGGACATTGCTGTTTTTTGGGAATGACATGCGTTGCAGCATTAACTGCAAGGAACAATATGTCCGTTAAAACTAAAAGTATCTTCTCTAACATGTCTTAATAAAATAATATTATATACATGTAAAAAAATAAATAAAATGTAAAAAATTATTTTTGTTATTTTTGATAATGCTTCAATAATCTGAGAAACCCTACACATTGAATTTGTTCAAACAACTTCTTAACATTTATTTTTCAACAACTTAGATTTTAAAAAAAATCAATTTATTACCTTTAACAAGACTTTAATTTAAACTATTTTGCTTAATAATTATATGAACTGTTTTTACACTAACATTTCAGCCTAATGGTGATAAATTATTAATTATTTAAATAATTAAACGTTTTTATATTATATTTTTTAATAAAGTATGTAAAGGTATATATATATATATAAAACGAGCAAATTCTTATCTAATTTAACATCTTAGTTTAATTAAGAATTAAAATAAAATCGATAACTTACCTTTGACCAAGGGTGAGATTTGATTTGTGGGAACTTGAATTCTGTGTAATTAGGATTCATTTCCCTAATCTGCTCTCTAGTTGGTGTGCCTAAGACTTTTATAATTTCCACCAATTGATCAACACCAGAGTCACCAGGGAAGATTGGTTGACCTAGCATGAGTTCTGCTAATACACAACCAGCACTCCACACATCTACAAACATAAAATAAAAAAAATGTAATGTTTCATTTAAAAAATTTAAATATATAATTCTAATTAATAATAACCTAGTATTAATTTTAAAAAATTTCCAATATTATAAACATTAAACATATATTTTAAATAAGCCTAAATATTCTATAAAATATGGGACAAATAACATTATTAAAATATCATTAACTAATAAAACCATTAATAAGGAGTATTGGCAATAGAATTAATTCAGTTGTAATTTGAGGTTTAAATCACTACAAAAAAAAACATAGAATAAAAAGTTACTAACATTTCCTCCAATTGGATTGAAAAATTATTTAAATATTAATAAAACATAACTAATTAATAAATTATAGCTGCATTTTGTGAAATATAATTTACTAAGAATTTTTTTAACAAGTGATAATCGATAAAATGATGTGCATTATATAATACTCAAAATAAATGAAAGTAAAAATATTTAATAATATAATTTTGAAATTATTAACTAAAATTAACCTTTTAATTTAACTTTGTAATTTATATGCATATATTTAAATGTATATATATATTAAGAGAATACTTGTTACTTAATACATTTATTTTCATATATACATAATTCTAAGTTTTATAGGGCAGTAGCTTTTATTTAAATTACTGTATGGCTTACTATATGAAATTACTTTTTGTACTAAAAATCTTAGTTCGATAAATAAATAATTTATCAATATACTTATGTTTTGGCTAAATTTTGATAAACACTTGAAAACCATTATTTAATTAATTTTTTAATTATTTTGTTTAATAAATAAAAAATTACCAATTTTTGTTGTGTAATCTATAGCACCGAAAATCAGTTCAGGTGCTCGGTAGTATCTTGAACATATGTAGGATACATTCGGTTCACCCTTAATAAGAGTCTTAGCACTGCCAAAATCGCACAATTTCAATACCCCGGTTTCAGGGTTTAATAATAGATTTTGAGGCTTAATATCACGATGACATATGCCTAATGAGTGAATATACGCCAAACTTCGGAATAACTGGTACATGTATAACTACAAAAAAAAAAATTATTTATACCATATATCATAAATAATTCGATAAATTCAAGTAACAAACCTTTATGTAGTTGATCGGAATAGTTTGCCTTAATTTGCTATAATGACGAGCAACTTTATATACAGTATCTGGTATGTATTCCAAAACCAGATTTAGGTAAACTTCATCCTTCTAAAATATTATTTTAAATATATATTAAAGCAATAGATATAAGTAAATATAAATATTTTTAAAATTACCTTGTCGCCACTTGAATAAAAGAAAAATTTCAATTTTACTATGTTACAATGATCTAGCCTCTTCATTATTTGTAATTCACGATTCTAAAATAATCCATAAAATGAATAAACATATAGAAAATGTTCATTATTATTAAATATTAATTTATTAATTAATTATAACCTTCAACATCATAAAACAGAAACGGGAATATTTTTTGTCTACATGATTTTGTTAGTAATTAATATTTATAGTACTTACATTATTGTTTGTGTAACCAATTAATCAACAAGCAGTACAGAAAGTAAACACAAATACCTACACTGTTTGAAGTATATGTTGTTTTAAATTTTTAAGTATTTCAACTTTAGAATTTTTATTTCCTACTTATATTCCATTTTTAATAACAGTTACAAATCAATACTTAGAAAACATTCAAATAAATTAGTTTATAAATAATTATTTATATGTGAAATGCATTTATGATGAATAGTTATTTAAAAATAATAATAAGGCCTCACACACACATACACAAGCATACACTTATCTTATAATTAAATATATTAAAAAAAGTAAGTACGTACTTTAAATCGTTTATCTTGAAGGACTTTCTTAATAGCAACCATTTCTCCTGTATCACATAATTTGGCTTGGTATACAACCCCAAAACTTCCATTACCAATAACCATTGTGTCTGTATACGACACCTCCAAGGGTCGATCAGGACCTTGGCAGGGATTCGCCACAACCGTAGTGACTTTACTGCCATCTTTACCTGAATTAAATATTCAATACAATATAAATATATTGATATAAAATAATTAAAATAAACATTTGGTAAAACTGAAATTGAATAATAATAATAAATGTAAACAATTTTTTTATTCTCTATTTAAGGAGAATATGACAAAAATATCAAATGATGATTTGTGAGAGTTCACAAAATTTTTTTTATAAATAGTCAACGAGGAAATGCCTATTGATTAAAAATTAAATAATAAAAACTATGGATTTCAACATTCAGGGTCTTCAAACACTATTGAACAAAACAATGCAAACAAATGAATTCGTTTCAAACGTCTAATACAAACATTATTGATTAGTACGATAATGCTAACACTAGGTACATAAAATATGTATATACCTATTACTTGCATTATATAGGTACGTACATATATTATCATTTTCATCGTAAGTGTTTTCCATTGTAAAATTTATATTTAACATAATAACTATGGTTTCTATTTTAAATATTTTTAAAATTTCTATTAAACAATGTATTATCTAGTTGTATTACTTTTAAATGTTAAAAACAATTTAAGGAGTTTGTTTATAAGTATGTTTCACAGATACAAAACAAAAATATGATTTCAATCACCTAGGTACCTCTTCAATAATTTGAAATGTAAGTTATAATGAAAATTAAAGAAATAACCCAAGGATTTAAGAGCTCATAAATTATTGTTATAATAAATAGAAATTGGCATGTAATTTTAAAACGTTAGTTAAGTAATTATTAGCTCAATGATTTACATAAAATGTTTATGAAATCATAGTTTTTGTTAGGTTAGGCAATATGAAAATTAAAAATTGGTAAATAAATCTCAAACAATCTTAAATTGTTTATGTAATTAAGTAAGAAATAAAATACATAGGTAGGTAGGTACAGATAAAAAAAAAAACCGATAAGATAAAAAAAATTATAAAGTATTACCTGTTAAATCATACTTTTAATTAATACGAGTAGATAATAATAATAATAACAGGCGCAAAAAGTTGGAATATAGAATAAATGATGTAAAAATGGACATGTCTACTGTGGCTCATTGATGATATTAACAAAATGTAATAGATCATTGATAATACCAAATCAATTTGTCAAAATTAATGAAATCAAAGTTAAAATTTTCATATACTTATTATTACTTCTATTAAATAAAAACTTGTGTTAATGATATATTTATAATAAATTCGTATTTGAATTTTAATAAAATGATAAAAACAAGTACAAAAGAAATAAACAAATTTATCTACATTTAATAAGATAAAGATGACTTTAGTAAAAAAAAAAAAAAAACAGAATAATTTTAGAGCTTTTCAGATTTATTTTGTCAATATTTTTTAGTTGAAACTTATTAGTAACAAATTACATAATAGTTTAATTATTAAAAGAAAATAATTTTCATGGTACCATTTTAAATGAAAATTTGTCTATTCAAGATCAAGTTAAGATTAACCAATACAAAATATAATATACCAAATCAATACTGAATTTTAAGATCATATTTATTATTAAAATTCCTTTTGGAACGTTCAATAGTATTATAACCAAACTGTAAATGTTTCATCAACACAGCTAAAAAACTGAAATGTACCTATAGTGAATATTTATCAAATCGATACCTTGAAGTCTTAGACGTTCGGAATGTGCTACAGCAGATGGATTCCAAAGAGGAACCAAATCGTTTATTGAAGGATCCTCGCACGGGAGATGTAAATCCATTACTACTTTGTTCACTATTAATTCAAGACTACATACTGACATTGAGTCAAAATAAAAGAACTAAATCATTTCAAAATCTACTTGGCACAACTGAATCAAATATATAACATATAAAATATATATTTAGATTTAATAAGGTTATTGTATCAAATAATAATTGTTTATTGATAAATTGTACGTGTCTAGTCATCGTATGAACACACAGGCGAGAGCATCAATTATGTTAACATTTAAATTACGATAAATCCAGAGAAAAAAAAAAATTACAAATATTGCTTTCTTTTCATTAATCAATTTGTAATGTCACTATTGTCGAGGAGAAATATCAATACCATTTTATGTGTTTATCTTGTAAGTAGAAATGCGTTGAATGTAAAAATAATATTCCACCTACTAAAAAATATATACCATGTAGGTTTTAATTAGTTCCATATAAATTGAAAAGATATTTAAATGACTTTATAAAAAGCACCTACATAACATTAATAGTACTTAATAGTAATCGTTTTACAAAATAACAACTATATAGGCGGGCAGGCATACATCATTTTAATTATTTGTTATTTATGTATTTAAGCAAGTTTTTTATAAATTAAAATTTGATATAAAACTGAAAATTTCTTCGGGAGTGTAACAAAACGTCTTAAATTAAAAATTCGTGTACTTCAAAGATGGTTTCATCAAGCTGCTAATAATGTTGATTAACATTGTAACAACCAGACATATGGATAATTGGCGATGAAATTAATTAAAAATAATACGTAAAATACATACAAAAATATGCGTATAATAATTGCAGTTGGTCTAAAAATAATGTAGGCATAAATACAGCGTGTAGCAAGTGTACTAAAAAAAAAAAAATGTATACCACATTTAGCGTACATGTAAAGTACATATTGGTGTGATTGTTTTTTTAAAAAGACGGTATAGTTAGCAAAAATGAAGTATAAAAAAAGCATTACAATATGCCTATAAGTAGGTTGGGTATACCTACTACCTTTGTCTTTGTACACGACATTTTCTTTTCCTAATAATTATTACGGTCTTTATCGAGCAGTTAACCGAACGAAACGCCTATTTAAATATTTTCGGACGCAGACCAGAACAGTCATACAACTAATTCTTTGTTGAAAAATAATTGTCAACGAGCGTTTGTAAAGAATAACGCGCACAGAAAAAGTATTGTCGATTGTGCAGGTATAATTAGTTACTTTGTTTCATCGCTAATTTAATTTATGACTCTTAAAATGCGACTGAATAATAATGAAGTACCTAATAATGCAAGAGTATCAAAGGTATTAGATGTCAAGCATGGTTGATCGAATACGTAAAAGGTATAGAAACATCGGGTACTTAATCTAGAAACAGTGCGTCTATTAAGATATACAGAATCGAAATATCGTCATAGAGTAAAAAAAAAAAAAATCAGATACGTAGATCTTGCGCATAACCTCGTTATTCATTTATTTTTTTCACTATCAACAGTAAAATAATTTTCAGAAACGTATCTACGAAAAAGGAGATAAACAACGATTTCTGGTCGGACACGCATTTAAAACGTGAACAATGCGAACGAACCGTTTTGTCGGTGGCGCGCGCGCCCGCGTTCTCGACTGTGTATCGTTACCGTCACCAGTCGGACGCACTCGAAGCCACACTGCTTCGGAAAAAGGCAGCGCGATAGTAAACGGGTGGTAGTAAACGTCTAATATTTTAATATATTTTTTACGCGTTAACGTGCGTACGTACTTATGACTTTAATTCCGCCCAGAGGTGGATTCGGAGACGTTTTGTTCCCTTCGGCAAAGGACGTGGTCCTGGGCCTTCCGCTCATGACCACCGCACGACGTCCGGCGGATGATTTGCGAAAATCGTTGAATTCTCCCTCCGCGACGGATTAGGAGGAAAAACAAAGCTCTCTCGTCCAATTCGAATGCGGCGAGGGGGTTGGCTGGCTGGCTGGCTGACTCCCGAGTGTCTTTACATAATTCTCGTACGATTCGGATGTCGCGCGCGGACGAAACGAATTTACGGCGCGGTAAATATTACCGAAACGGAAAAAAAGAAACACCGGAACCAAAAAAAAAAAAACGCCAAAACGTGTGCCGGACACGAAACCGTACGAGAAGAATACGGCGAAAAGGAAAACGTGATTTATTGCTTCGCACTTTTTTTTTTTATATATTGATAAAAAAAAAAAAAAAGAAAAAGAAAAAAAAAAGAAGAAATTTTTCTGATACGCCTATCTGGCCTGGTTCACGGCCCACATACTACGCTTCTACCTGAGGGTAGTGGTGGTGACGGCGGCGGCGGTGGCGGCGGCAGCGCGACACCACATTGGAAAACGAATGCGCGCACACATACGCACTGGCGCGGCGGGTATTCTGCGACGTACGGTGCGCGTTTTTGGGGACACTTCTCGTAGTCCCCCGGACAAAAAAAAAACGAATTATCCCCGTAAAACGATGAGAAACGACGGGCAAAGAAAGTGTACTCGCACGATTGTCGTTAATTATTCGTCGTGGACGACATGAGAGCGCGTAACGTGTCGTAATTATTATTTAACGTGGTTCGTACGCGAGCGAACGGTGCCCGTGGCGGGCAAAACGCGGCCGTGTGAATAATAATAATAAGAAGAAAAAAAAAAATCAGGGTCTCTCCGTCCGTAAATTACACTGGTAACGTCTAACCGCAAAACTCCATTTTGGAAACGTCGGTGGCGGTGGCGCGGCGGCGGACCAGACATTGACCCAATCGCAACGCGGTTCGGGGAACCCCGCCCGCCACCGACCGCCGTCGTGACGCACCGCCACTGCCCGCTGTCGCTATCGCACAATGTCGAAAACGTGACTCTGACGTCAGTCTATTGCGTTGTTAGGTCGGTTCCGTCCGTACGTTCTCTCTACTCTCTGGACCAGCTGCACCACGTCGTAGCCGCCGCCGCCGCCGTCGAGTTTTCGGACCACGAAACGTTCGCCGGAAAACGAATCGGCGGCGGAGGCGGTTTTTTTTTCTTCTTATTCGTATGATTTCCCCATTAGGGTTGGAGACGACTTAATTTTTTTTCCACATCCCATTTTCCCGGGTCTGGGGTGTCGCGCACGACAATGACGTCTCATAAAAACGCATTGCCGCCGTTCATGGACGAGAAAACAAAACGCCGTTTTACCGCCAAATTCTCTATGTGGCAGACGCGTTGACGACGTACGGCCGCCAGCGATTATATTTTTAAAATATTTGCGCACGTCCGCCGTACCGCTTCGAGTACGTATTACGCCGCGCGTCATACGGACGACTGGCGGTGGCCGTCGACAAAGACGTTTTAATTTTACGAGTCGACTTTTTTTTTTTCTGTCCGCGGTATTTTCTACGTCGTATTTCATTCGCCAAACACTCGGATTCCGTTATAATTTAATATTAGAAATCCGAACCGCAGTCGTTTTTAACGATTCTAACGTTTTCTGCCCGCTTAATAAAATCGAACGATTCGTAGCGTTGCCTTTATTATGGAATTTTTTACTCCAATTGTAAAATCACGCGTATACATTTCCAACAGTTATTATTCTCTACGATTGTAGGAGATTCGAAAAGTGCAATTGATTGTTGGCCAGTGTGCACGATTGAAAATTCAATATTAACATTAACGTTTCTCCGATAATGCGCGTACGGAAAAAATATATATATTATATATGTACTATACTAGGCAAGACGTCCTTGTAAAATTTTCGAAAACGTTTTTAACACGATAGAAGAGTACGAAAAATACAAGGCCCGAACAAACACAAATCTTTTGGATTGAATAATTTTGTTAGAAAACAACACTTCTTCTCTTAACATACTCCGTTCATCTTTTTATCTTGTTTAAGCGCGTTTCGTTTAGAAATTCTTTGAATAACACTATTTTGAATTTCAAAAGTCCATCTGAGCAATTTTTATCTATTTTCACCGGTATTAAAGAAAACATAGATCACAAAATGTTAAGAATATTATTTAATCGCAATAAATAAATATTCAATCTTGTCCAATGACGATGCCGCCATAATATATTTATTTAGTAATTTTATCAAAAAAATAAAATTATTTTACAGTATAAATTATGGGGTAAGTCTTTTTGGATCACGAGGAAACATTGACGCTTTTCTAATATTGTCTAATCCCAAGTAAAGCATGACGACTCTCTCCAATCCAATTCCGCCACCAGCATGGGGTGGACATCCGTAACGAAAAGAATCTAAATACGCGGCAATTTTTTCAATATCTGAAATATAATAAAATTATAAATTATATCAATGATAAATAATTATCAATAGAATACGATTATTTTTACTTTAAAATATACATACCAATTTTGTGATGTAAAGCTCTTTGTTTTAAGTAATCGGGATCGTGTATCCTTTGAGCTCCCGACAAAATTTCTTCACCTCTCATAAACATATCATAAGAATTAGAAACCTCCTGCGAATAATAATAATAAAAACAATTTAAATCGCAGAAATTAAGTTTGATTACTTAATATTAAAAATTACTTTGACATCAGGATCAGGCATTGTGTAGAAAGGCCGTATGGCGAGAGGAAACTTATCCAATATATAGAAATCTGTATCATACTAGGAAATACAATACAACTATATTGGTTAAATATTACACAAATTCGTAATTTAATTTGTAACAGTTATACTTTTGCTTTAACCAAACGTCCAAGTAACTTTTCATTAGGAGTTGATAAATCATCTTCATCGCCCATTTCAACACCAGCCTCGCGAAGCATATTAACAGCAGTTGGAAATTCAAGTATTAAAGGAGGGTCTAAGAATTTAAATGGTTCTACTGGAAATTGTTCACAAATTGTTTGTAATTCAGCCTGATAACTAAATGTAAAAAGAAATAATATTTTTAAAAAGCTTTAATGGATTACTTATTTATTACAATGAAAATGTGTATAAAGAATCTAATTTACTACTGATGGTTAGAACAGTTATTTGTAAAATTATATTTACTTGTCACGTAATCCTTTAAAAACATTGGTGAAAAGTGAACCAATAACATCAATTACTTCATGGTAGTGATATTTAAAAGCCATTTCTAAATCGACACCAACAAATTCAGTCAAGTGCCTGTGTGTGTTGCTGTCTTCTGCTCTAAAAACTGAAAACATGTTTTTTTTTTATACTACAAAAATATTAAAGTAAAATAATAATGAGTAAAATCCAAAGCTTAAGTCTTACCAGCACCTATTGTGTATACCCTGTCAAAGTCCCCAGCAATAGCCATTTGCTTATATAACTGAGGCGACTGAGCAAGATATGCTGAGCCTTTAAAATATGATACCGTAAAAACATTTGCTCCACCTTCGCTTGCTGCATTTATCATTTTCGGTGTATGAATTTCCACAAAACCCTGAACAAATTTTTTTTTTAAATTTTAACATTATAATTGTAATCCATAATAATATTGAAATACACTTAAGCACTCGTGACTGTTATATAGAAAAAATTATAAACCCATATCACAAAACAATACACTTTTAACTACATAAAAGTATTTCAACAACTATGTTGTCATTTTCAGCGTGAACCAACTACAGTAGTAGTAGTAGTAGTAGTAGTAGCAGTAGTTGATTCGAGCTGAAGATCACAACATAGTTGTTGAAATACGTATAAGCAGTAATATTTTGTGATTTGGATTTACCTATAAAATTTTCAATAATAAAGTAATTAATGAAGTGATCATTAAATTTTTTTAAAATTTAAGTGACAATGGATATTGTTTTAATGGATATTTTAACAAAATATTGGTTACATGTGCAATATGTATGGTCAATATATAAACTCTATTACAATACGACTACTATTGGTTATAAGTTATAACAAATTACTAGGTCTTTCCAATGTAGTTGAATATAAGACTTAAAAATGAATTAAGTTTAGTATTATAACTCTCAACAAATATTATGTTATAAATAATAAAAGTTATTTTAGTTAAATTTACTTTTTCGTTGAGTTCATCTCTAAAAAGTTTACAAACGCCAGCTTCAAGACGAAAAATTGCTTGATTTGCAGGAGTACGTAAATCAATTACTCTATTATCAAGCCTTGTATCTTGATTGACTTTAATATTTAGACCTTGATCCTAAAACAAAAGTTCAATAATATTATATATATATATATATATATATATAATTTTAATGTAATAACAATAAAATGTAAACAACTGCAGTCTTGACCTTCATTTAAATAAATAAAATGATTACGTATATTTTAAAGTCTTTAAATGGAAATAAAAGGTTATAAATATAAGATAAAAATATAAATAGCCTTTCAACAACAAGTAATAAAATAATATTGTTGTTTTGCATGAAAAAAAAATTATTATATCATCTGTTTATTAAATACTGTTTAATGTATTATTTCACAATGCTACATTGTATATAAGATGAAAATATGATAATAGTTCAAAACAAAAATTACATTAATTTTACAAAATAAAAGATATGACGTAGTTACCTCATCATCTGCTTTAATTGGCCTAGATGCATCTTCGATAAGTAAAGGAAGTTGACTTGCTGCCTGGCTAACAATCCATAACTCTTCAATATGTAATTCAACATCTTGTTGTGAGCACGACCCAATTTTAGAAGGCGTTTTTGTAACTTTGCCTTTAATATCCACTATAGATTCCTTACTAATACTGTAAATGTAAAAAAATTTAATACAATTTGTTACCTATTATTAATGTTTATTATTTTCCTTACTTGGAACAAAACTTTACAAATTGCTTACTAATAGTATCAGACACCACAGCCAACACTTGAACAGACCATTGCTGTTGTCTGATTACCATAAAACACTGTTTACCTAAAGGAAAAAAAAAGACTTCAATATACATAAAATACAAAATTATTAGTTTAATTGCCTTTGGCTCGACTGGTATGCAGTCTTCCACGTATCCAAACACTATTATCAGCTAAAGCAACTATAAGGTTTTTCACGTCCACAAAAACTCTATCAGGTAAATTAGTTTTAGAACTTTGGATCATTTTTAATATTCCATATTTTCCCACAGAAATATCTTCCCCAGATTCCTGATCATTACTGGTTGCTGCTTTCTATATAAAAAAACACATAGTATAAAAAACATGACACTATAACACAAATGGTACTTTTTTTAATTTAAATACTACAAAGACTATAATATTGCATGTAGATCTTCATCATTCACAGATGTGAAATAGTGTTATGACAATACATGTTAACACAGATTGATTAATTTTAAGAAAAAAAAAATTAAACATTTCATATAGATTTTTTTAAATATTAATAAGTGTAAATTTTAAAATATATGCTTCTTTTTTATTTTTTACTACTTGAAATAGATTACCATATCCCTAAACCTCCACTCATGGTTTACACGTGACACACTAAAATCAGCTGTCCTCAATCACTTTTTAACATCATTTATTTAGCATTATTCTTTTCCTCTACCTGCATCCATAATCAATGTCAATCAAGAACAAAATAAACAAATATACAGTGAACAAATTAATGATGTAATTTATGTAAAGTATTTCTTAATGTTTTATTATACAGGTAATTTAATATATTAATCCACATATATCAAAACAATCAAATAAAATAATAATAAAACAAATAATTGGTCAAATAACTGTGTGGAAACGAAACACAGAGACCCAGAGGACGTCTCAGACAAAGACGGGCAGACAGAATAAAGGAAGACCTAAAGATATTAGGAGTAAGGAACGCAAAAGACAGGGAAGAGTGGAGACAGTATGTTGTTGCGGCAAAGGCCAATAAGAATAGCCCAAGAAGATATCAAAACAATCGAATTTTAAGATTATTAACTTAAAAATAATTTTCTATACTTACATTTGATGTTTTAAATTGTTCTTTTTTCATAGCTTTAGCTGCAAGTTTTTCTTGTTTTTTTAACTGCTTCTTAGACTTAACGTCATCACTAAAATACGATTGAAAAATTAGTTTTCAAAAAACAAAAGCTATCAAAATATAATTTCATTAATTTTTTTCATGAATGAATCATTATATATTTGAAATATAAAGTTTTTATTTCCACATAATAAATAAATAAATAAAATTTGTATCATATATTTAAGGGTATAAAAATTGATATTGAAAATGTTGTGTCTAATAATTATTCGTATACATATAATTATTTCAGTATCAACTCAAAACAATTTTGTATTAATATAGTCATTAATTTTAGTCTCAAATCAATTATTTTAACCATTATTGAAGCATACAAATGTGCATCATGTGTGTACATTTATTTTAATATTGATTAAAGTATATAGATTTTCTATAAAAAGTTTTAATACAAAATAATTTAAATGTAAATAGAAGTATTAACAATAAAATATTCAGTTTTTGTCCTTTTGCACATAACATTTAATTCAGTAGCATTGACATTACACATATAATTTAATTTTTATGTTCAATAGGTGCTAGATGAATTAAAAACAGTTGTTTAGCAATATAATGATAGACGTCAAAATAAACCAGCTTAACATCCTCAATTCATATAGTTACAATTAGGTATATCTATTTGTAGTGAAATTTTTAAAAAATTACCCCTCCGTGGCGACTTCAGCAACACCTTCAGTCGAAGTCATTTTTCCGTATACGATGCCTAAATAAAATAGTAAGAATGTATAATAGACAGTAATAAATTTAATAACGTTACAAACAAATAATAAAGAACTTACAGTCAGAAGAATAAAATATGTTTGTTCACAATGTAAAATTGTAACTTTGTAAGGCAAACAGAAACAACCCATTAGTCCAAACATACATGAGGTGCAGTGACCGGGAATGCGACTTGAAACTTTACAAAGATTATTTTTCTTATCAATTTTATCTTATTATTCCGATGACACTTTTTTTTGGCTCTCCGGTTTCCTATATTGATTGGCTACACTGAATTGTAAATACTTTCAGTTACCGTTAACACGTTTACACATACAAAATGATAATACCGTATACCAATAATAATAACGCTTTTTGAATTTTAACGTCATTTTGTGTTTGTCACAGCATTTATAATACGCTAGGCTTGACTCTTATTACTTGTGTCTTATTATTCGTTCGCCGTTGAGTTAAATGTATTACATGTCATTTGTACTGTTTTCAATGTTTTAGTAATTGTTTTGACTTTTATTTTTCAATAATAATAATAATCCTTCGTGTTGTAATAAATATCTGGACAAAATGAATGCGAGTGAAATGAACAATACTACACCGTCGAGTAGTATACGTCCCAGCGTTACTTCCATCGATGTGAGTAATAATACATATTTCTTTTTGTCGCAAAAATTATATATATACATATAATAATATTTTTGTTACTTAATTAGTTAATAAATACAATTAGGATTCCTACGTGTATAAGAAATGAACAAATGATTTTCAGCGGCATAGGCACAATTTTCGATTGGGGATGACCAGTGATCATGAAATCATCGTGAAATGATGTTTTATACATTGTGTTAAAATCAAACTGTTTGAGTATTAAGAACGGTAGATTATACCGTGCCATTAAATATATTTATTGTATAGATAAATTACGAACATTACATACAACGATTCGTATAATCAAATTAAATTTTAAAATTTACATCAGTTTTTCAATATTTTCTTTTAGTTTTAATTTTTGAGTTAAACCGATATGTAATGAGTTTTATTACCTGTAATTTGTAGTCAGCTAATTATAACTTATTTCTTCATATATAAATAATAAGATCCGTTCCAACAAAATTCTGATATATTGTATGGCTTTATCGAGAGTCCCAACTCAAAAATACAAAAATTATATACCTAATAATTCTTAATTTTTATTACTTTTTACAAGTTCCGACTTTTATATAGTGGATATTTATTTATTTTTATGTCAATAACATATAGGCTATCTTATGCATACAATTTTATATAACAACTTGGTAATTTATGAATTTGTATACTTTGATTTAACCTATGTTTTAATATTTCTTGTACTTGATCATTAAATTTGAATTTTTTTTTTTATTACAGATCTTGAAACAAGAATTACATGAAACACAATTACAATTAAAAACAAAAACTGCATTTATTTGTGAACTGCAAAATGATGTAGAACAATTACAAATCGTTGAAGACGAAAATATAAAATTAAAATCAGAAATTACGACAAAAGAGTCGGATTTAAGACGGTGGACTGTAAAAGTAATACATCATAAATATATTACTTTTTGTTATAATTTAATTGATGACTATTTGTGTACATTTTTTTATTTTGACACGCCAATAAAATTGTAAGTAATTTAAATCGAATGTATTGCAGTATTCCAATTTAGAGTTCAAATTATTGGAACAACAATCTGAACATTCAGTTCAAATTAATTCATTGAATGAACAGATATCGATTTTAAAAAACTTAAAAGATACACCAAAGGATAATTTACCAGTGAATTTAAATGAAAGTATTATTACAGAATTGAAATCTGAATTAAGCGACAAAAAGGTATAATTGCCAGTATGATTACTAACTGATAATAATATGCATATTGAGATGACAACAATTTTATTTTATATACAGGAAAAATATGATGAAATGCAAAATACTATAAAAAATCAAGAAATTATGATTTTAGAATTGGAACATCTAAAAAATAAAACTAATGAAGAACTCGATAGTTATAAAGCACAAGTTGGTTTTAAAACTGATCAACTGAATGAATGGAAGCAAAAATATGAGGTAAATAAATTTAATGTTAACAATATCAATACTTTAATCATGTATTTCCTTTAAAGTTTAAGTGAAAATAGGTATAAAGTTATATAATTATATTATATATTGTTATAGGCAATGCAAGAAGAATATGAAATGCTTAGATTACAAGTGAACAGTATAAATAACATAAATGATCATAATAAAAGAGGAAATTCCTTATTTGCCGAAGTAGATGATAAACGACAAGCATTAACAGCAGAACTAGAAACGAAAAGAGAAAAATATGAAACTTTAAAAAAATGCTTATCAAAAGCCAACCATGAAAACAACCAACTGAAGGTTTTAAAAATAATTAAAATGGTTTTTGTATTTTTGTATTTGTATTTGTATTTTTTTCAGATGGAAATTATGAGAATGGAAAAGCAATTATTAGATTCGGAAAAAAATGATAACCTAGAAAAGTCCACTTTAATTCAAAGTTACAAAAATCGAATAAGTGTAAGATAATATGTGAAAAAAGTATATATATTTGACGAAATGTTTTAAATATTTTATTTTATTTATAGGATTTAGAATTTAAAATAAGAGATTTAGAGAAAAGACCAGAAACTCCACAGTTGTTACAAATAGACAATTTAAGCAATGAAGGTATGAATGTCGTTCTTCAAATTGTGTCTGATGTCCGGTATGTGCATTGTTTTTGTGTTATCCGTGCGTAATTTTATTCTTCATAAATCAATATATTTTTACTTTTAGAAAAGAAAAATTAGCTCTGGAAGAAGAAATGAACAGAAGATCTATAAGAGATATGGAAGCGAGACAACAGTGCTTTAAAGGAGAGTGTGAAATTCGACAACTTAAGAAAGAAATTAGAAGAGACAAACTTCTACTGAAAGAACTAGAACAACAGATTTCTGTTTTAAAATCTAAAAGTAAATTATAAATTAGTTTATATCACATATTTAAACGTATAATCTTTTCAAATTAATAACCGTACTCGGCGGCCGACTTGTGCGCATTGGCTTCATTAGAAACTGAAACGGGTAAGGCCCAACCGCTTCCGAGTACGGATCTTAACTTGAATAGACTATAGTAATTATACTGCGATTGATTTGTTTTATAATTTTTATATTTTTAGTACTTTCATCCAAGGAAAATATTAAAGTCGATAAACCACTTACAACAAGAGGAGTACGTTTTCATGAAAATTGTAAGGTTGAGGATGGGGGGTCTTTGATGAAACAAGTAAAAAAAGTACCACAACAAGCTATTTTGAACACCATAATGTGTCCAAAACTAGAAGATTTGTAGTAGAATAACATTAAATAATATATGAATATAATGTGTTGAATATTTATATAGGATCCGATATTTTCAATATTTAATTGAATTCTAAAAATTTAATTTAATTTGAAACCTTTTCTAAATATTATAAACGTTTTGTATTTAGTTTATCATTGCTACGTTTTTAACAATTAATAAAAAATATATTTTTTTTATATATAAAAAACATTGTAATTAATTTATTAAATATAGAAACTGAATAAATTATACACAACTATCATTACACATTCTATCATCATTGATTAACCTAAACATTTAATTTATAAACAACAAGATATATATATATATATATATATATATATATATATATATTTGTAAACAATTTAGTAGAACCAAAAAAAAAAATCGTTAGGAGATTGTATTTTTAATTACAATCAAGATAAAAAAAATAAAAATACTTCAAATTATTTTTAAACTGAATACAAATTTATTAATAGTCATAAAAACAACAAATACTAATTACATTAAATAAATGGATACTGAAATTATATTAATTATTAAATACGTCTCCATACTGATTACGTGATTCTTTGTGTACAGAGTTTCTCATTTGATCAGAAGGTGGATATGGCTGATTATCCCATATCGGTTGAGTATTTGATGGAGGCGGTGGTCTAAATCAAAACATTAAATCATTTAAATACAGTTAATTTCTATTTAATTTTATCATATAAGGTTTTGACATTTTGTACATGGACAAAATTTGTCTTCATAATTTTGGTCACAATTAATTTACAATAATTTAAACTCTAATACAATTTTGGCGTTTTTTTTTTTTAATTTTTACTTTTACTACGTTTTTAAGTTGTTACTGTGTTTAATTCGTATAGTATAGAATTCACAAATTTGCTCGCATGATTACTTGAATTTCTACAAAAGTTCTCGAAAAATTAAAATTAAAGCTAATAAAATCATCACCGACCTGTAAATTGGTTTATTTTGTTGTGTTCTGTCGTATTCTTGTCTATTACGAGTTCTGAGTTCATCGTAAGACGTAGGTGTGTTAAAAGTGGGAAACGGGATTTCATTTGACTTGTTGCCTGATAAACCTGTGAATACGAATGTTTAAATTTTGAAAATATTCAATTACTATAAAAATGATAATTTACCTTCATAATCGGGTCTATAATCCGTGTCTAACGAGTTCATAGTACTATGCGTATCGATATCGATATCAGACTTGTAATCCGTTTGAAACGATGGACTATCAAAACCGTGATTTCCGGATGTAATGACAGGAGAAAAAGCATTTCTTGAAAATAAAAATTGGTCGTTATTTTATCGAACAAACAGATATTTGTCCTACCCGTCAAAGAATTCGCCCTTCGTTTTTCCACTACGTTCTCTTAAAACGCGTCCGATTTCGCTATTTGGGAGCTGCATTAATTTTTCGGCGCATTTAGCTTGATAAGAATATTTTCCAATTACGTAACCAAACAGACTGCAACCTATTACTTTAGGCCATGCACCCCATTTCACACTCGGCTTCAAATACCCTAAAATAAATAAAAAAAAACAATATAAACGCTAAAATATGAAATAATTTCAACTGGAAATCATTAAACCGATTTGAACTGGACGATTCAAACGTTAATCGAATCGCGCATCACTGACGTTTAGTATCATAATTACCAGCGTTTACACCCATGAACGATCCTATGCCACCAAGAATGGCTAACGGTAGGCTTCTCTGGAAAAAACTTTCTCGGTTACAGTCTTTCATGACTTGCGTTTCTTCCGGCGAGAACTTATAAAACTGTACAGAAGGAAATGTCAAATCGCGTCAACAAGACGTGCCGCCATTTATTCGATTGAAAAAAACGGGCATTTTCTCTTTTTGTCACACGAAACACAGCAAAACGGGCGTTTCCTATGTACCGATCGATCTAGTGGTGCGATGAGAAATTTGAAAACGGATTTGAATCTGTCTGCTCGAGATCGACTTTTCCACATCTCAAATTTTTTTTTTAATAAATCATTTAGAAATAATTCAACGAATTTAAAATAAAAAATTGCTAATAACCAATTTTTGAAGATCTTCAGTATGAAAACATGAAAGAAAGTGGGAAAATCATTTTATAGTAAGACTCGCCACGAATTCAAATGCGTTTTCAAATTTCTCATCCCCATCACTAGATCGATCGGTACATTGGAAGTAAGAAACGTCTATTTTGCTATGTATGTGTGTAAGACGAAGAGAGAGAGAATGGCCCGCTTTCAATCCCCTTGTAACTATAACGGTCATATTATTATTAAAGCTCACTAATGAATCTGGAGACACTTTCTGTTGTTGTTGTTGTTGTTGTTGCTGAGGTACACCGGATTGTGGATACGCCATCTTTGTTATGCTGTAATTCGTTTGCACGAAATACGGATTCACGTTACAATCAATAACGCGGTCCTCCGAGTACCATCAAAATCTCGTGCGCGTCGACCGGACAATCACAATTCACAACAACAATAATTAACAAAGCGAAAAACACTATTTTTAATTTTTAACGTTATCGCATCGTTATCTCGCCGACTTGGAGGAAACGTCGTGTCGGCCGCGCCGTTGATAACGCGTTCGTTTTCTGAACGCAGCCATTGTTTACCAAACGTATCCAAATAAAATAATCTGATCACCGTCCACTCCATCATTCACGCTTTTCCCCGAACAATATTTTTCTTCTCTCCCAAATCACACAAGTCGTTCCCCCAGTAATGTCAATTATGAGTGAACGTCGTTCCGATTAAATTCTTTTTTTTTTTTTATAATCCGTAAATCAATTAGTAATAATAATTACTCGCTCACTGTCGGTTTTTTTTTTAAATTCGGATTCCGTTGTCAAAATTTTTTTTTATCGTCTCAGTCGTTGTAATAATTTACTTTGGCAATTGTTTGTACGTCGTTCGGTTTTGTTATTTATTTCTCGCGCGTTTGAAATATTGTGTCGTCGTCGTCGTCGTCGTCGGAAATGGACGTGAAAAATGTAAGAATTTCGTTTATCGATTTCCAACGGGTACCTATATTTAATTTGCAAATTATCAGAAAAAATCGTTTGTTGTCCGGTGAATAACGTTCGTCGTTCGACAACGGACCTCCCGAAAGTTTACGTTAATAAACTTGGGTATCAGTAAAATAATAATACGTGTCGTCTGACATTCGAGCGTAAATCGTTTGTTTCTTAGGCGTAGCCCAGAAACTTTAAATTTTATTATCAACGCAATCTTACTCCAAACATACGATACCTAGTTATTTCATGCGTTTGAAATTAATACAAAGATTGATTTTTATAAAAAGTAAAACGATAACATTCAGCGTTTTGTTGTTTCACGAATAAATTTAATTGTAATGATCGATGCGAGAATTTAAGTTATACGTAGTATCATTTCGTTTTATGAAATCCGTCATTTTGTTCACTGGCTATATACATATATATGTCTTAGTTCGTGGTTTTTTGGATTATCGATTAAGTTTTTGCGCGTCTTACGAATATTCCTCGTGTTCATTCTTAAAAATAATTATCTAACGTATATAGATAATTTATGTTAAAATAAATCGATAATACGTTAGTTATTCTCAAGTAAATATGATAAACGTATTTGTAAAGGTCTAAAACACTTTTGTTTTTCTTGCAAAGCTGTAAGTGCATAAATATTTATTTAATAAATTCTATATATATATAATATGTCGAATGTAGATAATTAATAGTTATAATACGACATTTTTACGCATACATAGAGTCTGATATACTAATATCGTAAGTCATAATTTCGTATGTTTT
The DNA here is from genome assembly GCA_032441835.1 of Slavum lentiscoides. Lineage (NCBI taxonomy): Eukaryota > Metazoa > Arthropoda > Insecta > Hemiptera > Aphididae > Slavum > Slavum lentiscoides. The sequence continues at coordinate 21,714,552 of CM063710.1, read as the reverse complement.
CGTGGCTAATTAAATTGTTTAAACAATATTTTATAATTTTTTTGAAATTTTAATTTAATTTAAATCGAATGAGTTCGCAAAGCCCGTAGCTCATTCTTGCAGAATCCTAAAGCTCGTCAGATCGCAATTCGAGAAACGTTGATCTATATAGATCGTATTACAACATCAAAAACTTTTAGTTGACGATTATGTAAATGAAATGTTTATTTCAAATACTCGATTTAAACATAATAAGAGCGTGAACGAATTTTTGTCAGTTATAAAAGTGTTGTTACTTATAAGTCGTACATATTCCAACTTACTACGTAACATTTTTTTCATGATAAAATTATGTTCAACATACCTATTGTCAAATTTATCAATGTAACATAAGCACATAATTCTTTGTTATTGTGAATTATTATTGTATAAGTTATTAAATAGGTAGATAATGTTCAAGTCTCGAGGTATTTTTCAGTACTTAATCCTCAAATAAATAAATAAAAATAAATATAGAAATTATTATTTCGTAATTAAAGTACGTCTTGTTTACATATTTGACAATTGAATTTAATAATACAATTTTTATACTGGCCCTTGAAATCCATATCATTTAGGTTCATATTAATTAAGTCGATTCACCAAGTTTTAGTTAACTATTTTGTGACAAAGTAAAAATGTTATTATCTTTCAATGAAATAGTGACTTAACGTATATTTACACATATAAATTATAATTTTCTAGTAGTGTAATACATTTGCGTACGTATTCTTTTAGGTATAGCAGCATAGTTGATTAAAATGGCATCCAGAGATAAACAACCACAATATGTTGATGGTCGACGTACCTGTCCCCGATACAGTGGGCCAGCGTCCAGTAATGGCGACTATGCGTATGCCTATTATGAGCATGGTCCTCACGGGTCAGGCAAACCACATTCATGTTCAAAACACAGTTATATCAATCGATATGGTCGTGAAGAGAATATTTATGAAGAAATTGGCACGTCCAAACTCGATGAAGAAGTTAGATATGTACATTCAAAACACTTACAGGCAAGTATTAATTTTAAAATCAGTTGATTACCAATTATTTTTAACATTTAGAATGCTTAATGTTTTTACACCAGTATTATATTTGTTTAAGGTTTTGGGCGAATTAAATTTATCAATGGAAGCAATGATAATGCCAGACAATGGTGCGTGTTTAAACAATAATGGTTCGTCAGGCCTCAATTTAGGAACTTCGAGAGATGGTTCACCGGTGAATTTAAGTGTAGATAGTGGGGTTGCATGTGACGCTAGTAGCTGCGGAACAAATAGCTTAAGCCGACCTCGTAAATCTCATTTCAGTACAAAACGGTTTTGGAATAAAATGCCTACACTGATTTCACCCAGTCCGAGTAAAACATCACTTCCAGGTTAGCTAATTATTTTAGAAATAATATTCATTATTACATAGGTATTATGAAGTAACATGAAAACAGTACAATTTTTACTTTATATGTAAAATTTATTGTAGTCTATTTCACTAATGTATTTTTAAAAAGTTGTGAGCATCGCTCAAAGGTTATAGCATTAAAAAACATACAGTTTTTTAGGACTTAAATGTGCACTGTAAGTAGCATTAAATATTAGGAAAAATGCTAAATAAAATTGTCAAAAAGAAAACATTTAAATTTCTTTTATGTATTATTTTTTTAAATAAATTTTTACTTTTAGGTTTACAAATTGTAAAATGTTTTTCAAGTAAAAATTCTGTTTTTTAAATTTGTAGCCGATTTGATGTTTGTTTTACTTAAGACATTTTTAATTGTTTTAAAAACACAAGAGTAAGCGCACAACACAAGTTTACAATCAATTGTACACATCCAGACGACGGTGGAACATTAAAATAAATTCACTGTGCATATTTAGTCATTAGTACTAGCATTTAATGTATTCTATGGTACTAGTACATTGTCATGTTTGTTAATACCTATTTATTGACAAAAGTAGGAAATTTTCCGAATCGATATTACCAATCACATTTCCAATAATTCCAATTCTTATTTTGGACATAAGTATTATGCAAATTAAAAACAAACATAATTCAACAAAATGAGTTTATTTCCATTCATAAATGAAAATATGTCTTAAAATAGTACTTGAAAAACTAAATAAACAAAATGTTTCTAAAAACTGGCAGGAAAAAAATTGTATATGTTTGTATTGATGTGTACATATAATATATGGTTATTGTTATGAATCTATTGCTATTATTAAAATCATAATCCTAGTATATAATATTCACAGTTCATTTTATTTTTATACATACATATATATATATATATAATTATATGGTATATTGGTTTTTTATTTTTATTTTTACTTCAGTATCTTCAGAACAGTATACTTATACCGTTATTAATATTTATTTATTTTATTTACAAACGCCCAAGTGGGCAATAACTTAAATTAATAACAGTAGCATATTATATATGTATATGATATGTGATAATAGAATAATAATAGTAAAAAAAAAAGTATGCAATAGGCCATAGAGTTAAGTATCATTCAGTTGGCGTAGCGTACCATATATAGGATGATTATTATAACTGTAAGAGGTAGAATGAAAGTGAACATGAAAAAGGAAGTGGTTCCTTGTGGAATGAGAGGGGCACAAAAGTATATAGTAGAAATAATATTCCAAATGAATGACAACAATCTTGGGTAAAGTGTGATCTAATGTTTGGATCATAAAGCAATTTCAACAACTCAAAAATTGATTTTCAACTATGCAATGTAAATTTAACATGTGATTTAAAATAAAGTCTATTAGTATGTAACTAGTCATTTCTTATAAATATAATTGTTGTATAATTTGTTCTTTGCAATATGATTAATATTCTATGTCACAACCACTCCACATGAAAAAAATATTTTAATAGTTTTCTTACTTTTATTTTAATCAAAAGTTAATATGATTTGTGCTATATATAGTAGTTATCTCTATAATATTTAAGAATGTCATAAATAAAGTATTAAATAAATATCGGGTATTCATATTAAATATATTTTATAAATAGACGAATCAGTGCGATGGCGACAAAATTCATGGGACGAAGTTACACAGTCAACAATTATTAATGAGCGCCATACTCCATCACAGAAGAGTTCAAGTTCTGACAGAGATCCCGAACTTTCATCTGAGGAAGAAAGTAACAAGTATGTACTTATTTTCAATGAAACACATCTCTAGCTCTTCTTGTTGGTCTGGTATTTTATCGCATTTATTATTTTTATTTTAAGAAGTTATGATACCAGAAACAATATTTCAAAGACATTGCGGTGGACGAAAAATCCACCATCTCCGGATCCACCCTCTAGTCCTGGTTTATTATCGAGATGGTTTTCATTAAGAAGATGCTCTCAATATGACTTAGATGTTCGGCCAAATAGTAAAATGCCTCTATTACCAGAGGTATATTGATTTAATATTTGTATTTAAATTTCTTGTTTTTAGACTTTGTAAAGTATTTTTTGCTTTTGATTTTTCTTAAAAATTTAAAAATCATGGTATGGTAGTTATAACCTACTTACACTGTGATGTATTGTAATATGAGACTGATAATATTGAATTTCGTTTTGTTTTCAGGTTGAAGAAGACTGTTTTTCTAGACGACTTATTCCACCGAGCCTCCCCCCTGCACCACCTGATATTTCTGAACAAGAATTAAGACGAAGATATATTGTTGATGATATAGTGAGAAGTGAAAATTCATATTTAGCTACTCTCCATAGACTTGTGAACGTGAGTTATTAAATTTAATATTTTATTTATATTTTGATATTTTCAAATTCTCATATTGCATATTAGGATTACAAAAAGCCATTGGAACAAAGTATGCCATCAATATTAAGTCAGTCAAAAATTTCAATATTATTCCATCGGGTCCCAGAGATACTTCAGTGTCATACACTGTTTAGAATAGCGTTAGCTGAAGCTGTTGCGAATTGGGATCGTGATCATAGAATTGGTGACGTTTTTGTAGCGTCTTTTAGTAAAGCAATAGTTTTGGACATCTATAGTGGATTTATTAATAATTTCTTGAATGCTATGGAAATGGCGAAAAATGAAACTAAAAGAAAAGCATCTCTCGCAGAATTTTTTAAAGTTAGTATTAATTATATTGTATTCATGTTACATTTATGGTGTAACCAATATGTTTTTATTTCTAGAATCGACAAGAGGCATCTCATGACCGTCTTTCGTTTTACAGTTTAATGGTTAAACCTGTACAGCGATTCCCGCAATTCATTTTGTTTTTGCAGGTTTGTATTTATAAATCTTTCATGTTTAATAGAGCTTCGGTTTTAAATTATTAGCTTTTCTCTTTTAGGATTTGTTACATAATACAGGTTACGGTCATCCCGATAGAATGTCATTGCAATTGGCGTTAACTCAATTGGAATCATTAGCAGATATGCTGAATGAGAGAAAACGTGAGAGTGAGCAAGCTCAAGCATTTAAAGACATGTTAAAATCTGTATCTAGTAAATTAGCCGTACGTCCAATAGCAGATAGCAATCGATGCCTTCTAAGACAAGACGATGTCACTCAAATTGTAAATAATAAATAAAAATTTTGAATACCTAACCCGGTGTAATATTTCATTTAAATTATTTTCAGGAAATAAGTCATGGAGAAGTAATTGGAAAATGTAAACCTCGGCGTTTGTTATTACTAAATGATCTGCTTGTATGTGTGTCGGTCAATAATAAAGATGATTCAAATGGTACAACACAAAAAAGATTAACATTCAAATGGAGTTTTCCTATTGCTGAAATTCAAGTACATTGCGATTATTTTCTTTTACAATTATAATATTAAATTTCTATTTTTCTATTTTATAGGTCATTGATACATTGTCTTTACCAAGTGTTTCACGTACAATTGCTAGTAGTACAGCATCACATAATAGTATAACAACTGATAATCTGTGTAATGAAATGAACCATCTAATGCACGATTATCAAGTAATCAGTCGTATTGTTGATTTAGCATCGACATTAAAAGGCACATATTTGGTTAGTGTTAACTTAAAATATCGTCTCAAGAACACTTACTATAATTTTAATGTTGTTCGCCACAATAAATCAATTTTTATAAAAAATTAACGATTTTGTTTAGGATCTTGCCCCGGACCATTTAAAAGGGATTCTAAATGCAATACAATGTGAAGTGCAATACAAAGGAGATCAAGTAGCGTGGATGGATTCCTGCTGTCTTCAATTATTTATTAACCGCCAAGGATATACTTTTCAAATGGAAAACCCTGATTTACGTAAAGCCTGGATAACTGGTAAATTAAAACAAAAAATAGTAAATGTATATATGTGTATTTCTAACCTTTGATTGTTTTTTTAGAGTTAAGACTCGCGCGATTAGCACTTGATCCTAACAATTCTCCAGCTTGGGAAGTTCCCGACCAGGAGTTAATGCGTCCAATGACAAAAATGCCTTTATTTGTTGGTGCTCATCCTATAACGTCATCTAGCAAACAAGCAGAGGTAATGATTTTAATGACGCATTCATACGTTTTTAATTGAAAAATTTGAACTGTTTGCTTATATTATTTAAATTGTGCAGGTGACATGTGGATGTTTTTATTCTTCTGGCTGTGGTAAATTTTCGTATTTATGGGTTTGCACGACAAATATTCCAATGAATACGCATATAGCCATAATGTCTGTTAATAATACTTGTATTCTAAAACAAATTACAACATTAGACTTGCCACAAACTATTGTGACTGCAATAGAGTATGTCCGAGCATCAGATACTGTTTGGATGGGTACTAATCATAAAAGGTCAGTGTCTTATAAAATTTTCACACAAGTTTTCTGTTTTATTGTTTATATTATATAAATAATTTTTTTTCTTTTAGTATTTTAATTTTTAATACGGCTGACATGTCTGAAGAAGCGAGCATTTCATTACCTGGTGAAGATGAGAGTCTCAGTGTAACAGCAATCAAACACCATTGTGATACTGTATTTGTAGCTTTATCGAATGGTTCCTTGCTTCTTTATAGGAGAGGCAACCAATCCAAAGAACCAGAGATTGTAATTTTGGGTCCTGATGCGCCTATAACGTGCATTTTGCCAATTAATTTATCGTTGTACGTGGCTTGTGGCAAACAGGTGTTTGTCATGAGTGCCATCACCGGAGAACTTCAAGTAAATATCGAATCAAAAGATTTCCAAATTTCGAATCACACAAATTTATAATAAATATCCGTTTTATATTTTTGTATAGAAAAATTTCACCATTCATCATGGAAAGAATGTTAATCTTTTAGCTCATTCGGGTGTTGGACTTTGGCTATCATTAATGAATTCGACAACGGTTTGTTTGTACCACACTGAAACTTTTAAACATTTGCAGGTAAATTTCTTGGTTTGAAAATGCGTAATTATATGGTACAATATAATATAATTACTTGTTCATAATCATATTTAAAATTTTTTATTCCAGGACATTAATATTGCATCAAATGTAGTTAGATTAAAGGGTACTGCCACGCCGGTTAATGTCACCGCTCTTATGGCCTGTAAAGGACTATTATGGGTGGGCACTGATGCTGGTATTAGTTTAACAGTGCCATTGCCTCGTCTAGAAGGTGTGCCTATAATCAGTGGCAAAGTGAACGTTTCATATCACGGACATACCGGTCCGATTTCTATTTTGGTGCCATTACAAGATCCGCCTACTGTTCTGAAACGTCCACCTTCGAAAACGTTAGCTAGCGACATATACGATCTGTATGGACGTTTAATGTGTGTGAAAGACTATGATAAAAATGACGATATTTTGAACTCGAGTCGATGGTCATTACGATCAACTGACGAATCATCAGCAATACAACATGCGAGGACGTCAGATGTCTCGAAGAGAGATTTCACTTTGGTCACGGTGTCTTGTGGACGCGGTTATGTTAATTATCAGCAGCCGTGTTGTTCGACCATTGAAAATAATGCCTATATCATACTCTGGGAGATAAAGCTGTAATTGTGTGCTGGTAATTTAATTTAGTTATTATAATAATTGTAGGTGATTTGTAATCTTCAATCTATAGGGTGTTTCTGAAATTGATTACGTTATAATTTAAAGTGTGTACACAGTAAATGGTAAAAGCTATTGGAATTGAATGTCTCAAAATTAACATTTGATTTTCTATAAATAATAACACTATTCTACATTGGAAATAATATTAAGGTAGTGAATAAAATTACTTTTTTATGTTCAACTAATGTTTGTAATTATTAACAAATTCTTTCGAATTCTATTAATTACTTTTTAAGTATAAATACATTCCATATTTCTATATAATATATACATATTTAAACATACAAATTTCAAGAAACACCTTTTATTATTATAAAAAAAAACAAACTAAAAGCCTTTTTTGTCTTGCCAAATCGAAATATTCTTCTTTAGAGCTGTGTAGTTTTTGATGTTAATAATATAAATAATAGTTACGAATATTACAAAAATAAGTAAAAAATCATTGCTGTGAAGTAAGTGATTTACTTTTATTTGCTACTGGTCACACATTAAGTAGTAGTTTACCTTTTCTCCATTTATAAAATAATTATTATCTAAATAATTCAAACTATTCTATTTTGTCTGTACCTACTTGTTGAAATGGATAGCAAATGTTTTATTCGTGTCAATTGTATTTTTTTAAATGTATTACGATGTTAGTGATGATATAAGATATTATGTAGACAATTAGTGCAACAAGTTCCTTTCAACTTTTATTCCATTTTAAATGATTAGAATTTGCAACTTTATTTACCGTTCAATAAAAGAATGTTTATTTTTTAACGGATATGCTACTTTCTTGTCACTCTGTTTATACGAGTACTTACTGTCATTTATTATTTGTAACTGAATAAATAATATTTTTTTTATGTTTTTAACCGCTCAATAATAATTCTTTTTAATCTCATTAATTATTACTATTATTTCAAAATCTACAAAGACTTGAACAACAGCTCTAATGTCTTGAATTTTGTTGATTATAGATGATTAATTTAATTAAGTATTTATAAGATAGTATATTTATTAGCATATTTGTGTACAATTAAGAAACATAATTTTGCGCCGATTAAAACAAACTTCTCCCTCCCCCACTATTATAATTATCATATAGCTTATAGTGTTATAATATTAGTATATATACTTGTGTATACATTGCAATAACAAGAAAATTTAGTTATAGTATTAATTGTTATCGCATGGCAATCCTCTGTAGTTTATTATAGTGACGTATTATAAAATTATGTAAATTCCAGTATTATCCAAACAACACATGTTTACTATTACCTCAGATATTATAATATATAAGTATATAGTTATATAATATGTACTCATTTTTCGTCGGTGTGCCGTCAATAATTTCGTACGTTTATCAAGTGCGTGCGGTGGATAGTAACTACAAGTGCTTATACTGCAAAACCATAAGTAATGATCTTACTAAAATTTCAAATCCATACAATCGTATTAAATTTTATTTTAAAAATGTTTAATGTTGTTCACTTTGAAATGCACTTATTTACTTATTCAATCGAATCTCCTGTTTATACAACACCCTAGATAAGTATAGTGTACAACGATTTCGTAACATTAAAAAAGAGAACAAATATAAACATATTTTACACAACTTTATCGTTTTCGAGTTTTGAATTTTTATCGGTCCGTCCGATGACTGTATATTAGAATAATATTTACTTTCCCTCAACACAACATAACCCATTCCCCTTAATCGCTCGTTTGTGTGTGCATGTGTGTGTATGTGTGTGTTGTGTGTGTGTGTGTGTGCGCACAATCTTTGACTATAATATATTATATACTTGTACTCTTGTTTGTATGACAGGTGTCCGATATTCGTATTTCTTATAAATCTAAGCCGATATTATATAATAATACTTAATGTCGATATTCGCGAGTAATAATAAACTGTGATACTTATAACGATTCACTTAGTAATAATTTTTGGTTTTGTGTTATTTTTGTGACTATTTATATATATATATATATATATATATACGTATACTATTTACCTGATATGATATTCTGTATAAGTCAATGACAAATCCTTACATTATATAAGTATATCGTCAGATGTGGCTAAACGCGCTGTGCGGTCTATGATGATTTATACCTCTGGTTAGATCGCAGATGATTTGGTGAAGTCGATTTTCATAGTAATTTATTGGAATCCCACATGTCTGCAGTACATATATTATTTTATTCTCACTGTTCACAGTTATTGTCCACTCGTCGATAATATAATATGTTGTATCTTAACAGACTTGTCATAGATATATTTTAACACGTCTTATTCGAAAATTATTGTACACTTGACACATTTTACTGCAGTTGTTAAGAACAAATCGTCGTCCGATGAAAAATATATGTTTTTTTCCGCTGCTTTCAATCGTCGACTTTGACGAAAAGAGTTTGGCCACTCCTGTGATGTGACATATTAATATTTTATATTGCACGGAACCTCCCGATACACTGCACATTTGTCACTTATACTAGTTACTATTAGTGAATACGGATAATAATAATTTAAATAATAATATTATGTATAAACGATTCTTCCTAGATAATGCGCCAAACTTAATCTTATAGTTTCTATTTTGAGAAGATATTATTTTTATTCGTGTTTTACAAACGTATTAACAACTTGACGTGCACTCGTGCATATTATAATATTCACACCCCGTACACACGCGTTGTGTGTAAAGTAGTTAATCGTATTATAGACGAGTGTGAACGTTTATTAGCAAATTCTAAGATAATAATATTTCCAAACGCATGGCAGTTTCTCGTAAAAAAAAAATATCGTCTGCCAAAGAAATCGCGACGATATTTTCAAAATTTTTATTATATTTTTTTAAATATAGCTACAGTGTAATATTTTTTTGTCAGACGGTGTTTTAACGAGAATGCCGTAGGATGCCATTGAAAATACTTTTCTGTACGATTATGGTAGCTATAGTGTTTTAAATTCATCTAAAATTCAATCTATATTCTAATAATGTGCGTTATTTTGCTGATACTTGCCGTCAGTTGATGGACGGAGATGTGTGCAGGTCTTTTTAAAACTATATATATAATTTTTAGCGTGCAAATCACGTATTATTATTTATTGTTGTGAAATGGTGGTCCGTTTAAAAAATCATATTGTCGAATTGTTTTTTCTTTTTTTAAAGTTGAAAAAGAAAAAGAATTTGCGCTTAAAGAATACTTCATAATATTCGTCACGTTCCTTATATTTACTGCAATATAATATATTATGTACTCTCGTCGAACACGACGTATAATTCAATATTATTATACACTCGCACACGCATAATATAAATTATCATTATACAATTTACAATAGCGTATTGATTGTCTCTCAGTGTTATTTTTTATACAACGAAAAACAGCATCGATAATATTAGTATATAATCGGAGATTTTACTTGTTTGTACTGCGAAGAATTAATGTAAAAAATGACTTTACGTACCTACGTTAAAAAAAAAAAAAATGTATTTAAAATTTGTATTATTTTTTTATTTTATGATCGCTTTTTTCCGTATGTACCCGTTTCGCTATATCTCTCGGGAAACCGTTCGTATATTATCTATAAATTATATAATATACTTTATACATTTTTATTCAAATCCACGCGTTATATTATATAATTAATATATTACTCTTTATTATTCGAATGAGCTATGTCTACTGTGTATAACTGTACAACGCCGAAGAAAGAAGAAACTTTTAAGCATATATATATATATATTTTTTTTTTTTCTATGACAGATGTATGATTTATCGAATGCGGTTGTATTAAATAATATTATATTGTATACATATAATTATATAATTTAAAACCAATTTATAATTTTAAACAATTTTATTTGTAAAAAAAAAAAATTCTTTTGTATTTTGTGTAAAAAAAAAAAAAAATATATGTTTTTTTTCCCTTTAATCCGCTTTATTTATAATATTATAATGTACATACAGGATTAAATTTCTGTTTGTTCCGTCCTACTACGTATTTTCAAATGTCAAAAATATCTATAAAAAAAATTATTAAAAAACAATGTTGAATCGAGCGAAACAATATGCGCTTTGAAATGTCCGTTTGGGAGCCCGTGTGCAAAACTTAAATTTGGGGCCCTTTATACTAATAATAACTCTCATAGGGTCCCATAATATAATTTGAGCCCCGGGACCGTGTGCAATGCACACTCTGCACACCCGTTTTACGGCACTGTCCGTCACGCATATTTTCAGACAGTCTTTCCAAGCAGTCCACCAGGTCAATTCACGCGAGACGTATCCCGCAGTCATACTGCACCGGTTCAACACGCGCATATATTATAACGTTCGGATTTATTATAGTCTTAGACAGTGGCGTCATTTGGTGGGGGGCAGGGTGGGCATTTGCCCGGGCTCCTCTTGTTAAGAGTGGGCCGACATGATTTGTGCCGAGATGATGATGGAAATATAAGCAATAATAGTTATTCTAACCAAATCTGTAGTAATGACTAACGAGTTATGAGTAACAATAACAAATCGCGTGGCAAACAGCGGATTTAAATTAAATTACTAATAAAATTAAAAAGTACGCAGGTTATAACCACGATTAATGAAGGTGATTAATAATTCGTGGTTACAACTTACCGCGGTAATGGATTTCTTTTTCGATAAACATGGTTATCGTTATCTAAAGGCAGTGCGTAAGTTATTGACGTTAATTCGAAGAATATACGACGTACGTTTGACGACGGTTGACGTACCTGTATCGCGTACGGCATAAACGAATTTGTTTAGCCGTTCTTTTTTGATAACCAAGGCGTTGTTTATTCAGAGTTTATGCAGCCAAAAGGAACAACGATCAACTCGGCTGACTACTGTGAAATCCTCAAGAAACTGACGAGAAAGGCGATAAAGGACCGACGACCAGGGAACCCGTCAAAAGGAATTGCGCTTCTCCGTGACAACGCAACTCCACATCCAGCAAACGTTACGAACGAACTTCTCCAAAAATTCATGTGGAAAGTTTGGGAACACCCTCCCTACAGTCCTGATTTGTCGCCATGTGATTTTCATGTGTTTGGGCCCATCATGAAAAAGGAGCGACACCATTCAGATGAAGAAATAAAAGGTGCCGCACTAGCGACTGGTGTTCACAAACTGGACGGGAGTTTTTCGAACAAGGCATTTCCAAACTCGTTCAGAGATATGAAAAATGTAGAAACTTGTTTGGTGATTATGTCGAAAAATAGTTTAAAATTAGTACTTTTTAATAAAAAGATTTGTTTTTTGAAAAATGTAGTGCTTTTTCAATTACGACCCAATGCAACTCACTTTGTGATTGCCCCTCGTATATACAAAAAAATTAAATTAAAAAAAAAAAACATTATAAAACCAATACATTTCTTGTTGAGCTCAGAATCTAAAAAATACAACAGTGTTCGTTGCATGTATTTTATACACAATTTTTATTCTTAATATTTTTTTGATAATTATATATACGAGTATATATATTTGTATCTACTTATATTAAAATAAAATTTTGTACACTGTTAATTTATATGAGTTATTTGAATACTGGTTGCTAGGTACATTATGTTCCTTCATAAATATATACTCAGCTCCGGGCCTATAACTTAACTATATATTGTCCAGTGTTGGATCCACAAAATATTCAAAAAAAATAAAATAAGTTTATCGTGACAACCCAGCTGGCCATCCACCACCACCCCTTTATTCACTATGGCATTTGCCATATACTTGAATATGTGGTTCCGCGCCACTGGGCCGGCCCATAAAAATTGGTTCGCGGGTTGCCGACCCCTGATATGCAGATTTATACGATTTTAAATTCGCCTACCTAACCAAATAAGTCCCACGCGTCGGCTGCAAAGTATTTAAAACGCTCGCGCGTTATAGCTTATTATATGTAGGCAGCGCCGGATTGGGAAGAAATTACATACCGGACAGTCCGCCTAGACCGGGCCAAGCTCTTAAAAAAAATTTTTTGTTGGTTCAAAACCCATTATCGAACCGGCCCAAATCTTTAAAATTTTCAACGGCCCACCGGCTTTCGCCCGGTAGCCCGCCGGCCCAATCCGGACCTGTATGTAGGTCCAGGGCCGTAGCCAGAAATTCGGTTCGAGGGGGGCGGAAAATAGTTTGCGGTCGTGTCTTTGTATTGAATAATCAGTTTTTAGTTATTACACAAGACCGTTCGTGTGCGCGTTTTTCGTCTCGTGTATATATAAGAGTACATGGTGTACAGTGGCGGCGTTTAGGGGGGGCCATAGGGGCTATGACCCCCCCCTAGACTTTTTAAACTGTACGCGTAAATACTTTTTCCAATTTTTCTAACAGAATAGAGATATTAATACAAATAACAGAGAGTGACGGTTAATCCAGTTTCTACTGTAAATGTGTTTTAAAATATTGGCTCCCCCCCCCCCTTAAGCAAAGAACTAAATCCGCCACTGATGGTGTATATATAAATCCATATAGGAAAATGACAGAATTTGCGGAAAATACGCGGGTTTCTCAGAATTTCGGGGGGAGGGGGGACTCGGGCCTCACTAGCTGCTGGCTACGGCCCTGTATAGGTCAATTAAATTAATTGTATATAGAAAAAAATCGCGAGGATTAAAAAATGTCTTTTTCGAGTTTTTACTATAAATTTAGGTGAAAAAAAAACACACACACACACACGAACCGTTATTATTATTTTAACGTGTTTTTTTTTCGACAGTGTTATGTATTTTTTTTTTTAATATTATAGTATCGTTATTGTTATTTCGTTATGAGCCGTTGCTGCAGCAGTGTACCTATGTATGTATACTACACGCGGGAGAGGAAAAAAAAAAGGACGAAATTACCATAATATAAATATTAAAACGACAACTTAACGGGGTCAAACGTAATAAAGAAATGCGCACGCGAACCGGCCGGGGAGCAGCGCAAGAAAACGCCGAAATCGGCGCTGCAGGGGCGGCGGTCATTCGATCGAACGGAGCTTTAAAAAAAAAAAAAATAATAATAATAATAATATATAACGAGCTGGACGTTTTCGCGACGGATCGGATGGGAAAACGCTTATAATATTTAAATTTTTGCGTGTACACTATTTTATATAGGTCGGCGGCCGTTGACACGACACGACATTAATCCCCCCCCCACACACACACACACAGTATAAACGCGAATTTAAGCGCGTTGAAAAAAAAAAATGTTTATTTTTTTTTTCGGCAATCCCGTAAAAATATTTCGAGATAAAAATCGCGTATAATACATTCTATTTCGAATAATAATAAGAAAAATACTTTTTTTCGCATATTATACATTCCGAGAGCGGAGCCACGAACGTATTGGTTTTTGCAAAGATGATGTGGTTTTTTTTGTACCCAAAAAAATTCTGCCAAAAGGAGTGCTCCTTCTGATCTTTATACAGTCACGGTTTGTTTCCGCGCTGGTAGCGAATCGTATCCAGTTGGTGTTTTAAATAGATAATTTTCCGATATTCTCAATATAGTTTTTTCTCGAGTGTCAGAAAAAAAACGACATAAAAACGCGAGATTCCGTCTCGAAATCGTTTATCGTAATTTCTGTAGAAACTTGGAATCAGTGCCGGCGCCAGCAAAATCTGATGGGGGGGGGGGGGTGTCATAAAAAATTACCGACTCCAAATACTATTTTTGGCGACTAAAATTTTTTTTGGTGTTTCATAATTGTATGCAATACAAATGTACAATTATTTAAAATATATAAAATGATAGTAAATGTAAGTAATAAAAAAGGTAGCGAGCCGCGGGGTGTTGTGGATATCGCTTAAGTGAATTACTTGGATCAGGATTTTAGAGTTTTGTCATTACTTTAAATTTGAAAGCAATAATGAATCATTGCATTCGATAAAACGATTCTGAGCGGAGCATCGATGGAATATTATTTATTTAAAAATGTCAAAAATTGTTTTCATTAATAAAGTGCAATGATACATATTATTTGGTAAAAATTTCAGGTTTCTATGACGACTAGTTTCAAAATTACGAAGAAATAACGATAATCGATCTCGACGAAATCGCGTTTTTACCATTTTTAAGTAATTTTTCAGTGGTTTTTAAGTTTTTATTTTGGGCGCATATGAGAAAATCGAAAAATGACCTCACTAAAGTACCAACTAGATGCAATTTGGTACCGAAAATAAACTTGGACCGTAGAGATCGGAGCACTCTTTCTGGTAGAAATTTTGTTTACAGACATAAAAAAAAAAAAAACATCTTTGTAAAACCAATACATTCCTCGCTTCGCTCAGAATCTAAAAAATCACTACAAATTTCAGTTTAGTCTTAATAACTTCCATTAATAATAACCATTGAATAGAGATTACAGACACACGCAACGTGGCGACGTGTATCGATTATAATTATCGGTGGATAGTGGTCGCCGGACCATAGACATGATGTCTGTGCGCCGGACGAAGAAATGTTTATCAGCTTATGGGTATTACCCGTTTTAAAAATAGACAAGATCTACTCGTATATTTACACGTTGACTGCCACTTGTACATTTTTTTGTACACGGCAAACTTGCCATTCAGTTGTAGATAGTTTTTTCTATGTTTGCAAAAATATACCAAAATATGCCGACTGCTGACTACAATATTATGATGACGGGGTGTCACGACCCCACATACCCCACTTGTCTCCGGCCCTGCTTGGAATACTCATCAAATGTATAACTTTGGACCGCGTATTAACGAAACAAATTTTTCAAACAATTTCTTTTAATTTTGCCCTATTTACAGCAATTGTAGATTTTGAGTTATAAATGAGGTGATTTTTGACTTTGAGGTTTAAAAAAATTTTAAACAACGTCACGCGTCTGTTACTTCAACTGTATTAAAAAAAAAAAAATCTCGAAAACCGTCAAGTCACAATTTCCTTTTTATAATATAACCATTTCAAATTTTTCGACAAAGTATAATATGTATTACATCGAAGTTCAGAATCGCTATATCGAACGCATTGATTTATCGCATCGCTTTCAAATTTATAATGATAACAATACACTCTAAAAATCTTTATCCGAGTAATTCATAACACCCCGAGGCTCGCTACCTTTTTTTTTCGGCCGCTCATAAGTATTAAAATCGTCAAAAAAAATAATAATAATAATCGTTTCTCAAAACTATAGCAATTTCAACGCGATTACCAAACGACTCGATTATAATAATGTTACTACTGTAATTTACTATCAACTTCGTGTACCTATATATCAGCGTTTTCCGACTGGTGTGCCGGGAAATGTCACGATTATTTTAATAATAAATATTTTATGGGTCTCTTGTCGGCAATCACCTGACTATAGTATTATTTTGATAGACGTGCAGTGTGTTAGAAAAATTATTATAACTGAAGAACCCGGAAGAAGACAAGAAGCAGGTCCGTATTTAGGAATTTGTCGCCGTGGGGCAACAAAAAGAAACGCGCCCTATTATAATAATATAATACAAATTTAATGCAATATAAAAACAATTTCATTTTTAATTTACAATTAAAATTCAGCCGCCTCCTCATAATCAGCCGCCCGGGGCAAAAGCCTCCTGTTGCCATCCTCCCTAAATACGGCCCTGACAAGAAGGTTGTGTGCTTCGACCCCGGAGGAAACTCGTAATGAAAGGGAAACGGGCCCAAATTGTACACTAGATTTTTACAATGTAATCGTAACGCAAATGTATATCAATAAATTTTATGTTTGTATATAATAAAATATGATTTTACTCGAGTTTTCCTAACCCAAAAAAACACGCGCCGTTTTAAGTTATTCGCTAGTAATTCACTGATATAACACAATTACTTTGGTATTTATAATATTATACGATAATCGACAAATCGACTAGGGAGAGCCAGTGGCGGCGCTAGCCACCGCGAGGCCCTGTGCGGCGCGTGATTTGCGAGCCCCCTACTACCGGGGGATCTGGGAGTATACATTTTTTTTCAAAAATTAGTTGCAAAATTATGCATTTTTAATGCTTTATAGAGCAATTTTCGTCACTACCACTGTTTTAACGACTATAGTTTGCATATATTACTTTGACCTATATTGCACCACAGTTGTTTTATCCAAAAGGTGGTTTGTTTTAGAAAAATTCACTTCTGACAACGTTCCGGAAAATTCGCCTGCATTAAAAATACACCAAATTAAAGCTTACTGAATTTTCCTCCTTTATTTTTGACAGTAATAAAAGGTATTCGAAGTCGTACTTATAAATTTCACTCCGGTGCACCGATTTTCCAGAATAAATCGAGAGTTAACTTAAGATTTTTGTTCGACTTCTTGCTGACTTCGGGGCCCCAGGAGGCGCGGGGCCCTGTGCGGTCGCACAGCTCGCACACTAGCGCCGCCACCGGGGAGAGCTATAAATAAATAAAATATCCATTTGGATTTGATATAAGGACGCGCAAGTTTTGGGGGAAGGCGCTTGTGCACTCAATCTCGGTCGATGTCCGCTAAATTTTATATGCGTATTCGCACAAAATATAATAAATTAGTAAAAAAACACGGTACATGGATATTTTGGAACGGTTTGGCGATATTTTCGTGTTATACAATATATATATATATATATACGACGAAAGTGGTGCTTTTTTCGCGTGTAGGTACCTACAACAATAAATACCGTTTAATAGGTTTCGTTTTTATTTTCGGGGTTTTTATTTTTTTTTTTTAAATTTAAGTCGTAACAACCGAATAATTATAATAATAAAAAAATAAAAATAAACCCGCGGGGCACTCGAACGATAAACTTTTATGATTTTTCACGGTGAAATGTGTACGAAAATAATAGTAATATCGGCAAAATATTACGCGATATTATTTAATTATTTGTTTTTTTTTTTGCTTAATATTTATCGTCGAAACGCGACCGGAGAGTATAAAAATTTTTTTAGCGTTTTTATACTTTACCTCTGTTTTAGTGTATATCTTAAACGACGTATATGTTAGACCTTACCATGATTATTCCCGCGGTCGTATACGTAATAATATGAGCGCGCCGCAATAACCATCGATTTAACGATAGGCGTATCCCCCGCGTAATATAGGCGCAATTTGGGTCAATTGTTGTTGGGTTGTAAATAATGTCTGCAGAGGCTTCGGAAATTATATATAGTTTAGAATATATCGTTTATAACTGTTGTGTCTGTATATCAGTGTCTTGTATCATTTTGAAAAAAAAATATATACTTACAGTTTTTAAGTAGAAAAAAAGCGGTACGCACATCATCGGTTCGTCAGACTATGCGCACTATAATGTATAGGAAAACAAATGTGACCGATTGCAGTATGAAAAAAAATCTCATAGAACAATGAAAGTTTTAGACTGTACACGATATAAAAGGCAAAAAAACCAAAAGCCTAATAACGCCCGAGAATGATAACAGAAACACCGAAGTACGCGAAAAAAGAAATTCTTCAAAAACAATCCGGCACAACTCGTTTAGAACACTGCAGTATTGAAAATCGGACCAAATCATTATTTTACCGTAATGCACTACAGCATCGGTATTCGCGAGCTATAACAGTCGTTCTGACCAGCCAATCGCCTAAAATCCTTCCTAAGCCGATTACACGGGGCTCATATAGTGTTTTTAAATCATTTGCCATAATATACAGTAAAGGCAACCTGGCCCGGCACAGTTTTACAGGCTTGACGACCGTTCTACGAAGCGTATAACGAAAACTCTGTTGGTAATTATTCGTTACATTAATGTTGAATAATATACTTATCTACTCGATAGCGATTAAAATAGAACCTGTCATTTCACTATATGTGCTCGGGCCCAGAGTGGTGCCACCACTTCCTTTATATACATACGCGACTGAAATTATGCGAACAAGCCACAATCAACACGTCACACGTCATCATTGTTTTAGAACAAAAATTTATCGTTAAATAATACTAATAAATAAGGTCCCTGCGACACATTCAAAGCTGCCGCCGATTTAATTATTTGACCGGCCCATCGGTAAATTTATCCCGATTTACCTGCAGTTCGCGCCCCTTGATTACCGAAACGAAATATATAATGTACTGAAAGTGACTACACACATAGTAATATCGCGCGCAAATGTATACACAGTGAAACATATCCGAATGGCGGACACGCTGTCGGTCACCGAAATTTTGTCCGCTATTCGGAGGTGTCCGCTATTTAGAGGTTTCCCATTAAAAAAAAAAAATATTGAAAATGCCAAAAAAAAAGTCCGCTATTGGGAGGTGTCCGTTATAAGGTAGGTTTTACTGTAGACATACAATACTATACTGTAATTGGACGTTGTAGGGATAAATAAAAATGTAAGTAATCACCGACCCCGCTGCTTATATATGTATGCGCTTATAATTATTATTTTTCCAAGTGGGTCAAAGTGTTTATATATTTTTTCAAGTCACGCGTTTTTTTTTTTTACTTCTAAATACTTGTGATTTCGGGATATTATTTATTGGTCTTAAAAAAAAAAAATGTTCTATTGTTAGTAAGTAGCACAAAGGTAACACGCGGTATACGTACATACGTATATTATATCGTTACCCACTCAGCTGGACACGGTGCTGTCGGACCTTTTTTATCGTGATAATACTCTGTGATTGCAGTATATATGCGTATATACTTAAACTTATTATGTGGTAAAAAAACAAAATTATATTCAGTTGAGCGGATTACAAAAAAAAAAAAAAATACACACACGTACGAAATTCCAATAGAAAATAATTCTACAACTATACAAAATTGTAGACACATAAAAATACACTCAGAAAGTCTCTACGTGTACAATTGAGTACGAGTGAGGTCTTATAAAAAATATTATGATTTTATATTTTTTAATTTTTTAACACTCGATCGAAGTACAAATAGTATGTTACGTTTCACTGCGCGAAGTTTATTTACTTCAGAACGGCCGAAGAAAGGAATTAAAACTTTAGGATAAAATTGAGAGCTATTTACACAGAAATTACGTGTATTTTTTTTTTAAATTTCGTTTCAAGAATTGTAAAACGGGTATTGAAATTTTAGATTCTGAGCGGAGCGATGAATCTATTGTTTTTGCAATGATGTTTATTTTTTTTTTTTCTATCCTATGACGTACAGATTTTCGACGAAAAGGAGTGCTCCGATCTCTTCGGTCACGGTTTGTTTCCGGCAGCAATTCGCATCTAGTTGGTGGTACTTTATAGTGGTCATTTTTCGATTTGCTCAAAAGCACCTAAAAATACTCGTATAACTCAAAAACGCTAAACATACAATTTCGTCTTAATCGATTGTTGTTTATTTCTTCGTAATTTTGAAACCAATAGTCATAGGAACCTGAAATTTTCACCAGATATGTAATTTTAGACTATATTTACGAGAAAAGTAAGCTCCGCGCAGAATCGTTTTATCGAATGCAATGACTTGTCATTTGCTTTCAGATTTAAAATAAAAACAAAATCTTTATCCAAGTAATTCACTTAAGCGATATCCACAACACCCCGCGGCTCGTTACATTTTTTTAGTTTTTATACTGTGTGACGCATCACACGATATTTTTTTAAAAATAAGACGATTCGGAACGTTTACATTTTTAAAGTAGATATTTATAATGGATAAAGGTCAACAACGTGTTGAAAAAGAAAAAAAATTCTAATTCACATGAAGAAATTCGTCGGGCATACACTCGACGGGTAAATAACCCGTTTGCTGGGAACTCGCGACGAAATTTCAAACTCTTTTTTTTTTGTATACCTTTTTTTTTTTTAAGCAGACCTAAATCCGAGAGTGGTATGTATTTTATAAGCAAAACGACTTGAATAATTACACGCATACACACACATACAGGTCGTAAGTAGGCCAGTGGGTGGTACGCAAGACTTGACCACGCGATAAGTTACGTTTTTCGGCGTGTCTGAATGGCTGGATACTTATATAATATAATACGCACCCCTACGTCATACCTGGTACCTATATACATAACGGAGTGGTCACGAAAATAAAAGTTGTTTATCAATTTCATTCAAAACGCTATTATTTAAAGTTTCGTTTTGGTTTTTTTTCGAGGAAAATGGAAGATAAAACGCAAAATTTTCTTTTTCCGTTCTGAACAATCTCCACATAAATACTGATTTTTTTCCGTTTCCGAACGAATGTTCCATCAACAAAATTGTTTCCTGCGGGCAAACGCTATACCGGTCATCGATTTCTTGTGGTCTAGGTCTAGACAGTTTAGATTGTCTCCTATAGACCGTCTATGGATAGTGTAGTATTTTATTAATTGAACGGAGTCACACATTTATACAATACCGCGCGGTATTGATTGATACGACTCTGTTTGTAATTGCAGAAAGTAACAAGAGAATCGAGTAATTTAACAACGGGACGGTGCGCGATACAAACAATTATATAGCGTCGATAAACGTATAAAATATAAAAATTAGCTTGTACTTATAATATTATATAAGCGAAAATATTAAAACGTTATTATTGTCAAATAAAAATTTGTAACGTTGAAGAATACAGCGGGTTACGGTTGAAATTGTACGTATAAATCATTTTGTATCGCCGTATGTCTTCAACGATTAGTCACAAATAATGTTCAATTTAAATCCGTAACCAAATTATTATATGCCATATTCGAAATACAATTTTTTTTTTTTACTTCATAAAATTTTGATCAGGTTAGATTAATAATTAATAAATAGTGATTACACAATAAAAATTGTCGATATAATAAACCGAATATGTTTTACTAAATGAATCATACGTTATTATACACAATATTATTATTAGGTGAATTATTTTTATTGAAATATATTGTGTTTTATTTACCCGTTTATCGTGCCGAATAAAAAAGAAAACATTTAATCGGAATTTTTCATCAAAATCAGTTTTCATTACCGAACGAATAAGTTAAATAAACGTAGCAGGAAAATGTAATAATTATTAAAAGTATGCGTTTTTTTTTTCTGATAACAATAATATAATATTAAGAAAACCTTTTTTGTCCCACTCCGTTCGCTAAATGAATTTTCTCCGAATCACGAGACCTGTCTAGATCGATTTATTCTCACTCAGAATATTCGCATTCCGTCCTCGGAGCAGTTTTAAAAATTGAAATATACGTGAAATATCCAAGCAATTTCGTATACATTATACTTTATAATTCCACATTTATCTTTAAAAATGTCGTCTTTTTTTTTAGTACGATATTTTTATACGTATATTTTCGTACGATATTAAATTGAAAAAAAAAAAAAGAAAATTATAGAACTTTTACGGTGAAATATATTTTTTCGTTAAGAAGAACAAAAAAATGAAAAATCGCCAGTTACTCGCAGTATTTTGCACGAACCCAGCGCGTCAACGAAATCGAATAAATAACGATTAACAAAATGTATATGTGTATAAGTTTGTAACGTTTTTTTATGATTTATATTAGATATACGCGTGCAAAACGGATGATAATGCGAGCGTGCCCCGTTATTATTGAGGTTTTTATAATATTATTTCAATCGGTATAATGATCGCGCGATTCGAATAATACGCGTGTTTGTGTTGTCGGTGCGCGAGCAATTACCGTTATAATACGAAAATTAAAATTTATTATAAATGTCCAGTTTCCCGGAGTACGAGAAATATATAGGTTTATTATTATCGCGTCTAATAATATTAATATGTGTGTATACAAAGACGATAAATAACGCGTTTTAAAAAAAGTAATAATGTAAAGGTTTTTTTTTTAAACTGTATAAAATAATTTATATCGCGGTACGCGTGAACTATCATTGAAATTAACGAATATCTATATATAATAGTTAAAATGATCGTAGACAATACAACTTTATCTCGAGTACGCGTCGACGAGATATTAATATAACCGCATCTATATATACATCAGATACGAGATTGTACGGGGCAGACAAGTATTTCGTGGGAAAGATTTCAATAATGATGTACTCATTCTTCAGTTTTTAAAGGTCATTATATGGTCCATCACTGGTCCACACAGCTTCCTCCATTCCTCTCTATTATTCGCAATTTCTTCCGGGTTATCGACCACCAAGTATTCGGAAGTTCTGATCAAGTTCATCTTTTCTTCGGTCTGCCTAATGGTCTCCTATTCTGGCTTCCAGTTCAGTGCGCGTTCCTGTTGTTATATCATTCGATCTCCATACATGTCCCAGTCAGCTTATTTTTCTTCTTCCTTTAAGCGTTCGTACTTTTAATAGTATACACACACATTTATTGGCATTTTTTCAAACGATTTTTTTTTACAGAATGTGACGAACGACCGTTTCATCCTAATTCGAGGTTTATTCAAACACGAGAAAAGTCGTGTTTCGCACTTGCATTGATTCGGCGAGAAAAAGCTGATATTTTCACGTCAAAATATTAAATATAAACGCGTGTTTGTGTTATAAAACTGTCAAACACTTAATTTAGTTGTATTGCACATTAAATTATTGTCAGACACGCTCTCCGTCGCTGTATATTATGTAGGTATATATATAATCAAACGTTCAGTCATTTAGCTAACCAGTAATTTCATAACAAAAACATTACGCTATATAATATTCGAAAAATCAATGTAATTGAATACTATTGGCCATTTAGTACGTAATATATATATAGTATAAATGTTATTTTATTTATCTTGAATTATATAAACGGCTAAGTCTGTATATAATCTAAACAAGCTGACCGTTCGAAATTTGGTTAAAAAACAAATCCGTATAAAATATGTATAGTATATTATCGTAAATATGTTGTAATAATATTAGTATTATGTAATTATCGGCATTATAATTATGTAGTAATAATGATAATGTTGTCTTCGCGGTAGGTACGTTAATTTTTTTTCGGTAAACTGCCGTTCTGGGCACGTGACATTATTATGTCTTCGGCATGAGGACTTTGATTTTTTTTCTGCACACCTTTGACGATTTATAACCGTATCAAACCGTATTTCAGTATGTATTCATTTATAAGAAGAAAACGTGATAACATTTTAAAATATTATCTCTATTTTATATACGCAAATTATTATTAGTTTTTTTATATATATTTATAAAATAATTTTATAACTCTATTAAATAAAAAGATAATAAACGATTATTGTACGACATACTTTATTATTATTATTATTGTCGATCGGTTGATCGGTTGATTGGTCGACGGCCACGACAGCGATGGATGGATCGAGTCAGGGAAGACCTCTTGCTCCTTGGAATAGGAGATGGAAAACAATTGGCTAAGGACAGAGAGACATGGAGAGGCGTAGTGGAAGCGGCGATGGACTTACGTAGTCTAGAAAAGCCATTAAAAAAAAAAAAAATACCGATCGGTATATCTATATGTAAAAATATTTAAATTTTCACTTTTTCTTTTAAAGTTTACGATAATGTGTGTTCTTTAAAATACAAGTCATCAATCTTTTTGTCGACATTAATAATAAGCCAACCGCATATATCACGCTACAGTCATTTGTATAAAATGCCAAACACATTGCAATTTAAAAAAAAAAACATACGACACTTTACGTATTCGCAACACGAATCGTATATAAAACAAATAATAATATAACAATTAGGACAATGTATTCAAGCGAAAAATTACGGTTTTTATGGAATAAAATGATTTATAACGTGCGTTCACCTGTTTATGCACGAAAATATAGGTTAACCTAACCCAACCGCAATGTAGCGTTATTTCGTACAAAATATATTGCATCAAATATCAACCAATCCGTTCGCGGCCATTATTATATATTATTCTACAATAAAACAGAAGCAAACGCGTATGCAATTATTATTTATTTTACGCGTATATATCTCTCTCTATATATTATATTAATTAATTAATTTTAAATTTAGCTGTTAAAAAGAAAAACGATTATATTATAATTCGTAACACGAGAATGACCTATAATGACTCAAAAATATTACAAGCTCAATATGATTCTTGTATATAAGATTTTATTTTTTTTTGATCTAAGTAAATACCACCTTTGGCGGTACTGAGTTTAAATTCGTTGATTTACATAACTGGTGTGTGTTTGTGTATAGTCACGAATACACGCATTTCAATAAACAATAAAATTATTTTACGCGAGAAGATCATGTATGGGCACCTGCTCGCGTCCACTCCATTTTTTTATTTTTTTTTGTGAAAAAATTTAATACTATTATTGCGTGTGAAATGCTCGTTAAAAATTTCATCGTTAGGTGTATTATAAGCGACTGTGCATACAAATCGGTTGTGTATATTTATGTATAAGTACTACTGTCTGCGTTGAAAAAAAAAATGTGTGTTTTACATAAACAAGAATATATTTACAATATATTATGAGCGAGGGCGAATCGAAGTTATGACACTAAATTTCTTTGACGGTTTTTTCGATTTTTAAAAATTTTTATAAAATGTTTAATACCTATAACACCGTTTAATTTATAAAAATATATTTTTATACTCGATTTTTTCGTTCAACATTTGTTTTTCTCTATAAAAAATGTCGGTTGGCATTTTTAAAAAAAAAAAGATAAAATACGATTATAATATAAATTACAAATATCCGATAAATGTTAGGGGATGGGAAAAAAATTACAAACATTTCATCGTTTAAAACGATTATGTATATAAACACGTACGTTATGTTAGTCGGCGTCATTCAGACTTTTTCAACATACACGTAACAGGCGTAGTGTTTGGAAAGAAAGACGTTTAACGTTCATATACCCCGTGAACAGTACCAGTTTTTTCCAAATAGAATACGGCGTAAACGCGAACGAAGTTTTTAACGCATTTTGTGAACCTAAGCCGTTCAAATTTATTTACCTATTTAATACGATAAATATTAATTATTGCGTATACTAACATTTTTTTTTCCTATACAATATTCCTAATTACGATTTATTTGATGGAAAATATTATAAGAACATTTGTAGGTATAACACGCAATGGACCAGTCTCTCGACATAATAATGGCAACGGAACAATGATGCGGTTTCTATACCTACGGATTTGTATTGATTGGGAAGGTACAGCATCTACCCCCCTCCCCCAACATCTAGTAACCAATATCTATATAGTAGACGATCCGACCTTAAGAGTCCCGGGCTTTGACGTGTATACCGAGAGCTGCAAAATGGACGGTACTTAACCGAATGAGGACTGAGCGGGGTGAGTGTAATTATTACCTTTCGCACGGATGGGGAATTGCGGACTCTCCTTCCAGCACTTGTGGACGGATGCAGACAGTTATAGCAGACCTGTAGCGGAAGAACGCCAACAGACCGGATTTGGAAGAGGCATTGATGGACTTCATGAAACCGGGGAAGACGCGAGAGAATGCAGGCTAAAGAACCCAGACCCAAAGATCGTATTAATGCGTTGACAATTATTATTTCCAACTACCTTTTGATGTTATTTATTTATACATACTTTATTAATTGTATTCTATGTGTTTTATATTCTATGTTTTCTTATCCACTTTTATCTATTGCGTACTTTATTGTATATTTAATTTTACTTTATACAACGTCCGAACGCCATATGCATAAAAAGAAAAGCTTCCGCACTTTTCGCTCGGAATCTAAAATTAAAATGAACATTAAAAAAAAAAATTTAAAACGAACGGAATAAGCGAATAGAAGCGCGCGCGCGTATCGCGTCTATACAGTACGCGTTTTATAGATTCTTTTTTTTTTTTCGTCGATTCGGATCGCAGGTTAATGGACGCTCACGTTGACGTTGTGTGTCTCGCACGTTTTCGCCCGGAAATCTTACCCTCCTGCAGGCTGCTTGATGATGATAATAATAATAATAATAATGTGCTCATGCAAAAACCCATATATACACAGGTACCTATGTGTAGTGTAATAGGGTGGTCGTATTGAGCTCAAGGTAACGCGTGTAATATAATATAGCAAAGGGCGCGCGCAAACGTGGTCGGGCCAAGTCGAATTGCGTGACCGGTGGTCAACAGCGGCGCGTATAGTAGCCGGCGGCGGTGGTGCGCGCGAGGGGCCGCCTTTACACACACACACACACACCGCACGGGCGCGCGCTAGTTTCGCCATCGTTCGCAAGCCCAATTGTACGAGTGTTGCAGCGGTGGTCGACCGTCATCGTACCAGTGAAATCGTTCGGTTTTTCACGAATAATTCTTTTCTGAAATTCTGTTCCGCGGTGGTGTGTTCGACGCGAGCGCGTTCAATTTCCTCGGGGTTTTTTTTTTTTTGTACAACCACGTGGTGCACTGCCAAGAGTCCTGCAGTGGTTTTTTTTTATGCCGAAAATCGAATCGAATACGTTAGTAAGTATACAAACGTATATACATTTCATATACAGTAACGATTAAATATAATAAATTTAGAGAAAAAAAATGTTTTTTTTTACTCAAATTGGACGTTTGATAATCGCAAATACCGA
Organism: Slavum lentiscoides; assembly: GCA_032441835.1. Taxonomy (NCBI): domain Eukaryota; kingdom Metazoa; phylum Arthropoda; class Insecta; order Hemiptera; family Aphididae; genus Slavum; species Slavum lentiscoides. The sequence goes on along the minus strand of CM063710.1, from coordinate 21,687,028 downwards.
ATACGAAACGTGTTCGCGATTCGTATAGTGACTATTACTGTAGAGAGAGAGAGAGAGAGACGTACGCGTGTAATGGATTTTTTTTTTGTAGCACATTTTTACGAAGGACGGTTTTAACGAATGCGAACACACTGTTAAACATCACGTATATGTACACTTTTGTCGATTTGAAATAGATAAAATCGTTTTTGTCCGCTTCCGTGGAGTTTTATATACCTTCTTCTTCTTCTTCTTCTTGAAATTCCTCTCCTTGGAAATCATCACGGATTCTCTCTCGGGCCGCCTTTAGTCGTTGCTGCAATCAAACCGTTGTTGTAACCGATTTGTTACGAGGCCGCCCTCTACTTCTTTTACCACATAAACATCTTCTTCCTTTCTAAAAAGGGTTGCAGAATTCTGTCCTCTCATCGCGTGTGCCAGAAATATCGCAACTTTCTTGTTTGGAGTTTTATGTATAAAAAAAGAAGAAAAAAAAAATCCTAATGAAAAATACCTTTATAAGTTCCGATATATTATGTTCTCGAACATTTTTGAATCGGACGAGATTAGCTGCAGGTTTTCGCGTAGTTATAAACGTAAGTCCGATACGGAAAATCGAATTCAAAAACGATTATAAATTCGAATTTAAAGATTATTATAAAAACGTCGTTAATCTTTTTATTCTATTTCCAATTACATTTATACAGTTTCGAATCGTTGGATTTACGAGAAATTAAAAACACCAAGATTTGCCAATACTTTAGATACTTTAGACACAAATAATACGTTTAGCATATAATAATATTAGTATACCAAATATTGAATATATTTGTAAAAAATGATGTGTTCGATAAACAGTTTTATATGGTTTTATTATTCTCGAGTTGAAGTCCAGAGTATATAGTGTGTTACATGGCGTTATGAACTGAAAGGTAATTTGAAGACATAATTGGTTGTGGAATTCGTCGTTAGTTTTTTTTTTTTAAATGCGGTAAACTGTATTGTAATAACGACTCAATGCACGATTAAAAACCGATTTTGGTTATTTTGTCGTGATTACGACGAAAATAATGTTCGGTTTATGATTCTCTTCTAACGTACTGATTATATTTTTGACGTCGTTAATAAGTTCGCATTTATACGAGAATAATTTTTTTTTTAGATTTATAGAGGGAATTATATGTGTTTTGATTCGATGAGATCAGTTTGAGAGTTAACCGTAAAACGCACTACTATTCGTTTAAATCGATTTTATTTTTAAAACAACTGTAAAACACGTTTTGTTTTCTCTACTGAAAAAATATAATCAATGAAGATACGACATTTTAATTATATAATATAGAAAATACTCGTGATTTTTTTTGTTGAATTGTTATCCGATTATTGCGACAACGTGTATTTTTAAAATAAATTGAACAATAAAAATAATTGATTTTTTCTTTGTGTCCATACAGGATAAGGAGTTGAGGAGAAAGCGTATACTATAGACTAATGCGATACAGTTTTCTTTTTCATGGAAATCGGGTATGTACCTTGAAAGACGTTGTATATCTAATTGTAATGTAAATGAAATTAATTTACGAGATATAACTGATCTTACGTTTTTATACACATAAGATTGTACGTTGTATCTTTGACATTATTAAATCTTTTTTTTTTTTTTTACCGTGATATTTCTAGATAAAACTTACTTGATGAACCGGCAAAATGTTGGCACCAACGGTCATCGTTCAACCGTCATCTCGACCACCTAGCACAATGGGAGAACGGGACGTTATGGCGCCCGTAGACACCAGCGAAGAAAAACACGAACCGAATGTAAAAGAAATCGTAGCTCCTGCGAGATTGAACGTCCCTCAGCCAGACAATAAGTCTGAGACTGAAGATGAAGAAGACCAAGAAGTAAGGCAGAGTTGCATACTTCAATTAAAGTATATATTCTAATTTTATTGAGAAGAAAAAATTGTAATAATAATAATAACCAAAACATTTTTGTAAAAACTAAAAAAAACCCCCTGCGAAATAAAATTGTTAAAAAAATTTACTGCAAAGATGAGTATCATGGACGAAATTTCACCAGTGTTAAATTTTCACGTACCAGTATTTTATTCAGCTGTACGTTTTAAAAATGTAATTTCGATTTTTTTTTGTTTACCTTTTCAATCATTTTATTTTTGATGTTTCAAAACGAACCGTGTAGATATTACAACGAAATATTTAAGTGATAGATAGGTATTCATTTGTAGTTACTTCATTTGAAATAACTTCAAATATTGGTATCCGTCCAAGAACAATACGCATTCAAAGCAAAAATTTAAAAAATATATATTTAATTTGAAATTATGCAACATTATGTACTAATTTATGAAAAAATATACAATTGAAACAAATGTTCAAGTTTAGTGATTCTGCCTGAACGACACTAGGGGAAACATCTCGTCACTATATATAAAATATTATTTGAATTCGCTTTAATTGCAAATAATGATACCCAGTATGTACTTAAATCATCACAAAACAATTATTAAATTCATTTTTTACGTTGACGGACAAATTATTATTAACCAACTGTTTTCTACATATTATCACTACGTCGATAAAGCGCATCATCCTGGTTTATAAAAATGAAATAAATACGGGTATTGTCACGAGTATATAAAATTTTATTATGAATATATTATGTTTAGTAATAATAATTGGAGTTTTATCGAAATTTGAATATTAAATGCGCAAATTAAAACTTTAGGTATCACAGCACACGCAACAAATGTCACGTATCGGACCACCGGGATATTGGCAAGGAGTGCCTAACAGCCGAGCGGCTAGTCCGAGTAACGACAACGGAAGTGAAACTTCGTCGGTGATGCCTGCTGCTGTTCCTGGATTGGCTGCGTCTAGGGTCGCTAAAGACAAATATAATCACTTGTCCTACTGGAAAGCAAGAAAAGTGAGGATATATTTCGTTGAAACGATATAAGAATATACTTATAATATAAATATTGTACATGTACCTAAGTGTTCAGTAAGAAAAGTTATCTCGTCAATCGTTGTAATGTTCCGTATTTTAAATAATAATATTGTATACCTACACGTTGGATATTAAAATAATAAATCGTTATATTATTTGTAATATATTTTTAATACTCGAATGGACGCATTGCTTTCTCGTTTTCTTGTCTCCGTCTATCTACAACGGGCAACATAGCGAAATAAAATATTACACGCAGAACGTTTGGGTTGAGTTAAGAGTTTGAACGCTATCATTGCCGAATTTGAAGAGAATAAATATTTTCGAGTGCGTCTCGTAGTCGTTTTGTAAAATATAGTCTGATAAAAAAAATCACAATTAAAAACAAAAAAATCGAAATTTTAAATTATTACCTATATGACTTTTTTGTCAGACGATCCTTTACAAAACAAGGCTATTAAATTCATTCTAAAATATTACTATTTTCAAATTTCATAATGAGTATTCAAACTCTAAATTCAACTTAAACATCACAGTTTCAGTTCTACGTAATGTTACATTGATCGTTAGACAGAGACAACAAATGCGGTTGTTGTATCGTCTTAACTATAAGTGTACTTTTCACTTTTAAAAACAACACTATTATTAGACGAAAAATAAATTAAAATATTTTTTGCCCTCTAATTATAATAATATTTGATAATAAATCGTGCATTCAATGTATATATAATATAAATAATTTATTAACAATTATACATACATGTCATTATTTTGTAATTTTTTTTTTTGATATATATATTTAATTTATTATATACATATATTAATTGTTTACAATTTCAAATGTGCAAGTAAATGATGCGATCGAAAAATTCCAAGGCCAGATTTAAAATTTATATTTTTCATTAAGATATTTGTTACATATTTATTATAAATTGAAAACTCATTCGATTTTTTCTCTATCGAGCTCTGATCACATAACTTTTGATCAATATAAATCGATTAATGACAAATTAATTAACGATTAACAGTATTAAACCAATGTATCGTTCCACAATACGTATTCGAAAGTTCCAATTCTACGACGTTTTTTTTATATGAACATAACTCCTTTATTATTCCTGTAAATTGTATAAATAAAAAATTATTATTTTTCAAATCTCTACTATATTGACGATGAAATAATGAGAATTATTTAGAAAAAATTACTTTATTTAAAGATTTAAAAATAATTTAAAACGTAAATACGTAAAAAATACATTTAAAACAGATTGTGATATAATTCCGTTTTAATTTTAGGTAACATTTTTTAAAAACGGCGATTTGTACTTTCCGGGACTAGAACTACGTTTCCGACCTGGGAGAGATATTGGACATTTAGAAGCATTATTGGACAAATTATCAACACGCATGGATTTACCCCGTGGTGCGCGATATTTGTTTTCCATGGATGGCGTCAGGGTTGTTAGTTTAGATCAGTTAGAAGATGATCAGTCGTACGTGGTATCTTCTTATAAAAGTTTCAAGGTATATCTATTTTAACACAATTTCACTTGTGTCTAATGAGTAAAAAGAAATATGCATTTATGTGTATAACAGCATTTAATATATCTGTTATCAAAAAAAAAAAAAATTTTTTAAGTAGGTACATTTTATTAGAAAAATAGTTTTAAATCAAATTAAATACATAATACATGATTGAATATGATATGAATAACATAATATAAATAAATATAATAAATCTTAATCTAAATTAAGTTTTAATAGTAAAAACTAAAATATATGCAGTATATTATATTTATTTTTATAAAATGTTTACGTGTGTGCGATATTCCATAAATGAGACTTATAGATTATGATAAATCGCTATATACCTATATAATAATAATAATAATCTCATATTAAATTTTCATTTTCTTATTATAATATGAACAAATATATTACATACTTAATATCGATTTGGAATTATCAAATTTCCTTCTAAATTAAATTTTAAATGTTTGTATGCAACATGTAAATATTTGCCAAAATCAGTAGTTCTCAACCTTTTAAAAGCAGCCGCCCCCTTTAAAAGCAAACGACTTTTCAACGCCCCCCAAATGAAAAATCAATAATTATGGTTATGGGGAAAGAGGACAGAGTTAATTGTAAATCTAAAACAAAATGATGTGACCAATAAAAAAATAAAACAGCGTGCTAGAAAAACGTTCTGTATTAAAAAATTATAAATTTTAAGATCAAAAACAATTTAATATTAAAAACGAAAAAGTAGTAAAAAGTAAAAAAGCGGACACTGGTCAGTGAGATGGTTGTGCTTGGTGTTGCAAAGCCAGTTTTTTTTTATATCGGGTTCGATATTTGTAAGATGAAAGCGCAAGTCTTCTCTTTTTATAATATCGAGTCGATTTCTTTTTTTTGTTGTGATGAGATCAGTCGCAGTACTGACAGTCTTACGGTATAATTATAGTTTACGTCCAAAATATACTTACTGCTCCTCTATTGGCCGAAATATACTTACCGCCTCCCTACTGCCCAAAAAAAGTTCATCGCCCCTCAGCACCACTCCACCGCCCACAGGGGGCCATTATCGCCCCCGTTGAGAACCACTGGCTAAAATGAATATTGTTTGATTTCTGTATATGTCTAGGAAAATATATTTTTAATATGCACTCGATGTTAGCTGGTTATCAATAGAAAAATCGATTCTACATAAATTTATAAAAAAGTCGGTATAATACACGAGATCTTTCTATTTCAGTAAAAAAATCTAAATCTAAACACTTGAAATAATTTAAAATGTTATGTCATACAAGTTTAATTTAAATCGAATACAAATTCACGATATTTGATTTCTAATTTTAGGGAAAAGATGAAATTTAAAAATAATTATTGAGTCGTTTTTCCGATCCGATTATTAATTTAAAAATTAACTATTGTGCCTATATAACATTATGACAAATAAGTAAATATTTTAAATTACAAATTTCTACGCAGACTGACATCATTAAAATCATTTAACAATATTATTTTAAAATTAAAATTCTAATTAAAGTAAGTATATCTATTTTTTACGTACATTTTGATTGTACTACATACTGCAGGTATACGCTGTATAGTATTAAATGTAATTTGTAATTTATTTTTAGGCGAGATTTTGTAATATCTATTTGGCTTAAAAAATAGTCCTTCTTGCTCTTCTGCTCCTCATAAAGAGACCAAATGACTAATTAAAAAAACATTGAACAATTATTATCGCATCTTATACTATGACTATGTGATCGAGAAAATAGGTACTTTAGAAAACATTTATATTTATATTTTAAAGAATACTGTACAAATTATAACACCTATCTAAAAAAAAAAAAAAAATACTAATAAAACAAAATTATAACAATAACATACAGTGAATTACGTTTATAACCGTAGATTAATTAATGTAATTTTTCGTCGCGTATGAAATTATATATATATATTTATTCAGTTACTTTTCATATAAAAACAAATGACATCACGTAACAGCGTAAAATGTATATAAATATTTGAATATTTATTTAAATTTGTTCGTACCTATTAACGCAAAACATGTAACCTAACCTAAGCTCGAGTACAAATGATAAGCGCAGTGAGGAAACAAAACGCTAGATCGCGCGAGTTTTACGGATTTACAGTAATATGGGTGGATGGGTACATTATAAAAAATAAGCGTATATTATACAATTTAGGGCCGAGTACTAAAAATTCATAGCCATAACAGTAACAGTAGATTGCATTGCATATCTAATATAATACGAAATTCCGTTTAATCGAAATTCTAATTTAATAAAAATATGTGAACCTATTACAATTCGGACGTGGAAAATAAATTTACAATGAAAAGTATATACCGTACAGTTTTGTTGACTTAAACATTGAAATATGTATATAACATACTACACACATTAATAGTATTTTAAATTATAAATTTATATTCAGTTACGAGTTTCGCGATATTAAATAAATACTTTGACCTAATCGGACGTAATATTTACAATTAATTAGCGATTAAAAAAATAATTACGCATTCGGTTCATCATTTTGTTATTCGCCGAACCATATATAACCATATTGCGTCAAACGTATAGACCGTGAGTATTATAAGGATTCAATTATAACGATTTCTTCTGTAAATCAGCACAATAAATATTGTAACGTTAAACATTTAACCTACTGTTCTATTTTAGTGTTGAAACAAAGTACCTAAGCGCAATATTAAAAAATATAAAAATTATAATAATATATACTTTTTACACCTAATATCGAAAATATGATTTTAATTATTTATAATTATTAAAAATTTAAAACAAAATATTGTCAACACCTAAATTTTATGTCTTCGAATTTATCAGTACCTACAGGCTGTAATAGATGTAAGAATAGCTCAGTAAAAATAATACTTACTTAGAAATTAACACACACACACACACATATATATATATATATATATATTATATGAATCTTAAATGTTTAAAGGTTAACAATAAAGTATTATTCCAATTAAATAATGTACTAATTCATAAAATAATAAATCTATCCTGATTACTTTAATTTAAAAATATTCAACAAAGAATATAATATAGCAAATGTAAAATTAATAAGGTACATCGTACAATAGGCACCTACCTAGTATATACCCAGAAAAATAATTCAAGAATTGTTTCCTAAATTTCTAATACTTCTATAAAATATGAGTAATATACTTAAAACTAATAATAATTATATTAAACACTCTAAAGTGCTATAAATATATATTATTTTAGACGAATCCTTCATTTCCTATAACATTAATATATGTGTAATACGTAAACTACGCTGCTTATTAAAAATAATTGGTTAGTTAATCTACCATTGGACTTACAATTTCAAAAAAAAAAAAAAACAAAAGAAACAAAAAAAAGAGAAATAAATAAATAAAGTCGTCGTAATTTACTACTTTTTTTTTCTCTAATATCAATGTTATCATTATTATTATTTGTTACTACTTTAATCTATTTGTTTTGTCTTACATACTCTTTATTGTGTGATATTGTTTTAAATCTGCTATATAGTCATAAGCTAAATAAATAATAATTAAAAATAATCAGAGATAATGGTATATACAACTATAATTTTGATATATAAATTGAAAATAATTAAGTTTTACGATATTTAATAATACAGTGATATACGAAAACTAAACCTAAACGCTATATCATAGCCAAACAGATATTTATTTTTAATTTTTTTTGTCATGACCTATATATTAAATTAGAAACATATACCTAAATCCTACGCAATGTATGTATATTATATTATATTATAAAATTTAAATTAATTAGGTTGTATATTTTAATAATTTTTTTTTCGTGTTTATATGTAATTAATATTGAGTTTTAAAACGCAAATTTACATTTTTCCACGAATATTTAAGTACCTAATTTATGGGTTTAATTTCGTGAAATAAAAAGAAGAGAAAAATTTTGGACGATAAGGTTATACGGTTACAGCTTACGCCTATACGTATATGTAATTAAAACCAAATTAATTTATAAGACTGTAAAAGGTAAAAAAAAACAATTCTTATCTATTTAACGTACCTACATCAAAAGACTTTTTATTATCTAAACCACTATATGTCTATATACTAAATTTATATATAAGTATATAACGATATTATTTAATTATATAATAATTATATTCATTTTCTAAACAAAAAAACATTTAAATCAACTAGCTTTTTTTGCATAATTTTTATTTAGCTGATACGTGCGTTGATTAATAAGCTTAATTGATAAATAAGATAAAATAATTACAAGAAGAGCAGAGTGAAGAGACCTTCCAGTAGAGGTGCTTCGTTATGAATTAATAGTTATATACTCAGTTTACATAATATAATTTTTTTTTTTTTAAATTAAAATATTACGTTAGATTTAGATAATCAAGTAGCGACACCACTGTCTTTTTAATCTTCTTTTGGGATTACCTGGAATAGCTACAGCGATAAATGATAAGTTGATTGGAATTTTGAGTTAGTTGGTTATTGAAGGTTGGTTATTATGGAATTTTCAGTGACAGTGAATATTTTAAAATTAAAGTGGAAAAAATCATTGGAGACGTAGAATAGAGCTTTTGAGATGGTGCGAAGGACTTCGGATAGGAATATCTGGATACGGCTAGTATTAGGAATTTTGGCTACACCGCAGATCTGGGTGCCATACGATTAAAAGAGTCGTATTAATTTATAAATTAATAGTTTGGCAGGTAGTTTTATGTTTTTAGAAGTTATCATAGTACGAAGAAGACGAAGTCCATTATTGTGTAAGAGAACGTTGCTTTTTATATGAGGCAACCAAGTAAGTAAGTCGACCGACGATTGATGTGGACGGCAAAGGTAACGTACGTATTGGGCATTAGGTAGAGATTGGTTGTTGAGGAAGAAAGAAGGCACAATGAATGAATTGAGTTTCTTGAACATAGAAATTGAGAAGAAGCTATGTTAGGCTCTGCACTGCTGACTATGATAGTTACGTCAATAGCGAAATCACCAACTTGGGTGTGATTAATAGTTTAGCTGATCGAAGATGAATAAATTATGAAGCAGCAAAGCAGTGACTGCGCCTTGAGGTACATCATGTTGAGAGAAATTAGCAGAGCCCACATGCACCGAGAAGAATTTTAGATAATGTTTTAAAATAAGATAATAGTTTCTAGTCGGAGACTTTTTAATTTGTAAAGAAGATCCGCATAAAATGCATGGTAGAATAACTACTGCGAAACCAAATTGGGAGTTGGGTAAAATACTTGCAACGTCAACTATAGGTAGAACACGTTTTATTACAAAGAATTAAAATATTTTGGAGAGAATTAGACAGAAACTGATTGGTCTGTATGAGAAAGGGTAGTTTTGTGGCTTTTTAGGTATTTGAGATGAAGATAATGATAGAGTATTTCCATGAAATAAGGAAATAAGATTTCTTTAAATAATTGAGTAAAAAACAAGATAGTTTTCTTAAGTAAATATTTGGTTATTTCAGCAGTTATTAAGTCAAAATTTGGAGATTTTTTTTGTAGAATTTATTTTACACTAAAGTCAACTTTGCCGAGAGAAAAAGCTCAAGGAAGAACGGATCTATGAAGAGGGGAGTTGAAGAAATTTTCAACTTCTTTGATTTTGGTCGGTGATAGGATATTGTAATGTGGCTGAAAGTTATTTACTTAATGTTTTACGAAGATATTTGCTTGATTTTGTATTATTGTTTGAGAGTTTGAATATGGAGATTATTATGAATTTCGGCGATAAAATCAAATCTAAATTTATATTTTATCACATGTAAAAACAATAGGAATTAAATAATAATAAATTATATAAATTAGGTACATTTTATTTGAATAAACAGATTTATGCATAAGTATATCGTTCCACAAATTTAAAAAAAAAAACTATATTTATGTAACAAATATATTACAATTCCAAGAAAATAGTATATAAATTAATAACTTACAATTTTTTTTACTATACACGCAGCAATCATTATTATTATTATTATTTTAAGTTTCGATAAAAATAAAATTTAAGAGAATATTATACACAGGTCGTAACCTTGTGTACGAAAGTTTTTATAATTTAAGTATAACGTAAATTAATGTCTTACAATGTACAGAAAATATAATTATTAGTGTTGATTTAAATAGTCCTAAATACCACTATTTGCACGCGAACTTTAAACCTCGTCACGTCGAATTAAACGAGTGGTTATTAATGCTGTACTTTAATTCCATACAAATTCATAAATAACAATACAAAATTGTTTTATATAGATTTCAAATAGCATTGTAAATTGTAATAAATACATATAAATTTTACGCTCATATATTAATATTATTAATGTTATCACAATAAAACAATTAAAAGTAATGCAAATAAAAATTAAAAAATTTTAAACAACCGAAATTCTTCGTGAGTTCACGAGTATGTATATATATATAAATTCGGTGTATTAGTCGGAACGGACGTACGTATCATGATAATGAATTCAAAAACAATCCTGACCGGAATAATTTTCATAATATAAATTTAAAAAAAAAAACTTACGAAATATTTTTAATATATAACGTTATATACAATATATTGAATTAAACGAAATGGGCACCAATTAAAATTTGAACTCTATAAATTTTCACGACTTTATATATTTTAGTCGAAATAACACTGCGTATTATTAAAATTATATAGTAATCAACGTCCAGTAGATTTGTTCGTTAAACTATATCTATTGCGAATAAACGTAACTTTACGTTCTTGAATACAATATAAATTACCGCATATATTATGTATGCGCTATAGCAATAAGTATATATAATTATTGGTGGGGGAGAAGGGGTTACTATAAAAAACGGTCTCGCTAAAATATTATCATATTCTTAATATTATTCGAAAATGACCTAAAAAAAAAAAATAAATAAATAAAAAATACCTTATATCTTCTATATTTCTGCACGCGTTTTCATACACATTACGTCTATATCTGTGTACGCGTTTTTATTTAATATATTCCATAAAATATATACACGAGTGTGGCATTGAAGTGGAAAGATGTCTGTAATGTAGTGAATAATAATAATAATAATAATAATAATAAACCCGGCTATGACCCATGCAAAAGTAGCAGCAATACTATACGTTATTATAATTCAAGTTAATTACCTTTCGTTCGTGTTCCGAGTAAACCCCATCATAAGGGGTTTTTTGTGTGTACCGTATCAAAATACGTGATGTATAGTGCCCCGACTACATAATATATTATATTGTTATGATTTCGGTTTCGTTCGTGTCGGTGGCCATTTTACACCACCGCGACCTTCGGATTAATTTTTTTTTTTGCATTTTTATAAGAAATTTCGAGTTGTTCTTGCCGTATTATTTCCACACATACGAACCACCCGTGGAAGCGGTCAAGGACTCGTGGTGATTTCGGTTGGTCGAATAAAGTTCGTGTAACAATTAAACTAATAAACACTTATTAATAATAATAATAATCGACCCGCGAACGGTTAATACGCACACATTAAAAAAAAAAAGAAAATTCTTCGCCATTCCGTTAACATTTTTTTTTAACTCGAACCCTTTGACTTTGAACGGCGCGGTGCGCTTGGGTTAAAAAAATAATAATAATAATCACGTACACAGTGTATAATAATATGTTGTGAACGCTCGTAATTGGTATATAAAACACGGTTATTACAATAAAAGAAAAAAAAAAATTCGTGTACAAATCCGAAAAATATACTTGAAAATAAAATTTCGCTTATGTTATTACTATTTATGCGTTTGTAGTTATTTTGTTATTTGAAAAATATTAATATTTCACACGCGTTTCACGTTTTTACCAAATAACAATAAAATACCCGTACGTTATTATTTGTGTTTTTATACGCTGACAAAATTGATTTAAAAAAATAAGCAACACACATTGAATACGGCGGTGTTATAATTCTTAAATTATCGTAACAGTTATTTCCCAAAATTAAATATATCATTACGATTGAATAAATATTTTAAAAATTGTGATTTCAAGTCAAAAACTACGTAACACCTTTATATATTTTTTTAATTAAAAGTAAGTATTCGAACGAAACGTTTATCGCTACATATTATTTCGTTAGTAATTAATGGTTAGGTAATTAAATCAGTGGTAGATATCAGTTGCTGAAAGAGAAAAAAAATCCGTAGAATATTTACGACTTTTTAATTTACAATAATTTCTAAGAACGTCCATTCAAAGCTATCATCTTGAAACCAGATGTTACTCGATCGTGCATTATTTATATGATATAAAAATAAAAAAAAACAACAAGAAATTGTGTAAATCGGAAGAAAATTAATATTTTTCTACCTCGTTGAAAACTTTCAAATACTTTTTTTATTCTATAACAACGCGTGTAGGTATACGGTGATTTCGAAGTGACTTTAATGCAACGCGTACAAATTCGGAAAAACAGATTTTTTTTTTTTCGAAAGAATTCGAGTTTAGCAGTAGTATTTTATGTGTACCTAAAAAAAACTAAATAGGATTTTATAAACTCGATGTTTCTGCAGTGTTATGAACGTTGTGAAAATATATTAAAAATTGATTGTATCATATATAAAATATCAATATTATTCGAATAAAATATTATACGAACACGGCACGGATCGTTATGAATATTCGGTAGATTTTTGATAAAAGTGTTGTGGTAGAGGGGGTTGATCCGCAGTTAGGGGAAATTAAAAGTGGTTATTACAGTCGTATAAACTGGTATTTTCGTTATTTTTTTTTTTGTTCTTTCACGCCAAGAATTCGACAATAACTGTCGACAGTTATTCAAATTTATTACACTCACGGTTATTATACACGAAAATAAAACACGCGAATATCTCGGATAAATTACACGTAAAGAAAAAGTAATATTAAAAATTAATAACGTACATTCGTGAACAGAAGTTAAACGGTGGTTTTCAATACAATTCAGCAATAAAAATAATAAAAAATACGCTTTATATATGCCGGTATATAAGTATAGTTTCACCACGTTTATGTGCTTTCTTATATTATTGGATATTAGGCCGCTTACACTTTTCTTTAGGTATGATTTTATTTTATATTATTGATTTGAAAAAGATTTAAATTATTTTAGATTCTGAGCGGAGCGAGGAACGTATTGGTTTTACAATGTTTTTTCTTTTTATGCCTGTACCCAAACATTTTACCAGAAGGAGTGTTCCGATCTTTTCGTGTAGCACCGTTTCTGATTGCAAATCGCGTCTAGTTTGTACTTTAAAGATGCCATTTTTCGATTTTCTCAATACTTTTTTTTCAAAAGTCGGGAGAAAAACTACCAAAAAATTACATAGAAACGCTGAAACTGCAATTTCGTCTTAATCGATTGTCGTTTATTTATTACACCGAAGCTCCGCTCGGAATCGTTTTATCGAATGCAATGATTTATCATTGCTTTCAAATTTATAATAAAAACAAAACTCTAAAATCTTTATCCAAGTAATTCACTCAAGCGATATCCACAACACCCCGCGGCTCGTTGCCTTTTTATTTGTTTCGACCTACACCGCGGAAAGTTTCACTTATGCGGAATTTGATTTTTCTACGTAACGTTTAAAAACGTCGTAATTATCAAAACTGATATTTTTGCGATACAAAAATTATTATTTTTTTTTCTATTACGGTTATGTTTAATAGGTAAAACGTGTATTATTTACAAGACCGTCGCGTTTCGGGAAGAAATTTATGTAAATATTATTGGTATATACGACTTTTTTATGACTGAAAAAAGAAACGAGTAAATTACCGTTTTGGTGGATAAGGCGGCAAAACGATTAGCGCGGCCGGCTCCGCACTGATCGTTTATAAATTTTATAAAAATAAACGTATGTTTTCGATAGGATTTTATTATGATAAAATAATTTTCTCGCCTCTCTCTCTCAGAAAGGAAAAAGAAATAAAAACGTTTTAAAATTCATTCGGTTCGGTATGAATTGTCGACTTTTCCACTTGTTCGCCACGGTTGAGCAACGGTCGTTTTGAAAAAGATCTGTACTTGACAGTTGACACAGAGGTTAGGTTAGGCATTGATTAAATACATATGTATTTAATCAATGGGTTAGGTTAGGTTACCCGCAAGGACAAAGTGCCCCTCTGTAGCGCCATAATTTTACCACAAAAAAACAAAAAAAAAGGTTAGGTTACCTACTAAGGTGAAGTGCCCCTCTATAGCGCCGCGATTTAAAAAAAAAAAAGGTTAGGTTAGGTTCAGCGCCGTCTTAAGGCATGGGCTTGGAGGGCCCGGGCCCGGGGCGACCAAATTCTAAGGGCCCCCAATTTATTTACAAAATACCGTATATTAATTTTTTTTTTACTTAGATATTTAAATAAATAAATAAGTGTCGAATGATAAAAAATGATTTAAATTTTAAAATATTAACGTCTCGAAATTATCACGATAAAAAAATAGAGTAATAGAGATTCTAATAAAAATTGGCGATTTTAATTTTTATTGATAAAAGTATAAATTTCTAATAGCTAATATAATAATGTGTTAAAACTGGAGAACTGGAGGAACAACATGGACTGAA
This sequence comes from Slavum lentiscoides, assembly GCA_032441835.1. Lineage (NCBI taxonomy): Eukaryota > Metazoa > Arthropoda > Insecta > Hemiptera > Aphididae > Slavum > Slavum lentiscoides. Next base: position 21,671,942 of record CM063710.1, on the reverse strand, counting down.
GAAAGAAGAGAACAACACAGAGAAAGGATGAAAACTTATTGGTTCAATGGGAAACAAAGAGATGGAAATAGAAGATAAACTACTGTGTATTTATTAATTCCCGAGGTCCTTATAGTTGGCCAAATTCGAAAAAAAAAAAATGTGTTAAAATATCATCGTAATTTAAGTATTTAAAGGCCCCCCCTCCCAAACATTTTGGGCCCTTGGGCCTCGCATAACCTTAAGGCGGCTCTGGTTAGGTCAGTCTTTTTGCGCGCCCCTTAGAATCGCGGCGCCCCTGGCTCGCGCCCAGCTACCGCCTGCAGACACGCGTACACGGTATTTAAAAAAAAAAACTGATTTATTTTCTATCCGCCCTCCTGCTGCGGCGGCGGCGGCGGCGGCGTTATAAATTTATTGCCGCGCGCGCGCCTTTTTCCCGGGCCTTTGCATGTCGGCGACCATATTATAACGACAATAATAATAATAATAATAATAATATTATTATTACGGGCGCGTCCGTTATCGTCGCGGAAATCGCGAGAACGGCGTCTGCGGTAAAGGGACCTGGCCGGCACGGGCCCCCGGACGGATGAACCGCAGGGACGATACGTTATTATTATTTCGTGTGGCGTGTCCCGTAATCGAGGTCATCGCAGGGATTTATGTACGGAGACGCGACCGCTCGTGTCAAGGGCTCGACGTACACACGCCACCGTCGCAGTAAACGGTACGTCTCGGCGGATGCGCCCCAGACCTTGGACAACGGCCGCGTTGGTGCAGCCCGAGTGTCCGCCGCCGCCGCAAACGCCACGCGTCTCGTCAGTCGTTGACTGGCCCGCGTCTCGAGCGAATTAAACGGGCGATAGAAAAGTTTTTTTTTTTTTCTAAACTCCTCGGCCCCCCGACGAGTTATTCGGTAATCTGTCGCCGACATATACGTTGTTTAAATAGCTATTTTTTTTGTTTGTTTGTTTTTCGTGTGGTTCCGTTTTCCGCCGTGTGTACGCGCGCGAGGCGCGCACGCCGCGAATGGAATGGCGGCCGCGTTTACCGTGTTGCACTCGACAATCGCCGAGCACGCCGAACAGGTATAGGTAATAACGCGCGCGCCGACCGACCGACCACCACCACCGCACACACCGCCCGGCGCGTTTCCCCAACAAAAACCAAACGAAAAACACACTACACACATGTACGACTCCGTTCGAAATGACATTTTTCTCCGTCGTTCTCCGTCCGCGCCGTCGTTTTAACCGAATCGCGTTATGGACACGTCTTTTAGATTCGTCTCCGAACCACCACCGCACGTTTACGTACGTACGCCATCGTATATATATATATATATATGTTACCGGCAAAGTGTTGAATATATAGGCATTCTAGAGGAAATCCTATAGGCATTCTATAGAATCCCTATTGTACCGTTTGCCAGTGTATTAAATTTTAATGTATTATTTTAAATAACGCCTGTAGGCAACCTATAGAATTCCGCTAGGATTTCTATGGAATGCCAATGCTGTGTTTAGGTAAAGTATGGAATATTAATAATATTTAATCGAAATTAGTTTAATTAATTTTTTTGTTGAGTTAAAATAGTTTTTAACTAAAAGCTAATAAAATAATAGGTGTTAAATATTATTTAATTATTTATTTATTGCAGCGTATACTGCCGATGCGTGGCATTTCAAACTGCACGAAATATTGTTTTTTATGCATTAAGGGGATTGAAAGCGGGTATTTTCTCTCTTTGTCTTACACACATGAAACATGGCAAAATAGACGTTTCGTACTTCCAACGTACCGATCGATCTATTGGTGCGATAAGAAATTTGAAAACAGATTTGAATTCCTCGTGAATTTTACTACAAAACGACTTTTCCACTTTTTTCATTTTTTTTTCATAAACCCTTAAAAAAATTCACCGAACAAATTTAAAAAAAAAAATTGTAAATAATTCATTTTTAAAGGTCTTAAAAAAAATAAATAAAAAAAGTGGGAAAGTCGTTTTGTAGTAAAATTCAAGAGGAATTCAAATCTGTTTCAAAATTTCTTATCGCACCAATAGATCGATCGGTACGTTGGAAGTACGAAACGTCTATTTTGCCATGTTTCATGTGTGTAAGACAAAGAGAGAAAATACCCGCTTTCAATCCCCTTAACGTTTTTTTTTAGGTTTACATTTAGATGTGCAACTGCATTTAACACACCCTCGTCCAGTTCCCGTATAGATTATTGTTGGGTCGCGATAGAACGTAAAGGAAATTGTATTTTCTTTTGGAACTTTGTCAATCGATAATAAATTTTTTGGCATATTGCGAATCGAGATCTTGAGTGTAAATAATATAATAATAAAAATATTTACCCAACATGAACAACATAATAATCATAATATACCTAATAGTTACCTAATGACGATAATACATTGCACGTGTGGCATGTGCGATAAGATAATCGTTAAGATAACAAATGATCACCGCTGGTACTCGTATATTTAGTAAAGGCACTGCACTAATGTTGCGATGTATAATTGTATACATTACCTACGTGAGGTTCGGCATTCTATAGAATTATATACATTTTATACATTTCCTACTCATTTTTGGCATTCTATATAGAATGCCTGATTTAACAATTTGCCGGTAACATAATATATATGTATAATGTATATATTATTATACGAACGTTGTATTTAAACCGGTGTCCAAGTGTAGTCTTTTTGTGTTGTACGTTTTCTCGAATAGACTGGGCAACGTTTTGACCGGAATCAGGTACAGGAAAGTAGTGTACGAGGTTGGCGTTTTTTTTTTTTGTTACATCTCTGACGGACGATTTCGTAATAAATTGTAGATTCTGAGCGGAGCGAGGAATTTGTGTTGGTTTTAAAATGATTTGTTTTAGATTCCGAGCGGAGCGATGTTTTTACAATGACGTTTATTTTATTTTTTTCTATCCCGCGTACGGATTTTCGACCAGAAGGAGTGCACCGATCTCTCTCCGGTCTGTTTCCGCCAGCAATTCGCGTCTATAGATGGTACTTTAGGGTGGTCGTTTTTCGATTTTAGCCCCAAAAGCACCTAAAAACATAACTGAAAAAACGCTGAAAGTGCAATTTCTTCTTAATCCATTGTCGTTTATTTCTTCGTAATTCTGAAACCAATAGTCGTAAAAACAGGAAATTTTCACCAAATATGTAACTTTAGACTACGTTTACGGGAAAAGTGAGCTCCGTTCAGAATCTTTTTGTCGAATGCAATGACTTATCATTGCGTTCAAATTTAAAACGAAAACAAAAATCTAAAAATCTTTGTCCAAGTAGTAAAATTCACTCGAGCCAACATCCACAACACGACCGTGGCTTTTTATTTTTCAAACCGGTGTCAAGTGACAATATATGTACTCGATTGGCGAACGTTTCGACCCCGAAGCGATTCACTAAGCGCTATAATTATATCCTCACACCGGAATCGGTAGGGAAGTATAGTACGAGGTTGGCGTATTCTTTTTTTTTTTTTTGGAAATATTTTTATATTTATTGTACAATGAAACATTTCATTATTTCCGTGTTCCGTGGCGTGCATTAACATTATTGGTGTGTTCTACCTATATTATGGACTTATGTATTTATTTTTCGAATATTTGTAAGAATACTTAATAATTATTCGAAACACGTTTTTTCCGTTTATTTAATTATTCGATATTTATCAATTTTTTTTTCTTAATACACATCGATATATTTACTAGAAACGCATGTAGCAGTAACAACGTCGATTCCTAATTTTCGCACATCATTCGCATTAAGATTAATAATTTTGTAACGCTTTAAATTCAATAACAGTAATTGTTTTCGGTTTTTTGTCGTAAAAATTAAAATGTTTGAATATTTAAATACGATAGGAAAGTTTATTTCGTTTGTTCGTGGAAGGCGAGATTAATTTTTTTCTCTTTTTAAGGACTCGTGAACCAAAAGAGTTTGGGAACCGCTGCTCTATACAATAAATTCCGTTTGGAATTTTATTCGAAATTAATCGGACGAGTGTCTTTCGGTTTTAACGAGCGCGCAGATGACTAGCGATGACTAGAATGCGTTTGTTTCGACGCGCCACTTTACTATAGCCGCACAACACTGAAATCACAAACCTTTTGCGGAAAACGTCCCGTTTCATCGATTACCAGCTGATAATAATTGTTCAAAATTTTTTTGTCTTTACACATTATAAATACTATAAAACTCGGCGTTTCACCTCGGAAATACTGTTCGGACATTTTTCGCCGTGACAGTCGTTTTTTTACACGTAACATTCGTATCTGTACAGACACTTTTCGCCGCGTACACAGTGCGAAACGCCTTTTTTAAAATTTCACCATCGTACCTTTACATAATGTCTACTTTATACGCGCAGGTACGCACAAGTATGCCGCTCGTCACAGTGCGGACGAAAAAAAAAAACGGTTTACACTCCATTGTTTATAATATTTCGAATAAAATGTATCGGTTAGGCGTTTGTGACAATTACCGATTTTTTTTTTAATAAATGTAAAATAAAACGAGCACACAATAAAATTATTGTCGGCACGACAAATGTCTATTATTGTTAATATTGTTTAGAACGCGAACTACGGAAAGAAGTCTGGGGGTTGGAACTCGACGACCGCCTGCACGACCACGAGTTCCGGCTGGTCGAGGCAACCGTCCATGAGCAGAAAGCAGTCGACAGTCGACGCTAACGAGTTGGCTGCTGCTACTTCTGGACTAAACATAACGAAATCGTCCACCACTAGAGTCATAAGGATCATAAATAATTTCGACCACACGGTACAGGTCAGTGATGAATATTATATATATATATATATATTATTCAAAAGCACGCGTATAATATATTTCGTTCTGTAAGGCCACTTTCGGAAATGTCACATTTTTCTTATTAAAACGATTCGTCGACGAATCGTTATTATAATATTGTCGATTTTATTTTAATAACTTCTTCTTCTCTTAGCTTAACGGTCCCTGTAGGACCTGAGCTGCCACAAGCAATATTCTCTCCGTCTTTCCCTATCAAACGCCAGGTTTACTGACACATTTCTTCCCAACATTTTGACGTCCTTCTCTACGGCATCACGTACGTGGTCTACCTATTGGCCTTTTCTTATGTATATGGTTTCAATTACTACTTTTTTTACGATGTCATTATACATGCCCAAACCATTCCATTCTCTTAACTTTTATATATGACAAGATATTGGGTTTGTCGTAAAATCTATATAGGACATCATTTTTCCTTATTTCTAACGTTCCTAACTCTGTATTGTATATTGGGCCGAAAATGTTTCTTGATACCTTTCTTTCAAATATTGCCAGTCTGTTGTTATCACATTTCGTTGACGACCGTATTTTAATAACTACAGTAGATATTTGTGCTGAATTTATTTTCATATAAGTAAAAAAATTTTTTGAGTAACAGTATAAAAAAGTAATAAACATTGAATGCAATATAGTCGTAAAAAGTAGCCGTTATATAGTGTTATATAGTCAATAGTCATCTACCATTTTAAACCTAATGAAATTCAACAATTTCCAAGTTTGAACGCATTAAAAACATTTGTTTTCGGGGTTTTAAAAAAAATACTAAAAAATCCAAATAACTACTCCTTGTTGGTAAAAAAAAATTATTTGTATTCTATTTTCAATACGTAGAAGTACTGTAACATATAGATTAAAAAAAAAAATTAACTAAAATTTACCGTCAGAAACGATAAAATAAAAACTCCGACTTATAGAAAAAAATCGAAAGTTTTTTTTTAAAATATATTTTCGCGTGTGTAACGTTTGAATTTACCGCGTAATAGGAAAAAAAAATTTCTTTTGCATATGTAATAATAAAATGTACCTACGTACGAATCAAAAAGTATAGGTCATATAATATTTGAATTCTAAAGGCACAGTGTCTAACATTATTATTATTATTATTTACAGTTTTAATATTATTATCGAGGTTTTTTTTTTAAGTTATACGGAAATTAATTATGACCTTGGAAAATTATTAAAAAAAAAAACAGAATTATAATTTGCCCCGCCGATAAGGCGTTACTGAACTTCACCATACTACCGTTTTATTATTACAGTAAACGGCTACGGTATATTATTACGCATAACCCCTATACACGCGTGTACCTGTTTAGCATACGCTGTACGCCTCGTCAGTGATTTTTTTTTTTTTTGTTAAATATGAGATCCGGCAACAGCAACAACAAAATCATTTCCAACTGATGAAGGAAAAAAAAATGCGTTTAATATTATACAGTTCTATCGATTATTTCTAACGCAATTAACGAGACTATTTTCGTTTGTAAAATTATTACGATTATGAAGTCATTATTATTTTTTTTATTTCGATTTTAGTATTACACGGGTATTTCGCATATTATTCAGACCAGACCGTTATTATACCGTATGCTGTAGTCTTATTCGCTGTAAATTTAAATATGTTTAAATAAGTGACGACTTGGCGTTAATATTCGGTATTGTCGAATTATTTTTATATTTTACAATTCATTGTAATACAATATTTATATTGTATAATTAGTACGATAACAATAATTTCAAATATTTTCTATGAACATCATAAATAATACGGAAACACCGATTTTCCACACGATAAAAATATTCAAAGTATTCTATAAGTTTTAAACGCTTACGTTTTAGTGTCGCGTTCTGCTAAACCTGAGGACCACCCAACCTTTCGAAGAGGTCATTGAGGACTTAGGACACGTGCTCAAAATGAACAACGCTAAACGCATGTTAACCGTGTCCAACCAAGAAGTAATAATAATAGCGTATTATATTGCTGACATAAAATATTTCGGGTTCTAAACACTATACTATTTGTGATTCGCGTAAAACAATATTGTTCAGGTGCGAAGCTTTTCTCAGTTGAGAAACGAATTTTCCGACGTGGACACGTTTTATATAACGTCCGAGTCGCGCGTACTCTCGCCGCCGTTCAGAAGATCCAGGTCCAGAGGTGCACTAGCAGTAGAGACTATTGTAAACACAGTTCCTTCGAAAACAGAGAAACAAAGGAGAGCAAGGAGTAAAAGCCGGCCTCGTGCTCTGTACGCGGCCGACGCGGACATCGTCAAAGTGCCTCCGGGTAAAAACTAACGATACAATACGTATAATACCCGCATAGACTGCGTGCACGTTTCAAATAATTAGTTGAAACGATGTTAAATTTGAAAAATCCTTTGTATACAATACAATAATATAGAAAAATTACCGATTGATTTCTCTTAAGATTATACGGTTTTGGACGTCATGAAAGAAGAACCGATTCGCGTGCAGATAAGAGGAGCGAGAAAAACATTTTACCCTCCGTTGGTCCACCCTCCAGCAGACGATTCTCCGCCAGACAAGAGATTGACGTTGAATTGGGTGTATCCTTTTACAAAAAAAAATTAATACTTTGCTCGGTTTATTATAAAAACAATTTTTTGTATGATACGTATTATTAAATTTTACTCGATCGAATTCGACGATTTTTTTGTTGAGCCGCGATTCGATTTAGAAAATAATTTCGCGTTTATCTAAGAAACGTAGACAACGAAACCGTATTATAAAATAATTATACCACGAGCGAATGACAAAATTATTTTAATAATATTAACCGCAGCAGTACAATGTACACGAACAAAAATGATTTCGTGTTATAAATTTCGGAAACAAAAAATTTGAATTGTTGCACGGAACTCGGTGCGCGGGTTTAGTGTTTAATTGTTCTTATTATTTCGTGTTACAAGTTTCGTGTTTACATGTATTTTCTTGGGTGCGGCTCGCCTAAGAGTTTAGAATACATTACACAAAAAGCACGCGGTTTGAAATATATAAAGAAAACGCGTTTAAAAAAATCACTAATTATTAATTTTAGAATAATATAATATAATATGCAAATAACGCGTGCGTATTCCATAACCATTGCACGAGTGTAAAAACTCGTTTTTATCCGCGCGTTTTCAATTTTGCACGTTAAATAAACTCAACGGCGGTATTTTCCTTTACTCCAGACATTGAATAGTTACGGATATCGAGGAGTGGACACGAGAAGAAACCTGTGGGTATTGCCTACCGGAGAACTCTTGTACTACGTAGCAGCTGTAGCCGTGCTTTACGACAGGGATGAAGATTCACAGAGACATTATATTGGACACACGGAAGACATACAATGGTACGAACGAAATAATGACGATCCGGGAGCGCAAATAATAATCGGCGTTTTTACGTGTTATTTTTTTTTTTATATTATTATTACGAATTAGTATGGACATACATCCGTCCAAAGAGATGGTAGCTTCGGCCCAAAAAGCCGGCAGAACGCGTAAAACACAGGCGCACATAAGGATCTGGAGTCCAGAGACGTTGTACACTTTATACATTGTCGGAAACGGAGAGTTCGAAGAAGGAGTCAGCGCTGTGGCATTCTCTCAACTCGTACGTTATACGTTTTTCGATTTGTTCTTTGTGAAAAATCTACCGTGCACGACGCGAATGTACATAACTATATAAAAAAAAAAAATTACAATTAATATTTCGCAGACCGGTGGAAATTATTTACTAGCCGTCGACTGCGGGAGAGAAAAAATGCTATCCGTTTGGCAATGGCAGTGGGGACATTTGTTGGGAAAAGTGGCCGTGAGTAAAATTACACAGTATTTCGCGCGCACAATTATTATTATTCAAAATGCGAAATATATTTGACGGAGAATCCGTTTGAATACCTACGTTTTTCATTACAGACGATGCAAACCGAAGACATACTGGGAGCGGCTTTTCACCCGTTAGACGACAACTTAATGATTACTTACGGGAAAGGTCATCTAACGTTTTGGACCAGACGGAAGGATGGATTTTTCGAAAAAATCGACATCATAAAAGCGGTAATTCGATTCTAAAGTGATTTTCGAATACGTTGGTTCGATAAATAACAGTCTCAAACCTTCGTTTAGCCTTCGAGGACGGTCGTCACGAGTTTACAATTCGAACAAGAAGGTGACGTGATCACGGCGGACGGCGACGGATTCATTACGATTTATTCCGTAGACAGCGATGGCGCGTACTACGTCCGGATGGAATTTGAGGTTTATACGATAGTGAAACCTTTGTGTATGTTTTCTTTTTTTTTTAAATTCGAGTATTATTTTTTTTTAGGCACACAACAAAGGCATAACTGCTCTTATAATGTTACCGGAAGGTACTCTGCTATCCGGCGGCGAAAAAGACCGTAAAATCATAGCGTGGGATTCGTTACAAAATTACAACAAAATTACCGAAACAAAAGTACGGAATTTATTTACACGTTTTACATATATTGTTCGTTTTACACGACGTTTATTTCGAATAGCTGTCAGAAGTTTACGGTGGCGTGAGAAGTCTGTTCCCTCAACGGCCCGGACGAAACGACGGGAACATTTACGTAGGAACGATCAAAAATCATATTTTAGAAGGATCGATGCAGAGAAGATTTAACAGAGTACGGCGAGCGAGCTACACTCAATAATTGAGTAAAACGATTGACACTTTTGAAAATTTTTTACAGATAATATTCGGTCACAGTAAACAATTGTGGGGTTTAGCAGTCCATCCGGACGATGAACTTTTCGCCACTGCCGGCTACGACAAAAATATCAGTCTTTGGAAAAGACACGCTTTGTTATGGAATACCCAAGTATGTATTCATATAATATTCGAATAATTATGTAGAATATACACTATTAGTACGTTTGACGTTTTAAACGATATATTCAAATAAAATACCAGCGATATATTATATGTTAATTATATTGAATTTTCCTGTAATCTATAATCGTTGTTGTTACAATATTATATTTTGCACGGTTGAATTTTGTACTGGTTTAATCTACTTTCAAAACACTTATAAAAAAAAGAATTGTTTTTAAAAATGTTTTTTTTTTTTTTATTACTTATTAAAAGAAGAAAAAAACGATTTGAAATAACTATAACTGTGTTAATACTCGTCTATATGCAGATCACATATGAATGTGTATCACTAACGTTCCATCCGTTCGGCACTGCTCTTGTGGCCGGTTCCGTCGAGGGATATTTGATTATTTTAAACGCCGAAAACGGGTCTGTGGTGTCCAGCGTAAGAGTCTGCGGTTCTGCTCTGACGTGTATGGGTTTCAATCCAGGTAAACATCAATAATGTTCAAAATAACTCGACGTAATATACAAATTGTTCCGCCGATATCTGACAAACGCAATGAACGTTTTATTCCATTCAATATTTAATATTTTTTTTAAAAAATAATTATTACCAACTCTGCGTTACATTTATAGTATTTTGAATTTTTTTTATGACATTTTCATAATTCAAAAAAAAAAAATTAATTTTTTTTTTTGAAAAATTATTTTATAAATTTAATTTTTTTAAAATTATTCTTTAATTTTATACGATTTTTTTTGTTAATTCATTAAAATGTCAATTTTTTCGTTTGTGACTGAACTACATCGATTTATTTGAAAAACATTTTAATTTTGACAAACTTAAAGAATAGTTTAAAAATTAACGAAGTTATTAAACGTTGTATGCTTCTAGAAATTATATTTTAAAAATGGCTATTTTAATTAAAATAAAATATATATATATATATATATATAATAGAATCAGTGGTGGTTATAAGCTGAAGCGATAGGTGGATCGCCTCCCCTCCCATGGGATTTAATATTTTTAAATTTAGTATATCTCTGACCTAACAGCACCGACTTGTGTCATGTAAGTTGATCCAATTATGTTATGGTGATGCCCCATTTTCGCCCCCCTTTGAACATCATGTATAAAGCTGGAATTAGTGCTCGACCGACGAACGATCGTGATCGAGCGTTTAGTGTTTAGCTGACGACAAAATCGGTCGGTCCTGTGCAGTGTAAACGAGTAAATGATCAAACGTTAAATAAATAGTAAACGTGTAAAATAAACGAGTAAATGTGTAAACGAGTGTACAACGAAGGAAAATAAATCCTTACGTTCATTTCATTTTATTCAGATACACGAAATAGTATTAATATTAATAATAATAAAGATTGCATACGCGCGTACGATCGGTCGCTCGGTCAGCGTCAAGCTAAACACCCGCATATACCGACATAGCGTGTCAACCGACCATAATAAAACGAGAAGAGAAAGTAGTCACCAGATAGCGTTACGACACAACACAGAGGGCGTGGCAGAAAGGCGCTTATAAATAGCGGTCCGAAACCATCGGACCGCTCAGTGTAGTCACGGCGGTCACGCGTGAACAACGTAGTTCGCGTCTGACTGCTGCTGCTGTGTGTATGTGTGTGTGCGCTATTTATATACGCCTTTCTGCCACGCCCTCTATGTTGTGTCGTAGCGCTATCTGGTGACTACTTTTTTCCCCGTTTTATTCTACATGCACGTTGTTCTTCCTTTTTCTACATCTGCATTTCGTCTCGGTAGACGGTACATTAATAAATCTTTCTTCTTGATTATTACTCGTCGATGTGGATATTTCATTGGCAGAGGGGTTGAATCCATTGTCACCCCCCTCCCCCCATGAACATCATGTATAACCGCCACTGAATAGAATAAAATTCTTCGTTTGTTATTTCGATTTATAATTGAAAATACGTTGTTTATATATGGCGCAGAAACACGATTAACAATTATCTGAAGAAAAGAAAACTTCAAAATATTGCGATCCCAACGAAAGTCATTGTGTTTTTCAGATCTCACTGTGAGACACCCGCTATTACTACCGCTATAACTCGTTTTGACAATATCCAATCTGCAAATACGAATTGTTTAATAAAGACGAATTATTATATTTTAGCCGGCGACACTATAGCCATCGGTTCTCAAAACGGCAGCGTGTATTTGTATCGCGTGAGCAGAGACGGTTTCACATTCAAGAAATCGAACAAAATCAGAGGTGTCCAACCGCTCGTGCATTTGGACTGGAGTACGGACGGCAATTATTTGCAAACAGTCACTGCCGAATACGACCTCGTTTACTGTATACGAAAACGATACGAGCAATTTTCTTTACAATTTTTACAATTTTTTTTTTTTATTTTGTTTTTTACTAGGGGATGTCAAAGGATTAATACAAGAAAAAAGTGCGTCCGCGATGAAAGACGTCAAGTGGTATACGTACAACGCGTCTGTAGGCTACTTAATTTCAGGTACGTGAATAAATGTAATTTTTAAATTTTTTTCATAAAATCGCAATTGTTTTGAAAAAGTAATTATAATATGTATAGATACTTAAAAAAACGTAAAATGCATTAAAAATCATTGGGAATTATTTATCAATAAGACAAACGACATTTCTGTTACTCGTGTTTTCTCAGTGCATCGATAGGTACTATTTTATTTCGACCGTTCTTCGTTTTGTGATTTGTCTTTTATATTTTTATGAATTTTTGACTTCACATTTTTTTTGCGTATATACGTTTTAAATTTATATGCTAAATTTAAAAACCGAATATTTAATAATAATAACTCACTTTTTTTACTTTTACGTAACTGTACACACTTGAAGTTTTCCAAACTGATTCAGATTCGTTGTGGAAATATTTTTATTATTATTATTCATATTATATTTTTTCGTGTAACTTTTGTGAGGAACACGATATAATTTTTGAAAACAAGTAAAATTAATTTTTGTCCATAATAATATTAGTGGTTGATTTTTCCTACAGTTCAATATTTCTAGAGATTCGACTCAGATAAGTCGTTTTATTGATTTTTTTTATTTAAATTAATCAACGCGTACGCATTTTTTTTTTTTTTGTTTAAGGTATTTGGCATAACAGATATTACCCAACGTCATCAGTGATAAGCACTGCCAATAGGTCAGCAGCACACGATCTTTTTGTAACCGGAGACACAGATGGACATATCCGACTATTCAGGTATTCGAGCAAAATTCATAGCTAATTTAAGAAAAAAAAATAATTCTGTATTTTAAGCAGTGTAAATAGGATGATTTTTTTTATTAACTTTCGATTTTCAAATGGTAACCTATAATTTTAACGATAATTGAATAAATGTACACACGTCGGTTTTTAAATTATTCAAGAAATACTGAAAACGAAAAAATGAAAAAATATTTTCATTTATTTATTTTATTTGCATACGGTAAAAAAAGAAGTTATTACCGTTTGAAAATCAAAAGTTTACGCATTTATTCGGCGTACAAGTGGGAATATAATGTTTTTTTTTTTTTTACTTAAAAAACATTGAAATCACGAGTATAAAAGTAAAACGAAATATAAGAGCATATATTAGTGGTCTATAGAATATATTCTTTTTTCTTCTCCACAAAATAGGACCACAAATAGGTCCTTTGTCGCTTCTACAATCCTTCTCCACTGATCCCTATCCGTTGCCGTGTCGAAACTGAAGGAGTTTGGACAGGTCTCTCTTGACCGTATCAAGCCACGTCTGGCGCGATCTCTCCAGAAGTCTCCTTCCAATTTTCCAATATTTCTTCTTGAATTTGTTTGGCAGATAATCGCTGACTCGTGATGAAAAAAAAAATCATCCTGTATAAGTTAGTGAAAAGATTCAAAAAGGACTTAAACGATTTTATAGGTATCCGTGCATTTTCACCAAATCCGAGTACAACGAAGAAAAGGTTTATAGTGGACAAGTGTCGAGTGCCAGATTTTTGTACAACGATCGGAACGTGGTTACCGTCGGCGGAACCGACGCGGCTCTGATGTTATGGGACGTGATAGAAGATTAAGACGGCTTCACAAGTTTTCATTTAAATTGTTATATTTTTTTTTCGATTCGACTGCACATTTCGAATATTCCTCAACGGTTTTTCTTCCGGGCCTCCCCCGGTGTCGACGCGATGAGATTATAATATTATTACAATAAACGAGTTAATACGAACGGATATAATACCAGCAATTTAAACCTGCCCATTACGATACAATTTAACGCGTAATACCCATATATATATATAGTGTATAATGCGCGCAAGTAAATACTCAAAACGTACATCTTGTTTCGGCTTGTTTTCGATACTTATGATTATTATATTAGTGAAATTTTTAGATATATTATCACGCAAATTATTTTTATTATCGCGCCAGTGTTTTTTTTTTTTTTTTAATCGACATACCACGCTGCGTTATATTTTAATAAATGCAATTTTATATTTTTTCAACGAGCAAAAGGTATTTTTCATCTGTGATGTCTGTGATTATTAATTTATATACAGTATAAAATCGTTTTTATTCTAAAAATGATTGTTACGATTTTTTTTTTTTTTATTATGGCGATGTCGATACAGATTAATGTTTATCATATATGATCTGAAAATGTTGGCTTATATTAGTATATATAAAACACCTTTTCACTATATATAAATAAATATATATATATTAGTACATATCATAACCACACTGCCTGGCATTTAAAATTTGTTTTCCATAGAGATATTAATATATTTTATTTTATTTGTATATTTTTTAGGCGTTTATATAATATATAGAATTAATATACAATAAATAAAAAATAAAGTTTATTCGTTTTTAAACTTGTAATATACTCGATTTTATATTTATTATTGTTCCTTCGCGGTTGTCGACTGCAATCAATCGAAATCGGTTGTTTCATTATAATAAATGTTTAATCCCCGAAATTCGTATATTTATTTTTACTTTAAAAAAAAAAACATTAAAGTCACGAGTTTAAAACGAAATAAGAGCAACGATTACATTCGATTTCACAATATAATATTGAACACATGAATATTTAGCGTTTTTTTCCATTGAACGATGTAAATAAATATATATATTATATAGTGTTCGCGCGTAAGTAGTTGATCACACATTATAATAAATTATAATGGAGTCTATTAACAAATCAATATACAATAAAATATTCAATATAAGCATATACTATAAAATTAGGAAAAAATATATATATAATATGTATAAAATAATCAAAAATATGTACATATATACGTAAGATGTGAAATATAAAGAGTATACACGTATAAAAGTGCCGAAAAGGAAGAACGCGCGTTCGTAATAAAACAATATAAAACAATATCGTTTTAAATAGATAGGTATTTAAATGTTATAAAAGTCATAAATAAGGAATATAATTAAAACTATAAAATCTTTGGTAACATACATACAATAAGGTATTACATATTATTGTAATGACGACGTCTGTATATAATAAGTATCGAATACGAAGTCATCAAGCTCATGTAGGCAGATACATTCGATAGCAACGTTTCGTGGGTGGTCTTGAAATGCCGTGAGTCCGAGAAAAGTAGACACCACGAAAAGATTCGAAGCCACGGATATATTCAATAGTATTAAACATACTCGAATCGATGATTGCAGAAACGTCACGAGTCAAATATTTTATGAAATTGAGATATTAGTAAAAACGTGTACTGGTCATGTGTTTCTATCCGTTGAGTGTAAAAATGTCTCAAGTTATACTTTTTTTTATCAATAAAATCGCAACCGAAAAATCTGGTTGAGAGCGAAAACGTCTTTAGTCAATGAATTGTGTCATCCCAAAAGTTCCTATCCAACAGTTTTAAATAATTGACTCGTGACGTTTTTGCAATCATCGATTCACTTACATAATAGCGAAAATCGGATATTATTATAAAATGTATAAAAAACGTATAGCAAAAGTAAGCCATAAAAATGAAACCTGTCTTTTTCACTAAACTCGTTTTTCACGTTTAAAACAGAAGGGTGTCGGTACATCGTTCCTGTAAGGTATAACAAGTCATCCCGAGCGATCTAAGAATTCCGCGCATCGATGAAAAGGTTTCGTCGTGCGCGTAAAAAAAAAAAAATCACAGATCGATTTCAATTACATATATAAGTCAGAGAACATATTTTTGACGATTATTAAATTTTCATTATATAACTGTATTTATAGATTTTGTTAGTTAGGCTCGAGGACAACGCTATAAACCTGGTTGAAGAGTTCAGGTATTTAGTTATACGCAAGAGGATGTAGCCAGGAGTGGCCGGCAGAAGTGGAGAGAATAAGCGAGAGGTGTAATTTACGATGGTAAAAAAAAAAGCATCCCGTTTAGAGTGAAACGAACAAAACCGATCATTTTCTAAGGGCGGAAAAATAAACGTTCAGCCCGAAATCGCTAAAAGAGAAAAAATATTGTAACAAAATTTTTACAGTAAAATATTGCGTTCATCGCGCACTTTTTGTTTTTTCGGTTCAATAATTTCTATAAAAAAGAAAAAAAAGTGCGTTGAGATCGAATCTAACGAGACTAAACGATACGGCGGTTGAAAGTGAAATTGTGAAAATCATAAACTACCAGCACATCGTTGAAGACTGTTCGTGCACAAAAAAATAAAGCGGGAAAGACGCCAATTATTATTAATAAACATAATGAGAAGAAAATTGAAAATACGCGATTGAAATTTTCAACGAAAAAATATAAATTACGTTTCTCTTTCGTTCGTAAACTCGGCATTTCATTTGTAAATCAAATTTTGAAAAACATTTTTAGAAATAAAAAAAGGTAATTATATATTTTTTTTTTTTCTAAACGGAAGAAGACCCCCTTACAGGAATTCGTCGATAATTTTTGTGAGTGCGCTTTGAGGTCTTGAATCGGCGGGATCTGCCGAGGCAGTAAACGGGCGGGATAAAAGCGAAAACGATCATTTTGGACAACTCAAAAAAATCCCTTCCTGACCGCGACATCCGCGTACGAACAGACTTGAATTCATATCACAACGTGTTCGAAAACGGTAAAAATTAGTGACACAGCCGCGCGGACGTTTACCAGGGTCTCCACATGTTCGGATCAGAACCGTCGCACGGCGCTGCTGCTGCCGCTGCAGCGGGGACCGGCCGTTGCGGGCCCGGAGACGTCGGGCCGGCGTCGCCGGACGCCGCGGCGGCGGGCTTGTGCAGCGCAGGAGCGGACGACGAAGGGGGGACGGCGGCGAGCGCAGGAACGTTAACCGGTATGTCGCCCAAGGGTCTCTTGCAGCCGCGTACCGCCGGTTTTTTCATCGAGAAATCCAACGGCGGATGCTTGACGGCGGCGGTGCAGGCCGCGTCTTCGGCCCACGAGCTGGTCGACGACACGGCCGGTTCGTCGCAGTACACGTACGGCGACCGGTCGGCGTCCGGCCCGTGTACCGCGGTGAACGCGCTAGGCCGGACCAGGGCCGTCGTCGGCAGCTGCTGCGGCGGCGGCCGGTCGCCGTACGGTCGACCGCCGCCGCCGCCGCCGCCGCCGGGCGACAGAGCCGCCGCGGTGGCCGGGTCTAGCAGTGGCAACGGGTGGTGGTAATTGTTGTTGTACGACGGTGACGCGGACGACGCGTTGCCGGCGGCCGCCGCGGCGTATCGCATTTTGGCCACGCACGAGTCCAGGTGCGACATCAGCCGCTTCTTGATTTCGTCGTCCACGCCGTCCAGACGGCCGACGAACCGGTTCACCTCGCCCGCGCACTCCTGGTAACCCGTCTGGAACTTTTGCACGACCGCGGCCGTCAGAGCGGCCGCGGTGGACGACGTCGGCGACCGCGACGGTTCGACCGTCGGACCGGCGGCGGCCGGCGGACGGCCGCCGTTCCGGTGCAACGTCTGCAGGTGCCGCACCGTCATTTCGAGGATGTCCGCTTTTTCCAATTTCGTGTGTCTCGCCGGCTTGAAACACACAAATCCGTCATACATAATAATTATATATACGATTATCAATATATTATTATAAAAAAAAAAGCCCAAAGCTGGACGTTAACGAGTTAAAAGTTAACTCAATTTTAATTAACGAGTTATTTTTAATTATTTAAATATTTTCAAATTGATTTTTAACTCGAAAAGTTACTTTTTTTAAAAAAGTTAATTTTTTTCAAAATATCCAAGTTAAATTGTATATCTATATAAAATGTATGCTATATATATTATAAATTATATAATACATATACCTATAGGTATACCTGTATTAGTGTTTTTATTTTATATAAATAGGATTATATAATATATTTTAGGTAGATACTGCAAGTATGTTCTATCTATTTTTTCTTGATAATCAGAAAATTTTAACTTTTAACCAAGTCGAGTTACTTTTTTTTTCAAAGTTAACAAAAAAAATATTGCTCAATTTTAACTCAATTTAACATAATTATTTTAAATTAACGAGTTTAAAAAAAAAAAATGGTTAACCAGCCTTGAAAACAAGCATATGTTCCACTGTGCAGTACGTGTATTTTTTTTCTTTTTCACGGATTTACGCTAAGTGGCCGGTGCTCGGGAATCGGGAACACATTTTTTTTTAAAAAGAGCTCTGCCGAGCAAAAATAAAAAAAATATACGTATTTCTTATATTTTACTTATAAAGTGAACGTATAATATTGTATACATTTTGTCATCATGTCCGCTACGCATTTCATGAAATTGAATTTTTTTTTTTTTACAAAATAATTTAGGTACCAAATACGTTATACATAATACATTTACTCAGGGTCGGCCTGGCCATGGCCGTTAGGCCGCGAATGCGGCCGGGGCCCCATCTTTTTTTTTTATATATATCAATAGTTTTGAACGCTATGTCTCCACCAGTTTTGAAATCTTTGCCTTGTATTATTATAATGTATAAAAAAAAATAATGCAAAAATTGATTTGAGAACAGCGGTTCGAACCTCGAACCGTACACGTCAAATCGTGGTATTTATCCATTGGACTATTATAGTACGAACCGAAGGGCGGAAAAAATAAACCTATTAAAGAAACGCGGTAAAATTGTCAAATTTCAAATTGCTGTAACTTAAAAACCACCGAATTCTAACTTCGACATAGGTTCTTTTATTAACCTGTATTAACTCTATATAGAAATAGAAAGCGCTAGTCCAAAAAAAAAAATTAATTTTTTTTCATAAGTGACCCGGAAAAATCTTATTTGCCCGTTAAGAATTTTAGAATCACTCCGTCCTTGGATCTGGGACACCCTATATAATGAATTGTTTTTTATTGATATATATTTTTTAACTTCATATTAAACCAAGGGGCAGGAGGCCCCAGAATAAAAAGATCCAGGGGCCTATGGTGTGCCAGGCCGACACTGTATTTATACTGTACGCTAAGAATATTTTACTGAAAAAAAAAAAACTAATTCAATATATATATATTTATATTTGATTTAATAATACCTTACTATAAAATTTAAAATGATGATAATTATTTATCAATAGGCGTGTCTTACATCTTTTTTCAGCGCGTCCAGTATAAGGGTTTTCAGTTCGTTCAGACACTGATTGATTCTGGCTCTCCTTTTTTTCTCCATAATCGGCTTATTATTCTACAGTAATACATAATAACACACGCTAAATATTATATTTCTTGCGTAATATACATTTCAAAAAAAATTAAAAATAAATAGATTTTGTTTTTATCCTATATTGGATACAACATTGAAATTAGTAATTTAACGCAGACATTTTTTTCACGCAACAATTCTATTATTATTGAGATTTTACGATAATATATAACATGTATACAGAGTAGGTATATAGTGACTGAAAATGTTTCGCGTGCATTTCATTCTGTTAATTTAAAATTGTCGAAATAGTAGTTTTAAAAGTGTACACGTTTTTACGATTAATTTCATATTATTAATTATATGAAAATTAAAACGTTTAAATTAAAACTGTCGACGGGTTAATTTCATAATAATCAGGTAAATCGACTGAGTAAAGCCTGGTCCACACGGTGAGAGTAAAACGATAGTTACTATATTATTAATTATATGAGTAAATAGTAAAGGTCTGTGAAAACTTTCCACTCTAAACAAGTTTAAATTAAAACTGTCGTTAAGAAATGGTTATTGAGAAGAAATTTTGAAATTTAAAGGAAAGGAATTTAAATTTTGAGTTACTTTGAAATATTTTAATAGTTCGAATATGTGTCGGTAAATTGATAATATATTTAAAAAAAAAGCGCGATAGTACACGTTTCACGGTGATAGTTGTTAATTTCACGAGAGCTACTCTCAACATCATAATAATCAGGTAAATCGACTGGAGTAAGAAAAAAATAATACATTCCGGTATTAAGAGCATAAATATCGCGCGGTTTATTTAAATTTAAAGTGTTAGATTCGCGTATTACACGATATTTAAATATTTAACTATTTAGATTATTTGAATCGATACTATTATTAGTTATGTTTATTTTTCGTGTTAATCGTTATTTCATTATTAGTATTATATTTTATTGTCTATTTCGCGTACTATTATCACTTCTTTTTCTATTCACAATATTGTTTTTTCTTAGTTTTAGCTTAGTTTTACGTTATATTCTTATTACTTCTAATATTTTTTTTGTAAGTTAAAACTGTATACTGTACTACTACTTGTACAGGGTTCTGACCCGTTTACAATTAATAAATGAATACATATTAGGGGACTCGGATTTTGTCGCGATCGCAAATTTTTTCACTTGAATTAGTCGTAAAATAAATTCTGAATTTGTTCCGTACGAGTATGCAAATTTTTTTTAAAAATTTACAACACGATTTTTTGCGTAACTTTTTTTTTTAAATTTTATTGCGATTTTGTTGACATTTCACGTTATTCGCTAGTTTTCAATGTTTTCTCCGGTATTTCAGTGTTTTATAATACCGCTACTCAATGAAAATTGAAAATATTGATAATATAATTGATCATTTACAAAAATAATGCAGCTTACATTATAAAAATGTACATATTTTTCTTTAATAACACGTAATAATATACGACAGACGTGCGGATGAACACTTTTTTTTTTCTTTTTTTGATATTTTACGCGCAATTTTTTTATACTTTTTTTTTACTGCGACAACATCCGTGCTCTAATATTATACTAGCTGGTAATACGCGTCTTGTAATAAACTGAGAGAAGCTGAGAGCAATAATAAATAATTGTCTAAACCCGACCATCGTTATTATAGGGAGGAAAAAAAATTGGCTTTTAAGGTTTTCCGTCACGCAGTCGATGTGTTGAGTATCGCGAGTCCAATGGAAAATTTTAGAAACCGAAACACGAAAAATGTCGTATTTTAACGGGATTTCACTATTTCGGCGGATGTGGCAACGTATAACAGGTGGTCCGCGAGAAAATTTTGGTGGTCCGTCAAACAAATTTGAACATTATTTACACAATTGCGTTCAGTGGCGTAAGCAGAATTTTCCAATAGGAGTGGGGGGAGGGGGCTTGAAAATAAATAAATATTCGGTAGACATAAGATTTCGCTTAATTTACTATAATATATTATAATATATCGGTAATATGAAACATAAAAAAAAAAATAGAATTATACGGTCAATGGGGTGGGGCCGGCTTCAGCCCCTTAGCCACCCTGCGTACGCCACAGATTCCATTGACTCGTTCTTGCGCCGAACGCGAGTTGTATTAATCGCGACGTACAAAAGTCATATACATTTTTTTTTTTTTAAATTTCAATTACTATTTTAAATAGGCATTTTTACGCGTGATTCGTGAAAAAATAAAACGAAATTTCTCATTGAATAATTCAATAAATATTATTTTATCTTTTTTAAACGGTATTTTAAATTACGGTCCGCGTGTGGTGCGAAACGTCGCTGATCTATAATATATATAAATATACAGTAGCGTGCCCAGAAATTTTCAACGGGGGAGGGATGTCATAAGTAAATAGTAATAATACATTTTAATAAATTGTCACGGTAATACCAAAAACACGAATGTTTATGTTTCAAGCTCTCCGAAATCTTTTCTACCTTATAACTGCAGTGTACATTTGTAAATTGTTCTATAATTGAAATGAATTTAAATTATAACACACAAATACCAAGTTGTTCAATTAACACAACACACGTTATGTATATAGTAAATGTTTATTGTCATAAGTAATAACTTTTTTGCTAATATAACTAATAAAAAGTATTTAGAGTAATCACTCTAAAACAGCTCTTGTAACTAATAAGTTGTTTTCTGTATGTCAGCAAAAAACCCTAACCTCCCCCGAGCACGCCACTGTATATATATATATATATATATATATACAGTGGCGCCCATTGAGCCAACCATTTAATGTAACTGCATGTCCACTCAGTAGTGGGTGGGTGTGGCCGTGGGGGATAGTATGTCATACCTATCATATATTGTTATACTGTCATCTAGTGTCTATAAAAGTATTGTAGGAAATAGTATGTACAATAAAATACAATGCAATAAACATTATGCATATTTAGGTATTAGGTACTAATTAGGTAGTAAAATTTGGTGGGTGGGTATAATTTTACCTAACTGCATGTGCTGTTGTAAAACCTCTGTGCGCCACTGTATATATATATATATATATAATATATAATATATAATATATGTATTATGTATATATCTTATATATATAATATATAAAAAAAAACCCCTCGCGTACCTTTCGTATTTCGGATTTCGACAGACGGTAACGTGCCGCCGACTGCAGTTGACCCGACGACGATGACATCCCGGACGAATGTACCCGGGGATCGTCGTCTTCGGAATCGTTGTTCGTCGATGACATGTCTTCGTCTTCTTCGTCGTCGCCGCCGCCGTCCTCGTCTTCGCGATTATAATAATTCATCTACGGGATCGTCTTCTCGCCGACGACGGGATCCCTGCGGCGTATAAATAATAATAATAATAATAAACTGTTATTAGCACGGCGGCGTACGGGATTAATAATGCGAACGCGCATCGGGGGAAACGCGACGACGAAACGCGCGCGCGCGCAGGTCCGGACCCGCGGAAAACCGAAATTCGAACGGACCGAAGGTCGGTCGTTTGCTCCTTCGCCTGACGACGGTCGCGCGCCGCAGTAATCTAAAACGCCGACAAAACCGAACCGGTTCATACTGCCGTTTCAAAACCTATAAATGGCACGCGGGGCGCGCTCGTTCCCACGTTGTGGCGCACGCGTGAAACGATCGGCCACGATTGTGGCCGCCGCCGCACAATCGTTACGACGTGTACGCTGCGCAGACATTGCGTTTAATACTGCGGTCCCGATTTCGCCACGTCGTCCCTGTCAGTGGCGTGCAGAACATTTTTCAAACCCGAGGCAAACTAGATAATTTGACTATCTATACCCACATATATAATATAAATAATGCGTATATATGTTTTTAACCACTGAACCTACCTACACACCCACGACCCAAAAAAATTACCGTGAGGCAATCCGTGCCTCAAAAATGTCTCTTCGGCACGCCACTGGTCCCTGTCACTGCGCGAGGCCAGTGTTCGCAACGTTAAGACGTAAAAATCGAATTCGTTCACGTTCAAAGCGTAAAAAAAAAGGGACTCGTTCGCGTTCATTTTTTTTTTTTTTTTTTAAAGAACTTGTTCGCGTTTTATTTTTTTTAAAAAAATGAATGCGTTCCTTTGGGTGAACCACGTTTGGGTAAATTTACACAAACACGTTAGGGTTCAAATATACACAACGTTATCGGGTACGTCGAGTAACGACACGTTTGGGTACGTTCAACATTTCAAAACGTATACCTGGAAATTTACAAAACGATTGGTTGTCATTGGCATGACACGTTTTTATGTACACATATTTTAAAATCAAATTGAATACACACAAAACGCGCATCATCGACCAGAAATCTATGATCTTTATCCGATCATAAATGTGTCAAGATGTTAATCATAATCTATAGACAGTTGAAATTTTAAAGAGATGTTATATCGTTTAACTATATTCGGTTCGGTTCGATTGTTTTCTCTAAACATCGCTGTAAAAATTAAAATTGGAAAAGTGTGTTAGAAAATGTGTTGTACCTATAAACGTGTTGTTTTCTTAGGGGACACGATGCGCCCAAACGTTGTATTAAATTTTACCCAATCGTGTAGCGGGGGAAAAAAAAATGTTAAACCCAAAAGTATGTACCCAAATTTTCTCTAAATTTTCAGGTAAAAATTTCGTTATGTACCCAAACGTTTTATACGGCCCTTTTATTTTTTATGTTTTTTTTTTTAAATCGCTTATAAAATTAATCTACTTTGTGTATAAAACCCATAATATTAGTTATTTCGGGACCATCGCCGTGTTTATGCGCGCGAAAAATAAGTTTTGTGTACAATATCGAAACGAATCCTTTTCAAAATTGTTCGTAATAAACGGTAGTTTTTTTTGAAAAAATTTTCTCGACTGGCTTTCACTCGTACAAAAACGATACGGTTTTACAATGCGTATGAAGATTATTTAAAAACATGTTTTCGATACGTAAAATAACACTCCGCGCGATAGCGGTTTCATTCCACACGGATTTACCAACGTAAAAAGTCTGTTATTAAATAATATTCCATAATAATATGCGTGTAGTTCATTAAGTTGTCACACAATATATTATTATAACGAGTATATATATATAGAGTGTGGTTCGAAGAAACTACAACTGATCCCGTTGTGTATCATTAAAATTTAAAATCACACGTGAAAAATGCCTACGTTAATACTTCCAGTACACCCTTTTCCTGTCACCTGCACGACACCACGGGTCGCCACAAATAAAAGATACTCCAAAAAAAAAAAAACGCGCCAACGGATTTTTTTTAATTTACGCTATTTAATTGTTTTATAAGAATATTGAGAATTCGAGGTGTATAATGTGTATACGTGCCAGCTGTTCACAAGAGGCAACAAATCGTGGTTCATTCGAGTCTTATATACGCGCGCTTTGTACATTCAAAATGGAATAAAGAAATAATTATTCAACACTTTTTTTTTTCTACAACAAAAAAATGCGCGCGATTTTACCTACGATTTTCCATCAGAAAATAATTTAATAATAATTTTTCGAATTACCCGAGCAATATTGTGTTTTAGTATTTCTTGTATCTATTCTGTATAGGACGTATATCGTATACAATTTATTTAACTTAATTATTCGATTTGAAAGCGTCTTTGGCGAAACTTTCACATTTTAATAGTAATAAATATATATTGATAATTTCGTTTAATATATGTTCAATTTATTTTTTATTTTTTTTCGAAAATAATTGAACATTCTCTAGTAATCCCTACGGTCACGGCTATAAAATGAGAATTGAACGGGATTTAAATGGAGAAAAAAAAACCTGCCGATTCCGTCGCGTCCCAAAAGAATTCATCGAAATGAATTCCGTCGAGGGAAACTTTTCCGATTAGGATGTACTGATTATTTGGTTTTTAACAATTATTCAAATATCCGACACGCGTAGCGCATTTCAGACGAGAGCATTTCACACGGATTGACGGTTTTTACATTTTTCGTCGTTTTTAAAGTTTTAGACTATTTTTTTTTTAAATGTTTTTAAGACATTTTTCCACCGATTTATTTTCTACGGATTATACGAAGAAATAATTCGCTCAAACTAAATATAAATATACAATTTATAGGTTTTTTTAAAAAAAAGCAAATAATTCTTTTCTCGTGTGTGTGTGTGTATATGTTTAGATAATTATTTTAAAAAAATGAAATTATTTTAAATAAAATTTTTGTAAGGAATTATTTCGAGAGCTTTATAGCGCATTTTTTTTTTTTTTGCAAACGTTTAGGTCATAAAAATCCGAACCCCGCGTACATTACATATTGCGCTATATCATACAGGAGAGTATAATGTGATTTTTTTTTTCTATAACAGTATTACCGCGCAAACCCCATACGATTATAAGGTGGAGATTTTTCTATAAGGGAGAAAGGCTTTTATCACGTACTTTATAATATTTATTATATGAAATATCGTAGTTCTTATGGAACATCGGTGGGCTAAACACACGTATAGGAACTCTATACACAAACACTATCCGCGCGAGGGTAGAAAATAATTGCAAAACCACCCTTCCTTATAATGCGTGACCCTGCGACGATGGCAACATACGAAACACAACGAGATTTTTTTTTTTTTTTGGTCGACGTTTTCGTACACCTTCCGCCCTTTTTTACGCGTATCCTTATTTATTTTTTTTGACAGGAGAAGGAAATCGTACAATTGCAATCGCCACTAACCGTAAACAATAATCCGTATTTGGCGCCAAGCGTATCATGTTGTGTGGACCGCAAAATGTATGTCGTACGTCGAGGACGGAATGACTGGATTTTTGGCTGCGTTTTCCAGTACAGCACACAAAAATAGTACACAGGTTTATTAAAATCAATAGAAATCAACGTATAAAAAATATCGCTTGAAAATACGTTAAAATATAATATTGTTAAAACTATGAAAATGATGAAATTCGATGATAATTAGAAATGAATGAAATGGTACAGTGAAAACAATTTAGTAATTTGTGAATATTGCGTTCGTATTGATTTAAAATTTAAACTTGTTTCCTTTTTTATTTAACATATTTAGTCAGTTAGTTTAATAACGAGTATTGTTATACCACAATAATTATCTTCTCGTTCCCGATCACATACTTCCGCTGTATTGATTCAGTTCCCTTCTTAATTTTTTTCAGTGTCTCAATGCACCGGGCAGAGAATAGAGTTGTTTTTTTTCAGGTAATCTTTCCGCCCTTGGTCTTCCTCTTCCCTTTTATTTTTAACTTCTACTTCAATTAACGTTTTTAATAAGCTATCACGTCTTAATATGTATATCCTATGATCTTAACTCTTTTGACCGGAATACTTTTCCATAATTGTCGTTTATCCCGTCCAATATTTCTTCGTTTGCAACTCTCTCCCAATCCATGAAATCTTGACCATCTCTACGAAAACACGATATTTCACATGCTTACAGTTCGCATTTTTCTACTGAGTTAATCGCCGTTTTTGACAACTGAATGGCGCCACATAAGCTACAATTCCAAACATTGATCTATACGAATTCCTTCTATACACCTAGTTCAACAACACTATTGCAATGCTCAGTATAGATGGTATTTTTCTTTTCGTCTGCGTAATCCTACGAATTACATCCATTTTGCTACGTGTCCATCTTCTGTTATTCCACTTTCTGGACACATGAAACATTTCACTCGTTCATTATTATCTAAGACTGAGACGAACCCGTTCTTTTTTTTTTACTTCACACCGCGAATTTTGTTTTATTTAAACAACTATACACGTATATAATATTATGTAATATATGTACTAACGTTTTATCACGGCAGTGGTGATATCTTTTTCGTTATCCCGTGTGGCCGTTTAAATCAGGGAAGGGGACATCCGTCAAATTTCCGCCCATCCCCACTTTATCCGATCGACTCCAAACCAATAGTTTGCAACTTCTTCTTCTTGGTTTCGGTCTTTACGACCATATACCGCTATAGACAAACCTTGCCATCCGTTTCTGCCCCATACAGCTTCCCTATATCTGATTTCCGGCCGTTCTTGGCGTAATAGAGAATACGAATGCGCGCCCATCGCCCAATACAATAATACGCATTGCGATAGCCCCTCACTCAAATGATCGGAATTGAACTGGCCCTCCAGTTCAGTGGGATTCAGCGCGGGGCTAACAATCCTGCCTCGGAAAACAGTTCAGGACCTGATAAAAAATTCGCCTCGAAACATTATGCAAACTTATTTGCAACAATTCGAAACTCAATATTTCGGCCGCAATCAGCATTTTCGGGGAAACAGTATTTCGGAAGTCGATTTGCAAGCCCGCCGCACTCACTCAACCGCTAACAGTATAATACCTACCCCCCCATCCCACCGAATCATACCAGAGTCGAACTACTGTACTATATATTAATAAAACGATTGCTTCGCGGTACGACAGATGTCCATTCGATATAATCGAGCGGGGGTGTGTGTGTGTGTGTGTGTGTGTGTGTGTGTGTGTGTGTGTGTGTGTGTGTGTGTGTGTGTGTGTGTGTGTGTGTGTGTGTGTGTGGACCGCGCGAGAAGGGTGTCGGAGAGGTGGCGACGAAGAGCTCGCGCGAGCGTTCCGGTACGGAGTCAACGTGAGAGATCCGCGGCCGAGTTTCCGGTCCACGGCGTTCTTCCCTCCAACGTAATTTCGTTTCCGTCGTCGGTCAACCGGTGTCTGTGTGTGTGTGTGCGCGCGCCCGTCCGGGTTACCGGTTTTTTTTAAAAAAAAATTGTTTTTTTTTTCACTCGTGTGCTCGGTTACGCATATAAATAGGGGACGATAGGTTAATTACTTCGAGGGATCTCGTCGTGGCTTGTCCGTTGTAATTCCCACACACACATGTTGATTCGTAAGTATATGTACGAGTGTATGCGCATTATTATTATTATTATTATTATTATTATTATTATTATTATTATTATTATTATTATTATTATTATTATTATTATTATTATTATTATTATTATTATTATTATTATTATTATTATTATTATTATTATTATTATTATTATTATTATTATTATTATTATTATTATTATTAAAAGTGATAAATAACATAAATGCAGATATCTGACGTTATAATATATTGTTAAGAAAGACAAAATGTAGAATATATTATTAAGTAACGCGTAAAATACCACGCGAATTATAAAACGAATATTATTCCAGTGAAATTCATTCGATCGTCACTCGAATACTCCGTTGTGTGTCCTCGCGTGCTTTACCAAAGAGCAATTCATTTTAAATGACTTCGTGCAAACATCACACAAATACGGTTTTTCTCCCGTATGCGTTACTTCGTGCAAACTTCACACGAATACGGTTTTCTCCGGTATGCGTTCGCATGTGCTTCGCCAAACTGTTATTCTGCGCAAATGACTTCGTGCAAACTTCACACGAATACGGTTTTTCTCCGGTATGCGTTCGCATGTGCTTCGCCAAACTGTTACTCTGCGCAAATGACTTCGTGCAAACTTCACACGAATACGGTTTTTCTCCGGTATGCGTTCGCATGTGCTCCGTCAAAATGCTATTCACTGTAAATGACTTCGTGCAAACTTCACACGAATACGGTTTTTCTCCGGTATGCGTTCGCATGTGCTCCGTCAAACTGCTATTCACTGTAAATGACTTCGTGCAAACTTCACACGAATACGGTTTTTCTCCGGTGTGCGTTAGCATGTGCATCATCAAATTGTTACTCTGCCCAAATGACTTCGTGCAAACTTCACACGAATACGGTTTTCTCCGGTATGCGTTCGTATATGCTTCGTCAAGTTGCTATTCGACGCAAAGGACTTCGTGCAAACTTCGCACGTATATGGTTTTCTCCGGTGTGCGTTCGCATGTGCATCATCAAATTGCTATCCTGCGCAAATGACTTCGTGCAAACTTCACACGAATACGGTTTTTCTCCGGTATGCGTTCGCATGTGATTCGCCAAACTGTTATTCTGCGCAAATGACTTCGTGCAAACTTCACACGAATACGGTTTTTCTCCGGTGTGCGTTCGCATGTGCATCATCAAATTGCTATCCTGCGCAAATGACTTCGTGCAAACTTCACACGAATACGGTTTTTCTCCGGTATGCGTTCGCATGTGCTTCGCCAAACTGTTACTCTGCGCAAATGACTTCGTGCAAACTTCACACGAATACGGTTTTTCTCCGGTATGCGTTCGCATGTGCTTCGCCAAACTGTTACTCTGCGCAAATGACTTCGTGCAAACTTCACACGAATACGGTTTTTCTCCGGTATGCGTTCGCATGTGCTCCGTCAAAATGCTATTCACTGTAAATGACTTCGTGCAAACTTCACACGAATACGGTTTTTCTCCGGTATGCGTTCGCATGTGCTCCGTCAAACTGCTATTCACTGTAAATGACTTCGTGCAAACTTCACACGAATACGGTTTTTCTCCGGTGTGCGTTAGCATGTGCATCATCAAATTGTTACTCTGCCCAAATGACTTCGTGCAAACTTCACACGAATACGGTTTTTCTCCGGTATGCGTTCGTATATGCTTCGTCAAGTTGCTATTCGACGCAAAGGACTTCGTGCAAACTTCGCACGTATACGGTTTTTCTCCGGTGTGCGTTCGCATGTGCATCATCAAATTGCTATCCTGCGCAAATGACTTCGTGCAAACTTCACACGAATACGGTTTTTCTCCGGTATGCGTTCGCATGTGATTCGCCAAACTGTTATTCTGCGCAAATGACTTCGTGCAAACTTCACACGAATACGGTTTTTCTCCGGTGTGCGTTCGCATGTGCATCATCAAATTGCTATCCTGCGCAAATGACTTCGTGCAAACTTCACACGAATACGGTTTTTCTCCGGTATGCGTTCGCATGTGCTTCGCCAAACTGTTACTCTGCGCAAATGACTTCGTGCAAACTTCACACGAATACGGTTTTTCTCCGGTATGCGTTCGCATGTGCTTCGCCAAACTGTTACTCTGCGCAAATGACTTCGTGCAAACTTCACACGAATACGGTTTTTCTCCGGTATGCGTTCGCATGTGCTCCGTCAAAATGCTATTCACTGTAAATGACTTCGTGCAAACTTCACACGAATACGGTTTTCTCCGGTATGCGTTCGCATGTGCTCCGTCAAACTGCTATTCACTGTAAATGACTTCGTGCAAACTTCACACGAATACGGTTTTCTCCGGTGTGCGTTAGCATGTGCATCATCAAATTGTTACTCTGCCCAAATGACTTCGTGCAAACTTCACACGAATACGGTTTTCTCCGGTATGCGTTCGTATATGCTTCGTCAAATTGCTATTCGCGCAAATGACTTCGTGCAAACTTCACACGAATACGGTTTTTCTCCGGTATGCGTTCGCATATGCATCATCAAATTGCTATCCTGCGCAAATGACTTCGTGCAAACTTCACACGAATACGGTTTTTCTCCGGTATGCGTTCGCATATGCACCGTTAAATTGTGACTCTGCGTAAATGACTTCGTGCAAACTTCACACGAATACGGTTTTTCTCCGGTGTGCGTTCGCATGTGCATCATCAAATTGCTATCCTGCGCAAATGACTTCGTGCAAACTTCACACGAATACGGTTTTTCTCTGGTATGCGTTCGCATGTGCTTCGCCAAACTGTTACTCTGCGCAAATGACTTCGTGCAAACTTCACACGAATACGGTTTTTCTCCGGTATGCGTTCGCATGTGCTTCGTCAAACTGTTACTCTGCGCAAATGACTTCGTGCAAACTTCACACGAATACGGTTTTTCTCCGGTATGCGTTCGCATGTGCTCCGTCAAAATGCTATTCACTGTAAATGACTTCGTGCAAACTTCACACGAATACGGTTTTTCTCCGGTATGCGTTCGCATGTGCTCCGTCAAACTGCTATTCACTGTAAATGACTTCGTGCAAACTTCACACGAATACGGTTTTTCTCCGGTGTGCGTTAGCATGTGCATCATCAAATTGTTACTCTGCCCAAATGACTTCGTGCAAACTTCACACGAATACGGTTTTTCTCCGGTATGCGTTCGTATATGCTTCGTCAAGTTGCTATTCGACGCAAAGGACTTCGTGCAAACTTCGCACGTATATGGTTTTTCTCCGGTATGCGTTCGCATATGCACCGTTAAATTGTGACTCTGCGTAAATGACTTCGTGCAAACTTCACACGAATACGGGTTTTCTCCGGTGTGCGTTCGCATATGCTTCGTTAAATCGCTACTATACTTTAACGGTTTTAAACAATCGTCACAAGAATACAGTTTTTCTTCTTCGCGTGATTTCTTGTCGTCCATTGTTTTAGATCTTTGATTGCACTTCGTTGAGTTCACTCCGTTCGATTACAGATTTTCGCAACGTTCAATACAGTGTTTAGGTACAATCCGCGTAAGTCGATAATTATTATTGTTATCTGATCGTCCACCTACCTCGCAAATTTGCAAAAGATTCGTTAAGTTCGTAAATATGTTTGTTCATACACCAATTCAATGTATTATCGCGATATACAACAATCGCAAAAATCCATAGTTTTATTTGATTTGTTTATTTCACGTCATTATATATATAGGTACTATGATAATATCGCGTATTATGTCGTAGTAAAATATTTCTTTACATTTGGTTTCTTAAGATTATTTTTTTATTTTTGAAATACCACGTTACTATTAATTGTATTATTATTATTATTATTATTATTATTATTATTATTATTATTATTATTATTATTATTATTATTATTATTATTATTTTTCCACATTTTTTTTTCACAAATTCGTTCCGCGAAGTACTCTTTCCCGAGTGGTCATATACTAAAGTCGCTTTTTTTTACGTTTTTCGTCTAGTACGGGGAGGGAGGAAAACGCGCACAATTTCTTCTTTTCTTTTTCTAACGTAAAAGAACGGAAAGCCACGTCGATTTTGACGTTATCCGACTAGCGTATTTATTTATAATTCCAATTTTATCCGATTAATTTCTACAATATTAGTATATCGAAATAACGTTTTAAATACCCCGTGCAAAACCGGATTACTTGCAGACAGTATATAGGTATATGCGCATGTACACACGCGTATTGTCTTTATACTAACCGGATTAACGGATTAAACGGTTTTCAATAATAAACGAGTCTATATTATTTTATTATTATATTTGTGTGTTCCTTGTGATGACAACATATCGATTCGAGTGATATCCGTTTCAATTCAATCGCGCGGTCTATTGTGGCGCCGCGGCGTTCGTTTCCGCTCGGTCGTTCACGAAGAAACCGACAGTAAAATATTTTTAATAGGGCTGGGAACTCGATGCGGTGAAAAGATCAAGAAAAAAAAGGCGGTAAAAATAATACTCTTGTAAAATATACTAAAAAAAAAAACTA
Source organism: Slavum lentiscoides (assembly GCA_032441835.1). Lineage (NCBI taxonomy): Eukaryota > Metazoa > Arthropoda > Insecta > Hemiptera > Aphididae > Slavum > Slavum lentiscoides. The sequence continues at coordinate 21,639,222 of CM063710.1, read as the reverse complement.
TATACGACAAAAATATTGCGTGTATTCGAGATCATTGAAATTTGACGAGCGTTAAAAAAATGTTGTTTAACGAGATCATTACTCGCTGAATAAATGTGGTGAGCGGAGCGGCTCTAACGGATCTGCCGCCTTTGAATGTCAATCTGAAAAAATATATATATATTCCCGCGCATTATTTGAATTATTTTTAATTGGCCTAATTCATATAAATTCATACTTTAATTTACGAGCATAAAATACTTTTAAAAAATCACTATAGAAATGCTCTTTAAAAAAAAAACGCAAAATGCATTGAAATCTCAGCTCTGTAATAATTATTACGTACTATTCCGTATAATATAAATTATATTTTATACGCGCTGACAAGCTAGGAGATTATTTTTTTATGATTAACTCTATTGATTCCTATTTCGATTTTCGATATCGCGCGATAATGACGAATAAACGAGTATTTATATTAGAAAATATTTAAACCATACGCATGCGTATACGGTGGCCTATTTGCAGGAGTACTGGATCCCCAGAACCAAAAAAAAAAAAAATTTTGCGAGTATATACAGTAGGACAGTAGGTATTTATAATTTGTATAGATAAATAAATACAATATTCATTAGTAGTTTATTGTTATTATAAATTTTGTTGATTTTTAAAAATATTTTTTTAGTTAAATATGTTTTTTTCGCAAATACCTTCACGGTTATAATATTAAAATAATGTAATACGTATAATATCCACAATAATATTGAATACGCTTTTATCCAGAAATAACTGTTTTTCATTTTATACGTGTTAAATTTTGTGTTCAACATATATTAATACAATTTATTTTTCGGGTACAGGTAATATAAACCACTGGACTACCCTCGAGAAAAAAGGCGAATCTATATCTATATACTATTGATACGATAAAGCTGAAGAGTTTGGTTGTTTGAACGCGCTGGAATCTCTTGGAACTACCAGCAGGATTTGAAAAATTCTTTTCGCATTTGATAGCCCGTTTCTCGACGAAGGACACAGGCTATGTAACATCACGTCACGATCCTCAGGAGCCGAGCAAAACGAAAAAAAAAAATGATCGGAAAGAACGTTAAGCGAAAACGAAGTAATAGCCCGCGGACGGGCGAGAGGGTCGGCGGGGGCCGACATTGTCCGCAATGTCAGTTTTAACGATCGAATAAGTTTTAAAAAGTTTTATTCGTCACAGATCGACGTGTCGCCTTAGCTGAGCAAAAAAGGTCATTGTTATTTTCATAGGCGTTTTACAAAGTAAGCGGATAAATTACTTTATTGTAAGTCAAACGCAACGAGTACGACGGAATAACTAATAATAATCGAATCATTGTGTTGAAAATCAAAGTTTTTTTCTTTTTTTCAAAGTTTCGAACGTCCTTACGCCCCTGAGAGTATTGAATAACGACGAATCGGACGAAATTCGAATCATAAAAGAGGTGGCATTTTTTTTACGGGCGACGAAGTGCACGGGGACTGCAGCTATATATATATATATAGTATATGTCATAGGCGCAACTAGATCAATATTTTTGGGGGTGCACAAATTGTGAAGACCTCACAAACCCGTGGTATGTTATCTATGATTCACAAATTAGTAATATGTAGGACCAAATGAGTATATAAGTACTTTAAACTTAGGGGTGCACATTTTAAACTCGGGGGTGCACAAGACCCCCGTGCACCCCCCTAGTTGCGCCTATGGTATATGTCATAAGACGCTTGGTCTTATATCCCTATATAAGAATATAATGTTATATTCGAATAGCGAAATTACAATGTGCAGCTCGAGTCTTATTTGTATATATTACGCGTAAGCGGGCGATGGGAAAAAAATATTACATAAAAGGGTTTAGTTACACCAAGGACAAATTCACTCGTTCGTACGCTGTTTTTACGAGTTTCCGGTTCAGAAAAAAAACGCCGTCTTCACGCAGTACGCTGCATCATAATGAAAGACGAACGACGTATTTAGAAATCGGGTTAAATCACGGAAATACATTTTATATTATGCGTACGAGTATATATACATATTATTATATCGACGACCCGTTCAAAAGACCGGAATGCATAACAAAAGACTATACAATAATATATGTCGATCCCTTGTCTTTGTTGCGTACGAGCCAGACAGGGATTTTTCCGTTTCTATTTTTCTACAGATAAAACGCTTATTATAATATTCGAATGCACGGTATTATTTTACTTTTACCCTTTTACACGGCGCGGCTTCGATTTCGTCACGTCGTATTCTGTAGGCTGCGTATCATACGAATCTGAACGTCTAACTACCCGAATCGAGTGCCGTAAGATTTATACGTTTGTAAATACTAATTATTGATTTATTCGAGCCCCGTTAAAAAAGTGTTTAAAAAACCCCGTTTTCCTTGCCTTTTTAACAGAATCTAGAACTGTCTGTATAGGAAAAAAATTCTACGGCTAAATATTGTTAAAAACGTTTTTTTTTTTTCAATGTTGTTCATTTGAATACATTTGATAAATTACGTACAAATCGTAAAAATGAATTTTAAATGTGAACGCAAAACGGTAATAAAATGCAAAACTCCCAGCCGACAATATCGGTATTTGTCGATATGTGTGTGTGTGTGTAATGTGATAAAAATCATTTTTTTCCAAACGCGGACTCGATTAGTATAATATTTTACTTTTGCCCTGCAGCGTGGACCGAGTATTATAATTTTTGATTTCAACGATACTCGAGTATTTTCAAAAAATATATTTTAACCAATATTATTTGTCTCGATTTCTTAATTGGATTGAATGGGAACTGTGTAATATAAATACTTTTAAACGAGCTGTCGTGCAGCGTGATATATAAGAATCGACAGCGAAATAATACAAAAACTCGTTATGACCGCCGCTGAAATCATTTAAATAGTGTTAGCTTTAAAACAAAACGTGTATTACATATTTTATTTGAATTCGGATTTTATTGAAAACATTTTAACGTAGTATTATATTCGAACAATTGGGAGTGGGAAAAAAATTAAAATATTATTACGTTTTAATACTTTTATTCGGGAAATAACGAGAAATTATTTCGGGGTTTTTTTTTTGAAACACTACAATTCTGTGTTTATATTATTACGCCTAAGCGCTGTCTAAGAGTATAGGTATGGACTAAACTCTGAGTGTTGCTTTGCGATTCTCGTACCGAACAGAACACGAGCTCCGACGCGGGAGCGCGTTACAAATTTATATTGCATTATCGAAAATTCGCCAAATTTCTTGTTTTATTCTAATGAACGACGATCAGATGAAAAACGATCCGCTTTCACCTTGCGTTTCAGACCGTTCGACAATTTCGGATGCCCGACCCGGCGCGGTGATCGATGAGTGATCGCTGATCGTGCAGAGCAAACCGCTAAACGTTTCCGTTCTCGATGCTTCGTATAATTATTGTCGATCGACAATCGCCGATAAACGCAGTACGTTTCTTTCCAACCGCACGTGATCTCCGTATGTATGAGTGTTTAGCAAGAATATTCAGAAGAAAAAAAAATGTAATAACTCTCTCATGGTGTTTCGTTCATCGATTGTATGAAAACTATAGGGTGTCTCAAAAATAACGCCGGTTTTTGATCTGTTATAAATCGGAATTTTTTCTGTAAAAAAAAAACATACCGTTCTCTTCGGGAGTAGTTTATGTTTAAATGTGAAAAACAATATCGGGCATACGGCCCGTTTATTCGGTCCGTGAAACTCATCACCATCACCCGATCGCTCCATCGGGTTCAGCGAGGACACTTCTTCTTCGAGTTCCAAAACATTTCGGAGTTTGTTTTGGTTAAACTAGTGACTTAGCGTATACCCTTGTAAGAAATAAAATAAGTCAATAACAGGGACTCCCATAGCCCTGAATCCGGCCCTCCGCGGACTGTATATAAAATACAAATTGAAAAACGCGGGCTCCTGCACATTTCTAAATCTGATTTAGAAACACGAGTAGGTTTGGTGTACTCGCAACGAGATTGATCTGTCCGGGAACTTCTCACGCAGCGGAAAGACTGTTTCCCTTGAAGTGTGTATGGCTAGTAGGGGGGAAGGGTCATACGTCCGATATCGTTTTTCACATTTAAACCTGAACTTCTCCCAAAGAGAATTTTTTTTTTTTACAGAAATAAATTTGATTTATAACACATTTTAAAATCCGACGTTCTTTTTGTGACATCCCCTATTACGTAACGTTCGTTTTCCTCGCGCAGTAAACTCTGTCGATAAAATCTCGTTTCGCGGTGAAACTCTTCTATCGTTTTACGTATATACCTGTGCGCAGTGATGTTCCAATCAATTTTTTTTAGGGTACACGCGGAACAATTTTAACAATTTCAATGAAAAAGTTTAGGGTGCTCTAAAAAAAAAAAAGGTTTTTCATATGCCAGTTCTAGGTTATTCATATCACGACCTTGGTATAACGAGGGAAGAGTGTTAATTATAATAACAGACAAATTTTCATTTTCATTATTTTTGAATTAATTTAAAAATTAAAGGTATTAAAATATATATTTACTTAAATTTTATTTAAATTTATTTATTAAAAATCGTTTCTTATCCCTCCTTTTCCGGTCTGGTTCCTTTATCACGTAATGCGAATTTTGCCGAACTATGTTCTCGAAGCCCTTCACATATTCGTGGATTGACGTCTACTGCAGTTGGAGAGTCATTTATGGAGATGAAAGTCAATTTGAATTTTTTTTCTTATTATGACTTGAGAGTATACGGCGTATATGGAGTATACCCTATGGGAACACCACTGCGGCTGTGCGATGAACCCGTGCACTAACCCGAGCATTCCGGAACCGGAAAGAGAAATTCAACGCGTGTGTGCACGAGCTACACCTATCTCGGACTTCGTGGACAGAGTCGCTGCTGCCCCGCGAATAAAATAATAATAACGAACGGGTTCGAAGCGATTAAAAATCCGATGGAAATTCGAACGAGTCTAAAAGTCGTCGTCAAAGTTCATCAGCGCTGTTCGTATACGCGCTCGCAGAATGACGGCGGCGGCTGCGGCGGCGTTAAACGTGGGAATGCGCCGCCGCCGCCGCCGATACGGATGAAATCTGCGGTCCCACGGTAGGTCACCTGTTGCCGTCGGTGGTCGATATTCATCATGGAGCACTGCAGTCGTGTGCACCGATACGCCCTGTGGACGCCGCCGGCGATTAATCGGGTTTTGCAACCAGTCACTGTGACACGAAATTAGTGACGTTAAAATGTTTTTTTTTACATTATTATAATAATAATAATAATAATAATAATAATAATAATAATAATAATAATATAATAATAATAATAATAATAATAATAATAATAATAATAATAATAATAATAATAATAATAATAATAATAATATAATAATATATAATATATATATATATTATTATTATTATTATTATTATTATTATTATTATTATTATTATTATTATTATATTGTCGCGGTACATCGTGACGATATTATTTTTTTTTATATAAAAAAAAAATCAAAAATAATAAATTTAAACACCCGCGAGTTATGGATTTTAAAAACAATATTTTATACGAATATATAATAATAACACATTTGTTTTTTTTAACGATTTCAATTCACCGCGTGTACACAATATTTCTATAATATGCTGTTTTTTTATTTTATTTTATTTTTTTTTGTAATTTTTACCTCTGACCGAGACCGTAGCCAGCAAAAAATATTTTGTGTGTGTGTGTGTGTGGGGGTATAAATATGAGTATAAATATGAAATAAAATAAATTAATAGTAGAATGTAAATCATTAAATTTTATTGATGTGTACACATCTATTACGGCGGTATGAATGGTAAATCTCGGACGATTCTCGTACCGAACAGAACACGAGCTCCGACGCGGAGCGCGTTACAAATTTATATTGCATTATCGAAAATTCGCCAAATTTCTTGTTTTATTCTAATGAACGACGATCAGATGAAAAACGATCCGCTTTCACCTTGCGTTTCAGACCGTTCGACAATTTCGGATGCCCGACCCGGCGCGGTGATCGATGAGTGATCGCTGATCGTGCAGAGCAAACCGCTAAACGTTTCCGTTCTCGATGCTTCGTATAATTATTGTCGATCGACAATCGCCGATAAACGCAGTACGTTTCTTTCCAACCGCACGTGATCTCCGTATGTATGAGTGTTTAGCAAGAATATTCAGAAGAAAAAAAAATGTAATAACTCTCTCATGGTGTTTCGTTCATCGATTGTATGAAAACTATAGGGTGTCTCAAAAATAACGCCGGTTTTTGATCTGTTATAAATCGGAATTTTTTCTGTAAAAAAAAAAAACATACCGTTCTCTTCGGGAGTAGTTTATGTTTAAATGTGAAAAACAATATCGGGCATACGGCCCGTTTATTCGATCCGTGAAACTCATCACCATCACCCGATCGCTCCATCGGGTTCAGCGAGGACACTTCTTCTTCGAGTTCCAAAACATTTCGGAGTTTGTTTTGGTTAAACTAGTGACTTAGCGTATACCCTTGTAAGAAATAAAATAAGTCAATAACAGGGACTCCCATAGCCCTGAATCCGGCCCTCCGCGGACTGTATATAAAATACAAATTGAAAAACGCGGGCCCCTGCACATTTCTAAATCTGATTTAGAAACACGAGTAGGTTTGGTGTACTCGCAACGAGATTGATCTGTCCGGGAACTTCTCACGCAGCGGAAAGACTGTTTCCCTTGAAGTGTGTATGGCTAGTAGGGGGGGGGAAGGGTCATACGTCCGATATCGTTTTTCACATTTAAACCTGAACTTCTCCCAAAGAGAATTTTTTTTTTTTACAGAAATAAATTTGATTTATAACACATTTTAAAATCCGACGTTCTTTTTGTGACATCCCCTATTACGTAACGTTCGTTTTCCTCGCGCAGTAAACTCTGTCGATAAAATCTCGTTTCGCGGTGAAACTCTTCTATCGTTTTACGTATATACCTGTGCGCAGTGATGTTCCAATCAATTTTTTTTAGGGTACACGGAACAATTTTAACAATTTCAATGAAAAGTTTAGGGTGCTCTAAAAAAAAAGGTTTTCATATGCCAGTTCTAGGTTATTCATATCACGACCTTGGTATAACGAGGAAGAGTGTTAATTATAATAACAGACAAATTTTCATTTTCATTATTTTTGAATTAATTTAAAATTAAAGGTATTAAATATATATTTACTTAAATTTTATTTAAATTTATTTATTAAAAATCGTTTCTTATCCCTCCCTTTCCGGTCTGGTTCCTTTATCACGTAATGCGAATTTTGCCGAACTATGTTCTCGAAGCCCTTCACATATTCGTGGATTGACGTCTACTGCAGTTGGAGAGTCATTTATGGAGATGAAAGTCAATTTGAATTTTTTTTCTTATTATGACTTGAGAGTATACGGCGTATATGGAGTATACTCTATGGGAACACCACTGCGGCTGTGCGATGAACCCGTGCACTAACCCGAGCATTCCGGAACCGGAAAGAGAAATTCAACGCGTGTGTGCACGAGCTACACCTATCTCGGACTTCGTGGACAGAGTCGCTGCTGCCCCGCGAATAAAATAATAATAACGAACGGGTTCGAAGCGATTAAAAATCCGATGGAAATTCGAACGAGTCTGAAAGTCGTCGTCAAAGTTCATCAGCGCTGTTCGTATACGCGCTCGCAGAATGACGGCGGCGGCTGTGGCGGCGTTAAACGTGGGAATGCGCCGCCGCCGCCGCCGATACGGATGAAATCTGCGGTCCCACGGTAGGTCACCTGTTGCCGTCGGTGGTCGATATTCATCATGGAGCACTGCAGTCGTGTGCACCGATACGCCCTGTGGACGCCGCCGGCGATTAATCGGGTTTTGCAACCAGTCACTGTGACACGAAATTAGTGACGTTAAAATGTTTTTTACATTATTATAATAATAATAATAATAATAATAATATAATATAATAATAATAATAATAATAATAATATAATAATAATAATAATAATAATATAATAATAATATATATAATAATAATAATAATAATAATAATATAATATATATAATATATTATTATTATATATTATTATTATTATTATTATTATTATTGTTATTATTATTATTATATTGTCGTGTATATCGTGACGATATTATTTTTTTTATAAAAAAAAAATCAAAATAATAAATTTAAACACCTGCGAGTTATGGATTTTAAAACAATATTTTATACGAATATATAATAATAACACATTTGTTTTTTTTAACGATTTCAATTCACCGCGTGTACACAATATTTCTATAATATGCTGTTTTTTTATTTTATTTTATTTTTTTTTTGTAATTTTTACCTCTGACCGAGACCGTAGCCAGCAAAAAATATTTTGTGTGTGTGTGTGTGGGGGGTATAAATATGAGTATAAATATGAAATAAAATAAATTAATAGTAGAATGTAAATCATTAAATTTTATTGATGTGTACACATCTATTACGGCGGTATAAATGGTAAATCTCGGGAAATAGGACGGAAATGTGTAAGCTGTTGTCATGACAACTAATAATAATATTTATTATACTTTGAATAAAGATACCAATATTCACAAATCCCAATCACAATTCAGTTCCATTTTTACCGTTCACGCGACGTTTTACACATCGACGCCTCGAGTACAAGCAGACTCGTTTTTTTTTAAGAAAAAATTTCGGGGGTCTGAACCCTAACCCCCATGTTCTCGGCTACGGCATTGCCTCTGAGGATGAATTTCCGTGTCGAAACCGCTGTAATGAATAAAGAAGTTTTTAATACGACGATTTCTGTTATATTTCATTATTTTTCATACAGCTTTGGCTCGATTACGCGTGTACGCAAATATTTTTGTTCATTCGATAGTATATATAGATATATTGGTATAAGACGACGGATTTCACGGGTTTCATATATAGATTTGGGCGAATGCTTTGCGACAATATTATTTTCCGCGCTTATATACGTTTGGCAAGTTTCACAAAATTTTACCTGGGGAAAAAACGATAACGCACGCGTAAGTCTCTAAAATTCACCGACAAAAATAAATATTTTAAATATATTATACACAAGCGTAGTAGGTATCGTATATTAAAAAAAAAAAAAAAATTCTAAACTTCTAACGGTAAAAAAAAACAATATTATCAAAATCATCGGATATACAATAGAAAATACAGCAGCTGTTATATACATAATGATATGTATACTACTCGTTATTTCCGTATATTTAAATTAATTCTTTTCGCCTATATAGTAATACTTAAATTAATAGATTGATAAAAATATATACAGTTCAAAACCCGCGCAAATATCGTGTTAAAATTAAAAATAACATAAATTCACTATTACGTATAATAGATTATTAATTTGGTTTTTATTATACCTATACATAAATCACTACTATATTGTCGTATACAGAGGCGCGGACTGGGCCACTGTGGTGCTGTGCTACAGAACAGTGGGCCGATGATATATTAAGCCTCATAGGGCCGATATTCGTATAACCATTTTTATTATTATTATTATTATTTAGGTTTAATAAAATAAAGAAATATTAGGTCCTGTGCTGTTTAAAGCAATACAAATTGTATTTATTTTAAATATATAGGTATACTGTATTTGGCATATTATATTAAAGGTCATTAATTTGTTATTTAAATTGCATGAAAATATTACGATTCCGACATTTGTCCTAATAATGAATGTATATGATTTTTTTTTTTATCTGAAAAAAGTGAAAATATCGCGAACCTATATATGTATTTTGGCCGATTGAATGAACAGAATAGTGGGCCGGACACTTCCCAGTCCGCCTCTGGTCGTACATAATATAGGTTACAGCACTCCCGCACTTCTATTGAATTTGTAAAATAAAAGTATACGCTCGATTGTATTTCGGATAATTATTATACTATTGGATTAAATAACGGTTAAGTATATACGCTCTATATTTATTCTGTTTTACGGTACGATTGAGATTTATGAATTTTATATACGACATTTTCTAGTGCGCATATAGGAAACGTTAACTCGTTTGCACAAAAACGATATACACTCACCCCCACTGCACGTTTCAATAAGCAACGAGAACAATATAATTATATAGATCGTATAAAGATTTGAAAAACTTCAGTGCTCGATAGAAAATCTTGATAAAACGCGCGACAACATACAAGAGAGCAAAATATATAATATTCTTGTTATGAATATATATACAGGAAAAGAATTAATACTGCGGTCTGCGAGGAAGTTCGACTTTGAAAACACATTATAATAATCGCGAAGACAAAAAAAAAACTCGAGGCGAACAGGTGGTACGTTTCGTGTTGTTTTCTTTTTTACGTCCGTTAAAAAATTATAATATAAAGTAAAATTGTACAGGATACACGGGCGTACGTATTCGGATTTTTTTTTTTTTGGTTTTACAATACGCACTAAAACGGTTCATTAGGCTTTAAAATATAAAACTCGAGTAGAATATATGCAAATTTAATATGTACGTGCGCATTATACAGACTGTTATATAAAGTGCTATTGTTTAGCTATATATATATTATAATATCACTATATAAAAAGTCAGTATACACGGTTCCAGACAGCTGCGCAATACACATATTATAAGTACTTCACGACCTATGTGTGTATAATTGTATTTTATAATTTACATCCGCGGTGCAGTAGTATTACACGACGAATTATTTTTTCATTAAATTCCCTTCGTTTTTCTCAAAACGTTTTACCGACTAATAAATATGTGACTACATACATAGGTAATATCGTAATAAATTTAAAAAAAAAATTGTTTAACCATATTTTATCCATGGAATCCACGAGATTTTAACGAAGAGTGATCGGTTTTCGCGTAAATAAATATAATTTCATACACCGTACGTTCAGTACGGTGTAAGAAATACTATAACATATACGGCGTGTATATTGAAATATATGCCAAAGATTTGTATTTTTTATTGTACATAAATATATTTGTAATACGGCGCATTTCTTCTTTCAAATCGTCGTTTTCCACCCCATAAATTTAACCCAGGCTTATTAGGACTGGCAGCAAGTTTCTACTGCTGATACGGTTAAACATTTTTTTCGGTTTTTAGCATTTTATTTAGCTGCCCGGCGGTGGTCTAATCGACAGTTTTAACATCATAAAAACGATAAAACCCAGGCGAATGCAGCCTGAATCGTTTTTTAAATGTATTTTATAAAGTTCTAAATAGGTGCTATACATACTCGTAACTACTAGACTTCTTAAAATTTCCACCTATATTAAGTATAGATATGGCGGCGTCAGCGGTGGGGATTGGGGACGCCTGAGACAGTGTGAGAGAGCACACGTCTGTTTTTTTTGCCGCACTGCTCCGTGGGGTATTGAAAAATAAACAATTATAAACAAATTAAAACAATTAACTTATAGAATTGAAATTAAGCCTATAAAACCTCCTTCACGATGTACTCTCTCGTTTAAAAAAAAAAAATCAAGACAACCGGACGAGTAGTTTCAGAGAATATGCGTGACAAAGATTTCCATGTCACGTTTATATATACATATATAGATACGTGAACAAAATATATATTTATGTTACAAATAATAAGTTTTTAATTTTACACGCGTTTATATAAGTATAAAAACCGTATTTTCCTTTCGCGGTACTGTCCATTATTATAACTATATATATAAGTCATATTTGTATACATTAGTAAACACGCTTTTAACGCGTTCATAATACCGTTAATTAATCGAAAAAATACGAGTGTTTGTATGTTTTGCGTACATGCGCGTTACACCTATTTTAATACGTGTACGAGACGCATTATTTAAAAAAAAAAACTCATCGTAACGTCGTTTTTACTCAATTCGTTTTAAAAAATATAGGAAATACTAATGAGTACATAATAATAATAATAAAAAAAACTCTCTTATAATTAAAAAAAAAAAATACATTTTTTAACGCCTTTGTATTATAAAAAAAAAAAACAATTAATTCGTAAAATAAAAAATTAATAAAAAACGTGCTTATTATTAAAATAATTCACGGTAAAATCCGCGGTGCATTCGAACGGAACGCGTACGGAGAAAACATATATAAAATATATTAATATATACTATATATATAATTATTAATATTATAATTATTACCCCAAAACGCGGAAAATATAAAAAACGTCCTCGATTTATACGACCTCCCTGTTGGGGAAAAAAAAAAAAAAAGAACATAGTGCTAGAGGACCGGCCAAAGACGCGCGATTGTTATAATAAAATATAATAATAATTTGACGAAGCAGCTGCACCGGCGAGTGTGACGTGCGGCGGTACGATCGCGCGCTGCGTGTAACGTCGCGGCTAAAAAGGGCGAGGGGTCCCTGGCGCAGTGTGACGGTATGTGAGAAAACGATCGGTCTACGGTTCCCACCTATAAAAAAAAATGTCGCAATAATCAAAACACAACAAACAGAGAGACGGGGGGGGGAGAGAACTACTGACCCTTCGTGAATACGCTCGATGACCCCTCCCCTCCGTTTCTATTTTTACACGGTTTTCTAAAGACACAAATATGCACAAAAAAAAATTGGGGAGAGGGGAGTTTTACGCCGCAGCTTCTTCACGTAGTACATATTTCATTAACGCGCGATAGTTTATATAGAAATTTTAAATAAAATCGTTTTTTATTTTTCCAAAAAAAAAGTGCTTTTAGATTCCGAGCGAAACGAAGAAACTGTATACAGTTGTATTCGTTTTTTTTTTCTTTTATTTTTTTTTCTGTGCGCGAATTGTCGATTATTACGGAAATATAATGCTCGTCAATCGTATATATTCGGTATAGGTATACCTACTATTTATTTGAAACGTTTTTCTCATGCAATTATGATGCGTAATTTTTTTTTTTAAAAAAACCTCAAAAATTGGAAGAAAAACTAATTTTCTCGTATAATAGGCACAAAAATACACTACCGAAAAAAAATTGCGTTAAAAAACACGAAAAACATTGCGACGGTGTACGGACGGCGATATTCGGACACAATATTAAAATTCGATATTTATTTAACGACATTAAATGTATAGTAAAGAGTTATGGTTCTAAAAAAAATTACAACGCCGTTACAATTATAAAAAAAAAAAAATGTTTAAAACTCGGCCGATTAACAATAAAACGTAATGCAAGGTTAATAATCGTAAATTATATATTCTGTACGCACCAAACTATATGTACATTAATGTTATGAATAAATAATATTACTCAGCTCAGAATCGTTTTTTTTTTTTTTTTTTTTTTGGAACGCTTTAATGATTTATCGCTTTGCTTTCAAATATTTATAATATTATAAAAAACTCTAAAAAGTCAATTATCCGTAAAGTAATTATCGTTTAATTAACATCCCTCGATTTTTTTTTATTATTCGTATAAAACAAAAAATATATATATTTGAAAATAACACAGTTACCCCCGGGCTATCGTCTCAGGACAATTTGTTCAGACGCGCTCTGACCACGAAGCACACGAAAGACACGGCGTGAAAAGCCGCGTACAACCAAACCATCGAATACACGTGCGGCATCAGATTGGACGCGGTGAATTCGTATTTATCCAAAACTTCATTGCCGTCCATCAGACACGGGACGTCGGGATCGTCGCTACAAGCTACGAGTCGAACAATTGTATATTGCATACGAGGAAATTCGTTTTAAAATTTATTTTATTTTATACATTTAAATGTCCTAAGTATTGTTTTTTTTTTACATATATACGATTTACCTATGTAAGTCACGTTTTTCCAATGGAGAATAGTAAGTGCCTCGAAGCCAAGCTCAAACCAAGATATAGACACTACCCAATGTAAATACCACGGTATGCTCCTAAAAAGAGAAAAAAAAAATTATTTCAAATACGATATTGAATTTTTTTTTTTAAATTTTTTATATATTATGTAGTATTTTCGGTTAAAATAACGTACAAATACTTTATAGAATATGTATTGTTTTGATTTTTATATAAGAGGAAGAAAGTTTTATACGTAACAGTATTTATATGTACTGTTGTAAAATTGATTTCTCCGTCAATATAAAAATCATATATACGCATATAATAGGTTTATCCTGCAGTGTCGTATACAGGATTTCAGCAGGGGAGTGGAGTAGATAGTATAAATGAAAAAAAAAAACATATATTATATGTTACAAATAATAAGTTTTAATTTTACACGCGTTTATATAAGTATAAAACCGTATTTTCCTTTCGCGGTACTGTCCATTATTATAACTATATAATATATAAGTCATATTTGTATACATTAGTAAACACGCTTTTAACGCGTTCATAATACCGTTAATTAATCGAAAAAATACGAGTGTTTGTATGTTTTGCGTACATGCGCGTTACACCTATTTTAATACGTGTACGAGACGCATTATTTAAAAAAAAAAAAAAAACTCATCGTAACGTCGTTTTTACTCAATTCGTTTTAAAAAATATAGGAAATACTAATGAGTACATAATAATAATAAAAAAAACTCTCTTATAATTAAAAAAAAAAAATACATTTTTAACGCCTTTGTATTATAAAAAAAAACAATTAATTCGTAAAATAAAAATTAATAAAAACGTGCTTATTATTAAAATAATTCACGGTAAAATCATGTGCATTCGAACGGAACGCGTACGGAGAAAACATAATATATATATATATTAATATATATATATATAATTATTAATATTATAATTATTACCCCAAAACGCGGAAAATATAAAAACGTCCTCGATTTATACGACCTCCCTGTTAAAAAAAAAAAAGAACATAGTGCTAGAGGACCGGCCAAAGACGCGCGATTGTTATAATAAAATATAATAATAATTTGACGAAGCAGCTGCACCGGCGAGTGTGACGTGCGGCGGTACGATCGCGCGCTGCGTGTAACGTCGCGGCTAAAAAGGGCGAGGGGTCCCTGGCGCAGTGTGACGGTATGTGAGAAAACGATCGGTCTACGGTTCCCACCTATAAAAAAAAATGTCGCAATAATCAAAACACAACAAACAGAGAGACCGGGGGGGGGGGAACTACTGACCCTTCGTGAATACGCTCGATGACCCCTCCCCTCCGTTTCTATTTTTACACGGTTTTCTAAAGACACAAATATGCACAAAAAAAAATGGGGGAGAGGGGAGTTTTACGCCGCAGCTTCTTCACGTAGTACATATTTCATTAACGCGCGATAGTTTATATAGAAATTTTAAATAAAAATCGTTTTTTATTTTTCCAAAAAAAAAGTGCTTTTAGATTCCGAGCGAAACGAAAAAACTGTATACAGTTGTATTCGTTTTTTCTTTTATTTATTTTTCTGTGCGCGAATTGTCGATTATTACGGAAATATAATGCTCGTCAATCGTATATATTCGGTATAGGTATACCTACTATTTATTTGAAACGTTTTTCTCATGCAATTATGATGCGTAATTTTTTTTTTAAAAAAAACCTCAAAAATTGGAAGAAAAACTAATTTTCTCGTATAATAGGCACAAAAATACACTACCGAAAAAAAATTGCGTTAAAAAACACGAAAAACATTGCGACGGTGTACGGACGGCGATATTCGGACACAATATTAAAATTCGATATTTATTTAACGACATTAAATGTATAGTAAAGAGTTATGGTTCTAAAAAAAATTACAACGCCGTTACAGAATATAAAAAAAAAAAATGTTTAAAACTCGGCCGATTAACAATAAAACGTAATGCAAGGTTAATAATCGTAAATTATATATTCTGTACGCACCAAACTATATGTACATTAATGTTATGAATAAATAATATTACTCAGCTCAGAATCGTTTTTTTTTTTTTTTGAACGCTTTAATGATTTATCGCTTTGCTTTCAAATATTTATAATAATATAAAAAACTCTAAAAAGTCAATTATCCGTAAAGTAATTATCGTTTAATTAACATCCTCGATTTTTTTTATTATTCGTATAAAACAAAAAATATATATATTTGAAAATAATACAGTTACCCTGGGCTATCGTCTCAGGACAATTTGTTCAGACGCGCTCTGACCACGAAGCACGAAAGAAAGACACGGCGTGAAAAGCCGCGTACAACCAAACCATCGAATACACGTGCGGCATCAGATTGGACGCGGTGAATTCGTATTTATCCAAAACTTCATTGCCGTCCATCAGACACGGGACGTCGGGATCGTCGCTAAGCTACGAGTCGAACAATTGTATATTGCATATGAGGAAATTCGTTTTAAAATTTATTTTATTTTATACATTTAAATGTCCTAAGTATTGTTTTTTTTTTTACATATATACGATTTACCTATGTAAGTCACGTTTTTCCAATGGAGAATAGTAAGTGCCTCGAAGCCAAGCTCAAACCAAGATATAGACACTACCCAATGTAAATACCACGGTATGCTCCTAAAAAGAGAAAAAAAAAATTATTTCAAATACGATATTGAATTTTTTTTTTAATTTTTTATATATTATGTAGTATTTTCGGTTAAAATAACGTACAAATACTTTATAGAATATGTATTGTTTTGATTTTTATATAAGAGGAAGAAAGTTTTATACGTAACAGTATTTATATGTACTGTTGTAAAAATTGATTTCTCCGTCAATATAAAAATCATATATACGCATATAATAGGTTTATCCTGCAGTGTCGTATACAGGATTTCAGCAGGGGAGTGGAGTAGATAGTATAAATGAAAAAAAAAAAAAAACGAAATTAATATTATAAATTGACTTCATTTTGATATGTATTTCTTAAAAATCTTAGGGGTTTTTTTTTAGACGGATTAGAAAACTTTCAATATTTATCGTTTCGATGATAATATAATTTATCGGTCGTCGTCGCATTATTTAGATCTGGACAATACGAGTTTTTAAAAACAATAATAATATAAACGCGAATGACTGCGCGAATATTATGAAACGTTTTTTTTTTTTTTTTGATGCGTGAGAAAATTTCGACGCGCAGGGGTTTGAAACCTCTCAAAAAAAAAAAATCTCCCTATATACGCCACTGGATTTATTATAAATACCTGATGTTCACAAATATCCCGGACAAAATCATGATGACGTTATCGAACGGCTGGACGAACGTTAACGCAAGCGACAAAGATCCAAAAATATTGTTGAACATGTAACCTGTTGTAACGATAATAATGTGACGATAAAAAAATCGTGTATAGATCTCTATCGTTTGCACATAAATTATTATAAACGTATTACAGTGAGTTCCGTTTGCTGCGATCGCTTTGCCGTGCGGGTCATTTTTATTCTATTAACCAGTCGATTCCGTGTAAAACATTGTTTTTTTTTTCACGATTAATGTGCTATTAAAATTAAAACAATACAAATAAAACGCATTTTCCGCGTTATCGAAAAATATTCAAAACGTAGAATTCATATTTACAATTTTAAATTAAAAAAAAAAAAAAAAAATATTGCAAGATTACCGAGTTTCTCGTGTATTATTTTCAACATTAGCCTAAATTGCATATATATGTGCAGAGAACGTAGAATATTTATTTTATGGTGTATTTATATGTAATACGCGTAACTTTTGGAACAATTGAAAACCATCAACCGTATTTTTTATTTTTTTTTATATTAGTCTCTTTTAAGTCTTTCCAAGAAAATTCTTTAGTTTTTTTTTCGAGAGAGAGATTAATAACCGTAAAATCGATTAAAAGCGATTCGATTATCCGGTACACGCGGGTGATTGTAATAAAAAAAAAGGTCAATTTAACATTAGGGAAACACATGATTTCGTTCGAGTTTTTCTTTTTGTAGATTCCGAATAAACGGTATTAATACTCGCTGCAGTGATCGCATTAAGCATTATAACTCACAGTACATTCGTTATAAATCAACATCCGATAATAATTTAAAAGAAATCGAATATGAGAGAATGTAATAATAATAATAATAATAATATTTTATACAGACCACAAGACGTAGACACGGCCATAACCAGAATCGTGATGATTACCGTGAGAAAATATGCATACAGATCGTTTTGTAGACCGGCCATACAGTAAATGATTGTCGTGAACACCGTGGGTTCGATTATCAACGTGGGGACCTGCGGGGGCGCCGAACAGAGTAAAAAATATAATATATATAATAATAAAATATAGAAAACATTTTTTTTTTAACCGATATTATTGTAATAATTATATATATAATACGATATTAGTTTATAAAATATATTATATAAAAAAATACCGTCGACTCGACAACGATAGCATATTGTAATATAAATATTATGTCGTTTACAGAAGAAATAAATATGCGTGCGCACTCTCTAAGGACAGTATGTTGGCGATATAGAAGGTGGGCGCGTCGTACAGCCCGGAAGCGTATTCCCGTCTGAAACAGGGGCAGTTGTGTGGGCAGCTGGTTCATCACCGAATACATAGGCGTGAAAAAGTTTTCCGTGATCAGCATGAAAAACACGCCCTGAAACGATTGATTCCGACTTGGGCCTGCTGCACGGTGCCCAAGTAGCACAGACCGACCATGACGGCGATCGCCTATACGACACAAACGGATAAAACGCGTCTAAAAACGTGTTAAAATATCAGAAAACAATATACCGATTGCCGTCATTAACGTCTCTATGTCTTTCCCTTAACATCAATAAACGTCAATTTCTGGAAGTCCCACTCCTATTCTCTCGACTGCTCTCCGTAGTCAGTCAATCGTGTTACCGTCATTTACAAACACCTGCAGGGAATCTCTTACACTCTCTTCTTTGAAGTCCGTACCGACAAAATAATGATCGGTATAAAGTCCTGCAGTCTTCGCGTCCTTTACAATTATTCTCGATGCGTTCTATTTTAGAATACTGGACGGTGCCACGGTGGTTTAGCATCTACTTTTTATTATTAAAAATCGATCATCCCCCAACAGCATTTATTATTCTGTCCACCCTTTGAATTCCTATCTTAGCATCCCGTCGTCGAATCGAAGCCTACCCTCCTCTGATCACCACGTCCCTTCTCAATGACTCTCAGGACGCGAACGGCGTCAAATGTTAATAAGTTCACGATTTAAAGACCGAACGTTTAATTTTATACGATAATAGTAAATTATCGAATACCGACATTATCTAAATTTGTATCTTTTTTTTTTTTGACATATTAATTTATAATGACATGTATAGAAATTCAAAAATGTACGTGTTATACGTTCGTCTCGAACGTATTTATGTAGACGAAGTACGTTGACGAATAACCCGTCGACGGTAAAAATTCAAAATTAGACTGAATATATGATGAGAAATTTAAAAAATAATGTTAATACGAGCGAAAATGAACAAGTATTTGACCGAACGTAATTCGTCGAGTTAATTTTTACTTTTTAACTTATAACTTCCTATCGTCGTCAATGCCTATTGGATAATTAATAGTATACGCTATATAGGATTTTTTTTAGCGTTCCACGACGCACGTATACCCGTACGGGTTTGATTGATTGTGCTTGCGTGTGGTCATCGGAGCGATAGGATATATCGTATACGAGACAACGGCAGGACGATCGCGTGCGTGGCCTTAATTTATAAACGACCACTACTTCCATTAGGTATACATTATAAAAATTCTTTCTCGGCGATTATATAGTATACAATTTTATATAAACCTTTCACGGGAGGAGGGGGCAGTTTTTCAATATATACATACCGGCTGTACGTAAATATTATAGCAATACAATAGTACATGAAAATTGTACTTTTACTCGATTTTAACTTTTAAATCGTCGTAAATACTGAAAGCGAAATATATATATACGAATCACTATTTATTTTTCATCGAGAAAACGCAGCTGCGTTATAAATATAACGCCGCGTGAAACATTCCATAATCGACCAATAAAAAAAAAACAACATAAATACGTTGTTCGTATACGTCTGCTCGTGATACGAAGACGCGACTGGGAGACATTTTTGCGAAACTCTTTAAATACGCGCCGCTATGTACTATTGTAAAAATAATAATAAACGTATATGTAAAATACACCCGAACGATATCGATTCGCGTGTAATGTTTAAAAAAAATGTATACCTCGCAATAGATATTATAATAAAAGTGTACTCACGACTTTTTGCAAAAACCTGTGGACGTCAACGGTGGGGTCGCGGACTTTCTCCAGAAGATACCGTCTAGTCAGGTGGTACAGTTTCACCGGCCAAAACGGCGACGAGCTGAAAAAACAATGTAGATTCCGAATAAACGGTATTAATACTCGCTGCAGTGATCGCATTAAGCATTATAACTCACAGTACATTCGTTATAAATCAACATCCGATAATAATTTAAAAGAAATCGAATATGAGAGAATGTAATAATAATAATAATAATAATATTTTATACAGACCACAAGACGTAGACACGGCCATAACCAGAATCGTGATGATTACCGTGAGAAAATATGCATACAGATCGTTTTGTAGACCGGCCATACAGTAAATGATTGTCGTGAACACCGTGGGTTCGATTATCAACGTGGGGACCTGCGGGGGCGCCGAACAGAGTAAAAAAATAATATAATATATTAATAATAAAATATAGAAAACATTTTTTTTTTTTTTAACCGATATTATTGTAATAATTATATATATAATACGATATTAGTTTATAAAATATATTATATAAAAAAAATACCGTCGACTCGACAACGATAGCATATTGTAATATAAATATTATGTCGTTTACAGAAGAAATAAATATGCGTGCGCACTCACTAAGGACAGTATGTTGGCGATATAGAAGGTGGGCGCGTCGTACAGCCCGGAAGTGTATTCCCGTCTGAACAGGGGCAGTTGTGTGGGCAGCTGGTTCATCACCGAATACATAGGCGTGAAAAAGTTTTCCGTGATCAGCATGAAAAACACGCCCTGAAACGATTGGATTCCGACTTGGGTCCGTTGCACGGTGCCCAAGTAGCACAGACCGACCATGACGGCGATCGCCTATACGACACAAACGGATAAAACGCGTCTAAAAACGTGTTGAAATATCAGAAAACAATATACCGATTGCCGTCATTAACGTCTCTAAGTCTTTCCCTTAACATCAATAAACGTCAATTTCTGGAAGTCCCACTCCTATTCTCTCGACTGCTCTCCGTAGTCAGTCAATCGTGTTACCGTCATTTACAAACACCTGCAGGGAATCTCTTACACTCTCTTCTTTGAAGTCCGTACCGACAAAATAATGATCGGTATAAAGTCCTGCAGTCTTCGCGTCCTTTACAATTATTCTCGATGCGTTCTATTTTAGAATACTGGACGGTGCCACGGTGGTTTAGCATCTACTTTTTATTGTTAAAAATCGATCATCCCCCAACAGCATTTATTATTCTGTCCACACTTTGAATTCCTATCTTAGCATCCCGTCGTCGAATCGAAGCCTACCCTCCTCTGATCATCACGTCCCTTCTCAATGACTCTCAGGACGCGAACGGCGTCAAATGTTAATAAGTTCACGATTTAAAGACCGAACGTTTAATTTTATACGATAATAGTAAATTATCGAATACCGACATTATCTAAATTTGTATCTTTTTTTTTTTTGACATATTAATTTATAATGACATGTATAGAAATTCAAAAATTTACGTGTTATACGTTCGTCTCGAACGTATTTATGTAGACGAAGTACGTTGACGAATCGACAGTAAAAATTCAAAATTAGACTGAATATATGATAAGAAATTTAAAAATAATGTTAATACGAGGAAAAATGAACAAGTATTCGACCGAACGTAATTCGTCGAGATAATTTTTACTTTTTAACTTATAACTTCCTATCGTCGTCAATGCCTATTGGATAATTAATAGTATACGCTATATAAGGATTTTTTTTTTTGGCGCCTCCACGACGCACGTATACCCGTACGGGTTTGATTGACGGTGCTTGCGTGTGGTCATCGGAGCGATAGGATATATCGTATACGAGACAACGGCAGGACGATCGCGTGCGTGGCCTTAATTTATAAACGACCACTACTTCCATTAGGTATACATTATAAAAATTCTTTCTCGGCGATTATATAGTATACAATTTTATATAAACCTTTCACGGGAGGAGGGGGCAGTTTTTCAATATATACATACCGGCTGTACGTAAATATTATAGCAATACAATAGTACATGAAAATTGTACTTTTACTCGATTTTTAACTTTTAAATCGTCGTAAATACTGTGCGCGAAATATATATATACGAATCACTATTTATTTTTCATCGAGAAAACCGCAGCTGCGTTATAAATATAACGCCGCGTGAAACATTCCATAATCGACCCACAAAAAAAAAAAAAACAACATAAATACGTTGTTCGTATACGTCTGCTCGTGATACGAAGACGCGACTGGGAGACATTTGCGAAACTCTTTAAATACGCGCCGCTATGTACTATTGTAAAAAAATAATAATAAACGTATATATGTAAAATACACCCGAACGATATCGATTCGCGTGTAATGTTTAAAAAAAAATGTATACCTCGCAATAGATATTATAATAAAAGTGTACTCACGACTTTTTGCAAAAACCTGTGGACGTCAACGGTGGGGTCGCGGACTTTCTCCAGAAGATACCGTCTAGTCAGGTGGTACAGTTTCACCGGCCAAAACGGCGACGAGCTGAAAAACAAAACGGATTAAGCACGCCGCGTATTCAATATTGTAGGCCGCATTAACACACAACTGCAGCTGCAGTGATTATTATTATTGTATTATATACGCGGATACGACAAGACGCGACTATGACTATGTATACTAAAAAGAACGTGTCTCTATCGGCTATTTATTTATTTTTATTATAAAAAAAAAAAAAATGTATATATTATAACGTTGTTGCAGCGCGTGTCCGCGATGCTGGTGAAAACTCAGAAAAGTAATCTTAACCTTGTATGGTAATTGGATACGATATCGATACGGCGGCGTTGGAGAAAAAAAAAAGCACTGTTTTTTCTTAACCGTTTTACACGCACACGACTGCAGTATACACGAAGACGTTTTGAATTAAACATTTTATTTTTCAGAATACAACGAACGCGTTTTCAACTCGCGTTATACTATTCAAACGTTACAGGTATGCCGAACGTACTTGGTTCCGTTCCTCCTAAGAAGTTAGGTTAGAGGTGCTCGGCAACACATTATATGTCGGCATATACTTTAACACAGCCAAATAATTTGATGGATTATTGACGTGTTCGAAATCGTAGATCGTATGCTCATAGGACCTTAAACGTGATTTTAACGTTGATGTACTCAAAGTCATATCGTGTAAGCTTGTTACGAGTTCAGATCGCGTACCCGAATTTATTCGCATTATTAAAAGATGCCTTCAGTAATGCCTATATATACAAATTCAGTAAAAGGTCTTTTTCTAGTACGCGGCGAACAGAAAAAAAAGAAAAATTGGCTCTTAAATAATGAAAGAGATTTAACTATACATATGTATATACATTTTTTTATTACGACGATTATTATTGTTATTATTAATAATCATATACGTGAACAAAGTGGTTTTTACGCGTTATTAGATTTACTGTAAGTATTGACATTTTAGATTATTGTTATTATATAAATTTGACTTTAGAGACTTTGGATATTTTTCTCCCTGTAGGGTTTTTTCTCACAATATTATTTTCCGATATTTATTATAACTCGTTCGTTTCTTCTTTAAATACGGGGCTCTGTAAGCGTTGTATAATTTTAGCATCCCCAGAACTTGAGCTTTAGCCGAGCCTGTACGACAATAACGTCTCGACGAGAAAACGCTTAAATAAATTTCGAATTTCTAGCAGATGAGCTGAACGCCTTAATCGAATGCAGGAAATATCTGTATCTGAGTATTATCGTGTATATATTACTGGGCATGAGGGGTTTCTCTATTATTTGCAAATAACGATTCTTCTTCTTCTTCTTCTTCTTCTTTGGAGTTTGTCGGCCATTAAGACCATCCCGTCACACATCCAATTCTCCAGCCATCCCTATCCAGCGCTCTTACTTTCCAATCAGGTCCTCCATTCAGTGCCTCCACGTCTTTTTTTACCATATCTTCCCACCTCAACCGAGGTCTCCCCAGTGGTCTTTTACCAACTGGGTTCTCGTCCATGGTCATTCTTATTATGTTGTTCTGGTTTCGCATAGCGTGTCCAGCCCACTGAAGTCTTCGGTTTCTAATTGTGTTCACTATGCTTTCTTTTCTGAATAGACTTTCCAGTTCATTGTTTTTTCTTATTCTCCACTCTCCCGTTTCACTATCTTTCACTGGTCCAAAAATTTTCCTAAGGATTTTCCTTTCAAAGACCAGTAGTTTTCTTTCCTCATTCTTTCTTAATGTCCAGGTCTCCGCCCCGCATAAATGATAACTGAACGTATTAAGGTTATATATAACTGTTTTTTCATTTCTAATGACAAGGATCGTGATCCTAGTATTTTTGAGAGTCCAAAAATAAAAATAACGATTATTTCCCCTATATTATAATCGCGATTATTAACGGAACACAAATGCGTAAAACTCACTGTTTATGATGCGCCGCAGATAAATCTGACGTCTGAAAAATAATAATAATAATTTTTTGTTTTTTTTTATTATGATACACTTATCCTATTGTTTAACCAAGCATAAATTCGAAAACAATATAAATCCTTTATGCACAAGATTTATATACGTACAATAACAATACTTACGGAGTACATTTCACTGGAAATGGAATTTTTTACTAATTCTGCGTGTTTACTAGCTGCGAATTCATCACAAATTGAATTCACAGATTTATTGTCATCGGACAATATTTTCATAATAAAATCTGCCGAGTTATAATTTTCCGGACATCGATAACCAACACTATATTATAATATTATACAACAACGATCAATAATAATTAATTACCAGCAATTTTATTTTATAGAGATTTGTCATTTTAATTGTGCTCATATAATATAAATGAAAATAATAATATGTTTTGCGACATTTTACGAAAAACTTTAATACATTTAGCAAATTTAAACAATAAAATATTTCATAATTTTTCACTTATTGCATTTTAAAGTAATATTGATTTTGAAAATTTCCAATTTTTTTGTTTTCGAACGCAATTTGATTGATAAAATATATAACAAGTAGGCGATAACTGAAAATAACGTATATTTATACAAAACTTAACAAAACGCGTAAAACCTGAAAGCCTTAAATTTTTGCAAACACTTATTTTTAAAATATTTAACATTGAAATAATATTATATTATAATTGCTGTTGCGTGTATCATTGGTTTTTAGTAAAAATAAGTTTATGTAATTATATTATACCGAACATTTGTTTTAAACATTACAGCATTTTAGACGATCCGAAGAATTGTACTTTATGCGACTTTATTCATTACACGTATGAGTACACACATTTCACAAAAAATATTCATTTATTTACTATACCTCTCGAAAAACGGAGTGGCCTTATTTGCTGGTCCGGAATAAGCGATTCTTCCGTCCCCGACTAAAATCAACTGGTGGAAAACATTCAAAAGTTCGGGGCTGGGTTGATGAATTATACAGATCACAGTCTTCCCTTGGTTCGACACTAACCGTGCCATTATATTGATGACTTTCTGAGCACTATATGAATCCAGACCTAAAATTTAAATGATTGTTATTTCACTCGACTGCACACTTATTAACTTGCTACAGTGCGCAATGAAGGCAAACAAAAAAAAAAAAACATAACCAGCTACCAGCTAATAACTATGTATAGATTATACTGCAGGATGATTCAGATATTTAAAAAATGAAGGCACAGTTATGGGGTGAACTGCAAAATATTCTTAAAACAATCAAAATGTTTACAAAACGTTGTACTGTACATAATGTCTATTGCACTGTGTCATGCCAATACGCCATTAACGACGACTGCGTCTGTCGCTCCAGTCGTTTCCCGAATCTCACAGTAAATTGTTTATGAGGCTACGGAAAATATAAGATTTTTGTGTCGCCCCAATTACCTATAAAGATCCAGACGAGCTTAAAACTCGGATCACAGCAAGTGCATACGTTTAGGAGGGATTATAATTGTTTGTGTCGAAGATCATATTGAACGCTATTGTAACAGTGTAATTCTATCCATTCTCCATCCCTGTATCTCCCGTTTACAAAATAAATGAGCATTTTTTTCTTGAATCGGACGAAGACTTTTGAACGCAGCACTGTATATACCCGTATTATACAATAAAGAACTAAAGAAAGAATTAAAGAACTCTGTCGTATTGGTAAATGGTAACATTTGGTCGTTATCGATAGTGAAAATACACAGGTAAACCGGGGTTGATTTTCACCTGTAGTGGGTTCGTCGCAAAATAAAAACGACGGATCGGTAAGGAGTTCAGTCGCGAAAGACAAGATTTTCCTCTCGCCGCCCGATAACGTTATCTGAAACAAACGCGTATCGTTATTATGTCATCCCGTCAACCAATACATATAGTATATGTGTATATATATTTATTCTATTCAAAATACCTTTCCGTTTTCTCCTCCGGCCCCGATTCTGGTGTTTGCGCATTGACCTAGTCCTAGTTCTTCAATGATCGCCGAAACCCGAGCTTTCAAATCCGTTCCATTCGTTCTCCTGTCCATTTTCAATTTAGCCTGTAAAAGACGTTTGAGTCGTGATCGTTTCCAAAACGAAAACGTAACCGATTCGTACCATGAAGTAAAGATGTTCTTTAACCGTTAAAATCCCACAAAACAAATTTTGTTGGTACATATACCCGAAATTGTGACTGTTGACATCGTTCACGGAGATACTTCCGATTTTCACGGTTCCTTCGAGTTGCATCTGGGCTTTAAGATGTGAAAGAGAACGTTATGAGCGAGTAAAGAGCGTGTATAGTCGGACGGGAGTGACAGAAAATTTTACTTTATATTCATATATTATGATAATGTTACCTGGTAGTTTGTTAGCTAGAGCAGCCATCAACGTGCTCTTCCCTGCACCGCTGAAATCAATTTTTATTTTTTTTATTTATAATATTATATAATATAAATTTAACGCGTCATATTATATTATTTACCTTGGTCCCATAATAGCTACGAGCGAACACGGAGGTATGTATCCTTCGACTTGAAAAATCAATAAAATTCTATCGTTAAAAACGCAAACGCACGTTATACGAAATCATAGTTTTATAAAAAGCAATAATTCAATTATAAACTACGATCAGTGGCGTCGAACTATTTTTAAGTATGTGGTGCAAACACAAATTTTTACCATCACCCACCCCTTTCTAAGCACCCTCGACAATTTTTATTACCATATAGGTTCAAGGATAAAGCCTAAAATTAAAAAAAAAAAAATCTCAAAATATTGTTTTATACATACATCTATCAAACACTGGACAAGTTAATGATTTATTTTTTTAACATCAGAAAATTAATTTTTTAAACGAAGTTAACGGTTACAATTAATTAGGCTGATCAGTTAAGTTAAACAAAAAAAAAAAAAAAAAATTATCTTAAGTTTATTATTTTTTTATTTAACTATTTTTCTCTCTCAAAGCAATAAAATCTTTTAAATGAATCACTAAACAAACTATTTTTTGGTTATTATAAAATTATCAATCTAGATAATATCAAATTTATACTTTTTTTTATGTTATAATAATTAGAGATTTTACTAGCCATCGTATAAGAGTAAATTAATTGAAATATTTTTAATAAATTACTTATGTTAAAAAAAAAATTCTAATAATCGTCGTGATAATATCCGCGCGTATACACTTATATTCCAGTGGCGGTTATAAGGGAGGGAAGGCAAAAGGTAGATCGCCACCCCCACGGGATTTGATATTTTTAAATTTAGTATTTAATAAACTCGGTCGATCGTATACAGTGTCAACGAGTAAACGTGTAAATGTGAGAAAACTAGTAAACGTGTAAAATAAACAAGTGTATAACGAGGAAAGATGAATCCTTACGTTCATTTCATTTCATTGAAATACGCGAAATAATATTAATAATAATAATGGAAAAAAATAAATAATAGAGATTACATCCGCGCGTACGATCGGTCGCTCGGTCAGCGTCAAACTAAACACCCGCGTTTACCGACATGGCGCGTCAACCGACCGTAATAAAACCGGAAAAGTAGTCACCAGATGGCGCTACGCCACAACATAGAGGAGTAGCAGAAAGGCGCTTATAAATAGCGATCCGAAACCATCGGACCGCTCAGTGTAGCCACGGCGGACAAGCGCGAACAACGCAGTACCGCTATTCATATGCGCCTTTCTGCCACGCCCTTTTATATGACAGCGCCATCTGGTGACTGTTCTTCCTTATTCTACATCATAGGCGTAACTAAGGGCTGAGCCCCTCAAAAACAACCTGATTACATTAAAATGTACAGTATTTTCTATATATTTATTTATATTTTCTAATAATCCTAGTTATTGGGTAATTGAACCTTTTTTTTTTACTTATTTGGGTAATTTTGGCATCAATCGGCAAAATTTCGAAAGTGAACACTTTTTTTGCTTATTAATTTTAGCCCCCCAAATGTAGTGCTAGTTACGCCTATGTTCTACATCTTCATTTCGTCTCGGTACATTAATAGATCTTTCTTCTTGGTTATTAATCGTCGTGGAACATTTGCTGCCAAAAATACTTGTAAAAATTGGAGCACTATTTCCGCGCGAAAAATCGTCTACAGGAAAAAAAAAATCATCAATTGTAATCCCCGTATATTAAACAAGTAATAACAGATTACTTTTTTAGTTCATTAAACGAAATTGTTCTTTTTTTTTAATTCTGCGTATTATATTATAAAGTACTATTAACTACATCATCAACAGCGGCACGGGGAAAAAAAGTTTGTTTGAATTTGCATATAACACACTATTCCAATCGGGTTATGCAAATATTTATAGTTTGCATGCCGCATGGAGAAAAAATGAAATTTTATATTAAACTTACACATATAAACACGTGTTCGTTGAAATCCGCTCACTTTTTTTCCCGCAAAAAATTTAATTCACTGACAAAGTCTGGACAAACGAATTTATTATTTTTAAAAAAAATCTGATGAATTGCTATTGGTTTTCGCGCAAATCTAATACAGTAATCGTTATTGCGAATTATAACGAAAGCATTGTATGTAAAGTTTCAATACCTACAGTATCCTGCAGATCATCGTCGTATTACTACTATATATTTTACACGCAGTCGAAATTAAAACGAATTAATCGCGTGTATTCGTGGAATATTCAAAATCTTATTCGTTACATATTTTCGTTGTAAACAATTTCCACTGGATATTGAAACTATTCGTTGTATCATTGATTATTATATACAGTGGTGTATCGCGGTAAATAGTTTTAAGGGTATACGCACATTTCTAAACACACAGATACCGGAAAAATTTTTTTGAAAAAAAGTTTGTAATTTTTTGCGCATTTTTTATATTTTACGTTTTTCACCTTAATTTGCCATATAATACGATTGTAAATTTGTACACACTAATAAAAATATAGTAAAAAGAAAATATATACTAGAACACAACGCTATATACTATAACCTAACCATGTGTACGTTGTTTTCTACCACACACAGAAACGGAACTGCAATATGGTATGCTCTCGTTCGAAATCGTTAAAATTATAAAGAAAAATGTGCAACTACGGATAACCGACAAATTATATGAATATAAAAAAAACCTACAAATTGGTGGCGACAAGATAAATAATAATTAACTAGCGTATACCTACCCATAATATGTTCATTTCATGGCAGGGTATACGCGCATAAAAACTCGAAAATAGGGATCTGGGTATATATATACGGCGTATACCTTTAAAGAACTCTGTCGTATTGGTAAATGGTAACATTTGGTCGTTATCGATAGTGAAAATACACAGGTAAACCGGGGTTGATTTTCACCTGTAGTGGGTTCGTCGCAAAATAAAAACGACGGATCGGTAAGGAGTTCAGTCGCGAAAGACAAGATTTTCCTCTCGCCGCCCGATAACGTTATCTGAAACAAACGCGTATCGTTATTATGTCATCCCGTCAACCAATACATATAGTATATGTGTATATATATTTATTCTATTCAAAATACCTTTCCGTTTTCTCCTCCGGCCCCGATTCTGGTGTTTGCGCACTGACCTAGTCCTAGTTCTTCAATGATCGCCGAAACCCGAGCTTTCAAATCCGTTCCACTCGTTCTCCTGTCCATTTTCAATTTAGCCTGTAAAAGACGTTTGAGTCGTGATCGTTTCCAAAACGAAAACGTAACCGATTCGTACCATGAAGTAAAGATGTTCTTTAACCGTTAAAATCCCACAAAACAAATTTTGTTGGTACATATACCCGAAATTGTGACTGTTGACATCGTTCACGGAGATACTTCCGATTTTCACGGTTCCTTCGAGTTGCATCTGGGCTTTAAGATGTGAAAGAGAACGTTATGAGCGAGTAAAGAGCGTGTATAGTCGGACGGGAGTGATAGAAAATTTTACTATATATTCATATATATATATTATGATAATGTTACCTGGTAGTTTGTTAGCTAGAGCAGCCATCAACGTGCTCTTCCCTGCACCGCTGAAATCAATTTTTATTTTTTTTATTTATAATATTATATAATATAAATTTAACGCGTCATATTATATTATTTACCTTGGTCCCATAATAGCTACGAGCGAACACGGAGGTATGTATCCTTCGACTTGAAAAATCAATAAAATTCTTTCGTTAAAGACGCAAACGCACGTTATACGAAATCATAGTTTTATAAAAAGCAATAATTCAATTATAAACTATGATCAGTGGCGCCGAACTATTTTTAAGTATGTGGTGCAAACACAAATTTTTACCATCACCCACCCCTTTCTAAGCACCCTCGACAATTTTTATTACCATATAGGTTCAAGGATAAAGCCTAAAATTTTAAAAAAAAATCTCAAAATATTGTTTTATACATACATCTATCAAACACTGGACAAGTTAATGATTTATTTTTTTTTAACATCAGAAAATTAATTTTTTAAACGAAGTTAACGGTTACAATTAATTAGGCTGATCAGTTAAGTTAAACAAAAAAAAAAAAATTATCTTAAGTTTATTATTATTTTTTATTTAACTATTTTTCTCTCTCAAAGCAATAAAATCTTTTAAATGAATCACTATAGTACTATACAAACTATTTTTGGTTATTATAAAATGATCAGTCTAGATAATATCAAATTTATACTTTTTTGTATGTTATAATTAGAGATTTTACTAGCCATCGTATAAGAGTAAATTAATTGAAATATTTTAAATAAATTACTTATGTTAAAAAAAAATTCCAATAATCGTCGTGATAATATCCGCGCGTACCTATACACTATATTCCAGTGGCGGTTATAAGAGAGGGAAGGCAAAAGGTAAATCGCCCCCCACAGGATTTGATATTTTTAAATTTAGTATTTAATAAACTCGGTCGATCGTATACAGTGTCAACGAGTACCTAAACGTGTAAATGTGAGAAAACTAGTAAACGTGTAAAATAAACAAGTGTATAACGAGGAAAGATGAATCCTTACGTTCATTTCATTTCATTGAAATACGCGAAATAATATTAATAATAATAATGGAAAAAAATAAATAATAAAGGTTGCATCCGCGCGTACGATCGGTCGCTCGGTCAGCGTCAAACTAAACACCCGCGTTTACCGACATGGCGCGTCAACCGACCGTAATAAAACCGGAAAAGAAAGTAGTCACCAGATGGCGCTACGCCACAACATAGAGGGAGTAGCAGAAAGGCGCTTATAAATAGCGATCCGAAACCATCGGACCGCTCAGTGTAGCCACGGCGGACAAGCGCGAACAACGCAGTACCGCTATTCATATGCGCCTTTCTGCCACGCCCTTTTATATGATGTGTCGCAGCGCCATCTGGTGAGTACTTACTTTTTCTATTTTATTGTTATTTCGTTTAAGTTCCATGCACGCTGTTCTTCCTTATTCTACATCATAGGCGTAACTAAGGGGGCTGAGCCCCCCCTCAAAAGGCAACCTGATTACATTAAAAATGTACAGTATTTTCTATATATTTATTTATATTTTTCTAATAATCCTAGTTATTGGGTAATTGAACCTTTTTTTTTTTTTACTTATTTGGGTAATTTTGGCATCAATCGGCAAAATTTCCGAAAGTGAACACTTTTTTTTGCTTATTAATTTTTAGCCCCCCCCCCCAAATGTAGTGCTAGTTACGCCTATGTTCTACATCTTCATTTCGTCTCGGTACATTAATAGATCTTTCTTCTTGGTTATTAATCGTCGTGGAACATTTGCTGCCAAAAAATACTTGTAAAAATTGGAGCACTATTTCCGCGCGAAAAATCGTCTACAGGAAAAAAAAAATCATCAATTGTAATCCCCGTATATTAAACAAGTAATAACAGATTACTTTTTTAGTTCATTAAACGAAATTGTTCTTTTTTTTTAATTCTGCGTATTATATTATAAAGTACTATTAACTACATCATCAACAGCGGCACGGGGAAAAAAAGTTTGTTTGAATTTGCATATAACACACTATTCCAATCGGGTTATGCAAATATTTATAGTTTGCATGCCGCATGGAGAAAAAATGAAATTTTATATTAAACTTACACATATAAACACGTGTTCGTTGAAATCCGCTCACTTTTTTCCCGCAAAAATTTAATTCACTGACAAAGTCTGGACAAACGAATTTATTATTTTAAAAAATCTGATGAATTGCTATTGGTTTTCGCGCAAATCTAATACAGTAATCGTTATTGCGAATTATAACGAAAGCATTGTATGTAAAGTTTCAATACCTACAGTATCCTGCAGATCATCGTCGTATTACTACTATATATTTTACACGCAGTCGAAATTAAAACGAATTAATCGCGTGTATTCGTGGAATATTCAAAATCTTATTCGTTACATATTTTCGTTGTAAACAATTTCCACTGGATATTGAAACTATTCGTTGTATCATTGATTATTATATACAGTGGTGTATCGCGGTAAATAGTTTTAAGGGTATACGCACATTTCTAAACACACAGATACCGGAAAAATTTTTTTGGAAAAAAGTTTGTAATTTTTTGCGCATTTTTTATATTTTACGTTTTTCACCTTAATTTGCCATATAATACGATTGTAAATTTGTACACACTAATAAAAATATAGTAAAAGAAAATATATACTAGAACACAACGCTATATACTATAACCTAACCATGTGTACGTTGTTTTCTACCACACACAGAAACGGAACTGCAATATGGTATGCTCTCGTTCGAAATCGTTAAAATTATAAAGAAAAATGTGCAACTACGGATAACCGACAAATTATATGAATATAAAAAAAACCTACAAATTGGTGGCGACAAGATAAATAATAATTAACTAGCGTATACCTACCCATAATATGTTCATTTCATGGCAGGGTATACGCGCATAAAACCGAAAATAGGGATCTGGGTATATATATACGGCGTATACCTTCCAATACACCCAGGCCCGGATTAACATTATCGTGGGCCCTAGGCACAAATGGTTAAGAAACTGTCTCTTTGGAGAGAAAGTGATGAATTTCAATGTTTAGCTTTTAAAAACAAAAAAAATATAAACATAAAAATCAAATCTAAACTTTTATATAATAACTTTTATAACTTTTTATATGCGATAACGATTTTAAAAAATCGTAAAAACAATTTATTTTACTCCAAAATATATAAAACTAAATTGCCAAAAACCATAAAAACTACTTCTTTTATACCATTTTGAATATTTCTTTATTAGGTACTCGTATACATCGAACAAAAAATAACTGTGACAAAAAAAAAAAAAAAAAAAAACAATTCTGTAGTATATTAAATATATTTTTATAGTTGCTAAACTTTTTTACGAAATTTTTCGTTTGCAAATGATTTAATTAGTTCTTCGGTATCGATTTCTTGAAGCAATTCATTTTCAATTGCAAGAGCCGACAACGAAGACAATTTATTTTGACCAATTAAACGTATACAGATTATAATAATAATAAAAAAATAAAAAAATATTACAAAAAAATCGTAGGCCCTAGGCACAGTGCCTATAGTGCCTATTGGCTAATACGGCCCTGAATACACCACCACTGATTATATATTACTAGTAATATATTATAATCAATGGTTTTATGTATAAAACAAACCTATAGAATAATTCTAATATAATAATTACGTAAATGCATTTACCTATTCGCCTTTCTGCAACTCATTCACGAGTATTTACGGTTAGGTAGTATACGGTTTTAATTTCTTTCTGGCGTTTTTTTTTTTTGCTTTTTACTATTATAACCGCGCATAAAACATATTAAACGAGTATTTGGTATACGTTATACGCGACCAATATATAAATAAAAAATTTTTAAAAAATAGCGCCACACACTCGCCGGCGACGAGCGGGAAAATGAAAAAAAAAAAAAAAAAAAGGAAATAAATTACCTACCGTTGTTCAGCAATAGTTTTCTGGTCGTGACGCTGGAACGGAACCAACGGTCTTTTTTAATCGTCGCGCGTACGCTCAAGTTTTCCCAGCAAATCGGTAAACAATTTTCGTTGTATCCGCCCTGTAGAATTCCGTATACATATTATATAATATTACCAGACGAGACAAAACGATATCCCGTCTCGTTATTATTTATTGAAAAAAAATATATATATCAAAACTTCAATATATTATAATATTATCAAAACAGATTTACCCCGTCGGTCGCGCATAATTCGACAACAGTCGACGAGTTCGAAGCGTTGAAAAACGCCGTCCGAGCCGACAGTAAATCCATAACGTGCCTAATATAATAATAATACCGGAGTCTAGTATATCATCTGCGAAAAAATATAAATAAAAATACGTGTCTCGGTATACATATAGTCTCTACACAGTGAAATCTCTCGATCGAATCGCGCGAGCAACTGGGGAAAAAAAAAAAAAAAATACCGTGTCCTACACGTACACGTAATTCGTCGACATGAAGCCAAACACTGTTGAAAAGTATCGATTGCATTTCTCAATATTGCGTAACATTTTTTTTTTCTTTCTTGATCTATAAAGTCGTACAATAGTCGCCTTACAATACAATCAGCATTCCACTGCGACAGTAACTGCAGATGCCCCGAATACTTAAAAGGACCACGAAACAAAAAAAACAAAAAATGTAATTCGGAAATATACAGTTCAGTCTTATAGCGTACGATAACATTGGAATAGATACGTTTCGAGAAAAAATAACTGTTCGGATCCGTTTGATTTTGGTAGGATACGCCGTGAAATGATATTATACTATATCGTGTCAATACCTAATTGATCCTTCTAATATAGAATCGGTGATCTGATACAATCAGTCACACACATAGGCGTGTCTACGGGGGTTGGCAGGGTGGGCACCGGCCTCCCCAGCGACTTAATTCTTGGCCTCTTGGCTTATTATCTACCGTGGTTGGAAGTATAAATATAAAATAATATAAAATGTTTTTAAAAAAAACAACTAAGTAGCACATTAGTTGATTGGCCTTATTTATTAGTTGTAATAGCATAGGAAACCAATTTTAAGATCAAGATAATCTTTAATTTTGTGGGGTGAATAAAATCCCAGGTGCTATATAATTGCCATACAACAAAAAAAAGTCACAAATATACATATAGAATATAGATCGCTGTAGTAAGTGAAAAATTTAAATTTTATAACTGGCCTCCCCAGCCACGGAGGTCTGGACACGCCTATGGTCACACATCATCAATGAATGAGAGGAAGTTCGATGGAAATTTGGATGACATCATATACGCCACCCCTAAAGCAATTTGATTGGATCTCAGCACTATAGATATCTTGTACAGTGGACACCTATATAACTCCCTTTAATGGACTATTTTACTGTTTTACCTATATTTTGGTTTTACTTTAAAATTATTCAATAATATTTTATTTATTTGGTGTAATTTATTGCATTACCGTGTATATATGTATACCATAATATTTTATACTCACCTATATTTATGTTACATGTTGAGTAGCCTAGCAAAACCGTAGGAAAAAAAATTCATCCTTACGCCAAGACGGTGAGAGATACCTACTATTATTTATTTCCGTTCTTATTAGTAAATTCTGCTTTACAAAATTTTACAATTTTGTCAGACTTAGACCCAATTTACTACAGAAATACGCGTTTTAGGTATTCAATTTTTTTTTTAATTACCTACTACCTACTGCAGTAATAGGTCAGGTATATATATATATATATGTTGTTATCAATAATAAAACACATATTTGCTGTAACCGTTCGTAGATTCATGCAATGAGAGTCTCAAGTTCAGGACACCTGCGGGGCAAAGCGTTTGGAAGTAGATGGGTATAGATTTGAAAGGATCGAACCTCGATGTAATTCCAATGAATGGAAAAGTACACATCTCTTAATAAACATCTAGAAACAAGAATAGGACGTAAATACATTACGACCAATTTTTTTTTTTTAATTCCTACTCCTTAATGCATTGTAGGATCAAAGTTTTTCCACAAAATACTCAATGTACACTACTCGGGTATACTATAATTATACTATTCGGGAAATTTGTTTTCATTCTACATTTTTATGATCTTCCATTTTGAATGTTTTTTAATTTTAAAACGTTAAAATAATCATCTGATAGGTACAACATCAAACGCATCTGTTTTGATACCTATTCTGAATCACGTCAACCGAAATAAATTATGTTTATACATTTTTCTTTTTCATTAGTAGTGTACTATTTTTATTGATTTTAAAAGGTTCGACAATATCCATGATAAATCAATACAAATTTTTAAATGATTTTACTTTCAAACTAAAAAACAATTAAAAATAATAAATAATAATTTTAAAAAAATGGTAAAGTACGTTTTAAAACAGTTATTTGAGCTCTTTCTATCGGCTACTGCGTAATGTTACATAAATATCAATTAAACGTATACATTGTCAACCATTAATACAAAAATTCTTAAGACTATATTGATCACTCAACACCCAATCAGACATGCATCTCGGACAATTTTCTACTTTTAAATAAAAAAAATGTTTATTGGAATGTATCAAATATAATTGAAAGGCAACAGTCTATAACAAGTAAAATGCAAACTCCAACAAAATATATATATATATATATTATATTACTTCCAATTAAGTCCATCATTAGCGTAATTAAAATAATTGACAATAACATAACAATAGTAATATTTATCATTATTTTTTATTTTTAGTTTATAGAAAATAATAATCGTTGAAACTATTGGTTTTCATTTATTCAATAAATAATTGTTTTGTATCTGAATTTTGTACTTTTTAATGCTGTTTTAATTAGAACACACAAATTGTCACGAAATATTTGTATAATATACATTCATTGATTTTATTGCAGTTTATCAAATGACTATTAACGATTTTGTCGTCGCCCTTTTTTTTTTTTTTTTTAATAGTCTAAAATGTTAATTAAAAATATTGGCAATGATATTAGCTTTTATTCTAATAGTAATAAATGTAATTATTATATTACGTTTATAATATAATATTAATAATTTAAGTAAAATACAAATTATGTTTTGAATTTGAAAAATTGCTGCAAAAAAATGTCTATTTGTATTTACAGAACTGAAATTTCATGACTATCAGTTGATGCAAATACGGTGAACCGGCTAAATTGGATGCATACTAAAAAGATATTTTTGATTTATGTAAAACAATATTTATATTTTAACTCCTATAGAATTACAAATCATTAAAAAAAAAAAAAATATTGAAATATGTTATAATTTTCTAGATTATGATCGATTAATGATGATTTCTACCGAATGAAATAAATATCAATAACAAAAAATACTTGTAATAGCAAAAAAAAAAAAATCTATTTTATAGAACCAAAAGTAACTGAATACAATATAAAACATTTCTGTTTTTGTTTCCATTAGTTAAATCAGTTAAATTATAATATAATATAATATTTGTGTACAATAAAAACAAAAAATTTAAACAGATATATAAAATATATCTGATCACGTTACATTTGGAGTGACAACTGGTACCAATTTTTCTGGAATTATAGGTAGCTTAAAAAAACAAAACAAAAAAAAAAAAAAAACAAAAAATTGTCTTAATAATGTTGTGTATGTTAAATGTGTATATATTATAATAATTTATAATACATTAGTTATATAACATGTAAAACAAATTCCCTTTTCCCACCTCCTCACCATTTAATAATCATTTAGCTCTAATCACCTTTCCACTCTCATCGTGACCTTGATATTTGGGTTTACTGTGAGTAAATGGCAAGTATCTATATCTGATCATATGCTGAAAAATCGAAAAATAACATCATATTATTATGAATTTATTAATCTAATTATTATGAACGGTAGCAAAAAAGTAATTTCCTCTCGAATTCGATAATAAAAATATTTTACTTACCATTATTTGACGCTTCATCGTAATACAAAACAGAACTATAAAGTATAAGACAAGAATGGGCCAAAACACAGGAACGTCGAAAAATTGGAAAAATGTCAAAAATATAGACAACAGCGTAGACTTTACTACCGAGTACCAAAATTTAAATTCAGGTAGTCGACGAATAAACGGCCTGAATTCTTCATTTGCTCGAGTCGGTAAAGACGGGCCCGAATCATCTAAATGAATACGAACAAACAGAACGAAATCAGAAATTTTTTAAAATATTACCTTTACTCATTTGATCGAATTACAATAAAAAAAATATTTTACCTTCAAACTCTTCCATGGCCGGATCTATTTTTGGTGTAAGGAATGCAATGAATAAATTTAAATGGTATATACCTAATGCGTACGTAATTATGTACCATCCCTGAAAGTATTAACGAATCCATTATTATAATATAAATAGGTCTAAGTAATTATATAATCCACTATAATTTTAATACGCATATTACCTGTAGCATTATTATCCTTATCATAAATAAAATAACTAATACAAATGCAGATATCCATCTGGCCGTTCGAAAAGGTGTAATATCATCAAGAAATTTTTGCAGCTTCTGTGATAAAAAAAAAAAAAAACAAATTATCGAGTATTAAATAAAACATATTTACATAAAACGATTTTAAATTCTTAAAAATCATAGCATGTGTAACTGTTAACTGTAAATATACCGTTCAAAAGAATATAATAGAACTATTAGATCTTTTTATATAGACGCTTCAGTTTGTTTTAATTTATAAAAATATAATGTTATTTTCGAAATGTAATGATATTACTTTTTAAAAATAACAAGAAAATTTACCAAACTGAATACAAAAACGAGATAAAAAAATTTATAAAAAAAAAATATATTTATTACTTATTACGTGCATTACGTAACAAGCAATGAACAAGAGTCAATAAATTTGTACGAGTATACAATAATTGTACATAGTGACTGGTAAATGTATATTTTAAAAGCGAAAATATTCGAAAAAATTATTTAGACACTGTACCTACGTGAACACGGAATACAATGATTTTCAAACATACCTGAGACAAACGCAGAAAAGCCAGCGAGACCGTACTCTGATGGCTACTAGAATCGTTTGTAAAGTCTTGCATTTTAGACTAGAGAAGATCACTTTGCTTTGACGATATCTGTAAAAAAAAAAATGACCACACGTTTAAATCACACAAAAACAACAAAAGATCACCAGGAAATCATACGAAACGTGTATTGCAGACAAAATTTAAAATGAAAACCTATGAAAAAAAAAGCCGTTTTTTTTTCAGACAGACCAGAAAAAAAGTATACGATACGAAATATTAAACGTAACGCACAATGGTGCGATGAATTAAGTTTCTAGTAAATATGTTTAAATAAGATTACAATGAACGTTGATTATGTTTCGAACGACAGTCCAAGTAACGGATTTGAAATATTCGAATAAACGAAAAAAAAGCGGCACTCGGACCTTATCGATTTCTACAGACATATTATCATCGATCGGTCGTACGGCCAAAAACCACGACGACGGCGATTAAAGCTCGATCGGATCCGTACACTAGGCGTACGCCTCGGATCGAACGATTGCAATTAATCGTACAGTAGTAGTACTGTTGTGCTAACGTACCGTATATGCGTACGTGTGCGTGTGTGTTACGAATACGAAAATCTCGCGTCTATAAATCAAAGCGAACAACGAACTCCGGTTTTCTTGTGCCAAGTCGCCGTCATCGCGATGCTGATCAATCGGGGAAAACGGACCGTCGTCAATCGCGTTACCACATGCCCGGCGTTATCTCCGCTGATGGACTGTGTCCGACACGGCGCGGATTATCGATCAACGGACACGACGACGATTTCTCTTTCGAACGCTTTTAAAAAAAAAAAAAAAAATTATGTACAACGGCCGTAGGCGTTTCGACTTTCGGCAGAAATAATTAGAATGAAAAGTTCGTTCGGGGTGGCCCGTTCGTCGCTGATAACGAGTGATAAGATTCCGGTTGCGTGGACTGTTGTCAGTGCAGCAGCACGCGACCACCGAACGAGCGCCGGCCACGCAGCTGACGACATCGTCGTCGTTTAGTCCATGAAATAAATTCGACCGCCGCGCCGCGGGGGGCTATATATAGTTGGAAATTATTTAATCGGAACATATGGCGCCCTTCATTGGCCGCTCACACTGGAAACGCATAGAATCCGTCCAGAACATCGGCATCCGTACGATAACGGGTTTACCTACTATCGTCAGAAATTCGGTCCTTCGTAAATCGACAAACTTTAAATCCATTCAAGAATCAATTCAAAATCAATCCAAAACGATGTTCTACAAAAATTCCTTTTCCGAACACGACCACATCCGCCTCCTTGGAAAAACACATTCCCCACCGACAACCAAAAGTTTACTCAAGCCGTACCCATTAACTTGGACAGACCGACAGACTAACTAACCACCCCCCACTTCCATCCCCTAGTAGAGGCACAAGCCTGGTATAGGAAACGGTATAGCCACCCCTTCAAAGCAAAGCAAAGCAAATCGGAACATATTATATTCTCGGAATATAATATTATCGTGGACCCATATTATTATATGGAACCGTATTTTGTCGGAAACTTATTTTAATGGAAATTATTCTGTTTGAAAAATATATTGTCGGAATAATATTTGCTCGGAAATATATGTGTTTGGAAAATAAAACTTCGGAATATATTTGTCTGCAATCTTTTTTTTTTTTTGGAAACTTATTTCAACAGGAACACGTTTTGTCGGAAACGTATTTTTCACAGTGTAACGTACTAAATTTCCCTCCACTTCGATTTTTTACTTTTGATATCACTCCCATCCTATCGATGTTTGGAATGGACAAAAAAGATTCGCATTGCTTTTTAACATAAAACAACAGCTTTGTTTTTCAATGAAATGTAAAAAACAAATAGAAAAAAAAATCTTTCATTTATGTTCACGATATAGGTATTATGTGAATTATTATAATAATTATATAATTACGGTTTTCAAGTATGTAATGTATATTTTAACAAACATATTCGGCATAGAGGTATTAATATCCTTAGAACAGATCTTTTTTTATAAATATCCAACTGATTTTCCGACAAAATACGTTTCAAACAAATTATGTTTCAGGAGTAATATGATTCCAAAGTAATATGATTCACAGAAAATGCAGTTCTTATTACATACGTTTCCTTCAAAATACGTTTCAAACAAATTATTTTTTCAGAAGAATACGATTCCAATCATATATTTTCCAACAAAATACGCGTCTCCATTTTACCCAACCTAACCTATTGCGATCTCTCTTCTTCATTCGGGAACGCTGCCCGCTATACATTCTGTATACACATGGCCTATCCATTATATATTATCTATGGTTTTAAGGTACGTTTTCCCTCGCGCGATCTTGTTTAGGTTAGGTTAGGTTAGGTAACCTAACCTAACCTGACGCGTTCTTTGGAATCACACCTTAATGTCGCGCGACTACTGATACAATGTAAATTAAGTATAGTTGGTTTTCCTCGCGCGGTCGCGGTCGGCGATCGAAATTTGTTCGCGCCGCGATTAATTTGTTGTGAAAATTATGATTGACTGCTGGTTGACGTTGGTCGTGTCTTTCAACAACGAGTGCTCCAATGACCAAATTTAGCAAAGTCGAAGACGAAGCTCTGATTGAATGTGTTGTTAAAATCCGCCTATTTATAATCCTCAAAATATAAGGATTATAAAGATTTGAATATTAGAGATTGCCATTTGGATAATTTAAAAATTCACAGTAGGTTCGTTTACAACGTTCACTATAGTGTACTACACACGTCAAAATATTGATCATAAGTAAACCATAATTTTTTTGAGTCGAAATATTTAACGGTTTAGGAGTGCTGCTACGTCAAAGTTCGTCACCAACCCCAAAAAGTATCACATTTAAATAAATATTGTCCTATTAAATTAGCTTTACGAACGTCTATAAGGTTACTTTTGTTTTCTTTTTACATGTATTTTATTATACTACAAAAAAATATGACGTCTATATGAAAAATTGAAAAAACTGAGAAATTGACGATTTTTACTAAATTTTTGAAGTTCTTGATTTTAAATTTCTACAATAATAATAGGATCCTTTTGAAATTAAAACATAATATAGTCAATAATATCATAAATAAGTGTGAATTTTTTTAGGTAAACCGAAAACCGAAACCAGTAGTAAATATACAACATTTATCACATCTCTTATTTTTCAACAATATAACGGTTTATTTTTATTTTTTCATTGGTTAAAATAATAACAACAGTAATATTTTTAATTTTCAATATTATCATAAATTCTAATGTTTAAATAATGAGTTGTTTTATAATATATTACAATTATAAAACTGAACAGTCTTTAATTTCAAAATCTTAAAAATAACAAATAACAAGCAAAATAATAGTAGAAATATTAATAATATTTAATTACAAAATTTTAAATGTAGATAATGATTTATTTTATATAAAAAAATTCAATTAATTAATTAAATTCATTGAATAATTATTATTATTGTAATACAAATTTTAAATAGGTAGTTACAATAAAACTACTAACAATACAACTAATAGTATATTAATTTTTAAAATTATTATTCAAACATTTAAATACAACTCTCTTATAATATTAAGTAGGTATTTATTACTTGGATTAAATATTTTTAATACTTTTAGTTTAGATAAAGTTTGATTTTCATATTTCTAGATTTCCAATTAAAATCCCTTAGTAATTTACAATGAATCAGATGCATTGTAACAAAATCTAAATGAGATTTACATTCCAAATTAAAGTGGAAATTAGGCCATACATTTTTAATAATAGATTTTTTAATTGTTAATCCTATTTTTAATTTATGAGGTTTTATCAAAACAATTTTAGATAATAATTTTTGACATTGTGAAATATACTGTGTGAAGTTGTCTGTTGGTATTTTCAAACCAAAGTGACCAGAATTTAAACCATAAACTTTACAAAATATTAAATAGTCCTTATCACTGAAGTCAACTGGAGTATCTGTCAACATGTAATTTTGACAATTTGTACAGTTAAACTTTTCAATACACTTTTACCTAAATAACCACTGAAATATCTATCAGAGCACATAGAAAGTGATACCACAGGTACATCAATATAGTTGTCATCATTGAATGAAGACGATGAAGATGAACGACTATCTGTTGAATTCTCATCATCATCATTATTACTTTCCCAAAACTTATTATTTGAATGAAG
The DNA here is from genome assembly GCA_032441835.1 of Slavum lentiscoides. Lineage (NCBI taxonomy): Eukaryota > Metazoa > Arthropoda > Insecta > Hemiptera > Aphididae > Slavum > Slavum lentiscoides. Next base: position 21,595,359 of record CM063710.1, on the reverse strand, counting down.
AGCTAACATATTGTGATCATTATCATCTTCACAATTTGAATATGTTGAAGGCTTCATTAGCTGCATTTGTATCATCATTTTAAATGTTATTCTAAATGTTCTTGTTGTAGGATTGTTGCTATATCCACCTTTTTGTCGAAATACAGAGAATGTATTTTCAATTGCATCTTGATTAAATCGTGCCGTTAGTAAATAATCAAAACCATTTTTTTTTTGTTCTTCATAAATGCCCAAAATTGAATTTATAGTCCATTCTAAACCATCAAAAGTGTATGGTCGACTATGTCCTTTACATTTTCCAATGATGAACACCAACGTTTAGCTTCTTCTAAAGTTAATTGGATTAGTGGTTTCTCTTTAGAAATAGCACATTTATAGGGATTTGAACAATATAAAGTTTGACTATTTAAACAATCAAACAGGTTATTAATTTCTTTTACAAATTCAGCTGTATGTGCTGCTGTTGGTGATTTTAATTCATTAGTATGAATACAAGTACGCATAGCAGCATACATTGAATTACTAAATATCTGTAACGCTAGTTTACAAGACATTTTTTTAAATGGTCCTGGATATATATGAGAATCTGTAATTTTCAGAAGACTACGAGATGTTGGACTACATTTATCAATCATATAGGTTTTTTATATCTTGAAAGAAATTTTTTTGGTTTTAAAAATAATGTCACTTGTTAAAAGATTATTTCGAATATTTTTTACAAGATGTGGAACATCATATACGGAAAATATTTTATTTCCGTTCACTTTAATCCATGGTTTGTCTTTAGTGAAACCAAGTTTTTTTAATGCAGACCTATTATTAGGTCCTTGATCACATATAATAGCTTTGATGTTTAACTTACAACTTGTCAACTGATTAATTTGTTGTAAAATTAGTTCTGACAAAGTGGTTGCATTCATAGAAGTAGATGAGAGAAAATAAGATACTGGCAATTTCCATGATGAATAAATTCCTCTTATCATAAAAACCATTGCCTGATTTGCCATTGTAGTATTCCTTCCAAAAGTTCCCAAGTCTTCATAACCCTCTATAATATCCAACATTTTTGAATATTCCAAAAAACGTTTTATTTTCATTTCGTCAAATATTAAAGTACAAAATGTTTCTTCATGTGACATTAAGTTTACTTTAATTTTTAGTTGTTTATATAAACCTAAATTAAAACCCGGTTTGAATTTAGAAGCACCAACCCAACGCTTAATTGTGGCTAATCCTGGTAAATTTATTTGTGTTGATCTCAAATATTTGTATGCAGTTGGTGATTTATAGTAAAGTCTAAGAGAGAAATATTTTCTTTAATTGTCCATGGTTTTCTACTGGTACTTTGACGGAATTGCATATTTACTAGTGTTTGAGAATCAGTTGAAGGCAAACTTAACGAATTAAAAACATTTTTATTTTTGAACAAATGTCTGGCAGTTTTACACTTTTGTAAGCTTTGCAATAGTTGAGCGTTTATAAATTAATAACTTTTGTTTATATTCAAGTTTTTTTCATTTTTTTAGATCATTTGTTTGTTTATTGATAGTCTGAGTAAGTGATTGAATTTTTATTTAATGGAACTGCTGATTCTGGCATATTCAGTGTACTATTTAACCAAGATTGAGTTTTGGAGTAATAATTGGTGTACTGTCATTTGATCCTACTAATGAGTATGTAGATTTGGTTGGCGTTTGTAGGTGAATTGAATCTGGTGAGTCACAATCAAGTTTGAAACCAGCTGATGAGTTAACATTGAAATATTCTGATCTATTTAAAGTTTTTTTAGGTGTTGAGAAATTTGAAGATGGTGATTTTGTAATTTGTGTCATAACAGAAGTTGAAGGTAAATTTACAGTCGTTAATTTTTTATTTTTAAGATGTAAACTTGTATATGAATATTTTGGAGAGCAGTCATGAAAAGGTATTACAGATTGATAAAGTACGGGTACTGCAGTTCGCTTTAAAAGTCTTTTGGAAAGATTAACATAATCCTCAGGCAAAAGTGATCAGAACAAATTTTCTTTTTTTAAATCTTCAATTTCAAGATGTATAAGATCAACATTTCCTATAAAAATATATACGTACGACTGAATGATGCGATATAAATTACTCTCGATCGCGACGTAAAATCGTTCAGAATAAACCAAGACGACGCGAACGCGATCTAGTTCGTCGATCGCGTTCGCTGACCGCGCAAGGGAAAACGTACCTTTAGACTTTTAGAGGGATTTCTTTTTTCATACCATTTTCATCGCACCACGAGTCTGCAGGCGAAACGTGTTGATCAAGGCCGGTCATTAACGAGTCAATAAAGTCAAGTTGATTAACGCATTTTTTTTTAATTAACTTTTAACTTGCAGAGTCACCTGTTTTAAAAACTTAACGCTTTAAATTTTTACGAAATATCTTTGATATCCAAGTTAATAGTTAAATTGTATCTATATACAATTTAAGCTATATTATAATAATTATAATATGAATCTATAGGTATATTAGTGTTTTTATTTTATATAAATAGGGTTATATAATATATTTTAGACCCTGTGTCTCAGGGGCAGTTGTACGTGATGTTCAAGGGGGGAGGAGAATGGAGCCAATTTCCTGTGCTAATGAAATATCCCCGTCGATGATGAGTATAATAACCAAGAAGAAATATCTCTTAATGTATCGAGACGAAATGCAGACGTAGAAAAAGGAAGAACAACGTGCATGGAACGTAAACGAAATAATGCAATAAAACGGGAAAAGAAAGTAGTCACCAGATAGCGCTACGACACAACATAGAGGGCGTGGCAGAAATAAGGCGCATATAAATAGCGGTCAGTCTCAACCGCTACGTTGTTCGCGTCTGACCGCCGCGCCGTGACTACACTGAGCGGTCCACTGGTTTCGGACCGGTATTTATAGGCTCTGCGCCTTCCTGCCACGCCCTCTATGTTGTGTCGTAGCGCTATCTGGTGACTACTTTCTTTTCCCGTTCTATTACGGTCGGCTGACGCGATATGTCGGTATATGCCGGTGTTTGGTTTGACGCTAACCGAGCGACTGATCGTACGCGCGTATGCAATCTTTATTATTTATTTATTTATTTATTTTATTATTAATAATATTATTATTTTGCATATTTCAATGAAATGAAATTAACGTAAGGATTCCTAGTTGTACACTCGTTTTCACGTTTACTCTTTTATTTTACACGTTTACTATATATTTAATGTTTACTCACATTTACACGTTTTTTACACTGTACACGACCGACCGAGTTTGTCGTCAGCTAAGCACTAAACGCTCGATCACGATCTATGATCAGCGCGTACCGTACGCGCTGATCGTCGGTCGAGAACTAATTGCAGCCTTATGCATGATGTTCAAAGGGGGAGGGCCGGAGGAGTACATAAAGACTCTGTATAGGGTAATTGTTTTCGGAATTATACGGAGAAATATTTTTTTTACGCGCTTTTGAGAAAATCGAATAATGATGACACCTCTCTAACACGTACCGACTAGATAAAATTTGATTTCAGAACGTTGCGGTAAATACTTCGGGGCACTCCTTCCGGTAGAATTACAGACATGAAAACAAAACAAAACCATTATTCTTGTCGACTATTGCCTTGATGAAAGGCTGCGGAGGAATCATTTTGCCGAAATGATTGGCGAAAAATCGAGCGTTGAAGAGAAACGCGGATCGAGCACGCGCGTATAGAGGCGTGGCGTACCACCAGTGCACAACGGGATAGAAAAACAGATTTACTCTCATCGATTTATAAGTAATAATTTTATATCTAAATTCATACTGCAGACGCCGTCAATATTATATTTCATCGTGAGATATTGGCTGAAAGTACGCGCGTAACTCGCGTTAGTGAAAAATCATAAAACTCATTTGTTTTCATTAAACAGTTGTTCTCAAATTTATTTTCATTAATCGATCGCGAGACCGCTGCAGTGCTTACACAGTGAATTTGTTTTACGTATTATACGTATAATATTTCGATTTTGTTAGGTAAAACATGACGTGGCCGAGAACACCGTGTGATGTGATCATTTTCACTGTCGAAGTGTGCATTATAATTATGGCGACCAGGACAACTCTTTGTCATAGGCGGAAATCTATTAAATTTTCTGGGGGCTAACATTTTTAACATCGGTCATAATCAGTCAAATATCCAAAATACATACAAATTATAAATTATTACATTAAACACAAATAATTTTTAGGGGGGCTAATAAGAAATTTGGGGGCTTATCCCGCAAGCCCCCCATTTCCGCCTATGCTCTTTATGCGTACCGTGTTCTACGTAACGAGATTAAACGGCCGTGTAGTAAGTGTATGTTATAATATTCGCGGAAAATAAAATTTCTCGAAACAATGACGCGTTTAGGATTTTTTATCGCCCTATTAGACACGCAATTATTAACTGGCGTCTTTTTTTTCAATAACATCGTTGTGTGGGCTTGCAGTGTTCTACTAAAATTACATAAAGCGAAAACAGTTATCATAATAACCGATTTATGTTTTGTCAAAATCAAAATTCACTATTATTAATACGTCTGTATGTATTATTAAAGTTTATGCTCGTTTATTTTCTAAAAAAAAAATATATATATTAATTTTTACAATTTTTTTCTAAACAGACAGTGAACGTTATTGGATTGTATAGTTTAAAAGTTAACACTTGTATACACGTTTTTTTTTTATATATAATTTAAAAAAATAACGTTACGAAAAGCGCTACATTTTCTTGAAACGATTTTCATTCGGAATACATAATATTATTAATGAAAAATTTGAATAATACAGTGAAATGTTGTACTTTCAAATTTCCCATAACTATGCACGTTTTATATTACTCTATATTCGTGTACCTACTGCAGCGCTGCTGATTATACTTTTGTCTAATGTCATATTATATGGAAAGAAGAAAAAAACGTATTATAATTCGATACCTACTTACCTATAACACACAACGCACTTACGATAAGGCGATGATTGTAATGACTTCCGACGTGTAATAAAAATAGGAATCAATAGATTTACTGTTTGTACTTCGTACGCGGGCAATTACTTCTTAAAAAATCGGATATCACGTTCGGCTATACAAAATTACAATGTTTATCATATAATTCTTATTTCGGGTTATTGCGTTAATTAAAACGTTTTATAATTTTTTTTTTTTTTATGTTGGGACGTAAATAGGCTCGACGTTTTCTTCCTTTTTTTTTTTCGGCGGAGAAAAAAAGACGTACTACAATTTATATTTTTTAAACTTTTCCTCTAGCACATCTTATTATACTGTCGTCTCCGGCCGTCCATCTGTACTTGCAGATTTTATGTGAAATTTCTACCGAAATTGCGTTTAAATACCAAAAGCGAATAAAATTCATTAATAACACACAAATTCTAATTTTATAATAATATATTGTACAAATGCAAGTGCCTGTTGATAGACATTTACATTATTATCTATAATAATTATTTTTCACGCGCCGGAATAACTGTGAACGATAAAAAAATCGTATTATATCGACAAAAAAAAAAAAAAGGAGTAAATTGAATATTAAATTTAATTCAATGGAGTTTTCTTTAATGAATGGGGGAAAAAAAATCGAACACACGAGTTTATCAGTTGCACAATATAATGTTTATTTAAAATAACACAATGTTAAAAACACGAAGAAACTTTTGGATAATGACTTATTCGCTAAATTATCACATTACGTAGTATTATTATGTATTTATTTTTTTTAACGAATATTACACGTTCAATACCACGTGCACATAATCTCAGTGCGGGAAAATATTTCAAACTAAAATACACTGCAGGAATGAACGAAACGCACAAATCGACTTTTTTCTTTTAGTTCTAAACAAACTAGGTAAATTGTATAATAAAACAATGACTTACAACCATTATTGGACAATATATATAATATATATATATATATTAATATACAGTTACTCTTACATGGACATATAAAGTAACGACTTCCATTTTGATTTTATACAATAATTTTTTTTTCCCGATAAGTCATTTCGTATAATATATAATATAAATTATTTAAAACCACGAATATATAAAAAACTATATATATATATTATGTTTATAAATTATAATTTATATTGCACTTTCATATACATATTTTTTTTCTTTTATTATTGGTAAATCTGAAGTAATAATAATATGTCGGTAGTATATTAAAACATAATAATAAATAAAAATAAGTTAAATAATACTTACTAAGAAAATGTCTACAAAAATGGCAAAATGTTTAAACAAACTATGTACCTAGGCTAGTATAAGTTAGTATGAATAATATGAAACACGTACAAAATTAACACACGCAGTCAATAATGGTCATGTATAAAAATTTCACGTATACTTTCATAACTGGTTTTTTTTTTACCTAGTTTTTTTATATGTATATGTTTTAATATTGCACTTTTAAATACATATTATATAATAATAATAAATTCAAAAATTAATAATAATAATAATAAACTTAAAAGCCAATAATAAAATAATAATAATAATAATAAACTTAAAATCAATAATAATAAAAATGATGATAATAATAATAATAATAACAAATTAAAAAAATAAATAATAATAATAATAATAAGAATAATAATATAATAAGTAGATAATTTTAATGGCCAAGAATTGGCAGTAATACGTAAGAAATATTGGAATATAAAATTTATAGGTATTTCGTGTAGTGTCCACAATTTAGAAGCACAACGTAAAATTTAAACATTATAAATTATAGTAATAAATGTATACTGAAAATAATAATGCAAATGTAATAATATTACTTTAGCCTAGGTGTATTAAAAATAATATGTCAATAGCGATAAATTGCGCATCGATGAAATCAGCTTTTTTATTATTATCATAATAATAAAGACGAAAACTGCAGTTTGAAAAGTCATTTCGAGAATTATAGTAAAACCAATCGATCAAACACCATTATCAATGTAATGAAAGAAACGCAAATGATCGTTTGTCGTATTTTATAACTCGTAAAAATAATTGTTTGCGTAACTATTATACGTTCTGCTATGAACTTTATTTAATGAACAACGAGTCAAATTATAATTAACACAAAAAATAAAAATTATAATTGAAAAATTGTTCGATTTCGTATTTGTTCTGAATACAATACGATTATTTTTCGTTTTTAAATATTAAAAAAATATGCTTATATATAGTAACACTTTACTATTCCTACGTACAATAGAGTTTTTCAAATCATATTAATGAGAAAATTATTGTAATATAAATTTAAAAAAAACTCGAATACACGATTACTATTTGCCGCATGTACGTATTATTAATGGGTTTACATTTCCCCCCCCCCACTCAATGTTCACGAATATTATTATTTATATAATCGTACAAAAAATTTAATTACTCGAATAATTATTATGAATACTCGAGTTTGGCTCGGAAAACTGCTGTGCTAAAATAATACAGAATTTAAATCGCGTGTAAACAAATTTCGGGTATAAAATTTTTAATCGTGAATACGTCACATCGCTCGACATTAAAAAAAAAAAAAATCGTGATATAATATTATAATATATAAAACGTAATATTTAAACAGCGGTAAAACTATGCCGGTTTTTGCTTTGTACCACCAACACACTCGGTATAAAAACGGCAAGAGATTTCGAAAAAAAGTCATATTGGTCAGCGTAAGGAAAAAGAAAAACCGTACCGCGAGAATATTATTTATAAATATTCCACACGATAATATTATTATATCATACGCTTAAACATAATAATATAATACATAATATATATATAGTTACCGGCTAAAAGAAATTATTATATTATGTATATAGTCGAGATTTTGATTTTTGGCACATATTAACCGCTTATAATATTCATATAAGTCCGTATATAATATCTATATTATTACATATCTCTATAATACATATAGCTATTATCTCTAAATATATATATATATCATTCGCAGAGCAACGTTTGAATATATATTTTACATAGTAAATAAACGTGCTCGGGCACGAATTACACGAGTAATGCGTGTTCGTATTATATATTATTATTATTCGTAAAAAATATAAATATATATATATAAAAAAAAAAGAAACAATTTCTCGTCGGAGTATTTCAAGAAGAATTCGTAAAATATTATAATAATAATAAGATTAAAAAACTCCTATATATTATATCGATATAATATTCGTCTAGATCAGCGATCGCCAACTGGTGGTCCGCGGAAAAGTGTGAACGAAATTTGCGATTTTATTTCATCGACCTAATTCCACCGGCAGCGCATATAGTATAAAAATCATATAAATATTTTTAAAAAAACTCCCCGATTGAATAAATAATTTATCATTTTATTATACGCGTATTTCGTAATTCATATCAATAAAATGTAAGTTCATTATTTTATTAATTATTATATACGTATATAAATTTTTTTAATTTGCTATATTAAATGTACCGCAGAATTTTTGTAAATTACGAATTCAGTGAAAGGTCCGAAAGGTTGGCGATCGCTGGTCTGAATCCCTATAGACAGTCATATAAATATACCTATCGTTATAGATCCGTTGACGGGATATACAGCTGTTGTGACCTGCAGGACGACCGATTAACTGACAAGTGGCATATAATTTTGGTACAGTGTTATTTGATTCGCAATTCGCGCTGCAATTTTATAATTACATTTTTTTTTTTTCGAATTTTTCTATAAGAAAGAATACTTTTCGTAGCCGAATTTTAAGACAAAACTCGCGATAATCGAGACTTTTCTCAATATTCGCTGTCATATATTTTCTACGATTTTTTTTTTTTTTTAAATTTATAAATCGTACAATTTCTATCACCGGTATACACATAGGCGTTCAAGGGAGGGGCAAATGGGGCAAGTGCCCTAGGGCGTCCAAAGTATTATGAACGCAGGGGGGTCAAAAAAATGAATGACAAAAAGAAAAAATTTGTTGTTTTATTTTAGATATTAATTTCCCTTGTATCTAATATGACGATTTCGAGGACGAGTGTATTTACTATTAAAATATATGAAATTATGTAATTAGATATTACGTTAGTTGTACATTTTTTTTTTTTTTTGAGGGGGATGCGTCAAATATTATTGCCCTAGGGCGTTACTGGTAGTAAGCACGGCACTGGGTATACGCACCTGTCATATTATACACACTGGCATATAAAGATAGTGAAAAATTTTTTCATTTTTTTTCTATTTTTGAAATTCGAATTAACGAAAACGAATTTTTTTCAACGCGGTACAAAATGTGTTTAAATAAACGCGTAAATAAATAAATGAAATTTCGCCTAAGAAATTATTAAAAAAAATATGTATATATATATATATTGCTCGGAAAGTCTATAGTATATTATATTGTCAGTTAGTCCGGGGACTATTGCAGAAAAAGTTTATAATATTATAAATATGTAACGTATTACGTTATTATTATAACGTAGGACGGATAAAACATAAACTTTTTTTCGCGCCGTATCGCGAAACACCACTGCGGACGACTGTCGTATTATACGGCTACGCAAAAAAAAAACTTAAATATGTACGAGAAAAAGTATTGTCAAAAAAAAAAAAAACTGAAATAAAAACCGCAATAATCCGCTAAATTATAAAGGCGAATCCTCGTCCGTTCGACGAATATAATATATTAATACACACGCGTCACACACATAATATATACAACGTTATTCTATACGCAAATTATTCAAAAAAGTCTTGGTACGAATTCAAAAATTTATTTTTAAAACGAAAACGCGCCGAGACTGTGGTGGGCGGCGGGTAATAACTGCAAAACGTTCAGTTTTTTTTTTTACAGTCCGATATCGTCCTGCACGTGCCCGTCACGAATTCGAATTTTTTCCAAAAACGTAGCGGTTCGCCAATTTTTCACATTTTATTTTATCATTTACGACGTCGAAACGCGCGATGATTTTTTTTTTTTTTACAACTAACCGAAAGACTTTTTCAAACGAGATCGTTTATATATTTTTTTTTCCACTCCCACTGCCGTGTATCTCATACGAATCGGACGCAAACACTTTCTGAATCGCGTTGGACCATTTTTTTTTTTTTTGCTACGTTATACAGTGAAACGCAAACAATAATTTACACTGGACGAGGAGGAGTTCAATCGATATTTGAATAATATCGAGTAGTCGAAACGCTAAAACATAAAAATTATACAGGGACACTGGGTAAAGTATGATGGATGGACTTGGCGTTGGCGCGTTCTACACGTGCTTAAAGTACATGCTGAGCTTCCACACGGTCATTGGTTTTTTGAACACGGTCACGGAACCGTCCCTTTCGGTGCCGCCCAACAGGTACACCGCGTACTCTTTGACACGATGAACGGCGGCCGCGTGTTCCGCACGGCCGGCCATCGCGGCGGGCGCTCGTCCCGCGCTCGCCGACCGCGCCGCCGCTTTCGCCGACGGCCGCGCCGCGTCCGACATCGAGTTGAACGCCGTGGACGAGTTGAGCGCCAGAGTCTTGGGCGGCGCCGGTCGGTTCATCTCGCGCATTTCGAACGCGTTGTCGCTGTCCTCGAGCAGACTGTCCGGCGGACTGTTCAACTTGACGTAGTCGCCTGCAAGGGGAGTGTACCACACACACACAAAACGTCATAAATATCGGATATTTCACAGTGGCGGCTATACGCAGGGCGTTGAAGGACCTTGTATACCGATGGTGACGACTCTGATAATGTAAGGGGTCCCGTTTGTCACTATAACGGTAGGTGGTATAATTTCCTATTTTTCCCCAAAAATAATTCTTTTTCTCATGATTATTTATCACTTAGGTGTACATTACCAATACACTTGCTGCAGGCAAAGTGTGTGATGTGTGCCCAACACATTATTATTATTTTTCATCGTTAAAAAAATAACTACAGAATTTCTCCATCTCTCTCTTTGTCTCTATGATTTCAATCCGAAGACTGGTTCGCACAGCTAATTCCCACTCTTCGCTTTGCTTTTCATCTGCACATACGAATCACACATCCTTGTATGTACTCTAATCTTGGCCTTCCTCTATGATACTTTCCTTCTATAATTAGTAACACTTCATGCCGGTTTATATACATACATACAGAATTTACGATGAAAGTTCGGAGCGAGTCATTACGTTTCGAAAGCCGGCAGCAGCGAGTTCCTCCCCCCGTTTGGCGCAGATAACAGGAGACGACCTACCTTTGGAAATGGCGTTCTGTATGTCGGCCACCATGTAATTGGGGTTGGAGAAGCACAAGGGCCCGTCACCGTTGGGCGACTGGTGCACCGTCTCGATGCTGACGTACCCGGAGGTGATCTCGCCGGGTTCCTCGGGCGTGCTGTACGGGTTGCCGAACCGGGCGGACGCGGAGCTAGTCATCGGGTAACTGCGCCGGTTGAGCGTTTTGTTGAGCGACGACGACGCGGACGGCGGCCCGTTCGGGTGGAACCGCATGTGCACGGCCCCGAAATCGTGGTCGATCTCGACGCGCGGACTGGGCGCCTCCTCGCCCTCCAGATACACGAGTTTGGTGGCTTCGACCGGGGTCAGGGCCACGCCGAAATTGGGCACGGACATCGGGTCCCGGGGCATCCTGCACGGGGGCGGGAACGACGACTTGACGCCGGGCGGCGACGCGTTCGACACGACCGGCGATATCAGCGACCGGGCGATCACGTTGGCCGACTGCGATTTCACCATGTTCAGTTGCTGCTGCTGCTGCTGCTGCTGCTGCTGGTGCTGGTGCATGTGTTGTGAAACCTCGGCGGACGCCACGCTGTCCGTGCTGCTTAGCACGCTGTACGTTTTGTTGTGCGCCAACCGGTACAGGTTGAGCTGCGACAATTTCGATATCTCTTTCAGGATGTTCACGTTCGAGCCGCCGCCGCCGCCGCCGCCCGACGACGACACTCTGGACTCGGGCCTGGACTGGTGCTGCTGCTGCTGCGGCCATTGGTGCGGAGGAAAACCGCCGTGCTGCTCTCGGTCGCCGTACTGTCTGTCCGCCGAACGGCCGCTCCTGGACCGCCGCACCACTATGGGCGACTGGACGCCGTTCTCCCGGCTGCTCTTATTTGCAGTCACCGTTGTCGTTTCCGAAACCGTCACCGTTATCGCCTCGCAGATCGCCGGAGGCTGCGGATAGACCGTGTGCACTTTTTCCCAGGTCTCGGTGCCTGTGTAGAGAAAAATAGTAAAACGTTTTTATCGCAAAAAAACATGCCAAAAGGCTTGAGTGGACTGGGCACATGTGGCGAGCATATGAACAATGTTGTGGTCAGGAACTCGATCCGGAAAACGACCACCTGGAAGGCAACGGTGGTTTCAGGACAGGGTAATAATACAAGATACAAGAGCGGTTGGTGCGTCAAAAAGATTGGAAGACTCCGTAGGCCTGCAAGAAGGCTGGAGAAGTTTAGTAGAAGCCTTCAAAGGCTTGTCAAGCGAAGAGAAAAAAAATCAATATTTTCGTAAAACCATATTTCGCGGAGATAAACAATACACCACGATCACAAATACCCAGAGTAGTATAGTCAGAGAACTGCACTCTATCGGACAATAAATTATTAGTACTCGTTTTTTTTTCTCTCTCGACTATTTCAATTTTGGTCGTCCGTATGCTAAACGTTCAACGATAATATTATTAAACGAGTACGTTTAAATTCATACAACAAACGAAAAAAGTAAATTGGTAAAAAAAAAAATGTTCTCTTATTCCAACTGTTATGACTTTTGCTTGTACGATTCTAAAAAACACAGCGTGAATTATTACCGAAATAAAACTTCCACAACTCGTTGCTGATTTGCCCTGCTTTTTTTCCGCCGAAAATAATCATAGAACCCATCACTTTGGAAGAACTATGGCCGTGCAACAACCCTGGATTTACTTTGGTCTTCAAAAGACTCCACTTTTTCTTTACTGAAACAACAAAAAAATTAATATTTTCGGATCTGTTAACGACGTGTCGTTTATCGAAATAGATTATTTTGGGCGTACAGTCAATTAGAGCAATGTCATAACGTATTTTTGTTACTAATTTGTTTAACGGCAAACGTACCTGCAGCAAATGCCGAAACGTTAATTATTTTAATGTACCTATATGTACGTACATAATTCGTAGAGAATCAATATTTGTTTGAAAACCGAATGAACACAATGCGACATTAAAATAATAATTAACGAACGGCTAATGTGTTTTTTTTTTATATCAATAGTATTAATATACCAACCGAAATCGAATCGCCATAAATCCGACCTTTCGTTCAAATCGGTCATGCCACCGTACACCCACATTACGTCGTCGTGTATGATTGCCGAATGTTTGTGTCTGGCTGGTGGTAATATTCTCCCTTGAGAGAGTAAATGCCACGACTCCGTATCTGAAACCGTACAGTGCAATTTAAAGAATATTTATAATATTCACGATTGAAACTTCTAATATTTAACGCATATATACGAGCATTCGTATACAAGCATTGGTACGCGTGCACGTCCCTTAATCTAATTCTTCTAATCGATTATTTTATTATGACCGTAATATATAGATATTCTTTTTTTTTTTTACCATCGTATCGAATAAAAAAATATAATTTTTTTTTAAAATCTACCTTCAATTATTATTAAAATAATACATAAATATAAACAGTATTAGAAAAAAATGATATTGTAACTGTATTAGCTACATATACGTATACATAAAAGCGAATACACAATTATATACGGAAATAATAAAATTATTTTAGCAAGCGAAAATATAACCAAATAGCTATTTTAAACATATATTATAGCAAAATTAATAAAATAATTACGTATTAAAAACACTACTATATATATATATATATATTTTAATTTACCGAAATGAAAAGCCCACATTTCGTTCGTGGATCCTTTCAGGTCCCTGTAACCGCCATAGATAATCATTGAATTCCTGTACACCAGTGCCGTGTGGCCTCTCCTGCCCTTAGGCACGTTCGAACCGGATTTCCCTTTGACTTTTTTCCATTCGTTGTCCTATGGAACAAAAACAACAATAATAATAATAATAATTTTCATCGCGTTGAATATATTATTATTATTATTACTATTATTTACATTACTGCGCAACTATATGATATACCCCTTCCCCCATTAACTATTAATACCGCCCGCTACGGAGAGTGTTGGTATTAATGCATAACGTTCGCTGCGGTTTAATGTTCTGAAAAAGTCAATGTAAATACCGATGAGAGACCGTTTTCCCTCGTCCTGCGCGTTATAACACGCCAACAAGCATTATAAAATAGCGTTACCCTCCATATAATATTATACGCGCAGCAGTTGCAGCAGCCACATTACGAGGGTGCGTTTATATTAATAAATACCATTTCATTTTATGGCGCTCAAAACCGTAAGCACCTTGGAATCCAAAGCTGTAATGTATATTATAATTTATAATATATATTATGTACCGCGAAAACTTCAAATCGCGCTATCGAATAGATCCGTTAAAATTGAATATATTCGACGGAAGTTCTTTTTTTTTTTCTGTACGCATTAGAAAACCCTTAAACGCACAAGATTTTTACATAATTTTTACATTTCTCTTGGCTCGTTATTATTTTTAAAATTACTTTTCAACTGTGCCTACAAACTTCGAGGGAAAAGAAATAATAATAATAATAATGAAATCCTTCGAACCGCACGATACGCGCGATTCAAAAACAAATAATTATCCGTTTTCCGATACAATATAAACACGTATAGTTACGGATCTACGCATAGGCGCAAATCCTCATTAAATCCTAGGGGTGCTAATTAAGCCCCAACAAAAATTACTTATCACAGACACGTGAGCGGCTTCGCCCTATAGTTCTCAATAAGTGTACCATATACATATTTTTAAATTAAAATGATAGTAGTTAACTTAAGAAAATAAATACATAAATTTTTCGTTTTAATATCGATTATTTTATATATATCAACAACAAAACAATTAATTACTCGAAATATTATGTAAACAATTGCTCAAAGAAAAGTTGTTATTTTAATTGTATTTTTAAAGATGCTAAATTCTGTTTTTTCCCCCCGCAAATTTGTCCAAAACTATTTCAGTATTTATTTCAATATGTATCATATGGTTATATCACTATATGGTCAGTGCATCGATTTGTATCAATGGAAACTATTGGGGGGTGCTAATTCGTATTCTGTGGATGCTAAGCACCCTTAGCACCCCTGGGATTTGCGCCAATGGATCTACGATAGCCAAAATGTTAACTTTTACAATTATTAAAAATATGGTTACGGAAAGAACGACTTATAATTTGAGTACGAAAATACTCAGGGAAACTGTTTTTATTTTATAGAAATTAAAATCTCATCCGAATAATATCAAAAGCGTCAACCGAGTTATTACGTATACGTTTATGTAATAATCTTTTTTTTTTTGTTTTATGAAAAAATAATTGTCTTTAAAGTTTAAAATTAGAACGAATTAATTTCACACGTACAACTCGTATAATGTATAGGCAATTAAAAATCAGAAATTTAATATTCGTTTTACCAATTTATTTCTCCTCTGACTTAAAGTAAACATGTTAAAATATATAATTTGTCGGGCAGTAAAAACGAAGAAAAAAAAATATTCGTACGAAATACAGCCTAAACAGTTTATTTTAACGCTTTTGTTTACGTTCTGGAGTTTTACAAGAAGCGTTATAAAAATCGTGTACCGTTAAAACAGATTACGAAACGTACCGGGTTTTCTTTAAGAAATCGTTTAATCAACGAAAACGTTTTCATTACTTTAAAAGCGTAACCAGCGATATTTTGCGGAAAACCAATTTCAACGGAGACAATAAATAAATATTATGGACCGTTTTATTAAAATATTTATTATTTAACCAATATATAACTGTATAATAAATTACGCCATACTAAGCGGTACGTTTCTATTGAAATGCCATTACTATCGCCGATTACATTATTACACCGATATTACCAAATAATAAATACGGATACGGATTATGTTTGTTCGTTTATAATGATTTTGCAAATGGTTAAACTAGAACGATGGAACACGCGAATATTCATACTGCACACTATAATAAAGCTGAAGAGTTAGTTTGAACGCTCTCTCTCTTTCTCTCTCTTTCTGGAACTACCGGTCGGATTTGAAAAATTCTTTACGCGTCTGATAGCCCGATTCTCGAGGAAGGTTATAATCAGTGATGTTCCCATAAAATTTGTTGATGGTATACGCTGCACCCCCCCAATTTTTCTTTTTATGTGTAACCCCCGATTTTTTTTCGATTTTTTCGCTGAGTGTTGGGGGGTTGTAACACCCCCACCCCCCTAGTCGCGTCCCTGCCGTTAAGTACCCAAGTCCAAAACATGAACATTCAATATTATACACATATTTTTCTTACGATTTACAGGAGTAGATGCGAGGATAGAGGTGATTTCGATCGTACGAAAAATAATGAAATAATCAAAAGTAATTATATTTCTTCTTAAATCCATACAAGTATCAAAAAAATTAATTAAATAAATTAGTGAAAAAAAATTGTCTGTAACTTAGTTTCTTCGTTTGTTTCTTTTTGTTTTTTGCCACGTGGAGCTGAGATTATATATATATATATATATATATATATATATATATATATATATATATATACACAGTATACCCATGATTTTTCAAAACAATCATGAGAGTATACGGCGTATATGGAGTATACCCTATGGGAACACCACTGGTTATAATAGCTATTCGACATCACGCTACGACTCTTAGGAGCCGAGCAAAAAGAAAACGATTCGGTTAATGGTTTTATTCGTCAGTCGTAGATCGACTTGTTATCTTAGCTGAGCTAAATAGGCGGGAATTAAAAATAGGGAATGGAAACGTTTACGTTAAATGTGGACTAGAAGCATTAGGTAGGTAGTACGCGTGATGAATAATTCAATCCAAACATTTATTTTCTTTTAAAATTTTTTATATTTTACGTCCGTATAATGTAATTATATTACGAGAAGTTATTGTTTTTTTTTCTTTTCATAAGCGTTTTATAAAATTAACGAACATAAAAACTTTAATGTAAGTCGAACGCTAATGAGTGCAGCGATGAAATGCGCAAAATATAATCATCGCGTTGAAAATAAAATTAAAAGTTAAATCTTTTTTTTTTTTTTAAAGTTTTTTGAGCATCCTTGCACCGAGGGTATTGAATAAAGAATTGGATAAAATAAGTGCTGGCATTTTTTACCGGCAACGAAGTGCAGTACTCGTAATACGGTTACGATGCAATGTATTTCGGAAAACGAATTTACACTTTAATCAATATAGGCAAAAGCGTTGTAGAAACGTTTTTTTTTTTGTCCAGATTAACATAATATTATCGAAACACGGGAACAGAACCGACAAAGAGGATAAGAGGAAATAAGAGAACAAGAGGGTGTCATAATATAATCCCGCGTGGCGATAAAGTCGAGTTTCGAATACCGGCCACGGATTCCGACGAATTTTCAAAGTACACATAGACGTGTATAAACTCTTCTCCCCCAACACACCGGAACGACCATACGCAGCTGCAACACGGGCAGCCGCCAACAAATCGACTCCGAACGGGATAAACTCGGAGAGAGTCCAGTCAAAAACGCTCGGATTAATCACAGATCAGCGATTTGGATTCTGAATTCATCAGCGACTTGGCCATCAGAAACTCGGTTAACGCCGTACTCACAATCAAGGATGGCAATCAAACGAGACACCGTAAGTCTCGTTGAGAAACACGAACGCCTAGCAGACGTGATTAACGGACGATCGACGAGTAAGAGCGACACGGAACACGATCGCCCAACTCCGGCACACGGACACGGAAAATTTCGTGAAAACGACCAAGACGTACTCGCAAAATAACCGTCCGTTAACAACCATCCGCAAACGTCACACGGCCTGAAAGAAGCACAAGCTTGGAACAGAGGCGTATTGGTGTAAATTGCTGGTGTAAGCGATGCAGAAAAAAAAAAAATACCGGAACAATCATTCGTCAGTAATAACCGATATTTGCTGAGAGCGGGAAACGTAATTTTCAGAGTTCGTTAGCCACTCGCAGCTGCCGCACACAACAAGCCCTCCCCCCTGCCGTCGGTCGTGGTAATCCATCAAAAACGAAAATAAGAAAACAACGGGCGTGTACGTGCCTCGCGGAAGTCCGAACAACGCCGCGGTGAGAAATCGGATTACGTCTCGGCACTTTTCAAATGATCCAACTTTTTCTCCCTCCTCGCCGTCACCGGTTTACACGAGATTCTGATACGAGGCCAAAACACGCGTGAGCTTTTATCGACAACAGTGTAGCGGTATACACACACACGCACAAGAGTCGAATAAAAACAAGTCACCCCTCGCAAACACACGTATACGCGTATCCCTCGGAGGGATAAAAATGAATTGTGACACCCGTCTCCGGTCCGGTCCCTGCAGTCCAAACGAAACGCCCTCCCGGAGGTATATCGCGACGAGGCGGTAACCCTCCAGTTTTTCGCCCGCGCGCACGAGACAAATTAAAAGGACTGTCGGCGGCGCCGCGGTGACATTCGCGGTTTTTCACTGTGCGTATAATATAAGGAGTAAGAAAAAAACGCCGCCGTTATGCGAGCAGATGAGCGCAACTGTAAATTTATCTGTACACTGTAGATATTTTTCGCAGAGTAACTCTAATTAGAGCTCTCTACGATTTACTCTAATAATTAGTGTACACAACACCTAGAGCACTCTAGCGATTCCCTCTCTAGACTCCAGCTCAGGCACGTAGCCATGGGGGGCAAAGGGGTATTGCCCCCCCCCAGAACCGATCGTTGCCCCCTATCATTTTTCTCGGAAGACGGCGATTTTCGAATTGATTGATAATGCCTCCCCTACAACTCGACTTGCCCTTCCTGAAGAATTGATCTGGCTACGGGCCTGCTCTAGCTAGATCAACCAAACTCTAGATAGAGTAAACAAAAATTAACAGTGTACGCGGAGATAAGACGCTCTAGCCGGAGTAGCCTAGATCTATTCAGCATGCTAAATAGACTAAATAGAGCGCAGACGAACAACAAAAATTTACCGGTACAATTATAATAATCAAAATTGATAACACATCATACGCAGTACAGTGTATAGTTGTTTTTTCGATATTATTTATATTGCTTACCTTTAATATTTAAGTACTTATATAATTTGTATTGCTATAAATAACGAAGTATTGTTATCAACTACGCTCTAAATACTCTCGAGAGAAATATCATGTACACGGACTATAGACTGTTCTAGGTAGATTAGCTCTACGCGCTCTCAGAGACTGATCTATCTAGAGCAAATTTCTAAACATTTCTCTATAGTGTAAACACACAGCTAGCGCAATCTAGCTAGATATTTCTCTACAGTGTGCAGGCACCTTAACGAGTTCTTGCGTCGTTGAGAATTTCCAGACGGACTATGCGCAGAGACGGGGAAAACTAACGCGAAAAAATTATGTCAGCGTAACGTAAACGGAGAGGATGGTGCACGGAGACCAGAGTAGAGAAAACGAGAAGATCGTTAAAATACGAATAACGTATACTGAGAGAATATATTTCATAATATTAGGTTAGACTCGGGGTCGGCAGCCCGCGGCCCACGAAGCAATTTTTATGGCCCCCACGCAAAGACGTTAAATTTAAAAAAAATATTTTTTCAATATAAATGTATGTATGTATTTATGGGATTTTTCTAAAATTTAATCTAATCTCGCACATTAGTCTATAATTTTACATTTTTTTTTTCTAAATGCAAATTTTTCTACTCAGAAACTTGTATTTTTTTCTACTCGTATATTTACATGTAAAATAACACTGAAGTGAACTAATATTATAAATTGAAAAATAATAAAATTATTAGTGTATTATATCATACGTAAAATTTGTTTTTTTTTATATTAATGTGGCCCTCAATGAAAATATTAAAAAAATTATGGCCCACACGATTAAAAAAGTTTGCCCAACCCCTGGGCTAGACTGTTGAAAATTCATAATATTATATTTTTGGTAAAACTGTTCGAATTATTACGCTTTAACATCGTTTTTATCACTGATGAAAATAAATTATTATTTTATGTGAAATTTTTCCACTCCAATAACAATAATGACTTTTTAATACACCGCGTTATTACTTTTTAATTTAAATTCTGCATTTATTTACTAGTTATAATGAGATTTTTTTTTTAATCATTAAATCAGTAATATTACATTTAATAAGATAAAATACAAAATTAATTACTCTTCGACATGTCTATTTCATATATATATATATATATATATACCTAAATTATTATTATTATTATTATTATTATTATTATTATTATTATTATTATTATTATTATTAATGGTTTTTCAACGATAAAATTATTATCAACCCGAATAATAATAATAATAATAAATTGCGCTGTAGGTGAAAACGATGGTTTTTGGAGATATTTTCTCGACTGTCTGTCAACAGTTGATTATTATTAATTTATCTAAATTATACTTCTTATATCACATAAACAATAATTTATTACACGTTTACCGTTTACGCACAACTATTAATATACAAGTCATATTGAATAATCGTAATATAGTGCAGTAATATTACTATAAAATTGCGCAAAACTCAAAAGCCAAAACGTTTAGATAAACAGATATATGAAATATATATATATATATATATATACTAAAAGCAACTGAAGTATAAAGAATAAATACAGCCTAGGCCCTTTGTTTTTATGCGCATCTTAAAGCGTAGAATAAATTAAAAAAATATATTATATTTTTGTTGCATAGTCATATAATAATATATATACCTCTAAGGTCAGAGTTCAAAACATAAAAATATCTATGAAAAATACGGCCGAAATAATTTTGTAAATATTTTAGTGCATTCAAGACAATCTCCTAAATCAAAGTCGTAGTTCCTGCTTTCATGACTATATAAGCAGTGTTGGGAATTACTGCTATACCCTCTTCAACAAAACGTCTAGGTTAAGCGGAAGGATTCTTAAACCGTCATATATAAATAAATAATATCCCTTCGAAATTATTCTCCAAATGTTTAGAAATTATTCTTTCTTGTGGTTCTTATTTTTTTCTTCGCGTTTTACTGTTCCTAACCGATAGTCAACATAATAATATATTTACTTTGGGCCTTTCGTTAATTTAAATAAATAATAATTAATCGTTCACATTTAAAAGTATATAATACAATCCCTTTTATTTCTAGATCAAATCTTAAACACAAATTACGAAAATAATTAAACTATTATTATTCCGAATTAATAAACCCCGTTTATTTTAAACACCTATTAAATTTAAATTACTGTATGCTAATTTTTCGACAAACCCAAACTGTATGTACGACGAAACTATAATATTCATATATTTATAGTACTTCAATATACGTAAATGAACGAGCGTGAACTGACCACCCGCCGGAATATCGTGAATTTTTCAATAAACCTTTCGGTAAATCGTATTTTTTATTACTATGCTTTACATTGAAACCAATTACAATAAAAAAAGTTGTATAATATCGAATGTTTACTATACTTTACGTATTTATAAAATTCAGTTTATTTTATTTTTTTCGAAAAGTACCACGGGAATTTAGAATAGAATAATTTTAAATAAGATTTTTTTTTTTAATAACAATCAGGCATCATTCGCATTTAAATAAACCAATATAAGCTTTGAAAAAATCGTTACATTAGATAAATGGTTTTAATACCTACATATTTGTATAACAATTCAAATAGAATATATCATGACAAAAAAAAAAAGATTAATATAAAATTCCGAAACAAAAACAACGAGGGTTATAACTAATTTTCACTGATAAATTTAATTATAAAAGGTACATTACAGCAAGTAAATTATACAGGACGTTATATATATATAATGTTTTATATATTGTATAATCTATAGAGAATACAGTTTAATTACTTTAGGGCGAGTTGTCAGTTAATTATGGTAATTAATGTTTTTGTAATAAATAAAAATATAATACGCGGTATACATTTCAAAATATTTACCTAACTCCATGATATATATTATGCATACAAATAACACTCTTTCGGCACATTTCAGGATTTCGAACCGCGAGTTTAACGTCTGGCAGCTATATGTTTAGTATCATGACCAAAAGTCATAAAAACGACTATATCCATTCCATATAATGTTTTATGACCAATATAAATTCTTTTTTGAAACCCTTTAAATACAGTATAAATTTTTAGTACCACGAGCATTCCGAATATCGAAAGTTTCGATTTTTTTTATTTTCTACAGTAAAAATCTGACATATTAATTTTTTAAACCACAATTTTCAAAACAAACGTGTAATCTCTTACAAACAAATTAAATTACCTGATAGATATTTTTGTGTGGTTTATAAATAATAATGACCTAAAAGCCAAATTATTACGTCTAAACCAAAAAAAAAATCATTCACACTTTAATAACGATATATTACACGAAATTAATAATTTCGATTATTATTATTGTATTTTATAAGAAAAATATTTTTCTATTGATATAAACTAATTTAAACGGTTTATTTCAAAATAATTTTAAACAAGGCAAAAGAAAGAAAAATGTCGCCGTCTTCTCGTTATAAAATCCAATTATTAACCCAGTGGTCCGATCATTGATGAAAACCATTATCAGTAATTTAAAGTGACGGTTGAAGTGTTCAAAATCTTAAAACATTGTTACTGTCGGCGCACAATGCCACCGTAAAAGCAAATCGATCGATGGTTCTATATAAGAAGAAACCCTACCACCATTTCCCCTCTCCCCACCAATAAACTATCGTCGAGAACAATTTTTATTGCTTTGGGCCTTTTGGCAAAAGGAAGGAAGTGAAAAAACTCAACTGTGGACGAAAAAAAGAGGGAGGAATGGTATAGCAATATATAACTAAAACGGAATACTGTCCTGCAGCTATACCACAGCATACGAGCATTTACGATAGGTTTTTGATAAAAGGGGATATATTCGGATTATTGTCATGGTTACATCATCATATCTTATACGTGAACAAATTTCCTACATATCAAGTAAGGAAATATTTACTAAAATATTTCACACAATGTAATTTCACGTACAAAATATTGTACCGTGTCACTGCAGTGTACGTTTCAATTTAAAACAATTTTATTGTGATATCCAAAAAACAAAATAAGTGCTCTTCCACTATAGTGCTATGTCACGAAAAACATCAAACCTGTACATCTAGGAGGAATTATACAATGACCTGGCCACGTGAATCATCGCCTTAAGGATAGTTACGATATCTTCCCAGCGTGCTTTTAAACACAGTAATTTATTACTATTAAAATATTATTATCGTTATATATTATATATATATATAGTTGGCCACCGTTTATAATACTCGTATAGTCTTATCGGTAAAGCCACAAAGTAATTCTCGGCTTATACGAGTTTTTGTTTAATATTCTATCTCCAGATTTTCAACAAATATTTGCATAACTCTTACTACAAAAGCGTTTTGACATTATTTCACACTCTCGCTCTTAAAATCTTAACGTGTTTGCGAAATATAATATCAACCTATTTTAATACTTAATGTTAGTAATAGCGTAATCTTCTTAAAAGGCCAGTGTCAAATTAATTAATTAAATTCACAGTAAATCACGCCTTAACATTAGGTTAAATTCAACCTAATGATATAAAGCTATATTAAAGTTAAAAATGTGTTTAATTATGTTGGTCGTTAAAATATTAAACAATAATATTTTTACTTGAAACGTTTTTAAAATAGGAATTAATATGTTACGTACAAAGTCCAGAATTGTACCCTTCGCGAAATACATCGAACAGTATCTAGAAGTACACAAAAATATTGTACAAAGCAAACATTTTTATTATTATTAATATTACATACAGCATTATTTTAGATTACGTTTTTTCTTTCATATTTGTATGTAACCTATTTAAATTAATAAAATACATATATATACTCATAGTATTATTATAGACAACGCGTATTGTCAAATGGCAATAAAAATAAAATAAAGTAGTTCTAAATAGCTATTACGATGGTAGGTACGCGACAGTAATTAACCTAACCTAACAGCGATAATTAAACGTGAATTTTTCAGTTAAATAAACAAAATATACAAAAGCTAATTAGATTAAACATTTTTGCTCTTTAATAATTGTTAAATAAATTCAAAAAGTCATTACACTAATTCGATCCAAGTGTTTGCATTTAAACACAAACCATCTGTGACAACTTATATCGCGTGTGTATATAAATACACGTCTTAACTTTGCACGGCCAGTTACATTTATTCAGTAATCGTTATCCAGTGTGCGTATCTGCTATATTAACGAAAGACCTAACGGAAAAAAGAAAAATCATCATGAACCGTTCAATCTTTTACACCATTGCACTCGCGTTCGTCTTCAACGCCATAGTTGTGCGAAGCGAGACCGAGACAGTAGCCGAAAATCCGGTAGACTCCGCAGTGAACCCGGATGAAGAAATCGACTTCAACGCGAACGAAATAGCGAAGGAACAGGAAGAGAAACTCACCGAATCCGTGGGCGATATGGTCGAGTACTTCTCAAAATCGATCACGGACATGTCAAATATTATGGAAGACATAAAGAGCATTGGCGAGAATAACAACGAAAATATTGGGTTGAATCTCGTTGATAATTTGATGAATTACGTAGAAGACACCGAAATAATGAAACAGCAAATCAACCGGGTGATGAAACTAAGAGCTCAATTCCAAGACTCGATTTTACAACAGTTGTACTCGTTGCCTATTAGTGCGGAAGACGCGGCGAAACTGGAAAGTGATCTACGCGAACAGATACAACTCCGGGCCGACAAGATACCAAGTATGAAAAACATAATAAATTTTCTATAAGTTCCGAAATATATTCCGTCGTTCTATCAAAATTAATACGTAATATTATTATTATTTAATTAATTTGATTTGTCTTTGTAAATTAATTATATTTAAATACAATATTTTTAACTCGTAATTAATACTCGACCTAACACGAATTCTACACTTAAAGTAAGAGAAAATAATCACTTGTATGTTTTATATAAAATTATTAATATGACAACTATTACAGTACATTATTACGTGTCGATAAAGTGATATTGTTTTGGTTACAATAAACGTAAGTATACTTACACGGTGTTGCCGAGTATTAATTAATGTTTTCCGAATATTCCTGTTCTTCTGTAGCTCGTGAATTTTAGATAATTCTAACAAAACTTATTCGTTACACGTATTTATGAATATTATTTAATTAGACCAAATACAATCAATAAACATAAAATTTAAATTAATAATAATAATCGCGGTAGACAAATTTCGCGATACTGAAATATACGATAATAATATATTAAATACGAAAAATCTCGAAACGAATTGTATCTCTTTTACTTAACATAATGCACTCGAATAGTGGCATGTATACTTAGTAGTTTATAAATGTGTAATGATTTATTTATTCCGGGGAAGAAACTACGGTCTGAAATGTTTCTGCGTACAAACAATTCATCAATGTCAGTGGAAATAACGACAATTTCAGCATCACGCACTAACAACCATATTCAATTTTGCAGCGAGAAAATCAATCACTTTCTTACTTATAGCGATTAGATCGTCATTTGTATGCGTAACCATAGGCAGTTCTCTATGGACGTAATTCTTTCTCGTCCCAACATAATACTGCGTAAAATCTCACTTAATAAATATATATTTCACTATTAAAATACATATTATTAAACGCGTTTTAGGTATATTTTATTATAGGGAGGTTTTTTTTTTTTACTCTCTCGTATAATGTGCATTACCTTAATACTGTAGGACCACAGCGGAGACTCGGATGCGGATGAGAAT
Organism: Slavum lentiscoides; assembly: GCA_032441835.1. Lineage (NCBI taxonomy): Eukaryota > Metazoa > Arthropoda > Insecta > Hemiptera > Aphididae > Slavum > Slavum lentiscoides. Next base: position 21,569,397 of record CM063710.1, on the reverse strand, counting down.
CCTACTTCTCCGCCGAAAACGTACACTTTGTCTTGATAAACGACCGCTGTGTGTTCTTGCAAATTCTGCAATGTATCTCCCGTCGGGTGCAACTGTTCCCAGGTGTTATTTGCTGCGAATTCCAGAATATGAATGAGGTACATGGCGAACAACCAGATATAATAGTATTATGTAATATATTATTCGTTACGAATTACCCCCAAATGACTATATACGAGTTGCTTATATATTTACATCAGTTATATACACTCAAAATATTAAATTATCGTTTTTTTTGTAACGCGCTCAAACTATCCCAATTTTAATATATACTTAGATTTAAAAAAAAAAGAATTATTTCCCGAAACAATTCCTTTTAAACGATTCACAGCAGAAATTATTTTACGAATTTTAATTTCAATTAAAAATTATCGATATATTTTTCGGATTAAATATATAATTATACAATATTTTCGTTACAAAGTCCAACAGACGTATAAGCTTTTTTCTTTTAAACGTATACGACTGCGCGATTTTAAATTAAAAATATCAAATTAACATTTCAAATACAGTTCGAATTGTACAATACATTCACGTGTAAGCAATCAATTTTATACCGCGAGTAAAAGTGCTATACAATATAACGGTCCTAAAAAAAAAAAAATAAATAAATATCTGAAACCATTCAACGGTGAGATTTTTCATTACACCTTCAATTTTATATCTGCGTTGAATTATTAAATATGTTTTTGGTAGAAAAAAACGTTTTACGAATTTAATTTAATTGTAAAAGTCGAACGGTATGGCCGAAATGCAGTAGACCTTTTAACGGGTTGGGTTTAACTTTTTATTTGAATATTTTAAAATTTATAAATATTTTCTTTCGGTATTCATTTTAAAATATTTCAGTGTACACAGTAGATTCTGGCAACAAAAAAAAACCCCCCGGTCATTATAATAAAATTAATTCCCAAAAGAAAACTCCCCTTTTTTTTTAATTAAAAATACAATAACATAAAAATATACAAACTCCCTTTATTCCTACATCGTATATATACATATATATTTATCACAGAAGCAATTGTAATTCGACTGTTGTACGTCACGTCAAAATTAAATTAGAAGCAATTTGTATTCAGACTACGTGTCATACTTACACAGGGCGTATCTCCATATGTCTTTCAGGGGCCAATTTCCATTCCTACCCCCGACCACATAAATGTGGTTACCGTGAACAGCGGCGCTATGCTTGCATCTCGTTGGCGGAACGCTGTTGTCGTTGGTAAACGCTACGGGGTCCACATATTACTGTACGGAAAAACAAAATAAAAAAACAAAATGAATATAACTCAATGATGCAAATCAATATTCTTATCGATTATTGAGCGTTTAAAAATTTCATACGTAATATCGTACGGGTACAATATACAATAAATTTGAGACGATTTTATCTGTCTGCAACCGCTGTCTCCAAAAATAAAACTATATTTTGATGTACACTAAGTATGAAAACTGTGTAGTTAGCTGACGTTTTCCACTTGCAAGTGTAATACGACATAATTTAACGTAAAACGGCAGCGAACCTTTACGGTTGCTTAACACGCGATTGTCACTAATTGAAACACCTCCCTAGAAATTATTATTGTGGAAAATTATAGCTACCTGTTGTGAAAAGACGATACACCTAACGTTACACGCGCCAACTAATATGATTAACAATTTATGTTCCCTAAGGTGCATCGCACGAAACACGAGCGTACGATAAATTAAATTGCGTATCATATAAAATTATAAATGTTTTTAAAAAAAAATTTTTTATACACTTGTAAAAACTCTTTACAAACATTATACGACGGAGAAGATTCGAATTCTTCAATTGGAGCAATTCGACTTTTAATAATTGCATTTTTAAATATGTCAGAGAAAAAAAATGTTTTAATTAAATTATATAATTTAGAATTTAATCTGTCGTGTAACATTATAGTATTTTTTAATTAAATTACATATTTTCAACGATACGTTTTAAAAGTTATTACATAAACTCTTAGTTAACCGATAGAATAAATATTATCTAAAAAAAAAACGCATAAAAAGCATGCATTGAAAAATGTTAATTCATAATATAAAATATATATATATTATAAGCAATAATATAATATAAAAACGATATTTCATTATAAACAAAATTAACATTGTTTAAAAAAAAAAAAAGACAAAGAACGGAAACACTATAGTTTTTTGTTCGTAAATACGCCACACTCGAGAATAGTAATTCACGTTTATTTTAGGGACGAACCATCGAAATACTGTGAACCGGTCAAAACGTTAATTTTACAAATAAACCTTAAAAAACGTTATCCTGTAGACGCGTACTATGCTACAGTAGACTTCGTATCTCGCAGCGAATAAAATTATCGTCGAACATCGTGACTTAAGGTGACTACGTATATACACACCAATTGATTAAATAATTTTTTAATTTTTCTAAATTAAGGCCCACACGTTCGTTTTTACGAGAGACTGCTGCGCAGTAGTAGTCGCCCGGAGACTGAGGGCAAAAAAAAAGCCCATGCAAAGCACCTAGTGATTTTTATAAAACAGTGTATGGCAAGAGAAATCTTTAAACGATATAAAATTCCAACCCAACTATGTACAAACTATAATATCTACATCGCGTGTATTGTGTGTCGTTTACGACTCCTGCACAATACGCAGGACGTCCCTGGACAAGCCCAAAATAAAAAGAAAACACTACTCGTATTATAAGCTTTTATCTGATCGACAACAACAACAATCGCGACGTCGTTGCGTCGTAGCAGTATACAGTAAAATATGTAGTGCGTAAAACATCCTCGCAGGGACGCGTATAGTAACACGAATTCCCCGAGGGACGTTCTTCCGGCAACGATGATGGACAGAACGATTCCCCTCGGAACGATGTGTGTGCGTGCGCGTACAAGAAGTTTTTCCCCTTCTCCTCTTCAAATAAGGTTTTTATTTTTATTTTCCTCTCGTAACGACGCGAACCCGTCGCAAAAATCCTCGAGCAGGACGACGACGACGACGGGGGAATGGAAATCGTGACCGCGCGCCGCGGTTGCCAAGGAGGGTCGTTTTTAGTTCTTATACGGCAGGAGACGCGGTGGGCGATTCTTCAATAATTCAAAGTTCCGAAACGAGGGATCTTTACCCGACCAACAGCACATAAATTGCCGTAAACCTCGGCCGGTGCACAGCGTTTCAACACTATACGCATTTTGTACACGCTCTAGGCCGTATAAAATCATTGTCGACACACGAAAAGGGAACTTTCGCCGAAATTAGCCGATGACGGGGATTAGTGGATGACACCAGAAGCGCACACGATTATTATTTCTATACCAGTTGTCCGTGCCGAAATCGTCGCGACAATATATATATATATAATATAATAACAGCTAAAATCTAATACTATGTGTGCAAGTCACGTAAACCGCTTAAGATACACCACGCACGCACGTATACGTATACTCGTATGTACGATGTCGTTTTACCGCGGAAGATTAACGGCTCTCTTTCGGGATTGGAAACGAAATAAATGCGTATAACAGCCGCGGGGTTTTGTGGATTCCGAAATGGTAAAACGCAAACGGCGCCTATGCGCGCGGAAAATCAGTTTTGATTTCCTACACTATATATCCTATTTCGTCGGCATCGGCTTTGGAAACTCTCAGATGTACTCAACATCTGTACTCCCGGGACTTTGCGGTTGTTTAAAACATTGATGCATTCACCCTCCTATACGTAATAATAATAATATCTCGGTGGGAATGTTCAATAAAATTTTACGTTTTCGACAATCGTTATGACGTATAAACATATAATATTTATAACGGGAGTGAAAGAAAAAAAAACAAAGTTTACATTTTTTACTGAGGAAAATACATTTCTATAACAGAAAAGCTTTCAAAGGTTAATTAACGTTTAAACGTGTGCTTTTTCTCCGTTCACCAAGCAGATCTATACAATACAATATTATACGCTAGAAAACAATTCAATATAAATTCATTTACCGTATAATAACACCACCATATAGGCGTGCGCAGACTTTTGAGTCAGGTACGGCTAAATTCAATCTGACTACCCATCCCACCCTCCCTGTCACGGTCACACAAGAAAAAAAATTATAGAAATTTTTCTATAAACTTCGAAATGACCATTTTGTTGGTGACTGGGAAATGTAAACAATCATTTTTCATTAATTCACACATACAATTCATCAATATATTGATTTAAAATTAATAAAACAAATATAATCTATAATAAAATAATTCAAAAACGTTCAAAACATAAACCATAATATATAATATTAACAATTGTCAATTAACATTAATATTTATTTATTATTAAAAATTATTCATTATGTAATTTTCTCTCAGGTAAAGGCTCAGGTGGGGCTAAAGCCCAATCAGCCCTACCCGTGCGCACGCCTATGAATACCACCGTGTATAAGCCAAATATCGCACGCGTAAATTTCAATTATTATTATTATTATTAAATTTGTTTTATCGAAAAACTATGAAAATCCTCAAAAAATTATATTTACAAAAACCTACATACGCTTATCGCCGAATGCAATTTTATAATATATAAAAGCTTTTCCTTTTTTTTTTCTATACGATACGAATAAAACGTTACAACGAGTTACTGCAGATGTTAGTGAGATTGGTAGAAAACCAAAGAAGAAAAAAATATAGTGACGAGTAATAAATTTCACGATTTAAATGCGCAATATACATGCAAATTTAAACCCGAGTGTTTAGCTATATTGTTATTTTATAAATAGACGTAGAAAAATTTTTTCTAGAAAAAAAAAAAGAAAACAATTTCAAAAAATCTACATACGCCACGGGATACGTAATATTTAAATAACACGCAATGACGCTGAATATTATGTCCGTATTTCCAATTTTTCTCGAGTGAAAATCCTTTCGAGGTTTTTTTTTCCATATATTCTATGAAATTCGATTTATCCCTATGAATAATGTACAACTTTAAAACGGACGCGTTCGCTGAACGTCCCGCGTTACCGTGGAATATAATTTCAATTCGGCATTACAAAACACTATAAAAGCCTAAAACTAAAACTATTTAAACTTTTTTTTTACTTTTACCCGTGTCCGGGGAAAAGAAACCGCAAATAATATCCTTTAAAACAAACTTTTCCGTAACCCGAACGGGCGCGTAACCCGCGAATTATTAAAATTGGATTTAGAAAAACGTACAGACATAAACTATTATAAGCTCCCAAGTGGCACGATAATTTCCAAAGGAATACAGTACAGTGCTTTCAGTTTAAACCAATTACACCAACGCAGAGTAGTAAGTAACATGGACAATAAGTACCTACATATATATACTACGCAGTACGAAGTTAACCCATCAGGTAAATTGAATTACTCCGCGATTAAAACAAACGCTTATAGTGAATTGGAAATATAATGGAATAGTGCACTTTTCATTTTTATATTATATAATATATATGTATGTTCTATTTTATCCCGACTTATCCATTAATTATTTTTCAATAACATTGCAGTACACGTACAAAATTAACGTTCTTTTTTTCTAATTATAATAGAAATTAATAATACCACGTTATTCCTTTTAAAAATTGTTCGTTTAAAATGTATTTCCACCTGATATTATACGCGTACTACAATAAAACTATTTGTCTTTTAAAAATTATAGGTTAAAATATTCAAAACGTAATTTAAGATATAAAATATGTATTTTCAATATACTCGAAAATATAACTTCGTATTTATTATTATAAATTTATTTTATATTATAGGATAATCATTATATCGATATAATGATTATCCTATAATGACAAAAAAAATTTTAATTACACTATAAACTATGGGATTTTATCAATTTATTATTATGTATTATTACTTATATAAAAAAAATAATAATAATAAATGTTTACCGTTTTTTAATTATATAATATATTCTGTTCCGTTTTCTTTCAATACCAATAATTGTAAGTACTGTAGTTATTCTACTTGTAATAATTAAGTTTCGTTTCTGCTTTAAAGAATTTTGTAAATTTTCTATTGCGTACATATATATTTATAAAATATATATATATGTGTAAACAAAAATTCAAGAGTATTTCGTAAATTTTAAGATAGTAACAATTAGTTTCGACCGTAAGTGATCATCTTATACTATCTTAAAATTTACCAAATACTCTTGGCCAATTATTCTTTACATACTTTACCCAATTATTATTTTATAATATATATATATTTTATTATATATATTATATATATATATATATATATATTGGTTTTTTAATATATACATTTTATTTTTATAAGAGTATTACATTTTTTAATTTAAAATTATTTTATTTATTAATTTATTTTTTTATTTTAATTTATTTTTGTTTTTTAATTTAATTTATATATGTATAGATTAATTGTTGAGCTATAAATGGTTTAAACCAGCGGTTCCCGAACTGTGCACCGCGGTGCCCTAAGAGCACAGCGAGCGCTTTCCGAGGGCACCGTGACTCATAAAAAATTAGTTCTAATTTATTGTAATTTTTTTAAATTTCAAATTGAATCTTATAAAAATATTTATTTTGTGTATTCCGATTCGGACCCCATGATAACCACGCGTGACTTCATATAACATTATTATTACCCTTTGCCACCAATAACTAAAGCGAATCAGTCACACACATCTCATTAATAACATTATATTATTCGCGCTCACAATAATTATTCTCTTTTTTAAATATTTTTCATTCTTTTTTTCAAAATGTATTAATTTTCGAGTCGGCTGTATGCTTAGAATGCTTATATTGTATTACATTCGATAAAATTATAAAAACTGATTATCAATGAGAATTATTGTTGATTTTTTTTTATTTTTTTTATGTGTATTCCTCGTGGTATAATATCGCGGCTGAATTTAGTCCGAAAAAGAGCACCGCCGCAAAAAAAGTTTGGGAACCGCTCGCTGGTTTAAACTAAAAGCTAATAAATAAATAAAAAGAAAAAAAATACCTTATAAACTCAATTTTCGAATTAAATATTTTCAAAAATATTAAAAGCACAATATTGTTTTCGCGGTAATATAACAATACGCGTTATTGATATTTGAAAATAAGTAACGTACGAGGAAGAACACGTGTAAAACAAAAAGAAATTTTGCTTAAATATTTTCGTCGCTATAATTTGTATATATGGTTTCGTAGACATTTTTTTAATAATTATTTACACGACGCGCGTGTAAAAAAAATACAATATACGCAGTTATTACTCATTGTAAACGATCGAAATAAACACACAATATATTGTTAAAGTCAAAATATTTTTATCGCGTTTTTTCTACGCAATAATATCGCATATATGTACCAAATAACCTGCAACTACCAAGGCTATATGCTCGTGTATACATTGAAAGTGCGTGGTGGGGATTCAAAGCCACTATCTAAAATTTTGTTTATTTTTTCTCCTTCTTCTTCTAGTAATCCGTTAGTACTGTAATAGTGTAACAGATATAATATTAAATGTACGTAATAATTATTTAACAGAACCCATTTCGAATCGATAATGAATAGTTCAATAAATGAAAATGCCTACGAATACGATTATCGTATACGTTGATTTCAAATCAATAATATCGTTTATTTATAGGATTAAAATATGACAGAAAATCGGCGAGTGCAATACGTATAAAATTATTTGAAAAAAATACAAAACTGGCATCGGATCTCCCGCACACAGCATCGATTAACGTAATGAAAAAACGTATATATAATTGCAGTAAACAAATGTTTTTTAAGAAGTTTTGATAATCTTTTCGGAACGATTTCGAAATGATCGAAAAGACCCCGACGAAAAGAATAAAAAACGTTTTCATAGTAAAATATTCAGAAAAAATTTTTTCAACCTTTTCGAAACATAATATTATTACTTCACGCACGCACGAGGCAGTGGCGTACTTACGGAGGGGGTTATGGTTAAAACCCCCTCAGGACCAAAAGAAAAAAGATTGAAAATTATATTGTATAGTTGTAACAATGATGTGTTTTTTTTTTATGTCTGTACCCGAAAATTCTACCAAAATTGAGAGCGCTCCACGCGTAGCACTATTTTCCGGTAGCAAATTGCATCTATAGTTGGTAGGTACTTTAAGGGGCCTGCATCGGACCTGTATGGCTGTATTTCTAACTGAAATACATACGTTACTGGAAAAATTCTCACGCCTTGTAGAACGACCCGATTTCGATATTTCTTTTTTTTTTTTTGTTGGAAAGAGGAAAACATTTTGCATGTCGCACTGGACTCCGATTCTCAAAGTTTTATTTTGCACATGTCAACAGCATTGACAGACAGAAAATGAAAAGCTCGATTTTATAATATGCTTCACAGGAAAAATTCTCATTCTTCCCAGAGTTGTCCGATTTCGATAATTTTACTGTTGTTGGATAAAGGAAGACTTTCTACAGGGCGCACTGGACTTTAGATTACCATAATAAAAACTACAAAAAAAAAGTTGTTAAAAAATTGTGAAAATCGTTCATATTCAAACTCTTATTATAGTTTTTAGAAATAAAATTTTGAGAATCGAAGGCCAATGCGCCTTGTAGGAAGTCTTTCTTTATCCAACAACAGCAAAATGATCGAAATCGGATCACTCTACAAGGCGTGAGAATTTTTCCAGTAACGTATGTAGTATTTCAGCTAGAAATACAACCATACAGGTCCGGTGCAGGCCCTTTAAAGCGTTCACTTTTCGATTTTTCACAATGCTTTTTTTGAGCGTTAGAAAAAAACTACCGAAAAATTACGTATAAAAACGCGATTTAGTCAAAATCGATTATTACCGTGTTATTTCTTCGTCATTTTAAAACCAACGGTCACAGAAACCTGAAATTTTCACCAAATATGCGGTAACTGTGCACTGTATTTGGAATAGCAGAATGCTACACTGAAAGTATAAAACACACGCGATTCACCGTAACTCTGTGTAAAAATTAGTTCGCGCGAACATAAAATACCGGGGCTACAATCAAAATAAAAACACCAAATTTCGGAACTACACAGAAGAGAACTTAATCCGTGTCGTAGCGTTTTTTTCATAACTCGTTTCAATTTTGTATTATATATTTTAAAAAAAACACAAATCATAAAAGTTCAACCTTTTAATTACTTAATATTTAAAATGACTTTATAAAAAAAAATAAAATAAAAACGCTACGACACAGATTAGGTTCTCTTCTACGATGTGGGGTACCGAAATTCGATTATTTTATTTTGATTGTAGCAGCCGGCGTTTTACGTTCGCGTAAACCAGTTTTCAATCTCTTATTTTAGGTGCGTAGTAGCATCGTCTTAACGGATAAAAAATTTTCCAAAAAAAAAATCTCGAAAAATTTTTTTTTTTTAACCCGCGATCGGTCGCGCGTTTTATTTTACGCGATCGCTCGCGTGTTAGATTTTTTCTAACATTCTATTAATTTACTTAATTTCCTCTTAAAATACTGTACTTTTTACACACATTTTTCAAATTTTTTATTTATTTTAATTTAAGGTTGCTAATTTACTATTCTATTATTTAAAATATAAAAAAAAACATTATAATATTGTAAATTATAATAAAGTCATTTAAATTAGATATAAACTTCAATATTATTATTATTATTATTATTATTATTGAAAAAAATTTACATAAACATTTATCTCTTCGTCTTCTTAAAGCCAATTTATTATTTTGTCGTTATTCGTGATTTACAGTAAAATAAAATATAAAAATATGTACAAAATAATACAATATAATTCCGACAGTAAAAAAAAAAAAAAAAAACACCGCGCATGTTAAATTGTAACTGACAATTCAAGTGTCGTAATACTCGCGCGTTAGATCATTACTAACAATAATTCACACGCCTTCGAAAACTCCACTGAAAATAATTGTCAAATAATTTAATCTTATCGACAATTATTACAATTATCTGATTCCTAATTGTGTAGACAAAGCATTAGTAGAAGGGAGATTATTTATCTTTCAATCGGCTATAGTTATTCTTAAAATAAGTTTTATGTTAGATTTTTTTTTCTAGCGGTGCGACCGATCGCGGGTTAATATAACCATTTCAAATTTTTCGACAAACAAATACATATATATATATAATGTATATTTTGATTTATTTTAATAATACGGTCGAAATACTGTGCGGAGACGAATATTATAGTTTCGACGTTTTATAACGTTCCCCCCCCCACACACACACACACCTGCAGAGAGGAGTAATCGAAAGTACGCCGCCACTGATGCGGGCACGAGGTATTTTCAAAGGAGATTTCACCTACTTTTCGGGTACTCGGACAACGACGGTGCAGATATTATATAACTGATATTGTACACGACGGGAGATTAATATCGGAGGTGGCCGCCGCCGCCGCCGCGGAGTCTGCAATCGTTTCGTCTGGTCATCCGATATCCGTCCGTTTGTCGCGTCCCTAGAAAATCCTTGTCCAGCGCGGCGTCTCCTACCGTCGTCGTCGTCCACCCGGTGACAAGTCGACGCGCACGCGGTAACACCACCGTGACGAGAGAACCGCAGACGACTGCCGTTGCTGCTGCTGCCGCTGCAGTGGTGCACCGACGACGACGGGCGGAGAGAGGCGGCGCGTCGCCGTGCGACGGATACGAGACGCGGCGCGGATGGCGCGAAACGCTCTCTCGTCGGGACGTCCCGCGGTGATAAGGAAGCGGCGCGGCGTCGCAGGGACCGCGCCGCGCACGCGCCACCCGTCCCTAGCGCGCGTTTTCGCGCTCGCGTCCGTCCCTTCGCCGCAACGGCCGCCGCCGCTTCGTGAATGGGGTGCGCGTTATTGATTACTCTAATAACCCGTCGCCGATTCCCGCGCGCGGACGACGCGCAGGGATGCGGGGACGGTGACCCGCGGCACGGACTCGACAATATTATTACTCTTTGTGTGTGACGTTATGCACGCGCGGGACGCGACAGCGCAAGGGTCCGTGGCGGAGGGCGAGAGAGGTTGAGGCTGCAGCTGAGAGTAGCATATAGGTATAGTGTGTACAATATACATTTTTTTTTTTTTTTTGTTTCCCCACCACCGTTTTTCATCTCGTCGTTTCGATATTAACGACCGCCGGAGGACGAGAGAGCCGGGCGGCACAGACTCCACCGCGGCGACAGTGCGTACACGTGAAAACACGTACGCCCGGTAAACGCGCCGCGGTGGCGTTAACACTCGGGTCAACAGCCGAAAACAAACGCGTGTACATATAAAATATCGCGAAGCGTTTTTGAAACACGCGGTGGTGACGCTGAAGAAGAACGGTGAAAATTCGTTGGACGGAAAAGGTAAAAAAAAAAAACGATGGAAAACAATACGTAGAACGATCAGAGAAAGGAGGGGAAAAAAGGATCGGGCGTATATACGACGAGAATTAATGGATAATAATGGGAGGGAAGACCTGCAATAACTCCGTCCATGAAACAGATCGTAGAAGACACGAGAAAAACCCGCACCGCTTACAAACGATCGCGAGTAGCCGCTGCGCGATGCGGACAGGGACGAGTGAAAGTCATTGAACCAATCTAAGGATAGAATTTAAAAAAAAAACCATAAACCGATCTGTACAAGACGAGCGCCGTTTGGAAAATTTCGAAATCGTGTCAAGTTTACGCTCATCGAGCTAAACCGAAAAACGAATTTATTTCAAAAAAAAAAAATTCACCTTCTATATAAATAAAATCGTAACTCTCTTCGTGCCTGCGCAAAAGCTATTGAAAACATTATCGAGATGCCGTTCGTTTTTAATCCGTTCGTATATTATAACGGTCTGGTGATCGTTTCAAGTCGTGTCTAATGACGACACGACCGCTGCAGGAAGTCACTCACCGCTGCAGTGCTAGTGGATCAGCGCAATACGACAAAGCACGTGTGAAGTGTGAAAAAGGTGAATAATATATCCTGCAAGAGCCGCGCATATTTCCGATTGTCAATATCCGATATTCGTAGTGGGTAATTAATTTAAAAACAATTAGCGAATCGCAGGGGCAGAAGCTAAAAGCCGTTGGTGTTGTTCTAAGAACCTAACCGTTCCTCGCACGGTCGACTATACACGACGCTCGCTCTCGACCCTGATGGTCTATACTCGTATATATATTTTAACTACAGAAAACGACGAACGCCGTTTACAAAAGAAATCTTGTGAACAGTATTTGTTCTTTTCGTCTATCCGTAAAGTGCGTACTGTTGACATTATGACGAAGTCGCGAGCATCGGCTGGACTGAGGGCGGCCAAACCCTAACAAAAAGAGCTTACGTATTATATGGTCCAGAGGTGCAGTTCAACGAAACACTTGAGGATAACATTGAAAAATCGAGTTATATTTCGTTGAAAATCGCGCGCGCCGGGCAATTCGGCTGTGCAATATTATTTATTTATATATTATGTTTTCTTGTACCTGCGGACTCGAGCGCTCAAAACGGGCAGCACGTTTCCCAGAATATTTCGCGTTAAGGGGATGGCATTCACTCTCTTCGTCTTACACACAAGAAACGTAGCGAAATAGACGATTCCAACGTGCCCCGATCGATCTGGTGGTGCCGTAAGAAATTTAAAAACAGATTTTGAATTCGTCGTGAAGTCCACTGCTCGAGATCGATTTTCCCACGTTTCTAATTTTTTTTTTCCGTGGATTAATTATTTGAACAAATTTACAATTTCAAAAAAAATGCTAATAATCAACTATTTTGAAGATGAAAAATAAAGTCGTTCTATTTAGTAAACATTCACGACGAATTCAAATCCGTTTTTAAATTTCTCATCGCACCCACCAGATCGATCGGTACGTTGAAAGCGGGAAACGTCTATTTTTCTGTGTTTCGTGTGTGCGCAAGCAGACGAAAAGAGAAAATGCTCGCTTTCAATCCCTTTAATACACGTTTTTCTACTACGGTCAAACGGAAACGCGTAGCGTTTAAAATAATTATTACAGTCGATTTTTTTTTTTTTAATGAATATCACTATAGAGCGAATAGCGATTAAGCCTGCAACGAACGTATAAACCGTATCCTATGGAGAAAAACCGACATAATTATAAATAATATATTATAGAGCGGCGAACGAGGGGACGGCCAAGACGTTTTTACGACGTAACAGCTGAGTTTTCACTCCGCTCTCCTCGCAAAAAAAAAAATGCATTTACGAGTTAAAAGTGCGGTATATACGCAATTTGTTTTTTTAATAAACATCAGCGGTGTACCCTGTATACGCCGCGATATACTCTAAAGATCTTTGTTGAAATTCGTGTTGGGTACGCGGTCGAAAATAATTTATTTAAAAAAAAAAAAAAAAATCGGCACATTATTATATTAATAAAGAAACCCGTTTTAAAGAAGAAATTAAACATAAACGTAATTTTCATTTAACGTTTGCGTTACACTGACATATCTTCTAACCGTAATAAGAAAAATGTATATCCAGCCGTCGGAGACGATTTTAAAAGAAAAAAATCCGACGAGAACACTGACCTACATCGCGTGTATACCAGCGACTTTGCTTGGAATTTTATTTTTATTTTTTTCCATCTACTCCGTGTTTTACTGTGCCAAATCTCACGACATATATATATATATATATATACTGGCGGTTCTGTACTCTACGTTTTTTGGTATTTCTATTTCGATATGATCTTCAGAAGAGCTGAATCGGCCCGACCCCGTGTCGTTGTGCCGTTTTACTCGCGAATCCGTAGTCTGGGATTTAATGGTCGATTGCCAAATGCATACGTGTGACAACGTCTACATATTATTCATTAAGATTTACTATTTACTCGTTTTTAAATTATTGTTGAAATTATCACGTTGTCGGCTGAAAACGTGTACTCCGCTCACGCCTTTCGTTTCTCGCACAATGCATTTTCCGACATTCGATTTGGAATTTCTACCGCGCTGTTCAAAAGGTTTACGAAAAACCTGTATATACCATTAGAAAGCTTTTAAAACGAGAAAGTTTTCGTACAACTTATTCAAACTTTTGTTCTGATATCGAGTACTGGAGAGTAAATTCTTCGAAAATTAAATTTTTTTTTTCTCTTCTTTCCGTTTTAGTTAACCGGCGCTATATTTATAATTGACTTTTGGACGAAAAAATATCATTTCAACGGAAATTTAATCGGCAAAAATGTTATCAGTTTTAATGTAAACCCTATTAACAGCGCAGGAATAACATCGTTTTCGTTGAAGAAACTAATAGTGATTTACTAAAATAAAAATGAAACTAAAAATTTGAAAAAGCTTGGTTTATAATAAGCATTTCTAATTCCTTTTTATAGGCGTCCTACTCAGTATGGTTCAATTACCATGAAACAATCTGTATATACATACCTACAATATACTTATATATAGATTATATATAGTTTACGTTTAAAACGGCCGCACACCGAGAACCGCATCATGCGACCCTTATAAAAATCAGATACACCGTTTAAAATGTAAAATCTTATATGAAAATAATGTTTTTTACAAATACTTATGTATTCCGCGGTGTTATTTCGAATACATTATATTTTGATAAGAAGATAATTTTTATTTGATTTTTATCGAATATTCGTAATAATCGTCAGTACATTTTTTTCAATATAATTCAATTTAAATAAATATATATATATACATAGCTCTTATTTCTTTCCGTCGTCCTTGGTTCCACAATCTTAATTTAAATAGAGCCTACATCGCTCGATTTACTAAACTTTGTCTATAGGTCATAATCGCCTCCCTCCTCGTGCATTCAAGTTAGGTCTAAATCATTGTCCGTTGTGTCCTCGTCATGAGGGAGAAGAAATCTGTAACCTCCTCCGCTTAATTCTCTGCTGTCCTGCCTCAGAAAACCTATCAGGGCCCCATTGCATTCACAGTTATGTTCCCTCGGGGTTCTTTTATTGGATATCGTAAATATTTTTGCTTCCAACACTCCACAAGTACAGTGTCTTTAATAATTAAATTTTTATCATCAGCTGGTTTTCTTCGTTAAATACTACGTAATTTGTTGTTCTACTTTATTATGTTAAAACTGTATTTTACATATTACGTTGTAGTTTTAGGACCTGTACTTGTATGTTATGTATAATGTATATATATAATGAATTTAGTTTGTAGTACTTGTAAATTAGTATTAATGTTTATTGTCATATTAAATGTAATCGTTGAAGTTTAATGTGCACATATCCCAAAACTTTTTTTTATAATAAAAAAAATTTTTTAATACATATATGCATAGATAAATTTTATTCGAAAACTATCGACTCGACTATATAAAATATAATAATTAATTTGTGTGAGAAATGAGTTAAAACAAAATTGAATATACAAGTCCGATCTGAAATAATCTACGCGATTTACAATACAGCCCCTGCTTCGTGCAGTTGTTTCCGAAAAATAAATACCTAACAATTCGGCCATTCCGAAAATCCTAACGAAATCATCAAGACACGTCGTTGATTCAATAAGACACCAGTTACCAGAATTGACAAACTTCATCACCTCCTACCGTGCAGCATCTCCTCGCCTGCACAGCATCACGATTGCGATTCTTCGCGGCCTCTGCAACGCGCCAATATTGTGCGGTTAAACTTACTTTTTCCGCAAAGAAAACAGAAACAATTTATTCCCTCGACGTGCGCTTTTGGTCGGATGGACAATAATGTTATTACGTTACGCGCCGTGTCTGCAGCGAAATTACACGTTAGGTTAGTTTACGAAATACCCAATGCACATCACGGACGAATAATTTTTGTTGTTAATTCGGAATCAATCGGAATAACGTGAGTATTTTTCGATTTCGTATTAAATATTAATAAAATATAGGTACATGAAATGTATATTAAAATTAGGTATCTCTATAAATAACGAAATCACCATAACGGCCTAATACAATATAGACGATATAGTTAGCGGGTTATATTTTGCATGTGCTACAAGCATCACGACATTAATGTACTTGTGAAAACTCGATAATATTACAAGGGTTTATATGGAGAAAAAAACAATCCGTTATTTATTTCTCGATTTTATATCTATATATACGCACAGTACATACATACAGAAATAAAGGTTTGAACAACTTTATTTATCGCGCGGAACCTCGTAAACTTAATTTCGAAGACGGTGGATATATTATACGCACTAGGCCCGAACTCGAATATTCAATTTGATATTCGTGCAATAAATCTGCCCTTTTAACTTTCGAAAAATAAACTCGTTCTCGCGTTGCCCCTCGAGTACGCCGAAAAATGAACCAAAATAAAACACGGCGAAGTTTTCAAAAACGAGTGTAATATTAGTGTGCAATCGATTTTATTAAAATAAATACCTGCAATCGATTTATGACTATAAAACACGGATACGTTTGCATTCCGCATTTTTTTTCATCTTCTGATTGTGTGAAACGCTAAGTACACGCACATTATAATATAAATATCGCATATTTCAACATTTTCAAGTCTTATTTTACGATATTAACTGCGTATTTAGTGCGTGATTTGGTGCGATTTTATTGAAATTTTAGAAATATTTCGAAAACAATTATAATTGTCGATATAAAAATAAAAATAAATTATTTCAATATTTTGATTTTTATATTCGTCGATTAGTATCGATATAGCTGGTTTTCGATTTAAATGATCTTTATTCGCAAGAAAAAAAATAAAATCGAATTCTTGATATTTTAAAATATTTTTCATTTTTTTTTTTTATCTCTTTTTCCTACGACTATTATTTTATGTTACGTAATTTATTAAATACTTATGCGAATTATTAAGAAATATATTTTAATATAATAAATATAATTTTTGAGCACATATGCAATACATAAGCATTTTTAAAGCACATAAATAAGCTAACAAAATAATAATTATAACTATTCTCGTTCGATTAATTTCTTAAGAATTTAATGCGCAAAATAATTAATCATATAGGCAGCGAACCGAATTCGATACGATCGCACTTTATTTTAAACCCCAGCACACTAGTCGTGTCAATTTTATTTGTAAAAATTGCGCAGTGTTTTCCAGTTTAAAATAATAGAAAAAAATAAATAAATAACAAGCAAAACACATAAATCCCCCGTCGCAATGTATTTTTAACGAGACAACTGACAAAGAGCGACGGCGTCTGTCTCAGTGAAAACACTAATTAAAATATGAGAGCCCTTTTCGTTTTTCCAAAAGCTACAATGAAAACGTACGGTAAACACCATGAAATTCTTGAACGAAAAGTATCCAATAACGTGTACAATAATTATTTTCACCGTAAGACGAGAATTAGGCTTTCACATGCTTTCTAGCAACCGAAACTTAGATAAAAAAAAAAAAAATGTGGAAACAGCGAGGATTTTTAATTGAACAGTGAATTAAATTTTCTAAAATTCTATGTAAACGATTTGTATTTGCTAGAAAGCCTATACTGCAAGTATGTACGTATCATGGGAACCTACCAAAAAAAGTGTGTTCGTATAGGACATTAAAACAATAATAAAATAAACACTAAAACGCATTATAAGTAAAAAAAAAAAATACACTTCTCGAGCTTCGCAACAAAGACGTAGAATAAAAATAAAAACTATACTATACCTACTTTAAAGTAAACCTATAATATTATTAAATAAAATAAATTAACAGCGTATAGTCAGTGCAAATTTTTGGTTTTTTAACGAATAAAATTCGTTAAATAAACCAAAAATGACAAATGACTTATAATCAATTCGTTATAATTATAACAAAAAATACGCAAGAACCTACTCGGATAATCATAAACAATATTATTCTTTTTCTAAAACTATCTAAACTGTACAACCGTATTTAATTTTCATCGAATCAATATTACACAAAAATCCTTTTGTTATCTTAGTCAATACTTTCTCTGTCTGTAATGTATAACTAATAATTGTAATAATTGCCAATAACCCTTGTTGTCGTGGCTTAAATTAAATAAAAAATACAAATACAAAAAAGGTAGCGGGCCGCGGTAGAGTTTTGTTTTTATTATAAATTTGAACGCAATGATAAATCATTGCATTCGATAAAACGATTCTGAGCGGAGCTTCGGTGTAATACACTTTGTCTATTTTTTTTGTACAAAATTAAAGTAATACATGTCTGACGTTGTGACCAAAATTTCAAGCCAAAAAACTCAAAATTAACTGTTTTATGAATGAAAAAAAGAACCTCAAAATCTAAAAATAGCTACAATAATAGCCTAAAACTGCCTTAAAGTTGTACAGTAAAAAGACACAATTTTGTTGAAAATTTCAAGAAAACAGAATGATTATTTTCGAAATTATAGTGAAAAAACTATACGTGATATTGACGAAATCCCATTTTTACCGGTTTTTCGGTAATTTATCGCGTCGCGTTAAAAAACTATTGAGAAAATCGAAAAATGATCCTTCTAAAGTACCAACTATATGCGAACTGCTGCCGGAAACAAACTGTGACCGAAGAGATCGGAGCGCTCCTTCTGGTCGAAAATCCGTACACAGGATGAAAAAAAATAAATAAACATCATTGTAAAACCACTAGATCCCTCGTTCCGCTCAGAACCTAAAAAATAATGATAATAACTCCAGTCCTTAGATATTTTATATACTGTACTTAATAAACAAATAATAATAATATTAAATCGTTAGACCGCAATATATTTAAACGTACGCTAATCAAAGTGGTAATTACTTAAAATATAGTGAAGATGATAGAGAGTATAAATTTTGATATATCAGTGAGGAAAAACAGTGAGTTACCAGAAATTTCACGATGTCTATATTATATTGCGAAAACGTAAACGTATATGTATATAAGGGATTTATTTTGAAGTCGGTTAACCTTAACTTTTCAAAATCGAATTACGCGTTTTGACGCGGTGTAATGATTTCATTTAATTAGTATACCACCGACCTACATATACGCTTGTCCGGTCGTCAGAAATAGGGCTTCAACCGTTGGTAAAAT
The DNA here is from genome assembly GCA_032441835.1 of Slavum lentiscoides. Classification (NCBI taxonomy): domain Eukaryota; kingdom Metazoa; phylum Arthropoda; class Insecta; order Hemiptera; family Aphididae; genus Slavum; species Slavum lentiscoides. Next base: position 21,550,376 of record CM063710.1, on the reverse strand, counting down.
CTTATGGTCTAATACAACAAAAAGAATATTTTGCGAAATCAAACGAAAGTGTGTAATAACGAGTAGGAGGTCTAACATTTCAACGCGACTTGCATTTCTGTTTAAAACGCAATATGTGTATCGTTTTATTATCTAAAATCCGTTTCGTTTTTATTGTTAAACGAGTACATAATTGTTTGGTTTTTCATCCGTTTTTTCCTTGCGATTTTTCAGTTTAATCCAGCATTTTCTCGCTTTTCTCTACGTATTTTATACGCAAAAATTCGATTTATTTCGTTTTTAAATGTTTCCGTTATTATTCACGACTTTTTATTCCATAAACATTAGATTTTACGGAATTTATAATTGACATAATACGCACATTTGTCCCAACATAATCTACAATAATACACATCGTCCTGAAAAATATTGCATTCTTATTTCGAGAATCCTCGACGATTAAGCGTTTCCTCTCACCGCCATCACCAGACTTTGAAAACGTAAAACACTCTAGTCCCTGAAATTTCGCGCAAATATTAAAAACGACCGTTTGCGGATTATACGCCAACGGCGATACGCGTAAATAAAGCGAAAAAAGGATTAATTTTTTTTAATTTCATCAATAATAATCAATCAATAGTGATTAACCTACATAGGTGTACAATTAAATGTAAATAATGAAATTTGTTTAAATTACTAATCAGAAAATATTCCGAGCAACAAAATTATTTATTTATTTACTTAAAAAAAAAAATGTTTTACAAATATTTGTTGAGACTAAAACAATAATAATAATAATAATATCGAATAATTATTTATTTATTAAACGGGCGTTAGCCCAATAGAATAATGACAGAAACATACGTCATAACTAATGGGGTAATACAATTATTAAGGAAAACAAAAATAAAAATCTATAGTGCAATACAGATGGCGGTAGTAATAAAAATAAATAACGATAATTATTATAAGTAATTTAAAAGAGGCTTAGGTTCTCATTCCCTAAACGCATCATACGGCGGACAGGGTGGTTCTTACCGTAGTTTGTAGTATGAGACGGAACAACAAAAAGAGAATTGGATCTCGTGGAATGCGAAGGAACTTTAAAATTTACTTGGGACAGAAGAGACGGAGCATCCCCATCACACGTCCGTCAATTAACTTATGAAAAAACAACAAATTAGCTTTTAATCTTCAATCTGCAAGAGAAGAAAGTCCGAGCTCGCACATTACTGGATTATAATCGTGGGGAAGGTGAGGAATTTTTTACATAAAGGCTACCGAAAAACAAAAACGCCTTTGGACTCGCTCCAAGTGAGAAGAGTCAGCCGCTGTAAAGGGGTTCCAGAGGATAGATGAATACTCCAAAAGAGACCGTATACGAGAGAGCGATAAACAGCTTTAAGAGAGCTTAAATTCGTTAGCCATACGTATGACAAAACCTACAGCATCTTAAATGCTCTACAACAAACTACCTCTATATGGGAATGGAATTCGAGATTAGATTTGAAAATAATACCCAAATCTTTCTTACTGGTAGTCACGTCAATACTCAAATCATTAATTAATTTAATCATTCGGAGGTATTGAAAAAGCACATTTCAAATCGCATTTTAAATGACACACGATTTCAGGGAAAGGAAAAAAAAACTTGGAAACGTGTACGCGCCATAGTAATTTCTATTAAAACGTTGAAGATCTAATATATATAAAAACATAATTTTATTAGTACCCTACACACGTAAAAATTGTTGTTCTCTATAATCTCTACGTAAAGGACATGACGAAAATTTAAATTTTGCACGTTTTCGCGCACACTACCGCCGGTAGGTATCTATTCGCTGAGCAGAAAAAAAAATCCTCTTTTTATACAGTGAGGACAATATTGATACCGCGTGATTCTTATGACCCTGACCTTATCAAAACAGTGTTGGCGAAACGTTTGAATTATTTCGATGATAATAAAAAATAATGTGTTATCTGCAATGATAAGAAGTGTAAAAAAAAAATAATAATAATAAAGCTACAAGAGTGTAACGATTACCAAAATTCAATAATACGATTTCTTAATCCCTGCAATGATCCGAGTAATTTTTTAGTTAGTACAGTATGGTCGTCATGGATATGCGGAATACTCCGACATTATAAGGGGAGAAAAAACCGTTATTTTCTTTTTAGCTACACGCTCGGTGAATCGCTTTTTTTTTTTTTTTGATGCAACGATATTTGAAGTGTTCCGAACGGAAAAAGAGTCGCGAAACATGGACGTCTGCTTAAATTACAATGAAGAATACTATCATCCCGTCGAATATTTTTTTTTTTTTTCAATACCAGTTATTACTCGAATCGCATTAATTGCGTAACGTTTTTTTGAAAAAGAAGACGTACGAAAACATCCGTATCGTTGAAAATGAAACGTTTACTGAACAATCGAGCGACACTAAAGAGAATAATAATAAAAAAAAAAAAACTCCTTTTTTTTATGATTATAAAACAAACGACTACACAACACTCGAGAAAAATCGCTCGGGAACGTTTTTAGTACACTCAAGTCCACTACGCAGTGCATATGGGTTAAATTATTTCGATCGATATATTGTAATTTATATTTACTCACTGTTGATATTATACTATACATGGTATTTTTAGTTGTCGTTTTTTGGCAATAAACGGGTATTTAATGTAAAGTATAAACTGAAACGACACTCATTAAACGTTATTAATTATTAAAAACGTTTTAACGACAACGCACATCGCGAGACTCGAGGAATTCGAATGGATTATTCGAAATTCCTAATTATATTACACCATTGATAAGTAAATACCACCTGCCCGTAAGATGATAATACGAATCGTTTTAATCACGGCCTTCCAATACATTATGATACGTTATCAACTCGGTAGTAAATAGTAACGGACAACAATGATAATAAAGAATAAACCACAATTTGAATTTCCGAATCGTGAGCGTTCGCGACGGACGTTTTTTAAAAACGCCACTTTAGATTTTAAAATAAGACATTTCAATACCACCAATTATTATTATTCGGATAATAATAATATTTTTTAAATCGTCATCAGAGTACGACGAGGTAATAGCGATGGTAAATTGATTTTGCGCGCGCAAACTATAAGCTTCGGACTTGGTTAGAGAAATACTATAAAATAGGTATAATATAGCAGAATAAATCGAGATTCGGATTTATATACAGTAAAAAATAATACGTTGTGTGTATAAAAAGTTCGGTAAATGATTTAATAAAAGCCAACATTAGAAACGCGTAACTTTATTGGCCTTCAAAGTAGTCCCCACCAGATGACATAACGCACTTTTGACAACGTTCGTATACCTTCTGGAAACTGTCAGAAAAGTCCTTTTTTAGAACCGTGTTCAGAATGGCTGTCACGCGATCCTGAATATCCTTGACGTCCGCGAACAGTGATCCGTTCAAGGTCGCCTTAAGACGAGGGAACGCAAAAAAAAAATCAGCAAGATCCGGAGAGTAGGGTGATGGGTGTTCCAAAACAGTCACGCCACGCGGAGTCAAAAATTAGCGTACAAGAATGCTGGTACGCGATGGTGCATTGTCATGCGCAGTAATGGCCAGCCCGAACGCGGTTCGTCCTCCACCGATTCCCCTTGCAATTGCCTGCGCGAAAGCGTGCGAATAACCAATCATACACACATTTTCTGCTCACTAAAGCATCCTGCCTTTACACTTGCACCAACGTTTCATGGGTTTCCGTCGCCGTTTTACCCGATTTGAAGCAGAACTTAATGTTAAATCCGTGGCTTTTCGACGCACACAGTTCGGAACACTCCCTTGATATGAATGCAACAATACTGCATTAGGAGCCTCGCGCAACCCCCAATAAAGAACAGGTAGACATATCAATAATGCATCATGCCTACGCATGCGCGCGACTTCGATCATCCGTTGAATACCAAGACATCTGACCATTTACCGAACTTTTTAAACACACAGACACATAGCGTATATTGTATATTTATATGCCTTTACGTATATTAAATCCGTTTTAGATAATCGTCTGTAGCTCGATAAAGAGTTTATTTCTTTTTAAATCTTTGAAATATCTAATATGGTACTCGTCAATTCCTGTAACCCACATTGTGATTCATAAAATATTAGGCAATTGATTGAAATGACCAAATAAGTATATAAAGTATATGATGTAAAACGCCAAAATACGAATTATAAAAATATTTTTAATCACTAAATATTGGAAAAAACGTCCGTCTCTCTAAACCGTCCGATTTTTTAAACACATTATATTCAAAATCGAATAATAAAATATTTATATCAGCACCATTTTACACAATATTATTAAACGAATTTAGAATTGTCCAAAAACCAGTTGAGGTAACAAAATCAAAAAATACCTTTAAAATCTATTCGGACATCAGATATAATATTTAATAATAACATTCTGTCATCAGAATCTCACAGCTGAAATGTCAATCTAGGAACGGAAGTGAAATAGGATGCCGAGTATTAAGAAGTATATAGAACATTTTTTTTTACCCCTACAGAAATAAAATTCATGTTGTTTTTTTTCCAAATTATACAATATAATATATTACATAAAATGTTGGGGAAAAGGTTCGAGATCACTAATTATAATAATTTTACTAATTTTTTTTTTTTTTTTTAACATTGTACAAATTATTGTTAAATATATTATTAAGTTCAAATAATTAATATTGTTAGGGTATTTTATGCATTTATGTAAATACATTGTAAAACTGCTTTAGAAAAGAACACAATCAATGTCCTTGCACTTAGTGATAGTCAATATGTATATATATATTTCTCTTCTTAACTAATAAATAAACGGAAAAAAAAACCAAATGACAATAAAATATCGATTTCAAGAATATTGATTTCCCGATCTACTCTAAAAACAAACACAATATATTGCTTTCTGTAAAAATAAATCAATATTTTATTTTGTCACGTGCAAAATAAAAATAAATAAATATTTTATTTCATTAAATATATATATATCGCTATACTAAATATTAAAATTGTGTTAAATTTAAATAAACAACGTAATGTTGCATAATATATTGCATAAACCGGTTAATACAGAAACTAATAAGGCGGGGGTTGTAATCCGTACGGATGCCCCCCTTGTTGTGGTTGTTGGGGATTTTGCATTTGTCTTTGCATGTGATGTTGTTGCTGCTGTTGCTGTTGTTGCTGCTGCTGCTGCTGCTGCTGCTGCTGTTGCTGTTGCTGCTGCTGCTGCTGTTGTTGTTGTTGTTGCTGCTGCTGTTGCATAGCCATTATATGTCGAATACGTTGTTGACTCAGTTGCTAGAATATAAAACAGAACATGAAATAAATCATCACAAATTATTTGTGATAATAATAGAAAACACATTTTTAGTTTTGACACTTCACAATTGAAATTTTTTTGATTTTTTTTATATATATAATATTTACCTGATGATATTGAACATTTTGTGCTTGTTGGTTTGGACCAGCTGGACGAGTGTATGGAGGTGCTGGATTCTGTGGACCACTCATTGGATTCATCGGTACATTTTGATTCTAGTAATTAAAAATATTACATGAAATTCAATTATTCTATTGTCATCGAAAGTAATTTTTAAATACAAAACAATATTATTTAATATTTATTATTATAAATATAAATACTTACTTGCATGTACGGCGGTCTTATCCCAGGTTGTTGTCCAACATAGCCTCCGTAATTTTGATTCATACCTTAAAATGTTTATTAATTACTATTTTAGTGTATGGAAATATTGTAGCTCAATGATTACATTTATGTGTAAAAAAAAAAAACATACAAAAATTTAAAGACATAATTCATACAGAATAGTTGTTAGTAATAACTATAAACTAATAATTAATATGTTAAATAAATACGAAAATATATTATTATTTTATTGCTTACTTGGTTGCATATTAGAATACATCTGTGTCGGTTGCTGTGTTGGATACATTTGTGGATTATTTTGCTGAGGAGGCTGAATAGGTACATTATGTTGTCCTCTTCTAATTACATAAATTACATACATTTTAATAAAATTAAAATACATGTTTAATCCGAAATGAAATAATTTACCTTATAAATTGCTGTCTGGGCAAAGGTTGGAAATTGGGATTCATATTTTGTTGTTGTCCTGTTTGGCCCATATACTGATTAGTAGGCAATCGCATACGAAGCATATGACTCAATGCTTGTTTAGAAGTATTTCCTGGACGATCGAATCTTGACCCTGGACCTGGGACAGCAGTAGGAGGTACTTGCTGAGAATAAAAGTTAGGACCAGTTTGTGGTGCTTGCTGTCCATAACCACCCCACTGAGGATTTTGTGTTGGAGTTGGCCCAGGGGCAGGTCCAGGAACCGGGCCTGGCCCTGGTTGCATTGGAAACATACCTCCGCCTGGACCACTATAGCCCATATGCTGATTTTGTGAATTCTTTTATAAATGTAAAAAATGATTAGATATCAACGTCATAACATAATATATTAATGTAAATAGATAAATGCATGAAATTATTTAGTTACCTGCATTTGTGGATGCATTTGAGGACCGGGTCCCATCTGAGCATTAGGAGTCATGGGTGACATAGGTGGAGGTTGTTGTTGTTGTTGTTGTTTCTTCCGTCTAGGATTAGGTGGTCCTCCTTGAGTTTTCAAGTTACGTTTAAGACCTCTACCTGGCGATTCAGGTACAGAAGATGGTGTATCTGGACGTCCAGGCCCTGGGCCCATGTTCATTCCAGGACCCACTCCTTTGATCTGATTACAATAAACACAAGGACACTACATTTACAAGTGAATGAACTGTTCTTTAGAATTTCCCAAAAAACATGAACTTAAAAGCCCCCATATAACTGAACATAAAACACTGTCGTAAATTAAAAGTAAAAAAAATAATACGAACATTGAACAAGTATAAAAAATCACAAATTTATACAAACTATATTTCATTACCACGATGCATAAAAATATTTCCATTATTTCAGTTCATTTTATTATTAATTCATAATAAATATAAATTAATATGAATCTTTAACAACCGCTTACAGTCATTCAAACCCGTTTATCAAAAATCTTTATTCTCTCACATTTCGAGGAAACCCTTCCCGTCGCCTAAAAAGATTGTGGTGTAGAGACCTTATCCAATTGGATTATTAATAAAAAAAAAAAATGTTTTAAAAATATGAAATCTTATACTTACAGGTTTTTCTTGGGGAGGTTCCAAATCTTCAGGAGGTAAAGGTAAAGGTTCTAAGAAATATGATGCAGGCTTCACTAATGAATGTGTATGGAACTTGAGCATTCTATGGTTTTCTTCATACCATAATGGTTTACGTTCAACACGAACTGCACTAAACCATGACCACGAAAGCGGAGCTGGATTTTTATGTCCTTCCAATAAATCCCACGCACTTACACGCTGTTTATCACACACTTTTAAACCTTGTTTGTCATTTGAATCTAAACCCGATGAAATCTTATTTCCTTTGATATCAGTGCTAATTTGTTCACAAGTAATGATTTCACACTGCTGTTTACCCAAAGGTAAAAGCTGCCTCACTTGTGAAATAGATGGCGAGTGTTTTTCTCCAACTTCCTAAAATTAACATTTTAGTTAATCAAAATAAAAATATTTAATTATTAATTTATTACTTTTTTCAGTTTTTTTATTAAATTTTGATAGTGTTTACGATTTTCTTCTCCTTTTTCAGTTTGCGAATCGGAGACAAGAGTTGAATGTATCAATGTGGCCAACATGTCTATTACTGTGTTGAATAATTTCCTACATGTTTTATAATATTAATATGGTTGATGACTAAGTTGTATTATTTAATATTTGTTATAAAAAATAATCATACGTATTATTAGTCAAATCTATCACTGAATATGTTACAAGCTGCACTAAAAGAACCGCCCAATCAGTTGTTAAAGCAGTACTTCGTTGAATCGTATCAAACATGCCTCCTACTAAGCTAAATCTCAATGCAAGTGAATCTTGGGTGGCATCAACTTCTTTATTACTGGCACATCCTTCTTGAATACCAAGACGTTCCTTTCAACAAGAAAAATATCACAATACCTTATTTCATAATATTTATTAATTTGTCTTACCTCTTTTGATAATACTAAATACTGCGACAACTGATTATGTACAGATGAAAGTAAACTTTCTCGTTGGTCATCTTGTCCTTTAAGACAGCTGAGTACTAATGACAAGAAAGGTTGATGATAGGCCAAAATAGCTGGTGGTGGTGCAACCGAATTATTGCTTTGAGTCGGTCGAGGATGAGGTGGAGTGCCTTTATTACTACTTCGACTACTACTACCACCACCACTAACACCATGCGTAGTAATCGGAGTGACATTGCCAGAATTTGTACCACCCAGTCCAATCATATTTCCACTCTCCAATACTTGACCTTAAAACAAAAACACAATTAATTACCAAGATGAAAAATATTTACATTTTTAAAATGGCATTAACGATTTAAAATAATTGTTCACCTGCTACTTTGAGCACTCTTCCTTGAACTGCATTTGGCAACTTGGAAATGAGTGGTGCTAATAACCACATTGAATGAGTTTTTTTAATAGTTTCACTTCTAAACCAATTTTATGATCATTATTAGAAACCATTTCTAAATATAATTAAATATTTTAATAAATATTTACTTATTTCGAATAACAGAACTATGTTGAAACATATCTATAGCTGCTTTAGCAACTATGTCTAGCCATTGATTTAAATCTGGAGAATTTGGTGAAAACTGTTTAAACATAAGCTGCATTTCTAGCCAAGACATTCTAAGAGTCCATTGATCAGAATTCTGAAAATTGTATTTAATTTAATTTGTTTTTTATTCTAATAATTCTATAATTAGGTATTAAAAAAAAATTAGTACCTCTAAAATATTAGTAATTATCGTTCTTGAATCTAATGAAATGTCAGATCCACTTGCTGTTTCTGGATAGCATATCATATGCAAAAGTCTTTGCGCCTGTTTATTGATTATTTTATTATTTTTAAATATTATTTCAAAAATATTATTTAAATACCTGTTTAGAAGATAGCATACTGTCCAAAAGCATATCTTGGTGACATAATTCTTCTGGATTTTGAAGACAACGTTCCAACACCCATTCTTGACTACATATTTCTCTTAAAACAAATTGTGCCAACTCAGATAAGCCGGGGGCTTGATTGTCAGAATTCCCTAAACTAGAAACAATTTAAAAATTAAAATAAGTAAACATATTGAAATCATACTGAAATACCCTCCTAATTCCATTAGTAAATGATCAGCTGAACTTCCAAGAATATCAGATGTGCCCAGAATATGGCTAATCGACAATTCACTAGGTATTTTACTCGTACCACCAGGAGTGCTAACTTGACTTGAGGGTGATTTTTTAATTGATTGATTAGGACGTAGTGCTGTTGCATCACCAACAACAATAATAGCTTTTAATACAGCTAATAAAGGACCAACTCTTATGTTATTATGAGCTGCAGCTAATAAATGTCTATCGCAACTCTGTTTAATACTGCAGCTAGAATTTGAATTTGATATTGGGTTTGGCGACGTACCTGAAATATATGTTACATAAATATTAATTTTCTTTAATTATAAGTTGATTTTTTTTTTTTTTTTTAGTGCTTTACTAACCAACTGAATAAAGACTGGGTTGAGGTACTTCAGTGGTCTTAAAAAGACGTAACAATAAATGACACGTCAGTCTGGCTGATACTTCAGCTTCTGGATCTGTATCTGCAGCTCCATGTCCTGTAAATACAAATAATACATTATAAATAACATATTATTTGAAAGTAGGTAAGAATATTAAAGGTACTTTAAAAGATTTTAAATGTTCACCTTCATTACTGACTGTTAATAGAGAAGGTAAAGCTACATGTACCAAAAAGTCTTCCAAGGAAAAACAATGACGTGCTGTATAAAAAAAAAAAAAAGACTAGAGCATTTAATATACCGTAAGTTATAAATTAATATTTATTTTAATAAGGGACCACAAAAATAATGAAAAATATAATTATTTATCGTATATCAGTTCAAGTTTAAATAAATAAATTACACTTACCCACAAGAATTGATGTAAATAATGCCAAAGAATTGTGTACAGTGATATCATTCATATCAACACGTGATAAAACTTCTCCAAAAATAATAGGATTGTTAGAAGAACAACACAAAGCCATTAATACTCCTAAACAAATAATTTAATTGATTAGCTAATTAAAACCATAGTTTATTAATAATAATTTATTATTGTTGTTACCCAGCCATTCAGATGCTAACGAACTACAAGAGGCAGTTAATTCTGCACTGAGTATAGCCAAATCATTTAAACGTTCAATATCCGAAGTTTCAGTTGCAACAGCAATTACCACATTACACACCAAACTGTATCGATTACTTTGAGATTCATTTAGTTGTCTATGCCAACCCGGATCAATCTTCACTGTTAAATTTACCACAATTAATTAAACATACTTTACATTACATATAAAATTTTAAAATACATACATCCTCTTTTGTAGGACATTATTAATTCATTCATGTAAGTAGAATTCCAATTTCCATGTGTCATAGTAGATGGTTGAAGATTTGCATGAATAGTCTGTCGTATTTTCAAATATAAAGTATTAAAAGATTCAGCTCCTGGTAGACGGCCTTTTAAAAGAGGTGCTGCCGATATGTATAAGTCATATAAATGAGAAAGAACACAACGTTCAACACTCAAACATTCTGCAGGATTTGATACGTGTTTAACAACACGGTACAGATTTTCAAAAGCACCAACTACTTGTTCTTGATTTACTGAAAATAAATAATACACATAATTATATCATTTTAAATAAAATATTTATTTATTTTTCTATATTTACATAAAAGACAACAATGATATCTTCGTAAAACTCCAACAATGTACAGAACTAAGGATGTAGTATAAATCTGTACCATTGATGACCCTTTGGCAGCTAACTGTGCTTCAACATCTGGTATATCCATTAATATCTATGTACATATGTATATTTACAAATATTTAAATTACATTAACTTCAACCCATGTAAAATTTAATAATTATTAACTTTACTATAATTACATACATTTTTTAAAATTATTATTGATTAAAAATAATAGTACATATTCATATATATATATTTTTTATAAATAATGGAAAACACAAATTGTATAACAAATGATTACAATGAATATTACCTGAATACAGACATCCAGAAGTGTGTTGACATTTAATGCTAGCTCCATAAGATCGAATAAAAATGCTACGTGTTCTTGAACTGGAAGATAATTTGAGTTTCCTATTTTAAATATTAATGATTAAACAATTTATTTTATAACCACCAACTTAAAACATAAAATAATAATAACTACCAGTTGCAAATGCATTTATTGCTTCAAGTACATTAAGACTACATTGCCAAGTCACAACATGTTGATCAAAATATGATAAATTTTGTACACGGGCAGTAGTTGCTTCAAAATTAAACTCATTTCTTGAATGTTTTTTTACTTTCCCTCCTGTTATTATAATAAAATATTTATATAATATATTGTTAAATATCGGAATAACACTATTTACCTTCAGCTATATCAATGCTAAACTTTTTACTAAATAATTTGCAAATATCTTTGCTAATACGTTTAATAGTGTGTCTAGCATCATCTCTCATCTTCCCAAAACCATACAACAACACATGTCTTTGATTGCAATCATGACTTGTGGTTTCTTCATCCTAGAAAAAAAAAATATATATATAGGATTTTATTTTTAAATAAATTTTTTTTATTTAATCTTAGTGAATTTACCAATGGTAAAGGAAAATGGGTTGCATATAGTAAGTGTCTAGATGGTCGGCATTTGTACATGTTGTCATTAGCGTTTGTTGATGGGTCATTTGTTTCCAATCCTCCAATTGATGAACCAGCAAATGGTTCAACTTTTGGAGAATCTGGTGCATCCTTAAATTGTTTTAAAAATGAAAAACATTTATTACATAATACTATTGATTAAATATACATATATAGGTAATACTCTAATCAAATTTAAAACAGTACCATGGAATTTTGTTGTTCTTCTTTAATATGCTGAAGAAGCTTATCAAGGTCATCATCAATTTTACTATCATCGTAATCCATATGTCGATTATGATGTTCCTATACAAAATTATATTTAAAATGTAAAAGTAATTTAAAAGGGTTAAAAAAAATCTTTTAGACAAAATTACAAGTTTACTCACTGGAACATTTGGTTTTAAATCAAAAAGATTATCATCATCCATATGAACTTGTGCTTGTGATGGTCCAGCAGCTGAAGGTGTATCTGCTGGTTTATTACTACTGGGTTGACACATTCCTAAACCGTATTGTGTTGTTTAATTTTTTTAATTATTCAAATGCATTTCAAAATGTTACCTATGTTATTAGATGACTGCAAATCTCCTCTTGATATTAAAGTACACATGTACGCATCATGTGAAAACACATCATTTCGTATCAGTTCAGTAAATAAATGTACTAAGTTGGTAAACGTTGTACGACTTATACTACTATTTTCTACAAGGATTATAAATTAGTATATTTTATTTGTTGATATTTCTTAATAAAGTTCATACCAAGTACAGGAGCATCGTGATCAAGGAAGTTCATTAGAAGTGGTTGAAATAGTGGAAGAGTAGCTGGTGTAGAAACAACAGAATCTTTATCTTCACTGGGGCCACCAGGCACAACTTCAACAGATGAATCACTTTCACGACCAGTGATTTCAGCTTGACGTTTATCTAATAGTCTAGCCACTGCCATTCCACGGTGTTCACCTCGTCGTAAACTACTAAGAGCCCATTCACATAAAACTTTCACAACAATATGATCTTGTTCAATGTTCTAAAATATATAAAAACATTAATAAATTAATATATCAAATAAATGCTAACATCTAACTTACATATTCAGACCGATTGTCTTTAGAAGTTTCATTGTCTGTGGACATAGAAATATTTCCAACAGCAAGTAAAGAATTAGAGTTATCTTTGGAATTTGGTGGTAAAAAGATTTTATTATACAATGTGTCTAACGAATTGTTTTGATCAATACGTTCAAAACTGTGACGATCTAATGCATCCAAAACATTTAAAATTTTCATTGTTTTTGCACCTATACAGATAAAAAAAAATTGCAATTAAAATATTAACTTAAATCAATGACAAATAAGTATTTAATAAAACAAACCAATTGATGACTTATGGAATTTATCTAAGCACCATCTACCTTCTGCTGCTTGGCTTCTTATTTTGACAATTTCTTCCATTTGCTTAAGTTGTTTTCTATACAAATAATTCAAATATTTATTGAAAGTAATTGTATTGGAATTATAAAATAAGATGAAATTTAATTATTATTATTATAACTTGTATTGTTATTATTATTATTATTATTATTCGTATATTTCAGTTAATTGATTTAATGGAGTTGTTTTAACACTAAAGTATCCATTATTTATTTTCTTTAATCTGATATTTTAGTCTTAAAATTTGAACAGCTGACTGTTAAGATGTATTCATAACTGAAGGTATCAATGAACTTGTAAAAAAAGTGATATTTCACCTTCACCGTCATATCTCTATTATTACTAATTAGTCATCAAAACTGTACAGCTCAAATGTCAAATTAAAGAAAACAAACATATCACATTGTAAACAACCATATTATTCGTTCTCAACATTGCAACTCAATTTTTAGTTTGGAAATTTGTTATTTTGATACTGAGTTCATAAACTTACATTTAAAAGTAATAATATAAAAAATACTGAGACTCAAATACAATACTTATATTATTTACACATACTGTAAATATCAGTGGTGGATCTAAATGGAGGCAAATGAACAACTGCCACTTGGGCCTTCGTTCAAAAATGTCTCTTGGGACCCATTAAAAAAAAAAAAAACTATATTATTTAGATATATAAGAAATATTAATATGAAATAGAGTAAGAAAAAAAATATTTAACTGCTCTTAACTTTAAAGGCTTATACAATTTATCCAAAAAAAAAGTGGTAACAAAATAATTACGTTAACTGGGCCTTATATAACAATTTTTACCTAGACCTTTTTTCTTAAATCTGCCACTGATAGTTAACTAAATCTCGATATACATCCTATCCATATTTATTTTATTTTCTCATTTTATATTACCTTAATAAGACATTATTTGTTCTCTGTGGCATTGGTAAAACTACTGGAGAACAAGGAAGATGATCCAATGGTGATCCATTTAAAACAGATGGAAGTTTGCTACCACCTAGGTTATTCCAAATAAGAGAGGTAGGACATTCCAATAAAATTAACTGTAAAAAAAACAACAACAAAATAGTATAATTATTGTCAAAACATATGTTTTCTACATTACTTACTTGAATTATACAGCTAAGAGGAAGTAAAATGTCCCTATGATGAGGGCAAGACATCATATCATTCAAAGCTGATGCAGCATTAGTAGCACCAGAAGTATTACTGAAAACAAATTTGTATTTAAAGTTAATAGAAATCATGTTATAAACTTATTCATACCTTGGAACACTATTATTCGAAGCGCCTTTAAAAGTAGGGCTTTGTGGTGGATTCGAGTCCATCACCGAGTTGCATATTGTATTTAATTTACGAGAACAAAAGTAAACCAATTTTCGACTAAGAAGTTCAGACTGACAAAATTCTGAACAATACTGTAAAGCTAAAGGGCTTAATACTTTCAATAAACCATCTTCACTATTAGATGATGATTTATAACGCTCAAGCATATCTAAAATCCATTGAAGAACTTCTTGCCGTTCTAACAATCCTTCCTAAAACACAATAATACATTATTAAATTACTACTGTCACGTAATGAATTAATGGATCATATTTTTCATCATATATATACATATAATGTAAATAACACATCTTTATCATTTATATTTGTTGCGAAAAAATATGATTATATTTTTCTACTGTTAATAGAAAAATTGTAAAAACAAGTTTAAACAATTTATACACAATATTACCTGATACATATATTTAATAAGACTAGTACAATAATTCCATTGTTTAAGTGAAACTTTTTGCTCCTCGGTCATTGACAGATACTGAGTCGAATTCATCGATGAATTTGCATTTTGATAATAATCTTGAAGCTTGGTTAGTTGTTCTTTTGTGAACTTTAATAGTGTGCTTGTCCATTCTAAATATAATATTACTCATTCGTGATACAAATAAAAATCAAATTTATTGACTTGTCGTTAAATAAATATGACATACCAAGTGTAGGATCAGGTAGCTGACGTTTAGATTTTATTTTTGCTTCAGACACAGCAATTGTATACGCAGAACTTAATTTTATAAACCACGTAGCACGAATCAATGGGACATTATATTCACATAACAGCATGAATATTTCTTCTTTTTTGTTAAAATTCGGAGCCTAAAAAATATATAAACAAATTGTACTGTTAGTTTTAAACACATAATAAATTATAATTAAATAAAATATAACATAATAAAATAAAAATAAAAAATAAATATCGATCTTTGACATTATATAATCGTATATACTATAATTAGTTATACCAGTGGTATAGGTACCTACGAATTTTTTATATTAAGTAATATCACAAATGAAAAATTACATGACAATAATATTTATAAGAAATAACTATTGTCTACTTATAAGACCTTATTTTAAGGCATACATTAAATGAACTTTGCATAATTGAAAGAACTATTTATGTATTTGAAATTCAATTATTGAATTGTAACTTATGGAGATTATTTTGTAAACATGATACTGGGTTGTACTATACTCACAACTAGGCCTATTTCTTTCGATTGAAAAATTAATCATTTATAAACGTACACTATTTTGAATGTATCGAAATAAAGACGAAAGTAAAAAATAATATACGATTTTATATGAGTCATAGAAATAGGAAACTATTACTAATTTAACTATTATTATGACTGCTATTTTAATAATAAACTGATGATTACATATAACCCTGTAGATGTATATATTAATAACTGATAATTATAAATATATCACATGCTTTGCATACTTTTGGAAAATTGAGTTTAATAATAGAGAGAAAGTTTTTATAGGTAACTATTGTTATAAAAATATTTTTACTGTTCAGATTCAAGCAAATTACTGATCTTGGGGAATGATATATCACTACTGATTTATGTACAACTTATTTATCAGGTCGGCTAATAATGATCTAATTTTAATCGGTCTGTATTTATAAATGAACTTTTAATTCATACATTTCAATAAATACACATTTTTTTTACATACAAAATATATACAGTATATTTGTAGTTCATTGTGTAAACTATATAATATAAATTTTTCTAAAAAAAATAAATAAAATTATTACGTTCTTTTCATTCCAAACTATGTTCTCGACATTTTTCAAAATACTATAAATACAATATAATACTTGCTTTTTTCGAAAGTATATTTAATGGCTTAAACCCAGCTAAATCTTTAAACCAAGCTTCAACAGTAGTCTTTGAACGAGCAGTGGCCGGCCAAAAATTATCTTTTGGATTTATCTGTAATCTTTTACGTCCAGTATCCACAAGCGTGTTGAGCTCCTCTTTCTTATTGATAATTGCATTGAAGAACGCTCCGATTTTCGACGCTGTAATATTGTAATTACGAGCCGTCCCGTGTTGATGTTCATCCGATATAGTGAGCGATGTCGTGAACCCGTGTTTTACGTTGACTGTTGTTAGTTCATCCTAACACCAAAATAAACGCCGGTTAATAACTCTGTTTACGAACAATTGTGTAACACGTCTGATACCTCTTTTTGCTTGGGTTCTTGCGGATAAACATCAGGCGGACCCAGACGCGGCCTTTTCAACGGACGTTTCTCATACGAGAACCCCATCATTTATATTTAAAATATCATGATCACTATCTACGTGTAAGCAGTGTTAAATTTAATTTATTTAATGTCGCAAATCGAAACATTATACAACATCAACGTGTACCCAATATTTACGTATTATTTTTTAAATCAAAAAAAATAAATTAATTAAAATTATTCGCTAATTTTTCTGTTATAATTCAATACAAAATAGAAACAAATACAATTATATATATATATATATATAAAAAAAAAATTATAAAAAAAATTCTATGCTGTAAATTACAATTGACTACTGTTGCCAGTTTAGTGTTTATAGTGTTATATTGATAATGTACGTAATAACGATAAGCCGTGTAATGAAAAAAAAACTGAAAATAAGACTTACCAACGTAACAAAATCACTACACTTTTCTACGCTTGCAAAACAATGCGATTTAAAAAAATTAATCGATAAAATTTTTTTAAAAATTGTATTAAATCCGCAACAGAATATTTCGACGAGCAGAGGGTTCTGTAAATTCCTAGTTTAGAAAACGAAAAAGACTGAGTTTCGTGGGCGACGTGAAACGAAACCGTGCGATTATTTTTTTTTTAAATCACAGATCTCCTATATAATAATCTGCAAGCGAGGATGTACCATCGGTCCAAGGAGTCTGAACCGTGTCCGCAAAATAGCAAAATTAATAATATTTTTAGCAAAAGTGTTGAAATTTTTTCTAACTCGTGGGTACGGCAAAATAAAATTGTTATTACTCGCGTTTCGATAAAAATGATTTATTATTGAACTCGTTCAAACGGTTAACATAAATTCATCGATTTTTAATTAAAATCAGTCGATAAACAGTGCTGTTTTACCCATCTATGTAATTGACGCTCAAACTCGCATTTAGACTAGTGAAAAGTTCTACATTTTTTTTTTTTTAAATCACTGCTATAGTCGACTACTTTTGTTACACGGTGACAAAATAAATGTTTACGTTTAGTGTTGTACGATGTTTTCTGTTTTACACGGCTTGGCTTGCAGAAAGATCGACACTGGCTCGATTGAGTGTACCTATACTGTGTTTTGACCGTACCACAAATAAAAAAAATCGTTTAATTTTAATAAACGAAATTTTTAGATTCCATATGTTATATTAAAAAATTCGACCCACCCGAAGGCGTGCGTGTTGAATTGATTTTTAACAGTAAATTTACTTAATAGGTTATACATTTTATTATTTATTTAAAATGAATGTTGCGTAATACAATTTGTTACGATAAAAATGTCTGTACATAAACAATAATTATTTAATGCTTATTTCTGTGTATAAATGAAAAACACTTAGTCGCAACTCGATTTAAACATATTTTAATTACACACGCAATAGTCTCCATAACGCGGCCACACATGAGACAATCGGACACATCCATTAATCTGGCCCACCTTTCATTATCGTAATTATAAAATCAATAAGTCCCAAACACAGGACCTATTAGATATTTTACTTCTATTTACTCGATGCGGACTACACGTTCGTTGCACATATATATTATATACATACACACACACACACACGCGATTTTTTTTTTTTTTTAATATTTAAATAATAAAATGTAATATGTACATAATTTAATGTAATTTTAATTTTTTTTATGAAAATCAATAATTCGACAATACTTTGATCCCATATATACTGAATGACCGAGACTACTCGATTTAACAACAATAAAATATATTCTATTGGGTTATATTTATTATAGTCAATATACACAATGTACAAAATGTCGAAGCATATAAAAATATACAGTAAATTAGGCACATGATATGCCAAGGTGTTGTGTATGTCCATACATACAGTCTATATGACTATATTGTGCTAAAATTTTATCAATTGAAAAATTTGTACAATATTCAATATCAAACATAAAATAAAAAAAGTTAAAGCACTAGTTTATAGGACTGTAAAAATGTATGTATATATGAAAATTTTTTAAGTAGGTATATCATTTTATATTTTACAAAGTTATAATTTTAAAATAAACGATTTAAATAATATATTGAATTTTAAATATATTGACACTGTATACAATTATTAATATAAGAATCTAATACATAAACTACTTAATAAACCAGGAAATTACAGATAATATTTTTAATTTAGTTTATTTTTTAGTTTTAGATTATTGAACAATTCAAATCTGAACGATGACACAAATTGTACTTTATTATTTTTGTAAGAGTCTATAACAATTATAAAAATACACAATGTGTAAGACACTTTCATGTCTTTAATCTATATTAAAATTCATTTTCATTATTCTATTTTATAAAACTATATTTTAATTGTACAATATTATAATAATGAAATTAAAATTAAATCAAATATATTGGTACCAGTATAGTCATTAATTGAAAAAAAAAAAACAATAATTGTTGTTAATTATGTTTTTTACAGTAATAGAATAAAAATTTTAATAACCTTCTTGCCATTGCTTGGTATCTAGTTTAGCTTGAATAATTTCCAACTGTCTTTTAGCTTCACACTGCGGGAAATTTTGTAGATCATAATATTGAGGGGCATATTTAAGCAACCATTCAGCTAAATACAAATAAAAAATTACATCATAATATAATATGTAATCATAGAAGGGTTTAAAATGTATCAAACCACCTACGTTTTACTTCACTGACAGTCCTAATGTAGTTTTTGGTGGTTAATACAAACTCATTGTAAATTACCCATTCGGGTTTATGACCTAACACGGTTGATGGATGTAGCTGAACAGTCTGATTGTCTTTGATTGTTAAATAATGTCCAGTCCTCTCTAAATGTGCAACCTTAAAAAAATGATAAAACATTATTAAGAAAAACGCATTTCGCAAAATAATTAACAAAATATATTACCTGCATGAAAAATCCTGTAGTAAGTGATTTACGAATATTTAAATAATAATCCTTAGAAGTAAATTCTGTAGAAGTGCGCTTTAAATTAAAACGATCCATAATACGAGATAACTGTTGACGAACATTGTCTGCAGATTTTAAGGACCGATAGTTAATGAAATTATCGTAACACCATTGTGGGTCTTCATTGTCTAATAAAAAAATAAATAAAATTATAAAAGTAGTATTTTAAAAACAACACGTTTGTGACTTACTTTGTTTAAATGCGTGATAGATATTGAGTAAGGTAAGATGATCGCCGTCGATGTGGGCAAACCTCATTTTGGAGTCATCAGATGCTTTCTTTGCTTCAGAAGGTCGAACGAAACATTGTGGGACTAAACAATACAATCAGGGGAGGCAGGCCAGACGGGTACGCCCGGATAAGGCCATTGTGCCTCATTTAATAACCAGCAACATACACCTATGTAACTAACCTTATGTTAAAACCCTACCAATTACAACACTTGGCATTATGTTTTTGTTTTCCCCATAAGCATAATATAATTAATTATTTTAAATAGTAATATTTGCCGTCAACACTATTAAGAAAACGTATTGTGTATTAGTAAAAGGATTATGAAAAAATAATAGCATTTATTACCAAATGAGATCATTAAGACTACAACACTTTATCGCGTAATATCTAATAAATGCACAAAATATATATGTATAATTACAATCTTGTTATAACTAACAAGAAATAATACATATATGAAAATTACATCTTGGATAATGTGCGAAATTAAAAAATAATAATTCAATTACGTAATGATTAATAAATAAGAGACCTTTTACTAAATTTGACATCTCAGTTTTTAAAACTGTTTACAACACTAATTTTAATTAATACAACTAAAATATTAAGACATTTGTTTTTATACTATAAAAATTTAACTTTTAAAACATAATGCTTAGTGTTTTTAATTATTATCTTTTAAGATATGAAATTTAGAAGAAAATTTGTAAAGTTACTTACTGGGTAATAAGAGCCCATTTTCATTGTATAATATAAATGAGAATAATGTATATACATATATACATTATAATTGATGATTAAGATTTAGATCGAGTTCGTTCAAGAATTACTTCAAAAATAATAATTGCACGAATTAAAAATAAATCTATCTGGTAAGTTATATGTACTCCTTATATCACATAGTGTGTGTGAATACATTAGTTTGTATAATTTATAACATCAATGTCTCAACAAAACCCTATCAGTTAGTTCACATATTATATATATTAGCCAACAGTAATAACTAGTAAGTCATATTATGTACTATTTTTACACAAAATGAAATTATCTCTTAAATGTACAACTTAGAATCATTACTCATAACCTATAGTGCATTGTTTTTTTCTGACAATATATATAATGGGAAGTATAAAAATTGTTATTTCTTAATTCCTAAAACAAACTAACCTGACAACATGGCTGTTATTGAAAGAATTTCATTAGAGCAACTGAGTGAACATGAAGCAATTAACATCTTTGCTAACTGTGGGTCAAGAGGAAATTCGGCCATAATATTTCCCAGATCGGTTAAGTTACCATCATCATCCAAAGCAGATAAATAATTTAGCAATTCCAAAGCTCTCATCAACGTTTCAGGTGCTATAAAACACATTATCATGGCGATAATAATAGGGGCAAAACAAAATACATTCCAACAAATTTTAGACATTTACCTGGAGGATCCATAAAATCAAAATGGACTAAATCATCAATACCCAGTTTCTTAAGCTGTAATACTACTGAACCCAAATTTGAACGTAATATTTCAGGATAAGTATTTTCTTGCATCTCATTTTTATACGCCTTCTCTGTGTATAATCTACATTACGATTGAAATACATTAAAACATTTACTTATGAATCAATAGACTAAAATGCATGCAACCTACATCCTCACACATATTGTCAAATTTATAATTTATAGTAAAATAACTTTTACTATAATTTTCATGATATATTTTAAATTCGATATTTATGAAAAAATAAATTTAACCAAAAGATGTACCCCTCAATATTCAATTGTACCTGTTGTGGTATCATCACTCAGTTTATACGTTATACTTTTCAATACAATATAATACAGATAAAATAACTAAACAAGATGGAGGAAGTAGTTAACTGAAAATTCTGTTATATTTAAACAACAGTGTACCTGAAACATTTTCCTGCTCGCGTACGTCCAGCACGACCAGCTCTTTGTTGAGCAGAAGCTTTACTAATAGGAGATACGAGCAATGACTCAACACGGATTCGTGGATTGTATACCTATTTAAATATCATTACCATTACCATTTATCATAATTTTATATTTTGAGAATATATTATATATTCATATAACAAGAATACCTTTTGTTTGGCAAAACCAGGATCTATGACAAATACAACACCATCAATGGTCAATGATGTTTCAGCAATGTTTGTAGAAACTACCACTTTACGGCCAATAGCTCCATTGGCCTTGTTAGGTGGAGCCGATTCGAAAATTCTTTGTTGTAAATTTGGAGGCAGCGTGGAATATAATGGAATGCATTTCAATTCACCCACATCTGGTCCTAAATTATCGATTTCTTTTTTGATTCTTTTGCACGCTTCTTCAATTTCCTGTAAAACATAAGTGCAAACATAAATACTATTTAGATTCTTTACAAATTCAATATTACTTCTTGTCCAGTAAGAAACAATAATATATCTCCAGCAACTTCTTCACACATATGGATTTGAATAACTGTACGAATCGCAGCTTCTAAATAATCTCGTTCGGGTTCTGGAGTATAAAATATTTCTACAGGAAACGTACGACCAGGAACATTCATAAGAGGAGCGTTATCGAAATATTGCTAAAATACAAATGGTTAAATCAATTAAACGAAACAAAGTCAATTAGAAATATAAATTATTTACTTGAAACTTTCCAGCATCTAATGTAGCAGACATAATAACTAATTTAAGATCCTTTCTCTGTTTAATGACTTCTTTCAGTACGCCCATTAAAATATCCGTAGCTAAAGTCCTCTCGTGAGCTTCATCAAGAAGAATAACTTGGTATGTCTCCAACATAGGATCAGACATGCCTTCGCGGAGCAACATACCATCTGTCATATATCTGTAAAGTAGAAAAAGTTAATAACATAATATATACACATAGAACTGATCATAATTTGTCAATTATATTACTTTAAAAGAGTTCTGGATGAGGAACAGTCTTCGAATCTTATACTATAACCGACTTCTGAACCGAGACAAACGTCCATTTCTTCGGAAACTCGCTGAGCTACAGACATTGCTGCTACCCTTCGAGGCTGAGTACACGCAACACCTTTGCGACCAAAAACCGAAGAATATTCTACGCACCTGACAAATCGATGAAAGGCACGAATGAAATGTCGACAAAATTAACGATTCAAAAAAAATTGCTTACCACTGAGGAATCTGAGTGGTTTTTCCAGAACCGGTTTCACCAACCAACACGATACACTGGTTATTCTTTAACAGACTCATGAATTCATCTTTATACTCAAATACTGGCAATTGAATTCGTTTTTTATGAAGTTCGAAATATCTAAATTTTTAAAATAAATTATATAGGTACGCGTAAATATTTATTTATTTACACAATTGCAATTGGCATACTTAGGAGTATACGGTAAATTAGTGTACGGATTGGTCTGTAATTGAGCTGAAGAACTAGGCTTCATATACACTTGTCCTTCCGTCCTGAAAAATTAATAATAAGAAAACAATTAAATAACTATTATACGCCAACACATTTACATAATTAATCTATCTGATTAATTTAACTAAACCGATTATGTTTTTTAAATCTATAGACACTATTAAGGCGTAAAATTTAATTTTGAAGGGTGGAAAACAAAAGGAATTGAAACAATCGAATGGCCGGTGGTAATTCGTGTAAACAATTAGGAGCGACTTACTCGGTAGACGACCGAATAAAACATTTAAAGATTTCGGTCTAATAATTCGCCACGTTTTTTTTTTTTTTTCTCGGACATTCGGGAACATAACAGTTATCTACATAAACAGGCAAGCGCGGTGACAAAAATACGAGTACGTAAAATTACGTTTACAAAACATTTTACTTTTATTGTGAAGCGAAGAATTATAATAAGTGAATGTGCGCTCGGTGTTCATACACAACAGACCTAGCTGCTCCCTACCCCTCGCCCAAAGGGTGGACGAAGATGACAGAATTCTGTTATCGAACAGCGCGCGCGGACCGCACGAAGTAAACGACAAGGGTCGAGAGTAAACCGTACAAGTGTTCGGTAGGTACCTACGTCGAACGGGTAGGCGTTTCGCGCGTTCGACGTAGATTTTGCTTACTTTTTGTTTTTAGTGATGTACGGGTCGATGATGTCGAGACGTCGTTTCGACATGGTACGGCAGTCTTCTCGCACGTGATTATGGCAAACAAACGGAACGCGTAGAGCGGCTAATTTACCAGCTCGCCAGCACTAAAACGATTGCCTGGAAAATCGTATCGATATTCGTTACAGTTCATTTAGAAACAAAAAGCGAACGAATAACGACGACGGCCGTCTAGGACCCCGGAAAGACGCGCGAATCTTGAGAAAAAAAGAAAACCGATTCCGTCTCCGACCCAACAACGGCAGCAGCACGGGGAAAAAATAATCACCGAACCCGACGCACTGAACTCGTCGGAAGAGATATTAGATAATGTGGTTAAATGGCGGAGATAATGGTGGCATAATGAAACGACAGTGTGGTACGTAAACAACTGGTGAATAACACGCGCCGTTTGGTCATACTGTTCGCCGAAACGTTCGAATATTTCGAAAATGATATGCCGATAAAAAAAAGAAAAATATTAAAATTATTTTTTTTTTCAAGAATATCCAGTTTACTTATTTATTTCGTACGGCGTGTACGTGAGACGCATGTAACGCGAATACACTACAAATCACAAATTGTAACGAATCATAAAATATACAAATGGTGAAAACGAAACGAGTCATAATAATAATCTTGCCTAAATATTGTTGTTCTGTTGTGTAGGCCTTACGAAACGTCCGAGTTTCGCATCCATGCGTCACCGCGGGTCGAATAAGAGTTCTGTACAGTCGCGCTTTTAGGCTCTTACACAGCATTCTTGATTTAAACAATACTTGTTCAATCCGAAATAGCGCATCTATTGCCTGCCTGTATAACCTTTTAATATTTGAAAGAAAAATTCTGAAGCCGATTTTTGGCTCTCGCGTAGATGCGAATACAGGAAAGTGGGGGATCAGAAATAATGTGGAGATTTGGGAGCTGTATCAAATAAGTCCCAATATAATCGAGGAGCTATGAAAGAGGCGGCTCTTTTGGTCTGGCCACGCGTGGCGAAAAGAAGGCGCCCTTATACAATTTTACACGTGGTACAATGTGGTACCTACCTCAGAAGGTGTAAGATCAATTGGACGGTCAAAGTTATAAGGTGGGAAGACCAGATTACAAAAGACGTGGAGCGAGTTGAACCGGACACGGGTTAGCTTTGTATGAGAAAGATGGCATGGCATATATTTGTCAGTATGGTTTTGAAGACCGATAAGCTATGAAGAAGAAATATTGTTGTTATAGTATATTATTCTTTAACGTTTGTTATTATAGTGATGTTTTTGTTACTATTCTGTATTTCTGTATCACAATTGTCTAAATTTTAATTTAATTATATCACTTACTGTACCGTTGTTTAAAGGGTTCTTACCCGTTAATAAATAAATAAAATAACAGTCGCACGCTGCATTGTCCTTATAATATATAGTGCCATTTGAATAAAGGAGATCAACACCTTCCACGCTCTATCCTGATCCGGTTAATAATCGTTGTCCATTTTTGTCTTGCCAGATTTAATAACAAGAACTTTATCTGTTACACGCGTATATTTGCCCATACTTCATTCCACAAAAACTGTGCATTAATTAAGTCCTCTGTTGTTAGCCACGGTAGTTTTCTGGATTTCGGTCTATTTATTGGTTTCTTATCGAATATTTGGGACAGCATTGATATATTGTGGTTCAAACATGAGTTTATCATGTTCACAAGAGTTTCTTTCCTCCGAATGTTACGGGCATATTTGTCAACACTGGGAGCCACGGTATTTGGATCGACTTTAGAGTACCTCTGATTATTCTCATTGCGTTGTTGAGCTGAGAGTCTATGCGGGTCACGTGTGAACTATTGATCCACACTCAGTGGCGGTTATACATGATGTCCAAGGGGAGGGGGCAAAAATGGAGCCAACCTTCTCTGCCAATGAAATATCCATATCGACGAGTAATAATTAAGAACAAAGATCTATTAATGTACCGAGACGAAATGCAGATGTAGAAAAAGGAAGAACAACGTGCATGGAACGTAAACGAAATAACGATTAAAAAAGAAGAGAAAGTAGTCACCAGATAGCGCTATGACACAACATACAGGGCGTGGCAGAAAGGCGCATATACATAGCGGTCAGGTTCACACACCACATATACACACACACGCACGCACGCACGCATCGTAGTCAGACACGAATTACGTTGTTCACGCCCAACTGCCGTGACTACACTATAAGCGGTCCGATAGTTTCGGGCCACTATTTATAATCAGCGCCTTTCTGCCACGCCCTCTATGTTGTGTCGTAGCGCTATCTGGTGACTACTTTCTTTTCCCGTTTTATTACGGTCGACTGACTGCGCCGGTATATGCGGGTGTTTAGTTTGACGCTGACCGAGCGACCGATCATATGCGCGTGTGCAATATTTATTATTTATTTTTTATTATTATTAATAATAATATTATTTGTCATCAGCTATGCACTAAACGCTCGATCACGACCGATGATAAGCGCGCACCGTACGCGCTGAACGTCGGTCGAGCACTAATTCTAGCCTTATACATGATGTAAGATGTTCAAAGGGGTGGGGCGAAAATGGAGCATAACCATAACATAATTGGACCAACTTACATGACACAAGTCGGTGCTGTTAGATCAGAGATATACTAAATTTAAAAATGTCAAATTCTATGGGTCCAATTGAAAAATTGAGTTTGGTGGTCTAAACTTCATTTTAATGTAAAACATTAAATAAAAAAGTACTAATTGAAAATTGTATAGAGGCGAAATTATGATTTTTTTTTGGTGGAGGGAGGGGGAATTCAACATTTTTCTAGTTTTTCATTTTTGGTAAAAAAGTGCGAAAAATTTTTCAAATACTTTTAAATACCGTCAATCAATCATTTTAAATAACACAACCGAAATGTATTTTTTAAACTCGTCGATGATTTATATATTGTTCTTTACAATTTATTTTGAATTTTTTGATTCATAAATTGTGATGTTGCATGATATACCTAAAACGTAATTACTTGTTCTCATATGGTTCTTAAATGAGTTTTATTTAACTAAAAAAACGAACCATCACTGGGATATTTTTGATGTTACAAAACGATAGATTCGCAGACGTATCTCAAAAATATTTTATGTTCCTTGTACACCACATACAATTATACCATCGCACCATTGATTATAGAATATATTCTATAATCAATGATCGCACTTATGGATAATATTAGTTATTAAAATAGTAGTTCATATAATAATATTTACATAAATAATGTATGAAAAAATAACAAAAATATTTACATAAATAAACGAATAAAAATAATCTACTACTTTCTACAAAAAAAATACACATTATATTTTTTATCGTGGAGTAGCTAGTGCCTACTATTTATTTAATCAAATTGTAAAAACCTTGGAATTAGTCTTTATACTCGTAGAATATCTCGAACAATCTTGTGTAGTACACCAGCTATATAATATTGTAATAATAAGTACCCATACGAATATAATATATTGTTTATTTGTTGTTGTTATTTAATTTTAAATCAAAAAAACAAAGTACTTGTGTATGTGTATAATATGTATACTCTATTTATATTTAAAATGTTAAATAAATGCATTATATTATCATCGTTCTACCTATACACACGTAGGCGCATATATGTATAATAATACTAATAATATTATACATATCTACATAATATATAATATCTACACCTATTTTATATTATTATTCATTATAACTATAAATGTAATAATAATATACTTTAAAAAAAAAATATATATATATATCAAATTTTAACTTGACCCAGTAATAAATATTATTAGAATAAATTCATATTTTTTGAAATCGCGTTAAATTTAATTATTATTTTGCGCACTAAACCGTTTGATTAAATAAAACATTATACTTTTAAATCGTATTATAAAAATACAAGTATTACGCCGGCACCACTGCTTATGTAGATCGTTGACGTATAATAATACCCATATTATCATACTTTCAAATAATATAATATACTAGTATACTACATAGTGCAGTTCACACTACTATGTAAGTACAGCATTCAAGAAGTACCAGAATAATCGTATTATATATTTGAATGACTGTTATACTATTTATACGGACGTAAAATATTTTAAATTATTTATTTTATAGATTTATATAGAAATACAATTTACTCGTATAATTATGAATCGTACTTTTATCGTTTTATAGGTAGGTATATGAGTTTTGACGATTTTAACTGTATTTATATACTAAACAGATTATGTTTCTAATAAATAGAAGCCTGATAGTTATATAGGTATTTAAAAAAAAAAAAATAATAATAATAATAATATGACATCTGTTGGCCTCGACGCGCGTGCCTAATACACTGTTATGAACACGAGAACAAGTCGTATAGTGGTTATGGAAGAAAATCGGGTCATTACCTTAGCCATTCTCGATACTTCCTACATTCTATCTGGGTCAGTATGCAGGAATGTCGAGTGTATAATATATAATTAAATACATAATGAAATTACAATCAAAGGCTAAAACGATCCACTATTATATGTATATCTACCATGTTTATTAAATCGTATTTAATATACATATATAAAATAAAAACTTACTCATTATGAACAGATACCAAGTAAAAACCGTATAGTAATTATGGTGAATTAAGAATAAAACTGCAGTTTTGTTCCGATTCGTAAATATATTAGTATAGTAAATAAACATTTATAACATTTGTTACTATTCTAACTAAATGTAGAACTATTAAAATACGAGTGTATATAATAATGTATTTCGTCGGTGAAAATTTCCGTAATTTTTAAAAAGGAAATTAGATATGCTTTCTCAGTCATCGAGAAATCATTGTTATTATTATTATTAGGTACGTACGAAATAAATGTGTACGATGGTTTTAAAAATCGAGTACAAAAATATAAATAATTTTACTAATACGCGTAAGTAAAATAATTATTAAATAAAATATAAAATTATAATATTTAACAATATATTACTTCATTATGTAAAATAACGTAAAAAAATGCGTATTTTTCTACGTGTTGAAATCATTTTTAATTTATTACGTTAATTATTTGTCTGTTGAATATTCAAACAATTTAATATATAGATAATTAAAATAATAACGAAATCAATAGAAAATTGTTCACTCTTAATTATTATAAATTGTTATAAAAGCTATAAAAGCTAAAAGATAATGTTTTTTTTTTATAAATAAAATTTAAATTATGGATTGTGTTTAAAACTGGAATCATAATATTATTTTTTTATCGACAAATAAAAACATAAACGTATAGAAAATATAATAAGTTTCCAATATTTTTTAATAGACACGTAGAGTTTGAATTGTATACACGCGCATTACGGTTAAATATAGTAAAAAAATATCCGAAAAAAAAGTTGTTTCCTATAAATAAATCGGTATTTTAAATAATGGTGGTAATGTTATTCAAATGTGTGAATTTTTTGTTACTTATTACGATGTTTACGCTCACTTGGCGGCGTAGTTGGGAGGTACTCCTTATAGTGAATATATGATATAGCTGTTGTTAAGGAAGGCAGGACTCACAATTCACAATTCAAGTTCGGTGGGGCTCAGTCTGGGTCAGTAGAGTGCCGGACTCGAATGTGTCATCAGGTCAATGTGCTATACACTAAAATCAAGACGTCGTTATGACTTCAAAACTATCAAGAATTTTGGTAAATATTTCTTTACAAAATTACTGTTTTTATTATTTTTACTGTTCTCGTTGAGAAAATGCGACTAGTAAAAAATATTAAATTATATTTTGACACTATACCTATACGGATAATATTAATAATATATATATTTTTAATATTATTATTTATTCGATTAATTTAATTTGAAATTATTTTATTTAAACTGAAATCGAGTAAATTAGTAAATTTATATCGCAAGACTTAAACGCTTGTACACAATAATATTATTTTGATTTTTGAACGTTCAAAATATTTTTACTAGTTGATTATTAGTCGCATTCGCATTCAATCAGTACTTACAATATACAATTATTGTATATTTAACAACATTTTATAATTTTGAATTTAATATACAGTAATACAGGTAATTTATTATCTACGAAAATACATTGAAATTAACTAGGCTTATAATAAAAAACATTTATATACGATGGCCGATGTAACAATATTTTAATTTATTTTAAACGCTGTACTGAACAAACAAAAAATTAAATCATCGTTTATATTTTTGAAAAACTATCTTATATGTTAAAATTTAAAAGAATGTAATAATACGAGACACATTATATACTGTAAACAATTATACTAGACAAAATGTCAAAAGTATAACTCGTATAAGTTTATTTTTGTATTTATAAATGAAATGCAGTTTCAATATATTTTATAGCATTAATATAAAAATAGATATTTACCATACAAAATAGGTTTTTTGTACTATAATCTATTGTTGATATACCTATAGCTGTAAAATTAATTCAATTTAATGGTGTAACGTATTTTTTAATCCACTTGATCACACCGTGAATAAACTGTCTCTACACGGATTAATAGGATTGCGGCGTGCAAATACGCGTCATGGTTTATTTGATGGTTTATTCATTCTTTTTATGTACCGGCATCCAAAAGATATTTATTGTTGTTTAAAATAAATATTCTATATTTTAGTATAAGCGAAAAAAATTCAAAATATATAATAAAATTCGAATTTTTTTTTTTGGTAAAGTTATAAATTATGCGACTACATAGTACATACAAATATTTATACTAGATTATTTTAGAAATAACGATATAGGTACGGCAATTTATAAGTGTTTAGTATTTCTTTATTCTAACTTTGAAGACATGTTCAAAGAAAACTTTTTGTTATTAGGTATTATATTCAATAGTCAAATCTCTTTTTCTATATGGTGATATCGACATTTCAACTCCATTTCAGCACGAACATAATATATTTTTAAACATAAATAATTTTTAATTCGTTATAAATCATAGGTATACAATTTTAAAAAGGATATATGTACATTTAAAATATACCCAGTTTACGAGAGAAAAAAGGTTTTTTTTTTGTATTAGCATTAACCCAATTAGTGTTATATTTAATTCTTCTAAATTGTAATAGCAAATTTATACTATCGAGTAAAAAAGTCTGTTTAATATGCAAATTGATTTGTGTTCAAAACTTAATTAATTCTCATCATTAGATGTTTCTAATTTCATTTCGAATTTTTAAAAAGCAGCGAAACAAAAACGTATTAACGGTACGCGCAGTATTCTTTTTGACCCAGTCTTATAATATATCTCGTGGTCACGTCGTCATGGTATATAATGCTCAGTGGAAGATATTATTAATTATGCGGAGCAGTGAACTACTGAATCTTGTTTTTTTTTTCTTATTTAAAATTACTTTTCAATCCATTGGAAGGTTTTCGTTATTAAAAAAAAAAAAAAACCAATTTCGTTTGTACACTTTTTTTACCGAAATTATTTGTTTTCTATTTATAATAATATTAATAATAAAAAGGAAAAGTAGGTTTTCAGATTAAATTGCCTCCGAACAATGGAACTATATACCTTTCAAATAGACATCAGCATGCCTGACCAACGATGACCAATGTTATTTTTTGTTGATACATCTTATATACGCGAAGCCGTATATATATATATATATATATAAAAGCGCGTATTATTCCTCGTGCATTCTTATGTCAATTGACCGTTGAATCCGACACACTCAATAAAAATATTATTTTTAGACATTTCAAATTCAGTACACATCGTAATCATGCTCAATCATAATATATCGTCAATATAATGATTGATGGGTAAATTATATGAAATAGACGTTCGCCGAAATGTACATTATACCTATATATCAATAGTAATAATAAATAAAAAATATATTCCGCTTTAGAATTTATATTACTCGCGTTGTATGACTACCTATATATACTATATATGTATGTAATAAAAATCCGTTTGTCTAATATGATTTAAAAGTATTTTTATTTTACTTTAAATGCACTTATTTGTATACATATTTTTGTATATTTATTATTCTGAATAATACACATATGTATAATTGGGTTTATTTTAGTTCATTTTCACTGCCATTTCTCACATCCCGAGAAATGTAGCTGTTGTTCATCAACCGCAAACATATTCGTCAATAGATTCATCATCAGTTGATTCTGGTCAAGAACCTCCCGAAGGTTATTATGCTTTTATCGAAGCTCCGAGTATGGAACCGCCTCAAGTGCGTTCTCCGCCTTACTTTAAATCTACGAAGTTATGTCCAGGTAAAAATAATACATTATTACCACAGTAATTTAATAATATAATTTTATAGCTATACGTACTTGTATATATACATATATTTATAGCACGAACTGTAGGTATAGTTCACACGATTATGTAGAGTCACGCATGTGCAGTAAAAAACAATTGTTCTCAGTGCTTAAACAATATGTAATCTTGTTTGTCGTGGTACATAATAATAATAATAATAATAATAGTAATAAAACAAATAAATGACACTGTTCATATTATGTTATATAGGGGTCAACAAGAGTCCTTCGGCAAAAACTTTGAATAATTTATGCGGAGATCTTAATAAAGGTTTCTTGCCAGTGAACCCAATGAAACAAAACGTTTTAGGATCACCGTACCCATTGTGAGTGTTGAAACAATTACATTTTTATATTTTTTTCAACATTAAACTTATAAATATATATATATATACCTATTTAAAACGTTTCATGAAATCACTTTAGTGAAATACTCAAGAATAAAACATTGGAATTCTTCAGTAGAACATTGCCAATACTTAAAGCGGATGAAACAATACCAAAAGTAGCCAAATATGTGCAACCCGATTCGTATTACCAAAGTAGTACTACTCAAAAATATCTACAGTAAATTTATAACCTAATATTAATTTATACTGTGGAAAAATACATTATTTAATAATTAAATTAAATAACGATTGAAAACTCGTTTTTTTTTTTTTAGAGGAAAACCTTTTCGGCGAAGAGCTAGATACAGTGGCTCTCAAGACTCTCTCGATGACGTAAACATGGACGACGAAGATGAAGTTCCTATATATTCTGAAAATAGTACTAGACATTCGAGAAAATTTTGTGACACAAGCGGTGGAGTGTAAGTATAAAATACGTAATTTTATACAATATAATCATAATCCTTTTTGCATGATTATTGTCATAAAAGCATACTACTATATAAAATGGTTTCTCATATTCTTAACGGTTTATTACGGTTAGACTTGTAACTAGACCGTTTGGAATAATTTATGTAGACGTTTCACATTTGATATATTTTAACTCGGTGAATCGAAATAGCATCTTTACAAACATTACGTCATACAGATAATATATTATAAGAGTATAATAAATTACTATATAGTGACTAGTGTGTCCTAGTTAATAGTTCCGTTTTGTTTAGTATACAAAAAAAAAAAAAAAAAATGAACAAAAGGAAATTAGGTGTAATATTTGGTAGACAAAAAAAATATATTTTTACATATTATATATGGCATCTAAAATATCTAACACAAATTGTATTTAAAATAATTAAATACGGACGACTTTTGATGCTATACTGAACATTTTTTTTTTTTTTATCTATTTTGACTTGGAATGTAGGAAATATACCGAATTTCACTTGAAGCTAAAATAACTAAACTGAACGGCTTTTTTTATTCTCCGTTCTGAATTTGTATTCGCTTAGGTACATTACGGCTTTGTATTTACGTACGTTATGATTTATGACGCACGAGTTTTGACGTGTATTTTTCTGTTGACTTCTGCAGGTTTTGCATGCTGTATAAAGCAATACAAGGACAAGCATTGTCCGGGCTTATGGCTCAACGACGAACGGAACAATTAGAATACCGAACTCGCGATCCGGCTCATGCTTCCAGTAGTTCTATGGATGGACCACCGACTCCTTGTCCGGCCAAAGTAGAATACGCTACTCCGGTATTTGCACGAAACTACCAGGGTATGTGGCGGTACGTAGTACAAATACCGTACGAAGGATATTTCACCCAAACTGTAGAAGTGACGAAATGCACGTAAGTATATATTACATAAACTATTTATCACGAATTACTAAAGAAATTCGAGTCTTTTGCTTCCGGCCCCTCTATTATATACTCTCCAAAAGTTTTCGCCGCCATTACCAAATCACTCCAATTTTCTCGGTCCTACAATATATGTTTCCATTTCCGTACTCTCAGATCTTCCAGGTCTTTCTCCACTACATCAATCCAACTCTTCCGTGGTGGATCCCGTGGTCTTTTCCCTTCCGGCTTCCAGTCCAGTACTAATACCTAATTACTGTATCCTCAATACGCCGTATTATTACGTGTCCCAGGCTCCCCGCCATAGTATTTTCTGGTTTTTAATGAACCCATTGACTGTCACCGTTTTCAATTACTCTTGGAGTTTTCGGTCGAACTTCCTTCGCCATTGGCTTGTTCTCGCATCCATAATCAGCCCACATATTCTCCTCCATATTTTAATTTCATAAGTCTTCAATCTCCAAAAAAAATTCAAGTAACAATAATCAAATGTATAAAAAATAAATAACCCTTATTATTATCGATTTATTAGATCAACGGCGCGATATAAATTATTTTTCTCACATTTTTTTTTTTTTAGTCAAACTAAATGCCATTACATAGACGGCGGATGTTTATCATCGCCGAGATGGGTGAGCCTGTTAGTCGCAGAAGTTTATTATCCAGATACGTACTTACCGTCCGTTTCTAATAACCGACCACGATTACCAGTACCACCACAGCAACAACAAGGCGTGCATAGGACTCAGGCACAAGGTGATGATCCTCCTTCCGTACAAGATTTTCAGAACTACCAACAGTATCTACATAAACGTGCTACTCAAGGTCCCGCGGACCCTTTGTCGTCGCAAACTTCCACTTCGACATCGAAGAAAAAACACCATTGTGACGGCGTCGATGAACTCGGATGTTTCCAGGCAAGTATTTTTCGACAAATTATACGATTTCAGATATTTTTTTAAAAAAATTATGTATGCCTATACATAATGCATTTTATGTATTTTCATTACATATAACTGGTTGAGAAAACTAATATTTAGATAAAATTACGAATAAATATAAAATGTAACGTTATTTTTCAGGTGCGACTTTATTATGACTGGTTTTTAATTCCCGGCAGTTGCAAATGCTGGAGACCCGATTACTTTTCGAGATACGTAAAAAGAAAATCAACATCGCCTGAACTGTAAATTTTTATTTTTTATTTTAATTAATTTCATGTAAATATGAATTTATCTTTTAATTGTATAATATTATAATACATTTTATTTCGTATAATTTACAAGACTCAGTCGTGTATATCGTGAAATAACATTAAACAATTTTTTTTATATTAGCTATAGCTATAAATGTTTTTCGCGAATATTTCAATTAGCGAAGAACTTAAAAAGTATAATAATAATAGTAATAAAACAAACATTTAAAAACAAGAGAAATTATCTATAAGTATAATAACTTATATGTATTCAGAAATGAATAAAATCTCACAAGAATAAATTTATAAATTCCTATAACGGCAATAATCAATGGAGATTTTACTTTTACACTTATAAAATCAAGCAATCCAAAAAATATTTTTCAAATCAACAATAATCTAGATATTGGATTTTTAAAGTACAATGAATTTAAATCATGCCCATTTCTGTAGATATTACATTAAAATAAATTGGACATCATAATACAACTCTATGAGTAATATATTATAATTATTATATAATAATAAAAGTATAATGTACTTATACACATTATTTCATTTATTTTTAACGTAAATTTCACGTGATTTTTTTTTTTTAACAATTACACACGTACCTATATATTACATTTAATATATCTAGACAAATACTTGTAAATATATTTAATATTAAATTTAAGAATACATAATAATTTATTATTTGAATTATCACTTCGAAAATACCTAGAGGTTCTACGATTTAATAATATCTGTTTGAGGTTTTTACAAACAACTGCGTGTAAAATCTACAGTAAAATGTACTGAAAATCGCTTTACAATTTTTAATAAAATTGCTTATAATATAATTATATGCGAAAACATATAATTGCCCGAATTTTTTGCATTTAACCTTAGAACGTTAAGTCATCATTATAGTACATTGACTATTTATACTATAATTATTTTTGTAAATTTAATAAATTAGTCTATTTGTTTTATTTATTTTTTTAAATTGACTATTTATTATGTATTGTAATAGCTGTTCACTTCTGATAAACTATTAACTAAAACTATTGTAATTAACGTTATTATTTATTAAAAACGTGACTAAAATATTAAACAACTATTATATAGGTATATTAGCGTTAAATATATTTAGGTCATATTATATTATATAGTATAATATTATAAATATTTATTAGAAAAAATTATTATTTAAAATTATATATACGTAATATTGGCATTTACGCTATACTTTTTCATTATAAATTCGATTGTGTCGATCGTGATGTGGATTTAAAATTGAAATAAATTATACCTATATATACCTACACAATTTGTATGATTTATCGTTATAATATATATATATTTATTAATAAACTTTGAATATACATTAATAGTAGTGGTACTTTTAATGATACGATCCTTTTCTGTACAAAAAAAATTTATATATATATATATATGCGTCAATTTCACAATAGTATTTATTTTTTTGATGGAAAATACGAATACGAGCAGCTGTATTAGGTAATTTGTTTTTATGGACTGTTATAATATTCATAGATATACGTTTTTCATGAAAGCGTTTTGAAAAAAATCTTTAAATGTCAATAACAATTGATAATTACGTATACATTACGGTATATATCTAATTATACTATATTGAAGGCATCTTTTCGAATATTTCATTTAATATACATATATAATATATGTACATGTAGTGGACATACAGTCATACAGATTATTATGACTTAATATAGCTGTAAATAATATATTAATTTTTTATTTCTTTTCTTTCACATATCCTTTTATTCTTTTATTTATTTATTTTTTTTGTTTTTATTATTTTATATACTTTAATACTATCAAATAATACTTTAAACGTACCTATATGTATTATAATATTTTTAATGGTTTCGATAAACGGTTTCATACACTTGCGGGTACAATAATACACGTAGTTTATTTTTTTTTTACACACTCGTTTACATTTTTATAATTCAAATTTAATATTATGCAGAGATAGATGTTTGTTGCTGTTAATATACGCGATTTCAACTAGTTATTATATACATGTATAATATGCATGATATAATGTGTGTGTTTAGTTCTATGAATTTCATATAGTCTGCGTAGCGTGTATCGGGCAAACGTCATAAATAAAAACAAACAATACGTATGTTTTCTGTTTCCACACAACAATATTATATATATATATATATATATATATATATATATATATATATAATGTGTACAATCGCAACGGCTGTTTAGTGTTTAACAAGTTTTTTTTTAATTTTTAATACATGAATAATGCATTAAGATTGAGGAATCTAAATACACATGATATATATAAACGCAAGCCGTTGACGCACCAGTGGCGTAATTACGAATGTTATATGGGAGGGGATAGACAATTTAGCAATGGATAATCCATAATTGTAACGACCCTTCCAACATTAATCAGTCGAAGTCAAAGTGATTGCGATACTCGTATTTTATACTTTTATTATTTTATTTAATAAAAACGAAATATTTTATAATAAAATTTCTTATTTTCTTCGTTTTTTTTTAGCTAATTTATTGAGTACTTCGTCCACTTTTACTTCAAAATCTGACTATGAGTAAATTTTTCTTCGGTGACCTAACATAACCGCATCATACCAGTTGGTATATCAATAAACTGAGGAATTCTATGAATAATGATAAATACTAATAGATTTTGCTAACACAAAATAGTATCATTTTTAATTATTATATTTTTTATACATTAGACGATATGTTATGTAAAAAAAAAGAAAACCGATGGGAGGGGATCCATCCACCACATCCCTCCCCCGTAATTACGCTCCTGGTTGACACATTCCAACTTCTTACTGCACGAACATTGTATCTCATATGACATATACCTACCTCTCTTATACCTCTCTGCTTAGTATTACGAGTATATATAGCCCTATAGAATATAATAATTCTATTATATATAACAATTATTGTTACTGTATTACCGCGGCTACTCGTGTATGTCATAATATTTTATATTATTGTATATAATATAATGCAATTTGTTCCGCGTGTTTGGTACTAGTAAATTTGTATAGATATCGGAACTTGTTTATATAGCTATTGAAAGTAATCGATGTTAAAAATAACGTTTTTTTTAAAATAAAATACAGACGTTTTAATTATTACTGAAATTATCGAATTTGAAACATAATACCTAACATAACCGGCGCAGCTAACACCTGCAGAGGCGTAGGTTATTTATGGGGAGAGGGCTTTGACTTTCAATTATTAGTAATAGGCTGACATGAAAAAATAAAATTGTAATTAGGAGTGAAACAGGAGTTGAAAATTTTTATGTAAAATTGTTTAACACAAAATATTC
Source organism: Slavum lentiscoides (assembly GCA_032441835.1). Taxonomy (NCBI): domain Eukaryota; kingdom Metazoa; phylum Arthropoda; class Insecta; order Hemiptera; family Aphididae; genus Slavum; species Slavum lentiscoides. The sequence goes on along the minus strand of CM063710.1, from coordinate 21,511,438 downwards.
ATTTTCGGCCTACAATTAGAAATATATATATTTTTTTTTTCGTAAAAATATTTAACTGAAAAGTTTTTTTGTACTCGCCGCGGCCGCCGTTTTACCGTTTAAGTGCTCCGGACTCCGCTTCGTTCGGCAAGCGGATAGGTGGCTAGGTGGTTAGGTAGGCAGGTTACGGCGCGTTAGGTCCCGGGTTCGATCCCCGACGTCGTAGGTAGGAAATTTGCGTGGCGATCCGCGGTCGCCGCCGCCGCCGCCCGGGTCCACCGGCCGGTCGGCGGTGCTGCTGCTGCGACCGGACGCCGCCCCGCGTTTACGTGTTTTTTTTTTTTTTTGCACTTTTTTCCGTCGTTTTTTTTTTTATTGTCTTCTGATTTTATTTTCGTACGCGTTCTTATACGTGTCGAGAAAACGTTTTTTATTGCGTGCGTTGCGGTCTCCGGCCGCCGCCGCCGTGGCGGTTTTTCGTTTTTTGCATTTTTTTTCGGACTTTTTTTTCTTTATTTATTCGTATTATTATCGTTAGGAACGTCGTGGCGGTCCGCGATCGTCGCTCGACCGGCTTCCCCGGACCCCCTTGCGCTTTTTTCCGTTTTTTTTGCATTTTTTTTTCGGACTTTTTCTATTTTTTCTTTATAACTATTATCGTTAATATTGTTCTTATTTATTATTCTTACGTTTTACGTGTTACGCGATCGGTGTATTGTACCGTGTACGGAATACGACACCGCGGTACCGACGTCTTCTTCCTGCCTTTTACTTATTTATATTTATTTTAACGAGTGAGTATTTTTTTTCTGTGCGTAGTGTTTAATAATAAATGCGATATACGTAAAGCTGTGGTCGTCGGATCATTAAAATTATTAATAACTATATATTACGACGCGTCGATGGTGTAAGACACGCGTCGTTTTTGATTTTTTTTCGGACGTTTCCTATTATTATAATTTATTCATTTTTTTATTATTATTGTGTTATTCATTTATTATTATAAACGTTTTAAACGCACTTTTCGTGTAATCGTTTTGTTTGTTACGAAACTTGGCGAGCGTGGGTGCTCGCGCAATATTTTATAGACCTTTCCGTACGGGAGTCGATTTATATTACTATCGTGTTGCGTTATTGTCCGTTTTTGACGAGGTTCTTCTTAAAAAATCGCAAATACCGTGTGTGTTCGCGCGTTACCGGCCGCGTATTTTCGGACGTCGGTCGCTTTACCCCGGCCGCGCCTTTATTACGAAGATCTTGGTTTTTTTTCGCTTTCACCTATTTTGTATAATTAATTAATATATCGAGATCACGGAGTTCGCGCGTTATTCTTCCCCGCGGCTACGATTTTTAGCGCGTCGTCACGTTTCACCCGGCGGCTACCGTGTGCGCGCGCCGCCACGGCGGTCCTGTCGTCGTCTTTTTTCCTTTGGTTTCAAAGTAATTCGTTTAATATTTGTCATTTTCCCAGTGTACAGGTACGATTACGGCTACGCGACGAGGAAGCCGATCTCGCTTTTTAAACGAAACGACTGTTTGTACGCGTTTTATACGCAGTTATCGATTCGTGTGATAACGGTTTTGTTATCAACTGTTGGAGTGCGAATACCGTTGTGGCCGTAATTTTTTTTAACGTTCGCGCGTTTCGATCGAGTCTTTTCGCGACCGAATAAATTAATAATATGTAATATTGCACTTCGATTTTTTAACGGTCGGCTATTGGGTTCGTGAACGAGCGAGGGATCTGTACGGACGATACGTAGGGGAGTGTAAAACGATATCGTTGAACCGTACTCTGACGGCCTGTGCCCGTAATGTCAATCGACACAAACAAATATATTCGTCACTCAACGTCATCAGGTATACGCATTGGTTTTTAATTGTTTAAAATACTGTCGCTCTTTCGAACGTATACGTATAAAAGACGTTTCACGTTGGATTTCTGCTTTTCGCTCCGATTGTGAGAACGATTAATCGTTTAACGCTTAATAATATATTTCATTTCAGAACGGAGGAGCTTGGAATCGTTCGATATTTATACGTTCTCCCTTTCACGGCGTTTGCACGACGGTGAGTTTTATTGGATTTGTACGACGCTTTTTTTACATAATACACGTTTCACGCGTACCTTCGTTCGAAAACTCTACACATAAATGTAAGAAACACACTTTTCTGCATTGCCTAATAAGAATATAAATTACTCTAATGATAATTCATACAATATATTATATATATATATATATATATATATTTATGTTTGTTATTTCATACTTTTTTTAAAGGGGATTAGTGAACGAATATCTTTTAATTTATATATATTACTATTATTATTATTATTTTTTTGTATAATACATTTTATTGTTTACAGTTTGCAAACTGGATTACTCTTGGATCTCGCACACGGACCGTTTGCACACTGAATACGACGAGATATTGAGGTCCGATTACTATTTGAGTAAGCTTTCGTTGCAGGACAGACGCATTGAACGATGAACCGTCGTTTTTTCGTTATATAAAACTGTTCGTAGCACGCTGAGATGTGTCGATACAATACCATGTGTGATATATCAGTGTGATTTTTATTAATGTGATAGATTTATATATGTATATACCTGTATGTTTGGGTAAATTTATATTTGTCATTGTATTACTCTTAATATTGTAGTTAATGACTTAAAAATTTTAAAAACCAAATTTTATACAAATGTGTATTAGATAATATTAAAATCCAGCTTATAGTTTTCCTTTAGCACTTACATAAATTCCCATTGTTTTACCTATTTAGATTCTCCCCTATATTTTATATATATATATAATATAATATAATAATACTATATTTATTAATTGTAGTGTTCTCTGTGTAAATTTTTCACTCCTCTGTTGTTGTTGTATTATTCTTTTCGCACAATACCTGGTGAAGACTTTGTTTGTATTTTTATACATGGATACTTAATTATAAAATGCAGCCAATGAGTATTACATAAAAAACAAAAGGAAGAATATAAAAGTTGTTGTGTCAAGTTTTTTTGTACGTTTAAAATTGTGTGCACTATCGGCTCCTACTCATAAATTCCTTCATGCGCCGTTTAAAGGGATGGTTTTAGTGTTGGTTATTTTTTTAAACCCCCCAGAACAAATTTGAATGTACGCCACTGTATACATGGATACTTAATTAAAATATGCAGCCAAAGAGTATTACATAAAAAACAAAAGAAAAAATATAAAATTTGTTGTGTAAAATTTTTTTGTACGTTTAAAATTGTTACGTTTCATTACTCTCAATATTGTAGATAATGACTTAGAAATTTTTAAAACACGGCATAACATTCATATCTCTTTTGTTTTGGAAGAATTGTACGTCTTTTTATTATACAGAAAATTTTAAACACAATAAATGTAGACATATTTAAACGTGCAGAAAGATTTTAAAAACAATATTTCATGTAAATGTACCTATATAAGATAATATAAAAAACCTGACATAGTTGTTTTCATTACACACACAATTTACTTGCGGTTTTAAATTTTTTTTAGATTTTTAAAAATGTCATTACTGTATCGGTATTATTTTTTAACCCCGTATTTTCCTATTGGTATATTATATAAGTAATTTCTTCACTTTCTTTTATCTGTAGTTTTTGCTGGAAATTACTTTTTATATGTATATATTTATACATGTATACTTAAATACATATTACAGTCAAAGAGTAACAAAAAAAAAAAGGAAAAATATAAAAGTTGTTGTACCAAGTGTGTACATTTAAAATTCTAATATTTCATTACTTTGAATGCTATAGGTAAACATAATATATTTCTATTCTGTTTTTAAGTTTTTTCTATGGATGCTAGAAGGGTTCACGAGTTCTACTGCCGATTGGGGTATGTCGTATCAAATGATATAGAATTCACTGGCAGAAAAAAAAAGTATAATACTTTTTATATACGTTTATGCGTTTAAAAATAAATTCTTTTCATCCCCTTCGCCTTCCAAACGCACACAGAACGTATATCGTTTTATTGCGCGTTCGACGAGCCAGAAACAGTATAAAAAATTTGTGAAGTTGTGTATTGAACGTATTATTTCACACACAAACGTGTGACAATGGTCGTATAGAACCGCCGTACGTAATATCGTAACACATCGAGTGTACTTTATGGGGGCGATCGAACACGGTTAACGCCGAACCGCATATGCTATTAAAAAAAAAAGTTTAGAAAACTGACCGCCTGACATTGGGTATTCTTTTTTTCTTAAAAAAAATCCGTACGAGTTCACCGTGTTTTACTATCATAAATCGTAATCGTAGGATATCACAGAAGGTGCGACCAAATGTTTTCTTATCAACAAAGACATGATTGCGGTTCAAACCGGGTTGTGCGCGTCGACGATACCGCCAAAATTTAAAATTAATACGGTTTGAACGGCGAAGACGATTAGTATTACAATTATGCGCTGAAAATGTATGACCCAATATCATCTATATATCTTTCAATTTTACGAATATTAAAATTTTGCGAACGACTTAGAAAACCGTTTTCCAAACTCCTCTTTAAACGACTCTCTTCATTATGCGCCGAAGGCGTTTAACCCACCGGTATCCGAATTTCCTGACGAAAGCTTACTTCTGAGAAAACCGACTTCTAGACACCCGACATTCATTATGCGCCGAAGGCGTATAACCCACCGGTATTCGAATTTCCTGGAGTAAGCTTACTTCTGAGAAAACCGACTTCTAGACACCCGACATCCATTATGCGCCGAAGGCGTATAACCCACCGGTATCCGAATTTCCTGGCGTGAGCTTACTTCTGAGAAAACCGACTTCTAGACACCCGACATCCATTATGCGCCGAAGGCGTATAACCCACCGGTATCCGAATTTCCTGGCGTGAGCTTACTTCTGAGAAAACCGACTTCTAGACACCCGACATTCATTATGCGCCGAAGGCGTATAACCCACCGGTATCCGAATTTCCTGGCGTGAGCTTACTTCTGAGAAAACCGACTTCTAGACACCCGACATTCATTATGCGCCGAAGGCGTATAACCCACCGGTATCCGAATTACCTGGCGTAAACAGACGACTTAGGAAACCTACTAATAGACGACAGCCATTCATTGTGCTCCGAAGGCGTACAACCCACAGGTATCCGAATTTCTTGGCGTGAGCTTATTCCTGAGAAAACCGACTTCTAGACACCCGACATTCATTGTGCGCCGAAGGCGTATAACCCACCGGTATCCGAATTTCCTGGCGTAAACAGACGACTTAGTAAACCTACTAATAGACGACAGCCATTCATTGTGCGCCGAAGGCGTACAACCCACAGGTATCCGAATTTCTTGGCGTGAGCTTATTTCTGAGAAAACCGACTTCTAGACACCCGACATTCATTGTGCGCCGAAGGCGTATAACCCACCGGTATCCGAATTTCCTGGCGTAAACGGACGACTTAGGAAACCTACTAATAGACGACAGCCATTCGTTATGCGCCGACGACCTATAACCCACCGGCCGCCGGCAACCGGAGTTCCTGGCGCGATCGGGCGACTTAGGAAACCTACACCTAACGCCCGCTATTAAGGGACCGGACGATTGACTTCGGGAGACCCTACGCCTAGAAGACCGCCGCTTTAGGAGACTGCGCGCTCACAACGATCTGACTTACAGCGACTGGTACCAAAACGAGATCCACAGCAAAACCGAGGCACACTCGAAGCGACTGATGACTAGGAGACTGCGCGCTTACAGCGACTGAACCTACAGCGACGGAAACACTTTCCTTTTTAAAACAATATATAATTATGTACAATCAGGATCGATATTTTGATTTACAAATACGATTTACTCTGCTGCTTTCTATTTTCGCATTTATAATAGTTCCCCTTTATATACATGTAATTTTTTTACTCGTAAGTGCGTAAAAAATCAGTTTTCTACGTAGTTGATTTGTTTATTTCTTAAATGGTTTTAATTATATATATATATATATATATATTAACTATGATTCGAGCGAATAAAGCCAGATTTAAATAATAAAGAAAGTAACATATAAATCACCGCGGCGGACGTTTTATTATAAACAAATCGATATATTTTTTAAACAAAACTATATATATATATATATCAATGAGTCCTGCACGCCGAATCGGTGCGTATATATATATACGTATATGTTTTATAATTTTATCATTAATAATAATAATAATAATAATAATCGGTGTAACAAATTGACAATTGTCAGCGAAAAGCGTGTTTCTATTTTGACACCGATTTGAAATTTATATGCCGTCTATTATTGTATTAAAAGAAGAAAGAAAGAAGGAAAAAAATATTACAATTATTCCGAACCGTCGAAACAAAATATTTAACAATGATTTTGCACAAAAAAAAAACTACAGGAAAAAAACAGAAATCCACTTTTTCGCGTTAATACAATAAAGCTGACTATATACTATTATTAACTATACGCGACATAATGATGGTGTCCTATATATATATGTTTTTCTATTCTGAGCTAATAAACGAGTTCGAAATAATATAAATAATAAAAAATAAACGCAAAACATATTTGACCTGCACTTTTGTGTTGATCAAAACTATATATATTTGTCCAAAAAACAAACGTGCATTTAAATTTCGACAATAGATATATGCGTATTATAAAGATTTTACTAGAAAGTATATTATACTTTTCAAAATCACGTTCACGTAAATATATATTATTAAATTATATTACAATATGTCACAACTATTTTTGTAATAGTATTTTCAGTTTTCAATACAAAAAATTATTTCATTCAAACTTTACAAACCGCGGAGTGTTTTTTTTTCTGAAAAACTTTTAAAAATAATTTTGTAAAAAAATGCAGTCCTGTTAAAATTACTCGTTAATACGAAAATTACAAAACCTGACCACCTGCACTGCCGCATTATAATAATAATTGTTGTCTCCACGTCTGTCTTATCTGTCGTTTTTTTTTTATTATAGTCCGTCTCATTAATATTATATGTATAATAATATTGAAGAGAGAATTGAAAATTTAACAAATTTTCACAGATTATTTTTTTTTTTTAAACTACTTATGATATCGAAAAAATAAAAACGATATGACGCAGATAATATATCCTCCTTTATCGACTCCGAAAATTTGTACATATTATAAATATTATATACGCGCAAATGGTGCAGTGTGTCCTCGCAAAGTGTGATTTCGCTATATTGCCCGTAAGACAGACGGGGAGAGACAATAAAATATGCGAATGTACAAATGATAAGTAAGTACGCCTGTAGGCTGCAAGACTATAGGACGACGTCTCCTCGATGATCCCGATTTTTGTAAATTATAATCGAATCGAATAGTTTTTCTAATTGGTCTTTATCAAAAATATACACAATTTTTGTACATCTAATTAACTGTAATCAATTACATATATACATACACATGCATGGAGTTTAATTCCCATTGGAATTACTCCTGCCCTAAATATAATAATATATCTTATCAAACTAGGTCGTATGGCTTTAGACGTTTGAGCCTTCTGCATTATATCAAGTAATTGTATTGCTGTTGGATTGATGTGTCTTTCCAGTCTTGTCTCGTGTTTGCTGGCAAACTTGCTGATCTCTTCCACAACTGTAGGATTCCATCATATCGGCGTCGTTCCTTTCAAACCGGTATAGCCTTTTTTTTTTTTTAGTCTTTAAAATTTTTTACTTAGTAGATAAATTGTGCCCTCTCCCTCGAAAAAAAAAATGGTCACAATCGTCATATACTATACGGCGTAAATTGCGCCCAGGATATTCCGTTTATTTTCAGCTGCAGCGTCGGCAAAACAATATTTAAAGATATACTGAGCGAGGATACGTTCACTAATAAAATTATATTATACTAGCAGACAGTGCCATAGGCGTGCGCACAGGGTGTGCCGGGTGTCGTGGCACACCCGTGGCCCGTGGCTTTTTGTACAACTTTCATTCATTCGGGGACTTTGTTTGAATTTTAAGCTATAAATAATAAAATTAGAGAAAATAAATTAGGCGTTCTAGCAAAATTTTTTAATATTCTAATGTAGGTTACTAACCACTAGGTATATAGGTATATACTATATTGTAAAAATATATCTAAATGTTGTGAAGCACAACATTTAATCAATAAGTTTTTATGAATTGATATTTTGCATTAAATTTATTCTTTTTTTAGGTTGAGAGTTAGGTTAGATTTGCTTAGGCTCATGTAAGGAAAAGCGGCCCAATTTTCTTCATGGCACACCCCATACAAAATTCCTGCGCACGCCTATGGACAGTGCTGTGCATACACATTTGATCGTAGCTGTATCGTGCAGTACCAGTGTAGTTTTCTTTTTCAGTTTAAATAAAAATGAACGTTATATAGGTACTATATGAAAAGCGAAATGGTCGATAAAACGTCGAAAACTATTTTGATCGTTTCAGATTTTTATTTTCGTAAATTAAAAAGAGAAAAATTATACGACGATATTCAACGTCGGTCTTGCACCGTTAAAACGGAGCGAATAACAATATATTTAGGTCGCAATTTACATTAAAAAATTTTTATACAACGTACATATAGTGACCCAAAATGTGTTCTCTTGTTTTTTTTTTTTTTTGCGTAAGTATATACACTGCAGACACCGATCCGCGAGTATAAATCGATAAATCAAACGTCCATTTTTTTATACGCTTTTCAAGCGTTTTGTTCTTCTTCGAGAACCGCTTTTGGAATGAGCCGTCGACGGGCGCATATAACTAAACCGGCTAAACTCACCCGATTACTCTCTATTACCGTGTGTTATGTAACAGCTGGTAGTATTGGATATACAAATAAGAATTAAATAAAATTTAAGAATATTAAAGTCGACACGGCATACTTATTGCAGCCGGTCCGCGTCGTCGTATATAATTGTTGTATTTCTCGACGTTCGTATAATATAATATCAATCAACCGGCTGCTGTTTATAATATATATTATTGAAAAACGTATAAAAATTATGTAATCACGTCGGGATCAAACACGTTTGAAGATTTAAAATTGGGGAAAAAAATCGACGTTAAATCTATATAACAATATTTTATTTATATATTAATAAATATATAACTAATAAACATTAGTTTATATTACAGGTACTCAGTAGTTTTCTTTTTAAACTTCAATAGTATAAATCAAAAGATGATATATCATTGAAAAAACGATACCTAAATTTTGTTGTCCCGAAGACTTGCCTACGCGCTGCAGTTGCAGACGGGACAACGGAACGGATTATAGTTTAAAAACAAAAGGATAACGTCTAATATATTCAGGTTTTTCTAATTGGTCTTTATCAAAAATATACACATTTTTTGTACATCTAATTAACTGTAATCAATTACATATATACATACACATGCATGGAGTTTAATTCCCATTGGAATTACTCCTGCCCTAAATATAATAATATATCTTATCAAACTAGGTCGTGTGGCTTTAGACGTTTGAGCCTTCTGCATTATATCAAGTAATTGTATTGCTGTTGGATTGATGTGTCTTTCCAGTCTTGTCTCGTGTTTGCTGGCAAACTTGCTGATCTCTTCCACAACTGTAGGATTCCATCATATCGGCGTCGTTCCTTTCAAACCGGTATAGCCTTTTTTTTTTTTTAGTCTTTAAAATTTTTTACTTAGTAGATAAATTGTGCCCTCTCCCTCGAAAAAAAAAATGGTCACAATCGTCATATACTATACGGCGTAAATTGCGCCCCGGGATATTCCGTTTATTTTCAGCTGCAGCGTCGGCAAAACAATATTTAAAGATATACTGAGCGAGGATACGTTCACTAATAAAATTATATTATACTAGCAGACAGTGCCATAGGCGTGCGCACAGGGTGTGCCGGGTGTGTCGTGGCACACCCCGTGGCCCGTGGCTTTTTGTACAACTTTCATTCATTCGGGGACTTTGTTTGAATTTTAAGCTATAAATAATAAAAATTAGAGAAAATAAATTAGGCGTTCTAGCAAAATTTTTTAATATTCTAATGTAGGTTACTAACCACTAGGTATATAGGTATATACTATATTGTAAAAATATATCTAAATGTTGTGAAGCACAACATTTAATCAATAAGTTTTTATGAATTGATATTTTGCATTAAATTTATTCTTTTTTTAGGTTGAGAGTTAGGTTAGATTTGCTTAGGCTCATGTAAGGAAAAGCGGCCCAATTTTCTTCATGGCACACCCCATACAAAATTCCTGCGCACGCCTATGGACAGTGCTGTGCATACACATTTGATCGTAGCTGTATCGTGCAGTACCAGTGTAGTTTTCTTTTCAGTTTAAATAAAATGAACGTTATATATACTATATGAAAAGCGAAATGGTCGATAAAACGTCGAAAACTATTTTGATCGTTTCAGATTTTATTTTCGTAAATTAAAAGAGAAAATTATACGACGATATTCAACGTCGGTCTTGCACCGTTAAAACGGAGCGAATAACAATATATTTAGGTCGCAATTTACATTAAAAAATTTTTATACAACGTACATATAGTGACCCAAAATGTGTTCTCTTGTTTTTTTTTTTTTTTGCGTAAGTATATACACTGCAGACACCGATCCGCGAGTATAAATCGATAAATCAAACGTCCATTTTTTTATACGCTTTTCAAGCGTTTTGTTCTTCTTCGAGAACCGCTTTTGGAATGAGCCGTCGACGGGCGCATATAACTAAACCGGCTAAACTCACCCGATTACTCTCTATTACCGTGTGTTATGTAACAGCTGGTAGTATTGGATATACAAATAAGAATTAAATAAAATTTAAGAATATTAAAGTCGACACGGCATACTTATTGCAGCCGGTCCGCGTCGTCGTATATAATTGTTGTATTTCTCGACGTTCGTATAATATAATATCAATCAACCGGCTGCTGTTTATAATATATATTATTGAAAAACGTATAAAAATTATGTAATCACGTCGGGATCAAACACGTTTGAAGATTTAAAATTGGGGGAAAAAAATCGACGTTAAATCTATATAACAATATTTTATTTATATATTAATAAATATATAACTAATAAACATTAGTTTATATTACAGGTACTCAGTAGTTTTCTTTTTAAACTTCAATAGTATAAATCAAAAGATGATATATCATTGAAAAAACGATACCTAAATTTTGTTGTCCCGAAGACTTGCCTACGCGCTGCAGTTGCAGACGGGACAACGGAACGGATTATAGTTTAAAAACAAAAAGGATAACGTCTAATATATTCAGTGGCGTAGCTGTCCTATAGGGCGAAAGTGGGGCGCAATGCTCGGAGGCCCTTTACCCGTAATTCTAAATAATTAATTGGATAATATTTTAATGTAACTGCACAAATCACAATAATTCCCTAAGTAATTCATTCAAAATATTGTATACATATATTTTACTTGTAATGAGCCCCCCCAGTGGCGTCATTTGGTGGGTGGCAGGGTGGGCATTTACCCCCTCCCCCCCTTTTGTTGACAGTGGGCCGACATGATCTGTGCCGATATGATGGAAATATAACAGCTATATTCTAACCAAATCTGTATAGTAATCGACTAACGAGTTATGAGTAATAATAAATCGCGTGGCAAACAGTGGATTAAAATTAAATTACTACTTAATAAAATTAAAAAATATGCAGGTTATAACCACAGTTTAAAGGTGATTAATTCTTGGTTACAACTTACCGCGGTTCTGGATTTTTTTCGATAAACACGGTTATCGTTACTTAAAGGCAGTGCGTAAATTATTAACGTTAATTCGAAGAATATATATACGATGTAGGTACCTATCTGCGTTTAACGGTTGACGTACCTGTATCGCGTACGGTATAAACGAATTTTTTTATGTTTTATTTGTCTTATGTATATATAATTTGTGAGCGGCAAGTGTAAAAAACTAAAAATGAAAAAAGCTAAAGATTGTGTGACCAAGACGGCGAGAAACAGAGAAAAAACCGAACAAAATGCTCAGAACTGGTCACAAAACGTCATTTCTAACTTGTTTTACGTCGCGACAAGGGGAACTTCAAAACTTTAATTTACTGTAGCCTATAACTTTAATGTATACTATATAGTCATTTATTATAGCTGACAAAGTAATGAATTTCCTCCCCCAAAAAAAAAAAAATATCGGGCGATTCGTGCCCATGATAACGAAAATATCAAAATTATGTAAAACAGAAATCGTATTGAGCTAAATGTAAGTGGAAAATAATTAAATGGGACTGTTAAATCTTTTGCCTCCCCCTTTTGAAAACTGAAATGACGCCACTGTCCCCCCTGAACATTTTATAACCACCATCTATTATAAATTAGACTAAATTATTAAAAGCTATCTAAGAAATTGTAAAGGTACCGGCTGACAAGATCTATGTACTCAAACACTATAATTGTCGTCATTGATTGCAATCGAAAACAAGACTGCTTCAAAATCGGATTTAAGTAAAGTTGTATAGATAAATTTGCAAATATTAAAAAAGCGTTAATTATAATACACAGGGCGTATGGTCAACCCTACATAATACATATTTATTTTTTCAAATTCATTATTCGAAATACCTATCGCTTTTAAAATCTTATTTAAAAAAAAATAGGTAATAATAATTTTTTAGTCGAATAAAACGCTATTAACACTTGTACAAACGAATATCTTCTTTTATAGTGAACAACTCAAAAATCCGATTTCCTTTTTTTTTTTCTTATTAAATTCTTAATTTTTCTTTTTATTTATATTATTATTTACCTCGGTGTTTCATTATAGTTTTTTTCTATTGTAGGTAGGTACCTACTACGTTTACGAAACGTTTTAAACTGTTACATTGGTCACACTGGACACGTCTTCAAACGCCGAACACACTATACTTTCTAGTTTTCTGGCAGATTTTTTTTTAATATCCCGAGACTATAGATTATTGTAGATAATAATTGTTATCAGTGCGATACATTTTTTTTTTATTATATTTTTTCGATTCAACTATGTTTATAAAATTGTTATTACAGCTATTTAAACTTTATTAAAATTATTATCGCAAGAGTACATTTTTTCCTTTTTATATACATAGGTTTTTTTTTTTTTTACCACTATTATGCAATATTTAACCTATTTTTGATTAATCTTTTTTTTTTTTATTTGTGCGCAATGGAGCTAGATTTAAACACGTTTAATAAATTCCAATAATATTAGTACTTTATGTATTATTTTTAATAATCGAGACTAGAATGGAAGGCACGCTGAGCAAGTGGACAAACGTCGTTAAAGGATGGCAGTATCGTTGGTGTGTACTGGATGACATTTCAGGAACGTTGTCGTACTATACGGTAAGAGACAAGCCTAAAAGTGTAAATATTATGTAAGACCAGCGAGTACCTAAGTTTTCTAATATTATTGCTTTTAAATATAGTTTTGTTATAAATCTAAAATTTATTTTTAAAAAGAAAAAACGTTTCCTTCGCAAAATCGATTGTGAAACGTTTGCTTGTTTTATTCTTTAAATTAGTAGTAATTTTCTATTTTTTTTTTTTTTTTTAATATTGTATTGTGTACTGAAATAGGTAGGTATCTGTTTTTTTCCAACAAAATACCGCAGTTAATTAAAAAAATAAAACAAAATGCGATGAAACCAAATTAGTCTTTATTCTAGTTGTACGCTAAATTTTATTTGGTATTCAAATTTGTTACATCTAGATAGGTAGAATGTAGGTACATTTCATGTAATTACAGGTCAATTCACAAAAAAAAATGTATTAATTATTTAATGATGTGTCTTGTAAAAAAAAAAAAAAAAATACATTTTTTATTTGGGGAGGTTTCTTAATCATACAAACGAGTACTTATAAGTTATAACTATTTAATTTTATATGTAACATTTTTAGGCATGTTTTTACATATTAGTTCCGTTTAACTTTTTCATAGCATTTTATTATAAAAATATTACAAACATTAAGTATTCATTTGATTTTTTTTTTTTTGCTGCAAATTGGAGTTCTAAATCTTTATCTTTTTATTGTATGTGTTCTTATAAAATTTGTAAAATAAATAAAACAATACACTGACATCTGGTATCATTCCGTATAAGTACAAATCAGGCATGGGGCAACTTGATGATATAATTTGAAGTGTATGTATTAAAAGAATAATAAATTGTACCTATAGAAAAAAGAAATTGTTTTTTTTTTTTTAATAAAACATCCACTAATAGAATTTTGGTTTTATAAATAATTACCAGTTGTATAATAGTCACATATTTTTTATACTTTTCCGCATATTTATGACACTGTGGTCCCATTGTCGCTATTTGATAATAAGCATACATAACAATATGCACAACTGAATTGACCAAAATCGGGAAAGAAGCCATGCCGCCTGTTATACATAATCGTAATAATAATGAAATATAAATATGATTTTTAGTACGAAAATGGTAAATTTAATGTTTACCTGGGAAGTATTTTACAGCTGCCCATGCTAAAATAAACGTAGACGCATGGTGATAAACATGGAGTCCAGAAACTTGTCTAGTTTTTTTGCGTAGTATAAAAAATGCCTAAAATTAATTTTTTTTTCAATATGTATTCAACACAACATGCATACTTAAATTTAGGCTAATCAAATATTCAATTGTGACTAGTTAAGATTATTTAGCGATACACCATATATTTAAAATTATAGATTTTGCGACTATTTATTACAAATAAATACAATTTTTTGATTTCTGATTAATATCATAGGCTATTAAAATATTAGGTATATTATAATTTCAAATTATTTAATACTTAATAATATTCAAAATTTTAAAAGTTTAACAGGCCACGGATGTTATGGATGACGCTTAAGTTAAATAAGTTAATTAAATGATAGATCATTGCATTCAGTAAAACGATTCTGAGTGGAACCTCGGTGTAATATTATTTATTAATAATAATAATAATAATAATAATTAGGGTTCGAGACTTGTTGCATTTGCATATTCTTTTTAATGTCTGTAGAATAATATAAGTTAGATATGAATTTGTTTTAAGATATAACGAACTAAAATACAAACATTTTAATTGCATATTTTTATATAAAAATTGTCAATAAATATTCCAGAATTGGAGGAAATTTTTGAAAAAAACGTTTTACTTATAAATAGTCTAAAGTTACATATTTGGTGTAAATTTCAAGACTCTATGAATATTAATTTCGATATGTCAGAAAAATACAATAATGAATTTTGACAAAACCGCGTTTTTACCGTTGTCAACACAGTTTTTAGTAGTTTTTTTGGGTCGCATTTAAAAACTATTGTAAAAATCGAAAATGTCTTTAAAGTACCACCCTAGAGAAATTTATTACCTTAGATTGAAGCACTTCTACTAGTCGAAAAGTCGTACACAGAAAAAAATTAATATCATTGTAAAACCAATAGCTTTCTCGCTTCGCCCAGAATCTAAAAGTTGATGTAAAATGATTTTTCGATTTTTACGCTATTTTTAAAATTTGTTTTGATTGTAGATGGTGTGTATCATTAATTTATTTAAAACAAGAATTATATCGTGTAATTTTTGTTACAAAACTAATAATATGTATGAATTTCGTCACAAATAATTATAATAATAATCTACATAAAGTTATATGTAGAAATCGCTGTATAATAATTATCATTTAAACATATTATTATACTCACTGTTTCGATAAATTCGACCAATTTTAACATGTATGTCCACCAAAAGAGTTTGGCTAGCTAAAAAATAAAATAGTTTGTTGCATAATCTATAATTATTTTCGGTATACTTAAGAACCAGTTACAAATAATAGATAATTCTACTTTTTGTTCTTATGTCATGATTAGCATATTGTTTATTTGGAAGTCACGTGTGTTCATTACTCACTCGATTTGAATGTGGCGCGTTGAAGTCAACAGGTTCACACCCAAGAGTGTATTTAGTCGTCCACCCAGAAATCAGAATCTAAAATCGCGAAACCAAAACGCAGTACGTCATTAATAATTATTTACGTGCTCGTATAGAGTATATAAACGAATTAAACGAGTTAAAAATAATACTTTCCATATAAAAAATTACTATACACGCTATCAATTGAATTATATTATAAACTCTGATAATTGGTAATAAATGTAGCGGTTTTCTGTTCTCCATGAATTTCGGTCCTAAATACAAGACGAAATATAAATAAACTAAGACACACGCTAATGCGGTCGTGATTCCTTGAACCATAGGCCATTCGTTAGTTCTAGGATCTGAAAAATTAAAAGAAAGCGTATTGAAATTATGATTGAAATGGGTTTTGAATACTTTCACGTGTATAAACTACTTTTTTTTTTGCAAGTGCATAGTTAGTTAAACGTCGAATAGGTTCGCTTATTAATATTAATACTAACAACTCGATAGTTTTCGTAATATAATTTATAAATACGTATATACGTATCTTATGTTTATTACATATACTATAATTTCAAAAATTTTTCCTGTCTGAACTGCAGTTTTATCGTAGAGATACGAAAACTCGTATTTTTATTAGAATCGAAAACCTTCTCACCGCCGCCTCCCAAAAGCGTTTACACGAGATATTCCGGTTTAATTATGAATACATTTATATATAATATATTGGACAGTGCTGTAAAAATTACTTTCGGCAACATTATTGTTTCTACTTTTACTTTGAAAAGTATTTGAACGGAATTTGAATATTGCGTTTTTTATTAGGTAATCTCGTGTAAAATTATTCGTATTTTTATCATTGTCTCAATACGTACTTGTATGACTTTAAACGTATAACTATTATTGTACAATTGTACTAAAATTTTTGAAAATAATACAAAATAAAACCCCCCGTTTTCAATAATTCTGAGCGATATTCTCGATTGGAAAAAAATGTATTGATACGATTACGTACATTTGTGATGACAAATGTTATTTAAATACTTTTAAACGCTTTTTATAAGTTATAGCGATATTTTGACCAGAAATTCGTGCGTTCTCGATGATTCGATTTTATGAAAAGTATTTGGTTTTAGCTTCTAAACACACGCGAATATATATTATGTACTTCTCTGCACTTTTTATATTGATTTGAAAAAAAAATTCGTTTAAAATAAATAGTTATTTTTTATTTACTTTTTTAACGAATTAAAAATATTTGTCAGTTTTGCATTTTATTGTATCATTTGAGGCTTTATAACGAGCGTTCGAGTACCTATATCGGTTATACGACGTATATAAACAATTTTTCTAACGTTTATGTCGGTACCTATTACGATAATTTAAGAAATGTATGTATTGAAATTATTAATATTCAAATACGTCGAATCGTCGTGATACAGTCTGTACACAAATTTATCTACTAGAAAAGTAAACTAATTAATGATAACTAGGGCTAGGGACTTATAGGAGTTGGCATATTTTTTGATAATCGTCCAGAACATAGTTTAGTGATATAGAAATTTAATACTAAGAGCTTATAGAAAAAATGTTTCTTTGCATATTAAGCTCTTTTTCACGCGTTAGTGCATATTTTATTATATTCGAATTTTAAGAGCGTATTTCACTAAACTAAACACTGATTTTAAAAAAATTACTATTCAAATTGTCTTTAAAATTGGTAAAAAAAAATTTTCGATGAAATGAGCAAGCAGTGTATTTTCCTCGTCTGCTCGATAATACCTAATAATTTATATTTGAAATCAGGAACCGCGAAGATTATTTTTTATTCACACGGATTACGGATATGAGTCGCGGTATTATTATTTAGGTACTCTTATAGTTTTATTTTATATATTCTAGGTTTATTAATATACATTTTTAATAGTAATATAGATTAATGATTTTTTTCATTATTATTTATTTATTATTAAATTATTAATGTAGTACACCTCATTTAAATGTTTTCATTTTTATAATGCATATTTTAGTGATTGCACATATTTTAAGAGTAGATATATCTAGTGATTTTTTTATGGCATAAATACATGCATATTTTAAGGTTTTTTAGGGCATGAAATCCTTATCCCTAGTGATAACTGATAAAAATGAAGTGTACTAAAATTAGGATTATTGTACTCGTCAATCATACGATATAAAATTTACTTAAACAAGGGGAATTTCTAAATTTGTAAGAATACGCGATTGATTTTATAATAAAAATTAAAACGAACGCTCGATTATGCGAGTTCTTTCTGTGTGTATATATATATATATATATAAAACTTAAACATGTATAAAAAAAAATCGTACGTACCTCCATACTGATCAACAAAAGCATCAAGCTTTTCGAAAAATCGTTTCGTCACCTCCATCAAACTCAATTCGCTAAAAAAAAGAAACTATTTAACTGTACTTTATTATTATTAATAATAAAAGAAGAACAAAAAAAAAAATATATATATATATATACTTTTGCGAATAACTACCCTAAGACATTAAATTCCCAACCGTAAAATTAAATTCCGAGTGTCGCCAGCACCTTTACGCGACACGTGTTTACCAATACAGTGAATAATTTTTATTTAAGTAGACACATTTTATGTCACCCCCGCCTACTTATTTTTAATATAATTAACATATGTAATAACGCTGCGTTACAGTAGTTGGATTTTTCGAAGTTACACGCACATTTCTTTGCGTAACTTCCTAGTGTCGTGAAACAACATTTAGGTCGCCGTATAATTTAATTATTGTGTTTAAAACCGAAACAATGATTTTTATTGACTGTTAACTACTTTATACTACCACAAAATATACACGGACATAAACGTATTGTATGTAATATATTTGTATGTAGATAGACCGTCGTCGTCGTATAAACGTTATTTATACAACTTTGCATCACATTTGTTTGATTTTTTTTTTTACACAGTAATGCATATTAACACTAAGAGTAAGTGACTAAAAAAAAATTTGGTTAAAAAAAATCGTGTTTCTGTTGAAATTTTTAAAATTACGATTTTAATTTTTTTTTTTGATTCCGCGGGTAAAGTAAAAATCAAACAATATAATAGTCAGAAATAGGACTTGTAATTAATATAATTTTTTTACGCGAACGGCTTAAAACAAATTCGAATCCGTGTTTTGCAATATTAATAAGTGGGCATTTATTATAAAAATAATCACTTTTCGTGTTAATATATTATTATATTAGTTTAACTTTGTTGCATTCTAATATATCTAAATAATAATCTTCTGAATAAAGATCGATTTACCCGAGTACAGTAATAATAATCATATAAAAACTATAAAAAGACAACGATACTTGTATATAATAATAGTATTTTATTGTGAATTATTAAGTTTTTTTTTTATATATAATAATTTATCGTTACTTTCCAATTCAAAATGATAATTCACCCGTCTACACTTTATAGACGCTTTTTTTAGGGCATGTAATTATACATAGAACACATTTTGAAATATTGAAATTACACTTTGACCATTATTCTTAATGATTACCCATAACAAAACTATGTAAACACGTACATAATGTAGAAATATATATTATATGTATGCACTATGCATAACATATATAAACAAACGTAATTTAAACATTAAAGTCAATGTTTGTTGAAATTTTCAGATGCCTCTACTGCAGCCATCATCATGATAATGTGTAACTGTTAATATTGTCGTGGGCTTTGCACATTTAGAATTCATCACAGTTACATTTAAAAAACCACGATATTCGTGTAGTGTCTTGTATATAGTTTATTAAAAAATAAATTTTTTTTTTATTGCTTTTTATTTACATATTTTTATGAACCAAAAAATTGAATGGGTTATTCGGGGATAAGCACTAAGCACTTATCCCCGGGTTAGTTTATTTATGTTCAATCGTGTGTAATTGAAAAATATATTCTGAAACGTTTAAAAACAAAAAAAAAACTGCGTATATATTATTATTGTTGGATAAAAATAAACGTATTTTTTGATCTCGAACGGAGCGAAGAATGTAGCTAGTGGTTTTACAATAGTATTTATTTTTTCTGCGTATAAATTTTCCGGTAACAAAGTTCGTCTAGTTGGTATAGATACTTTGAATAGTTAGTTTTTCGACTCTTCCTAAAGTATTTAAAAAATAAAAAAAACGGCGTTCTCGTTATTAATCTTCGCGAATTTCGAAAATAACCATTGGTCCTAGTGTTTTAAAATTTTCAATGAATACGCGTATCATTACACCACACAAAAAAAAATTACGATAATATAGTTTTGTAAATTACACGTGATGAAGTTCGGCTCATAATCGTTTTTCGTATACAATGATTTTATTCAAATTCATAATAAATAATAAAACTAAAAAAAAATCCTTTGTCTTAAGCGCGACATATCCACGACACTCGCGGCTCGCTACCTTTATTTATTTTTTTATAGAACGTATATTCGTAACAATTGTATCAACATAGGTAAATAATATATATATAATGTAAAACATTTATCATTATCTAAACTTATATGTATACAATCAAATTATCTTACTTAAAATACTTTTAAAACTAAATTTAATTAATACTAACACTAACAATACGATATTGTACATAAACATTTTAAAATAATAACGGAATAGTTATTATAGATTTTACAAATAATTAGCCCTAAGCGCATCGTGCATGACTTTATGACCTAAAAATATTATAAATTATGAAATGTCATTATAAAAATAAAATCACATACGTTATATATATACATATAGTTTTATTATTTCAAATTTCAAATATCGAAGTTATTTCCACACCTGCAACGCATTACATTAAATTACGTTATACGATTTAGCGATTTAGAAGAGAGAGAGAAAAAAACAGGTATATTTATATTTCTATTGGTTTATATTATTGCGCGTATACCCACCTTCTTAATTTTATACTAATAACATATAAATAATAAACAAATTATTAAATCTAATAGGTATAATACTTAAAAAATCGATTTATTTTAAATATAAGTATATACCTACAATTTATATATTTTTTTTTATAAATAATATTTATACGAAATTTAAAAAAAACCGCCGTTTAAAACTGTTCGTGATGTATGCTCGCGCGTTTTTCGCGTTAACAATATCATTATATTTATATTAAAATATGTACTTATTGTGCGTTTACGAAGAATATATTATTAACGTCGCCAGTGACGATCCAAGGGGG
Organism: Slavum lentiscoides; assembly: GCA_032441835.1. Classification (NCBI taxonomy): domain Eukaryota; kingdom Metazoa; phylum Arthropoda; class Insecta; order Hemiptera; family Aphididae; genus Slavum; species Slavum lentiscoides. The sequence goes on along the minus strand of CM063710.1, from coordinate 21,490,289 downwards.
AGGTTCATGGGGTCCGGACCCCCCCTCCGAAATGTGTTCGTTCTTATATTGATATTATTAACATTTTTTTCCAATATTTTTAATAGACCCCCAAAAAAAAAATAAATAAATAAATAAAATCCTGGCTACATGCTTGAATGTCGCGTTATACTTAAAAAATAAATTACGTTTATTTTAAAAAAATTTTTAAAATAGCTGTAACGAATAATGATAATGGTAAATAATATATAAATTATTAAATGATGTTTTTTTTTTTTTAGTCGTAACTCGTTAAATGTTATGAATTAAACTTATTAAAGAATAGGCATATGTGTGAGTGTGTGTGTATAATGTGTGTGTATATATATATATATATATATATATATAAGTACAATGAAACGCGTGTACATTTTTTATGATGTCATAATGTCTAGATCATATAGACACGAAGTTATCTTTTTATTATTCCTAATTGTGAATACATTATAAATAATTACGTTTCGCTTTGATCTTACCGTTACTATTATTATAATTATTATTATTATTGTTATTGTGAATTTTCGCATTAATATTACGGTGATCGGCAGATTTCGTTGTATATGATTTTCGGTAAAAATCGTAGAACATGTAAAATACAATAAACACGTTCGGGATAAACACCCATCCGTAAACATTGGGTACTTTACAGTCGGGAGCCAAATAGAATAACGAGTTGACGATCAAGAAACAAAATTGTATCTGAAAAAATAAAAAAAATAAATCACAAGGTCAATATTTATCGTGTATGTGTATGACCGCATTAAAACGTAGTTGTAACATATAGACTATGCTAATGATTTGGTGTATGACGATGTTAGTTTTATGCACATAATATATTCAACGGAACTTGACGATAAAAAAAAAAAAAGTCGTTTACATAACAATATTTAACAGTTCGAGAAACATAAAAAATCTCGTGTTTTATAAAATGTCAATGTTTTATAAATCTGGAGCTAATTTAAAAAGTCCAATTGAAAATATTATGAGAAGTATACGTGCGTTTTTTAAGAAAAAAAAAATAGTTTTTACCATTTGTATGATAGTAATGTACTTCTTGTAACTGTCAATCTTTCTTTGTATTGCTGGACCCATGGATGATAATAAGTAGTACGAGTACATGAGCATGTGAACCGTGTTGTTAAGCATGACGGGTATCCGTACAATACCACCTAAAAGACGAGAAAACATTTTTAAAAATAAATAAATATTAACAATAATAACAACAACAACAACCATAAATTCGTTAATCAGAATATGTGCAATTTCGTGTGTAAAAAATGTAAATTAGATTTTACGCCGAATATTTGCAGTTGAGAAACTATTATTTTAGAAATTATCTATATAATATTCGTTTTTATAAAAACTTTTCTCGATTATTGTTTATTAGTCATCGTGCATTATTTTTTATAATAGTAATATATATTATATTTTCGTTATCGAAGTATACAAACATTTTTTTATAGATAAAAATTTATTTAAAAATTTAGGTTTAGAGGAGACGGATGGGGTATGTATAATTATCATCAGTACAATATTATAGAAAACGACACGGAGAAATGTATTTTAAACTACAGGTGCGCTTCAATATTATCGAGTAAAACGTTTTTATAAACGATTATGAAATAAATATAGTATTTTAAACGTCACGGTATTAAGCGCATTGGATTATTATATCGAAAAATATATAAATTACAGTTTTAAAAATAATTGTCCAGCGTACATTTCAGTATTTTCTTTAGACGGAAAATTATTGTTGTACGCAGATTATCACTTAGACGTCGTTTTTTTCGGATTTTTTTATAGTATAAATTTTTTGTAAAACGCATTTTATTCGAAAAATCGATGCCTTAACACGATATATATATATATTAATACGCGCGTGCAATAAAATTAGTTTTTTTCTTTGTTTATAAAATCGCCAGTTACCGCGTCATAAATAGTTATTTTCACAAATTACTCGCGGTAGATATAATAGCGTTTAATCGTTTCTTACGGATTTTAATGAAATTTTAATACATAACAAACTTATATAATATTTATGATTACCTGGATTTATCCTTGTGGCCACCCATATTAAAAAAAACGTAGTTATGTGATGATATATGTGAAGCGCGGACACTTGATTCTGTTTTTTTCGAAGCACAAAGAAAACCTGGTAAAAATATAAAAAAATAGATAGTTATTTGGGTTCGTGTGATCAAACGATGGACACACTGCGACGGGGTATACGCTTATATGATTAAAAAAATATCTATATGTATATGTTCTATAATAAATGCGATCTTACGGTTTCAATGAATTCGCTTAATTTCAAAATCGTCGTCCACCATACTAGTTTGGCTGCCTAAAAAAAAAAAAAAAAAAATGTAACTTTAATACAATACGTATGCGCGCGATAAACGAATAAATTTAATAGTCATTTATACGTATAACGCCGTTGGATCGTCGGACATATCTATCGGATCGCACCCCATTTTCGGTTTCGTTTTCAAATACTGTTAATAATAAATATAAATAATTATTATAACTGATGGAAACGAAAAAACGGGTATTGTAAATATTGAAATAATAATAATTACCTCGACGGTGAGATATATGCAGGCAAATATTTGCCCCGTGTTGTACATTGCCAGTACGGTTCGAAGCGTGTAAGGTTTTTTATTTGCCATATACGTAGGACCAACGAGTTTGACAAAAATAATATATATTACACCTAACAGTACAGGGATCGCACACGTCGACATCATTGGCCATTCTTTAGTCCTCCAGTCTAAAATGTGTATATAAATTTTATGTAAAGTATAATTTTAAAAGTCATTGAAAACGTGACGGAAAACTCTCACCTGGGACCATTATCCTGTCCATGTACTCGAAAAACGACATAAACGCCATGTTTTTATTGAGGGAAGCGGGGAAAAAATGTAATTAAAATTCTATATCTGTTTAAAGAACACCCATTAATAAAATTATATCGGTTTGTAAATTTTGAAGGTTAGTCGTAATTATAATATAGTAAAAACCGCGGACTTCTTAAAAGAAATATAAAATTACACGCTCTCGAACTTGAAATAAAATTTTAACTAGTCACCAAAAATGTCATCGATCATGTTCTGGATCGATGTAACGTCGTCACACTGATAAAAGGTGTGGAAAAACGTTTTTTAATATATGCAATACTATTCACGGTTCAAGAAGACATTATTTCCTGCTCATCAAAGATTCATGAATTAAAATTTAAGGTCATTGACCTCTATTTTTATAACGACAGACGGGAATTTCAGTAAATTTGCGCAAGAAAAAGAAAAAATTGTCCTTTTGTCGTAAAATTAGTCCGAATTATGTACAGTTATTCCCCCGTTCATTTCATTCGATATTTATTACATAATATAAAATATTAATAAACCAAATATAATACCGAAACGCATATTGTATACGCTTATAAATATAATAATATTACTTTATTTTGGGTACGTTATCGTTTTATTTAAAACGAGTAGTGTACATTTGACTGTGTACTTACTATATTTACTTTTCGTTATTAATTTCCATTGTAATTAGTAGAAAAATGGAAAAAAAATATAATTACTAAATTCGTGTCTCTTTATACTCTTTATACTTATAGCAGTTGAACATTATTATTTTCGTTATATTTTTAAATTTTGTTCTTTGGCTCGATATGCGGACAATAATGTATAAAACAACAAAAGGAATATATAAATATGTATTTCGAAAGGATATTATGAATTATATTTTTTTTTTTTATGAGTAATTTTTAATTTTCTATTATAAAATAAATAACTTTTATCTGATAATAATATTATAACTATACGCTGTATTCGATTATTTGAATTCGTATTTGTATTAACCAATTATTACGGCGGTATTAATATTTTTTGAATAGCGATGTGAAAATATTTCAAATCGTTTGATGAAAACGTGTACTTAAAAAGTGTTCAACTATATATAGCCCTTCGATTCAAAAATCCGCATGCTTTCGTGTGGAAATGTTTTATATTTTATTTAATTTTAATAATAAAACGAAGTACTTTCAGTATAATAATCGCTGTAAATGTCTGCATAGTCTCAAATTATCCCGATCCGCGTGTGTTATTATATTTCGAACTTTTCGACATAGTTCGTTAATTACTCTTGGTTTTACATACGTTTCTCTCTGGACGATTATACAGTGTTAATCGGACAATTATATCTATTCTATATATCTTATATAATAATATGTATTATAGAGAGTCGATATGCCCCTCGTATATATTTTCGGTAAATGTTGAATTAAAACGACGACACGCGTATATTTTGTGTTTTAGTCTCGGGAAAAAATGGTCCGGGGCGTGCGCCGAGGCTGTGTTCGTTTGAAAGGAGCAATGATTGGCATCGACGACGAAGACAATCTCACGTTTACCGTGACGGTGGATAGCAAAACATTCCATTTCCAAGCCAGGACTCGCGCTGACCGAGAACTCTGGATACGGGCGTTAGAGGATACCATTCAAAAACAACTGTATGGCTACAGAGTCAATCAAATACAGGTGGGCAATTTTGTTTTAATCAATACGTTTTAACTGTGAGAAAAACAGACTATATACCTAATGAGACCATACTTCAATGTTCTAACGGTGAATATTGATTTTCGAATTCGAAATTTGACGGTCATTAATATAGTTTAACGATTTTTTGTTTGCAGTCATCGTCAGTTTATAAATCCGTAATAACCTAACCCATGTGAAATAATAATAATAATAATAATAAAAGCTATTAACAGAGTACAGTGGTTTTAAACGTTGCACATAACATAGACGACGTATTACTATAGTAGTGTCTCGCGTAAAGTAATTTTTCGAAAATATCGAATATAATTATTCTCGAAACGAGGATAATATGATCAGTAGAGTGTTATTACCGGCCGTTAAAACGGATTTATAATGTTGTTACCGTATCAGAGATTTTTAAAACGGAGTTGTAGCTGCAGTGTAATCCTGTGACCTGTATACATTATTATTATAAGAACAACTTTTTTGTTCGAGACGAGTTTCTTGTGAGAAAAAAAAAAGAATGAATCTAATCGAAATATCTAGAATGTATTATACTTCTGCATACACTTAATTATTATATAATATTGTCCTTCTATTGGCAAATATGTTGGCAAATTCAAAAATCGCAGAGGCAGCTTATAATATGTAATAAAATATTTTATTGTAGCTATACACGAGCTCTTGTGCCTTCTGCCTGCCGCTACCGTAGTCTCGCCCGTAGGTTTGGGTACATAATAATATTTTATATAATACTCATTATATAATAAGTTTATATTTTTCGTATTCGATTATTATTATTCGAATAGAACGCGTTCGCATTATTTGTCGTACATATATTTTATAAACATAAGTAGAAAAAAAAATAAACGATAATATGTTTTATTCGGCTGTAGTCGGCCAATAATATTTAAACGTCGCATTTTCTTAGAAATTTCGTATTATTTAAATAATACATTTTAAAATAACCGAGAAAAAAATTATATTTCCTCTCTCTCTCTCTCTGTCCGTTTTCCCGAACCCGTCTGCGGTTTATAAAAATAAATCAATACAATATCAAAAGCTTTTTAACGTTTTTTAAACGGTTATACATTATATAAGATTTGAAATTTCGTGACCAAAATGCCAAAATAATATTCACCGGTTGTTATTTTAATTTTATAAAAAAAATAATCGGTAAAAAAACGCTTTGTAATAATTGTAATATTACGAAATCAAAAAAAAAATACTAATTTTATTTGAACGCGGGTAAATTTTTTTTTTTTATTACGTTCTTCGCCACATTTGTTTTTTTTTTATTTATGTAAATTATGTAAATTATCCTTTGTTTTTTTCTTTTTTGCTCTTATGTAACTAATTTTAACATTTTATATCTGATATGTGTTATATACTCGTATATATAACGAATTTAAAAATTTGGTGTTTTATACAATTTCCGTTTTACTGTACGTAAGATAATGTCGTTTTAAATTATTTTTATTATAAATCTGTTTTAAAATTTGTAGTTACTGTACTATAGGTACCATAATATAATAACTAATATTATACAAATTGTTATAACGAACTTAATTAAATGACCTGACCCAGTGTCAAAAATTATATTGCGTAATCCGTACTTTACTGTCGAGTCAATTTGGTTTAATTTGGAGCTTATTCTTAAACAATTTCTCAACTGTGTAAATTTTTACGACGCTCTCCCTCACGCCATTCTAATTTTTAAATACAATTTTGAAAAATTTTGAGAAAAAAACGTGCTTTAATAACTTTTTTTTTTTAATTTTCTTGTTATTTATACACTAAACCCGGCCTGCGTACCAAATTTCAGCTATCAAAGACTTCGGGAAGTATCTTAAAAATGTGTTGATGATCATCAGTGAGTGAGTGACGAAATCTGTGAAATTTACGTTCATTAATTAAAATCTAAAGTAGCAGCGGGCTATAAAAATTAAATTTGGTACATTTCATGAGTCCGGCGACTGCATTCTGTCCTGAAAATTTGAGCTCTTAAGTGTTTGTATTTTTTTTTTAAATTTTATGTAATTGTAGACAGAAAAATCGTAGTCATAAGTATTTAGGAATTATAATATAATAATATAAGGCTTTCTGCCAGACTAGGTTAGGAATCGTAATGGTATACAACACATGTATATTTGATTATAAATACCTGTACCTATCGTATTACTTTTAAACGTATACGTTTTATCCGAATTCATAAATACATAACATTTTGAGAACGAAGATGGTATTCGAACTCACCCGTGCGTAGCGTAAGATACATAAATTAATTAACAATTATTATAATATGACATAACGTATGAGTAAAATTTCATATTTAACATACTCCGAAATTTCGATAAATTCAAAACCTGACTGTTATGTAAACGTAAACCTTGTTTTACTGGTATAATAAGAAAACATATGTCTCAAAAGAGGTATGTTATTAAGTTACTTATATAGAAGTATAATATTATACGATATGCAACACTGGTTGCACTAATCCAGTTCTGACCTTAATTGCCTCCGTATTATTTTATTTATTTTATATACCATACTGGCCTTCCAGCGGAAATTTGAACCATTTAGCTCTAGTGTTTATTGATTTTTTTTTTCAACTAAGTAAATGGCACATACATATACTGTTTATAAATACGTTACTTAACCCTTAGTTCGTGCATGTGTGTTGGATATGAAACTATATCGAAAATAAATATAACGTTAAACTAAATGTGTGTGACGTACAACATAGTGTGTGTTCAGATTCATTGTATAAACGCAGAAATGATGGGTCGATGTTTGAGTATTTGTAAGCCATCAGTAAGAATAAAGGTATTGCCATTGTATTTGAAAACGTTACTTTTAGATTAAATAAAACTTATGACTACAGATGTATCGTAATCGAAATAAATTTTTTTTTTTTGACAGGTGAATAATGACGCTGTTGTACCTACTTTGGAGAGTTTCGATAAGAAATTGGGAGAAGCTGATGCGTATTTACAGCTTCTAATTGAACAAACCAAGGTTTAATTAATTCAAATATGTATATTTATTATTCACTGAAAATTATTATGGTATTGTCATGCGTGTTTTTCTGATTTTTTTTTCTTTTAGAATTTGGAAATAAGAATGAGTTCAATGTGCGAGGAAGACAAAGCGCAATGTGAATGTATAATTTCAGAAATAAATGTAAATATTTCTTTCACTACTACATCTACTCAAATCATTGTTAATTTTATAGAATTTTTAATTCAACAAATATTTATGTATGCCTAATGATACGCTCATACAGTGTCAACGTACTTACATTATATTAAATTATAATTTCTAATGAAATATAAGAAGTACTTTAAAACATGTAAAACCATATTTTAAAATGAATTTTTTTATAAATTAAAAAATGGTTTTAACATAAATATTTTTAATGAATATTTTTTTTATTTTTAGAAACTTATGGACCAAGTTAAGCATTCAATTGTGATGTTACAAATAGCTAAGGTGATTGTTTACTCTTGCACATTTAAAAACAAAATGGTAAATAGTGTAAATTGTGTTAAACAATGTTTTTTGTTTAAAGAATACTGCATTCCCTGTTAATGGATCGTATAGAACTACATCTGTATCTACAGATTATGATTTCCCTAGTTTAGAAGGTAAATGACTATTATTAATTGTATTTTATATTCGGGGTTAATAATAATAATTGAAATTTGGACAATTATTTTTAGGCGATACGGGTAGTATAGAGTACGGAGCAGAATGTGAAGAACGTCCTAGGAGAGATTCCCAATCTATAGACATTGGTAATAACTAATAAATAATGATATTAATGTAAATGAACTAAAACCCATTTTAGGCCTAGGCCCGTTGATTGTTTTAATATATATATATATATTTTTAAACTTTTGTCAGACTAATGGCTTGGTGTTATTAGATATTCCAGATGTTTCTTATTCTTCTTCCGAAGACGATTTTTACGATGCTTATGAAGACGAAGAAGAATTTTCAAAACCGAGACAAGTCGAACCGGTGCCCGCGATGCGCCGAAAATACAAGAACCGAATACCTGCCGGGTAAGCGAGCACTAAATAATTTTATTTTAATAAATCCCAGTTTAATATCGGGGTTTGACACGAGTACTCGTATTTACTCGCGTTTTACAGCAAAAAAAAAAACGAGAAGATCGTTTTCAAAAGTCCCTCCGCTGTATTTATCTCGGATTTACTCAGAGGCGTCACATGTTATCATATCAGCTGATTAACGTTTCGTCCTTGGAATCGTTATCACAACGTAATCACACTTTACGTAATTATTGTATTCTTTTGCCCATATATTTATATACAATTTCTATCGATTAGCCTTTCGTGTTGTATTGTCTTATCAACGTTAATTGTCTAGTATTTTTTAAACGGTGATCGGTGAATAAAGTGAAGTTTTTGTTGCTTAACGCTCCTTCATTTCTCATTTCGAAAAATATGTGTTAGTGATCATTAAAATCATCGTTTTTTTTTTCTCTCTCTAATTCGATAACATTAGCTGTACCAATGATTTCCCGTTTTTGGAATTGGGCTAATACCTCACCCGGGAATCCAGATTCAGTAATATCTGCCAACATGGGACAAAGCCAAAGGTTAACATTTTACCGTACAATTACTGAATAGTGATTTCGATGAAATCGATTAGAACAGTTTTCAAGCATTGATAATGATCAAACAGGATCGAGGGAGTTTTACACTTTTAGATAAAAGTTTTCGCATGCTCTATGACGATTCATATATTTGATCAGTCTACCAAACCCGTTGATAGCATTATTTTTTACGGATTTTTATTGCAATAAATAAATCGATAGAAATATTGCAGGCCAAATGTAAATTTATATGATAAATCACCGTATTATAATCCTTTTGCTATTGTTTGTATTATTACAAAATAATATTTCGTTTTTATCTTTGTTCTTCTATGGTTAAATTTAATAACGATTTTTATCAACCATTTTATTTGTGTTCTTCCTTTTTTTTTCAACGTTTTATATTATTTTTTATTTACTTTTTTATATATATATATATATATATATATACAAATAATATGTAGATTATATACAATATATATATTACAATTTTTCCATCAATTTATTGAACTTTCATTGTTTTATTTTAATACAGAGTTTAATATGGACAGACAGGTAGTTCTTCCTGAGAAATGTTTATAGGTTCCAATTTGTAATACAATAAGTAATATTTAAAAGTAGTTACTACAAATAGATACATATTATGAGTGAATTATTAATGTCGAATGCGTGTTTAATGTTTTCCGAACAAATATACATTTCTGAATATATTGACGTAAAATGAAAATTTTATTTCAGCGTTAGTATTTAATTTCATAGTAAACTTATTCATCGATTAATTCTATTAATTAAAATATTTTCACAAAACATATTTTTAATTTAAACACAGTAGATAATAATCTTGTAGATTTTCATATTTTTCATTATTTATACATTATATCCATCGAAATAGTATGTGAATATTTTATTTAATCTGTTTACCACCAAATTATGTAATAAACCACAGAAAATAATTGGGTTACTATGCATAAATATCATGTTAAAGTTAAGAAGTAATTAAAAGACAAATTATTTTTAATTATTAATAAGTTAATTGTTACATGTTTTGTGTTATTTATTGTGTTATAACAATTTTTTGCAGTGGAAGTGATACGGTTTCAGAAAATTCTGGTAACTTGGCTCATTCAGGGTCTTCCGATTTAAACCAAATTTCTATGGATTCTACTGATAGAAACATAGTAAATATGACAAAAAAAAAAGACAGTAGTAGTAAAGACAACGAAGTACCTACTTATCCAGATGGATCTATAAATTATGATGGTATTATTCCCAAAAATTTTATTTTAATATAATTTTCATAAATATTGTGATTTTTTTTCTAGCTATTTATGAAGATCAAGACGAATCCGATGGTAAAAAATAAGTTATTGATTAAAATTTATTTTGAATAAAATACATAGGTGTATAATTTTTTTTTTTTTAGTCACAATGCAGGGTTCAGTTGTTACACATCTCATATCACAAGTAAAAATTGGTATGGATTTAACAAAAGTTGCTCTACCAACATTCATATTAGAAAGGCGTTCATTATTAGAAATGTACGCTGATTATTTAGCCCATCCAGATTTATTTCTCAAGTAAGTGGTTTTGTTTATATTTATTGATTTAATTAGTAATAAATAATTCATTGTATAAAAAAATTTGCGTATTGTGTATTTATTTATTTTTATGATTGTAATTAGCTAATAAATAGATTTTTCTTTTTTTATACAGAGCGAATGATTTAAAAACACCAGAAGAACGAATGGTTCAAATTGTTCGTTGGTATTTGTCTTCGTATCATGCTGGTCGAAATTCTGCTGTTGCAAAAAAACCTTACAATCCGATACTTGGTGAAATGTTCCGGTGTCATTGGGATGTACCTGGAGTTACAAGTGTAGAGTCAGAATCATCTAACGATAATAATACAATTGAAAAGAACTCAGACGGGTCTACGATTAGTGAAGAAGAAAACCCTTTACCTTGGACAAGTCCTGATCAATTGATATTCCTCGCTGAACAAGTTTCTCATCATCCTCCAAGTAAGATCAGATTTATATATATATATATATAGATGTAATTAAAATTTCCAAAAAAAAAATTAATTATTTAAACTAGTGTATATTGTAGTGATAAAATCCACTTTGCCACTTTAAATTAATAACTACTCACAGAGTACCTACCCAATATTTACAAAACATGTTCAAAAAGGTATTTATTTTATTCTTGTATATTTTCAGTATCGGCATTCTATGCTGAACACAAGAAAAAAAAAGTATCTTTTTGTGCTAATGTTTGGACCAAATCTAAGTTTCTTGGCTTATCTGTTGCTGTACATCATGTGGGACAGGGCATTGTAAGATTATTAAAACACAAAGAAGAATACATTTCAACATTCCCGAGTGGTTATGGCAGGCATGTGTTGTTTTAATCATTGAAAAATGTGTATTATAATTACAGAATTTGGGATTTTTATAGATCGATACTAACTGTGCCATGGATCGAGTTAGGTGGATCTGTAACTATAACATGTCCACAAACAGGTTACCATTGTGATATTGAATTCCATACAAAACCATTCTATGGTGGAAAAAAACACCGTATTACTGCAGAAGTATTTGGACCCAAAACAAAAAAGTCTTTTCTCACTATTTCTGGTGAATGGAATGGTTCTATGGAAGCTAAATGGGCGGATGGTGTAAGTATTAATATATTATAAGTAAGGAGTATATTTTTAATTGTTTTACTTTCAGAGAACGGAAATGTTTGTTGATACAAAAGCGATTGATGTAATAAAAAAGAGAGTGCGTAAAGTTGCTGAACAAGAAACCAATGAATCCAGATATATTTGGAAAGAAGTCACGTTAGGACTCAAGTGCGCACCTTTTATTATTAATTGAAACCCATTACATTATTAATCACAATATTTTGCTCTTAATATGCAGTGTATTTTATACTTTCTCCCGTATAAAAATATCCATGCACACTGATTTTCATCTGAGCATTAGTTATTCACTATGACAGTTATCCTTATTGTAACCACCAAGCATCATTGAGTAATTTTCTTTATAGAATAAAATATAGTTGACTGTACTTAATATTTCATACTCAATCAGTACTAATACATTACAAACCTGATATAATAGATTTTAAATTTTTTTCATAAAAATCTAATTTGAAATTCAGCGATTTATATTTTGTTGAATGTTATAGTTAAATTACATTATGTTTTAAGTATGATTTTTTGTTAATGTGCATTTTTATAATAGTAAATAAAATGGTAGTAATAAATGGTATTTAACTCTGTAATAAAATAATAGTTTTAATGTTGTTTATCTGTTAACTTATTTTAACAAGCGTAGTTATACCGTTAATTTATTCATCAACATTCATAATATAATTTTCAATATTAGAACACATTTCTTTTATAATAGCCCAGAGCATTATCTGAATTTCTGAAAGACTGGAATATTAAAATTTAAAAAGAGTATTATTTGTGTATGTAAATATTATGTTACTAATTATTATATATTATTGTTCAAATATTTTCACAGTTTGACATTTAAATCTATTGATTTATATTCTATAATCCTAAAATTATATTTTCAAATAACAAATGGTTTAAGTAATATTAGTAAGATTATTATTAAATATTACATAATTCAGTCTTAGTATTGTTTTTACTTTTTATCTAAAGTATTAGTTAAATAAAACGAAATAGATAAAACAAATTTTACTCTTTAAAGACTCTTTATTTCTGGCAATAGATAAAATGTGTGTTTCTTTATTTATTTATTTTTATATACACATATCTTAAACAATTTTCATGAAGTTTAAAAAAAATCCATAAAAGTTTTTGTACTATACATTTCTAATTTGATTTTGTACTCGAAATGTTTTTATTATAATTTTTTTTTAATTAATTACATTCTTATTGAATAATACAGTATTTTAGTGTAAAAAACAATTTCGTTTTTAAATTGTATTTTTGAGCTTAAAAACTTAGGTGTGTTTTTTAATTTAAATTAGATGTTAAGTGATTTTTTTTTTTTATTTGTGTACGTTTTTGAATTACTCGGTTATATAAAATTTTAAAAAAAATTGTTTGTATTTATTGAAATAGGGTTGATAATGTAGATCAAGCTAGTCAAGCCAAAGCTGAAATCGAACAAAAACAAAGAAATGAAGCCGAAACCCGAAAAGAACGTAATGAAGTATGGATTCCACGGGTAAATAAAATTATTAAATATATTTGTTTAAAATAGTTACTATTAATAATAATGCTAATATAATATAATATAATAATAATTGCTGTTCATGGTTTTAGTGGTTTGTGCATAAAGGAGGCAATTGGGAATACAAATCTCCACTAGAAAAACGATTAGGTGTTTCATTTGAATCAATGCCATCATGACAATCCTAAGTTTGTATTCTATACAAAATAAGTGTATATACATAAATATACAAATATGATGTATATGTATTATCCAAGCGTTGAAGATATGTGTGTTTACAAATTACAATTTTAAAAATGTTTCGAAGCGATATTTTTGTTTCCCAATATATTTTTATTTGTTGACTTAAAAAAAAAAAAATTGGGTGAATAGTCACAATTTTGTTACAATCAAAATAAATATTATCGTAGTACTTTATGTAAATATGTTTTGATAGAAAATTTATGTCATTATTGTTGTTACCAAACATTATAATTCGTATTCACCTAGTGTGAATAAATTGCGTATAATATTTATTAGCTTCTATTTAGATTATTAAGTTTTGGTACTGATTTTGTTGATATTATTATAATATTTTGTTCATTAAAAAAAAGAAGAAGAAGAAGATATAAATCTTATATTTTACATTAAAATGTAAGTGTAACGCATTATTTATTTGTACACTAATATCGGATGAGAGAACAATATAATATTTATTACTTGTCTCATTAAAAATTGTGATTGACCTGGTTATTTATTCTTAATTTATATTATATTATAAAACTATTATTATTTGTATCTAAAATTGTTGAGTTTAGTGTTTAGTATAAAAAAAAACATAATTTACTTAAAAAAAAAAAATGTTAATTGTGTATATTTTATTATTCCTAATCCACCAAACTAGATGTAAAGTTAATTTTAGATAGGTAACCTATTTACATTGAATTTGTAATAGTTTTAATTTATAATCATTTGTTATTTGTTCATAAAAAATTACACAATTAAACTTGTAACTCGTATATGTATATATTTGTTTCAAATGTTTTGTTTTTATCGAACAGTTTGGTATATAAACCAATTCTTTAACGAAAACTATTTCCAAACAATTTAATTACATTTAGGTAAGACGTGTTAGACTAATAAACACGTGCAAGTACTACTATTGCAATAATATTGAAATATTCGTGTACCTATTATTTATGTGACCGTGTAAGTACGTGTTTATTAGCATACGTTATTATTGTGCAAATTAAAGGTCATTTTCTCGGCAACATTTAGGTTAATACTCTTGGTAAATATCACGAAGTAAATTATTTTTACAAAGGCTGTGTTAAGTTAAAGGTTAAAACCATTTACTGAGGGTACTATTATAATATTTATAATAAATAAAAATGGATCATTCTTTGTGCGTCGAGTAAACTACTTATTTTTTTTACGTATTTAAGCATTTTAACAAGAAATAATCGCCAACTTGAGAATCGAAATTTTTTAACTTCTAAAAATCAAATTAGAAATTTCTGCGTGTTCAATATTCGTTAATAGATTTTATTCGATACATTCGCAAACATCATATAATGACTATGAAAAGTCTTTTAAGCTTTTAAACAACGTTATCGATTTTCAGATTTCTGGTATAAAACCTCTAGAAGTCGACACTTGGACGATACAGATCCAAGAAAAAGAAAAAAATTATTTATAAACATATACCTAAACATTTTTTAACCCCGACCCGAAATGTTAATTATTTCGTTTTGTTTATTGATTTTATTTGAATGTTTGTAATATTATTTACTGGCATTTGTGTGATTATTGGACGCGGAAAGAAGTTTATTAGAAAAATAGGCACCTATTATTTGACTTTACTCTGGTCCTATAAATCATTCGTAAATGATCAGGGGCCTGATTAGTATTACTATCGCTGTTGATTATACACAATGGTTAGGTAGCCACCAGATCATAGACCTATAAAGATGTCTACATAGAACACAATCAACAATTAATTTATTTTTAAGAGTAAAGAATGTTATTATGTAATATGTATGATTAATATATATCGTATACTCGTTATGATTATGTTAAATATGTATTAAAATATAAAAATACAATAAAATAATACTAAAAATGTATGATTTAATAAAACTCTTTTTGTATCCATAATCAGGGCATATTTTCTTCCATGAGAGGTGTAGATATAGTCTCTCTCTCTCTCTCTCTCACTACATATTGATATTTCAAAATATACAGCAAGGTATGGGGAACGCGCAGTCCATATCTTTATATGTCTATGCACCAGAAGAAAGTAGTTACCAGATATCGCTATAATATAACATAGAAGGCGTGGCAGAAAGACGCTTATAAATAGCGGTCCGAAACCATCGAATCGCTCTGTGTAGTCACGGCGGTCGGGCGTGATCGACGTAGTTGGCGTCTGACTGCGGTGTGAGTGTGTGTGATGTTATTTATATGCGCTTTTCTGCCACGCCCTTCATGTTATGTTGTAGTGCTATCTGGTGACTACTATTTCTTTTCCCGTTTTATTGGCATTTCGCTTACGTTCCTTGCACGTTGTTCTTTCTTCCTTATATTTTCTACATCTGCATTTTGTCTCGGTAGTTCGGTACATTAATAGGTCATTCTTCTTGGTTACCTATTACTCGTCGATGTGAATATTTCACTGGTAGAGGGGGTTGGCTCTATTTTCGCCCCCCCCCTTCAACATCATGTATAACTGCCACTGTATACCTACATTAAAGCAACACCGAAGATTTCGAACCGCTAAGTAGGTATTTTCGCACGTGTTTTATTAGATTTTGACTGTTTGTCTGTTTATTTAAACGTATAAAGTACCTAGGTAGTGGTTTCTTTTTTTTTCTATTAAGTGAACGACTCGGTTCATGATTTAAATGCTTTACGATGTTAGGTACCTATGTACAAATACGCCCAAATTCAAAAATATTTGTTGCAAAGCCCTTCTTAAACTTCTCGTATTTATTAATCGTGTATCGCGCTAGAATTTTTACTTAATTACCACTCCTCTAGTACTTTGGTCCGACCAGTTTTAGAGCGTACCTATTACCATTGATTATAAATACTAGTATTTATAATCAGTGCTATTACCTATAGGTACAAATTCAAAATTTCCTGTCCTCTATAAATATATTCCTCTATTCAAAAATTTCTATCCGCGGAGAACCTATTCTACACCGCATAGACTGCACTTGATTAATCTACAATTTATGGTCAGTTTTCTAAATTACCTATAGGTATATAAAATTGACTGCCCCGACATTGTTTCCCGCGCAATATTCGGCTCTACTCACTCGCGTGTTATCCGTTTTCCTTTATAATTTCATGTTCCATACCATTACCCATTCCTCTTCCAATTATGTAAATATAATTATACAAATCAAACCCATTCCTTTAAACCGAGTCTTATACACATATATGTATTTCCAATTGCACTGGATGCCACGCACTTTTCCTCTTTAAATTAGCCAAGTTTCTCTGTCATTAAATTCTTTGTCTAATATTGTTATTTATTAATATACGTGTTATAATAACTACGCAATAACTGCACCGAGTCATATATAATATATCGCATACGGCATAACGCGTGGTACCTACGCGAGAGCCTGCAGCCTGCGGGAGAAGGTCCAGTACAAGTCCAGCTCTCATCGTGAATTCCTCTATTATTATTATTTTTTTTTTGCTTGTCTCTCGGCGGCAGGTACTGGTATATCGTGCGGTTCAGCGTCATTATTCTCGGTGTGCTGGACTCGAGAAAACGAAACAGCTCATCCGCGCCCCGTTATATTATATTCAACATAATGGTACGCTCTACGCATAAATCAAGAATATTAGCTGCGGTTATTGGGTATTATATAGGAATAATAATAATTATATACATTATATAAATCGATTATAACGAAAAAAAAATGACAAAACCTTTTTCTTTTCTTGGCTCGCGTCACCGCGGAGGGAAAAAAGCATTTGATTTTAGATAAATATAGGTATACTCAAAAAAAAGTATCTGTAAACACGCGCGTTTCTTCCAAATATATACTTTCAAAACGTATTCGAGTACCTACATATATAGTATATAAATAAGTACTCGAAAGCGGTGGCGTACTAACAGTGGGTTTTCGGGTTAAAATAACTCTCCACCCGGGTCCAAAGAAAAAAAAGATTAAAAATTATATGTAGTTGTAACAATAATGTGTTTTTTTTATGTCTGTATCCAAAAATTCTACCAGAAGGAGTGCTCCGATCTTTACGTGCAGTAGCACTGTTTTCCGGTAGCAAGTTGTATCTATAATTGGTACTTTAAAGAGATCATTTTTCGATTTTCTCCATACTTTTTTTTAAGCGTCAGAAAAAACTATCGATAACTTACCTTTAAACGGTAAAAACGCGATTTCGTCAAAACCGATCGTTTTTTCTTCGTAATTTTAAAACTAATTGCCATAGAAATCTGAAATTTTCGCCGAATATATAACTATATATATGTATAGACTGTATTACAACGAGACAAATTTGTCCAAAAAAAAAAAATCTTGAAAATCGTTAAGTCATCATTTTTTTGTTTTATAACCGCATTAAATTTTTCGACAAATATATATATATATATATCTTCTTTTTCTTGGCTTTACAATTCTGTAAGAATTTTGGCCGTCACCGTTCTCCGATCATCACGCGATCCTGGACTCATCATCCCAATCCGTCAATTCCGAGTGTTTCTAAATCCTATACTTATTCCATCCATCCATCGCTTTCTAGGCCTACCTCTATTACCTACCTCGAAATAATTTCTTGTCACATTAAAAAATAATGAGTAAGGAAGAAGAAATTGTCTTATTATGTTGCTGTACAATTTGTATTGCTATATTTTGTAAACCCCCCCCCCCGAAATTTTATTTTGTGTACGTGCCTGATAGCGGTTTCTGTTTTTCGCATATAGTATAGATATATGACCAAACTGCATAATATGGTGTATATAATATACATTTGATATATTTTATTTCAATAATAATACGGTCGAATTCGAAATATTTTGCGGGGACGAAGTTTCAATGTTTTACATAAACCCACCCCCGTCCATAGGCGCAATTAGGGGGGCTTAAAGGGGCTTAGCCCCCCACATTCATCAGTAGCCCTTTCAGTTTTTTTTTAATTAACTTGGATCGTTTAATTATTAAAGGTTAAACGTGTTGTATTATTGTTATGTCTTAAATATTTACATATAATAAACCATTATTATACGCGTATGTAAAAGAATAATATACGTTATACCTACACATTTACCTAATGCAAATCTAATCGAATTTTTTTTTTAAACGTTCATTCCGCAACTGCGATGATGGACTGTTTTCAATGTAATTATTCGTGATTGGCTTTAGCCTTCATAGAACAATAACATCCATATTATTGAAAATTATATAAAAATCGGAATTTCGTATCTATTTTTAGTTTTTATAATCGTATTTCCGTTCGTATTTATCAACAGCTGATGGTATATGAAATGAATTTAAACAGGTATATAAATTCGTAGAACGGTCCATAGAGTTTAATAATAATAATACTATTTATCGGTATGCATATAGCCTATAAATAAAAATAATCATACACGGAATATGGACGGTGGTAAAAACCTTTTTTTTTTTTAAATTTAGCCCCTTCTCCCCCCGGGTTTTTTTTTATCTTAGTTGCGCCTATATGCCCCCGTCCCTATATAAAGAGAAATTGAAAGAGTACGCCGCTGCTCGAAAGTATATCCCGCATACAGTGGCGTGCTCAGGGGGGGGAGGTTGGGGGTTATATCCCCCCCCCATTGTCTTTTTTGCCGACCTACAGAAAACAAATTATTAATTATAAGAGCTGCAGTTTTAGAGTCATTACTTAATACTTTTCATTAGTTATTAGCAGCAAAAAGTTATTATTTATGACAATAAACATATTATGTTATATTAATTGAACAATTTGGTATTAGTGTGTTATAATTTAAATTAATTTTAATTAGGTATAGAACAATTTACAAATGTACACAATAATTATAAGCTAGAAACGATTTTGAAACATAAACATTTGAGTTTTTGGTATTAACGTGACAATTCGTTAAAATTTTAAACGTATTATTACTACATTTACTTATAACATCCCCCTCCCCATTGAAAATTCCTGGGCACGCCACTGCGGCCGCCTGTATAATTTTTGAAATATTTTCTCAACTCGAGTCCGGCGGGCCCTACAAAGACGCTGCCAATACGCGCGTCACTCATACACGGACGATGCGCGATTATTATTTATCGTAGCGCGCGCGTTGTGTGGTGGTGGTGGTGGCGGCGGCGGCGGCGGCGGCGGCGGTGCTGATGCTGCCGCGGTGCACCAGCAGAGCAGCTACGACGGCAGAGTTTATTTATACCGCGGAGACGCGGGCAGCCGAAATGGGCGGAGCGAAATCCCAGCGAAAGATCGCGTATACTTATATATATATATAAAATTATACACATAGGTACGCCATATATATATATATATATATATATTGTATTTATATTGTTCGTATCGAAATGGCCTAAAGAACTATATAACGACGCGAGGAATAAAAATATTATACCGCGCGTATATTATATGTTATTGTGTGCGGCGGTGGTGCGCGTCGTGCAGCGTGTATCGCGCCGTGAATTTTCGCAGCCATGATCGACGTGAACAGGTGAAAAAAAACCGAAACAATATTCGACGAGACCGAGTGTACGCATATACACATATACCACCTACACGAGACTACGGAGAATATAATATTATTTCGCCCATATATATTATATAGCAATACAATTACAATTACCATGCAACACGTGAAACCTTCGGCGAAAGGCGATCCGCTGTGCCCGCTCGGATTCCATCCGCAAGTCCGCTGGCCGACCAAGTGCAAACGGTGTTTCAGGTATAATATAATATAATACCTACCACTCGCTTAATAGTAATTTATATTATAATACGCGCGTATTCGTCTCCGAATTTCTCTATAGAAACCCTCGTGAATATCGTATATATATATATATATTATCTCGATTCGTCGTCGGTGCGCAGAGAAATACAATATACGCGTTTCGATGATTTTTTTTCAAAAGGATCGCGGCGATCATCCGCGCCAGGCCGTTTCGGCTCGACCTTTACGGCAGTATATACGTATATATATATATATTTAGGGATCCGCTGGTATGGCGCGGCGTTACTGCAGCATTCTGTTCAATATATATATAAAAAAAAAATACGTGTTTTTCAGACTTGACACATATTATATTATTACGTGTGTCCGTAGAGTAGGGGGTGTATATATTTAATATATTCTTAGATCTTATTTACACGCCCTGCTCGTCGTCGTGCTGTTTTTCGCGCGTATCCATTATATATATCCTTATCAGTGGCGTATTTACGGGGGGAGGGGGTCCAGGGGTACCGGACCCCCCAGAACCAAAAAAAAAAAAGATTATCCAAAGGTATTTTTTATTAAATTATACCTTATATCAATATATCCTGTTGGAATTTTCAAAAAAGAAATTTGAACCCCCCAGAAAAAAGTTGAAAATACGCCACTGATTCTTATATGGAAAATTGTTATAGCGAAAAAATATCGGAATAATATATACCGCATCGAAACGTCTGTTGACTTAGTGGCGTAGCCAGGGGGGGTTTTGGGTGTTTAAGCCCCTCCCCATTGCCTTTTTTTTTATACTTTTTAATCTAATAAATGTACCTACACAATTTTATATTTCATTAATTCTAGTACCTACTGCAAAAAAAAATATGATATATTTTGTCATTTTACAAGTAATTTGTGCATTGTGCAACAAACTTAACAAAAAATATAAAAGCTTATATAATTTCATTTATACTTAAAACCCCCCCCCCCCATTACATAATCCTGGCTATGCCACTGGTTGACTATATATATAATATATAGATTATGGTATACGCCTATATATATAGTTAATAAAACGTTTAAAATCCAGTATACATACCTGTAATGTACTGCGCAGTATTTCTTTTTTTTACTCTATCAAAACTTTAATGAAATATTCTTTATATAACGAACAGCTGCTTTGAACCGAATACGTATGATGAGTTATTTCATACGATATAGTTTTAACGACTCATCGAAAATGGATTTTTTTTCCATATTACAATATATGTTCGCTGCAGTGTGCGGAATATCTCTTATGAAAACTACTCGAGAGTATATATAATATTATGCTCGACTATATAAACGCTTTGAAAAGGTTGCACCGCGTATCCCGCAGATATATCTATATAGGTCTTGACGAGAAATAGACGTTTAAAATCACGAATTTATATGTTTTTATTTTCGTGTGCGAGCGTTGGTTGCAAGGGGTTATTCGACAATACCGCGTTTTATAAAACAGAAAGGTTATAGTGCACAGCCTGTGCGTGTTTAATGCGTTTTAAAAGTATTTAGAACTGATCTACTGTCGTTATATTCGTTATTATATCATATAATAGTGTATACCAGCGTTTATAGAATGTCTCGTATACAGTGCACTGCAGGCACACTGCATCTGGAACACCGTAGAATAAATAAAATCCATATAGGTAGGCATTCTATTTATAAACATATATAGAAATGCGGTACGAGAGATGTTTGTTTGCAGGTTTACGTTGTACATTTAACTGTTTAAGGCTTCTATTTTCGGTCGGCGTTTTAAACAACGCGAATGCGCGCCCTGCAGGAGAATACCTAAGAATAATCATTATAGAAATTAAAGAATTTTACAAAATTGTCATTTTCATTTTCCAGTTACCACGTATTGTAAAACTAATGTTTTTTTTTTTGACTTTTTTTTGGTCAATATTATAATAAGCGACACCTATTATATATTATGTAGTAATAAATACAATTATTCTAATACCTACTTTAATGCGCGGAGGTTCTCAGACTTTTCATAGGTACGACCCCACAACATGGCAATTTTCAAATTCAGGTGATTCGCCCAAAATCAATTTCTTTTTCCGGTACGGCGTATGAGATAAATAAAATATTAAAAATATGTTTTAATAATAAAAAAATTTATTCAAAAAATACGATTTTGTAATATTGATTAGTTGAATGTCGGTTGTTCGAATGCTTGTTTTCGATTATTCTTGTTAACTGCGTTAACATCCACACTGGTGTTGATCAATTTGAAACGTAACAGGAGTTTGACAGCTGCAGAGATTTATTCCGAAATTTTGTTTTTATTGCAACAGTTGTTACTGAAAATCCAACTTCACAAACATATGCGAAGAACTGAATGGGAAGTAGCGTAGTCTTTAGCGAAAAGTGTTAGATGATAGCTGGTGTCTTGGGCAGACAACCAGAACTCCTTTAAATATATTTACTGTTGAAACTCATTTTTAGTGAGTTGTGCTCATATTCGACATGCGAACATTTTTTTGCGATCCATCAAAAAATGTCATCACGACCCACAGTTTGGAAGTCTCTGCCCTAATATAATATAAATATTTTAATATGCTCAGCTAATGGTAAATAATAATACCATTTTCGTGTATTACTTTCAAGTATAAAACTTCGCATATAAAAATACTTATACTGTTTAGTAATAATTAGGTATTTATTGATTTTTAACTTTTGAAATTCATACTTTCGAGTAGGTACACTGAGTTTATATACAAAATTACAATGAAATGATAGGTTCAATACGTAGAATTTCTTAATATTCAAATACTGTTTATAATCATAAATTTAATGCCTTATTGATATTATAATCTTAACATACGTATTTGTTATTATTTTTTGGCTTAATTTATACACGCACGTGTATATTTTTGTTTAAATGACACATTATATTTACCCTGTTAAAGTCAAATATGTATTTTTGTTACTTATTAAAATAATGAATGCAAAGTTAATGATCTCAATATTAATAATATACGCCTAGTATTTGGTTCTAGACACCTGGTAGGTACAATTTTAGAATGCTTATAATTTATAAAGAATATACATTAATTATAGTTTTTAAATTTTACTTTACGCTCAAGATTTTAGTAATACAGGTATAGGTACCCACCCATATTTCCCGTTGAAAAGTCAATTATATATGGTAGGTAAATGAAATAATACATTTACAGGCGTGTATCAGTTTATTAAAAAAATAGATAAAATGTTTTATGCGTGTTATTGTTAGGTACTAATAAAGTAAAATAAAATTGGATTTATAATGTTCTTCTAAAAATAAGTGAAATTTTAGTAGCTACAAAATTGTCTATTCAGCGTGATTTTTATGTACTGCTTATGTAGGTATATATAGTTTAAAAAAACTTAAATGTTTACAATATTTATGTTCTCAGAGATTATAAAGATCACTCTAACAGGAATAAAGACAATGGCGGCTCATCACTAAGGAAAGACGATACTACGTTGTCGACTCCTACCCTAAATAATGAGTTCGTAATACATATAAATCGTATATAATAGTTCAAAAAAAAAAAAATTCAAAAAATTATAATATTTTAATTTAGGGCGATATTAGATGAGTCAATTGGTTTGAAAAACGTAACATTGGATTCGATGACGAAAAACATTCAAAATTATTACAAAGCAGACAAAAACTGTGGACCCAGTCGAAAAACTACATCGTGGACATCGACACCCGATTTGACAACACTTTCAGATAATGTTACATCTCAACTAGTAAAATTAAAAGGTACATCTCTCCTTATTCGGAGGTACATACATTTCAAGCTTGTAATTTTTCTTCGATTTATTGTTGTTATTCATTTATTATTCCAGACGATGCGCACTCAATTCCACAATACACAGTTCGAAGACGAACAAATCTTTCGCGTTCAGATTCTATGGATGTGCACAGTCCAAGAAATAGTTATAATGGAGATATCGCCGAATATACACCGGTGCATGTTAATATCATCATAACAATGTTAATATTCACTTGGGGAGTTAGAATTTCACAAGGGTTATAGTTTTTATTTGGTTTATTTTAGACAAAATCTGCAGCAGACGATAAAAATCTCGATAACGACGATGATGATACCATTAGTTTAGCTGATTCTGATACGACGACTGATACTTATGCCACTATTGTAAACGATGAAGATTTACAGGTGACCATATATATATATATATTTATTCGTTCACAAAACGTATTTGAAAATTTTATGATTTATTTAATTTCAGGATCAAGTAGTAAATTTAAAAACAGAATTAAAATTGATGAAGGTAAAATGTGAGAAAGCAGAACGAGAAAAGAGTGATATTTTACTGAGACGGTTAGCATCATTGGACACCACTCCAATATCCCGCACAACAGCTTCTGAAGTAAAAAAAAAAAAACATAAATTATGGATAAAATATTATTTTAATATTACCGATCTTGATTGTTTTAGTTGTTGAAGCACCAACAAAAAGTAAACGATTTGAAATCCACTTGTGAAAATCTCACCGATGAAAAAAAAATACTTACACAACGTGTTCGGGAACTAGAGGTTGAACTTAATAAAAACAAAAATAACAAGGTGATGTCAAATGATGTTCAACTGATTCGTTCCAAGTTAATAGTTGCCGAAACTAAAATTGAGGAACTGACAGAAGAAAACAATGATTTGAATAAAGAGATACGTAATATGGAACAAGAGATGAGGGATAATTTTCGGTAATTTAAATTTTATTAATTAGGTGCACTTCTGGTACTCATACATTCATTTTAAAACTTAAAAATGAATTATTAAATTATTTTTATATATTCTCAATAATGCTGTTAGAAACATTACGTATTCTTTTTTTTTTAAAATAAGTAATTCGGCTGTTATTATAATAAACAAATATATCCCTTATTAATTTGTATTAATTCATATGTTGATAAATATTAACAATTTTATTTTATTTTCTGAAGTTACATTTTAAATATCTTTTGGTTACATCTAGATATATCTATTATTATTTACTTTAATCGTACCTAAATTTTTGTTTTAAAATTACATTGTTTTAAACAAGTATAGCTGTTTAAATTAAATAATATCATATATGAGAAAATTTTTATTTAATGTTTTAAATTAAAAAAATTATATATTTCAGAGAAGAACAAGATAATGAATTTATTATGTTGAGAAGAGAATTTGACCAAGTTTCAAAAAATTGTCGTATTTTAGCTTTTAAATTAAAAAAAGCTGAGAGACGTATGGAAGAGTTAGATAATGAAAAAATTGAAAATGACAAGAAAACTAAAGAGGTCTGAGAAATAACTTGTAATAATAATATGATAACAATACGTTTTTTATCTATTTCAATATTTGTATAGTTAATAGAACGATTACAAAGTGAGGTAGAAAAATCCAAATCAAATGTAACACAAGGAGAACAGAAAAAAAAACCAATGTTGGGTACGATACCCAAGACAGCATCTGGAGAAGTATTAACATTTTTCCCACAACAAACATAAAATGTATTAACACTTGTATTGTTTCATTAATACATATTTAAACGTTTAGAAAGTTTCAAGACAGTCTCTAACTCGAGGCGATTCCCAAGAAGATCCAGCTCAACTTCAAAGAGATTTACAAGACTCGATTGAACGTGAAGCTGATATGCGGGAGCAGTTAAGGTTTTCCGAAGAAGAAGTAAGGATTGAAAACTAATATTGTGTATTAGATTAAACACAAAAAATGAAAATCGTAGGCTAAAACATTGAGATGCAAAGTGAGTCGTTTAGAAGAAGACAATGAGTCAATGGTGTTGCAACTCAAAAAAATGGCTACAAAAACAAGTAAATTTTAAATTGTTTACTTTTGTTATATTAATATATTAGTATATAAAAACAATTATTTATAGATTATCGTCCAACAAATATCAGTGACAGAGATGAAGGAATATCAGACGTTGAGGATGCGACAGAATTAAAATTGCTTCTCGAGCTCAGTGAACAAGTAAATTGCAACGATTCGTAATAATAAATATACAATATGTATGAGTAATGGTATTACAATTGACATTAGTCGATTCGATGAATATTAATGAATCATATTAATAGTATTTATAATTTTAATAATTTAAAATATATGAACATTTCATAATGTAGGAAATTACAGTGCTAAAAAGAAAAATAGAAGAATCTGAAGTAGAAAAAGATAAATTAAAAGCTAAAGTTGTTGAATATCAAACAAAAATAGCATCTAAAAGTTCTTATAAACCAATATCAAAAACTGCACAGAACAAGGTAATAATATTATTTTAGAATTTAAATAAATATAAAATATTAGTAAACATATATTTTTAAAATTTTATTTTTTATTATAAGACTAAAGAAGTTAAAGCTGATTTTGACAAGCAAACTAAAACTGTCAAGCAGTTAGAAGCTAAAACAATGGATCTCGAAAGCCAACTTAAGGTACATTGCAAATAACGATTAATGAGAAATGATTGTTTTCACCATATGAAAGGTGTTTTTACATGTATAAGTGCGAGTATTATAATAATATGTTTGTGTAGAGTGAGAGACAGCAGATTGAAAACTTAAAATTATTACATAAAAAAGAAATTACAAATAAAGAAGAAAGCATTAAGAAGTTACAAGAAAAATCTACTTTTGAAGAAAATAAAAAAATTGTAGATATACAAAGTGGATTTGAAAAAAAAATTAAAAGTGTGTTTGATTATAAAATAAAAAAAAAATGTTTTTAAAAGTATAACATTAAAAATGATTTCATGTTTAATTAAAGGTATAGAAAATGAACTTATGATGGAGCGAAAAAATTATAAAGAAATGGTAAATAAATATGAAATTTTACAAAAAGAAAAAATAGACGCCAAAAGTAAATTGACAGCAGAAAAAGAAAAACTACAAAGGTATTCATTTTTAACAAAAATATTATTATTTTATTTTTAATGTGGAATTATTTTCCAGTTTATTAGAAAGCAGAAAAAAAGATATATCAAGAGTGGAACTTGAGTTAAAAACGTTGAAAGAGAAATACAACAATTCTGTTGAGTTATGGAACAAAGAGAAATTGGAAATGCAGGTAAATCAAAAGAATTGAGGCGTTATTTCATTATAGTTATTTTTTTCTATATTTACCTAATTTTATCTTACAGAAAAAAATAAGCAATCTCGAAATTGCTCATTCAAACGACTCATGGATAAAAGAAAAAGAAAACATGAAAAGAAATTTAGACGAGAATTTAAAAGAAATAAAAACATTAAATAAACAGTGTAGTCAGTATGAAGAACAGTTAGAAAAACTGAAAAAAGACGTGAGAAAAATAATTAGTAATAATGTATGGGTTAAGTTATCTAATTTTAATATAATACTTTATTTTTTAATAGAATGAAAGTTTACAACGGAATTTAGATGATTTTGAGACGGTTGCCAAAATTGAATATAGTAGATCGACAGCAACAGAATTATTGGAGAAAAATTTAAAAGATCTTAAAATAAAGTTAGTGTTTAATGAAAATATAAAAGATGCTATTTACATTTTTAAAACATTTGAGTCTTGATTTTTAAAGATTATACAACGAAGAACAAGGCAGAAAGACTGAAGTTGCTGCTTTAAAAGTACGCTATGATAATCGTATCACAATTCTTTCTGAAGAATTGAAAAATAGCCAATTTCAAACGCTTAGATTCAAAAGAGAACGTGATTCATATAAGCAAATTTTGGATTCAGCTGATTCGATGTCCAAAAAAGAAAATCGTGAAGTTCAAAATAATGACAATCAAGTAATACTATTTTGGTGTTTATTTGTAAAATTGACTAAATTAAAAAAATAAAAATAAACTTCAGAAAGAAGAGATCCACATTTTACAGCAGCAAGTATCTTGCATGGAAGAACAACTTTCTGAAGCAAGACTTGAATGTTCCAGATTAAAAACAGAATTGTTGTCAGAAAAATCGGCATGGGAAATAACAAAATCAGAAATGACATCATCTATTAATAAAGTCCGTTTTCTTTGCATCTTTTTACAATCATTATTTTCAAGGCTTACTATTTAAAAATATTTTAGTTAGAAGAAGAACGGTTGTTAAATTCTGGAAGGACCAAATTAACGGGTTTAAAGGCTAGGATGGAGCTTGCATGGCAAAAAGAACGTGTAGAACAACAACGTCTTTTGCAAGAGACATCTACGTTAGCTAGAGATCTTAGGCAGACATTATATGAAGTAAATTGAATTAAACATTCTAAAATTAGAAAAGTTAATTGAAATTCTAATTAAGTAAGTAATAAATACATAAATGAAATTATTGTACAATTAAGGTTGAACGAGAACGAGATAAAGAACGGCTAGAATCTAAAAGGCGTACTGAGCAACTTACAAAGAACATGGAAATCGACCAACAAGAAAATAGAAAGAAAACAAACGAGGTCAGTTCAAATTATTTAATAATATTTTTGATTCATTATAATTTAACTACTAAATAAAGACATTGCGTAGGTATATTTTATATAAATAACTTTGAACATAAAATATAAAACACTGTTAATTGAAAAAAAAATCAAATTACTCTTTAGATAGGTTAAATATTAAGCCAATTAATTAAATACAAATTATTAACAACATTTATTTATATATATATATATTTTTTTTTTTGAGAATTTAAAAGAAATAATATTTTTAATTTAATTTTATTGAACTTAATGATAAAAAAAAAGTTTATTTAATCTAGGTATGTAATAATGAACTATA
This sequence comes from Slavum lentiscoides, assembly GCA_032441835.1. Lineage (NCBI taxonomy): Eukaryota > Metazoa > Arthropoda > Insecta > Hemiptera > Aphididae > Slavum > Slavum lentiscoides. Next base: position 21,461,202 of record CM063710.1, on the reverse strand, counting down.
TTGCTTATTCATTATTTCTTTTGAAAAATTGGTTAAAGTTCAATAACTTAATTAAGTGTCTTATTCATTAGATGCAATGTGATCTTATGGACTTGCGAGATGCTCATGCTAAGTTAAGAACAATTAATGAAAAATTAAGAAAAGAAAAAGACAAAATAGAACAAGAATGCGAGTCATTAAGATTGTGCAATGTTCGAATGAGAACTGATCCTCAGATTGAAGTCAAAATTAACAATTTATCGCAGTTGATAAAAAGTTTGACCCTAATGTTTAATGAAAATGTTGAACTTACAAATAAATCTTTAAATTCGCTTGATGCACCAACGCCACCAGCTAGAAGAAAATCATCTATATCTAGGGAAGCATCACCAGACACAAATTCCAATCAAATTCTGAACAATAATAATAATAATAATAATAATAATAATAATGAGCAAATCAAACAAATACTAAATAAAGTTAATGAGGTGACAAAAGAATTAATTAGCAATACCAGTCATCAAGACAGCAGATCAAAACGAGCAGTTTTTGGAGTCAGGTAAAATCGAACGTCTCTCGTTTTTCAGTTAAGATAATAATTTATTTAATTTACAGGTCTTCTTCAACTGAAAATGATTTTCATGATAAGCCCCCAATAAGAGGTAGTTTATATAGAAAAAGTCTATCGCTAGAACAAAATTTTGGGAACACCGATCAAGTAAGTTTAAAGTTAAATAAACATGAATTAATGAAGTCTGTATTCTCATTAAAGATATACGAATATTTAGGATATATGGAAAAGAGATGAACACAGTCAATCGAGAAACAGACTTATCAAACAACCAAATAGTTTTGACAGGTAATAAAGCCATACTACGTCCGGTAAATGATTCATTTTCCTATTAAATTAGGATTGATCAAACTTTGTTTATTATCTGGTTAGTTCTTTTCTGCAAACAAAAATGTTATTAAATGCTTATGTATTATTTGTTAAGACTCTTAAGGGTTTATCCATTTACTAAGAAATATTTTGTATTATTGGTTTTATAACGGTTTTTGTTTAAAATTCAAATTTTCAATATTCTTAAAATTACAACACGAGGTGTATTTAAACCAGAATAATAATTATAATAATAATAATAATAATAAAAAAACCTTAAAGCAAATACGATTTTATTTTTAGTCACCAATCAAATAGTTCTTCCAAAAGTGATATTGTCAGTGGAGAAAAGGCTAAGAAAAAAGGACTTTTCGGCAAGCTAAAGAAATTGACAAAAAATTCAAAGAGCTTCGACAATGACAGTGATTCAGTATGAACTGATTAAATACAGCAGTTATATAGTTTTAATGTTTTGATTGTTTTATTGCCATTACAGTCCATTAAAAGCAGTTCCAGTATGCACAATGTTGATGTTTCTTCAAATAAAGAATCTAGAGGAAAGCTTACTGATGTATTTAAACCTTCGACATTACCCAAGTAAGTACAAAAATGTTAATGAATACTTTTTAAAACGGTACCATGCTTAAGATATTATAAAAATAATTTAGCCTAAAAAAAAGAGCCATGTCTCCATCGATATTTAGAAGATCAGAACGTTCAAGGACATCTCCATCACCTTCAGTACGATCAGACGAATATGAAGAAATCTCTTAGATGGCGGTCAACAATCGTATGGTCCATGCTCGGGTGCAATTTTCGTTTACTACGTGAAAAATAATATTATTTGAAATGTTGTATTATTTATATGACATTATGTCTTACAAAGTACATTTATTATATGGTGGTAAAGAGCATTTTCAACAAAAATATTTTATTTTATTCTATAAGCTGTTAGTTGTTAATTAAATTTATTGTTTGTATGTTTCACTAAATTTAGCCACAATCAGCGGTATGTGATAAGTATTATATTTCAGTATAAGAAACCTATGTTTTGTATTGTGTAACAAGTTGTATTTTTTTTATTGTTACTATAGACTAATTGATTTTTAATATGCTTGTATGGTGTATCAGTAAATTAATAAGACAGGTATGTTTTTTAAATATATTGTAAAATTATTAAATAATTTTAAATTATTTTTACATCTGTTTGCACAAGATGATAGATTTGTAGCCAAGCCAATTTTTTTATTTGTTCGTTTAAACTTATATTATTTACATTAATTTTAGTTCCATTTTCGACCCAATTAATTTAATTCAAATTTAGCGACATAATAAGACCCGTTCAGTGTTCACATTTATAAATATATTATAATCATATATTTATTATTTATAATGCATATATAATTATATGCAAATTGATGGGTGCTGATGTTAATTATTCATAATATTAAGTAAATCTGAAGTCAATTGTATACATAAATCTGCTATTAAAATTAAATATTATATTAAAGAATTTTTTTTTTATGAGAACAATGCAAAGCCTCAAATAACATACTTTAGTAATGTACATAACTCTGGTATGTGCTTGTCTCATAACATACAAATTATTTGTATTATTTTTAGGAAATAGTGTCCAGTAATAATTTAAAACCATACACCTAGAAATATTTAACTTTATTATCGTAAAACTTAATTGAAATAAAAATTCCAACACCAAAAACTATTAATGTCACCTAATTTTAGCATTCTGATAGTGACAATATTAGTTTTTCTTTTTTAATTTATTGGTTATTGGTTTTAAATCAGCCCTTCCTTACTAATGAATATGACATATTTTATAATAGTGTTTTAGTTTTAAATCGTTATTTAACAATACAACTCGAATTTGTGTATATACGAAAAAATAATATTTCTTACTTAAAAACCAAAAACGGATGATCATTTAAATATTTTAAATGATATCCGTTTGATAATTTAACTGATAACCAAACTAGAAAGAACAATGAACACACAAATATAATTCGCAATTTAAAAACGATTTCCTCATAAAACGACAGTGATTTCCATAAGAACACGTGAATAATACGTTGTAATTCGAGTGCGTTATTTAATACACAGTCCATAAAAATTACATGACTATTTATTTATATAAGAGAAAAAAAAAAAAAATTCTCTCAAACTAGTCGTACACACATAAAGTAATACATATTTATTAGAAATTATAACGGTATCGAGAAATTTCATGTTTTACAGTTTTAACACTTTCTATACAACGAATATAATCATTAGGTGCTAAATGTTAGTGCTAATATATTTATAGTAGCTACAAATGTATTATTACATTACAACGTAGTGTTATAAAAAGTGTGATTTTTTCCTTTTCCATACTTTTGCCAATTAATTCCAGTAACGGTAGGTTTGTCCGACAGACTTTCAAGGCCCTTGAAATCAAATAAACATCGAGTAAATTTTTGAAAAAAAAACATTAGTGTTGATTCATTTGACTACAATCATTCAGAGTTAAAGAATACAGATTGAACACTTACTTGTGCTTTGTACGGGTCACCAGTTAATTCCCAATCTCTACAATAATACCTCTGAATCCACGGTACACCGACATCACGTCTGTAAACCTATATAAATACAATAATTACGAATTAATTTTTATCAATATATTAAGGACAGATATAATTACGGTCGAGTAACCAATAACAAGATACAGTGATTCGTTATATTTCTGTAAAACAAAAATGTCCAACGGTGCTCGAGAACGAAATTTGTTTACCATTTTCAGTGGACACATAATCGTTATTGTACGCTTACAGTTTATAATATATAACCGTACACGGATACAATAAATAAAGCGAAATAATTTTAAACGCGTTTCAATCGACCGTGGGAACTAGGGCAGTTGGTAGGTAGGTGCATTGATACAAAACGAATAATTGCAACTGCCATTGAAATACTGATAGTGTCGAGCGCAGACTGGAATAATAACGGGCGCAGAAGGCGTATTTTTTGTACGATGCAAATTACAAAGCGATAAAACGTACGAAAAGTCAAGTGCTGTATCGAAACGTAAGGTATTTAAATTTTTAAAGTTCTCCAAATCGTTTATTCGTCTCGTTACTAACGAACATTGAAATTTTCTTGCAAAAAGAAAACGCTGCAATCGCGTTTTAACCCATTACAATAACGTAATCGGGTACAATATGGGGCACATTTCGGTAACCGACCGCACAGCGGGAACGATGAGTGCGAGCCAACGACCGCAGTTCCGGCTGCCAGTCAAAAACGGGGCACGGGGCGTTCCGCACACCGGCGGCTACGACGGCCGTTCGAAAACAACCTGCGCAATCGGTTTTCGTGACTCGGGACACGGCGTCGGATCCGTTTGGCACACGAACGAAACGGTACTCACGTTGCCGAAGGCCAATTTGTTGGTCAGCGAGTTGAACTTGTCGGGTATGCTCAACAGCACGAAAATGATGGCGGCGGACGGTAAGGCTTCGTACCACATTTCGAAACCGAGCGGTAAACGCGATGTGAACGGCGGCGAATTTAAAAAAAAAAGAAAAAAAGGTCAAACGCGTCCACGGTCTTCCCGATTCTCGGGCTGAGGAATCTCTCGTTCTGTTATCAGCGTTATCGCGAAAAAACGACCTTGAAACGAGCGGGCATACCCGGCGATAACGTGCCACGTTCGCCAATCGAACACGCGGAGCAGCTGTTGCGCGCGTACGGCCGGCCCCGCGGCCGCACTGTTTATCTCAATGGCGTTTGTTTGTTTACTGGCTATTCGCTATTGGTTCCGCACTCATTAGCTGCTCAAAATTTTCGGTGCGTTTTTTACGCTTCCGACTCGCGCGCGCGTAGGTACGCTACGCACTGTATTTCTTTTCGTTATTTCCCCGTAAAATTTCAAACGGCGAAAAAAGTGTAGGCAGAGGAGGAGAAGAAGAAGAAGAAACAACAACAATAATTTGATAGCGTCCGCCGTCGGTTTTATATATTTTTCACTCGCCGACGGTTTGTCGGGCGTCCCGAATTCGCCGTTTTCCCACACGAAACGGTCGCGTGCAGCAAGTGTCTCCGCTGCCGCCGTTACGCCAGTTTTGTCGGCAACCGTCGTCCCGGCAGACTATATGTTTTGGTGACGGAGCAAACGTGGTGCCGCCGCCGCCGCCGCCGAGACAACCGCAATCAGTAGCCGGCCCCGCGTTTCTCGGCAGCCGCACACGCGCCGGTAACGCCACCGACCCACCGGAAAACGTCGGAGGACGCCGACGCCACCGCCGCCGCCGCCGCGATGTCCATCACGCCGTTCAAGAAGCGCGTCTGTTACTATTACGACAGTGAGTGTGTTTCGTGTCTTACGACCGGTGGACACCTTTCGGTGGATGGGTTTCCGTTCGTTTACGGTCGATTACTCGTCACGGTATACGACAAACGTTTAGCCGTGTCGTTGACGGAGCACAATCGTTTCATCGTCGTACCTCGATCGCCGTTATTTCTTTCACCTTATAATTTACGACGTTTTTAAAATGTTTTCTAGCGTCGGTTATTATACGTCGGTTTGGAAAATCGTTTTATCTAAACTGTGCGGGGAGATAGTTTTGAAATTATTTTTACTTCTATTTCGATGTAAAACAAGAGTTTTGAAATTCAGACGTGTAGTAGTTACAGCGGCGAAAAAGCGAAATACTTATAGGAAGACAAATCGGACATTCATTATTCTGTTTGGTTCGTTATAGATATTATTTTAAAAACCATTTTTTTTTTCATAATTTAACGTTCGATATCACCTGACTTTTATACATTTCAATAATTTTTCTTGATATTTGATTATAGTTACTTTAATTTGTCGAAATGAATTTAAAAAAAAAAAAATTATATCATTATTATTTTTAAATAAAATGAAAACCGTTCGCTTAGTACATTTCAAGTATTATTAGTAAGTGGGTACATTTTAACTACGCAAAACATTTAATATTATTAAATTGACTAATAACTATAATAATTCGAAGAAAAATTATTAGTAAACGTTTGTTTATGTATTTAACTAGTTGTGAGAATAATACAGTACTGTATTGAATAAATTATTGGAAAATTCATACTTTATTTTGCGGATTATACTGAAAACCAATTAAGCATTATTATTCAGGACTTTCAGTGCCATCTCATTCTGCGTAATGTGCTAATAAGACGTAATAATTATGATTTAATTGTGCTCCGTTGTAATATAAATGTGAAATTCATATGTAATAATCGTAGAGATATGTTTAGTATCCTGTTAATACACTTTCAATTCGATAAAAATTCAATAAATATTTCATCGGGGTGTATCTTAGATAATTAAATTAATTACATAGATGCGCAGTACACTTGGTATTTTGTTTTTCTGTTTACGTGTGGTCATCGTAGTTCAGCAATTTCAAAATTATAGTGAAAAACTCGTGTAATCAGGAAAGTTGTTATTAAATGATACTTTGTGTATAATATCAACGTTTTCAATAATTTAAAATCATTTTGTTATCCGAAAAATAAAATGTAATAACTTTATTAACGTAATAAATTATTTTGGTTTGTTTTGAATGCTCATAATGGTGTTTTTATGTTTTTATAGGTGACATAGGAAATTACTATTATGGACAAGGTCATCCCATGAAACCCCATAGGATTCGAATGACTCATAATTTGCTTTTAAATTATGGTTTATACCGAAAAATGGAAATATATGTAAGTTGAATATATTCAGTGTTAACGGTATTCTTATAAAATCGTTATTTATGATTTAGAGACCTCATAAAGCAACTGCAGAAGAAATGACCAAATTTCATAGCGATGAATACATACGGTTTTTACGAAGTATTCGACCTGATAATATGAATGATTATAATAAACAAATGCAAAGATGTAAATGATTTGTTTTTCTTAAAATTTATTTTAGTTGCATTGTAATATATTTCTTTATTTTCATTTTTTTTTTTTTTTTTAAAGTTAATGTAGGTGAAGACTGTCCAGTCTTTGATGGTTTATACGAATTTTGTCAGTTATCAGCAGGTGGTTCGGTAGCAGCAGCAGTAAAATTAAATAAGCAGTCTGCAGATATTTGTATTAATTGGGGAGGTGGTCTCCATCATGCGAAAAAATCTGAAGCCAGTGGTTTTTGTTATGTTAATGACATTGTACTGGCATATTGGAATTGCTTAAATATCATCAACGAGTATTGTACATTGATATTGATGTCCATCACGGTGATGGCGTCGAAGAAGCATTTTACACTACTGATAGAGTTATGACAGTTTCATTCCACAAATATGGTGAATATTTTCCCGGTACTGGTGATCTCAGAGTAAGTTGATTTGATGTGAAATAATTCATTTTATTTTAATATTTGTAGTGGACTATATAGGTAATAATTAAATATCAACTTAATGCCTGTTTTGAATCTTAAGAACTTTTAACACTTCAAAAATTGTATTTTGGAAATGATGTTAAATATAGTTTGTAATTTGTTTTACCGGATCCTATGCGTATTTTTACAATGATATCAATTGTTTTTATTCTTTGCTTGTAGACCTACGATTGTATTGTAATTATTGTAAGAAGTAAATTATTAAACAAAAGAAAAAAAGCATTTAATTCCATTCAGTATATGTTATATATTTAGAATTATTTTTCATATTTTATATTATAATATTATTTCTTATTGTACAAATAGCGTTTTAAATTGTGTTTAAGGTGAATATAAATTTAAAATGTATTTTTATATTCTAGGACATTGGTGCTGGAAAAGGAAAATATTATGCAGTAAACATTCCATTAAGAGATGGAATGGACGATGATAGTTACGAATCAATATTCGTACCAATAATTACCAAAGTAATGGAGACGTTCCAACCTAGTGCAGTTGTTTTGCAGTGTGGAGCAGATTCACTTACAGGAGACAGACTTGGATGCTTTAATTTAACTGTTAAAGGTATGATAATTATGGGTAAAATATTTTCATTTATTTATGAATACATTTTTTTTAATAAGTGTTTATTAACATTTTGTTTAGGTCACGGTAAGTGTGTCGAGTTTGTGAAACGTTATGGTTTGCCATTCCTTATGGTTGGTGGAGGTGGTTATACTATCAGAAATGTATCTCGATGTTGGACGTATGAAACAGCCGTTGCCTTAGGAGCTGAAATAGCAAATGAATTGCCGTATAATGATTATTTTGAATACTTTGGACCAGATTTTAAACTTCATATCAGCCCTTCAAATATGACGAACACAAATGCTTCAGAATATTTAGAAAAAATTAAAAACAGGCTTTTTGAAAATTTAAGAATGTTACCTCATGCACCAGGAGTTCAAGTCCAAGGTGATTTTTAATATATTTAAAATTTTTTAATGAAATAATTTGTGTTAATTGGATAATTACAATTTTGTCAATACAAATGCATTTGAAGTTTGATTGAATAATTTATATAGAATTTATTCCTTTAATTAGCCATTCCGGAAGACAGCGTGCGCCATGAGTCTGAGGACGAAGATAATGTTAATCCAGATGAAAGAAATCCACAGTCTATTACAGACAAACGTATTGCACCTGACAATGAGTTTAGTGACAGTGAAGATGAAGGAATGGCACCTGGAGTTGGGGGTGGTGGACGGAAAGATAATAGGTCAGCAACGGTTATAATTCTAATTTTGTTGTTTATATCATTTTTAACATGATTTTTTTTTTTTAGATCTTACAAGACAGCCGCACCTGCCAGAAAACAAGCACGATTGGATTCTAATAGGATGGAAGTTGATGAACCTGAATTTAATATTTTAAAAGGTGAACGTTTAATTTTTTTAATATACTTTTGTTACGTATACATTTATTTATGATTAACAGTACATACTAAATTTTATGGGCTTTGTGTTGTTCAAAATAATTTTCAGTATTTTTACAATACATGTGAATGCGATTATGGTACGGTATTGTCTAATATTTTGAATGTTTGGTTTTAGATGATAAAGAAGATAAATCTGTTAGTTCTGATGATTCAAATAAAAAGGATGCTGTCAAATCGTGAATGTATTAAATATATAAGAAAAATGTAAATAGTTTTTAAAGAGATTGAAAAAAAATGTTTTACTGACATTAATCTGTTATGTCATTAATTGATGTACATAAAATTTAATAATTAGGGCGGTATAATGTATTTTAGTAAATTATCATATTAATAGTTACTAACTTGAGGTATGTGATTGTTAAATATAATAATAACGCCCTTTGTATGTTAGGAAAAAATTAAGTAAGCTGCGATAACATTATTAAATCTTAATTATATAGAGCAAACAATATTTTTCAAAATAATTGAATTTTAGATATTTCTATTAGACATTTTATTTATTTACATTTTGTAATTACAATTAGTATATTGAACAACTAAAACATTTTAAAACAAATGGAAATGATTATGGTGTTTTGTGTATGTACTAATTACAATAATAATTATTTCATTATGTTAAGTCGTTTTTTTATGTTAAATAATATTTTGATTGTGAAATAGGCATTTTGTTTGTACACACAATATTTAATGGCGTTAATAAGTATTTGTATTAATACAGATTGATATATTTTAATTTTTGGCAAAATATAATTTATATGCGATTTATTTCAAAATATTTTGAGGTGTTCTATGCAAAATTACCTGTCATAATTATAAATCCTACAGTTATTATTTTATTATTATCAATTCTGTACTAGCTTTATAATTTATTCATTTTATTACGTAATAAGAACTAATATAAGGTAATAATAATTTTCAATCCTAATTATGTATTTTATTTTGTACTATTAAATAATTTTATTTCACTTTTGTTTTTTTTTTTTTTTTTACATAAAACAATACAATAAATATTATTTATTACATCATTTTATAATCATGCTGTGTTTATAATGTTTTTGAATTTTTAGATTTGATATTATTTTGTGACCAACTGGAAAGAAAGTCATTATTCAATAAGAGAAATTTGATAAGTGATAACATTTAGAACTGAATACAAAATTAACTGTATAATTCTTATGTTACGTTTTTTTTTTTTTTTGTATACTCGCCTATTTTTTCTAAAATTATGTCAGTTGCCTTTTAATATATTATTTTTACTACCATTTCTACACTTGTTTGTATGGACAAAAGGCTGTCTGAAGTTGAATAATATTTTAATAAAAAGGTGATGATGTACTTGGGAAGTTAGTGAGGCATATAAAAACTGTTAGAACTATTTACAATGTACTTATTTCATTTTAAAGAGGTATTTCTCATTTTACAAAGTATGCAAGACGTGTACGCTCCACGCCTCAACCATCAAATGCAATTTCAAGTTTTTTTTTTATCATATTAACAAGTTAAATTGAAGTTATGCATTTATTTTAGTGATTTATTGGTTTTATCGGATTTTATAATATTCATTATGTAAAGGAATTGCCAACCACAGAATTCATAGACAAAACTTTATTTTGCATTTTAAAAGCATATTTTCGATATTAAATAATATTGCACCTGTTTTTACATGTTTCAGAACGTATTTTACGAGTGTCTAAAAACTTATATTTTTTCCTTTCTACAGAGTTTGAATTTTTTTTTCTATCGAAAAAATGTACAATTATTTTAAATATTATCAACACTATTCTTCAATAGTTTACTTGTTACATAAAGCAATATATGAGTGTACCTACTTTATTTGACTAAACACTTGCTTTTATGAGTACAACAAATAATCTATAGAACTATAAATATAAATTATGTATATAATATAATAGAATACACAAAAAATACATAAATGGTTGTTTTTAAAGTATTATTCCATTTTTATCCCTTAATTTGTACATAAATAAAAAATATTTTCTCGAGAATAATTAAGTATACCTACTTGAAAACTATGTTTTTTAATTCTTAAGGTCACAGTGGTTTTCAAACTTTTCATGAGAACATTTAATGTTTTAAGCGTTTTTAATTTCATTTAACTGTTTTGAAAATAAAAACAACAAATCCAAATGAATGGCGACATTTAAAACAATGTATTTTTGAAAAAAAAAAGAATTATAAACCTATTTAAATTATATTTACATGTTACTATTTTATTGCAAAAAAAAAATTTCTCAAAGGCAGATCAACGGAAGATGTTATCGCCGATCACCTAGGTACTGCACATAGCAATGGGCGCGCGAAGGAGGTTTGATATTCCCAGTACTAGGACCTGTACGGTGTATACGTCCACGTGGCGTTCGACATAAAAAACGCTTTCAATTGCGTTTCATGAGAGCATATGAACTCAGCTCTAGGGGCCAAAGTCCAAAGGCGTGCCTTACCACCTCGTTAGTATCATACGATATTACACGGAAAACAGCCACAAACTTGCGCACCAGATCCGTATAATAATGTATAGTTGCGGCACTGAAAACAGGTCGCTAATGGTGCGCACGACCGATGGCACCAATTCAACTAGGTTCATCACAGGAGGAGTTCCTCAGGGTTTGGTTCTATGACCTAACTTGTGGCCTGTGGGACGTACTACTTTATGACTACCTACTCAGAATGTTCAGGAGGGAGTGCAAGTGTGAAACTCATCGGTTTTGGCGATGACTGCGCTAGTTGCAATCGCGTGCACCCCAGCGAGGCTTGAAGTGGATGGTTGACTTCACGTTGGCCATCATCGACTCCGGACTCGTGGATTGGTGTGACCACCGTCTCTATAGCTGGCTCACATTAAGACCTAGGCCATAATGTTAACCTAATCGCTGCTCCGATCTGGCCGGTCGGCAGTATTTAACCATTCTATTCATTGTTTCATAACCGGGCTCTCCTGATTGGCCGAATATTTTGTCATCATCTTCTCTTGATTGGTGATCTATTTGAGGTGGTGGTTTTTCATAATAAAACGGGGGATATTTTTAAGTTCCGACACGAGCTCGCGAAGCGAGCGAGTGGAGGTGCCTGATCAGCGCCGGATTGGGAAGAAATTACATACCGGGCTGTCCGCCTAGACCGGCCCAAGCTCTTAAAAAAAATTTGGTATTAACACTGGTTCAAAACCCATTATCGAACCGGCCCACCGGGTTTCGCCCGGTAGCCCGCCGGCCCAATCCGGGCCTGTGCCTGATGAGCGATCGATGAATTTTTGTTCTGTGTTAGTTCATAACAGAATATTATTTTAAAATAAAAGGGCGCGCTATTTGAAATTGGCCAATCAGAAACGACCGGTTGTGAAACAGTGTATAGAATAATGGTTAAATAGTTTAAGCACGAAAAGAACTTCAAAGCGATCACCAGGCGTATTACAGCGCTACGAGTGCCCATATAATAACAGCGGTTCTTATACTTTTGTAGTACGCGGTCCTGATAAAAAACTTTTAAACCACGGACCCTTTGTCAATTTTCTTCTTTTTTTCTTTATTATTATTATTTTTTTTCTACAAAATATAACCAATTTAGGATATTGAGGATCACAACAGCGTTCCAATCTTCATCGACTCCGATGGTTTCCACTTACAGTGCGTAGGTAGCTGTAAATATATATAATAGATAGCAAAGTGCTTATTTCTATAATATATCAATTACTCGAGTAATTTAATTAACGACTTATATTGTTGATCTCTACTGACTACTCGTATTTATTAGGTTATTTATATAATTTTTTTTTAAACAATAAAATAAACAGTTTATTATTTCTCGATAAATAATTAAAATTTTATTCGGTATAAATTTTAAGTTATAATAATATATCTAAATAGATAAATGGCATACTATTATGTGGACGATGTAGAGGTGTCCTTAATTATAGTGTACATGCTCCAGGCGTGTTCGAAGTACGTACCCATACCGACGGTCGTTGACGGAGAAGAGTTATGCCAAAAGTTGGACAATTTGGATAAATTGTACAGGCTATGGACTGACGATCGAGTGGACGACAGTTATCAGTCTGAAGTGTACAAAAAAATTTGCGGTGAATACAATTATATTCAATTATAATTCGAGGAAAACTTAACAAAATTAAAAAAATAGATTTATAGTTCGTATATATATATATATATATATATATACAGTGTTTATGATTGTGCGATATTTTTATTCGTTCCGAGGCATAAAAAAAAATAAAATTCGTAATATATAATCTTAATATATTATCGCGTATCCGTGTACACAGATGAGAGAATTTTTTAAATTTGAATTATTTTTAGAACAATTTAATTTATTTTATAATAAGTAGTACTTCCTATATATATATATATATATATATAATATGTTGTTGATTAGATACTTAATGGTTATTAATTAACGCGCGTTAATTAAGCCGAGGTCACACGGTGATAGTAAAACGCGATAGTACCACAGATTAGATGAATAACACTATCGTCTAATCTGTTGTGGTTTCACCATTGATTTAAATATTTAATTATTATTTTTTTATTGCAAATAAGATTATATTAGTTGAATTTTCTTTTTTTATGAATTTAAAATGTCATCTCAACATATAATATAATATTATTCAAATAAAAAAATAACGAATGAAAAAAACGAAATGGCAACGTGACAAGATGATAGTGTGATAGTGTGATAGTTTGGGTCACACGATGAGAGTATACATGATAGTTCCTTTACTATTGCGATTTCTACTATCGACTATCATGCGTGCTTGATAGTTGATAGTAGAAATTGCGATAGTGTGATAGTTACTATCGTACCGTTCACATGGTGATAGTAACTGTACACTATCACGATAATTGCTGTCACGAAAGCAATTATCGCGTTTTACTATCACCGTGTGACCCCGGCTTTAGCCACGTTATATATATATATATATATATATATTAATCGGATTTTAATATTATTTTAATAAATATTCGGAAACCGCCGTGGGTAACTATCGCATAATTATAGACACGTACAGGGTGGGATTGAGGAATTTCGGCCCATCGCGAGTTTTCAAGTTTTTCATCGGTCATGAATATTTCAAAATATAACGTGACCACTCTTCTTATGAATTAGTTCTCGGCGAGTATAATCTTATTTTTTTTCTTCGTATAATTATAGTTCATCCTATATAAATAAAATACTGCGCATTAGAACGAGTATCGGGTAAATTAATTATGTATTTAATAAACATTGTACTAGCCGATACACCGCACGGCCGAGTCACAAGGGATTCGGCCAAACCACTGATTCGGACCTCTTCTTTAAGCGGGTTTTAAGAGTTCTAAACAAATATTATTTTATTCAATTTGACTAAGACATGGCACTCTCTCTCTCTCCCCCCTCCCCCCGTAAATAAGTTCTGGATCCGCGACTGATATCTGCAGCGGTGATTGCGGGAGGATAGACATGATATGATGGGTTTATTGTTGTTGGATTTTCTAACTGCAGAAATGTTTTCGAAAAACGTATTTCGAAACGTGACTGTCGCTTCGTCTGAAGAAGATGACGATGACGACGAGATCAGTGTTGAAACCATGTGGGAATTCAGACAGCTGAATCCGGTTTATCGGGTGTTCGAGGCGTTTCTGCGTTTGAAAAGCTTCGACGAGGAGAAATTGACGCCGTACGTGGACGGAACGTTCGTGAACGCGTTGATACGGCGTTTGGACTGCAGTCGCGTGGAAGCCGAGAGGGAATGCGTGAAACGGATTTTATTTCTTCTGTTTGACTCGGTGTTGAGCACGAGGGCGCACATAGTCCAGGGCACTGTCAGTTCGCTCGCGAACTATAATAATAACGGAGATGACGTGTCTGCTGCAGCATCTGTGGACCGCGGGGGCATAACGGAATTACTAGAACTGTTTGAATTGTCAACACGCCACGAGTCGGTGGATTCGCCAACGATCTTCAAGGTTGAAATTTATTATTCGTAACGAGCACGGCGTACGTGACATCCATTTTGAAAACAATTTTTTTTGTAAATCGCGGTTTTTTTTTGAAGGACTGCAGGATCGGGAAAACGGTGTATTCTCGTTCGTATATAGACATTTTAAGCTATATGTAGACAAAAAAAAAAAAATTCCGACCGAATTTATTTCTGAACACAACGATTTGTGTACCTGCTCGCATCATTACATTCTATACAGGTGGTCATTGCGGAAATTTTAATTACAAAAAAAAGGGTAGCGGGCATCTCGTGGACGTCGCTTAAGCGAATTATACTCATAGGCTTTTGTGTTAACGCTAAAATGATATCAAATCGAAGATAAATCATTGCGCGTTCAATAAAACGATTCTGAGCGGAGTTTCGGTGTCGGAAAATTAAAAAAATAAATATATATATTGTGACTATTGTCAAGATTTTTTAAATAGCAATTTTTATATACGTACATGTATAGTGCAAAGTTACGTTGTTGATTCGATGTAAATTTCAGTAGATTCTAATACCGTTATTTTGGTGGTTTTTAAATTTTTTTTGACGCGTGCGTTTAAAAACTACGGAGGAAATAGTTCTTTTTCTAATTTTTCGGTTGTTTTTAATTACGCATAATGAAACTACTGAGAAAATCGAAAAACGTTTCAAGTAAGTAGGTAGGTATCGACTAGACACGATTTGCTACCGGAACGTAACGCATGACGATATATCAACCGAGTTTTTTGGCGACAGAACCGATTTGCGTGCGGAGAGTATAATAGCGATTTATCTATTTGTTATTCATTAAAACTGATCAGATTTATATCATTTAGATTTTAATTGTACGTATATGTAGCGAGAAATTTCAAATTAAAATAAATACAATAGTAGATGTACAAATAATTGTGTGTGTGTGTTGTTAAACCAATTGCAGTTAAAAGTTTGTTTAAAAATATATAATAATAAAAAAAAAAAAATTAAAATTTTAAATGAATAATTAAACCGCGCAGGAAATTTTTCCTTTAAAACCGGTTGTCTGTTTAAACTTCTACGCACGCGATTCAGTGGTGCAGGTCGATCAACACCGCTCTTATCGTTTTTTTTTGCCACTCGATTTCGCACCATCTGCACGACCACTTAAAAAACTCGGACGTCACTCGCGACTACTGTAGCGCCACTGCCGCCACTGAAACGGTGCGATTGTCGACCGCAGGTGTTGTCGCCGCTGATCACACGGAACGGACTGTGCCATTACGCCGGTCGGCTGCACGAGTGTTTCGAGACGGCCGCGCGCGTGGTGGACGCCGACCTGCCGACGCGGTTCGTGGACCACGCGATCGGCCACTGGTCCGCCGGCACCGACGCGCCGTCGGTGTGCCGAACGTTGGCCGCGTTGTACTTTGACGACGCGTTCGGCCCGGAACGGCGTGGCCGGGTCCGCGGCCGGCTGATCGATCTCGTGGCCGGGCGTCTGCGGCGGACCGCGGAGGCGGACGACGACGCGACTCCTTTGGTGGCCGCGTGCCGGGCGTACGTCGAGTTCCTCGGCCGGCTGATGGACGACGCGATGGTCGCCTTGGCGCACCGCGACGCGGAGCGCGCGGCCGAAGCGCTGGTGGCCGTCCACCGGAACCACCGGGACTACCGCTGCGTCGAACACGCGGACCGTCTGCTCAGGCGACTGGTGCGGGTCAGCGGCGGCGACGGGCGGCGCGGTCTCGCGGTCGGCGACGCCTGTCGGCTGACCGTCATGGAAGCACTGGTCGATGACCGACTGCGAAAAATGACCGAAAATCTGGTGGACAACACGTTTTGAACGTGTTCGTTCAAAATCAGCTGGTGTTTATACGACGCGACGACGTGGTGGTCGTGATAAAAATTATAATAACAACTGGATTAAAAAAATACGTTACCGGCAGCTTTGTTTTTAATTTCAAATTATTTTAGCGAGAAGTGAACGACCGCTTTTAGAATTTTACCGCTGCAGGCGCAACAGTTATATACGAATAATAATAATTGAATCGATGATTGCAGAAACGTCACGAGTCAAATATTTTATGAAATTGAGTTATTAGTAAAAACGTATACTATAGTCATGTGTTTCTATCCGTTGAGTGTAAAAATGTTTTAAGTCATACTTTTTTTTAACTATAAAATTACAACCGAAAAATCTGGTTGAGAGCGAAAACGTCTTTAATCAATGAATTGTGTCGTTCCAAAAGTTCCTATCCAGAAGTTTTAAATAACTGACTCATGACGTTTTTGCAATCATCGATTCAATTACGATGGACGCGTTATACGTATACGTAGTCCGGAATCGCAGTGTACAGATATTATTGAAGGGACGGAAGATTTTTAATGTAAGAATAGCTGTGTGTGCTCTGAGGTTTAGTATTAAGCCGCCTTATCCGTTCACTTTACTATTAATGGGCGTGGTTACGAAAGATATACAAGTTGAGGAACCATAGTGTTTGCGAATGATGCAATGTCAGTGGGAGAAATCCCAGAAGGAGTGAATAAGAGACGTGAAATGTGGAGATTAGGGCTTGAGAGTAAAGGACTATAAGGATTAGTTAAACAGTGACAATCGCGTGTATGATCTAGGAAGTAATTGTCGGGGAATTCATAGGGCAAGGCATGTAAGATGAAGATGAATGTGGATGCAGACATGCTGTGTGTGAGGTTGAAAGTACCTATAGGATCGGTAGTACAAACTACAAACGAATGGTTTTGAGAAAGACATATGAAAAGTAGGATAAAGTGTGGAAGGATGAAGCGATGGAGAAAAGCGTCAGGTGTTTTGTGTGATGAGAAGATGTCCATAAGATTGAAAGGTAGATTTTATAAAACATTAAAGTGAGGCCAGCAGTGTTGTATGATGGGTTCGGAAGAATGTTGGGTATCAGTAGATAGGAAAACGGAACACTGAATGAGTGTAGTAGAAATGAGAATGTGGCTGTGATGGATGTGTGGAGTAAATAGGAAGGATAGAATACAAAATGAATACGTGTAATGATCGGTAGTGTAGGAGTGATATTTTATATATTTATTGTTTATAATATTGCGGAGAAAATGACGGAGAATCGTTTGTAATTCTATTACTGTAATTATAAGAAATAGATTTGAAATTTAAATATATATATATATCTTTTTATCGAAAAAAAGATATATTATAACATTATTTATTTTTATAATTTGGACAATTGAATGAATTGTGACAACGTGAAACGCGTAACATTTTTTCTTCTTACAATTCCATTGTTTATACACATTTTATGCATTTATAAAAACATTTTTAAAAGCTTATATGGATCAATAACCATATAGTTTTACACACAATATATTATGTAAACTTGAAAATCATTTATATATATATAAGTATTTATTAACGGTCTTAAATAAATCAGCGAATTATTTTAAAGGTGCTACCAAAATAAAAAAAATAAAAATTGCTTACTTGGCTCACATTACACATTCAATATAACTATATACACTTAAAATATTACGATAATATAATTTATTACAATTTTTTTTTTATATTTAAAAACAATAATAGGTTTCTTAACACCACTTTATTTTTGTTAGCTGCCTTGACAAATGATTATAATCAGAGAGTCAATTCCATTCATTAATATTGATCCGTCATTGACTTAACGTAATTCAAACAAATCAATTTTATTTATTGTTTTATATTTTATGTTAAGTAATAATAATGAGTTATGTTTAATTTTTTTAAGAGTTTTAACTACCTATAGTTAAAAAAACAAGCATAAAACGTAGTCCTCCCCCTTAATTATAAAATCCTGGCTACGCCACTACTGTTATATCACTTGTGTAGGTATATATATATAGTTTAAAGTGCGTAAAACTGGATTTTCGTTGTACAGAAGCGGAACAACGCGTATGCAAAACATCTGTCCAATAATATTTATAAAAGAGCGTGTAGTATAATAAGAGCATATTGTATAACGTGTAATACACGCCGTACAATTACTCTGCACTCAAACCCCGAGCTGACTGCCATTATGTGCAGATATCGTTCCGGATTTCGGTACTCTAATTTAGGACAAAAAAAACCTCTGCTCGCTCGATTTTTTCCTTCGCCAAAAGAACAATAATATAATTCATAATACGTAGGTACGAGTATATTATATGTGTGTTACGTATAAAGATCCGGAGAATTGTACATACATATGGCGACAGGGCCTAAAATTGTGTGCACTATGCTACGGTAGTCAAACGGTGGTCCGCGAGAGAATTTTGCTGGACATTTTCTTAACTTGGAAGGACTTTTAGGACGAAATATAACGACTGCCCTGCCAGAATCAGGATCTTATATAAGTATTAGTATGTTGCTCACAGAATAAACTGAATTTGGTTTGCGTTACTTTTGTAGTACGAGCTTAATGTTATAATATATCCGTGTAAGTATGGTCAATCAGCTTCATAAATTGTACGATTATATCGTAATCACTTTTCGAGTACGCTTTTTTTCTCTCTTAAAAAAAAAAAAATTCATTTCAATGCCGTTAATAATAAACGATAATTATTAAAAAAAATCGAAAAACAAATTCATTTTGTTTCTATATATTAATTTTATTTAATATATTTATGTGAACATTTTGTCAAATAGATTTTTTATTTCCATAGGCTAATACACGAATAGGTTTACGAGTTTAGCTGCACAGTATAGTATCTACAGGGAAGTAATAAGTAAAAAAAAAGAACTCGCCAAAGCGGTGAATTGGGCAATATAAAATTTGCCACCTATAAAAAAAAAAAATTGTGTTTTGATAGTGCACAATTGTTTCCTTATTTTTTGTATTTCGTACAAGAGTGAAATTGGTCATACGACTTTTGCTCAAACTACACGGCACTTGTACAACGCATTATTTTTGCAGGTCACTTAATTCTTTTTAACACATACAGGAAAACTATAAGTTTTTTTATTAGAAGAACACTGAAATTTCTTTCTTTCTGTCTATAACCTAAATAATTGCATTAAAAATTGAATTTTAAATTTCGCGCTGTAAAAATAATAATACATCTTCGTTGTTTTAGAAACTAGTACAGTGT
This sequence comes from Slavum lentiscoides, assembly GCA_032441835.1. Taxonomy (NCBI): domain Eukaryota; kingdom Metazoa; phylum Arthropoda; class Insecta; order Hemiptera; family Aphididae; genus Slavum; species Slavum lentiscoides. Next base: position 21,441,392 of record CM063710.1, on the reverse strand, counting down.
ATTAAGTGGTTGATTATTATAGAAGTCTTATTTCAATAATCTTAAATAGTAATTGATAAATGTTAGGTCTACGGGGCATGATGAAGTTCAAATTACGCACTTTATAATACTTATACTATACAGTATACGTATACATTATAATTCCAAAATCGCAAAAATATATACTTTAATTGCGTATACGTATTTCGACAACTACGTTGTCATCTTAAGCGCGATCAGTGGCGGTTTACATGATGTTCAAGGGGGAGCGAAAATGGAGCCAAACCCTTATGCCAATGAAATATTCATATCGACGAGATACATACACACACACACACACACACACACACACACACACACACATCGCAATCAGATGCGAATACGTTATTCACGCCTGACCGCCGTGACTACACTGAGCGGTCCGATGGTTTCGGACCGCTATTTATAAGCGTTTTTCTGCCACGCCCTCTATGTTGTGTCGTAGTGCTATCTGGTGACTACTTTCTCTTCCCTTTTTATTACGATAGGCTGACGCGCTTTGTCGGTGTATGCGGGTGTTTAGTTTGACGCTGACCGAGCGACCGATCGTACGTGCGTATGCAATCTTTATTATTATTATTAATAATATTATTTCGCGTATTTCAACGAAATGAAATGAACGTAAGGATTTATCTTTCTTCGTTGTACAGCCATTTACTCGTTTATTTTACACGTTTACTATTTATTTAACATTTACACGTTTACTCGTTTACACTGAACACGACCGACCAAGTATGTTGTCAGTTAAGCCATTGATTTTACAATGTTATATTATAAAATCAATGGCCAAGCACTAAACGCTCCATCACGACCGATGATGAGCGCGCATTGTCAGCGAGCATTAATTCCAGCCTTATACAGTTATACATGATGTTTAAAGGGGGGAAAAAATGGAGCATAACCATAACAAATTGGACCAACTTACATGACACAAGTCGGTGCTGTTAGCCGTTAGGTCAGAGATATACTAAATTTAAAAAATAACAAATCCCATGGGGAGGTGGCGATCCACCTATCGCTCCCCCTTATAATCGCCACTGATCGCGACCAACTACTATACTAAACCGATAGACCCAAAATTAGAATACATTTTTCGAAAAAAATTGTTTATTTATACATTGTGCGAAGTTACATATTCGGTGTAAATTTCAAGACTCTAGGACTATTATTGTTTTCGAAAAGCTGGAGAAATAAAATAATGGAAAAAAACGAAATCGCGTTTTTGCCATTTTTAACACACGTTTTTGCGTGAGCTATATTTTATATCTGTTTTAAATTATAAAAATCATAGAGAAAACATTGATATTTTATAATTATGTATTATAGATTTTTTTTTAAACTTGTTTCTTGTTATAAAGAAATCGCTCATTATACAAAAATATAATCGAAAATAAGCATTAGAGGACCCTTAATTTTTTTTTTTTTTTTATACTCGGCCCGACAAACTGCGATACTGCGGTTGCTAAGGAATCAAACTTTGTCTTCACACCAAATTTCGTATTTTCGCAAAGGAATACACAGCGATACGGATTAGTTGCGTCCTATCCGCGAGTCGTGACTTATTAATATTTATACAGTTCTCGGTGTAATAAATACTGCGACCGTAAAAACATGTCGGACTTTCCAGAATTCGCTGGATTAAATCACGTATATTTGCGACAACGCCGCGGTCCGTCGCACGCGATCCCGCCACGGGAACCACGGCCCAGTTACCGCGGTTACCAGCGGCCGCGAGGCCCGTACAGCCCGGCACCGTTGACGCCGTACCACTTGCGGTTGCCGCCGCCACCGCAAGGCTACTCGTCCGATCCGAACGCGTATTCTACAGGCCACGGACCGCATCACCACGGACAGAACACGCCGTTTCATGGCGTACCATTCGACCATCACTTACGGTCACCGTACGCACCGGTGCAAGCGGGCCTGGACGGTCCTTCGCCAACGTCGTACTACCGCGGCGAGTTCTACGGTCAGCCGTTTCAGCCGTCTCAGCCCGGACACCAGCAACTTTATCACCGTTTTCATCATCAGCCGCAATCGTTTTTGTCGTCACAGCCGCCGCCGCCGCCGCCGCAGGACGCGTATTCCGTCTCGCAGCAACCTCGGATCTACGTTGACCCGACGTTACCACGTCGCGCGACACCACTTATATTTCCGTCAGCGGAAGAACCACAAGAACCGTCGCGTGCTCACGGCCCACCCGGCCCGGCCGGAGACAGCGTCGACGACGTGCCCGAACCGTCGCTGTTCGAGTCCTTCGGCAGCCCGTCCGTACGAGTGCCCGGCCCTGCCGGAAACGGCGCCGCCGACGTGCGCGAAACATCAAGGTCCGCGTCTTCCGGCAGCCCGTCCCTACGAGTGCCCGGCCCGGCCGGAGACGGTGCTGCCGACGTGCCCGGCCCGGCCGGAGACGGTGCTGTCGACGTGCCCGAACCGTCGCGGTCCGCGTCTTCCTGCAGCTCGACCCTACGAGTTCCTCGGTACGTGAGCTCGGACCGTGCGTCCGTGCATGACCCGGCCGAAGACCGTCAGTCACAAGATGTGGTGCCGAATACCGCACTCGTCGAAGACGGCGACGAAAGTGGCACCATCGATCGGTCGGCCGAGTCGCGCGGTGAATGTTCGCGAGTAACGACTGCGGCTGTTCGTTGCGACACACCCGGCACCGGATCGGCGAAAAGAAAGGAGCCGGCCAGTCCCGTGGATTTCGTCCCGGCGAAAAAATCTAGAATCCTAGACGAAATCCAAATGGACGACAGCGTCGACGATGCCTCTGGCGTCGTGGACGATTTTAGAGAAAACCCAGAGGAGTCGTCATCGTCGACTACTGCGACTGGGACGGCGACCGACGACGAACCGGTAAAGGTTATACGGAAGAACCGTATCGAACCGACGAACAACGATGGTAAATCCAAAAAGGAGATACCGAACGGGTGTTCGGCCGAACAGATATTGCAGTTGACGGACGAGAGCGAAGGCGACGGGGAAACGGTGGTCGAGAAAAAAGACGCGGCGAGAAAGAGAAAAACAGTTAGGATGCCTGGTGGTCGAAACCTGACGTCAAAGTTTTTGATAAGAAAATATGTTCGACAAATGATCACGAACAATAAAGACGAACATAAGTTAAGGATACGATTTCTTAAAGAAGAGCACGAACTGAAAATGAGGATACTTGAAAAAGAACTCGGGTAATTTAAACGTGTAAAATAGTATTCTTCTAGTTCAATAAAAATATTCTATTCCAAATTCAATAATTTAATACAACATAATAATGATATTGTCTTTAAACTTATAAGTTTGAGTGATGTTATCAATTTTTCAAATTTCAAAATTTTTTTCACGCTCAAATTTAAGTTACGCGTGCAAACTTAATTTTCTTTATTTTTTTTCTATTTTTTAGAAAGCGTTCCTCGTAACAACACCGCAGCAGGACGGATTTTCGGCGAATTCGACTATACCCGTGCGTTTGTAATATTTTTCTAACGTCATAATATTATTATAGTTAGCACAATATTATTATTTCAATGATTCTTTCAAAATCATTATACATGGCGAGGAGCTAAATACTGTTTTACCGTATTGGTTATAGTTGATTTTTTGAATTTCTTATTCCACGCTTATATCGTCGAAACTATATAAACTATAAACGTTTTCATATGATTCATACATACATATTATGCATATACGCCTATTTATTTTTATAATCGTATTGGATTAATGAGTACTAATTAATTCGTATTAATTAGGAACTCATATTGTGGATTCGGATGTTTCGTTTTAACGGTTACCAGACTGAACATCTGTATATATACACAATAATTCAAATTATTACTCACTCATTCGTCGCTACTTCTCCTCAAAAACTACAAAACGCATGAACTTGAAATTTGGAGTATTGGTTCCTCTAATGCTTTAGATGTGCAATAAGAATGGATTTTGAAAAATTAAAAAAAAAAATGGATTAATTATCACGTTCACCGTCAATCGTAATGTGCGGCGGGTCGCGAGTTTCCAGCTATCTGCGACCCGTCCTACCTGTCAATTAAGTTTTTACTAATCATTTTATTGTTGAAGATATGAATTGTACCGAGAAGTTTATCGATAAAAAAATTACCTCGCGCATATATAACCGTATATACCACACTTACCATATATACGCGTTTTCTACTCGATATTTAATGTAATTTTATTTTCTTCTAGCTTTTTAATTTTTAAAAGCACGTACCTATACTATATACATGTAAAATATAATATAGACACATACAATTTTAGAGGGCTCCAGTTGAGAAGGGCTTACCGGAAAATTCCCTTTTTCCCTATCCGTCCCTGTCTACGCCACTGAATAAATCCTTTTCCTTATATACAAAAGAACAGGCCTTTTTTTTAATGTAAGTACCAAGTTTCTGACGACACTATTGAACTCTTTTACGATTTTATTTGTGCACAGAGTTGTTTCAAATTGTTCTCCGAGTGTCCCCACGTCGCCTAGTTTTTTAATTTTTTATACGAGCATGTATATTGTATTTAAATGTTACGGGTTTACTATAAAATATACGCGAGTCCCATTAACGGCAGGTATACACGCAGGAGAATTTTCTAAATTACTCCTACAGATCGGTAGTGGAACTTTAAATATGATAAGGACGGGTACATCACAATAATTGTAAAAAGTTAGCAGTATCGACGGATTCGTCGAAAACACGCGTGTGTTTTTCGAAAATAAAAATAAAAATTCGTATACGTATACCGTTAATATTTGTGTCATATCGTAATAATACGCGTATAGAATCATTTTTAAATAACAGTTATTTAAAAAAAAAAAAAAATAGAAATAATTATTTATTACGTAATAATTACTGCATTTTCGTTGAAAATCGCGCGCGGCCGAAGCCGGTTGGTGCTAATTCAACTAGTATACGAATATAAAATAATAATTTAAACCGTTACAAATCTCGCTGTTTATAATGTATTTCAATGACGTAAAGAGTGCTCGAACGGACCGTGTTTTTTTTTTTAGGATTTTAGATTCTGAGCGGAGCGAGGGATCTAGTGGTTTTATCATGATGTTTTTTTTTTCTATCCCGTGTACAGATTTTCGACCAGAAGGAGTGCTCGGATCTCTTCGGTCACGGTTTGTTTCCGGCAGAAATTCGCATTTAGTCGATACTTTAGAGATTTTTCGATTTTCTCAATAGTTTTTTAACGCGACGCGATAAACTACCGAAAAATCACGAAGAGCCGCTAAAAATGTGATTTCGTCAATATCACGTACAGTTTTTCCGGTATAATTTCGAAAATAATCATTCTATTGCATTGACATTATCAACAAAATCGTATCTTTGTACTATACAACTTCGAAAAATTTTTCGAAAAGTTTCATTCAATTTTAGGCTATTTATAGTTATTTTTAGATTTTGAGGTTTTTTTTTTTATTCATAAAACAGTTAATTTCGAGTTTTTTTACTTGAAATTTGGACACAACGTCAGACATAATATATTACTTGAATTTTGTACATAAAAAATAGACAAAGTGTATTACACCGAAGCTACGTTCAGAATTGTTTTATCGAATGCAATGATTTATCATTGCTTTCAAATTTATAAGAGGTAACGAGCAGTGGGGTTTTGTGGATATCGCTTAAGTGAATTACTTGGATAAAGATTTTAGAGTTTGGTTTTTATTTTAAATTTGAAAGCAATGATAAGTCATTGCATTCGATAAAATGATTCTGAGCGGAGCTTACTTTTCTCGTAAATATAGTCTAAAGTTATATATTTAGGTTTCTATGACTATTAGTTTCAAAATTACGAAGAAATAAACAACAATCGATTAAGGCGAAATTGCAATTTTAGCGTTTTTGAGTTATATTTTTAGGTGCTTTTGAGAAAATCGAAAAATGACCTCTCTAAAGTACCAACTAGATGCGAATTGCTGCCGGCAAACAAACTGTGACCGAAGAGGTCGGAGCATTCCTTCTGGTCGAAAATCTGTGCTTACACAGGATAGAAAAAAAAAAAATAAACATCATTGTAAAAACACCGCTCCGCTCAGAATCTAAAATAAAAACAAAACTCTAAAATCTTTATCCAAGTAATTCACTCGAGCGATATCTACAACACCCCGCGGCTCGCTACCTTTTTAAAATTACACTTTTATCGAGTTCAAAATTTTCTCCGAGCACGAGACCGTTTTCGCAGGGCCGCTTGTTTTAACCGCAAAATTACACTTTTTTTTTTTTTTTACACAGCACTCACACAAATAAAGCGGTATAAAACAGATTTCGCAAAAATTACAAGTAGGTTCTTTCTTTTTTTAGTCGTTACGAAAGCCTTCTCTCCCTCCCCCCCCACCGCTCGGTATACGAACCGGACGAAAGACACGAGTCTGCAACGAGATCCGTCCATTTCCAATTTTATTTTTGTCGCACTCAGTTTATGACGTTACGCCCGGCAAAGTAGTAGTCGTCGCACATTACATATGTATATATAACATCACCCTATTATTTTATCATAAATGGTACATACGTATAAAATTCTGTCTGTATATATGTCGTGTATATTACTCGTATACATATAACGACGCGTTACGCGCGTACTTCTTATTATTATTATTATTATTACTGCGCACGCAACGTGTTCGTTTAATGGTGGCTACCCTGTACGAAGGGATTCGGTTCTTTTTTGAATCCCTACCGCTCTCATTATATTATTATTATTATTATTTCTGCAGTCTCCCGCGGAACCGCGAAGCTCCGCGGCGTATACCCTGCCTGCACGCTGCACGCGCGTTTCGTGATGAACAGTTCAGTCGCGCGAGTGTGCGCCCGACGACGACCGCGGTCTGCGTCGCGAAGTAGTGTACAGAAAATTATACCGTCCGCGTTTTTTAGTTAAATTTTTTTTGTTGAAATTTTTTTTTTTATCCCGGTTTTTTTTTTACGTTGAAATTCCAACAGAAATCGTTCTCGAAAATTTCGTTTTTTTTTTTTTTTGCGATTTAACTAACAGTTTATTTACAATATTTTTCTTCCGACCCGCGATAAATATTATTTTATTTAATATATTGACGAGTATATATGTAGAAACGAATACGCGCAATTATTATATATAGAATAAACTATATATATAGGTAAGGTACACGAGTTTTAAATTATAAATAAGGTTTTTTTTTTTTGTACAAATACATATATTTTTTCACATAGTTTATACGTATAGTGTACATATTTTTAATAATATAATATTAAACGATCGGAGGGGTTTTTTGTATATAAATTATTATGTACATATATATTTTATACGCGCGTAAAAATGTAAAAGTATACGTGTATAATACGCGTGTAATCGTCACAAAATTAAATTAATTTTTTAATTCGTTGTAAACTTAGATTATTTTTTGTACGTTTACGAGCTCTTCGTAAAAGCTGTAATAAGCTCGAGTACACTAATTTTATAAATTAATTGAGTAGTAAAACGTGAAGAGCGAACAAAATAACGTACATTTGAAACAAGAAATCGAGAATAACATTTTTAACGGGTGTTAAATAAAGAAGATGTGTATTAAATTGTTTAACACGTTTTTTTTTTTAATAATTCTAAATTTTGGAAATTCGTTATATTGGTATTAAGAAAAATGTAAATTTAAATTCGTGTATATATATATAATACATTGTTTGGGCCAAAAATTTTGTATATTATGATTTTGTTTAGTATTCGTGTGTTCTAAACGTGGAATTAAACGTTTATTCTTATGTAAACGCATAAATAACATATAATAAATTAAATTTTATAAATTAAAGTGTACTATTTTGAAATTTTGAATACGAAATTTAAATAAAATTTTTATAACAGTACAATATTTATTTAGAGTAATTTTTACTCTAGAAAAATGATTACTATTTAATATTTACTAGTATTTATTTTAATTTTTTTTTGAACAGCGTACACTGCAGTTTTGGGGCATCTGCACTTTGTATAATCGATAATATACGATACACTGGCGAACATATTTTTAACGTGTACTGCCGCCGCGTATAATACGAATTCATTTTCTTTTTTTTTTGCATTATCGAAATATCTAAAATTATTATTCATATTTCTTAATAATTAGATCGAATCCCGATATTCTTATAAGTATATAAAATATCCGCCAAGGGGGTTTTTTTTTTACTAAGAGCTGTGAGAAAATTATCAGTTTTCAATATCGGCAATATATAGTTTAATACTGATCGTTATATGGTTTTGAAATTTTGTTGATAAAATTTAATTTGAATTTTACTAATGAAAACGCGCTAGTGTATTCATTTCGTTTCGCTTCTCAATACAATTTCACCAATTGTTTTATAATTTTTTTTTTCTCGACATATTTTCCGGCTTAATACGAATAGAACGGCGACGCATTCGATAGCGCGCGTATTGTTTTATTTATCGTTTGATTTCACAACGTGTAATCCATTAAATACTTTATTATTATTATTATTTTGTTTTGTATCGAAAAATACACATTTGAGATCAAAAGAATCACGAATATACAAAATTATTACTGGCGTCGCTTTTATTTCATAAACATTTCGTGTACGGAAATGCGCCGAGTTCGTTTCACGACACCTCACTATTATTGAAGTGTACTAGAAAAAAAGCAAAAAAAAAAAAAATCTCATTAAAACGTTTCGTGTATGGATTTTATTAAAATGTGCAGTGTGTATACCTATTAATTTTTAAACAATTTTCTCATACACGCCTTATCGGTTTTGTTCACAAGTCGAACTCGTTCGTTCGGTTATTAATATTTTTTTTCCCCGCGATTTTTATCTTCTGTACGCTTAAATAAAACGTCTATGTATAAAATATGTGTTACGCAGACATAAAACATTTTTTAGGTTTAATCATAATATTAAAATCACTTTAGAGCATTTTCGTATACCACACTTTTTGTCATCGCACTAATAATAATTTTATCAGTAGTAAATCTAATAATACACCCGTCATCATATTTAATAAATAATTTGATATCGTGTGATGCGCGCCTAGTGCGTATACGAATAACGACGAGAGTATTGTCTACAATAGGCCAACGTTTACATTATATTATTCGTATATAAAAAAAATTGAAGAATGTTTAAAAAAAAAAAAAATTAAAAATGAATAGAAATCGAAAATTTCCAGCATATCATAACGAGGAAGTGCGTGTTTACGTAATAAAAATCTGGTGATCTTTCCGTTCGTTTTTTAAATCACGAGGCCTGCGCGTATACACGGGATTCGTATAAACAAATTGCCCGGCATACCTACTACTACGTCAAAATATACAAACGTTTTTATAAATAATATATACAAACGCGCAGTGAAATCGTGAGTTAATAAAACGTCTGAAACGCAATCGAATTCCCCCAAATAGACCGTAAGTAATTATTATAATATACGCGTAATAATAATAATAATATGTGTATTTATCTATTTCGTTATTTTAAAGTATTAATATTCGTGTCGTATGAGAATTATAATATATAATAATTATAATATTACGTTTATTCACTGTATTTGAATTCAACACGAGAGCAATATGTAATTTTTCATTATCTTTTTTTTTTTTTTATACTATTATATAATAACGAATTAACGTGATAATTTGTCCATTAAAAATTATAAAAGCGTATTTTCAAAAAAAAAAAAAAGCCCCTTTCGTAAACTGATTATAATATATGCGCATACACGTTTCAACGTTTCAACGAATTAATGAAATATTGTTTTTAAATTACCTATTTAATAACCGAATTCGCTATAATATTTATATATTATATCGTAATTTTCTTGAATTAAAAATCACAATGATCACGATTTTTCTACCAAAAAAAAAACTTATATATATAGGTACAGATTTTAAATTTAAAAAATCTTTTTTTTACACTTACAAATTCTATGTAAAAATAATCCCTAAAGTATATGAAATCTCCCGTTCGATCAACGTTATATATATATATATATATTTACTGCAGATTTTATACAAGTATTTATATCGGTAGACAGAAATATAAAAGATTTTTTTCGCAAAAATAAATACGTAAAACCAATAACTTTTTGCTTCGCATATATTAAATCAACATAACATTATATATAGGTGTATACTACACGAGCACACACATAGACACATACATATATTTATATACTCGTATAAGTAGACTGTCGATGGCACGAGATAAGAAGACTTTTTATGTAATCCGAAAAAAAATCTTTACAATATGTATCTAACGTATATAAACATATATATATTTATATACCGTGTATTATATTAGTGTGTATTTTACACACACACACACACACACACACACACACACACACACATATATATATATATACTTGTGTGTGCGTGTAAAACAATATAAAGCGAGTATTAAAAACATTTTATGTTTATAAATTTGTTTGCGCTTTTTATTTGTATACAAATTATAGGCTGCAGAATGGAGATACCTCGAGTCAATAATAGTTCATATTTTAAAACGATCATTCATATTATTTGGATTATTATAAACAATAAAAACGACAGGTTATATTATAGCCTCGTCACGAGTCGTCACGTATAGAAATATATAGAAGTGTATTACTCTTTACTTATTATGGTTATTTAAGTAACAATCGGTAAAATTAATATTAATATTAATATTCTTATATACGAACGTTTTTCAAACAAATACGGGTAATAAATAATAATATTTTGGAAATATTTTGTCTGTGAACACTTTTTTCGTGTAGATGTGGAGTGTGTTCGGACGATACGAATCACGTTTCGGTAGGAAAATTACTTGACACGTTTTTTTGTTTTTATGTTCCCAGTAGTCTTCTTAAGCGTAAAGAAAAATAACTCGAAAATTGCAAAAAAAATATCCGGTAAAATTGGCGACGTATTCGTTCTTTACGATTGTTTTCTTTTTTTTTTTTGTATAAAACGATTTCAATATAATAATAAAACTTTTAATATCTCTGTTTAAGAAACATAGCAAAATAGACTTTTTTATTTACTTAAACTCATTATTAGCAGTAGATAAAATTCAAAAGGAATCAAATCTGTTTTTAAAATTTTATCGCACCAACGCTACGCCCTCTGTTTAAGTAATACTCACTTAGCAGTAGATATTCACAGCACGCTACGCCCTTTTTTTTTTTTTAAATACATTTTTTAAACTGATTCGCCCTGATTATATACAGCCGCGCATGTACTATTTAGGAGGTACTTATACGAAGTACGCGTTCTATATATACGAGTATATATATGCAATATGTCGTTACACACTTTAAAAAAAGGATACGGATGTAATTATAACGTTCTATTATTATTATATATAAAAACAAATTCCGATCAGATTGTATTTTTAAACTACTGTCTGTATAAAAAGAGACTGTCTTCTTCCGACGCGATGTCAGCCACCACCGGCTGCACCTCTGGTATAGAATTCCTCAAGTTTTCCGATATCCTGCAGATATTTTAAATGAGGTGCATTTCGATTGCGTACTCTAGATGCCCGTTGTCCCTGTGCCGCAGCAGTAAGCCTTTGTGAACGTTCGACGCTAGACTCCCTAGGACGTATATCTGACATAATATGCTGTCTATGGTTAGCCAGTCGCCGCGACCTTTCGGTGCTAGACTCCCTAGTACATCTTGCAGAGGTAATTTGACTTGCAAGGCGCTTTGTATTCTCAGAGAAAGTCTCTCCCGTTCGGCGTACTTGACCCGCTTTTGTCTGGGACGTATGTCTAGATAGTTGTGATTTTCTTTTAGGCATGCTGTCCTTAATTAGAAAAGTATTATTATATTATCTACACTTAAATATTATAAATTAAATATTTTCATTTTTATTATAACAATTTAAATGATGGTAACTATTTAATGCCTAGAATCCTAAAATTTTCTATATTGGCTACCACTTCAAGCCTTTTTTCCGCGACAAAAGGTAGCCTATGTCACTCAGGAATAATGTAGCTTTCTATTGGTGAAAAAATTTTCAAAATCGATTCAGTAATTCCAGAGATTACCGCCTACAAACTCACAACATTTACCTCTTTATAATATTACGTAGTAGTAGTAAATGCTAAAAATTGGACATCACTACGTACATTCAGCCTTCTTTTGTTTTACGATATATTTTATATTCATTCATTCAGTACAAAACATATACCTACGTATATATATATATATGTCATTTTCTTGTATTATGCTAATGATGTTCTTATGATAAAGTATATACGACGCGTATTCTCAACGAGGAAAATATTTTAATCCGCGTCTATTTTTTTTTCGTACACCGCGTATGCGCGCGTTCAAGTTCTAAAGTGCAATAGATTGTTTCGTACGTACAGGGTGATTTTTTTTTCTTAATCACACGCAAGACCCGAGAAATAACATTTTTTTTTTTATGAAAGTTTTTTCGCACATTCCATTTAAATTAATTTTTCATGATTTTAACTTTTTCGCCATATTTATTGTAATTAAATCGATAATTGATTTTCAAACGGCAACCAGGCATGATTTTTAAAATGGTAAATTCCTTAAGGAAAATAATTTTTTATTTTTAGGTTTAATTTTCACGTGCAGTTGATTTGTAATATCTAACGAATATTTCCCGAGTAACAAGCGTGTTTAAATTAACTAAGCTATACGCGGTAGTGATGAGCGGAGAGGTATTTATCGTGTTGATTATTTTATTATCCTCTTGGAGACGCCTTATGAGAAATTTTCCAGTCCGATAATAATAACTGCAACCAGATGGTATCAAATTTTTAATTAATATCATTCGTAATTTAGAAAATGAAGAAAAAAAAAGGTTTCCATTTATTTATTTTAGTTTTGTGAAGATAGAAGAGTAAAATATTTGAAAATAAAAACGTAACAATTGTTCTCAACAGTCGGATGATTTTGAAAATAATATTTAAGTGGTTTATTGAATAAACATTCCAACCGTCTGTGGGATCCAAATCGGGTATGACAGAAATGTCAAACGGGTAGTTGGTTGGCTTCACGAAATTGGGCACAGCAATGTGTTTAAAAATTTGAAAAGTAAATATACAATTTAGTCGTATATAATATTTAGAAAATTATTTAAATTCATATATAAAATAAACAGGTTTAATAAGATTTCTCGTATTGCGCGTTATCAATATTTTAATTATTCGACTGTGAACTTTATTTTTAGAAGAATAAGTGGAATGAAAAGGAGTAAAATTAAAAGATTAAAAAACAAAACCACGTGGTTTTTATGCGATATATATATTTTTTTTTGGGGGGGGGGATATTACGATCCGAATAAATGTTAACAAAAATGTTTTTAGCTTTTGGGCAGCGGGAAGAAAACCTAATAGAACAATAATAGCCGTGATTGACGGAAACTGGAAATCGATTGAAATTGTTGGCCGACGACAATCAGCCAGCCTGCTGAGCCGATGACGAGAAAACGACCATCCTGTACATACGTATAATAATAGCCACGATCACAATACGGCCAACTATCGAGGACTGGCAAATCCCTTGGGCAGGACGCGCGCGAGGTGCTCTCCAGCAGCTGTTTGTTTTTACCGACACCCCGCGTGGTGGTCGTGCATAATGTACGTTATTTGGCACTTGTAATAAATACGCGTACACTACACGCGACAAGTATATATATGTATATAATATATTATAATTGGAAACTAGCGGAAAAGCTGGTATATATTATACCCGTTCTATAGAATAGCGTTGTGTACAATGGATCACGTTCCGAGCGCGCAGTCATTACGAGAGCGCGCGTGCTGGTCGAGGGGTGAAATCGCACGATTTAAGTTTTTCGAGTCCATTGTAGTACTTTTCCGGCGGGAAACGCCGTCGTCACCACAATACGCGATCCACAACGATTAACGTGTAATGTATTACCGTTGAAAGTCCTGCCCCTAGGACGCGACGCGTGGGAAATATTAGAAGAAACAAAAAATTGTGACTTGCACTTATAAGACCGGGCAATTTTTATTTTGCCCACATCTAACCAGTGCTCGAATTAGGAAAATTAAAGAAGAGCCAATTATGGTAATAAAAAAAAAAATGAGCGTTCTACAATGAAATGTACTCAAATATACTACGCCCTTCCCCCCAATCTCCCAATTTACCACTTTTATATAGTAAAAGTCCCTTACCGTAAGTCCTCATCTCGTTCCTCCCGTTCCAGTAAAAAGAAAAAAAAATTGGGATAAGAAGATTAAAAAAAAAAAAATAGTATAGGAACTCCGTCCCCCTGCGCAAATCCCCGAATTCGAGCATTGAACCTAACCTGACCTAAAAAACGAATCGAGAAAGAAATGTAACTAAATGTTCGTAAATATTCGTCGAGTTAGAAGTTAATTAAAAGAAAAAAAAAATCTGTTAAAATGTCTGTATAAAATTATATGCGACTATACTTCGTTCCAAAAGAGAAGAAGCCGCGTCGTTTATTTTCGGGCAAATTGTCCCCCCCCCCTCTAGAGTGAACTCAGTCGGCTAAATCAAATTATAAAAAAAGTGAAGACCCCCCCACTTTTTTTTGTTCTTTGGTTCGGGAATACAAAACTTTTCCAATATATTTATTATATCCTTCGTTACGCCTCAGATGTGCACCCGTTAAATTTTTTAAACTTTGCGCCTATGTATATAATAGTGCTGTAATAAAAAAAGAGCTTAAACTTTTTAATTATATACAATAATTTCTTCAAATATCTTATTGTATTTTCTGGAAAACCTTAATTTTTCTTCGTGAAAAATGATATTTCAAATGGTGTTTTTTTAAATCACTGCATAGCGCGCACTGCAGTTCTGATGGCACGTTTCTTACATTATTTTGTCATTCATACTATTCGTCGTGATTTATTATATACGTATATAGGTACCTATTAATAATTTTCATACCAAGTGCAACTTATATATATATATATAAAATACCACGTTTTATTATATATTTAAAAATAAAGTATAATAAAATATAGAAAAAATGAAAAATGTGTCTCTGCTTATATTATATATTGGAATACATGTAAACAGCCAAGAACGAAATTTTAATGACATCTCCCGAAATCGCTGTTGAGTGTTGACACAAAACACATTTCATGTAACTACCGTGTGTATATAATAATATTATTCCGTATAATATGAAATCAAGGAATACATTTTTATGTAGTCTAGACTATACAGTATGTATATTATTAATACGTATAAACGCACTCGATTGCTCCCCTGAGTGTAATTAATATATTATTTATACCTATGCGCATATACGAGTATGTATTAGGTTCTATGCGAATATTATTGAGTTTATATAGATAGAAACGGAAAAATTATTATCTCTTTTTGCTTTATTAGCTTATAAATAAAAGTCGTTTTGAAATTTTCGAAATATCCGGCTCAGTAGTCGAGCGCCACATGTTATAATAGCAAGGAAAAAAATAAAATAATAATTTTAAATTTTTTTAGTTGTGTACATTTAGAAATCTGTATATTTGTTCGAATACGAAACATCCGATTCAATCGATAATTGTTTAACTAAACTGTCGAAAGAATCGTTTTGCATTATTTTTAGAATTTAAAATCGTAATGTCCAACAATATCGATTGCCCTGAATTATTACAACAAATTGGTCTTCAAGTACCCTCTTTCAATTCTAGACATAATCCCTTCTTTGCTATACACCAGTCAAAAAAAAATTATTTTACTAATAGTCCGGTGTGCCGTTTATCAACAATGTGCAATCAAATAAATAATTTTGATTTTTTTTTGATTCTTGTACCGCGCTAAAAACAAATATTTACAACTTAAATAATTAATGTTATTTTTCATTCTTTATATATTTACTGTATTATGTTTGTATATTTCCCCTTGGGGTGTTATTGTTTATTTATTGATTCTAAACAAATAAATTATTATCATTCTTATTTATATAACATTCGTGCGTTATTTTTATGAAAAAAACGAAAAAAAAAAATATAAATTAAATGTATAAAAGTAGGTAATTAATTTGTGTTTTTTGACGCGTCAGGTCAGTTATGATTTTATAATAACCTGCAGTTCAACGCGTCAATAGTATTTAAAACGAGCAATTAATAATATTGAAACCGACCGTTTATAAGAGGATGCTACACAGGCGAAGGAAACGCCCGAGAGAACGCGTTAGGTTAGGTGTACCGCGAAAATACGGAAAACGTTCAAAAATTGAAATGTTTTAATGTTTTATTTTTAATTTTTAAAAAGTTACAAGATTTAAAAAAAAAAATTTGTTTTCCTATAACTTTTTAAGAATGAAAGGTATTTGAAAAAAAGATATTATACAGTACACAAAGTAATATCGTAATTTATTTCGTGTCTGAAATATGACTGTAGCTTTCACAGTTCTTTCCCGCGCGTAGCAGTTATTTTGATGAGAATCTAAGGAGTGTCCTCTTAAGTACTATAAAGTTACTGTACTTAGATTATAACGTTTCAAATTAATTCGATATAAATAGTAACTGCAGTGGCTTCGGTAATTCGAAATGGTGAAAATTACGAGAAAAACAATGAGTGTCTGTCCATCCACCAACTCCAAAAAAAAAAAAAAAAAAAAAAAAGAAAAGGTTTTCTTTTGTAAATCAATCTTCGTACGATCGCGTGTTTTGTCACATACTCGTACACATATAGGTGACCCCACACACAGCACACTGCACCACGCGTTTGTTGAGTAATAGGAACAAAATGTTTGTAGGCATGTCATAATTAATTTCTTCTCGGAGGATTTATCGCGATACTTTGTCGGTACCGGATAGATGTTTATGAGTTATGACAAACGGTTTTTATGCAGATGAAAGGGTTTCGTTTCCCCTTTCTTGAGCGCGCAGTACAAAATTAAAATACTACCGACGCGGCGGCGGCGGTTAGGAAATAAAGAGAGGAAGAAAAAAAAATAGAACGAAAATTCCTATCGAGGATATTATTATAACTCACCGGCGGCGGCGGCGGCGGCGTATGAATGACTCCAGCAGACGGTATACATATTTCGTTCCACAATTAGCTCTGTTTTGCCCGCCCGTAGAGGTATATAGTATAGTGAACGGTGCTATTGTGTGGCCGCTCTGAAACGTTGCCAAACATATTATTACATATTATTAATATATTAGTTTCTCGTGTAAACGTTATTGGAACATTCCAAAACGATTATTTATTTTAATATAAGGTGCTTAGCACGCATTGTAGCAAACGTTAAGTGTTTGTGGATCCGGTGAATATCTGCAATAGAAGTGTAGTGAAAATTTGCGTTCCGAAAACACTGAAACGTCTTGTAAACTCGTAGACAGAGCTTGGCAACCCAACACCACCTCCCTCCAAAAACAAAAAAAAAAAGACACCGTGATTTGATGTATATTGATCAGTATATTTAATAAATTGTGTTACGCACGAATCATAGGCGTGCGCAGACTCTAAAAGCAGGTAGTGCCCATATTTATCACCGGCCCTCTAGTCAACCATTTTTTAAATACAACACATCTAAATTTTATATACCTATTTAATATGCATACTTATTTTCTTACATAGTTTAATATAATATAATAATAATAGTACATAATAGCAATGATAGCTATAAACAACATAATAATTATAATATAATATAATTTTAAATACTTTATATTAAACAGGTAGGTACTAGTAAATTAAAATAAAGTATAACAAAATATATAATAATTATGAATTACATAGCTAAATATCATATAAGTATTTTATGTTTTTAGAGAGACATTCTTCTGTTACCCATACTGTTAAATTCATCTATTACTGCATTTAAATCTACCTTTGATACCATTTCTTGTTCAGTAAAGAGCAGTAATAATGACTCTAAACGTTCTTGACCCATTGTACTGCGCAATTTGTTTTTTACAATAGTTAATTTTGAGAAAACACGTTCACACGTACAACTAGTTACAGGTATTATAGTGAACATTTTTAAAGTCTTAAATACACAAGTATAAACTGTAGAATTTCCTGTTGTTTTTAACCAATCAATCCATTCATAGACAGATTCACTCGTAGCACCATTTAATTGCATAGCATTTTTATAATTTTTTAAAAGTTTTAACTCAGTTATTAAATCTTCCTCCGAAACCTTGGAAAATGTTGATAATATTTTTGTAGTACTTTCAGATAAATTCATAGTTAACATACATGCCATAGCATCAACCAAATCAAATGTATCTTGCTTAAATCTTAAATTAATCCCACTAAGTAGTTTGTCAAGTAATGGATAAAATACTGTAATTTTTAATTCATAAAATTTTGTATTAAAAATAGTTTGATTTGATAAATTAGAGTCTAATCGAGTTGAAACTTTACGAGAATTAGTAGCTGGAATATCAATATCATGTTTCTTACATAATATAACCGAACTATCAAACATTTGTTTATATTCACTGTCATCATTTCTCATACTAATTAATGTATTTTTCAAACAATTAACATTTTTCATTGCCAATACAAGATTAAGGTTTGGTTCTTGGAGTAAAGTACTAACTTTTAAAATTAACATTAAAATTGGATTCATCATATGCATACCAAAAATGAAATCAAAGGTTTTTAATTGATATAATAGACCAATTCCTTTAGCTCTCATCTCTGGCACTGAACAATTTTCACAAATGTTTTCAATTGCAGTAATCAATACTCCATAGTTATTCATAATTGCTTTCACAGCTTCTGCTCGACAAGCCCATCTTGTATTTGAACATGACTTCAATGTATGGAGTTTATCACCAGTTTCTTTTGTAACTTTTTCCAGTGTTGCATGTCGCATTGGACTACTTTCTATAAAGTTATATATAAATTGAACAGTTCCCAAAAATTAAAAATTAATCGATTTTGTTTTCCTTTTGAATTTGATTTTCACATATAGAATCCACCAACACTAAATTCAAACAGTGAGCATAACAATGCACATACATTATGCTATTGTTTTCTCTTTGCACTTTGCTTGAACGCCATTTAAATGTCCAGACATGGTCGATGCTCCATCAAAACAAACAGATAAAACATTTTCCCAGTTTTTATTCATAAGATCCAATACACTACACAATGAATTAAAAATTACCTGTGCTGTGGTTGATTTTAAACGTTGCAATGACACAAATGTTTCAATTGGCCGATTTTTTCTTCGTCAAAATAACGAATTATGATAGAAATTTGTTCGTGATGACCCACATCACTGGTTTCATCAGCCAATATTGAAATATATGAATCTTGAACATTAAATTTAATTGTTTGTAAAATAACATTATGAATAGACAATATCAAATCATTTTGTATGCGATTACTTGTGTACAGTGCATGTTTTGGACCTTCTGTAAGATGTTTTTTTAAAACAGTATCATATTTTGATATTAAATTAACCAACTCTTTAAAAAGTCCTCGATTTACACTCTGTGATTTTTCATCATGCCCACGGAAAGGTCTACCTCCTTTGACTAAACAAATTACGATGTCAATTAAACGATTCATAGTTTGTCTATTATTTTGGCGTTCTATTTCTTTCTGACTAGTTTGATATTGATATGCATGTAGTTCATCTATCTTAGAAGAAATAGGTATATTGTGTAGATAGCTATGCAAAGCTGTAGAACTATTCAAATGGTACTTTGATGTTTGATGTTTTTTAAATGCCTCACCAGCTCTATACCACGCACTAAACCCTTTTTCAAAAAAAGTAGTATCAATTTGGCCACAGTTTTTTTCATTGCCTTTAAACATCCTGCAAGGAAAGCAGAAGGCTGCATCAGCTGTAGGACTGTATTCTAGCCAATCGTACTGTTTATACCACTCTTTATGAAATGATCTAAATTTATGACCTTGAAGTTTTCGTGGATATAAATTTAAAATTGGTTTATAACCGCCTTTTAAAATTCTTTCTTTTAAATCAAAGTGTGTCATCGACAGTGGATGGATTGGATCATATATATCAATAGAATTAACTGAAAAATAAAAACTTAAATTAGTAATGACTAGGGCAAGGACTAATTTTATGCATTTGCATATATTTTCTGGTTAACTTAATAATATGCTTAGTAAGTACAAAATACATTTCACAACGTTTGTAATCAAATATTCACAAGTTTTTAGTGCATATTTTGACATTTTGGAGATAAAGGGCATATTTTTCATTATAAGAGTATATTTTAAGTTTTAGTACATATTTTGATGGTTTATCGAAAATCAAGCACTTTGTTAAATATTTTCATAAATCAGTGTAATAATTTAGGTAAGATAAATATTTTTAATAAATAAGTGCATGAAAGTCCTTACTCTAGTAATGACTAATGATAAATTATAATAATACCTTATTTATACCTTTATATTTTTACATGATTTCCTCTTTAGCATTATATCCTTGCATATATTATAGCTATATCTTAATTTGGGGCATGTACCAGTTGCCTCACATATTATATAAAAAATTATTATATATATTATATAATAAAATTGTCTCTTTGTACCAGGTGAACTATTATTATAAATACAATTTTATTATTTTATTATTATTTACATATTTACCTCCCTATTTTACTGATTGGTATTATAACAATGTATATAATAATATGTGAAGGCAACTGGTCAACACCCTAATTTGTATCTTTATGTACCTGTAACTTGAGCATCAGACGAAGACGATGAAGTGGTAACTTCTAAATTTGTCATATTATTTTCTTGGTTTGTATTTTTACATTCTATAACTTGAGTATCAGATGAAGTAACTACTTTTAAATTTGTCTCTTTTCTTGGCTTGTATTTTCATATTCATCATTTATTTGATTTCCTTGGTTATGCTTCTTAAAACAAAATACAAAATTAGGTAATAGGTATATAAAAGTCGAGCATTTAAGAGGACGTAGTACCCACGTGTGTTATTAGTTGAAACTGTACATTTTAAAATGATCATAACTTACTTAAAAATAATAATATCAATAAAAGGCTAGGTAGGGCCCTAGATAATGATCTTACCTTTAAATTGTATAATAAGTCAATTCACTCTAATATCAAAACTTACAGCACACTATTGAAACTAATGAACGAAAATTTGCAATGTCGTACGTGTGTAAGACGGAGACAATACATGCGGATACTACGTCCTTTTAATATTTTAATTTATAATTTAATAGCAAAGTTACGTGTACCACAGTCTACAGGCTATAAGAAAATAAATAGTCTATGTATTGTCATACTTACCAAGACCAAATTTGATACAGGAGCAGGATCATCAATATTTTGTTCGTTAATTTTATTTACTTGTATAAAAAAGTTTTGAATATTTTGACACGATTTTGCCGCTACATTCAACTTAATTCTTTTTTTTTCGCGCTCTTTAGCAGCTCCTCCTTTTGAAGTTGTACTTTTGGTAACATTCATCGTTCAATGGTAACAATCAAATTTAATTAGTGTAAAAATAAATTAA
Source organism: Slavum lentiscoides (assembly GCA_032441835.1). Taxonomy (NCBI): domain Eukaryota; kingdom Metazoa; phylum Arthropoda; class Insecta; order Hemiptera; family Aphididae; genus Slavum; species Slavum lentiscoides. The sequence continues at coordinate 21,419,931 of CM063710.1, read as the reverse complement.
AGTCTCACAACGAGCGAGAACGAAGTATCATGTAGGTATGATTTGTAAAAACAGTCCGTCAGTCCACAGTACACGTACCCGAGGATATAACTATATAAGTAACAATAACGAGTACCTAACAACTAAAAATAACTTATTATTATTATGATATAATATGATGTAGGCCACTATGCGGGTAGACGACTCTTTGCTTGAGTTGTATGTAATAATAAATGGAAAACCCTACGTAAACTCATATTTAATAATTCCGATTATAAGATAACCATCTTTACTATAATAAGCAAAGTATAAGAACAATTTTTAATTTTAGCCAAAATATGTAAAAACGCAGTACTGTATACACATTTTTAACTATACAGAGTGCACATAGAGAATTATTCAATTTTCTTCAAATTTGATTTAAAAATTTTTTTTTAAATTGAATGAATTTGGTAATTTAGGTAGATTGAGGCATTGGGTACTTCGGCCCATGAAAAATTACAGGGCGTGCCTGGGCACGCCCGGCACGCCCTGTGCGCACGCCTATGGCACGAATGATCATAGTTTCGCTGATCTTCTCTTAGATAATAGTTTACTATATCGTGATTTTATTTATCCCTTTATAACATTGGCGATTATACATGGTGTTAAAGGGGAGGGTGAAAACGAAGCCAACCCCGTCTGCCAATGAAGAATTCACATCGACGAGTAATAACTTGGAAGAAAGATTTATTAATTTGCCGAGATGAAATGCAGATGTAGAAAAAGGAAGAATAACGTGCATGGAACGTAAACGAAATAACAATAAAACGGGAAAAGAAAGTAGTCGATAGATAGCGCTACGACACGACATACAGGGCGTGGCAGAAAGGCGCATATAAATAGCGGTCAATCTTGAACACCACACACACACACATCGCAGTCAGACGCGAACTACGTTGTTTACGCCTGACCGCCGTGACTACACTGAGTGGTCTGATGGTTTCGGATCGCTATTTATAAGCGCCTTTCTGCCACGCCCTCTATGTCGTGTCGTAGCGCTATCTGGTGACTACTTTCTTTTCCGAAATAACGTTGCACAGAACGTGAGAATATTCGGTGCGAAAGTTACAGTTGACTCGCCCTGCAGTGCGTGTATTATCGTTTCGCGTGTATAATTTTCATTTCGATAAAATGAGACGATTATATATATATATATAAAAAAAACGAGTCTGCTATCACTCGAGACATTGACGTGTAAACGTCGCGTGAACGGTAAAAACGGAACGGAATCGTGATTGGGATTTGTGAATATCGGTATCCATTTATTCAAAGTAATTTCTAAAATAAATATTATTATTAGTCGTCATGACGACAGCTCACACATTTCCGTCCCGTATTCCCGATATTTACCATTAATACCGCCGTAATAGTTGTTTACACGTGATAAAACGATTTTAAACGTTATGCATACGCGTCGCACGAGGTTTAAAACTGCAGTGTGTAAATCGTACGAGTTAGGTGTTTTTTTTAGCGCAGAAATTTTCGGGACGGGGTGAATTTTTGTCAAAAACCGTATTAAAACCCAACCCTTTATATCCACACACACACACACACACACACACACACACACACACACACACACACACCGTTAGTGTAAGTCTATTAGCTATTTTCTGCCGTTCGTGCACTGCCCGCGGATCCGATGAATACCGCGCGATTATTTTTAATCAACACAATACGATAAATTACACTGTCAAAAACGGCGTAGGGTCAGCAGCGGCGGCGGCGGCGGCGCGTGCACCGCGGCGAGGGATGAAAAACGCGACCCCTTCGTCACTGTTGGGGAACAGCGCGTATGAGCACCGTGCAGTGTGTCACCCTCTCTCACACACACTCCCTGTCTCACTCTCTCTCTCTCGCGAAAAAAAATGAAAATCACGTGTCCGATCCGCGAACGATTCGGGAAGAAACGCCCGACGATATTTTATTGCGGGGTCGACTCAACAAAGAAAATATTGTTATTAAACCGGGCGCGTATTTATTATAATATGGAAATATAAATAATATAATAATAAATCAATTTTTTTTTTTTACTAACCAACCCGTATACACGTACCGGCCGTCGTTCTATAATAATATTACGATTTTTATTTCAATACTACACGAATATTATGTAATTATAGCGATTATATACGCGGCGACGGAATAATATAGAGAAATGCGATTATTATTTTTATATATTGTACAATAATTAATATGATAATGCGTCGATGGTTGATCTGATTAGAAAATCGCATTAAACGCGCGACGCGTTATTTTATTATTATATAAAAAAAAATAATGCGCGAATCAAGCCGAAGAGTAAGCCGGGGGAAATGAAATATACGGTGGGGAGTGTTCGCTAAAACCCGTTATCCTAACACGATATTATGTCGATAAAATCGCATTCCACACTATATATTATAATATACTGTTATAATGGATTTTTTTTATTTTTAAACGAATAAATTATACGAAATAATAACGTAACCAAAGGATTTCTCCGAACAATAGTTTCAAATATTATCCCGCGGTGTTCCCGAACGAATAGAAATTTTTTCTCAAAAAGACGCGTTAGAAAATTATTTGATTCGAAACTATAAAGAAATCCGAATTGCGGGCGAAACGCGTTTTAGAAAATAATAATAATCGTCTGCTGTATTTTGATTTTTAACACAATGACTTTGACATTTCGAAATACAAGACGCTTGATATTATATTTATATTTTGAATTCGCTTTCAGTATAGAATCACGTACATATATTTAAAGAAATCGAACGCAATAAATTTACGAATATTCTAAATGCACTGATTTAAAAAATAATATTTCGCATAAATATATATTAATAACACCGTTGTTTTTTTTATTTATCTTTTAAAATTTTCTTATTTTATAATATAAGTAAATTTTGTTCGTTTTATTATTTTTTTATTCTGTTGTATTATTCTCGTTCGCCAGACGACGACAGTTTGCCGCAACCGGAAAATGCCGGTTTAAAATTTCCGGAAAAGGAATATACAAAAATATTCCTTTATTTTTCATAATAATCTTTTAAAGAACAGTATATACAATGAAATTAATACATATTACAAAAAAATAATATATATATTTATAAAGAAAAAATGCCAAGAGTATTTGGTAAATTTTAAGATAGTAAACAACTAGTTTCGACCGTAAGTCATCATCAGGTTGCAACGAATAATAAAAAAAACAAAAAAGGTATATAAAACAAATATGAAAATATTTAACAAATATTCGTTTGTTTCATATTTATTTTATATACCTTTTTTGTTTTTTTATTATTCGTTGTAACCTGATGATGACTTACGGTCGAAACTAGTTGTTTACTATCTTAAAATTTACCAAATACTCTTGGCATTTTTTCTCTATATTTATATATAATATATTATATATATTATTTTTATAAGAGTATCACATTTTTAATTTAAAATTATTTAATTTATTTTTGTTTTTTAATTTGTTAAATTTTATTTATTAATACTCTTTTGGCTCGATTGCATAAATTTATTATTTACGAAGAGGAACTGATAATTTTTTTTTTTCGAGTATTCTTTTCAATTCTTTTATTTATTTGATTTTCTTGTTTTTATTGTTTTATTATTTTAAGACTGCAGACGATATTGCGCGTAAATTACCATTTATCCAGTCGATAATAATGTAATCAATAGAAACCGAAACACGTTTGTAATCAAGCGATCAATAACCAACCGTTGAAACACATTTCGTATAAAAAATAATCGATTAGAATCCGGGAGTATTTTGGAAAGGGGGTTTAAAATGAAACGTCAAATTTGGAATTATCGGTACTATATAAAAACGATAAACGTGATATCAGGAAGTACAGTCGATGGAAACCGAACGAACCCGTCGGATCGTGAAAGGGGAAATAAGTCTTCTCCCGGCACTGTTGTCGTTGTTTTGACAATCGCTGTTGTTGACATATAGTTTTACCATTGTGCAGCGGTATCGTTTACAAAAACACCGGCGTGTGTCCGAATAGGTTTCTTTGTCGTGTACTTTTTACGGGTCCTCCACCCCGTTTGTTAATTGATAGCGCACTGCAAGAGTTAGCGCGTATATTATTATTATTATTTTCTACTTTACGGTTAGCCGGTATATTATTGATTTAAATGTATACTGAAACGCGACACACGCGTGTATATAGGGAAATTCGTTTAGTAAATTTAGACTCGTTTTTTTTTTTTTTACTGCAATTTTTACAGATGGCTGCTACTGCAGAAATAACGACGGCTTACATGAGGCCGCCCGATCGCGGCGGCGCGGACATCGTTTCCACGACGGACGGACGGAACAGACGGTTGAAAATCGGGAAAACGACGAGAAGAACGACGCCGATACCGGTCCTACCTCCTCGTATTCCTACGCCTATGCCGAAATTGTTACCGGAAGAATGGTATGATACGATAATATTTAATTCCACAACATTATTTATTTCTAATAATACTCGCTCAAAGTAATAATATATATATATATATATATATATATATATATATAAAGTAATACACTGCATCACAGTGCCATAACACACGATTTCCGTTATATTTGTATTGTGCTGCCGGTATTTTACTCATACGTAATTATACTTTAAGCGGTGAGAAAACTTGAATTTAAACAAAAAAAAAAAGTTTGTGAAGTTTTTTTTTAGAAAGTGCAGAGAAGCGGGTTCACTTCTCTTACCTCCTCTTTCCCTGAAATTGTTCGTTAAAAATAATGTGTAAAACGTTTGATTTTTAATAAATAAAAATATGAATTTTTAAGAAAAGAAATTCTCTATAGTTTTCCATAACGGTAGGTATATATCGTCAATTACGAATCCGAATTAATTATTATTTTAAACTCTTTTTATTTTTGCCTAAGTACGCGAAGCAGGGGCGCATTAAGGGGGGCAAAGGGTGCATTTGCCCCGCGCGGCAATTTTTTGGGGGCGGCACACCGGTCATGGACATTTGGAATTATGTTTTTGTCTGTTGGAATTTTAATCTGTACTGTAAATTTATGGGCGGCAAATTATATTTGCCCCCCCTCCCATCCCTAAATATTGAACCTTAATGCGCCCCTGACGCGAAGACACACTAAACTAACTCTAAAATCTACGTAGGTACGAGTTATATTTAATATGAAATTTATTAATTCTTAATAATATTCACATATTTCACATATTAGTCGTATAAGTGTGGAACAACAGGCACTCATACGCGTTTATATCAAATAATAATAATCGAACAGCGTAATACTTTCTTTTTGATCTATCGCCAAGATTCACAAAACGAAGCTGCGTACATGTAACCAACTGCAGCTGTGCGCTTGAAACGGATTTATAAGATAATAATATTATTGATTATAGTTTGTATTTATATTAAATATATCGTTCATATCGAATGTATATTTATATGCGATTGTGTCCGATATTAATAAACATTATTTTGTTTGCAGCACACCGAAATTGAAAATCGCCAAATACGAGAAAACATATCAATCTTCTCTGGCGGCTCGTCTGTTACTGTTTACAACGGATCCCGAAAAAGGCAAACGTATCGTGCACAAGGTAATAATAATAATCTATTTCAGATGACATCGAATATTTTCTGTTCGCGAATAATAATCATTACACGTACATAAATGTATGTGGACTTATTAAATAACGAAAGGATCAGAAAATTTCATGCTTTTTTTAGCCAAATTTAAATATATTTTAATAACGTGTATACTGGCTTGTGGTTCACAGAAAATACGTTTTCTGTTCGAAACATGTATATACGTGTAGTATGTTTAATTAAAAAAAAAAAAATTATACGTATAGAAATGACATTTTTATTTGTTCAAGTATATATATATATATAATCGTTTTAAACGTAAAACAACACTGACGCACAAGTGTGTATTAATAATAAATGACGTCGATTTTTTTTTTTGTTTCTGGTAACCTAGATACAGAAAATTTCAATAAATATTTATTCGTTTCGTTTTCTATATTTTCACTGTTGTATAAAAAGAAAAAAAACTATTTTAACATACACTTTCCAATAACTAAAAATTATTATTATTATTATTTAAAAACAATATTTCCAGTTAACTCGTAGACACGCGTTACACTCGAATATTTATTAAAATTTACGTAAATTTTCTTATATATATGTTTCGTGGTACACACCGCAATAGCGTACATTTAATAGATTTCAAATAATATTTTATTTTTTTTTTATTCCATAGTCAGAATCTGTAATCTGTCGTCGAAAAACGTATATATATATAAAATATCGCGTTTTTTTTTCTCTTTTTCGTTAAAGAACCTAGTATATTATAGTAGGCGTACGCGATATTCCAATCCAGTATGTACTTAATACTTGATTATATACTCGTACTAAACTCGTCTATTGCAATTATTGTATTAAACGCTTGTAACTGTTTCTTCTGCTATAATGATGAGTATTGCGAATATTGAATTTAAATTATCTCGCGAGATTCGACGAATATTTTAATACGCGTTACACATTGGACGTGAAATTTCGTCCATTTCGTGTAACGGTGTAACTGTAATATATTGTCTGTTGCAATACACGAATACAAAGTGATTCGGTAAAAGTACCGACTATACATTTAATAATTACGTGTTAAAAGGGTACTATAACTACCATTGATTACTCAATGCTACTACACTTGTATGATTTTCATCAAAAATAATATTGGTATCATGCGAGAAAGAACTGCGAAGGCTTTACTATAATACAGACACCATGATTTTGCACGAATATTAACGTATTTATGGGGCGTTTTAATACGTTCTCATTTCGTTGTAACTCGATAATATCATAACGAATTTCGATTATAAAATACTTTTGAATTTAACGCTAAATCATACGATTTGAAAACGAAATAAATAACGCGAAATATTGTTTTTAAATGTAAATAAATATTATAAAGAAAAAAGTTTATTAGTGAAACGAGCACATTTTTTCCACAATATTCATTGTTATTTTTTATTATACATTTTTACGCGATTTTTCTCGTTCGATAGCGTTTTCGTGGTAATATTACTCAGTATCCGGTAGATAGCGCACTGTTGATTGTATTCCACATAAAACGGTCGAATTTAAAGCTTCGTTTTTCGAAATAACACCTACGAATTTACAAAATATTCTTATCGTGCGGTTAAAATTAGTTTACGTTGTTTATATAATATCATTACAGTGATTTATTAATTTTTTTAATTATCAGTTTATTGAAAACGATAATGATTCGAAGTAATTATTTTAGTCAGTATATAGATGTAGGCGATGTATTTTACTATATTAATTCTTATTTATTTTTTTTCAAAAAAGAAGTCTTAATTTCACGTTTTGAAATGAAAAATCGATGGTGATTTACATTTGAAATTCCACTTTAACATTCGTTTAGTACAACTATAATATAAAAAAAAATGATAGTTTGATAATAATGACATATTAATTGTTAATACACGGGAATTGTAGCGGAGAAATAAACTCAACAGTTTTGTGCCGGATCTTTCCAATCCGCTACACTCAACACACTCATACTCCATCCAGCCATATTTTTCTGCGCCTGACCATTTTTCCCTGGAGGTATCCGTTCAAACGCCCGTTCTGAATCATTTTCATTTCGACGCGATACGCGCGAGATTTTTTTTTCTGGCTTGACATGGACCACTCAGGTCCTTTGCCGCAACCAATAATCCTCTCCATTTGTCCTCTGTCCGCGCAACCATCTATTCACCATCACATATTCCTAACACGATAAGGTCTTTTTGAACTCTGTCTACGCGTCGTTGTCTCGGGCGGCCTATAGGTATTTCGCTCTCTGGTTTTGTATAATTTGCCCGATTAACTCTTCTCAGTGGCGTATTTGAGACTTCACCTCAGGGGGGGCGATGGTAAAAGAACTCCCCCCCTTCTCACCAATAAAAAAAATTATATGTAGGAATATAATTATTGAACAAAACACATTTTATTTATTCAGATAATTTTTGATAACTATAGTGTTACCAACATTTTCATAAAAAATACTTGTAACTTATAACACAGAACAATATAAAATAATATAATTTTTTTAAATCACTTGGGGGGGGGCGATTGCCCCTATCGCCCCCCTCAAATACGCCACTGACTCTTCTTATACGTGTTCAACTGACCCTTCTACTTTTCCGTGTTGCTACTATGTCCGAATCGTCTAACATACTCGTTACTTCCTCGTTCTTATTCTCCCGTTTTCTGGTTCATTTTTGCGGACAAATACCTTTCTTTTAAATCTTGCCGCGCTTTGTTCATCAATCGTCGTCGTAGCCAACTTGCATATAGCGCGGCGATCGGGCGTGTCTGTTCTGACTGAGACAAATTTGGATTTGAAGATTAAGGCAATGATAGACGTTTATTAGCCTTATTCTCTTGATCATCGCCCAGTGCCCAGTTTATTTCTAATATACGCGCGATTACTATATATATATACGTATAAAATATGCATATGAAAGTATTAATGTACCTATTTGGGTTTTGTCGCTGAATCGTTTATATACAGTTTATAAATAGGAAATAGGTAGAAAAAAGAAATAACTAAAGGCTCGTAACGTTTTTGAAAAGTCAAACCACGCGTGTAATAGTTGTTTTTTGGTCGAAACAATAATTATACGAATGGAACGTTTTCCGGTACGTTGCGTGTATATTGTTGTGGCGTAACGCGCCGTAACGCATTCTCGATTATTAAAAGGTCAGCGCCGACGTTTTCGGACACTCATAAAAGTTTACGATAGTAGGTCTGTGCAAAGGATAAGGAATGAAGACATACACACATATATACGCGGTTGAAACGCAAAGGGTGTGTCTGCGTATTGCAAAGAGAGTACCTATATAATTTCGTTGTGTTTGTGTTGCGGAAAACGTACAATTTCTTGACCTCTGCTGCAGGCGGTTTTCCGGACGAAATTTCCGCGCAGAAAAAAATGTCGAAGACGTTACTAGCAATTTTTCATTAAACCGATGAAGTAGTCCATTACATTCGTTAATTTACAAATGTATTTATATGGGGCGGGGGTTACAAATTTTGTGTGAGCGGAATTTCGAAACCGTGTGAATTTATAGCGGTCCGCCGCCATTTCGAAAAGTTAGCTGATTTAAACGATATAACGAGCAGTCCTCCTCTGCAGATGACTCAGCCGCGGTGTATATAATACGTGTATCGAGAGGGTGTGACGGGTGTATATCATCACCTAAACCCTGTCGTCGGCGATAAAAACGGATCTCTCGGTGTTCGCGCCCCTCTCTAGCTGGCGCAGTTAAATAAATTATCTCCAGATTTATATATATATATATGCACGAGAGGGCGGCTCTGTCGTTACATTATATATTTATACGCGATATAATATAATGTATACTATAATTACAATGGCTGTAAATATAATTCGACGGTTTTCTGACGTTTAGTACGAATATCCGATTAATATTACGTAAGCGAAATTTTATTTTTCCAAGTCGAAAACAGGCGTAATTAGAGTATTGTGGGATTAATCCGAAAATTTTAAATTTTCGTCGCGTTCGAAATGTCATCGTTATTTTCGAAAAACAAAGCAAATCCTAATTCGTCTATTACAATTCGGAGTATTCGTTAAAAAATATTTAAACAATTTTTGTAATAAAAAATTATGAAGCATATTACATTGACTGTAATTGGGCATACAATTGGGCAAGAAAGTGTGCTAGAAGCGCTAAGTCACTTGAATATTGAAAATCTACAGTGAGCTTCAGCATCCTACCCCTTGTCAACTCATTTCATCACTTCGAACAAGTCGAACGGGTCTGTGAATTCTCATATCCGCGGGTGGCATAATTGATCTGCATAAGAAATAAAGAGGAGAATGGCGATGGCTGAGCAAGCTTTTGAAAAGAAGAAGTTATTGCTCACAGACAAATACGAAGTCTAGGAAGAAATTGCGAAAATGCTGCGAAACGCGAACAGTTGGGAAATATGAGAGGGACAGAATAGACGTTATGGAAATGCGGATGTGGAAACGTGTGACAAGGACCAGTTGGACTGAAAAGAAAACTAACGATGCGATCTTACAAGAGGTCGAAAAAAAAATACACTCTTATTCATGAGAAGAAAAGTAAAACTTTTGGGTCACTATAGCTGAGACACAACGATAACTTCAACATCACCAACATAATAGAAGGAAGCGAGTACCAGGGAAGAGATCAAGAGGAAGGCCATGAAAATCTAATTTGGAAGAAGTCTAATCAATCATTAACTTCACTTCTTATCATCCCACGAAGAGAACAGCAATGGACATAATATATGTCGTTTATTGACTTTAAGATTAAAAAAAAAAATATGGGCACAAAAAAAATATTATCGCCATGTGCGCAATATAGTACAAATAAATCTATAAAACGTAATGTGTTGCACGTTAAAATATTATTTTAATTAAACCTTGTAAAGAAAAAAAAACATATCCGTCGTCGCCGGTAACGAATTATAAATATTATTGTTTATTGACGCGCACATAGAGGCAATAGGGTGTACAACGAATTGCTTATTATACTACAGAATTGAGAAAAAAAAAGATATACAGTGTTATTGAATATAATAATATAATTATAATATAATTTTTAAAAATACGAACACTATTAATAACTATGAGAACAACATATTATAAACGTAAAGGCTTAAGTTTAGCATTCATCAACATATAGTTATTTAAGTCGAAATTATCTAGGCTGTTACAAACACGGTTCGTTAAAGCTATAACACTAAGAAGTTATCTTTAACATGGGACTAATTAAACTATTTCTTCCAAGGTTTAAAATGTTAAAAATCAACGTTACAACAAATCATATCAAACTTATAAGTATCTAAGGAAACGAGATTGTATTTTTGTTTAAACCGTTTACGAGACCAACTTGTGGGATTGATTCCATAATATGGACCCGTATTCGAGGTGTTTGAACGCGTTAGAAAGCAATATAAAAGGTTTTTAGACATCGGACACCTTTAAAGTCCCCCTGAATTGACGTCCGTTAAATCCTATAATATTTTATTATAATAAAATTATTTATTACGAAATAACGTAAGGTACGTTTGTTCATACACACATTTGATTATTATTATTTTTTTTTATTAGCTTTTAGAACAACTATTATAGCTCAACAAAAACATCTGATTATTAACGCTAACATTTCGTAAGAAATATTTTGCTCGATTCGCGATAAGACATTGAGAATTATATTTTTTTGGTTGCATTTTTTCGCATATTATAAATCAATAATGCGCAATGGTTATGCGGTGAATATTTTATCATACATTTTCAGTAATAGAACAAAAGGACGGTTATTTTAAAACAGCTGTATGACGTGTATCATCGCGGTAAAATATGAAATGTTTGTTCTAATAATATATGGAATTTATGTACGAATCGTTTGAAAAATATTTTGTTTTTCTCTTATTATTTAATACAAATTTAAAACGACAGCACATTCCAAGTCCACATTTGTTTTCCAACAGCGTAATAAATCATTTGCTCGGGTAACAGACACACCTTAAAATTGCAGTTTTTTTAAAGCGCTTTCCAAAGCTCATTGTCGTTTTATAAATAGTTTTATTGTAATAAACAATAATGTGAAAACAAAACGTTACACGTACGACGTGTAATAGTACATTTTATTCGTTTAAAACGTTCGATACTAATAAAAATACGAATTTAAAACTTATTCAAATACGTCGGTCCTATGAAAGACATATAATATTATAATATTTAGGTATTCCGTTGGTAAACTCGCGTCTCTTTTATGTAAACGTATGGCTAATTTTTTATTTATTTTTCTTTCCTCGGCCCAAACACAATCGTCTTTAATATTCTTTCCATGTTTTCCCGGTCTCTCCCCGACACAGAACGCCGGTCAGTCACATTAAGTTGTCTGCTCGAAATATCCTCCCCCCCCACCCAAAAAAAAAACCATTTGCAGCCACGCAATTTCCTAACCCCCGACGACGGTGATTTTTTTTCCTCTTTTATTTTGATCTTATAGCGAAAGCTTCGCGTATGTAATAATATGTAGGCACGTGCATAGAATCTCCAATATCGTTTTCCACGTAATTGTTTTTTAACGATGCCGGTAGACAGCAATGGAGGGAAACATATAAATATATACACATTCCTATTCGATATATTTTCTCTTATAAAAAAAAAATATTTCACGCAAATTAGTCTGAGCAAATAAAACCTTTACGGGTTTTTGCAAGAAATAAAAATAATTTCAAATCGTCGTTCGTTTTACGTTCGTCAATGTTATTATTGTTGTATGGCCTAAAAATTGTGTATCGAATTCAAGTTCAAGCAAAAATATATTTTAAAATAAAAACGATTTTGTGTACCCTTTTTTTTTTTGTTGTGTTTATGTAACGTATAAGTACGTACTTATAAAATATAGGAATTTTTTTCTCTCTCTCTCTCTCTTGCGCGCGATCATCGTTTCGTTTTCGACAATGTTTACAGTCGTCGTACGATTATTGTGTGCAGCGACGAATGACGAATTCATAACTTTCAACCTTCTGCGTTGAGCTGCTTGCGATATTCGCTGAATAGAATCCGGAATTAGACGCACACGCGCTTCACACAATACGTGTACCATTGACGATTTCTTCTTATGTATACAATTGCCTTTAATAATAGAGAGCGGGGAATTCGAATAATAATAAAAAAAAAAACCGTATATACATACACACGCGCTGAAAACCACAACGATCCGCTTTAATCAAAGTTTCTTCAGCGTCCGGACAATGGTAAACCCCTCTGCACTTGGAAACATTTTTAGGGGATGAGTATTTTTTTTTTTTTTTAATTCGTCCTCGTATAATAATTTTCTTTTGGCCGTAGCTTAGACCCCCTTTATGAACACGTTTTCTTTTTTTATTACAGGGTGTTGACTTCAATCGACCCCTGATTTTATATTTTCACTGTATACGTATACGCGCGGTCTGCAATCATTAATCCCGAGGAAAAAAAAAAACGAGACGGAGCGTCGTAAAGCACATTAATATTATTTTATATATATTTTACGATCCGAACCAGATTGAATTTCGTAAGTTTTTTTTTTTATTACAATATCCGTGTACTATATAATATACTATACTATACCGCGGCTTATAAATATATTATAATACGCGCGTGTTTGGATGAAATTTTCATTTTTTATTCTTTCCCTCGCTCTCGTCAACAGACCTATACACAGACTTCACCGGTAGTATTATTCTCTCTCTAAAACCCATTAACATAAAACACATTTTATTAAATTTTTCCTGTGTATAATAATTATGACGCTGTTTCGGTGTACCTATTAAACGAACGAGTCACTTCTTTATCAGCCCGAAGCTATTGAATTCTTCTACATATGTATATGTCTTCATCAATGTCAGTTTCTGGTGTTAACATTTTAATTCGACGTAGACGAGCGTAATCGAATGAAAATTAGCCTGAGATTAGATTTCACAGCGGTTAATTTAGAAATAGCCCGTTTAATCGAGCGACTTGTCATTGGAGTACGGTCTTTGGTCCCGAGGTCATTGTCGCAGACACTATAATGGAAATTTTTAAAAATCATTTATAACGGAACTTTAACGTAATACTTTATTCATAATTTCGTAATAAATTAGTAATAATAATAATAATAATAATAATAATAATAATAATAATAATAATAATAAAAAACGAAATGTATTTTTAATAAATATTCAAATCATTATCATTATATCGATTATTATTACAATAAGTAAGTTAAGTAAAACGTGTAAATGGGTACTACTTTTACTACTGATATATGTACTTTATAATAAAAAAAATTACTATTATTATTATTGTATAGATAAAAATAATATAATTAATTAAAATGTCGTATAAAGTAATTGGTGTTGTTAAATCACCGATTTCGAACTTTTAATATAAAAACTGTTGACTTTTCTTTTTCATGAAACCAGAGTACATTGAGATTTACAGTTTGATCGCATACTGCAATAAATATTCGGGAGGGTTTTTTTTTGACTAGTGCGAGTCGAATTCCTTCTTTTAACTGTCGTTTCGAACCGTCAGAAACTTTATACCGTTTCTCCGTAACGTTTCACATATAAAAAAAAGGTAGCGAGCCGCGGGGTGTTGTGGATGTCGCTCAAGTGCGAATTACTCGCATAAAAATTTTAGAGTTTTTTTATTACTAGCGATTCGGAAAGCAATTATAAATCATTGCATTCGATAAAACGATTCTGAGCGGAGTTTCGGTGTAATATTTTTTGTAATTAATAATATAGAATACATAATTAACCTTACTGCTGCACATTATTTTAATATAATTTCTTAAACTAAATCTAGTTAGGTAAAAATTTTCGAAAATTGTTTCTCGTCAAAATAGTACAAAGTTACATATTCGGTAAAAATTTCAAGACTCTAGGACCATTAGAATTGCACAAACGTAATTTTCCACATAAAGTAGAAATACATTTTGTCGACAAATTTGAAATGTTTAAATGTGACTAACGATTTTAAGGATTTTTTGAATGTAGTTGAAATAACGTAGTGTGACATCGTATTAAATTTTTAAGCCTTCAAACTAAAATAAATAAACTAAATAAAAAACCTCTTTTATGAATATGAATTAGTTCGAAATTTATAATTGCTATAAATAGCCTAAAATTGGATGACATTTTTTTCCCCCAATATCGTATAAAGTTACATATTTTGGTGAACGTTTCAAGTTTCCATAACAGCATTAGTTTCAAAATTACGAAGAAATGACGCGATAATCGATTTCGACGAAATAGCGTTTTTAGTTTTTTTTAAAAAAAAATACTTTTTACGTAATTTTTCGATTTTTTTTTTCTGAAGCTTTGAAAAACTATCGAGAAAATTGAGAAAAATGACCTATTTTAAAGTATCGCGATTTTCTACCGGAAACCGGGTATGACTGTAAAGATCGGAGCACTCCTTCGGGTAAAATTTTTGCGGACATTAAAAAAAAAAACACATCATTGTAAAACCCTCGGTCCACTCGGGATATAAAAATAATGCTTGAATTGGAAAAAAATTAAAAGGGGGACGTAAAAGTGTAAAAAAAAATGCGCGTCCCTGAAAATTTTAATGTCTTGAAAATTCGCGGTGGCCCCTCAGCCATCGCACTATATTTTTAATTAAATAAATCTGTTGAATTTGTAATACAAACATCAATAAATCTCTATTATTTCGGCGTCGTCGATATAACAACATTCAAAGACAATTTTCACATATCCAATAAAATTGTTTGAAAAAAGAGTCCCGTTCCGTTCTCAGCGTCCCATTACCAAAAATTAGAAGGGGTATGCTAAAGTATTAAAAAAAAATCTACACCGCATGCAGATACATCGGTACACGTATATATCTCATTTATTTTTTTACACGTGACAAAAAGATACCTATAACTGAGTCCTCGTCTCCTCGTACCTATAGACATATCTATATCTGTATATAGATATAGATATGGATATCTATATATATATATATATGTATAATGTATATAGATCGCGCTGCCATCGTCGTTCCAATGTAACTGACGACGAAGGTATAGACGTGGGGGGATCTGGCCTGGTGGTGAGTAGAACAGGGTTCATGACGTCATGGTAACGCTCTCGGTGTCGCACAAATGTATAGAATGACCACAGCCATAAGACATATATACACGTCAAAAATTGGATATTTTCAGTGGCGCCGAATCCATATACGTAATATACAAGAAGCGATCGCTTCATATAATAAAAGAGGTGGGTGGTCTTATCGGTACACGTGTTTTCGTTTTTAACATTACGTCAGTGGCGTAATTTCGATAAAAACGTAGAGGGTGCTTAAGCCCTCAACAGATTTAGAATCGCGTGACCTTTTTTTTTTTGTCTTTTCAAGAAAATGTAGAAACTGGATGCTCAATCGTTACGTGCAATGGGAACAATAGGGATCCGTTTCCACGGATATATTTAACACTGTATGAACACTGGTTTTGGCTAACACGGAAAATTTAAGAGGTGCTGATTTTAAAAAAGGGGGTGCTAATACCCTCCAAGCCCCCTTCCCACCAAATTACGCCTATGCATTACATAATATACTAAATAATTAATGCGTTTGATATTATAATATTAATAAAAGTTCAGATCATCGGGTGGGGTGGGTGTGTAAACCGTTCGCTTCACTTTAATTCACATGACTCCGGCGCCACCGGATACTCCGCCCCCAATTAAAACACTGCTAATAATCGCCTTTGGAATTTCGATCGCGCAGCGAGTGGCGCACGTCGAGAATCGTCGCCACTGTCCTCCTTATTCGCTCGTCGCACACACGCACACATTATACGAATTGGTTCTTTCGTTGTTTGTGTTCGGTCCGCCGCCGATGACGCGCAATGACTGCGCAATAATGCATAACACGACGTCCCGAGTACGTTTAAAAGTGCCCCCAAGGTTTTTGTTGTGTTCGGAGAGTCGTCGTAGGTATTCTCCCGCACGTATATAATAAATATATATTTATTTGGTGTTGCACGAGCCGCGGCGGCGGGAACACTGCGAAAACACGCGCACACACAAATATTTTTGTTGACACTGTCGTGTCGGCGGCGGCGGCGGCGGCGGCGGTGTTGTTTGCGCAATGCCCTCGTACCGCCGCGGTCCCGCCGCGGCAGCTGCAGGCGCTCCGCCGCGATGCTGATCCGATTAGACAAGTGCAAATTGCCGGAAGGGCTGGCGGACGGAGGAGCGCCCGCGCCCGCTTTTACCCCACGGACCGTGAAATTTATTGGGGGTCGCGTCGGCAGACTTGACTCTCGAGAGTCGAACGAGAGAGAGAGAGAGAGAGAGAGAGAGAGAGAGAGAGAGAGAGAGAAAAGAAAATGTCAACAAATATCATCGTAATCGTACGGAATGGCGTGAACGTTTTCCCGTGTATATATATATATATAGAAATAAAAACGTAAAAAAAAAAAAAAATGTCTATAAGCGAGTTATTGGTTCGCGAAATATTTACCGCCGCCGTCGAAGTTGAAAAAATAAAAATTCGTCGGAACGCCGTAACAAACGAAAATTATTTAAACAAAACATTTATTTAAAAAAATATATATCGCGTTTTTAAAACGGGCTATAAAAAAATATATTTTTAGCAAAAAAAAAAAACGGAGTATCTACACTGCGTGCAGATACATCGGTACATGTATATGTCTTGTACGTATCTCATTTATTTTTTACACGTGACAAAAGTTACCTGTTGCTTAGTCCCCCCGCCTCCTCGTACCTATAGACATATCTATAACTATATATATATATATACAATGTATATTTATAGATCGCGCTGCCATCGCCGTTCCAGTGTAACTGCAGGCAACGACGGTATAGAAGTGGGGGGACCTGGCCGGGTGGTGAGTAGATTAATGACGTCATGGTAACGCTCTCGGTGTCGCACAAAATTTATAGAATGACCCCATAAGACAGCCATAAGACATATACATGTAAAAAAAAAAAAAACCGACTTCGAAAAACGTACTAAAAATTATGAAATAATCGATGACTTTTTGAAATCGACGCCGGATTTCAAACGAAATAACATCTGCAGAAACGCAATTTATTAATCTAATACAGATAGGTATTGCGATAAATTAATAAAACGCGTTTCTGCAATGTAACGTTGTTTGAAATTCGGAAATGTTATTGATTATTATTTCATACTTTTCAGCGCATTTTTTGAAATCGGTTTCTTTTTCTAAAAAATATTTTTATTTCATCCTTTTTAGTCATAGTGGTTATAGCAGTCATATCGGCATTTCTGTTCCTACGTTTGACTGGGGTGGTTAGGTAGGATCCTTTTGGAAAAAAATACAAAAAACTAAATTACTAGACGAATACTAAGCCGATATTTACAAAATTGGTACGGGACCACTGGGAGCTGATAATCTTTCATATAAAACAAGATTCATTCAAATAGGTTCATAAGTGACGGAGTTATGAGGTAACAAACGTTAAAAAAAAAGTATATAACTGAATTGAGAACCACCTCCTTTTTTGAACTCGGTTAATAAAAAGTATAAAATAATTCCTCCTAATCGGCCCGGTACGGATTGTGCTGAAAATATGTGATTGTGGATTTTTAATAGTTTTAAAACGAAAAGCGTTGGGTACGTGCAATATGTAGATTATTGAGAGGAGTGTATGTGTATACGTCGCGTTGAGAATACTCACACAACAGTTCGTATCGTTTTACAGTGCAATATAAAATTGTTAGAGATTTAGGTGAAATAATTAATTAATTATATTAATTGTTAAGCGATTATCTATTGCACTTGCCCCACGTTTTTATTTTAAAAGTATTTTCGTAGAAATTAAAAAAATCACAATCACAAATTTTCAGGAAGATTCGTTTAGGAGAAATTATTTAACGCTTTTTAGTCCGTTTTAAAAACGTGATATATTTAAGAAAAAATGTTTTATTTAATTAATTATTTTATTACTTTTTAGTTTTTCTTGTCAAAATTTAATTTTGAGTAAAGAATGTGACCAAAATATTTGATGATCCTTTTTCGGAAGGTACACATTTTTTTTCTAACTATGCATACTATCCTCCCGAGAGACTTTGATACGATTTTTCTCACGACTAGATGTTCGTAAAAAATGTGCGGAGTCTGCAATTGCATTTCTCTTGGATGCCTAACGTAGTAAAATCCATTCAATCATATATGTATATTGTATATATATATTTTGAGTTAATATTGCATTGTCATCCAGTTCCGAGCTATGTTTGAAGTTCCAAGTCTTCAGCTCGTCGGGAAGTCAGTTTAGCATCGATTGCGAAATTTGTACCGAACAGACAGACAGACAAAAAAAAAAGCGAGTTAATGAAAACGCGGTAAAATACTAAATTTTAATTAAAAGAAAAAAAAAATTTGTTAATTTTTATGGATCCTGAGCGCGTAGTACACATAACACAGGTCGTCGCCGTCCTTAATGTTAGTTTAAAACTTTTTCGTCGTGCTGTACGTTTTAATTTAATATAATGTACTCGCGTATAATCTTTATAATTTTATCTATCTTTTCCATACTTGCCTCCGGCCACCAAAACCTTTTGTAACTCGCCCGGAAACGTAACTTCTCGTTAAATTTAATATTTTCCCGCGATTATAGTTTACCCCGTATCACACAGCTTCCTAATGTTTTCATTATTTTAAACGCGTTACCTTTAACATTTATTCGCTTTCTCAAATTTTCTCTCTCTCTTTCTCTTTTTATACATATATTTCTCAACATAATATATAATTAATTTAATTACGGTATAATAATATTATTATTTTTATTATTATATATCATATATATTTTTTAAACGAATCGCGAATAACGCAAAACATTAATTATTACGGGCTCGCGGATTTTATAGCGCAAAAAGGTACTGAAATATGCGCTTTAACATGACTGAAGAAAAATCTTAAAATATGCTCTAAAAATAGCGAAAAAAAATTTGTTTTATTTATGATTTTAACACATAAAGATAGATAATATAATACGAAATATCTAATAAAATAGCGATAATTTTTCTTAACTTTTTAAGGCTACGAGATTTGTAAAAAACGCAAAAAATTTAAATTTATAAAGTGTATTAACAAAAAATAGCATAAAAAAAACCAGGGAAAATAGCACTAAATATTTAAAACGCTTAAAATAGAATTTTATACTTTGAATCTACGACGCGTAAAGCAAATTTATAGCTCACTCCTCTATTTTTGTCCGTATTCAATAATAATAATTAGTTAACGTTATAATATTATGGAATCCGAGCTCTGGTCATTATCACGTTCGACATTGTATATTATGATTAATTATGCGTTGAGTTCACCAGTTGATTAATTGATTTAACCGCGGTTGATTTTACATTAACATAATACAAAACCCCAAAATCCGTACGACACACGATTGGTAAATGAATGTAAAAGTCAGCGTTAACTTCGTTGATAAATTATACCCTTTTAAATGCACACAATTATACTTTTATTGGTTGTATTTTTTTTTCAATGAAAACAACATCGGGCGTGCGTTCCGTTTGGTGAATTTGTTGTAGGTGCACGAAAATAAAACGTTACGTTCGTACAGGGGTAGTTTGATTGATTCTTAAAATCCTTTTCATTTTTTTTTCCTCGCACCGAATAAGTCCATTAAATCGATTTTAATGTGAACGAAACGCCCTCGTCTTTAGAGTGCATATAATAATCAATCTGGAGGAACGTACTTTGAGGGTTGTGTCTGATGATCGTCTAATAACCACACGGATTCGACTTGTTTTAATTTCAATTACTTTAAATTGAATTCGAGCGATTATCTACTTGAATATATAAATGGTTAGATAACACAATTGAATATATACGATACTATTTCAGATACGGAGCGAAACGAAGTATATTTGCGTATTGGTTTTGTATTTTGATGATGGTGTGTTTGGTTCGCTTTTTTGTTTGGTGTTGTTGCTCACGAACAGTTTTTCATGCAGAAGGATTTACACATTCGTTACTTTCCAGTATAGCGAATCGTGTCTATTTTTATTTAACGTATGTTTTATCATTTTTCATTAGTGTCCTTAAGTGCAAGGAAAAATTACTGAACATTTTATCCGAATGAAATGACAATTCTCGCACCTTTATTTTTATATGTCCTATGAAGCAATTGCGAGGTCGTCCTGCTGACACGTCTTGCCCTCAAGTCTCGATCATACCTTCTAGAATGATATAGCCTGATTCTTCCGGATTATTGCATGCAGCGTGTGTTTCATCATTTTCCATCTTCTGATCATCTCCATCAGACTTCTATTCTCTCGTCTTCAACTGCAGTAATCAATAATTTCTCGTTATAGTATTCCTTTTCATCCACTTCATATTCTTTTCATACGTTTCCAGCATCACATTTCCATAGCTTCTATAGTGATTATTCTTATACAATAATATTTATCAAAAAACAAATAAATTAAAAATCGTTTTTCAAAACTTTTTTTAAATGTGTGAAATTTATATTTGCTCAGAATTTATGACCCGTACATCCTCTATTACACAAATATTTTTGAAAATAAAATTTAAAACTATCAATTACAAAACACTCGTTTTTTAAAAATGTTATATACTTCCAAATCATGAGTTCGTATACACCCAATTAATAATAAAATTCAAAAAAATTTACATTTTTTAAATTCAAAATATATAAGGAGGTTATTATTTTGAAAGTGGTCTGTACGTAATCCTTAAACGATTTAATAACGAATAAAAATCAACGAAATAAAATTCGTGGCATGTAATCGCTGGTTCGCGATAAACAGATCACTCTGTATATATTCTTCGGAACGTGTTCAAAATCACTTTATCCGTTTTTTATGTATTACAATAGCGGTGTAATTTTGTATTCCTCGAGCCTCTGCTCACGATGAACTCATTGCATATGTATATGTCAGATTTTTGACCGTGACTGCCTTGCAGTTTTCGTTATATAAAGTTGGAAGGTGTTCACCAAGTTTTATTTTTGTCTTATGTAATCATCGTCGTAGTATTTCTTCGTAATACGCTATTAACACTGGTCACTCGCTCTTCTAAAAACCGTTTCGTTTGTCTCCAGGCAAATCGTATTTCGATACGCGTAGATCGATATTTATGTATTCAAATGATTTTTCGTTACGAAAAAGAAATGCGTAATATGAGTATTAATTATTTAAAAAATAACTGTAATTCAGATAACTTTCTATTTGTTTTGCTTATAAAATGTACAGTATCAGCAATTTTATTGTCATTAGCCCGTTGGTAATATCCGCGTTTTTCTCATCGTCATTTACAGCTTAATACACAAATGATATGATATTATGCTCAGCCATAGTTGTCCGCACTAAACCGTAATAGTTCATTTTTCTCTTGGTCG
Source organism: Slavum lentiscoides (assembly GCA_032441835.1). Taxonomy (NCBI): domain Eukaryota; kingdom Metazoa; phylum Arthropoda; class Insecta; order Hemiptera; family Aphididae; genus Slavum; species Slavum lentiscoides. The sequence goes on along the minus strand of CM063710.1, from coordinate 21,397,955 downwards.
TCGTATACCACCGACCAGTGCAAATATAGTTTTTATAACGAGTTCCGGTGTAAAAAATCGTTTAGAATTAATTAAAAACAAAAGAAATGTAATTAAGAATATTATATTTAATATATTTTTCAATTGTTTCGCACACGGACCCAGTCATATTTAAATGATTTATCGTGCCGAGAAAAACAAAAATAATACCATTTTAATTGCGTGTTTATGTAGATTAGCCCACTTGGAAGTCGGATAAATAGTTTTAAAATATTATAATTATATAGGTAATATACGTGTTCGTTGTATTACACTGGACTGAGTTTCACTCCCGAAGACGTACCAGACGCATTGTTTTTGTATTTGGAATGTTAAATTAATTGTTTGTGATTATAATAATTTTTCTCGATGTATAATAACGCTATACATATCTGTATACATTATTTATTCACGTAATCCTAGCAAATATATTAGACACACACAGGAGTTCAACGAAGGAATTTCTGTTATTTCACGCGTTCGGCTTTCGCATCATAATCGTGTGTACTATATTTATATTCCTGTCGTACCGATGGTGGCGTACTTAAATTGTTTTTTTTTGTAGATATTTAAAAAGAGGAGTATATAGGCGCTTTTGCAGGAAGTTTTACCAACACGCGGCCGTATTTTTAATTATAAATAAAATAAAAATTATTAAATTTACGCAATAAGTGTATGCGTTATTGCGAGGGCGTGCACGAGGGACGAGATACGAGGGTGTTATAATATCCTCTCTCCCATGACGATTTTTTAATTTGTTTTTTTTAAAAAATATCTCTAGGTTATGAGTATACAAACACACACACACACATTCTCGAATCTATACCCAACCCCGTTTCAATCAACGTATCGTCATAAATTCGTTTTTTTTCTCGTATTTTTATGTATATATTATATATGGATCGAAAAAGTTTTAATTCGAATTTCTCCAGAAATAAAAATATTGAAACAGCGAAATTTCACAAGTTTTTTTTTTAGGAAAACATGTATCAGACGTTTTTTTGAGGGTTTTGACGTTTTATATTAACAATTATACGTTTATATTAATAAAATATAAACGTATAATTTTATACTAATATAGAAAGAAAAAATCAGGTTTTTAAATAAAACGATTTTCGAACTCGTCTTTCAACGTCACGCCCGCCAACGTTTCATATTTCGAATTCGCACGGGTCAAACTCATTTTTCGAAAACAAAATTTAACGAAATATTCATATAATGTGTATTTTGGAAATAATAAGAATTAAATTTATTCAGAATATTTTCAAATACATCCACGTCTTCGGACTTATTGTAGAGTCCGTCTTCAGAGCGATAGTTACTGGTCCGATGTATATAGTATAATAAGTCCGAAACGTCAGCCAAAAAATGAAGACATGGATATATCTGAAAATATTCTGAATAAATCAACAATCCACCAACGCATTCATGAAAATTAAACTATTTAGAAAGTTTAATTTTTTCAGAAATCGTTTTATTTTTAGGACACTTTTTAGCTGGTGATAAATGAATTTTTAACGCGGTAATTATTCTTATTTTATTCGTGATTTCGAAACTAAACACGGGGTTATGGAAACGTGCAAATATATTCACAAAATATGTACATTTATAGTTTATATTATTATATTAGGGGGAAAAAAAAATTTCTTTCTACTTTAGGCTATTTATAGTAATAATTATAGATTTCGAAGGGAATTTAAAAAAAGAGCTAATTTCCGGTTTAATGGCTTAAAAAATCGTATACAATTTCCGACCATTTTGACTATACTAAAAAAAAAAAATCGTTTTTGTCGAAATTTCAAATTTTCGCCAAACCGTTTCTTTATTCGATTCCGTCGAAATCGATTATCGTTATTTTATTAGTAATTCCGAAACTAAACGGCCGTGTTACGGTAACGTGAAATATTCACCAAATTGTTGTTTCGTCTATAAGGTGGTCCGCCGGTGGTTAGATTTCTTTCTCTCTCTCTCTCTCTCTCTCACTCTTAACACGCGTCGACGGCACCGCGCGGCCCGCGTGGTCGGATTACACTCGGCCACGTCATAACACACACGCGATTCTATTACGAGACGAATCGTTTACACGCTCTTCACCGGCCGACCGCACACCGCCATCAACGGCGGGACACACACGTACATTCTTGAAAAACACATTTTAATTTACTATCGAAACGTACCAACCAACAAATATGACCGACGACGACGACGACAAACGATTATTACATCGGCGTCACGTACTGTATATACAGCCGTGTAACCCCTCCATTGACTCACCTGCATAAGCGCGTGACTAGGGTGGGGCCAGGGAGGCTTAGCCCCCCCCCAGTCACTATAATTTAGCCCCTCTAAAAAGGCAACATGACTGCATTAAAAATGTACGGTATTTTCTACAAAACTTCAATAAAATTAAAAAAAAATATTTTTGTGTAAAAAAAAATGTTTTTGATAAAAATTAGTCTCCCCTGGTTCAGAGACATAGTTCCGCCTATGCTCACATGCTGTATTCCCCTGGGGGGGGGGAGGCAATCGTATTTTGCCGCTGTCTCCTCCCCTTCAATCGCGAAGCAAGTATTAAAAAAAAAACCGAGTCTCTTCGATATTTCCATTTAATTTATCAGCTGTAGTAGAGAAAAAAAAGGAGTATCTACACTGCGTGCAGATACATCGGTACATCGGTACATGTCTGTTGTATATAATCTCATTTATATTTTACACGTGACAAAAAGTAACCTATATAGCTTAGTCCTCGTCTCCTCGTACCTATAGACATATTTATATTTATAGATCGCGCTGCCATCGCCGTTCCTGCAATGTAACTGGCAACGACTGTATAGGAGTGGGGGGACCTGGCCGGGTGGTGAGTAGAACAGGGTTCATGACGTCATGGTAACGTTCTTGGTGTCGCACAAATTTATAGAATGACCCCATAAGACATACCTGTATAAATGTCAAAAAAAAAAAATGTTACGGCGGTATGAGGGTAAATCTCGGGAAACGGGACAGAAATGTGTAAGCTGTTGTCATGACGACTAATAATAATATTTATTATCGAAATTACTCTGAATAAAGATACCAATCAAGATTCACTAATCCCAATCACGATTCCGTTCCATTTTTACCGTTCACGCGACGTTTACACGCATCAATGTCTCGATTTTTATAAAATCGAAAATATTGCCTTTAAATGTGTTTCGAATGAGAAGTTATGACGTATTGATTGACAATTATATTAAATTTGTGTGTTTTAGCGAAGCCAGAGATTAATATAAAACAGATCGCATCCCCCCCTCAAAAAAAAAAGGATGTGTGGACGTCGCTCGACGGAATTACTTAGAGTTTTAGAATTTTGTTATTACTGTAAATTTGAATTATTGCATTCGATAAAACGATTCTGAACGGAGTTTTCGGTGTAATACGCAGTTTGTATTGGGAAAATTTAAAGCGGTAATATAAATTGTGATTTAGGATTGGCAAGAATTTTTAAATGTAGGTATATGGTGGAACTAACGCGTAGCACCTGTTCTGTTCTGACAATTTTCAGCCCTTAAAAACCAGAAATTACCATTTTTACGATTTAAACAGCTAAGAATCGTTATGAATAACCCACAAAATTGAAAGAATTTTATATTTTTCACGCTTATACAGTGAAAAGATATTAGCGGTGTAAATTTCGAGGTTCTTGGATCGTTATTTTTGTAGTTTTTTTTTGTTTTTTGTACTTGCGTTTAAAAACTACCGAGAAAATAGTTTTCTTCCAATTTTCGGGTTGTTTCGAATTACGTTTAAGGAACCTACTGAGAAAATCGAAGAACGTTTCAAATAAAGTACACCGAACAAATACGATTTGTTACCGGAACGTAATACGCATGACTAGATCATCCGAGTGTTCCTTTTAGCCGCAGAAATTTGTACGCAGAAAAAAACAACAATACCGTAAAACCAACAGTTTTCACGGTTCACTTAAAGTCTGAAAAAAAAAAATTATTTCCATTGTTTATTTAATAAATTGAAAAAAAAACTCAATTCCAATTGTATCCACAAGTATCTACTCCGAATCGTAAACGTTATTTAATTATTAAAAAAAAAATATATATTATTTTATTCGTACACGGAAGCAATCTTCCCTTTCGTTCTGCGCCTTCGCCTCCTCTTACTACTCATAGCCTCGAGAAGACAGGGGTCGCATAAAAATATTCGACGTTTTCAAAATGATATGGTTTAAAATGTTGTCCACAAAAAAAAAAAGGTGTTTCATTAAAATGAACGATTTCAAATTTATTACAATGTCGATGTCGATAGGAAGGCATTTCATAGATGGTATTGCCGTTGAAGTTAAATTGTATCCAATTCTCGTATAAGTTAGTCAGGTAATATAGAAAAGTCGGAGGCGTAATTAAGAGCATTTTAGCACCATCGAAAAATTTGGATTTCAATTTTGACGACATAAAAAAAAAAACAGTTCAAAAATAGGCTTTTCCTAACTCGTACAAGTTATTTCGAATTGCAATTAAAATATTTTAATAAGTAGTTGTTACGCAGTTGTTCGAGTATGCGACGTTAATAAAAAATCGGTTGAGGACGAGTGTGTTACAGCAAAGTTTTACTGACGCGTCTGTTTTGAATATTGAGAGGAATGTTGTACAAAAAACAGAATCAAATACAGTAAAAAAACGGGGAAAAATAGTTTAAAAACAATACGTTTTTATGATTCTATTAATTAACGGTGTGGTCTGTATTTGTTATATTTATTTCAGGCCCGTAGCCAGGATTTATTTTTTTTTTTGCTGCTGGGGAGAAGCTTAAAAGTCAAAAAGTAAATAAAGTCACTCAACAACTTTAAGCAGTTTGATTATTACGTTCGTTGCGTGAAAAATAACGGTCATAAATGATACTATAAAGCGGTCGCTTATATCATTGTTATTTTATAATATATTATAAAATCAATGCTTAAATACATTAAATCAGCCGAAATACAATTCTGGATTCAAACGAATCTTGGAAAATTCGAAGTATGTAAGAAAAATGAGAATCGTGCGTGTTTATTCACGTATAAACGTATCTTTTCTTCTTCTTCTCCCTCGCCTCTATTCCAACTATTCGGGGTCGGCCAACTTTGTCCTAAACCTCCACTTGACGCGATCTCCCACGTATTCCACGCACACACCAACAGTCCTCATATCACACTCAATCGCGTTCAACCACTTCTTCTTCGCGGTCTTCCTCTTCTTCCTTCAACGTTCATTTCCATAACGGTTCTTTTTATTCACGCAAATTACATGGTTCAGTCCCTCAAGGTTTTTCTCGACCGTTATATTGCGATAACGGTAAATATGCAATTAAAGGACGATAAGCTCACCGACAATTCACGTTCATTATATAACGGAAATGTACCTATTCGAAAAGACTTTCTCGCAAAAAAACCACGGTACTTTGCTAGAATTTGCGAAATTTCGTAGCCCTCCCCTTGGTCACGTGCCCGATTGACTCGTAAAAAAAAATTATATCGTTATGAAATTAATTATTTACTATTTCCGAGTATGCGTTGAAAATACGTTATCAGTGGTTTTGAAATTAAATGGTTAGTTAGTGTGAGATATAAAAATAATTTTAGCACCCCTCCGCTTAAAAATTGAAGTCCAAAAAAAAAAACGAGTCTGCTAGTACTCGAGACATTGATGCGTAAACGTCGCGTGAGCGTTAAAAATGGAACGGAAAATTATTGTGATTGGGATTTGTCAATATCTTTATTCAAAAGTAAATTTCGTTAATAAATATTATTATTATTTTAGTTGTCACGACAATCGCCATAAGCGAACCCAGAGTTTTACGTTTGAGCGTGTCCGGCCTTTTTGTAGTTATTTTTTCATAATATATAGGTGAGGCTATAAAAAATTCACCCGTTTTTGCCTTTTTTTTTTAAACTCATAATTTTCTTCCACACACTAAAGTCAAAATATTTTAAGTATCCAACACTTGTTTACTAACCAATACTGTAACCCATGGGTCGGCAACTGGCGGACCGCGGTCCGGATCCGGACCGCGAAAGGCATAACTCTGGACCCCCTCAACACATTGTACTTGATTATGTTATTTACTTTAATAATATATAGTATATAATATATTAGTTCGTGTACATTCGCCGGTGGATACAGTGCGTGTTTCGTTTTATAATAATATTTCTTCGTATTATTCGTTCAAAATGTTCAGTAAAAAACGTAAAATTGACAGCGAAAACAGAAAGTTTTTGAATGAGTGGACAGAACTATATTGTTTTGTATTACCTGAAAGGGTTGGAGCTATTCCAATCCGTTTAATTTGCAATTCAACTGTCGCTTTTGTTAAAATTGGAAATTTAAAACGGCATTATGAAACTGTACTCATCATAAAGATTTTCATATAAAATTTCCTCCAGGCAGTGAAGTGCGTAAAAATAATCTCCACGCATATATGTTATCTTATAAAAATAAATCGGACAAAGATTTTTAATACTGGACCTCATTGATTTATTCTTTAGGACCCCAATAGAAATTACTTGCCGACCCCTGCTGTAACCTATCGTATAATTTTTTTTTTACTTTAGTGTGTGCCTTGGCACACCTGGCACGACCCGTAGATCCGCCTATGACAACGGCTTACACGTTTCCGTCCAATTTCCCCGATATTTACTCGCATAACGCCGTGATAGATATTTAAACATAAAAAAAAAAAAAAATGTGCCCCTTGAAACTTCAACGCAAGTCACGTGGTCGGCCGCGTCCGAATTCGAAACGTGTTCGACGCGCAGTGACGAAATCGCCGAAAGCAAAGGGACAAACGTCGGAAGCGGAAATCACCGCAGCGGCGGCGGCGGCGTCGCGTTCGGTAGACGTTGTCACAAAGACGCGGCGGCGGCGGCGGCGGCGGTGGCTGCTGCGGACGCATATTTTTATTAATGTGACGACTGTGTGTGTACCGGTATTGTTTAGCAGCGGCTCGTGCCACTCGGTCCCATCTGCACGCCCTAAATATTGTTTTGAAAGTCATCACGTGTGTTTGTTTTTGTTTTCGGATCCACGTCGACGACGACACGCAGCAGCAGCAGCAGCCGTCCGCCGACGCCTCGTCGCGGCAACGCTTCGCGGACGAAGAAGGGGAAACGGACCGTCGTCGTCGGGCCACTGTCGTCCCGCCGCCGCCGCCGCCGACGCCGCCGCCACCGAACGGAGGCGGTCGCAGCGGCAGCAGCAGCGGCAGTAGTGCCGCGTACCCGGAACGGTCCGCCCGCGATTGGACGCCCAGCACGGACGAGTCGCACGCGGTCACCGCCGCGTTCCACGACGCCACGGCGACGACCGAAGAAGACGAGCTCCGCGGAGGTTCGCGACGACCGTGTCGCTCGCCGCCCGCGCTCGCCGCTACGAAGACGGCCGCTCGCCGCGAACGCGCCGACGACGCCGATCTCGACTGCCGGAGGACGCGCCGACGATACGCCGGCGCCGCCATGTACGGTGCCGCCGCCGCCGCCACCACCGCGGCGGCGGACGCCCGTTACGGGCTCCGGTACTCCGGGCTGTCTTCCGGCTTGGCCGCCGTCGCGCACGATCCGAAAACTTCGTCCGCCGCCGCGGCGTTCTTCTTGAGGTCAGTGACGATTTCATTCGTACCCCCCGCCTGTATCGGTTTCTTTTGTTTTTTCCAGTGTTTTTTGCGCCGGTCAAAACCAAACTAAGTTTTTCGACGTTAATTTTTTAAAAAAAAAACTCGTACATTAAAAAACTTCAATCAATATTTTCTTTTAATAGAACGCTGGTACACTCTTATGATTAAAAAAAAAAATTAAAATATTACCTCGTACGATACAACACGGCCGTTTTTTCTAAAATATCTTTAAAAGTTTATAAAAAAATAAATACAATTTCTGAAACGGAGCGAAGAACGTATTGGTAAAAGTAACATAGTAATGTATTGCAAAAAAAAAAACACATACGGTGAAACCTCGACAACTCGAATCGGCCGGGGCAAAAAAAAATTCGAAAAAACATGTGTTTTTTTTTTATGTCTGTATCCAAAAATTCTACCAGAAGTAGTGCTCCGATTTGTACGGTCACAGTTTCTTACAGGCAGCAAATCGCATCTTGTATTGGTGTTTTAAAGAGGTCGTTTTACGATTTTCTCATTAGCGTCTAAAAAAAAAATAACGCTCAAAAACTACCGAAAAATCACGTAAAAACGCGATTTCCTAGAAATCGTTTAACGTTATTTTGTTAGTAATTTAAAAAAATAACGCGGTTATAAAAACTTGAAACATTCACCAAATAATAATATATGCAACTTTATATTGTATTAGGGGGAAAAAAATTCAATCGATTTATAGCAGATTTTTAGGTATTTCATGTTCGTAAAAGAGGTGTAATTTTTTTAGTTTTAACGCATAAAGATTTCAATGCAACCGTCACACGTACGTTACTTCAACTAATATACTCAAATGAATCTTGAAAACCTTACTGCGGACAGTGTGTTTATTTTATTTTATTTTTTTTTTTGTAGATTGTTCAACTTTTTTATTGTTTGTTCAACTGTAATGGCCCTAGAGCCTTACCAAGTATCTAACTCTGTACTATATTAACGAAAACAATTTTTGAAAATTTTTACCTACCTAGGTTTATTGTAAGAAATCGTATTAAAATGGTGTACTGCAGTAAGATTAATCGCAAATTATATATTCTATATACACAATGTATTAATGCTATATTACACACCGAAGATCCGTTCAGAATCGTTTTATCGAATGCAACGATTTATCGCATTGCTTTCCAAAAATATATTGGTAATAGCAAACCTTTAAAAACGTTATCCAAGTAATTCGCACTTAAGCGACATCCACAACACGCCGCGGCTCCTTACGTTTTTTACCATTTTTTTTAAAAATCTCTTAACTTTTAAAAATTAAATATATTAAAAAAAAAACAGCTCTGTTATTGTACATATATTGTGATTAATTTTTGCGTAAAAATTCGGTGTCTTTTTTTATACAACTTTGGCGTGTTCAGACGGTCTTTCTCCCGCGAAACGGTTTTATCGGTAGACATTTCAAATTTTGAACATTTTCTTTGGAATTATTGAATAGTTGTCCGTCAAGCAGTCAGTGTGTGGTGTTTAACACGGCGTTATATGACATGGAATTGAATAGCAACGATCGAACTTTAGGTGATTGAAAGCGCGCGTTTTCTCAGCTCTTTGTTTTGTACACACGAATCATAGTAAAATAAACGCTTCGCACTTCCAACGTATCGATCGATCACCTAATGATGCGATAAAGATTCTGATAATAGATTTGAGTTCGTCGTAAATTTGACTATAAAATGACTTTCCCACTTTTTCTTTATTTTTTTTATCTTAATATCTCCAAAAATTAAATATTAGAAAATTTTATTTTAATTTTAAATTTGTTCAAATAATCTGTTTTTCGCGTCAATAGACCGAACGGTAGGTTAGAAGTACGAAACGTTTATTTTACTAATAATGATTCGTGTGAGCGAGACAAAGAGAGAAAGTACTCGCTTCCAACGCCTTTAAATCGAAATCGCCTCTTAAATCGATATTATTATTATTCGTAAAAACGGATTATTTCCAAGTCCGCGCGCAGGATTGTTTCGAACATATTTAATTCGTCGCGGCTAATTTTCAATTAGGAAAATGACATTTGCGAACCTCTCGATTCATTCGGTGTACGCGAAAATATTATCTGAAGTGTGCTTTAATAATAATAATCGCGTTGTGCGTGTGTACGGTTACCGACGAACCCTTCACAAAGGGACAATACACATTAACGGTTATAGTGGGGATGGGACGTATCTCTGGTAACGATCATTCCGATATCGACAAACTTTTGGTGCTTTGCCCCCGGGTGTGTGTGTGGTCTACAGAGGGGGGTGTCCGACTTCTGAACGAGAAACCATATTTGTCGTTATTATCGTTGAACGGTTTCATTCGATTTCGGAACACTAGTTAATTATAAATGCGGAGAGAACGAGTTTGGGTTGTCGTATTTTTAATTTAATATTTTTCCTCGACTTATTCGTTAATCAAATATTTCCCATGGCATGTATTCAAAGAAAACATTGCGTGTTATTTTGTAATTCGTTTTTTTTTGTATTTCGTACAGTTACAGTCCGTGGACGAGTTAAAAAAAAAAATCGATTTCTCGTAAATCTCGCCGCTCGAAAAAGAAATGAAATCGATAAATAACTCGTTTTAGATTCTTTTTTTTTTTCTTATAGAAATATTACTTGTGATATAATTGTTCTCAATCCCCTAACAAGACCTCCTGGGGCCCAGGGTCCAGTGTTTGTTTGTGAGCTATCGTTAATTGGGGAAAAAAAATATTGTTCTTCTCCGTGTTTGAACGTTACAATATTTATTTATTTATTACAAATAATATTTATATAATATTGATTGATTCAATAATGTACAAACGTTTTTTCAACGATGTATTATTCTCGTTAAATTTAACGTAAAATAATACTAAAACAGATAAAAGAAAAGTCTTATAACGGTACGATATAATAATATAGGCAATATAATATTCTATATTTTCATAAGAAAATATGTTTTAAAATATTTTTATAGTAAAAAAAAAAAATAGTATAAAGCCTGTCTCTACTCGTGCGTATATATTTATTGTTTATTGCACCTACTCTGTTTATGATCGGTAAATTTTTCAAGTAAATCAGGTAAAGATTTTTTTGTTTTTATATAATCGTATTCACGCGTTATAAACACGAATATCACTGATTCGGGGCGTAGGTTTACGTTGAACGTGATATAATATATAATCATAATTTGATATAAGTAGTTATTATTATTATTTTTTTACGGAATTCTTCTTTCGTTGAAAATATTCAAAAAAATCCGAGTGAAAAGAACAGAAAAAAGAAAAGATAAAAACCATACAACGCGTCTGTGTACAATGTAAAATACTTTGTGCAACGTACACGTAATAATTGTTTAAATTTATCTAAAGTCGGCTTCCGTCCGTACTGACAAAAAACAAATATAATACGTCTGACGCGGCGCGTATAAACTGAATTAAACGATTGTTTATAAATATGCTGCGCGTAATCAATATTGTGGTCCGATACAATATGACTGTCACGAACAATTTACAAAAAAAAAATTATCATTTTTCGTTCTTAGCGCAGTGAGAAACCTATTGGTTTTTACAACGAAGTTTATTATGTTTTTTTTTCTGCGTTATACATTTTTCGAACAGATAGAATGCTCGGACGATATGTTAATCGTATCTAGTCTCGGCGTACACTTTATTTGAAACGTTATTCGATTTTCTCAGTATTCGTTTAAAACAACCCGAAAATTGTTTTTTATTTTCCAATAGTGTTTAAACGCGCGCACAAAAAACTACCGAAATAACTGTCTTGAAATTCACACCGAATCAAACGTAACTTTGCGTATACGTGAAAAATAGTTTTCAAAAAGTTTCTAACGATTTTGGGGCTATTTAAAGCGATTATTACACGTTGAGTCATTCGAGTGGTAAAAACGGTAATTTTTGGGTTTTAAATGACTGAACGTTTTATGCGTTAACTAAACGAGTATTGACAATATTCTATGTGGACGATTTATTATTATTTTTTTTATTATCGCTTTAAATTTTCCGACAAAGTAAACACCTTTTATCGAATGCAATGATTTGTCTTCGTTTTCAAATTTATCCTTAATAACAACTCTAAAATTTTATCCGAGTGATTTTTAAGGCATTTAAAAAAAAAAATTGTACATCACGTGTGTGTATAGTCAATTATTTGTAATTCATAACGATCTAGTAAAAAAAAAAAAACTCTAATTTATTGTAAAGTATATTATTTTTTCGGTTTGTGATTCCGGTGTAAATGGTGGACGTTCGGACGTCCGGTTTGATACCGAAAACTGTACCTAGTGAAGCAAAAAAAAAAAAAACAATTGACGCGTTGCACTATTCATGCGAGATCGTCTCCGTGCCATTAGTTCCACATACATTTTTAATGGCGCAAAAGGGACGCGGGTTCCCATAGGACCGCGGGGGGTTTTGTTTTTTTTTTGATGGTTCGTTGATCGTCTCTGGTCGCGCGGTCGTTTTTTTCTTTCTCGTTTATTGTTCTCTCCTTTCTCTCTCTCTCTCGCGCGCGCGCACACGTCTAATATCCGCGTATCCGGCCCGTGAAAAAACTATTACAGAAAGTGTGTAACACTTTAGTGTTATTAATATAAACGCGTGATAGCATCACGGAAAACATATTTTGTTCGTCCCTGCAGCACAGGACCTGCGTTGCGGCAGGCGCGTTAGGGATTTCGAACGGGACGCGAAACGATTCGTAGTCGGTGCGACGAATTCGCCCAGTCAGAGCTGGCTGGCTCGCGACGCGTCTTGTAACGTACTCGTTGTTGTGGTTATCCCTGGCAGACTTGGGCAAAATACATTTTCAGAATATGTATTTTGAATATTTCACGACTATAGTATTCCCTAAGTGTTTAGACAATTTCACAAAAAGTATTCCAAATAGGTACTATTAGAATACTTTTTTTTATATTAGTTTTCATTAATGCGAATGTCAAATATAATAATTATATTATTATTTTAATAAAATATAAACAGTCATCATTCAACAGTCGACGAGTTAAGAAATAAGTTAACATTTTTTTTTCTTAAATAATCGAAATCTGAATTTGTCTTTAGTTAGGTAATAGTATTATATATTTGTTAAACTATGCAAAATAATTCAAAACGTTCCAAATACGTAAAACCAAATTTTGTACACCAAATCATCAGGCTAAGATCCAAATTTGTATCTTACCTAACTACTTTTTAAACTAATAAATACAAATATGCATACGCATATAATTCCGGGCCTCAGTCATCAATATGTATCTGGGGGTGTTTAATAATTTACTTTTTTTTTTTAAATTCTGTGTTTATAAATAAACACAAATATAGCAAACAAATATAAACAAACACAAAATTTAGCAAGATTATTGATAGTGTAATTTATGTTGTTCTAAATACCTATTGCTGTTGCTGCAAGTTGCTAGTCATATTTTTTCAGAAATAATTACATTTTACGTATAAGTACTACGTTATTATATGGTTGAGATTTAAAAATAGTGTTCGGAATACTGTATTCAGAACACTTTAAAAAAGTATTTAAAGTACTGTATTAAGGACTTTCGGAAAAGACGTATTTAAAAAGTATTCAGATTACAGTAATCCAAATATATTGTATTCAAGGTATTAACAAACTCTGTATAATAGAATTTCTTCTATGATTGTTGTAGGTCAAAGACGTGATGTTATCGGCACAAACGCTCGGAAAATGAGTGAAAAAAAATTGTTTTCCCTAATATGATATAAATTTATATATTTGGTGAATATTTCAAGTTTTTATAAACGCATTATTTACAAAAATTACAGCGGTTTAAAATGTATATTCGTTTCAAGTGTTTAAAAGTATCTAAAGTTTAAATTTAAGAAAATTCAAAAGTTATTCTACTAGAATTGAAAAAAGTCTACAAAGTGGTCAAAAATTTAAGAAATTGTGAACGTCACGAATTTAGAATGACATCATAAATCGTGAAATAAAAAACAAAAAAATGCACGGAATTCCAAACGCGTGTATGAGTGTATTGTTCGTACTTATTTATATTCGGCGCGGTACTGCTATATTTAAAGGAAACGGAAACTGTATATTTATAGTACCGTTTTTAGACGTATTATAAAAAGCTAGACGAAAATTCGACCGCCTTAAGTGAATTCTGAAAACGATATTTGGACAACGGCTTTTTTTCTAGGCTATTGTGTGAAATCGATTTTTGTTATTTCGATTAGAATTACGTTAAAAAAAGACGTTTTTTTTTTTACGTTTTATGGAACATTTTTTCCAGTGCGTAATAAAATATGAATAACAAACGTTTTAATCGAAAATCTGTAAAAAAAAAAAAGACCCGTGAATTCAAAAGTTTTGTCAGAATTAAATTTTATCCGTTTAAACGGTCGGACCTTTAGGTCTTTAAAGTATTTAAAGCGCTACGTACTCTTAATAGTATTAAACTCTTTCAAATAATTGATTTATGCGTGCGTAACGCGCATATACCATTGTAGATCCTCTTAAGAAGACGTATCACGCAAACGCGTTGACACACATCGCCCAAGAGATGGCGTACTTTGTCATCTCCCCGACTTAATAAATCGTCATCGCCTCGACACCCGATGATAACTAATTTCAAGAGTGGTGGCGCATTATTCAATGGCAAAAATTTGTTAAAAAAAATTATTATTATTTGTTGTTTGTGTAGAAGTATTGTAGAAAACAGAAAAGTCACACGAACGCGTTTGGCGGAAGCCACATTTCTGTATTTCAATTAGTTGTTATTGAAATCAACAGCCGTAAATAATCGTACATTTACTTAAAATCGAACGAGCCGTATTTTTATTTCCGACAATATTTAAAAAAAATTCTACTTCCGTCAAACATTCTCATTTTTAAATTGTGTTTCTGAGACGCAGTTTCTGAACTATACATACAGTCATTTTTTTTATCTAATATTTTCCGCGCGCGAGTCGTCCTCTTACGACTGAAAGCCAATCTCCGGATTATAGAGTCGTTCGTAGGCATTTATTCATAAATTATAATAATACGGTATACATTTAAACTCTATTATTATTGTCTTTTTACATAATATAGGTGCGTTATAATGCGTATACGACGTGCCTATTAAATTATGCATACACTCGTGTATAATTTATACTTGACCCGTTAAAAGGGATAATGCTGCAACGTTGCGCCGCGTATGATGTTCGAAGCGACCCGTTTAAAGTTTAAACTAATACGATATACTTAATCAAAGAAGGGGTTGCATTATTATACTGGTACTTATCGTGTACCAACGAAATCGGTTTTTACGCTCGTTACACCTAATGAATGGTTTTCAATAAATTTGCGAATCAAACCATCGATAATTCGATGTACTTACACCATTCTTTTCGTTATTATTATTATTTAGGTCAAACTGTCGGGTTATACGTGTTTTAAATTACTGTATTATTTGGCTCGTAAGTAAATAAAAGTAAATTAAGTTATAAAACAAATGCTTGGAGGAGAAAATGAATCCGTATGCAAAAAAAATTTTTGAATTCACGCGTTTGTTAGTGGATTTTAATTTTGTAGAATTATTTACGCTTCTTTTAAAGAATAACGGAGGCCCGTTTTTTGAATTACAAATTTCTAAAGTCAGTACTATAATATTTATCGAAACGTTTTCATTTTAAATAAGTTTTTTTTTTTTACCTATGGATTGTCTGTGGTGTATCTATAGGGTGGATTTTTTATAATAATAAACGACTCTGTTAGAAAATTAAAGATCAAAGTTTTTTTTATAAAAAATTACAATCGGATCACAATTTTGTAAGAGCGAAACGTCTGAATTGTAATCAAATATACACTGCAAAACCTCTTCCTTTAAATAATGTCACCACATAATCGGTTAGTGAAAAACGTTTCCAAAAAAGTGTTGAAAACTTTAATAATATTTACAAAATGTGTAGTGAAGGGTGGATCCAGGGGGAGCACTGGAGGCAAGTCCTCCCATTAACAAAAAAAGACAATTCTAATAATATTTATTTATTCTGTGTATTATATCATAGGGAAGCGGAGTGTCGTTCCATTTATAAACATATTTCTTACAATTTAATCTCTTCTCCCTGTCAGTGTTGCATCTGCGGAAAGAAGTTTCTCATCATTAAGAAGATTTAAAACGTGGACGCGCTGTAGAATGTCGGAAAAAAGTTGTCAGATCTGGCCATTATTTATGCGCATAAAAAACAGTGCATGGACATTGATTCAGTAATCGATAGATTGGCAATAAAAAAAAAATAAAAATAGAAAATTGGATTTTATTTTATGAATTTAAAATATAATACTTAATATCGATTTAAATATTTTTTTTTTGTAATTTCTTTATATATTTATTTAATATAGTGTCTAATTTAAATGCCCCCCCTCGTAAGTAGATTCTAGTGGGAAGTTTTTTTTTCAGAAATCTCTCCGGTTTCCTCCTCCGGAACTCACCGAGTTTTTGGTGGCACAGATAGCGTTCGCTGTACCGTTCCGAAAACTGGGGGGATTCTTAAAATTATTTCGATTATTATTATTATTATTAATATCGTCGCGGATATCAAACGGGGATTATTATTATTGTTGTTGGCGTCGTTTCATCCGGCGACGACGTTCGTGGGATACCGAAACACGTGATCGCCGTTTCCATACTTATATACGTTTTCTTCTTTTACGGTCCCCGACGACCACCGAAAAACTCGATTACCATTATCGCGCATTTCTGGTGTGTATATATGCGTGTGCTGCATGGGGGAGAAACAGGACTTGTTGTATGAAGTGCGGTGTCCTGGTCTGGCGCACTCTAAATAATTCATAAGGCCCATAAATCAGACCGTATTAATTAAACTACGTATATAATAATAATATAATATGTGCCGGAGTCGATGGTGGTGGTGGTGGTGGTGGTAGTGGTGGTGGTACCGCCATCGTCAAATCGGTAGAATTAATAAGTACTTATTTTATTAATATTTTATTAAAAGAGGGGTGTGTGTGTGCACTTTGTGCAGCCAGCGCGATATTCCGTGTGTTTTCTCGCTATAACGTCTCGTCTTTATCTGACGATTAATTTATTTATTTTCCTCCCAGAGACGACAATGCTCTGCTGGCTCGGATAACGTCATTCTCGCGGTGCCACTGCTGCGTGTATATATTTTATTCTCGATTTTACCGAATCAATGAACCAGCTCTAGCAGTGGCGTGGATAGGATGTTTTTTTCTGGGCAGGGGGTTTAAAGGAACTTAAAAAAAATAACAGTATTTTTGTTCCAATGTAATTTCATTGTTTTCGTACAGAATACATTAAAATTTGTTAGTATTAAATTTCAACTCCATGTGCACAATCAACGAAATGAAATTTTAGAATTTTAAACGACGAGAACAAGCTTCTTTAAGGTTTGGGGTACAACCCCTTGTACCGTATCTACGCCAATGCATTCTTTTGTACATCTAAAACAATTTGCGCATTAATCGTTATTTTATGCAAACGGGGTTTTATACGAAGAGTACATTTTTTTTCATGAGATAATAAAAGGTACTTGGCTCACAGTTTGAGAAACTGTCGCAGAATTCTGGCGCGTGTTCTATAATCAAGTGTAAATACAAAAATCAATATTTCTTTTCAATATTAATTACATCTCGTATAAATTATAATGCTCAAGATCCAGAACTCGGTATGATATTTTAATAATACCGTTCATAATATACACTGAAATTCGCTACTGTATACTTATTCGCAATTAACGAAATACGATTTCAACATTTTAAATAGCAAGAATAATTTGTTTGTGGGTTTATGGGCGCGTGCAAACACCTTGCACTCTCTTCGTGTCTATTACGCCACTGAGCACTAGCCTATAGTTACGTCTACGAATTTCACGCGTTCCACATATCATGTAAACGAATATACGCGTTCGGATCGCTAATGGGTTTCATTAAATTTAAAAATACAAAAAGTATCGGTTTGAAACGGACTTGGACGACAATTATTATATATTTCACGTTATTTTCGCGTATTTCCTGTGTAGTTTATTAATTTATATAGAGGTACATAAGAAAGATTCAAATAAAACGCGATGCGATAACGACTGTTGAATAAATAAAATAATTTATTAAAACGGACAATTATTAATATAATAAAATCGATTTTTAACAGCGATTACAGCGAATTGTAATCGGACCGTTTTAGCGTAAATTACGATCCAAATATTTCGAATAAAATTCGTAAGCGTACCCATGTAATATTAACGCTATTGTTTATAATGATCCCTAAAATCAACTTTTACATTTTTTTATTCGATTTTCACGTTATACGTAAAATTAAATTATTTTTTACGCTAATTTTAATTAAAAGAATAATTATCGATTTGTGCTATTATATTTCGGATTTATATATTTACATATTTCGTTTGCAGAAAAAAAAAATCGTATATTGCAACGCAAATTCACACTGTGTATAAAGTTGTATAAAAGAGCGTAACTACGCGGTTATTATATTAAACGCGCGTAATGTAATGAATATGAAATTATGAAAAAAGTTAAGAAAAAAAAAAAAATCTGACAGAATTATTAAACTGTATAGAAATTTATTAACTCTCATATTGCGCGCACGTCAGTAACATATTTCCACGTAAAAATAACGAACTCGTTTCAAAGATCGTTTAACTCCTATTAATCGATATTAATGTAAAAAATTGTGTATACTTATATATATATAACATGTCCGATGTAAAAACCGTTTTACTCGCGATTCTTCGTGTTTTTAAAATTAAATACGAATTAAAAAAAATTTTTTTAAATTAATATTATTTATACTTATGTAGGGTACGTTTCGATACGGCTTTAAATATTATAAAATCTTCTATTCGAATTACTGCATTAGGTTACTCGTAGTGTCGCACTCGTTTCGGAAATGTATACAGTAGAATTCGAAAATAAACTCGTCTCCAGCTTCTTGTACCACGATATACATATATATACACACATTTTTTTTTTATTTCTGTGAGAAGAGTAATTAAACCGTACAAAAGTCATTCCACACGCGCGCGCGCGCGCGTGCAAGGTATAGTGACTTAGCGAGTAGTATATATTATTATGTTATAGCGACTTCAATTACGCGGTGACTCGGGAGTATTTTCTTAACGTTAAACACGTACGCTGAACACACGAAATTTTTATATTTATAGTAAAGTAATGGACGACACTCGACGATTGTCTGTTAATTGTCCGTTAAGAAATACAATATATACACGAAGCGTTTACTATTATTATTATTTCGCGTATAAATATATTGTACGAGGGGTCGATGAGGAGGCACTCGGCGTGAAAATCAAACACGGCGTGGCGCGCAGTGTTACGCGCTGCGTAGGGTCGTGTTATATGCGTACAGTGAATGATCTAAACGAATCGGTCATTGTTTATTTTTGTTTTCTAGCGATTGGATTCTTAAAATATAACGTTTTTTTTTTTTTTTTTTGTTCTTTTCGTTCTCGAGCCGGTGCTCGAGTCGGAGAAAAAAAAATTAGTAAATTTAAAATCTCGCGTTCCAGTAGACTGAAACGTCTCGTGGAAGGTTACGGCCGGTACCGCACAAAACACAATCGATTTTCGTATGTCGCGGCCGAAAACAATCGGTGGTTTTTTTTTTCAATTAGAAAACGCATATTTCAATACGTCCAGTTATGTGACGGTAAACCGTGATATTCTATGAAACGGTCTTGTTACCATCTCGTTTTAGGCGGTTCACTCGGTCTTCGCGTTCTCGGTATCCGTTTACTCTAAACCAGTGCTCCGCTCCCGACTCAGTTATCAGGCCGCGCACCACGTTTCAATTCGAATTAATAAGTCAATGCGACTGTCACAGGCGGATCTACGGGGTGTGCCGGGTGTGCCAAGGCACACCCTAAAGAAAAAAAAAATATTATACAATTAGTATAATATAGTTTGTTTAGTAAACAAGTGTTGGATACTTAAAATATTTTGACTTTAGTGTATGGAAGAAAATTATGAGCTAAAAAAAACGCATAAAATGGGTGAATTTGTTTATAGCCCCCCTCTATATTATAAAAAAATAACTACAAAAAAGGCCGGGCACATTCAAACGTAAAACTCTGGGTTCGCCTATGGCGACTGTTATAATATTAGCTGTCGCGTCTTTGACCAGTTCTCTTTGGAATGACGCAGTTACAATACGTTACGCGGAATCTAAAATTTCACTGCCTACACTCGTTTGGTACGACGTTTATTCTTTTTAAATTTTTTTTTTTGAGTTAGAATTGTTTTTCGAATTGAAAAATTTATGTAAATTTATTAAAAACAAAGAACCTGTGACACCGCGGACCAACAGTTGAGAACCACACTGCTCTAAACGCGCACTCGACCAGGTGTAAATAATTGAACGGAATGGGTTTAGTGTTTCGTTTGGACGTGATTATACTTGTATGAGTGTACAGTGAACGCGGATAGATAGGTGGATATAGCAAAACACGTGAGCGTGTGTGATATAAATGCGTACGCGCGCACGACTTTTAAAATCTGCCTTGATGTGTGTCTGCGATTTGAACGTATTGAAAAAGCGAAGTACACGAATATAACGGCGGTTTTTCAATTATGCGTGTAGATCATAGGCGTGCGCAGATCCTGCAGGGTGGTCCAGCGTTAATTATTCAACGAAGCGTTTAAACATTTGCGAACATTTTTTCCGAGTTGACGCAATTTTTTTTTTTTTTTTTTAGCCTATACAAACAGTCATTGTATTATACTACTGTATGTTATATATATATATTTTAAAATAGCTATTTTTTATAAATTAAATCCGAACACGTTCTCCTTTCGAATTAGACACTGGGCGTTTAATGACGTTTCAATGAACTGCAATGACATAACAATGAGTTATGCCAAATCTCTGTCCAATAAAACGTCCGAAACCTTTTCGGGTGATTGCGCTGTCGGTAATCTTTGATCATACTAAATTTTGAGAATGTTCTCCCAAAATAAGCACAACTATATATTGTTACTTAACGGCGATACTAATAAATATTTTTAATTCTTTTGCTTTTGTTCGTACCGAAATTCCGGAGATCGATCTTTGCTCGATTTATTTAGAAAACGTTTGATTTTGCAAGACCGAACTTCAATGTTTCTTTACAACATACATACGTATATAATAATTATTAATTTTATGTACCTTTCCATATATACGGTAACATACTAAAAACCGTTTTCGCCCTATACTTCATCCACTACCCTTTAATATTGAACTATCTCAGAGTCGAGACGTGAATAGTATATACCTACGTATAATATTATTCAAAACAGTAAACTATATTCACAACATTTCGTGAAAATCTATTTAGAGTAGTCTCGAAAAAGAAAAATAATAATTATTATCCGTCGCCTTATAGTACTTATACGATGATATGTAAATAATATTCAACAAAGACCATTAAAAATGCAATATTGTAGTAAAGTCATTAAAAAAAAAAAAGATAGTATCTGTATACATATATGCATATAATTATATGAAAGTGTAGAGAGTACACACGCGTATCTAAAATGTAAATGAGTGTAATATAATAATTATTACAAAAAAGTTAATAGTTCGAAGAAGAAGAAGAAGAAGAAAAACAATTATTTTCAAACTCGAGTGGCTGGAATATCTTAAAAAAAAAAAACGAAGAAAAAAAATTGTATTTTTCGTCAAAAATGTTCTGTATAATGTATACGCGGTAAAATCTATAGTAGCTAAAGTTTTTTTTTAATGGAGAGATTTTTAGCAAGTATAAAATCATCAAATTTAATGATTTTTTTTATACATAATACCAATATCAAAGGACTTATACGATATTATACTTAAAATAAATATTTTTAAATTTATTTATACTTATTAGAAATCTATTTATTTATTAGGAAATCGAATAAGGACGACCTCCTTAAAGCATGGTTCCAGAAAAATTTGCTATAGGAAGACGAACGTGATTATCGAAACACTTTTACCAGTTGTGCGCAGAAACATAAAAAAAAAAAATACCGCTCGAAAGAGGAAGGATTGGAATAACTTCGGTAATCTTCTGAGACTTAACTGAGAATATTAATAGCGAAAAAATAATTGACGTGAAAAAGAAAAGAAGAAAAAAATGTCTCGCCAGCCTACACGTGCTTATTATTATAATTATTTACCGTACCTATACCGTATTAAACCACCGCGTGTTCTTTTTCTCAACCGCGGTTACGGTCGGGTATATAATAGTACGAGTAATAATCGATTTGTTTTTGTCATCACCCCGCCGAGGTATACGAGATTTACACAGGTATTGAGCAGTATAATAATAATGTGTACGAAGAAATCTAATGAAGAACACATGTTTCAATTTGTTATGCAAACCGCGATGAGTATGTATGTAAATATAGAGTTGTTATACAACCCTCCTCGTCACTGCACTGATCGTTCCGAGGAAAAAAAAAGGAAAATAATGATTAATACTTTCATCGTCGCGCGCAGTAGAAAAAAAAAAGCGGAATATTATTAATATTTCTGTAGATGAAAATTTATAAAACCTACGACGATAATAAACCCTTTGAATAAACACGAACATTTCTTTTGAAGGAAAGCTGCAATTTATACACACATCGAGGAGTATTTCATCGATTGGTCAAAGCGACTTACAGCGCAAGTCCTTCTGTCAGACGCCGTCCGTTTTATTCGTTCGTATAGGAGTTGACGTCCGCCTACTTTGATAGACGTCTTTGAAATAGCATAGTCTTGCGAGCTCTCTTTTGGTGAAATTTTACCTTCGAAAATGTCCTCTATGAAAACGATGAAGATGATGATGAACAAGAAATAGATGGGATATCGCGTATAACGCGGAACAAAATGCGTATGAAGTTTGTCGGGACAACGGGACACACAGCTGAAATAAAAAGGCAGTCCTGTGTACAAACAGGATTTACTCGCCCGTAAGCGATGTAGAGAAGAGAACAAAAATTAATGCACCGCGTCATTTCCGAATTCGGCTTTTTCATTTCAACGGCCACGGCCGTTATTACCTTTACGTCCTAAATTTCCGAGGAATTCTCGTTGTATTATTTATTTATAGTTTCGTTATAAAAACCAACGTCCTATTATATTGTGATTTCTTTTTGTGCGCAGGGAAAAATGTGTTGGTTTTATAAGCGGATGTGTTCTTTTTTTTTTTTTTGCTTTGTCTGCAACACTTTTTCGTATAGCGTTTATATAGATCTTTACACCACTTTCCGGTAGTAAATCTTACACAAATGTAGTATTTGGTACTTCACGCGTTTTTCGATTTTCTCCATATTATACAGTTTTTTTAATACTATAAAAAAAAAAAAAATGTTGAAAATCCAAAAAATGTGGCTTTAAACCAAACCCAATTTCGTTTTTTTTTTATTATTATTATAAATCCGTCAAGAATATTTCGGTAAATACGAGATCTTTACAAAATAATTTATTTTAATTGTGTAGGTACCTATACGCAAGTACAATATTAAAAAATTTTTTTATTAATTTTGGTCCAATTAAAATATTATTGAAAGTTTAAAAGTTGAATGCAAAAGTTTATCGTATAATATGTTCTAATAAAACTGAATATATTTTGAAAATCGGTAGGTAAAATTTTTGTTTTTCAAATGTTTGAAATTTCGTTATAAAGGAAAAAAATTCGCGTAAAACTCACGATTATTTTCCTTTTAAAATCCATAACAATCGATTTTTGTATTCATGTGCTAAACGTTGACTGTATATATAAGATATGTTTTCCTGTAAAAGTTCTCGAAAATCGATTTAATAAAAAATAAATTAAACGTTTGAAATTTCAATCGCGGAAAAAACGCATTGATTTCTACGCGTTACGCGTCATAATATAATCCGTATAAATAATATAGCGTTGTAGCTCCAAAATCGTTTTTTTCGAATAATCGTAATTCCAAATTCAAATTCGACGACTGTACGGAAATCTTTTCTTTGAGTTTTTTTTTTTTTTTTACACGTTTAAATCTACATAAAGTTACTATTTATATATAAAACCAGTGGCGTTCTCAGGAATATTCAAAGGGTGGGGGTTTTTGGATAATTTCTAGAAAAATATGCGGGGGCTTTGGGCGCACACCTTCCTGATTATGACATTTAATATTATTTTTAATAATTTCAATATATAAAAAACAATAACAAGTAATACAATATTCAATAAAATTTTTATTTTTTATAATACAAAATCTAATTTTCTTGGTTTTTTTGCCAGATCATCTACCACTTCCTCAGCTGTTAATCGGACTCCTTCATGAATCGCTAACATATATTGTAAATCCATTGAGCCGGGTCTACTTTTAATAACGTTCAGTAACAATTAATAATAACGAAAACGCATTTTAAGCATCCGGGTATTTAGACGGTAAAACGGACTCGGAGAAAAGCCTTGGAAGAAATAATACGCGTTATTTTTTCCTCCAAAAAAAAAATTTTGTTTTGGACTTCGGACTCCACTATTCTATTATAATCATAATAAGATTTTAATTGTAAATATAAATTATACGACAAGACAATTCATATCACTTACAAATACAATACGAATTGGTTGCAAAAAAATAAAATATACGGTCAATGGGAGAGGGAGGGGGGGAGATTTAAACCCCACGAATTCCCCCCCAGCGAGTACGTCTATGTATAAAACTTACGTACAGGTTTTTTTTCTGGTCCGATGTCCATGACGAGACCGCAGAAGCATTTAAAACAACGACGCACTAGCAGGTGTACATATTGTTGTGCCGTTGCGGAACGAGCGGAATAAAACCGATTTTTTTTTTCATTTTAATTAAATTTTTTTTTTTTTTATAGCCATCTCATAAACAGTTTTGAAACGGCGGGGTCGTTTATACGTATTATATGATAATACCGCGTATTATACTTGCCATACTCTTCGCGTCCGGTGCATAATATTTAACGATTTTTTATTGTAATTATCATTATTATTATTTTCGTATATACGCACTGCACTACGTTAAAAGTTAAAGGTCTGATGAAAAGTCTCTCTCCCCATCTCCCGAACAGACGATAAATTATATAGCAGCAGCTATACAATAGGGGAAGGGAGAAATAAAATGAGTGTATAGCTGAACATCCGCGAACTCGTTCGATGTGAAAATGTTAAACGCGCATTAAATAGACAATCCGAAGCGTATTGTTTAACGGCTCGCCGCGAAAGAGTTGTGGATCTCGTAAGACGGATTTTTTTTATTCAATTACGCTTATACAACGCGCGTATTTTTTTTTACTCCGAGTTCAATCGTTTTCGTCCAAGTGGGAAAATGTCGCGTTGAAATTTTTCGCCCGTTATAAATCATCGTTATTTCTACGTTTTGTACGAGTATTGACCGGGAAAATCGTTTTTTTTAACCTCCTCTTTCGAATCCCCCTTTGCCGAGTATTAATAAGATTTTTTTTAATAAAATAATATATTTACACTCTTAAAAATACCGCTTTATCACGATGAACTGACTCGGTCATCGGTTATTGTACTAGCCCCCGTGTAAATCTAAAGTTGGCGTGTCGCACGGCGTCCCGTGGCAATGATCGATAGCGTTTTCGGTTCCTTTCCGCACCGAGCACGTTATTCGGACAAATCATATTTTTTTTTCTGTCGCGTATAACGAATTTCAGGTTTATAATACGTGTTATATACAGTAGTACGATTACGGTTTTATTAGACGGTATTAAAGGCGTTTTGTTCGTTTGGAAAAGAAAAATTCTACATTGTGTGTGTGTGTGTGTTTTGTATGTACATTGTGACAATTGTGATGGATAACCGCGCACCGTAACGTAAAACATTGAATAATGAGTCGGTTCGCCCTGACCGTGGAATATTGTAAATCCGACGAGCTCGGTGTCGACCGATAGCCGTATAACACCTAAAAAATATCTATTTATTATCGCCGTGTACGCGTAATATGCTGCAGTGTAACAACACGTGAGCAGGACAGAGGTAGCGGCGCACACTAGGACCACCGCGATGAGCGATGATAAAGTGTTCATATACAATTCGTTGTATGAAGTCGTAAAACTAATTTCACGTCAAAAGTCCTATTGTTAATACGTATATGTTATTTATTTTCATATTTCTATCTGGACTATATACATTTGTGAAAGAAAAAAAAACACATTTTGTTAAATCGGGTGTTCTCTAATTTCATTCTTATTCGATATTTTAACGTTAATTTAAAAAAATAAATATAAGTATATACATCGTGTTGTAAACGTTTTTGTTTAAAAGTTATACGAATTATATACGTAAAGTTACTAGAACAATTCGTTTCAGCGCCTTACCCGTTGTTCTTAGATGCGGTATCTTTGAAATCTGGAATCGTCTTGGAAAGAGCAATCCATCTTTCACGTCATGCAATGCGTTTAAACTCTTATCGTCTTCAGTGTAGAAAAATCCACACACTCGTAGAGATATGTATAGTGGCAAATCATCGAAACAAACTTTAGTTACACTCCGTGGACTCCCGAGTATCACCACCTGTAACGGTCTATAGACCATCGATTAAGATCGCTTCATCTCCATTTTTCCTCGACGCTCCTTGTTCTTTGAAGTTCTCGCTATTCGTTCGTCCACCACTGTTGCTTCACGAACGGGGTCCTCAAGTCTCACACTCTATTCTATCTTCGATTGTTATTGTCGTTATCCATTAGTATTGTAAATGTTCGTCTCTTCCTCCTCTATCACGATTTCCGTGTACTCTTCTCGGAAGACCTCTCTTCGTTCCATAATTTTTCTCCACGAAATTCTCAGTGCTCGTTTCTATTTTAGACCTCGGCCTTCTCGGCCTTAAGTGTTGCTAACTTTTCAGTTCCGTTAACTAAACGTTTTTATTCGATTTAAATCAAATACCAAAAATACCGTATACGAAGTACGTGGTAATTAAATGAATTTTTTTTTTATCATTCGAAGTGAAATCAAAGTGTCTGTAGAAATAGTGATATACCACGTACTGTTCAGTAAATATAACACGATTAAAATACACTTTTATATAAGGCATGTATACTAGTATATAAACCGAAGTTTGACCCGAATTGATTAATATCCAAACCCATTTTTCATATTTCTCTACACTATTATACGCCATAATATAGTAGTCGGTAAACATACGTTCGCCGTGATCTGAAGTGGTAATTTCTAAAACGAAAAAAGCCGGTTTTTGTACGAGCGTGTCTCGCTGGTAGATTTTTTTCATTTTTTTTAACTTCTCTTTTAAATCCCACCGACAGCTCACCGACAACGGTCGAGGGTGTGTGTTTATAATATAATAATATATGTTTTCTGACATTTTAATAATCATCGTGTGTGTGTGTGTGTGTGTGGATACTTATGTGTTACCGGAAAGAACTATGCGGCAAACGGTTCGAACTATACGGTTTTAATGGAATATTGTAACGCGTAATCCGTTCGTTGGATCTAATGCGCTGCCGGAGGACATTATTCACACAGTGTATATAAAATACGCTGAAATACGCTCTGTAGGCCGACGAAACGTGTTTTTTCTTTTCCATTCTTGTATATAACATAATAAAATATTATTATTATTATTATTATTATTATTATTATTATTCGTCTTATTCGTTGAATTTGATTTTCTACAGTACGAACAAATTGAAAAACCTCGCGTGCTCATAGGCGTAATTAAAAAAAAATCTTAACTTAACTTAATTTTCGTGCGTTACATTATTATTACGTTACGATGTTGTAGTAAATTTAAATAAGAATATTAAGAATATCGTTCTATAGCAGTAGTAATAATTGACTAAGAAAAAAAAATTTACGGTATACTTAACGCAGAATTTCGTATAATACGTAAAAGGACTCTGGGCGATTTAATAAAATAAACGACAAGTTCAGAGTATGAAAACGCGAAATAAATTGCTTTTTATCGTTTTAAATTAATATTCCGCAGTAAAACGTGTTATGGCGATTAAACGAAAAAAAAAATTGACTTTAATTATAACACATCGGTAACAATAATAACGGTTCAAAAATTAAATTTCCATTATTCAATTTTCTTATTTCCGCAGTAGTAAAGCTACTTTATTCTCTTTTCTTTTCTCTCTCTCCGTCCAATACCTTTATAATAACAACGTTAAGAAATAACTTTATTACGTCTTTTATTTTAAATATAAACCAAGAGTACTGCGCGGTGAATTCTAAAAGCGAACAATTTCTGTAAATGGGGGTTTTTTTATATATGTATAATATATCGCCTACAGCGCTGTGCGTGCCAGAGGAGGTATTCTATTCATTTTTTTTCTTGGTTTATTTTTTTTCCGTATACACTTTGTTTTTACAATATTGCAGATCAGAGTTTTACCGCGGTGTACAACGAAATAATATATGAAATGTTTATAATGAATAACGTTCAAACGCATTTGTACGGTTTGTCGTAGATATGTTTTCGAGAGAGAAAAAAAAGAACCGAGCATTTCGTATTGCGCGTATAACCGATATGAATAAAATCGTTTTGATTTTTGCAAACTTTATTATTACAATAATCGCGTGGAAATTGCCGTAACAAGAATTATTATTCAAGTGTAAAAAAACGTATGTTTTCGTTGAGTTTTATTTTGTTGAAATTAAACGTTAATATTGCAGTGTATTGTAAAGGCGAGATTCCACTACGTACGTTCACGGGTACGTGCATAAAAATCCTATTCTATGATTGGTTGGTGTACATGGTAACCTCTCGGTATATCCTTGTGGTTATACGTTCTTACCACACGTTTAAACATACTGCCATGTTGTTGAATCTAGTTCAATAATTTTCGTGTACACGGGCATACCATATAACAAAAAACGATTGATAGTAATTAATGATAACAATATATATATATATTGACATTTGACATATTGTAATATAATTCAATGTGAATTGTGAAATTTTTACATTACATTACAGATGTCGCCACGTCATTCTAAAGACCCTGATCACAATTATATAGTTGGTAATAACGTACCTATAATTCAAAATTATCAAACGACATTTTCATTAAGATATCTATGGATTTTATCATATTGTATCAAATCGGTATACGGTGCAAAACCAGGTAAAACCACATAAACCACAATCAAATTTCAAAACGTGTATATACACGTACACGCGAACGTATGTAGTGAAAACCCGCCTTAACCCTTATAAGAGGACGTCTCGTGTAGAAAATATTAGATTAAGAAAAAAAGTGACTTCTATATATTACACTCGATTGGAAAACACGATTTAAACGTGTACAGAAAGACGAGAGAGGAGTTTTCACGAATGTTTGGCGGAAGCAGATTTCAAAAAAAAAAAAAAATTATAGAAAAAAAAGTACAGTTCCTTAAATTTTAGTAAAATATCGATAATATTCGGCTGTTCTTCAAATTTTTCCAATTTTGAGCTATCCATAGAAGTTATTGATTTTAATATTTTTATTCCATAAAAGTGGTATATTTCAAGTGGTAATATTTTAGGATTTATTGCACCAGAACTCCGCTCGGAATCGTTTTTTTTTTCCAAATTTGTAGTAATGAAAGAAAAAACTTCTAAAATCTTTGTCTGATATTACTATAAATTCAAGTTAATTCGCCGTTACACATCGTTAAGAACGATGCTGCGCTACCGCTGAAATTAGTTATCTCATCGGCGGTGACGATTTATTAAGTGTCCGCGGTAGGGAACGCTGTTACGACGGCGGCGGCGGCGGCGGCGGTGTCGATGGCGAAAACTAAAACTAGTCGTGACGATTTTTTTTTTTCCCCAAAATAATAAATACATTTCGGTAAGAGCCGTTAAAAAATAAAAAAATCTGGGTGTGGCTGTGTCGTGACACGGCCGTGTGTTTTACTTGATTACGTGTGCGTAACGGGTAATAATTTCTTTGAGCATATTATATGTATGTCATAAATATTACTAAGCAGCGGGAAGTGTTTTTCCGTTGGTGGCTTCAATAAGCGCAGACAACACATCACACTTATGTCCGAATGGATTGTTGACAAACGTAAGTAGTGAAACGTGCACTAGCTGCTGCCCATCGTGTCTGCATAACCAGCGATCGCACACATTCGATGTTTATCGCCAGTCCGGCGTCGATATAGAATCGATTTCGTTATCCACTTGCATAGGACGCTTCAGTTGCCGTCGTTGATCCGTTCGGACGCCATCATTCTTTTACGTCCCCGGCACCGCTTCACTCTGTCATACGGTGTTTTATGGGTAACACTGGATTGCTCTTGAGAAGCACTTTCCAACCGTATACGATCTTTGTACTTTGATTCGGCTTCTTGACGAGTATAGACAGACAATGCATTATTCCAGTGGCGGTTATTCATGATGTCCAAGGGGGAGCCTACCCCTTCTGCCAATAAAATATCCACATTGACGAGGAATAACCAAGAAGAAAGGTATATTAATGTACCGAGACGAAATGCAGATGTAGAAAAAGGAAGAACAACGCGCATGGAATGTAAACGAAATAACAGTGAAACAAGAAAAGAAAGTAGTCACCAGGAAGCGCTACGACACAACATAGAGGGCGTGGTAGAAAGGCGCATATAAATAGCGGTCAGTTTAAACACCACACACACACCACAGTCAGACGCGAATTGCATTGTTCGTTAACTACGTTGTTCACGCCTGACCGCCGTGACTATACTAAGCGGGCCGATGGTTTCGGACCGCTATTTATATGCGCCTTTTTGCCACGCCCACTATGTTGTGTCGAAGCGCTATCTGGTGACTACTTTCTTTTCCCGTTTTATTACGGTCGGATGACGCGCTATGTCGGTATATGCGAGCGTTTAGTTTGATGCTGACCGAGCGACCGATCGTACGCGTGTATGCAATCTTTATTATTTATTTATTTTATTATTATTATTTCGCGTATTTCAATGAAATGTAAGGAAACGTAATGGTTCATCTTTCCTCGCTGTACACTCGTCTACACGTTCACTCGTTTATTTTACACGTTTACTATTTATTTAACATTTACACGTTTACTCGTTTACACTGTACACGACCGACCGAGTTTGTCGTCAGATAAGCGCTAAGCGCTCGATAATAACCGATGATCAGCGCACACTGTCAGCGCGTACCGTACGCGTTGATCGGTTGAGCAATAATTCCAGGCTTACACATGATGTTTGAAAGTGGGAGGGCGAAAATGGAGCATGACCATAACATCACTTGTTATCGTCTGTTTTCTGCATCGCCTCCCATTATGGAAGCAAATTTAAAGACGTATTAAAAAAAAAAAAAGTCAAAAATCATTAAAAACTCGAGAAACTTAAATCGATTAGCCCGTCGTATTCATATGAGAAAATAAGCCTTCCGATAGAGTTTTTTAGTGCGTATGAAACGACTCGGGCGAAACAACCGAATAATTAATTTTTTTTTTTTTTTGTACAGACTTCGCACGCGCGAACATATTATTTTAGAGTCACGTATAAACGTGTCTGTAATGTATCCGCGCTCGTTTTTTACTCGTTTTCCGCAAACGTACCCTATAGAGCCCTATATAGAACCGAAGAAGGACCGAGTACAACGTATTGTATTTATTTTTATTTTGTTTCGTTTTTTTTCACTCACGTTTTTCCTCGCGCTTTTTAAATTAGTAAAACGTTCGTATGTTATTGTGTCGTTATTTATATAAGTTACAGCGGAAGACGTGACACGAAAAAAAAAATTGTCACCTGCACACACACACACACGCACACACCCCGGCCACGCACATAATATAGCAACGTCTGGTACACTCTCACTAAAGGGGTAGGGAGTATAAGTATTAGGTACCTAAAGAAACTATACAAAAAAAAAGAAAAAAAACCGGTCACGACGAGTCGCGGTCATTAATTAAACGTGTACTACACCTCGTGTGCCGCAGTGATATATCGTAATATCGTAGCGGACGATCTACTCACGCCCATTTATCTAAATGGCCTCTGCTGGATGCTGCACAGCGTCTTCGTGATATTTCCAAACTACCGAGTATTTTTGTTCACACCGTGTTTTCTTTTCTTTCGCTCCTTTCTCGGTCGTTTTCCGACGTGACGCGATTATTTTTGTCACATTTATAAAATCCTATAGAAAAATTTCCGTACCATCGCTTGTTAAAGAAGAGAGGACGACGTTACAGGCAAGCGAAACACCGTGCAGACAGAAAGCTCTGTTGTTGTTAGATGTACGGAACACGTTCGAAAATTGTGCAATGTTCAACGGGTAACGAAAGCCACGGTCACAGTACTCGAGACACCAAATAAATGTACACGAAATAAATTACAATAAAGATTTTAAAAATTGTATTTTTAAGAATATTGAAGAAACAACGGCTATGACGAGGTATAATATTGTAATTTGTTTCGTGTGAAAATTCGGTGTCTAAAGTGTAATTTTCAAAGTCCTTTCCCGCTCAAAGCGATTGTTTTGATGAACATCTTAAGCGAGTGTCCATCATATAAGGACGAGGAATTCTCGTCGAAACGATTTCTAATTCAGTAAATTTCAATCCAGCGTTTCATAAATTTAATTAATCATACGGAAAATTATCTACTGTTTGTCCGTCATCTGACAAAGCGTCGCGCGTAAACCTACACGTGTTCATTATCAGAACGTATAATATCGACGTGGCGCGAAATCAATAATCGCGAAAACCGAATTTAAAAACAATAAATAATATTGTTCGTATTTTGTAGTTATTATTTCGACGAGACGGAACAGCGCGCAAATAAAATAAGTAATGACTTATTTAATTAATTACGGTAGAAAACTGTGGTACGGAGTTATCCGCCGAAGGACTTGCAATAATACGAGCACGAGAAAACGGTTTCCCTAGAGTCCCGTAAGTTTTGGATTCACGGTACCGGAGTCGACCCGGTCCGGATCCCGGAGAGAGAGAGAGTCGTCTGGAGACTAAGACAATATTTTTCTCTGCCCCGGACTAGTGTGAATGGTCGCGTTAGAATTATTCAAAGATTAATACCGTTTCTTGCGACCGGCCCGAAGCAATGGGAATACGCACGTTACTTAGAGTCCAGTGGGGGCGAATCGTATATTTTGCACGACTGCGTTTTGTTCAGAGTGGACACGACAAGCTTCTCCATCTTTTTCTATGAGTGTTCAACGTTCAGCATTTGTGATCTACAAGTTTTTTTGCATTGCTTTTCCATCTGGTTACTGGTCTAATCCTCTGCCGTTCTTAAATACATTCCTCAATACATGCTTCAAAACAAACTAATTCTCTCTCTCTCTCTCTTGTGTAGCGATTAAACGATATTTATTTTGAATTATATACGTGATTGTAACTTTGTAAAACAATTTTTTTTTATATAATTTTAAAATAATAACGTTTGATTACCAAGTATGTTAAACGTATTTCTTTTATTACGCTATTTGCATGCAGTTCGAGAAGTCTACGAAAATCTCTGCGCCTATAAACACATCGCGAATAGTTGTTTACAGCGTGATTTGTAAAATGTGTCTACTATTTGTACGACACAGTTGTGCACTTTGCGAAATGTACCGGGACTTGTTAAACAACGTGTTATAAATCGTAAATCGCTTCGTTTCTGTCCGCGCATCGTGAAAAAAAACTACCGAAAATATCGAGGTGTGGTTTGTTTTTTATTTGTAGAATTATTCACGAAGATCGTTTTAGGCGCATATAATTTGAAAAATTCCTCACGAGAGTGACAAATTCTTAAAAACGTTTCACACGAGAAAATACGTTTTTGCACTATTTAAAAATATTTTAACATCCGCACAAAACGTACCTCGAAAAAAGTATAAGCGGATACAATTACGAGGAGAGAATCGCTGTCACTTGGCTACACGGAGAATTTTCTGCATTTATCTGACTAATTTTGCTTCTGAAATAGTCTATAAGTCAATTTTCCGAAACACGTCGCGATCAAGTAAAGGCGCCAAACCGGACTTTTAACATTCTTCCGGCTGTTACCAGGGGCAATATATATTTATTGATTTCTTATACAAATTTTGGTTGGCAAAAATTGTTGTAGGATTTTTTTTCTCATTAAGATTTGGTCGTGGAAAAAAGACCGAGGGTTGTGCCATTTATGCATATATGACTATTCTAAAAACGTTTTAAAGGCGAACAAAAAACTAATAAATTATTCGAAATTCAAACTACAAAAGTACGGATACCTACTTAGGATTATTTGTATCATAAGCATCAGCTAATCTGGACCAAGCCAGATACCAAACAGCAGCTATTATTAAATACAATTTATAACCATATAAATTGAACTGTTTAGCTGTTCCCGGGCGAAGCCCTGTAGCACAGCATGTACACCATCGAAATTCTCCTGTTTCGGTTTGTTCAACGAAAACCACGGACAACGGCCGGCGATATTCAAACGATTTTTAATAAAATATATTTTTTAGTATGTTTTCCAAATTGTTTTTGTTTCGTTTTAAATTTAATAATTTACCGTTTCACTGACTTTTGTCTTAACCACGCGATTAATTAGTACAAATGTCGCAGAAAAAGTGTTCGTAAAAAAAAAATCAGTGAATCGTTTTCGTATAATTCAAAATTTAACCGTGTTCAATCGATTCAATATTTAAATTATAATCGACGACATAAACGTGTTTATGTTATTTTATATACATTATTATTTTATATTATTACATTATTATTTTTGTTATTTTATTGTTTTCTTTATCATTTTCTATCGTTTAAAAACAAAAAAAAAAAAAAAAAAAACGGCAAATATCTTTAATAGTATTTCATTTGCAAAACATTTTCAGAAACTATACTCGAAAAAAAAATGAGCGTGTTGTTATCGAAACGATATTTTAAAAATAATTTAAAAAATCAATTCGTTTAATATCCAAGTACTTTTTGTCCATTCCGTCTCTTTTATACGTTTTTCTTTTAAACGTATAAATGACACGGCAGAAAAAAAAACGAAAGTCCTAACTTTTCGATCCTACGTTTTACACGGTAACGTTATTCGCACGTTTCGTATTTATTAAAAATGAATTTCAGGAACAAACGATCCTTACGCATTTTACTTTAATACTAAGCAAAAATAATCGTAAAATAAGCGACGGCCGAGGATTTTATAATATCTAACGAACGTGATAGTTTTTCGATATTACATACTTTACGTACATATTTTTCTTCGAAATTAAATTGAAATCGTATATAATAGAAAAGAATACCTCCCCGTTTTCTCGTTATTGCCCAGCATATTTCGCGCCGGCGAACTTTTAAAAATCTGCGCTCCATAAAAGTAAATCGTTATTGTTATTGCTTAAATATGAAACAATGGACGTATATACGGTACACAGAGCACGCTCGTTCGCAGTTGCTTATCACGACGAGCGAGGGGATGGACGACGAAAGTCACCGTACCCCTTTCTACAAAATAAAATTCACGTCGCAGACGTTAAAACGTTTATTAGAGCGAATTCGATTAACTGGCGAAAATTCCCGGTTAATATACGACGAGTATAACATTTTATTATTGTGTATAGAGTTTTCAAACATAATTATCGTTAATTGTAATGTTTATGTAATTGTAGTTAAGAAAAAATAAACGTTCTTGTGAAAATCGAAGAATGGAAAAAATTGCGAGTGAAGAAACGTTATATTATATTGGCGTACGCTGATGCGATTGATCAGGTCGTTTCGGGCAATGCAATTAATTTGTTTAACTATCAGAAGCCAGTGTTAGAAGCTCGAAATCTTGTTCAGAAGAGATCGTTCTAAGCTAAAAGTGAGAAATTTTAATTACGAAAAAGTGAACTGTTTCAAACACCTGCAGGATGGTGTTGATATAATAATGATTTGCATGCAGGGAATAATAAACGATCGACTACATCAAGTGGAAACGAGCGGTATCGTATTGATATGAATTATATATATATTTAAGTCCAAACAGCATTTTGGAGAAAATCGAAAAATTATGAGCTATTAATAATTATATTATTATTATATATATAATTATATATTATTAAATTAAAAATTATATATGAGCTATCACTGGCTTATGCGTACCTACGCGAAACTATTGGTCCGCGACAAAAGAAGATGGTACGAGACAATTTGATGTGTTCGAAATGAACATTTTACGAAATATATAATATTTGGTTCGCTATACAACAATTATTTAGGAATATAAAAAGAGTTGTATCGCCTGTACGGAAAACACAATATTCTCGTGTTTATAGATCTGATGGGTGTATAATATATACGCGTATTACGTTTTGACAGAACGAATAAACAAAAGCCGGCCCGCGATGGAAATATATAAATGACACTTTGTCATCATCATCATCAGCTTCTAAACGCCAAACCTTGTAGTTGTAGCCGTTCATGTCTGTCGCTTGCTGTCTTCTCGAGTTGTTGGTACGAGGTAAAATCCGTCCGTTGCAATATTTCTTTAAAGAAGGGATCCTCTGGTTCTCTTGCCGTTTATTTTCCTTTTCATGACGGCGACGTTGATGATGAACTGATTGTGCCTTAGCAGATGACCAATTAACTATCCACCTTATGTTTCCTTCATTCTACGAGATGCATTTTAGTGGACGGGAATGGAATAAATCGAGTTTGACACTGGTCAGAGGTATATGGAGAGGCTATTAATAAGTAGACAAGCTGTCGAAGAAGAAAATAAATATTATAGAGTTTTTTTCTTTTTGAAAATATTTCTTTCAGCGAATTATCAAAAATAATAAGTTTTGACCGAATTAATTATTGCTGCGTACATCGAGATTTTTAAGATTTTTTTTTACGTTTGCTTTATTTGTACGTATAAACTGTCGATTTTTAATAGTCCTATTTATGTGTACGACGTACTTTGTCTTAAATTTCCATCTCGCAGACTCGCGCTTCTTAATTCGATCCTTTCTTTTCTTCTCTTTTCTCTTTCCGTCCATTAGAAGATATTTATGATATTATAATTGCTGTTAATATGGATTACGTATACTCCACCAGCTATTTTAATTCGGCGCGCACACAAGGAGTTTTCCGTATTAAAACGCTAAAATTTTTTTTTTTTTACACTGGTGACTACTATAGCTTATTGTGTTAGTAGAAACCCCCTCACGAGAGGAACGGACGCACCATTCGCGTGTGCGGAACAATGGGCTGAAAAGAGAGCAAAACGGGAACAATCGGTCCATTAAAGTCGGTGTACGCATATTGTTGTATAGTCTTCGTTCGCCCTTATAGAACTTATCATTTCCCGCCGTCAATCTGGCAGATTACTTTGGCAGGCAACTTTGCACGCTCGCATACACACAGAAGCCGTACTCCGCCCTTATTATTATTATTATTCATTATTTTGAAGTTTATTATTATTATTAATATTCAATAATTAATATTAATTGTACCGGCAGCTGTAGTGACTGTCGAGCACTCAATCAGTGCATCGAAAAAACTGAAAACCAATATTTAAGGTCTGCGATGGTCGAAAAAAAATCAATTATTTTATATATCAGTAAACCAATAATAGTTCGAATTGATTTGAATAAATACAATTACTCAAAAATATATTTCTTGAATATTTCAGAGAAAATTAGCATTTGAATATATATATAAATTTACATTTTAAAATGTTTTTAATTTTGTAAAAGAGTATTACTAGGTAGGTACCGATTAATTATAATGATAATTCGGAAAATAATACATTAAAACAACACGTTTTATTATTTATACCAGTTTAGTTTATTTACAGCCATTTTATAATATTGTATTGTTTCGTATATGAATAAAAGGGTTTTCATATTATTTATTTATTCTATAGAAGTTTTCAATTTGCTTATTCATTGACGGTCAAGATCACTATGTTTTCACTTTTCTACTTGAAAAATAGTTCCCCTGTTCCTCTGTATATGTTCTTTGCTCAAGTTTATTGATATTTGATAATTATTAACAAAAAAAAAAAAATAAATAAATAAATAAAAATTGATACGTTAAACAATCTAAATTATCTAAATAATCAATTTATACAATAATATTGCAGACTTGACGACTCACGTGTAAACATTTCAGTCCGCTGTTGGGAAAAATGGATAAAAATATTTTTATAGGTCAGAAAAACTAAGTCAATACTCGGGATACGAAATGAACGTCGCTGCAGTGTATTTTGTTATTTTTTCAATCACATTGTATTGCGAGACGTTATGTATTTTTGTAATTATCGGAAATATAATATGTTCGTGTAGTATTCGTCGAGTAACGAAGACACGTTTGTTCGCTGTGTCCGCTCCATTCATAGGTATTTATAGCCATTTAGACTACCGAAAACAAAAAAAAACTCGTCCGGGTTCGTTATTCGGAGGTGTCCGTTAATTAGAGTGGTGCAATGTATCGGTTTCATTCAATGGGGCTTTGCCAGGACCCGAAAATTTGTCCGTTGTTGAGAAGTGTCCGCCACTTGGAGGTTTCACTAGAGTATTACTATATAGAAAATAAGTACGGTTAAACACGACAATACATAATACTAACAAATAAAAAATAATAATAATAAAACGCTTAAAACGTATACGTCTATTTTTAACAGTATAATACACTTTCGTTTTGTGTGTATTTTTTTTTTTGTGTGTAATTACGGTTCGCTGTCAAGTAATTAACATGAAATAATAGGAAACTTTTAAGTATACGTAATAAACAAAGTGCTGTTTTTAACGGTATACTACGCTGTACATAATGAAAACATGGTTTATTATAGTTTGTAGTTGAAAATATTCATTTGGGATATCAAACGTTTTTAATCAATTATTAATCGGTTTAATATTTTCTTCCTTTTTTTTTTTTTTTTTTAATAATAGTACTTGAAATGTATGAGATTAGTGAGCGATAAATAATTTTCGATCCTTTATTTTATGCAAAATACGTATACGCGTGTATTATTTTTTTATCGAATGAGCGTCGGCTATTTTATTTTTCTGATTCCAGTTCTACAAACGTATTATTATTATTTTTTGGTAAGTGTATTAAGATGGTTATTACTTTTTTAATTTTATCGGGCTACCCTCGGAATCCGTTCAAAACTGTATAAAAAAAAAAAAATAAATTTTGTAAAGTTTCGTAAGAATTGGTCGACCCTTGGAGGCGAGCATCAAGAGGGTTAAAGTTCCAAAAAACCGGGGCATTTTCGCAGTTACGGCTTAAAATATTTATGATAAGCCAGAAACGTATAGAATAAAATATTTTTTTTTTTTTGTACTTATTATTATTTTTTAAAATTAAATTTCCCATAAAAAATGTGTTAGACGTTACCTTTAAACGACCCATTCATCTACAAAACGAAAAAGAAAAAAATCTCTTTTTTAGTTTATTTTTCCTAGTATAAAATTTATACTTGTATATAAAATGAAACGAAAAATCAACGCGAATCTTGTATTCGTTTTATAAATAAATAATGAATACTAAACACGTTG
This sequence comes from Slavum lentiscoides, assembly GCA_032441835.1. Lineage (NCBI taxonomy): Eukaryota > Metazoa > Arthropoda > Insecta > Hemiptera > Aphididae > Slavum > Slavum lentiscoides. The sequence goes on along the minus strand of CM063710.1, from coordinate 21,358,851 downwards.
TGTCAGCGGTTCCCATCAGACTCTTTTGGTTCACGCGTTCCGAAAAGTAAATAAAAAATTAATCGCAACGAATAAATGAAATAAAATTTTTTCTTCTCATTTAAATATTCAAACATTTTTATTTTTATGACGAAAAAACAATAGAATTTTTTTTACGGAAAAAAATTCTGCAAAATTTCTTAAATTTTAACCGTCGTAAAATATATTCTGTTTCTAAACGGTTTTGATGTCAGAAATTTCAGTTTGCCCGGGCCGCAACGCGTTGCTTATCCGAGACTGTTTTTTTCTTTCTTTTTAAATTCTCCGTTTTAAGACTACATTACACGAACACTTACACGCGTCCTAATGGTTTCCTGCATACACACACACACTTGTTTATACACCCATTACCGCGTTTTTAACGACGACTGTTTTGGGAAGTTTATTGTCGGTACATATAATATTTTTTTTCCCGTACTTACCTCTCGCGAACCTATTATACGTGTTTCATGTGTATAATAACCCCTGTTGTGTGCGCGCAGACAAACTGGTATAAACGGCCAGGAACGTGTGCGATCCCCACGTGATCGCCGATCGAGTTGGTTTATTGAAAACGAAATTTTCTCGCGTTGAGAACGTATTGAATTAAAAAACGAAAAAAAAATAAATAATAGGAAGACGCTTTAATCAACATTTCGAGGCGATTACGTTGAACGTAATAGTGATAATATACATTTTTTTTTACGATTAATGGAAACCGCGCGTGCGCGGGTCTTCTTTAAACTCTGAGAATCGATTCGAAAGCATTTTTTTTGTAATGAAAAATAATTAACAGTCGTTTTCAGCACACTCGGCGCACACGCGTTAATTATTTAAACCGATACGTGTATAATGAGAATTATACGTCGTTTATTACCGTAGTTTCTGCCGTTTGATTCGCGGGTTACGTTTCCACGACACGACACTGTTAATAATACTGAAAAAAAAAATAAACACACACAGGCACAATTTGTTTCAAAAATTATTTGTTAAAATAACGGTATACGCGCGTATGAACGTTATGTTTTTCATCACTTAGAAAACAACAACGGGGAGGGGAGGGGAAATCGTCGAAAAATCGGTGGTGGCGTACAGCACGTCCCCTGAGCGTTTCGTTATATTTTACATCATGTTTATTACGCCATTAGTACCTATTTCACAATTATTATGGGGTCTGCCACTACTATATATACGCGCGCGTATAATAGACGGAGATCATAAATTCGTTTTATTTTTTCAGAGTATACGCGTTATTACGCGGAAGCCGGTAAAACATAACGCGTTCATTTATTTAATGTACACGCGCACCGGTACAACATATCGCAGACGTTATTCTCGGCAGGTGAAAAGTCGATCTTCTTTAATTATCGTGCTCCGTAAAAAAAAACATTTATTTCGTTAAATTTCAATACGAATAAAGATAATTTAGTTGTTCTTACCGAGGGTTTTCAATTTATTTCCAATTATTACGTCAACGGTCAATAGCCGTAAAAACGAGCTATTCGGTTTAAGAGTGTACCGGGACGCGCACGTTGAACGAAAGCCGGAGCGACGCTAGACCCCCGGGCGGCTAATAGCTGCTCCGTCATTGGCTGTTGCCCCCCCCCTCCACGCGGCTAATAGCTGTTCCGTCATTGGCCGGTGCTGTCGGCAGCAGTCGGCTCACGACGGTTTCCGCCAATCGGAATAACGATAGAACCTCGGCTGCGCGAACACGAACCGATTTTCGTCCTCCGCCCGGTGTACTCTTAAACTGAATAGCATATACCTATACGCGTGATCGTCAACGTTTATAATTCCCATTTTCGTTGATTCAGAAAAGTCTGCCGCGAGAATCGTTAAGAATTGTATTTACTTTGTAAACGTTTGAAAATATTGTCCTTCTGTGAAACTGAAGAAAAAAAGAAATATTATAAATATATGGTATCGTCTTGTCCCGCGGGCTCGTTGTCGCAATTTGACCGGTTTAAGTTCTAATAGGATATTTTTTTTTTTTTATTAACAAAACTATAAAAACAAATACATTTCAAATCGAATTCTTTCGGATAAATACTCTGTATTGACAAAAATCACTGCGAATACGTGCGCGGACCAAGTGAAACTTTTTCCGGAGTCGTGCGGAATTTTAAGCTTGTCAGGAGACATAAAAAAAACACACAAAAAATCAGGTATAATTCGAATAGTAAAAAAAAAAAAAATACATATATTAATTTTTTTTAAAACTTTTTCTGTTTGTCGAACACTTTTCAGTTTTCTCTCCCGTTTCGATTTAACCGTGACATTTGAATTGTAAAATTATTACTTTTATAACTATTCCATGTAAAATTAAAATCACTATTTAAATACAACAAAATATCCGGCGTGATATACATATTTTACAATATTATTATACGATACGACGCTTAAAATAAATTTCTCTTTTTCCTAAGATTTCGCAACATCAACAGTACGCGTGACTCTCCGACGCTATATTGTTCGTATACAAGCGTTTCGATTTACATATTAATAAAGTGCATATTAATTACGACCGATAAAAAAAACGTGTAATTCGTACAAGAAAAACATTTGCAGGGAATGATAAATGTTAATAAATAATATCGCGAGATTAAAAAAAAAAAAATCGTCTGCAATGCTCGCCAAAAAAAAAAAAAAAAAAGAAAACGAAACGAAACTTAGAATATATTGTGTTGTTTTAATTTCGTGAACGTAAATTTTTTCCCCGACCCGTAGAAAAACAGTTTCGAAACTATTTTAATTCGTTTCCCGGTTTAGACGGTGGCCAATTAAAACGTTTTTCGATTCCAAACGGCTTGTTTCGCCCTGAAAACAAAAAAAGAAGCAGAAAAGAAAGCAATTAGACTTATTTCGTAAGAATAACGTTATTGTTATGTGTGTGTATGTATACGTAAATTGTGTACACGAAAAAGGTGCCGCGCGCGATAGCTCGGCAAAAGCAATTTATACGCAAATCCGTTTTACAACGAAACTGTCCACCAGGGAAAACGAAAAAGGCTTATACAAGAAATGCGCGTATTTATAACATAAAGAAAAAAACCAAACGAACACGAGGGGATATTCTCTTTTTATTCTTCTTAAAGAATTCGCGTGTACAAACAAGAAAATAATTTCGTTGCAGATGTTGTAATTAAAAAAAAAAAAAAAAAAGGAAGGAAAAAGTTAATTTTCATTGTATATATATATCGTTTTATTTGTTGTTGTACACATATATATTTTTTTTCTTCTGGTTTTTCGTTAAAACCGCGCAAACACACTGGTATAAAATTATTGTATTTAATTATTATAATTAATTAAAAAATTATTTAATCGCGCGCGTCGTTGTTTGGAATGCTCTGCGGTCGCCAGGACACTGATGTACACTGCGATGCGCATAAGCATGTAGTACCGTAGCGACTACGAGATCTGAGGTCCGAGAAATCATTTCGAGGCCCTCTCTCTTGTATTTTTTTTCTTCTACACGAACAAATGTGTATAATCGCAATTTTTAAACACTTTTTTTTTTAAACTTATTTATATAAAATATATATATATATAGTTTTATTTTTTATTTTTACTATTTATACACATATGTTATGTGTATGCATTTATTATACACATGTATTATTTTGTATAAAATCTCGTTTACGAAATTTCGTAATTTATTTTCATTTTTTTACGGAAATATTAAAATAAATACGAATTAAAAGCGCTCTGAACTTTAACTTTAATTTAACGTCTTCGGGGAATAAAGTAATTTTGAAAACAAAATTATTTGTTCATTTTTGTAAATTCGTTTTTTATATTCCCGGGAGTTTGTAAGTCCCGCCGCGGGCATTTATACATCGTCCTAAATATATTATTGATTTTACAATATGGCAGTACCAGCTGTTATATATTAGGAAGAATTAAAAGTCGCGTCAGGCCGGAAACGATTAAATATTCGAGCAATATTTAAAAATCGTAATTAATTAACATCGAAACACGGTTAATTATTTATTGAGTTGAATTTAAAAGAACCGAAGGCGAAAATCCATAAATCTCCATTTTTTTTTTTTTGGTCTACATCGGTTTTAATGTCTTAACCTATTTTCTACGGATCGGTACAACAATTGGACGTATCTCCAACACGGAGAAGACGTAATGTAGTCATGCGTATATAAAATCTTTTGTTTATTAACGAACCGTTAAATACAATAAATGAAAATTGTATTATTTAAAAAATTAAAAACAGGTAAGTGTATATAATTATATAATTCGCATCGCCGTCGCGTTTAGAAGGAAAACGAGCGTCCGTTTAGCGTGCTTACGGTGTTATTTCGAATTATTATAATTTTACTAGTAACAAAATAAACACATCATTCATACGGATTCATGGTGACAGCAACATAGAAGGCAACGAGAAGGTGGACCAAGAACCCTCACACACTCCAAAATCAAACGTATAACTTACGTAGACACAAAAAACCGGATCAAAGAACACGTAAAAATCAAAGGGCAAGCACACTGGCTTAAACAGAACACAAAACTAAGAGAAATTAAAAACACCATTTTCTTTTTGAACGGAAGAGAAAAATTTATTATCAACAGACTCCGCATCGGTCATAACAGACTAACACACGGACACGTTAAAGGACAAAAGACCAATTTCCGTGATCTAAGGAACGGATCTCACAATAAAACACATATTTAGAGAATGCTGCCAGTATATAGAAAACATCACCAAATTCAACGTCTCCAACACCTTAAATGCAACACTAGGAACGAACACAGACACTATCACAATCAAATCTTGAATTTCTTAAGAAAATCAAATGTTTATAGTTTAATATAATAGAATTGATCAAAATGTAAAATTGTAACAAAAATAGTTATTCTACAAATGATTTAAACTAATAGCCTTTGTTGTCAATGTTAATTAAGAAGAAGAAGAAGAAAAGAAGAAGAAGAAGAAGAAGAAGAAGAAGAAGAACAACAACAACAACAACAACAACAACAATAATAATAATAATAATAATAATAATAATAATAATAATAATAATAATAATAATAAAAATTAATAATTGTTTATTTGTTTCTCATACTATATTATACAGTCGTCACGCAAAGACAGAATGTGCGCGCACTCGTCTTTCGAATACTCGTATATACGTAAGACATAATATACACGATTCCTGCTCGTCTAACAATGTTTTCCTCGTTAGCGTTATCCTGTTTGTACACTGCAGTATAAAGATTTGCGTTATCCGCCACGGCATAGTTTGCTCGTTAGCACACACACACACGCGCGCACACAACGTGTGGGCGTTCAGAAGATGTCTAATACTGCAGCAGCAGCAGCAAGCAGCAACACAGTAACGATATAAACAAGGTAGATATAGAAGAAACGTTGAGAAAATTGATTAAAACGCGTTGAAACCTCCGCGGTATTTTATATATTATTTCTGTTTTTGGGGAAATGTCTTTCGATTTTAATACTTATACTCAGGTCTGCATTTACAACATATTTGTTACGTTATATCAAACCATTAAAATCAACCTAAATACGTTGTAAATAAATACAATATGTCTTATAAACTGAATTCGAAAGTGGTACATAGATAGAAACCAAAATTCATACATGATCAATATTTATTAAAAAAACACAAAATATTGCCGTGCCTAAATCTCTTGCTAGTAATGCCCATCCGAGTTCCCCCCCCCTTCATAAATACGGGCCTGCCTATCCTCAGTGGTGTATCTAACCTCTCTAAATTTCTTTGTAATAAATTGTTGTACAAATGCCGTCCGCGTTGAAGAAAAAAAAGAATTGTAATTGCCCTCCTCCTTAAACGGTCTTGAATCCGCACGCCTATACACGCGTCCACAGCACTTATATAAACTATTTTGACGTCGTAAAGAAAAATATAATGAGAAGCTCGTATAATAAGTCGACACGTAATTATTCATATTAATATATTGTATTATTATTAATTCGCGAAGTCAGAAAATAAATAAAAAATTTAGTCGACTCGCACACCGTCGATTACTACGCGCGTATGAAAAACAAACACCACACCAATATAAACACTAACCGGTCGGACGCGTGTCATAATAGGATAGTCATAGTTATTATATGATGGTGATACGAACGTTTCCATTGTTTATTCATAAAATACATATTACACGCCTGTTCACTGGCTTATACTCCCTCACTCCTCTCTCTCTCTCTCACTCTGTCGCACGGGATCCGTTTATATAATAATAATAATAATAATATTCGATTGCTCGAATAGATAGCGTTTTTCGTATGAAATTCGACGCGTGGGCGTGAAATGCTCGCTCCCATAATATTATTATAATTTTACGAATCTTTAAGTCGATAATGGTAGCAGCTATCGTCCGGTCAAACAGTCGTCGGCTCGACGATTCCGTGACTTTTTATTGTCCATTTTATTTTAATAACACCGCAGTGTGGAATGAAACTCGTGCACAGTAGCAGCTATACGAATATATTATAGCCCGTGAAACTGTTTAGGTCTTATACTCACGTTGTTATTGGTATAATTTGTATCTTTTAATATCTGCTGTCCGGTGCCCGGCGTTTTCCAGGTTAAGATATGCTTTTCTCTCCAATCATTTCAGTACGTAGATTGGTTTGCAGCCACCTTCCACTCTTCCTTATTGTCCGATTTTCTCTTCATTTTTACATACGAGTCGCATCCTTGGTCTTTCAATATTTGCTGAACATATGCTCACGATCCCAAGTATAGGTACTCGTTTTGTTCGTGTTTAAAAGGTTATTACAATATTCCTTTTTAGAATAGTATTTTTTACTCGACCAGATGGTATTAAGAAAAAATTTCTATAAAAATTCATAAAACCAACGTTAAGTAACCTTGGAACTGACGAAAGTATCTTAAAAGGCGTCGAATCTTTACTCGATCGACGCGTCTTTCGGAAAATCGTCATGGCCTATTTCAGAAAAAAAATTAAACTGGCACTCGAATCAATTGCAGGACGTTGTCCATTACCAAGTGACAGACATTTTCTCCTCATAATTATACCCAAAAAAAAATTTATTCAAAATTTTCTGGTCGCATTGTGACCACGATAATCGATAACGTATTTTGACTATAATAAAATCAATAATGCGTGTTTACATGCCGAATGACGGTTGGATTAGTGATTTTAAAGGTGACCCGTGACAAAAATCCTTTTTCACCTAACACTGCGCCGGCCATCATTGGACAAATAGAATAATCGCGTCTGCAAATATAGGATGCGTTCATACTCGCAAAACATTTTTATGTTTTACCAAAAAAATTGACTCGAAAACAATACAAATTCAGTATAAATACATTTAAAAAATGAGTCATACGAGAATTTGTTTAACTAAACACAAAGATGTTTCTAAACTACTATAATATTAAAACATATTTAAGATACTGAAACAATTATTCATAAAGTATACATTTTATTGAAAAAAGCTTTCAACAATTACAATTACTCCGATTACGAAATCAATTTAAATTGATTTGTTTTTATTGTATATATATATATATATATATATATATTTCATTTATATACAAATTTACAATTTAAAACGTCTGCGTTCCTCGTTCGTAAAACATAAAATACAAAAAATAAATAAATAAACTACTACTATAAATAGGTTTTTTTTTTTTGTAAAAATTCTCGAGTTGATATTTATATGCATGTATATTATATTATTTATTGCTCAATTCATTAGTACATTTTTATTCGTTCGTTTGTAAACATCTACTTAACTATGAAACGGTCCGCAGTCACGAAATAGCATAATATAGCACAAATACCACAATATACAATATTACGTACACGGCGTTTGCCTTATTCGAAATAATAAAACCGAGTAAACGAAATGTACGTTTCGATGATTTAAATTGTTTAAAAAATTTAATTTAATTTATCGCTCGACCCGAGCGCATATTTCACGAAGTTTACATAAAAAATTTAGTCGAATAACTCGCGTAACGTGTATCGGTAATAAAGCGCATATATATACCTACCTACGTTTTTATTAAGAATAATATTATACGTGTTCGGAAATGAACTGTGTGTGTGTGTGTCGATAGAGCTTTTTCGTACATTTTTTTTGAATTCCAAATTTGTCGAGGGTTTATTTTATTTTATATATATATATATATATATATATATATATAGTATTGATTATCCCGTCCAAATAAGTAAATTTACATATAATATGTACATTTCACCACGACTGCCGGGATACAACACGGTACGCGTGAGATGAATATATTAAATATTATACGCCCACACAATGCGTCCGATGTATATATATCCGTTTTGGGTCAAAAGATACTTTTCGACGGCGGGGAAAAAAAGAAAATAATAATATCAGATTTTCTTTTATTACCGGTATTAAATTTTCCGACCGTATGCGCGGTTTGTGGAAAATCGTATAAGAATATATATATACCGTCCTGCACAAAGACGCAGCAATGAAAAAAAAAGGGTTTTTCGATTTACAATATTTTAAACGGATTATATTTTTATAGTATCGGATATTTTTTTCCGAACCCAAGCAATAATATAATAATTTTCAATTAATCGACGAAACATCGCGCATATATTTAATAGAACGAGGAATCAAAAGCAACGAGACAGGTCCATTGTATACGTTTTCTTCTGGTCTTTATGTAAAAAAAAACTACAGCGTCGTGAAAGGAGTACAATACAAATACAATACATTAAAAGGATCCGAAACGGTTTTCAATCTTTTTTTCTAGGTTTATTGTGAGAACCATTGATATTCCGAATATTGTCTATCGATTACTCGCAGCTCATAAGCAGCCGCGTCTACGACGCAGAACGAACGGTTATTATACACCGTTCGCCGTTCTTGCATTAAAACTCTTTATGGCGTTAGAATTTACGTCCAAATAGAATTCACTATTCGCCTTTAGTCAGCTGCCTTCGTTTGTCGTTCTGTTGTTCGCGGTGTCAATGTTTCTCGTTTATTTTTCATAATTTTTTTAACTGTATAATGTTATGTAAAGTGACGAAGACGATTCTTGCGTGATAGCACTTTACTCATCGTTGTCGTCGTCGTCGTCCTCCCTCCCAATCTTCTTCTTTGCTTCAACGGTGTTTGTATTTCGTTCGCTATCGCTGTTCCTCTCCGAATTCTCTGGGTTTTTTTTCTCCCGTTTCAATCGAGCACTTATGAGATCCAATAATGAATCGGACAATATTTATACAATTATATTAGTTTTAAAGATTTTTCAAACGTTCCGTTCCGTTTCATATTGTTTGAAATAACATAGAGAAAAGTGTAAATATAAAGTGAAACGATTAAAACGCTATACGTTAATCCCGCACGTGCTCCGTACAAAATCAATACGACACTGGATACATTTTTCCAGTTAAAAATCAATAATAAACAAAAAGTCAAAGTAAATAAAAAAAACTTTCGGGGGAACAAACACCGTTGAAAAATCTACACGTTTATATCAAAATAGTATATTCTCTTTGAAGTAGATCGCCCGAGAACGCCAAACGAACGAATTCGATAGCATTCGTTCGCCTTCTCAGTGACATGCACACCAAAAAAAAAAAGACCCGCTTAATGTTTGGATCGAATCTCCATTCGTTCGCGTTAGTTCTGCACTGTGAACATAGCACAGGAAAAAAGTGCGTTTTCGGAATTTCCTTATAGTTCATTAAAATGTGTTGATCCTAACCTAATCCGTTAATTCGTTTAAAAAATATACGTGTATAAATGACTCGGTCCGAGGCTACAATATTGACACCCGGACATTGTGCTTCAGATACGCATATTGAAAGTAAACTCTTTGTGTTCATTATAATCGTAGTTCGCACGAAATCCTTCTCGTTCCTTCTCATAAAACTCTGTATTTGACTTTGGTTCGATCAGTCTGGCTTTACTCTTTGGGCGTCCTTTCACTGCGACTACGTTAGTAACACGATTGAAGTGTTACAGAGAAAGCTTTTCCGTCACGTCGCTTACAAATTTAAAAAGTCTTCGGCTCTAGTCCTATCGTATAGATGCTCGATAAAGTTTTTGATTCATCTTCTCTGACTGCCCCGATGTTGCACTTTCCCATCGTATTTCACTCAATGTCCCCGAACGTAGAAAAAACGTGTCATATTACATATTCCTCCTCCGATTATCACATCAACTCTCCAGCTATAGTCTCGTTGGTATAATCGTCAACACTGATCCTACCTTCTCTCTTTAAGTCGGCCAAGTTCTCGCGTCATTTCTCGTTTATTAGTTGTTAATAATTATCGCGTTATAACTTACTAACTGTACTAAATATTATTTATTACTCGGACTCGACCCGTTGTGCGTATATATACAAATAAAATAAATCAACACCGTCCAGGCGCGTTTTACATATTTTATCTTTTTTTCTTTTCAGTTTTAATAGTAAATCCAACGGCATTAACTAGAAAGTTTTAAATATACACCGGTACGATCAAAAGTTTTTTTTTCGTTATACGGGCATTCGTAAAAAGTTTTTTTCGCAGCGATTACATCTTTGTTCCGTTGCGATAAATCAGATACCCATATACCAGGTTTCTGGTTAATATAGTGTATATGTATATAAATATTTTATTCAGGATTTCTCGTTAGTTATTTACGTATAGCGACTACTAAGCGAATTGTCGATTCAAGTGAATGGTCCGAGTACTATAATAGTTGTCGATTATATATATATATACTATGTGTACGTCGAACCGGGTAAATATATCTCGTCTCCTTCTATATATCTTATTGACACATACACACATATATGGCCCGACGATTTGTTTAATTTAATAATTAATCCTGAGAGTAGATTATAATTTATGTATTTAAATCGATCAATTCTCCAACGGTTTTTCGATCGGATACAATTCTCTAGTTTACTTGAACCGTTTACCGGAATTCGTTATATGGTGGTAGGTATTTCGAAAGAAAAAAAATGTTTGAATAATACGAAAAGCGTTCGGAATCCGTTTAAAAGACTTTATAAACCTCCTCGTTGGACTGGCGACAAAAAAAAAGAAGATAAAAATCCGCTTAAGTGAATTACTCGGATAAAGATTTCAGAGCGTATTGTTATCACTATACATTTGAAAGCAATGATAAATCATTGCATTCGATAAAACGATTCTGAGCGGAGTTCCGGTGTATTATTTTGGGAATATAACAAAAACTAACCCTTTTTACAAAATAAATATCTTAAAACTTATAGTCGCTATATAAATAGTCCAAAATTAAAAGAAAGTTTTTGACAATTTTTTTTCCTTAATACCTATAATATATACAGTTACATATTTGACGAATATTTTAGATTTCTACACTCATTAGTTTCGAAATTACGATGAAATAACGATAATCGATTTCGACGAAATCGCGTTTTTACCGTTTTTATGTACTCACTTAATTTTTCGGTAATTTTAGATTTATGTTTTCAGGCGTTTTTGAAAAAATCAAAAAATGACCTTTCTAACTAAATGCAAACTCTTTAACTAAATGCAATTTGCTACCGAAAACAAACGGTGACTGCAAAGATCGGAGCACTCGTTCTGGTAGAATTTTCGGGAACAAAACAAAACAGCTTTGTAAAACCAATAGATTCCTCGCTCCGCTCAGAATCTAAAATTACTTTGTAATAAAAGCTACGTACATATAATATAATATTTGGTCGGTAATTTCGAATATTTTGTTTATATATACGAGTGGAATTGTGAAATCGACTAGCGTGCAAAACACGTATGAAGCGTATATAATATACGCGCGTGGTACACGAGTAGTAGTGTAGTTTGTGGGATTTGAGTGCACGTGCTTGTTACGTTCGAGGGTTTTTGTTTCGAGAAATTCGCTAAAACGAAAATGTCGCACGAGTGTGTTGATCGCGGCCAAGTCCTACTCTTATTATATATATATAAATAAATATTATATATATAATATGAAATATAATAAAAGCGAGAGGTTTCGTTTCGATATATAATATAAATATGTGTGGTGGTGTGCTGTTGTAAATTCGCGGGCACGACTTATCCTCCGCCGCCGCGACCAATATACCGCGGTATAAACAACACGATAAATGCAATATTCTCGTGGATCGAAATAATACCGCCCTACTCATCGTTTACGCACTCTATACGCGTAGAATATAATAATAATAATAATAATAATATATATTCGTATACGCTACACGCGTGTTTATTAGAGAAAAAAAAAATTACATACAGAATTCTGTTTGTATTATACAAACGACGCGTGTTCGGCTCAGAAACTCTCTGCAAAAATACAAGAATCAATAAAATAGGAGATTTTCGAAAGAAAAACTCTGTGTAGGATCATCGGACCGTTTATTGACGCCGTGGAGTGGAGGAAGAGGTATGAGTCCAGGATTTTTTTCAACGCCCTATTCATCGCAAAAGGAATTGCACTGAGTGTATAGGACTGAGCGTGCGCGGAGAAAGCAGTAAGGATTTGGTAATCGAAAACAACCCGGCAGAAAAGCGATCACTGCAGGGACTGTGTTATTAGTGAGCGGTGGAGAATAAACACGAATGATTATATTCGTATCTATTTGGATATAAGAGATTTATGAAATCGTATAAATATATTTTATAGCGAAGTTGATGTTGTAAATAAATATTTTACTAGTTCAGAAGCAGAACGCACGATAGAAACGTATATAGGTACCATTTATTGTACTAAAAAGTTTTATACGGCGTTCAACGGTTTTATAAACGTACTTTCTTATTATTAATTAGTTATACTTTGAAATAATAAAAATGTGTTATTTAATAAGAGAAGATTTTTTTTTTATACACTTTGTCAGGGTTTAAGCCACCAGCTCTCCTAAGATTTCAACCCTGTTTTTGCTTATTACACGGACGCGGGCGACTACCGAATTGAGTGTGTATAGTCGCTCGCGACATTTTGCCGGCGTCTGGTTAGTAAGGTTTGGATGGCAATAAAGTAAATTTTTTAAAATTTATTTTTAAGCTTCAACGACAATACAGTTATTATTCCTATTTGTTTACGCATTATTTTTTTTTTTCATTACTCTATACATGTTCTAAATTCGTTTGTACAATTATTCTGTTGTTTCACGAAAAATTAAATAATTCTGTTTGCTGACTCTCAGAATTTCGCAAAGACGACCGGATAAACCGTTTTCTTTGTCGTCCGTATACCGACGACATTCATTTCTATATATGTGCTCGACTGTTGTTACTTGCAGGTTTTGGCAAATTGAACATAATGCAGGGGACTTTTGTCTGGCCATTAAACAACAATTTTGTGCGTCTGCAGTATTTTTATTATAGTACTTCGCGTTTTCTTACAGTGCTGTAATTTATGGGCCATTAACGTTAATTCCTTTGAAAAATGTTCGAATTTAAACAAACTTAAAAAATTAACAAAGTAACTTAATATTATTATTATATATATATTATATAATACATTATTTGAGATAATAAAGGAGTTGTACCATAATATTGTACGGTATCAGCGTAATAATTTATATCGTTGTGCGTGGCTACATTGATTTGTGACCACCAATCGGAAGTGCGTATTCTCAATATCTTTTTGTCCCCGGACGGAGTGATCCATCCGCATTCATCTAATCCGTGATACTACAAGCTACTTGCTCGGCACAGTGGCGGTAGTATCAAAGTCTTCAGGGGGCGGGGGAGCGAACTCAAACTCAACGATGAGCTAACGACCACCCCTTCTCGATCACGGATCTCCGCCACCTCCACATTACCGGTATTATATGTTTATAAAATCAGTTACGGACAATATTTTAGATATTTTAACCAAAAAAAAAAAAAAAAATCCACATCCTCTTCCGTTAACACTTTTCGAATCCTCTCATTTTTCAAAAGTTAAGTATATAGGTGGTATTTCATGATTTAAAATATATATGTATATAAGTATCGATAAAATATGATTCAAAATAATAACAAATTTCAATCAACTCTATTGTTTGTTAAAAATTAACGTTAGTTGTAAAAAAAAAAATAATAAAAAAACTCATAAAATAAAATATCCCGTGCCCAAGTGAGGGGCGATTCGCCTGTCTGGCCTCCCTGCCCAGATATCCGCCACTGTCTCGGCTGTGTTGCGTTCAATCATCGAGTCGTTGATTTTTCACGCACCGATTCAATTCGTTTGATTCACTCAAAAAAGATCCGACTCTTCGACTCTTCGCTCACGGGCTGCTACCTCCGGTCTCTAGAAAATATAATATAACGCGCGTGTGCTGCTGCGGACGTGATGTAAAACGCGCGTGTGAAAATCGTCGTTCAATATACACCGGCGCGCGAGTGGTGTGTACACCGAGAGGGTTTTCGTCTCCGTCCTACGATATATTCCCCACGGGACACCCCGCAAGGAGACGCGGAGGTCCTTTCAGGATTTTGATGATTTTCCTGCAGCACGTGTGTGTGTGTGTGTGTATAAAAATATTCGCGTATTATTATATCGCGTGACATTGCTATACGACCTCGCAGCCGGTCTCCACCGCGTCCGTATCGCCACCGCCGCGGTGCTGCACTCGCGTGCGGTGGTGTAGTAACCTGCGCGAATATCCGCGGAGCGGACGGAATCAAAATCGCGCAGAGGGATCATGACGCGTGTCGGAGGCGAACACGTTGTTATTATTATTATTATCGTCGCTATTATTTCCTTCACGAGCCGCCCCAACGGGCCCGTCTTATATATTTTACGGCTCGTCCTTTTTTTTTTTATCCTTTTTTCGTTCCTTTTTATTTTCCCCCCTTTTTTTGTGTTCCTTTTTATTTTCGCTCGCTTCGGAGTAGTATCCTTACGGGCGCGCTTAGGTTACGCCGTTATCCAACAACCATCCGGCGGTCCATATTCTAATATCGCGTCCCCATCGATATCTTTCATTTTTACTCGAAATACAGCAAATCCTGACGGATGTGAAACACCACACGTAATACGCGCGTAGTTGAAGCGAGGGGGATTGGCGTGTACTTTTTTTTTTTATTTTCGCTTGGCGTACCGTTTAGTTTCCGATTCCGGAGATCGGGTTCGTTTGTTTAATATTATATTATTAAGAATTTCCGTAAAAAAAGTTCGACAAAGATTTGGCGTATAAAACGGTAAAAAAAAACAACGATCAGTGCCGCGCAACTATACCCTTAAGGGACGAACGGGGCGAAGCCCCGATAATTATACGGCCAAAATAATATTTTCGGGCGTCCTATTTTATACATTTTTACGATTTTTAGATTCTGAGGTATTGGTTTAACAACCGTGTGTGTCTATATCCAAAAATTCTGCGTTATACGGTTATCAAATAGGTTAAAGCCTGAATTATTTATACGGCTCAAGACTTTGGCGAGAAATTCGTGTAATACAATTGAATTATTAGTAAACGACTATTTTATGACTAAAAAACAGGAGTATCTACACTGCACGCAGGTACATCGGTTACATGAATATATGTCTTGTATATATCTCATTTATTTTTTACACGTGACAAAAAGTTACCTATAGCTATAGTCCTCGTCTCCTCGTACCTATATAGACATATCTATATCTACAGATATCTATACTCGTATATAAATATACATATATAGATTGCGCTGCCATCGCCGTTCCAATGTAACTGGCAACGACGGTATAGAAGTGGGGGGACCTTGCCGGGTTCATGACGTCGTGGTAACGCTCTCGGTGTCGCACAAAATTTATAGAATGACTCCGGCCATAAGGCGTATACACGTCCAAAAAAAAAAAAAAAAAGATTGAATATTACATTCGGAGCTGTGCTGGACGGTAAAATGCCGGTCGGTCCTGCAGCGATGTGCCGGAATCGGACTTGTAAAATCGTGAAATTTACCGGTCCTCGTCCAAAAAAAAGAAAAAAAGGCAATTCGTTTTCACCCGAATAACCGGATTGTACGTAATTAATTATTTATTTATGCGTACAACAACACTATTATATAAAACAGCAGCCGGTTCGCCTTTCGCTTTTACACAATATCGTTTTATTTCGCTCTTCGCGATTCCGCGATACGCGTCGTCGCTGAAGTACATTTTCTTCACCTAAACGCTTCGCATACATTACGCACCTATACTCACCACTATAAGTGTTATCGTGTTTACCACCGCCATCGCGTACTATATTATAGTGTTTGCTGATAAAACTCCTCTCGCTGTTGTGTTTTTCTTTGCTATCGATAATAATAACAACGTTTGTACAATATTTTATCCGAAAATTATAATATATGTACGTATGGGGCATGGTTTTGGGAATTTTTCCAAAAACTTCACTCCGCGTACGTTATATAATATACACAGTTTACTGTTATAACACGATCACTCCCGGAGACCTTCTCCCATAGACGAAGAAAGTTTCATCTAATAAATGACCCGTGTAGAACGTATAACGTGTTGTGTGTGTGTGGATTTATCTAATCTGCAAAAACCGCGGCGGTGTATATGCTGCAGCTGTCGTCGCGTATATGTAATATAAAAGCACCACGCCGAAAACGTTCAGCCAATTCACTCGTGTTAATAAGGATTTCGGAGAAATATGTTGCAGCGAAGCACTCACCATAATATCGTTCGTTATGTTATGTGGTAAAAACTAAAAATATTTTCGAGAAATTTCTCGAGTCTGTTCGTTCGTTTTTTTCTACTATTCGCGTATTTTATTTTTTCATTCGATAAACGACCGCGAAAAAATAACTGTCGCGTTCTGTATACGAAAAAAAATAATATGCGAATTTAAACGTATTTAAAAGGGTGGATTTATAATAGAGCTCGGATTTTAATGTCCTAAAAAAAAAAAAGTTTCGAGAAATTCCCCGAAGAAATGTACTGGAAATAATTAAATGATTTTATTATTAATATTACGAATAAGGAAATAATAGTAATATGCTAAAAAATACTTACTATTTTTAAAAATATTTTTTGTTTTGAAATAGCCGTCGAAGAATATCCTAAAAAAAAAATGGATTTTGTAACTATGAAAGCGTCGAGTACAGCAACCAAAAACAAAAAAAGTTGTGAAATAATTGAAATTTGTGCCCTTATTCGTTCGTAAATATAGTAAATTTCACGCGGTTGGTAATCGTAAAATTCGATATTCGAATTGTGGAAACGAATTTCAATTTATGCGCATCATATATTGTCTATTATTTTGCATTTTGCTACACAATAATATTAATAATTTAGACATTACTGGAAAACGAGATAATTATTATACATAGGCGTGGACTTGAATGTGTATCGTTTTTATTTGAATATATTATTATTATTTAAAAAAAATATACATATATATTTCACAAACAATAATGATTGAATAGTATAGAGCAGTGGTATTCAAATATTTTCATCCTACGGCTCCTTTGTGCCTTCACAATATTTTGACGGCTCCTAAATATTATTAATGACAAAAAAAGGGAATATCTATATATACGAGTACGCACGTGAATTTATTAATTTATAATTATACAAATTATATAATTATTAAATAACGAAAAAAAACATTAAAATTCATTAAACGTTCAATTTCGAATAAAATAAATAATAATAAATTAAAAATTGATTAAAATTGCATTATCGTTTCTGTCATCTCAATGTTATGTTAATTTTGTTTTCTCTTTTCTATGAGCCACAAGGCTTCCTTGACCAACTCACACTTTTGCCTCTAAAAAAATATTTTATACGCGTATAAACCAAATTACATATTACTTCACCCAAATGATGATAAATGATACGAAAATCAAAACCGATTTGCACTGAAACATATACTCGCGGCTGATCTAATTCGGTATACTTTTATTTATTTTAACGTAAAAACACGTTTTTTTTTCACAATTATCATAAGCGTATTTAAGCATTTTCAAAGGGGTTGTTGGTAGGATGAAACGGTTTTTCACTATCTGAGTTATGGGGGCGTCGTTTTTCCCCTTAACTGGACAATACCGGACCGTAAAAAATCTTAATTGAATTATTGAAGAATATTTTTCCTATGATGTTCCACTCTTATCTAAGCTAGATTTTTTATATTTAAATTGCGATTTATTCTCCTCGAGACGTGATTTTTTTAAAGCTTATTAAAAAAGGAAGTTTTTTTTGTGAAATTTGCACACTTTTGAGTGACAAAAAAAATCGTTAGACAGAAGTCAAATTTTTTTAAATTTAGAAATGTCCGAATTTTCAAATTTTAGGATACTATTGGATAGTACTGGAACATCGTTCGGTATGTCTTCTTCAAGAAAATTTAATAAACTTCTCAATGGGGATTTCGAATTTGCCGTAGGACCAATAATTCAGGAGATACAGCCAGTTCAAGGAGAAAAAAATAATGAAATATCCACCTTTTACTTGAGAATCGGACCACGGTTAAGAGGAACTTTTTGTTGAATTACAGGTGTACGCAACGATTCCCTCCCACGGAATTTGTGTATTTTATCACCAGTCCCCGTGTATGACATTACCGAAGAAAATAAATGTTAAGCCCGAAACAATAAATGATATAGTTCCCCCTACCCCGCTCACTTCAATGTCGGATATAATTTTTTACAAACGGCAGAAACGGCCGTTAAAAAAATTTTTTTTTTTTAGGTCACGGGGTTTAAACCCGGTCGATCTTCCCCCCTGTAAATACGCCACTGACAGTTATTAACGCACCAAAATTCGCTCGGTATACTTTTTACTTTGCTCGTATTTAATTTTACCGTTATTACAACTACAGTGCGGTCGACGGTTTTATTTCACGTTTCGCGTGTTATTGTCATAAATCCCCCCCCCTCAACGTCACTTAATCCTATTTATTCTGAAAAGCGTATTACAATGGGGTCTTTCAAAAAAAAAAATGTCAATTAAGTTTACTAATATTATTGTAGTAAACACTAAGAGTTCGGAAGAAATAATCTTCGTTTTTTTATATTCTGACTTTTAAATCCATCACAAATTATTTTCAAAAATCGATAAATTAATAAATATTCGAAATGATCGGTTTTGGCGCGGAATCAAAAGTGTTTTACCATATACCGGGTTTTTATAAGTTACCAATATGGTAACTGATGTTTTATCACTCGAGATCGCGTTATCACTCGAGATGTAATAAAATCATAGACCTTATACTAATAGACGGAGCATTTGGGCGGGGTGCGGGTGGATACTGCGGTATTGAGTTGTGCAGTGACGCCGATTCTCTAGTACAAAATATTGCTCCAATAAAAATTAGAAAAAATTATGTGAAAATCATTACGTTACTATAACATATTATATTATATAATACTAATTTATATATATACTATATTATATTATTTAATATTAATAAAACAAAATTTAAAAAAACGAGTACATTCATTATCATTTATCAAAATTCAATGTTAGTATTGTATTATTGTATAGGAATATTGCACAACATGGTTTGTCCTCTGCACATGCGCAGAAGCGTAGAACGACATGTACAGCGCACCTACCGTGGACCGCAGGAACTACTACCATGCTCCGTCTATTAGTATAAGGTCTATGAATAAAATATATTATAGTCTCATCACAGAACTATTAATATCCATAGGCACTAAATTATTATCTATGGCGGTATCTATCAGTTACCCGTCGAACCCGGTTAATGGTGAAACACTTGATTTCGCGCCAAAACGGATTGTTTTGAAATGGACGATTTTTAAAAAAATCATAAGTCCTAAAAAAACGAACCGAATTCAAAAATATTATTATATTCTTATTCAGGCCAACCTAATGTGCCGAAGAAAAAAACGCGAATTTCTCGCATAAAAACCTTCGTCAATTTCTATTATTCCTATATAGTATTTATCGTTACTGTTATTATTTTATACGTATTATATTCAGTAAAACCTAAACGTCCGAACGGTCCTCTCGAGACGGAACGAGAACCGAGTAACCGTCTAAAGTCGACCGTCGTAAAATCGGATTTTCTCTTTTTTTCCTACCCCCCGCGTTCCGTTCTTTTTCTATTTTTACTGTCGTATAAAACTCTCACTAAGAACAAAAAAAAAAAAAAAAAGATCCGCGTTTACGTCGTCTGTATTACGCCTCGGCCGGCGCGGCATCTGTTGACTGTGTCGATATAAGAGAAAAAAAATCACATCTCCACCGTCCCTCGTGCACCACTCGTTTTCAGCCGAAAACACCGCTCTTTCCGCGTTTTAAAACGAGCGACGGAACGGGGAAAAAACGAGCAGCAGCAGCAGCAGCAGCAGCCCACAAGAATCGTTCCCGCTCCCGATTTTCCACCGATTTAGAGAGAGAGAGAGAGAGCCGACAAAGGGTGGTCGTAATAGCCGATGGCTACCTCATAAAACTCGTATTTTGCTTAATGCCGTTTTCTTATCCGAAGACTGTTTTTTTTCCACCGCCCCCTCGTTTTCTCTCTTCTTTATTTCCTACGGATTTGCTTAAATCCGCCGTTTCATTTGGCCGAGCGGACTTTTGTCACAATTCCCGATTTTATCTGCCCCGCAGATCGCACCGTTGCACTTTACGCGACCCGGCGGGCCAACGAAACCGACGTTTATTTTTATTTTTATTTTTTTTGGAAACCGATTTCTTCCCGACACCGCGATAACACGCTTTATATCGGCGTTTTAATTTCCCGCGGACCGCTGCGACCGTTCGCGAAAACGCGTATATTCGCCGAGCGGCTTTCGGAATTTTTTTCAGTAATTTTATTCAATTAAATTTGATTTTTTTTTTACGCGTGTTTCGCCACCGATCGGTTTTGTAAATGAAACGTATATTTATTCGAAGAACGAAAAAAATGTTCTATTTTTGAAAAATTTTATTTTCCTTTTTTTCTAGATATACTACACGCCGAACGTTCACTATATTGTTACGACTATATATAAAGCGGTTTTTGATGGATTTGTTTTTTTCCCGGTGTATTCAACTCACCGCGTTGTATTTAACGTATACAACTATTGAAAAAAAAAAAATGACAATTTACCTATATTACAATTTTTTTTTCTAATAACTATAAACTTCTGCCATATAGTTTTCAATCTAACGATTGGTTTGCAGCAATTTCCATTCTTTTCTGTCACTGTCCTTCCTCTTCAATATTCTCGATGTGAACTACATTTTCGATCTTCTATAATCTGGTCGGTGTATTGTAATACCGTGGTCCACTTCCTCTGTGATTTTTTCCACCAATCGTCCCTTCTAAGATTAGTCCCGGCAATTTCTATTATTTTTGAATTACTAAAATATTATTATAATAGACTCCGTCTTTAATTCATTTTAAACGAATAATCGATTTTTAAAAGGGATTTAAAAAAGGTAACGAGCCGCGGTTTTTAAGATTTTTTTCGTATATATAGTCGAAGTAACAAACGTCTGACACTTATAACATTTGTTGTGCCTTAAAACCAAAAATTACCTCTTTTATAAATTAAATATCGCAAAACCTACAATTGCTATAAACGGTCTAAAATTAAAAGAAATTTTTCGAATAATTTGTCTCGTTAATACAGTCCAAAGTTATATATTTGGTGAAAATTTCGTGTTTCTACGGCCAATACTTTCAAAATTACGAAGAAATAACACGATAATCGGTTTCGATGAAATCGCGTTTTATGTAATTTTTCGGTAGTTTTTTCTGACGCTTAAAAAAAAGTATTGAGAAAAATCGAAAAATTACCTCTTTAAAGTACACCAACTAGATGCAATTTTCTACCGGAAAACAGTGCTACACCTAATGATCGGAGCACCCTTTTGGTAGAATTTTTGGGTACAAAAAAAAAAAAAAAACCATATCATTGTAAGAGACCAATAGGCTCTATTCGTTCCGCTCAGTATCTAAAATTATTTAACATAAAACTAGTATAAGCGCTCATTTTATGTATACCGAAAAAAACTTCTACTTAAAGTCCATTTTTCGTATAACATTTACGGTATCAATCATATTTTCAAATTTTAAACTGTTCCGACGCATTCAGCTGTTTCCCCTATACACACAAAAAAAAACCTGTTAAACGCATTTATATAAAAAAAAAAAACGTGGATATACGCGTTTAGGGTGGCTCGTCTACGCAGACACTGCGTGTACCGTACGCGTCGTCTACATAGCCTGCAGCCGTTATACGCGCGATATTATAAGTTTTATACGATTGCGATCTTCATCAACGTTTACCGAATGAAATTCATATTTCTAAAAAGAAAATGGGGGGATTTTATGGAAAATATATTGCATATATAAAGGGGGAATGTCGCCGGGAGGATGAGAGGAAGCTGGGTAAGGATTTCGCCCAGAGAACAATAACAATAGTGTATACTCCGTTAGCCCCGAGGCGATCGGAAATACGCCGTTCGAATTTCAACACAAACGTGCGCAGCCAGTCCTCCTCACCTCCTGTGGCGCGCTATATTATACCGTTTAGGTCGTTAAAAAGTTCCCTTTCTGTTTTTCTGTTTTTTTTTTGCTTGCGCAATGCAGGTGAAACTTCTATCATATAAAACGGCGTCACGCGAGTCATTATTGCGTTTTTTTTTTTTTGATATTATTATTCAGTTATTCCGTCTCTCTGTACGTTGTATATAAGTACTTATGTGTACGGTAGAAAAATCTGCCGTTCTTTCTTTTTAAATTTTACTCGTATAAATTCATAATCGAACAATCGCCGTGTATCATCTATAATTAGTAAAATATTTAGGCGTTCTACGAGGAGAAAAACCTGTCCGCGTCAAACGCTGTTAGTCCAGTAAGACCAGAAAAACTCTTATAAAAGTGTTTGTACGGAGTGTTATATAGTATTGCGCTTTATGGGGCAGAGAAATGGACGATACTCGAAAGAAAAAGGAAGCATTTTTTTTTGCTGGACAAAATACTGAAAATTCTTTGAGAGAGAGAGAGAGTTAAAAACGAAAAAGTATACTCGAGAATGAACGAAATGAAAACAATCAGAGAGTAGGAAAAAATGGACGCAAAATAAGACAAAGGTAACGACAATAACGGAAGGAAAGAAAGAGACGGAAAGCTGGAAGAGTTAGACCGTGAAATCCGTTCGTGAAACAGATCATAGAAGACATAAGAGAACTACTTACAATCAGGGATAGTAAGCAGCTGTGATAGATAGGGACGAGTGGAGGACCGTCGAAGTCAATGGACTAATCTAAGGATTGAAAAATTAAAGTATATTTTGAAAGTGAACGCAGTTTTGCGAATTAATATTTTCGAACTATGGGTATTGTGACCCAATTTAAAAAAAAAAAGGAAATTTTTTTTCTAGCCATTCGGTCATAAACGAATTAGACATTCTTCAGTTGCATGTCGAGCGTGATATTTTATCGAAAACCGCGCGTTTAAACGTTGTTTACAGTACATAGTTGTTGTAGTTGTTGCCCCGTTTTCATGCTGACCCATAATATATTATATTATTATATGGTTTCTGTTTGCGTCGATTAAAACGGCATGTGTTTTTAGAGAAATATTAAACACACAGCTGTGTAATATAATATTATTTAATTTTCGTCCATATAAAATAGAATAATAATAATAATTTGGCGAAAAAAAAATTATATATATATATTAATTATTTACGTATATATATAGATCACTTTATGTAATATTTCAATTAGTACTTCAAGTAAGAAAATCCAGTAGTTAAAAAGAATAAATAATAAATTTATTGTTTCAATTTATATAAAAAAAAAATATATAAGTTTTGAATCATTATGTAATACGTAACGAAACGGGGCAAAATAATTGTTGGATGCCGCTCTGTTTTATTCAGAAAAGTTTAGTAAATTTAAAGAATTAGTATTTAAAAGCCTAGTCTGTCGAGAAAACAAAAACGTTTTCGAGTAAAACATCTATTACATCCGATTTAGTATTTATTCGAACGAGTTTATCTCCCGTTTTGCCCTCGATCCAATTACAAAACTTGAAATGCGAAATTTCACACTGAATTTGCATTTAGTAGAAAAAGTAGGAAACGGACAAATCGGAAAAAAAAGACGAATGTGCTGTACGAAGAATTCAAATCAGTTATTAATGATAATCCCGGATACGGATATTCGAAAATACAATACAATGGTACATTGAATGGAAATGACTGATGACGTCAGTATATTTAAGCCGTATATAGTCCCGTAAGCTACTACAAACAATGTCCAATTACTGTAGTGTCGTCAATGCTTAACGCGTGTTTTCGTGATTAAAACTCATTTCGATAATATTGGCAGAAGACGCAATTTCGCCCGAACGAAAAACGTTGAAGTATATGTTGCATGAAAATAAATTTTCTAAAAAAAAAAAAAAAAACGTTACAAATTAGATTGAATTCTATACGAATTATTAAAATAGCGTACCTACAATGGAAGAATTCGCTGTCGCCTAATTCTTGAATCTTAATATGCCGATAATATTAAAATTGCTGCACGTCTTCGCACGTTTCGGCCTGAGGCGTGTGGCCAGAATCTGAAATTTAGGATAAGCGCATTTAGAACAAGCCTAATTCGAGTTGTAGTGACAAAATTTAAATTGGCTTATTAAGAAATATTTATGGAGATGAAAATTACTATGTTATACTAAGTAATTTTATGCATAAAATTAACGAAGTATTCATATGACATATTTTATTCTCCTCGAATACAGGT
The DNA here is from genome assembly GCA_032441835.1 of Slavum lentiscoides. Taxonomy (NCBI): domain Eukaryota; kingdom Metazoa; phylum Arthropoda; class Insecta; order Hemiptera; family Aphididae; genus Slavum; species Slavum lentiscoides. Next base: position 21,334,202 of record CM063710.1, on the reverse strand, counting down.
AACGGGTATTGATAGTGTTAAAAAATAATCGCACGTTTTTTTAGATTCTGAGCGAAACGAGGAAGTTGTCGGTTTTGAAATTATATATTTTTTTTCTGTGTACACATTTTCGATTAAAAATAATGCTCGGATGACCTCGTCATGCGTTACATTCTAGTTTAAATTGCATGTAGTCGCTATACTTTATTTGAAAACTTTTTCGATTTTTCCAGTAGTTTTCTTTATGCGTAATTCGAAATGACCAAAAAAAAAAGAAATCGGTAAAAAAAAACTACCAAAATAATGGCATTAGAGTCTTGAAATTTACACAGAATAAATAACATTGCATTATACATAAGGGGAAAAATGTCTTCCCATTTTAGACTATTTATAGCAATTATTAAACGTTTAGCTATTTAAGTGATTGAAGGGATACTTTGGGTTTTAAGAGCTGACGAGTTTATAAAACACAGGCCCTTCAGTTACTTTAACTATATTCAAAAAAACTTGACAATCCTAAATCACATACCACTATAAATTTTCCGACAAAGTGTATTACACGCGTCAAAGCTCCGCTCAGAATCGTTTTCATTCACAGCACCCGAGGTTTTTTTTCTTCTTTTTATAGTGTAAATTCATTTTATCACAAAACGATTTCATTTTAAACACGTCTTGGAAACTCTTTATATGAAACGTGTGTATCAAAACGAATTTTTTTTTGTGTTCAGCTAAATTCTCCGCGTACCGAAAACGTTCATCAACTATTCGAGTCTCAAAAAATACAGTGGACAGGCTCATTCTATACAATACGCGTGACGTCTAATCTCCCGAGAAACGTTTTCATCGTTCAGAACACTACCTACGTTTTCAGAACGTGCCTTTCATATAACGTGGTGTACAAAGTCAATTTCTTTTTTAGACTTTCTGACGGAAGCAAGGAAACTATTGGTTTTACCATGACGTTTATTTTTTTTCTGTGTATAGATTTTAGAAAGAATGGTTCGGATTATCTCGGTTTTCTTTGAGTTCCTCTAGAACAGTGGTTCCCAACCTCTACGCCCCTTTTGTAGATTTTCAAAATCTCACACCTCCTCCTATAAATTGAAAAAAATTGAAAATACAAAATTTTTTTTCTATACTCTATAGGTTATGAGTGTTTAGCCGCTAAATGTTTAAGCACTCTATAATTCGAATAAATACAAATTTTACTTCGTGATGACTGCTTGCTCCTCCCCAGCAATGTGTTCCTAAAATATTGTATCTAGTCGGTACCTATTTTGTTTGAAACGTTTTTTTTTCCCGGTCTTCTCAGTAGTTCCTTACGGTTAATTGAAAGCATTCAGAAAATCGGAAGAAACGCTATTTTTCTATATATTTCCCAAAAAAACGCGGCACAAAAAAAAAATCTTGTCAAAAAGGCGATTTTTTACATTACCGTACACTTAATAAATATTACCACGCGTCGAATCCGAATCGTTTTATTGAGACGATTTGTCATCGCTTTCAAATTTATATTTCATATATGTAGTAAAGTAACAAAATTCTATATAAGACCCTATCCGCAAGTAATTCACTTAAGCAACGTCCATAAACACCATTTTTTCCTCCCTTTTTATTTCGCCTTTTCAAAACGTGTCCGCGTACCTTTATACAAGTTGTATAAATACATACGTCGGTTTCATAAATAAATTGGAAAGCGCGTATTACACGGCCGGCCGAGCAATCCGTTGAAGAGTGGAAGCAGCTTTTTGTCTAAAGAAAAGGTTTTCCTTTTTTTTTTTTACAGCGCGTCATAAAAATCCGAAAACTACGACGAATCTCACATAAGATTCCCTTGTATATCTCCCCATTTCCAGTAGTTTTACGTTTCGTAGGTACTCGTATATATATATATATTGTTTCGGTTTTTACGATTTCTCGGTGCTCGGTCCGTCATCAGTATTCTCCCGGCAAAGGCTCGTTTGATATTCCTCGCGTTTGACCGCGATAGTCCTAGTCGTTGTCTTCGCCGCCGCCGATAAAGAGCAGAGAGATTCGTTTCGACGGGGATTATACTCCCTGCGCTTACTCCCTGCGTCTGTGACGACGGCCGGCAAAGCGCATAAACGCGCGCGTGTATATACCTATAAGAGATTGCCTGCTCCTGCTCTGAAATACGTTATATCATACGGTATGAATGGTAGGGGAAATAGAAGAAAAAAACTGCCGAACCGATTTCATTAGTAATATATGGCAACGAGGCGATGGGATTTATCGCGCCTATCAATAAACGCGTTCGGAATCCGAAATCAGTCGATTTCTAAAAAAAAAACAAATGCTTATAGGAATTCCAGCGAATTTTTTTATATTCAACCCGTAGGTTGGTTTACGCGGTTGTATTCCTTTTTCTCGAATCGATCGTTACTTTTTTTTTGTAAATCCTTATTACACGCGCCTCATCGTTATTGTTACTCGTCCCCTAAGCGTTTTGGCGTTCCGGCCGTCGGTCTCGGCACCGCTTATACAAAATACTCTGTTCCGATTGGTTCAGCACCTGTTTGTCAGGGCAGCTCTTAGGATATGCGAGGCCCGGGGCAGAATATTATTGTGAGTCTCTTCTACCTAAACCTAACGTTATATAATTACATATTTCCTTTTTAGCTATGTAACAAAGAATCGAATCAAACAATTTGCTATATTTAGTTTGGAAACATTGCATGGGTCAAAATGCATTTGAAAAAAGAAAAAAAAATCATAACTAAGTACATTATTGTATGATATTAAGATACAAAAAAAAAAATTATGTAATTCGTGTAACTCATATATTAAATATTTATAAAAAGAAAATACAATTAAAAAAAAATTAATTTTTTTTTTGCATTCGCTTCTGAACGTTTTACCATTAAATACATACAAATTATAACACATCAGGGGATAGTTTCGATTTGAGTGCGAAACGGGCGAACGGAGATGTCTGAGTGACCCCGTAGCGGTGGAGGACTCTCGAATGGATTACCGTGAAAATTACGATAATAATAGTGTGATAGTAAATTTTGGCGTGAATTTAAAATCAATCAATCGTAGAGCGTACGGTTGAACACTGCAGGTGCCGAGACCGACCCCAGAACGCCAGAACGCTTCTCGTCTCTAGCCCTCGAATACCTTCCGGGACGCGATATTACGTAAATCTTCCGGACGTCTTATTGCCCGTATTCAATCGTTTTCTACCGTCTAATCGTTTCCGCCGGACTTGCAGGTTTCTCTCCAACAATATCCTGCAGTACTCGTTAGTCTTATCCTTTTCACCCAAATGGTTCTTTCCAGCATCACATTTCCAATGATTCTAATGATTTGTCTTCGGCTTTATCATTTATAACACTTGTTTCACATTTCATTAGGTACGATCTTACAACCATTTTTTGCTAGACTTTTTTTCCACTGTTCATTTTCTTCGACGCGAGTAGAGCCCTAGTTTGTTACTCTTTTACACTTGACTAGTCTGATTTCTTCGGTGCTATTGCCGTATGACATCATTTTGAGTAAATAAATTCGCTCACTCGCTCATCACCTTTTCTTTAATGTATATGTGAGTATCCGTTTCTACCTCGGGATTGCGCGCACATATTTTTTTTCATACTATTTATTCTCACTTTATACGTTCTAGTCGTTTTATCCGTTGTATCGGTAAAACAATGAAGTTTACCAAAACTTGTATCGCTATTATTACTGAAAAGTTATTACATTGAAGCGCATAAAATATTTGATTTATTGTAAGAGTATAAGTTACTTTGAGACATTTATAATAAAATGTATAAATCATATACATTTTAACGTGTTTTAAGAAAATAATAAAAACCAATTTTAATATAATAATTAATTACTTTTTAATTTTTCAAAATTAAATATTTACGATGAATGTAAAACTATTGTGTGCTCAATTGTAAAGAAATTAAGAAAAAAATTGAGGTAGCCCTCATCAAAATTATCCGTGTAAAATTACCCATAGATTTTGGGTGTATTGTCTATTTTATTCGGGCAATGTCGTCTGTACTCGTTACGTTGAACATTACTTGTAACTCAACTAAGTAATCGATTTTTTTTTTAATGCGACAACTTTCTATTTATAGGTCAGGTTAATATATTACGATCAAGGTTTCGTTTCCACTGTATGGTATATAATTTTCCGTTTGACTGCACAATAAATAAAGAAGTGTAATAAACAAAAGTCGTTGAAAGTTTTTATGTAATTTTTTTAAAATAAAATTATATTACTAATATAAAAACCGAGTTGTTGTCTTTTGAGTAATAAAATTTTGAGTAACAATATAATATGCTTAAAATATATCCCGTGGGAAATTTTCTCTAATATTTATATATATATATATATTTACAGTACACACGCGTAAAATAAGTTACGTTTAATATTTTAATAACGTTGTTGTGTTTAGGTTGTGCCTAAGATTACTAAAATTTTCACTCTAAGGGTGTAAAATAAAAATATGAGAATTTTATGGATCGTAAACGTTTATTTATTTCGTCATTTACAAAAGTGCAGATTTTTTTACATTTTAAATAAAATTCGTAATACTCGATGTCTTACATTGTGCCGTGTATTATATACTCGTTACTATATAGGCAACATTATAAGTCTGATTTTATCGGTTAATATAGGCAATTAATATTGTGCGCGAATTTTTTTTTCTATTATTTTTATTTAGACAAATAACGAATACAGGTGATTTAAAAAGTGTGATTTTTATACTCGCTTACATAAATGTCGACCGTTACGAAACGTAGTTTAATCTTACGCGAAATCGGAAATATCTCGTTATTTGAACGTCCTGTACAGAATCCTTATTAGTTTACGAGCCATTTTTTAGTCGCGTCTCCTTAGCGGTTCCGCAGCTATATTAATGATTATCGAGAAACCCTTCGAACTTTAGAACTTTTCCTTTCGTTTTTTATAAGATAAAAGCGGGGCGGAGGGAAAACGTTCTCGTCCTTCTCCGAGGGTTTCTGGTGGCGGCGGACGAGAAACAGAATTTCGCGCAGGACACACCGTGCGGGTCATAATATTTTCCTCTTTTTCCGCTCTCGGTTTACGCACGATTACAAAAGTTACATCATTTGTCAGGACGCGTGCTGCCACTGACAACTGCAAAAACGTCGTTAATCACTTTGCGTCCCGATCGAATTAACGCGTGTTATTATGTTGTTATTATAGCGGAGAAACACGTGTACGTATGTCCGAAAACGTGCACCTGACGTACGTACTACTCGCGTTTATCACATGTGCGACTAAATAATAATATTATTAAGTCTCGCGAATCGCGACGGTAGATTATTCAATTTACTATCCGCCAAGGGGGTTTTTTTAGGCACTCTTTTTCCACGGTCACCCGCCTTTGATTTATAACGGTCATTTCTCGAAATAATGTAAACGAGTGTGTAGTACAATATCGCGAGTAAACTGCAGCGACCCGTCAAACACATAACACAGAACTCCCTTGTGTGTAACGTATTTATGTACCAGTGCATTACGTGTATTCGTGTTATATTTATACGTTATAAATGCGATCGAATTCCTTGTACGTTTTGTTGAACGGTAGATCTCGTAGATCGCCTGTATACACACGAATAGTCGTGCTTTTTTTTTGAAACCACTATTGTGTACACGTACTTTGACGATCGATGGATCAGTGCGTATTGTAACGGCAATCTTTCTTTTTCGACGATCTGCAATCAGTATCGTTTAATATTTGACCAAACAACTCCATTAGGGATCTTCCTCTTCTATTTTTCGTATCTACGGCAATATTCTACTGTAAATAGCTCAGTTCTTCTCGTTTATGATATCTTCAGAAAGCTTTTGGCGTCTCCGACTCTTCGAAAAACTGTGTGTGTGTGTCTAGCTTTTCCAAAGAGTCCGCCCGTAACGCCGCGTCTCGAACGTTAAAAGTCTTTTTTATTCTGTTTTACCGGATACATGTCTTACATCCGCATACAATGGTACACTCCAAACTTAAGCCTTTAATAGATTTGTCCCTTCACTTTTATGTCAATATTTTTTAGATACAAACATACATTACTCGCCCTGAAACGTACATTTAAGGGATCGGAAACGGTCCGTTTCTAAGGAGTTTTGTATAGGCAATTTTAAATACGCAAACATATTTACCATGAGAGTGTGCGAAAAATAAATAATTGTTGGTGTGTGTGACTTCTCGGAATACATATTACCTCTTCTTATCAATGAAACTGACGGGATATGGGTGTTCCTGGAATCAGAAAATGGTCGCACGCGCAAGCATATATGTTAATGTTTTAAAAGAGATTAATAATTTTATACCTGTAACAAATGATTAGACTTAAAAGCTAGACAAAAAATTCTACCAGTCAGAGAAAACCAAATTCAATTCTGAAAAAAAGATTCAAAATTGTCGGCCACTTTTTTATGTTATGTAGGAAACCGATTTTTGATTAAATGTTTCATAATTTTTCAAATATACTAATAAAAAACGTAAAAAAATTAGAAATACAAATTAAAAAATAGTTTCAATTGAAAAATTAGAAATCGTCTGCCTACATAACTTAGAAAAAAGGCCGACAATTTTATATCTTTTTTCAAAAATAAATTTGATTCTTTCTAAATAGTTGAATTTTTGTCTAGCTTTTAGGTCTAAAACGATACAAATAATACACCTTTTCCAATCCCCTTAACCCGGTTTAGTCTGCTATTGTCTCCTCACTATACTGTACGCGGTCATGTCTCTCTCTCTTCATCTTACTTTCAAGATATTCGCCGTTCACTTATACGTCACCATCCGGAATCATACGGTTTCGGTTTTATTCATCGCGAACTCGTATAATATAATTCTCACATAAATATTTTAAATGTATCAACCGTGTGAATTGTCTGACGTTTAACGTGTGCTCGTCTCTTTTAAATTGATCTCTCGATCAGAGTATTGATGCCACTCGTTTCGTCCCGTGACGACATTCTGGTCGGAAGACTGCAGTGTGGTCGTCGGTTATCGAATCGTAATCGATTTACGTTTTTAGGATCCGTTTCTCTCGTAATGCCGGCAGTAGGACGTATATAATATAAACAGTGTACGCATAAATTATTGACTTGAGACGGCCGCGGGGTGTTAATTACGCGCACACGGGAGACAGAGAGAGAGAGAGAGAGAGAAATCCCTGCAGCTTCGGTATAGGAATGAACGTTGTTGACACTATCTCTGCATAAGATAGAGGGAACTCGGCGACGTCTTTGTCGTGTACACAGCAGCACTTCGTGTATAGCGAGTATCGCGGGGGGATTCGCTTAATTGTTATATGACAACAACGCGCGTCGTCGAGCCCCGTGACGCCGCGAGACTCTGCCGGGGAACGGGAATGCGTTATAGTCAAAGATTATATAACACTCGCGCGCGCGGTACAGTATAGTAGTCGATGTTGAATTTGCATTTCGGCCCTTTATAATAGACATTATAGAACGGATTTCCTCGGCTTATATATGTATATATATATATATATATATATATATATATATATATATATATATATATATATAGAGAGAGAGACCTGCAACTTCAACCCACCCTTATATGATTTATAATATCCGCAGGGCTAATGAAACTTTCGACAAACTGCACGTGAACGCGATCGTTTTTGTTCGAGAGATAAACATTAAAATGGCAAGTCGTCCTACCTATATATACACGTATATATGCGACGGATACACGATTATCTGTTATTATGTCAGTCGATAAATTTTCCTATACGCATATGAAATAAATGTATATTACCGCATAACGAGGACACGCAGTATATATGTATACGTTAGAGATATTATATACTAGTTATACAAACGGGTCTGTCATTAAAATCTTTGTTTTATCGCACTCCGCTGAATTTTTCGAATGTGCACGCTGTATTCAGCACGTTTCGAGATTAAATTTGTAAAAAAAGAATTTTTTTTTTACAACGAGTAAAACGCAAGAAATCGACGACAACGTAAAAGTACACGAATCGATAAATCGCGTTTTTGATCGATCTAAAAAAAAACTCAAGACATCACACGATTTTGTTCGAAAAAATTATCGATCGAAAACTAAGCCCAATTATCGAATTTCCGTGATCCTCGGTTCTTTCAATGCAAAACGTTAATAAGGTCTCCACGGACAATTTTCGAGAGTCCACGCGCAAAAAACAGTTTAAAAAAACAATAGACTATGCGGCTTCAGAAGCCTTTGTAGTGAACTCAATTCTGTCTCATTCGCGTGTTTCGTTTGAATTCATTACAGTATTGTTTTAATTATATTTCCAAAGTTTACCGCGAGTATCTCCTCAGTACGGTCTGTAATGTACTCGGACGTAGTGATCGAATCACTTGGATTTCGATATCGTTATAACGATTAAAGAGTATGTGAAATTTAATTAAAAACTTATTTCCCAAATTATAATGATGGCGATTAATTTTTTTTTTTTTTTTTTAATACGATAATCTTATATTTCGAGTAGAACCGACGAAATCGCAAAGTAATTTTAAAGTAAAAAAAAAAGAAACCACCTGTAACATTGGGGATGTCGTTTCGACGACGACTCCTAAGCACTGTCAAATTAATCGAGCAGGAATGTCTACTGCGTCCCGGGGCGCGCAACGAGTTTTGTTTTCCGTCTCATTTATTCCATCGCGCGCGACCGAACCGTATATACACTAATCTCTTAAGAATTCCAAATTAGAATCGGGTTTCCGGTTATTTCGAGCACTTAAGGCTTAAAAGGGACTTTGGTCGTTTAAAAGGATATCTTTGTGAACGAGAATTTGACGTTTTCCCGACGTACACGCGTAATGTGAGTTTTCTTTTCCTTTTTCCAACGAATAGAGTGACTCGAATATTTTCGGCCCCATAAATGTCGCGTTTGAAATTTAAAAAAATTGTATACTTTTTTTTCATATATACCACAAAGCGTTTAAATATTTATAAAATTCGACAACCGTTATTTTCGCATTTTTTCTGTGTAAACGAATTTCGCGTCAAGAGCCTATGGGTATTATAAAAAAAAAACTCCATATAATATTTTATCGATCCCCGAGTAAAAGCAAAATATACCAAAACGTACATGATCATCATTTGTACACAGAAATCGGACGTTCCGATTGATCTATAAATAAATTTAAGAGGACATTATAACCGACGATTTTCAGTGTCAATCTGAATATAGGCAAATTTTTTTCCACGAAATTTCAAGAAAAATAAAAATCTAACTAAAATATTTTAAAGCACCCGTCAAAGTGATTTTTAGTTAAATAAAACAAATAGAGGAGCATATATTTCGAGCGAACTTCGTATGCGTTTTTTTAATCTCTGTAACTGTTCTTCTGATTGATATTTTAAAAAAACACGCGTACGAGGTTACCATTGAAGAATTGTCCTTTATAACGGAGGTATTTTATCCATTAGAATCAACCTAAAAAGTACTTTTTTTCTGTTTTTTTTTTTTTGCGAACGTGTCTTTTTATCACTGAAAATCATCGGCGATCCCGTACAAACGTATATTATATTTATTTGTGTCTATTAATACTTGTCATCTACTTGATACGGTTGTTGTGTAACAAACTAACAAATATAATAATAAAGTTCCGATACGTGTTCGCGATGCCTAGTGGAGGTGCCTGCGAAGCGATCGAGAAGGTTGTGGATCATCGAAAGTAGTTCCTGCGATGAAATGATTCGTTTATTCGTTGTATTTACAGTGAGTTATAATATTTATAGCTTATATTTCGGCGAGGAATTATAGTATTAATATGGCTTCACTCGCACACCGTTTTAAAATTAATAATGTTTTTTTTTGAGTTTTCCGAAATACGTTAAAAGTATATTAATTACATTTTTCGTTTAATTTTGTTGAAAACACGGCGTAGGTTTAATAATGACGATACTCAGCAGCACACGACTCATCGATTGTAAAATAATACACTGTGTATATTTATCGAACCATAAAATTGTAGAAATTTCGTGACGATGCTAATTCACTTGTCGAGGCGTACACTTGTATAAAATATACGTATTTAAATTCACAATTATTTCGTTTAATGACCGTCGTTATAAAGCATATAGGAACGGGGATAAAAAAGTAAAATATAAAATCGTCTTCTTATATTCTGAAACTAATTTATAACGTAAAATCAGATTGAAACGTAAAACGCCGCTATCACGCCTTTGTATACATAAATAAATGCTCTTGCACAAACAAAACGAATAAAACCGTTCGGAATAAGTTATAAAAGTCTGTATATAACGACCATAATAATATTATTATTATTATTATTATTGTTATACCGGTGAATTTCGCATTGGAAATTAAATCGTCATAATTTTTATCGCTCGTAAAAACAAGTTTATTTCGAATTTCTACGCAAATTCCATCGAATTACCATAGTGTACCTACACTGTAATAATAATAATTCGTTTTTTTTTATCGATTTTTCAATATTTTTATTTCCAAAACGACTATCGTTATATTAAATCGTTTCGAGTACACGCATAATAATAATATAAAATAACAAAATTAAATGAGCGGAGTTTTCATGTAAAAAAATTTTTTTTATTATAATCGGTTCTTTCGACAGTTTCGGAATAATGGCTGGTCAAACGTAATTATTAATAATAATAAGCAAAAAAATAAATAAAAAGCGGCAAGATTGAAACGGGACCACCCGGTGGATAATTACCTTTCATTAAAAAACAAAATTGCATCCGGATCGGTCCAGTAGTTTCGGAATAAATCGCTGGACAAACATAAAAAAAAAAAACAAAAACAAACTGGTCGAATTCAGAATCTCCTTCTTTTTCGAAGCCTGTTAAAAAACTAACGTTAAAACTACGCGTTTTCTGTAATTTTCCGATTTACGGTGGTAGACCGAATGCGTTTCGTAAAATGACGAGTTTGAAAACGAAACGCTTTTCAAGCGCGTATTTCTTAATTTTTTGGATATATATTTGTACGTTTTTTTTTTAAATTTGTTGGTCGGGGGGAGGGTGCGATTATTTAATATTTTAATTTTTTCCTACGACACTCCTATGGTTTTCATCAAATAATATTGCTTGACGCGGGATAGAACTCCCGTGAAGGCTACAGTCATAAAATCTCATAACTTCTAAATAATTAAAGATATTTAAAAAAACAGCTTATTGTTATTCAGTAGATAATATCGTAATCAATCTTCGTGTGCAAATTTGGTATCTTAAACCCAAATTCGGCCTTCAAGATTCTTTTCTCCGTGAAACGGCTTTATCTTATACGTTTCGATTTTTGAACGTTTTCTGTGTTTTCACGGTACAGCATCTATAACAACGCGTCGGGCTCTCGAGCGTTGCACCGTTTCTTTTGCCTCTATAGCGTCCTTTTAAAGACCACGACACCAGTGGCGGTTATAAGGAGGGGGTGGGGTGATAGGTGGATGGCCCCCCCCCCATGGTACTCGATATTTGTGTGTGTGTGTTGTTTGAGACTGACCGCTATTTATACGCGCCTTTCTGCCACGCCCTCTGTGTTGAGAGCGTCTGTAGCGCTATCTGGTGACTACTTTTTTTTCCCGTTTTATTGTTATTTCGTTTACGTTCCACGCGTGTTGTCCTACCTTTTTCTACATCGGCATTTCGTCTCGGTGCATTAATAGATCTTTCTTCTTGGTCATTACTCGTCGATGTGAATATTTCATTGGCAGAGGGAGTTGGCTGCATTTGTGCCCCCCTCCCCCAATCGAACATCATGTATAGTCGCCACTGGACGACACGGGCGTCATTATGTCCCGATAAAGTGTAATTTCGTTAACGTCTGTGTTTATTCGATAATCACTACAATAAACGCGAATTTCGATTTTAGATTCTGAGCAGAGCGAGGAATAGATTGGATTGAAATCGATGTGTTTTTTTTTTATGTCTGTACCCAAAAATTCTATCAGAAGGAGTGCTTCGATGTTCACAGTCATAGTTTGTTTCCGGTAGCAGATTGCACGAAAGTTGGTACTTTAGGAAGGTCATTTTTCGATTTTCTCAAAAGAATCTAAAAAAAACAAAAATACTCGGAAATTACGTAAAAACGGTCGAAATCGATTATCGCGTTATTTCTTCGTAATTTCGATGGAAACTCGAAATATTCACCAAATATGTAACTTTATATTATATAATGGGGAAATGTCAAAATATTTCTATAAATTTTCGGCTACCTATTTATAGAAATGAAAATAATTATTCGTAGTAATTGATTCGAAAAATAGGATTAATTTTTGGTTACAAAAGACTAGAAAAACACAATGTCAGACGAACGTTACTTCGTAACTATACACTCGAAAAAATAAGTCCCGAAAATCGTCCGTCACTATAATGTTTTCGAATTTGTCGACAAAATTATTTTGCCGAAAATTTTACACGTGTACAAAACAAATGCGGTCCTTATATAGAGTCTTGAAATTTTATAATTTCCTATAGTTGAAATTAATTCCACTGCAAAGCGCGTATTAACCTAATCAATCGCCGATCCGTACGAGCTATACGCACACTTGCCGTAATGTTATTTCGGGAGATTATTATCGAACGATTTTAACTCTGTACGTACGACGCGGACCAGAACTTTTTAAAAAAACCGAGACGAAACCAAAACGGGGGGGGGTGGGGAAATGGAAAAAATATAGACGTTATAATATATTCGTCGTGCGCGTCTCGAGAAAAATATGTGACCGAAATACCCGTGTGTGTGTGTGTGTGTGTGTGCCGTGGAATTCGATGAAATATACGCGGTAAAGGGTACGGGGGTTATAAATGAGAGAGAAAAAAAAAAAAAGTCTCTGTGGGAAGGGTTTAGGCCGAGTAATATACAATATTCTGGTACGGAAAGAATGTAGTGTAGTGGGTCACGTGTGCGCGCCGTGCGCCGTTAGTCGCACGCTCCCGTCTCCGCGTCCGAGTACGTTCAGTTACGTGCCGGCCGCCTTGTGTGTCGCTGCCGTACCGCGGCCGCCCGTCGTCCGACTCAGTCCGCGCGTTCAGCACACCGCGTTCAGCACACGGACCGCGCCGTCCAATATTGTACAATGTCAGTATACACGTTTTTTTATTTATTTTTCTTTTGCTTTCTCTTTTTTTAATATTAAAATTTGTTGTTTTAAAACGATTTTTTCATTCTCTTGCGTACGGTAAAAAAAAAAAACGTTTCACGTTTTACTTTATTTATACTTACGTAATTATTGAAAAAAAAAAAAAATTCTATAATGATATAATATGTATATAAACCGTTTTTAATTCCGAGTTTAACAAACCCACACAGTTGTTTCAGGAAACGTATTAACCATATACTAACCTAATACCGGATCTGAGTTAAAGCGGTTTTTTTTTGGTCGCAGTTTTATTCGATTTTTCGTATATATAATACGTAATTTTTAATAATTCGAAGAAGGAGAAAAAAAAATAAACGTTTTTTATATATCACATTAATACGTCGACTGTTCTATTTTCGAAACGACAATATTTTTATTAAAATTCTATTAGGAAAAAAAATCAGAATTTACAACAGTAGAATATCGCTCTGATAATAATAACAGTTAAATGTGTATTTCGAACTCGGTGTTTTGTGAAATTAAAATATTGAGTTATTATGATAATAATATAAAAAAAAAAATCGCGATTCGAAGATCGCCTGCACTTTGCTATATGACATACCGAAGACTGAAAATAATAGACGTAAAAGTATATACGGTTTTTTTTCCATATAAAAGTTTTTGATTTAAAAACTAGATCAATATCGACGTTTATTATGAAAAAATAGTTTTTTTTTTTTAATATAAAGAATAAAAAAATATTTTAATGCGCGATTTTTTTTTTTTTTTAGACTGAAAATAATAGACGTAAAAGTATATACGGTTTTTTTCCATATAACAGTTTTGATTTAAAAACTAGATCAATATCGACGTTTATTATGAAAAATAGTTTTTTTTTTTTAATATAAAGAATAAAAAAATATTTTAATGCGCGATTTTTTTTTTTTTATTCACCGATAATATTATTTATTTTAGTTTTTAGAAAATATAAAATACAACGCGGATAAATTATAATAGACAATTAAAAATATTTCCGTAGTACTTGTTAAACAATAAATATGTACCTACCTATAAGTTCCGTTTTCAAAAGAAACATTTTTTCTCCCCGTCTTCTGTGCCCGGAATGCCTTTGTGATATTATTTACTTTTAACGTTCTTAAAATATATCGCGTTTTTAAGAAACATATTAATTTAAAAGCGTATTTTTTTAAAAAAAAAAATCTAAAATAATAGCGAGTTTTAAGTTTTTTTTTATATATTTTCAATGAAAAGAAAAAAATGTATTTTTAACGCGTATACGCAATCGTTTCGACTTTATTTGAATTTCAACGTTTAAGCTACTTACGAGTATATAAAGCGAAAAATTCTTTAACTTTTTTTTTTTACTTTAAATCGTTTGCTCTATAAATTTCTATAAATCACCACATTTTTTTTAAAATTTGTATACTTACTATGTATAGACCTATATAGTGTCTATGAGTTGTCAACAAAAATAATTTTAAACGCGCGTTGAAACAACTAAAACACATTAAAACAAGAAATTGAGTCGGTTAGGTTAGTGCGCTGATCATTAAAAAACATAAAAATCTCTTTGTTAAAAATATGTTATAATACTAGCGAAAGAAAATTAACTGTTTTAATAGATCACGTTACTTAGATTCGCCTGTAAATAATAATAATAATTAATTTTTAAAATTATATTTTTAGAATACGCGAGAGAAAAACGTGATGTTGCAGTTCGCTTAAGTGTATAATATTATTCTGTTAAAAATCCATCCGCGTGATCCGTGTACAAAAGTCAAACGAAGTAACAAAATAATGAGTGATTATTTTAAGTGCGATACGAATATAACCCACGAGGCAAAGAGTAATTGCAGTAGAATAAATATGCTTGTATTTCGTATATATATATATATATACGTGTATATATCATAATAAAAACGTCCATCTCCCCTGTGCGACGGTATTTATTTTTAAATATTTCCAACGGGTTTGATTTATACGAACTGTTTACACGAGTAGTGACTGGAAAAATGATTCCACCGCTATGACACGCGTTAACGCCCGAAGAGAAATTACGACGACACCCCCCCCCCGGCATCCGTGTGCACATTTTGACGTTGCCGAACCCCTTCTCGCCGTCTGTCTGAACTGTTATTGCGTTCATTAATCACTAAACTGTATAACTGTGTTAGATTAAAAAAAAAAAAAATCCGAAAATTTACCGAAACCTCGCGGGAAACGATTTAATTGACTATAACAACGAGACAAGTATCAATTTATTCGCTCGTTAACCGGACCAATTAGAGTATTGGAGAAGAGTAGAAAAAAAAAAGAAACGTTTTAGTAAAAAATAAAAACGCGTTAAATGTTCCCGAGTACGTAATTAATTTCGTAGACATTTTGAAAACTTTAAAATTGAATGTTTTGATTTACACGAACTCGTGCAGTATTTTTATATTTAAAAAGAAAAAGTCGTTTATTTCATGTTTTATTCTATCAATAACAGCGCGTACACTTTTTTAAACGTATAATTTTTTTCTTCTTCTATATTTGCATTCCGTACGTCGTCGAGAGAAAATAGATAAAAGTGATGCGCGGTAACGTCTATAGAACTCGGTTTTCAATTTTCCAAGAAGGTTTCCTGTGATTGCGGTTGATTAAGCAAGACGTTTGGTCGCAGAAATTGTCCCGCGAGAATCAATTGCGGCTTCTCTGCGAAATTCTGCATGAGTTTTTTTCGTTTGTTTACTCTGGTCCTGGCCGTTTGATTTCCAGACGGTTACCGTGGTTACGGCGTTGTACGTGATGTCGAGTGGACACGGACTTATTTTCTCTGTCGAAATTGCATTTGTCATATACCTGACGTATAAAAAAAAAAAAATACCACCCGAAGACCAGCTCCACACATCATTTTTTCAAAACGAAAATAATTTAATTGAATATAAAACGCGCGCGTTATTTTATCTAACTTATTATTATTTTATGTGTTTGTAGACGACGATTTTCTAGAACAACTCTCCGTAATAAACGTATACATTTCTACGGTTAATTTCGCGGGTTAATGTTATCCAGTAAGACTATTTAATGAAAACCGGCACTCGATTGAGAGTATGCGTACTAGAGTGATATTTTTGTAATAATCGCGTTTTAAGTCGATCAAATGCGTTACATTCGTTTCTCCAATCGGTGTATATTTTTACAATATTTTTTTACGCATTAAAAAAAAAAACGTGCCAGTTTTTAAAAAAATTATACATAATATAACGTTGCTACTGGACATAGTAATATTACTATGTCCGTATAAAATAATTTAAAAACATAAAATATATAAAGCGAATCGAACAATATTTTCGCGTAAGCGCATATTGTATACAATATTAGAGTTTAAAGAGAAATTACAATTGCGAATTCTGGTTTTACGGTTTAAATAAAAGTTTTTTTTTTAATATTCTATCAACGACCAATAATTTTGCAGAGTGTTTTTTAATTTTTATAATTAAGATAATATTCAATTATATAATTCAAATAATCGTTTAAGTCATAATATTATATATTTAATGTAACGAAATATACTGTTGAGCGCTATCGTTACATTTACTTGTCTTTTTTTTTTTTTTATTCGTATTTTGAGAAGTGACTTTTATGACGTATTTAAATTATTTTAATGGCTATTAAAACCCGGTGGTATACTGAAAATGTATTTTGAAAATGGAATTGCTC
Source organism: Slavum lentiscoides (assembly GCA_032441835.1). Classification (NCBI taxonomy): domain Eukaryota; kingdom Metazoa; phylum Arthropoda; class Insecta; order Hemiptera; family Aphididae; genus Slavum; species Slavum lentiscoides. The sequence continues at coordinate 21,317,416 of CM063710.1, read as the reverse complement.
TTTCGGTATTGTAACTTTTGTGTGACGTACATTTTAGTGGTTTATGTATTTTTGAAAATATTACCTATTAAATTAGTAATAATATTAAATAAAATAGTAAAAAAGTGTTTTTTTTTTTTATGGAAATTAAAAAAAAAACTCGACTGTTCAAACGTTCAAAAACGAGTTTTATCACTCGACTCTCACGCGGCAAATGTCAAGATGCCCTTTTCCGTGCTAATCGTGTTCCAACAACCCTTGCAAAGGTCGCTGGTATAGACGGTTTTCGAAAATCGTCTTTTACTAAACAAAACAGACGCTCGCGTTCATAATCAATTTTCAATTTCCCCCCTCCTCCCCTGCAGGTTTCCCGCCAGCATCCTGCGTCCTGCCGTCGGATTACTCTATCGGACAACGATCCCCGGGTCCTGCAGCTCGGGATTTGCATTCATAATGACCGCGTGTGTATACGACGTGCTCGTGTACCGGGGATTAGTATGACTTTAATTTGACAGGGTCCCGTCAGGTCCCTTGCAGCCCCGACGGGTCCCGGTGACTTTGCGGAAAACTCGCCGCGGTTTAAAAACGCATAACGATGCCGCACGAACGTGCGTAAATACAGTAATTAACCCCGTCGGAAAGAATAGCGTTTCGGCGGTAAGGCACTCGGACGTAGTACGCGCATAAATCAATGGTATTAAAAAACTCTGAATCGCGCGTGTTTAACAGAAATATTTCCTATTTTAAACCAGGTGTATTGTCTGTCTCGTGACAGGCCGTATCGGCATTAAAAGAAGAAAAAAAAAGACGATTAAAGAACTAGAGGCTATACCGGGATAGATTATTAAGATTTGTTTCCTTTTAATTGTAATTAGAGAACCAAGATAATAGTAGTGTATATGCCATTACTGAAATTCTTAAAATTAGAAACTTTAGAAAAAAAAAAAATTCGATTTATTTTTCTCGTGTAAATTGCTCGATAATCGATAGCTCTCTAGTTTATATTATCTATGATAAATGTCAATGTTAATTTATTTAAGACGTGTTGATTTATTTCGAATATTCTCCCGTATTCACTAAACATTTAATGTCATCGATCAATCGTATAACAAAACTGGCCGATTCCCGTGACGTTGATCCCTTTGTGAATTTAAAACGAAACGTTTTCCGATTTCGTTTCGAATAATACATTTTAGGTGCTAGTGTAGCGTGCGATCTACCGCTTACATGTGCTCTACCTGTGGCCTACCCATTACTAATCAGTTCTTTATCGGTAATTTATTGTTAACGCTATCTACATATCATACCTATCTATTTTAGACTTTAGTGTGGACTTTAGTTTAAAATCATACATCAATAATCATGTATGATTTTACGCGGGCAACAAATGCAACTTATATGTGAATGTGATTTAACGTGATTGAAATCTTTTTGAAATACAAGTGAGCCCACCTTCTCGTGGTGTATTTTGGGTAATGCTATGCGGCTCATAAACCGCATTTTCACCAAAAACAGGCTGGTAGATCGCAAGCTACACCAGAAACGAGATGGTAGATCGCACGCTATACTAGCACCACATTTTATGTTGCTATTTGGGGACTTATGTAAAATTGATGAAAAATAAAATAAAAAGACTTTGCAGGTTTTTGTGTTGGAATCGGTGGAACAAAAACGTGTTATTAATTAGTATTATAGCCGTGTCTTGGACGCTGGTGTACCAAGGCCCAGCCAACAAATGGCTGTTGTGGGACACGTGCGGTGTAATAAAAGACACGTTCTCCGTATCACTATACTACATTACGTAGTTTCGCGTGTTCTTATTTATTCGGTCGTGTTTTGCGTGCGCACCGTGCAGTGTACAGTAGTGCTATACGAATAGGATATGCGTTTGCAAAGTTTCAGTTGAGTTTTTCAACGTTTCCACCCTCTCCCCAAAGGACCCTAACTTTAGAACGATTATAACACTAATTTGGATTTGGCGCAAAAAAAACCTCTTAGCCACTCCGGACTCGAAATTCCAAAAAAGTCGTGACCGCCGGTGAATTCGTCACGTCTTCGAATTTGACTTTACACTCTACTCCGCCGGAGGCGAGGCCGAAAACCTACTGTTTTTACGGTCAGTTTACAAATTTATACCGCACCGCCGATTGTCAATAAACTAATAACGCGAAATCCCGTTTAACGAGAGTACTACTTTTTTTTTTAAATTCCAGAATTTATTCGCGGGTTTTGCGCAGTTAACCCGATTTTTCATTCGGACGTTCTCGGGCTAATCTTCTGGGATTTCGGGTGCTTGGATTTTTTTTTTTTTTTTTAAGGATTTGTTGCGGATCAATTCCATCGACAGAGGATCCGTACAGTTAACGGACGGATTTCATCACTGCTTTTCCGTGTCAATATCGGTCGCGCTCGAGTTATTTAAAAAGAACACTACTTGTAGTCCACAGATTCGGGTAAAACGATTTTTTAAAGTATTTGGAATACATATGTACATGCATCGAAAAAAAATTATTCAGAATATGTATTCGAATACTTCGTCACTATAGTAGGGTTCCCTATAAACGGAATTTGAATTATTTAATTTAATTCGATTTAATTATTTGAAGTATTCAAAAGTATACTTTGAGAATACTTTACGATAAGGACTTTTAGAATACTTTGTTTTTTTCTTTTTTATCAGTTTTCAGTAACACGAATATCGAATACACAGCGATTAAATTTAATCGAATAATTTAATAATTTTTTTCAAAATTTTGTGTTTATAAATTAACACGATAATCGCGATAAGTACAAATTAATTATTACCAATTAGTTACGAAATATAACACGGTTATAATATTGCGCGTTATCGAATATACTCGATTATTTGAACAAGGCTGGTTTCAAATATAGCGTGATCTATATACGTATATAAAAATGGAGCCAAAAATGTATAATAATTCATCGATTGAGAACGGCTGGGCCGATTTGGCTCAAATTTTTTTGTAACTGTTCGTAATTGGCAGGAGAAGGTTTTTACGAAAAAAATTTTGGAAAAACCCATTTTTAAAAAAAAATTTTTTTTTGGCAAAACAACGTTTGCCGGGTCAGCTAGTTATTAATAAAATATTTGTAGTCGTTTTTTTTTTTAAATACCACCTTCCGTCGCCACTCATATTTTTTTTCTGAAATTCAAATTAATTTTTAAAAAATTTAAGTAATAAATAATTTACAATATGATTGAGATTTCAAAAAAAAAGTATTCGGAATACTATATCCGAGTACTAGTATGCAGTCGCGTAGTAAATATAGTATATTACTAATATCGTCGCCTCGCACTAACGCGTTTTTCCACGGTCTAACGTTTTCTAACTAATGGATAATATTGCACCCTAGGTAAACACGGTCGGGCGGGCGGGGTGGGTTTGGTGGGTGCCAGGGCCCGGAGGGCGAAACGTCGGCTTTAAAACGCGGCGCGGGCGCGTGCGTTGCGTGACGCGCGGCCGTTAAAAAACGCATAAACAAAAGCGGCGCGGCACCTCTTCCGCCGTGCCGCCGTCCTGCACGCCGCCGACGCACGCCGCGGTGCGCCGGCTACCGCCGCCACATATTGTGTCGGAAACGTCGCGTCGCCGCGAGTTTTATTGCTAATAACCGCGACGCGCACGACGCGACCGCCGTCGCCGAATAATAAATCCCGCGACGTATCTGCCGCTGCTCCCGCAGGGTCGGCCCGTGACACAGGCGAACGTTGCGCGAAACGGTGTGAATATTTAAATTTCTGTCGTTCGCAATGATATTCCGGTAAATATTCATCACTTTCGGTGGCCGCCGCTTAGGATTTCCGTTTCGCGGGCTCGTTTGGTTTTTTTAGCGAATCATCCGCGCCGGTCCACGGAGGTTTCAATCGTCCGCTCATTCGGGAAATAAACTCTCGAATTAGAAGATTCGGTACAACGCGGTTATTCAACGCGGAAATTATTTCCCAGATAAATACGTATTATGACGACAATAACGAAGTACGTCGAAAGAGCGTCCAGAAGAAGCGTTTCGAAAAACGTCCAAAAGTACTGGAGCGTCGCGGATCTGTATATTTTGTATATCGGGTATACAAAAATCAGACTGCCGTTAGGCGTTACGCGCGTTCGCTGTATGGAGTCGAAACAGCTGGACACTAACCGAATTATAACGTGTAAGCGAATCGAAACTTTTGAAACGCGGCTTTTGTAGGCCAATGTTGAAAATATCGTGTATGCATCATCCAAAGGGTACTGTAAGAGACGGGAGAAGAAAACGAACGTATAGCGACGGCGAAAGTTCGGAAGTTAGAATATCGCGAGAAATAATCGACGATGCGAAATACGAGGAAGGATCGGAGGGAAAAGGAATGCGGAAAGAAGGAGGATATCTTGGCTAAGAAATCTCCGCGTAGAATAAAACGTCAAACGATTTCGATTGTCAACTCGACAGGAACAACAATGCTTACGTGACGTCAAACATCCGAAACGTATAGGAACTCAAAGAAGAAGATCTGCAAATAGCTATTATAATCACTATATTCTTCGGTATTCACGAAAATATTTCGATGAATTGACCGATTAATCGCGTTAACTGAACAAGGATACTTATCATCACTCATTTTACACTCGGTCGCGGTCGTTTTTTATTAAAAAAAAAATTCAATAAAGAATATTGCGATGTCATAGCTCAGAACTGTTATAGCACTCGCTGTGTTATAAGTCAGGACCGAGAATTCGTAGCAAACGCTTTTTTTCTCTTTTATTAATACTTTACATTAACGAGTTAAGCTGGGAATTATCGACAAACAATCGATATTTCTATAATAATAGGAAATACCAATTAGACATATAATTTCGTATTTTTTTCATTAAAAATTGTAAACGCATATAAATGCATTAAATTCACAGTCCTATTTTGCCAATTACTCTTAACAAAACTCGAGAATATATTAAGCTATTTAAAAAAAAAACTTAAATACAATTTTCACTTCGTTAATCACCAACATAGTTAAAGGTGAATAATGGTTGGACAAAAAAAAAGTTCGTAATTAATGCCAATTATTATTACGTTAATATCTGAAAGGGTTTGAATATTATTAAAAAGAAAAAGACATTTATTTCACGAGTATTTTAAACGCGGTTTTTGAAAATTATTTGAGTCGAGCCTCACGTTGACCACCCTTGGCAGTGTTCGCGTTCGCCGTCCCTTCGTCGTCCATCAGAGTTTATCGCGTCCCGCGCCCGGGTAAAACAACAGCTATAATATTAAAAAACATATTATACACGTGGCGATCGATCGATAGCGACAGTTTTTTGTGTGGTGTATTTTATTTTTTGCTTTTTTTATCGCCTTATATCTACGCGTGTATCCGGCTATTTATGAGTCCGACCAGTTACAAAAGTCCGGTATATATAATATAATATTATATATAGGTATATACATATACATATATGTATGTCCAAACAAAGTTTGCAACGATCGTAAAAAAGGAATAACTTTTTTTTTTTTACCGTTTATTGGATACGATTTGCAGGTATTCCATGTAGTCAGAGTCCACATAGCCCAGGGTAGCGATTTAAAAAGAAAAAAAAAAGGAATTTTTTTTTCTCTATACATTCGAATACGCGAATATGTAGTTTGTGTGGATAATTCCATGGTAATCGTTTGAAATTTGTATGGCCGTTGTGGTGCACGTTTTCGTTTCACGACTAAATTGCGAAGTTTTTATATTTTTCAATATTTATTTATAATTAATGCCTCGAATAGACTGAGATGGTGGCGGTGGAGCGAGGGATTGATTTGGTGGAAAGCCATACCACTAAGACACGCTTAACTCTTATGGCATCAGTATATTACTCTTGACAATAGCGATTTCCATTGATTTCCAGAGTCATCGTGTATATTATGCAATATTAAAGTTCAATCAATATAGAAAATACTCTTTTAAAAGTTTCATTGAGAATTTAGTTGCGTGATATACGTGCGTATAACAAAGTTTATGATGGTAATTTGATAGTATCTGTGTAATTACGAATGATGTTATATATGGTAGGGGATATAAAATTTATTATTGCAGGACAACCCATGAACGTGACTTCCCTTCCGACATTGATATCAAAGTTAAAATGATCGATACTCGTATTTTATTATTTTCTTTAATAAAAAAAAAAACGACACGTTTTATAACAAATGATTTCTAATTTTCTCGGCTTTCGATCTATCCATTTCTTTATCTGTTTTTACTTCAGTGTATTGCCAACATTGATTAAGCCGAGTATAAAAACAAAACGTAATCGATATATATTCATAATTTTAAACCTAAATATTCATAATTTTAAACCTAAAGTAGTGCATACTTTACGACATACGTTTTAATTCTCTTCAGGCTGGAAAATGTTCTGTCCGGTGTTGATGTAGGAACAACAAGAGTATATAAAAATCTTTAATATAAATATCCAATAAGTATCAATGTTATAATATATGGGCTAAATACTTCAATTCTTTTTTTTTTTTTTGGACAAATATAAGATTTTTAAGTTTTCTGATTCATATAAAGAACCTCAATCTATTAGTGTAACCTAACTAACCTGACCTAAATGCACCGTACCAGTTGGCAGTCACCGGTCAATAAACTGAGGAATACTATAAATTACACGATAAATACCAACAAATTTTCGTTAACTAAAAAAAAAAATAATAATAAATATTTATTTATTGCTTTTAATTATTAACATTTCCTATTATATTTTTTGTACTTTTATATAATATGTTATGTAAAAAAAAAAACTCAAGGGCGATCCATTCCCCATATCCTCCCCCGTAATTAAGCACCTAATAAAAGTACATCATTTTTTTTTCAAATAACTTTTCGAACACTACGTATGAAATATTATTATTATTGTATGTTAATTTCGAAAATTGTGAGTTCGGTTAACTATAATTTTGCATTGTTAATAGTAATTTCGTTCCAAGGTTTTTTTAAAAATCTTATTCGTACAATTAAAATACGCGCACGTCCCCGTGAGCGTTAAAAATCGGATTAAAAAAAAAACGACGGTATAAAAGCGACTGAACGCGTAGTAATGAAAAAAAGAGGTAAAATCGAGCCAGCCGGGGGGATAGTTCTACTAAACAAGTTTCCGTTGCGCAGCTCTAGTACAATTAATTCCGAATCCGTTTTTGCAGCAAAAAAAAACCACCTCGGAGATCGTATAATATATTCTTTTAGATATTTATGTATCCTCCCTGCCTGAAGCTCGAGTTCCTTTCAACATTCCGGCGACCTTTTTGCCGTTGCACATGCACGTCCGGAATTCGCGGAGTCCGTGGGCGTTTTCGCCCCGTCAAATTGAAAACCCGTGTAAAAAACAAGGAAAACTTTTTTGCTCTCTCTCTCTCTCTCTCTCTCGTCGGTTTAGAATTGAATGAGTCAGCTGATTTTGACACTTTTCCCGGCACGCGTCGTCGTGGGCCATTAATCAAAAACTCGGCGTGTGTACGCATTTGGATGCTGCACGAATGACTGAATGTGTGTGTATAAAAAGTTCGATTAACTTCATACTCCCAGGGATTCGTTTTCGGTACATTTATCGGGTTCGACCTCGGTACGGTTTTTTTTATTTCCATTTAATTTACGCGGCCGTCTGTTTTTTTTTCTGCTGCAAATTGCGACTACGTACAAACAACGATCGTTGTAAATACGAGATAAACTCGCTCGTTCGTAACCTCGATGCGTTCCAGTGAAAATTCGGTGAAATCGTCTGGAGAATCGCGAGAAACCCTCGCCAGAAATGTTCCATAAATATTAATAGTAACGACGTTTACCTTCTTGCCGTAGCCTCCACTTCTACGTTTCTCAGTTCAAAAAGAAACCACCTATTATTCCACAACGAATCGTCACCAACGATGACGGTGGCGGCGGCTTAGCCCCTTTAAAAAAACATTCCTAGACGCCGTCCGAAACCTTTAAAAAAAAAAATCAGGCAAAATTCTTTTTACGTTTATCGCGCGGAAAATTGGCTATGCGGTCAAGTTGATTTTTATCTTTAAATACTTTGGGATCGGGGCTATAGCCTCCCATTAATTATTTGATCCCAGTTATATCGTCACCGCATATCATCGAGTATCCACCCGGACGAGATTCGCTTGGGCCGACCACCGTATTTTTGACTTTACAAACTCGGACATTTTCTTAAATCCAATGTGCCGTTTAAACACCTCCTTTAAACGATCAGATCCGTCCATCTACGGAGTTAAAATTTCAGAAATTAAATAGCTTTCGCGGTACTCTCGGTCAATACACGCTTATTCTTATTGGCATGTCTGAAGTTACTTCCCGGTTACATTGAAACGTCGAAAAAAATACCTGCCCTCGTACTATTATATCGTATCCATTCCAAACCATATATCTGATTGCTCGTCTCTCGTCTTTTCTGGACAAGCGATCCATCTCGTCGCCTCATAAGCCATCAAGCTTAACGAATAGATTTCCGTAGATGTTTCGAAGTAACACTAATAGACCATCCCCAAGGCGTCCATGATTTTTTTAGATTTTTTTGTTGTTTTACTAGCCGTATTAATACAGCGTACAAAAAACAATAATAATGCGATTATTAATTACAAAAAAAAAAATTCTCAGTTTTATGATTTGTATTGTAAACGGCTTGGAATCCAAACCATACGATAATTGTTGTTCAATGATTGTTTTTTTTCTCTTAATATTTGCGGCGAGAATTATTCAAATAAAAAAAAAGTTCGTCGCGAAAACGTTCTCTTCCCGCGCTCATTTCACCACACATATAAAATAATATTAAACGCTTTTCGATTCGCCCTCGGGCGTCGCGGATCCGGCGGACTTAAAACCGCGACGCGTGTTCGCAGACCGTGAAAATTCCGCAAAATTCCCTCGTCCACGTGGTTTTCATCTGTAATAATAATAAATAACAATTTCTTCTGATGTATTTCACATCCATCCGCGATGGACCCCCTGACCCGGGTCGGATAAAACGCAGACGCCCGTTCCAGTAACCGCCGACAGGCCGGCGGGCGTGTACCGACGTGTATTTCCCCCGGCGCAGTGTGTTTGCTCGGGCAGAGACCGCGAGATAAGTGTAATGCGATGACGGGAAAATATAAGTGTGCGCGCGACGACGACAATTTTCCAATTTCACAGACTCGTGGTTCGGCAGCGTGAGGCAACGGGCACTCGTCGCGACGCGCCTGCCGCCACCGGCTCAACAATTATTATTATTATTATAACCGCGAAATCGTATTACGTTTTAAAAGCTTTTATTTCACTTCACTTTTACTTCGCTTTGCGTTGCGAAAATAAATAGGTACTCACAATAAACACGTAGACGCCGACTGGCCAGCCGGTGCCTAAATCTGAGTAGAAAATATTCACAATAATTATAATAACGCAACGAGAACAGCGTTTACCAACGAGAATCATATCCTTCGTGAAGATCTTCCAGTTCAACCGACTCTCTGGACAGTATGGTTTCCGTGGACAAGCAGTACTCTTCGCGCTCAGGAATAAAAGCTATTTTTAAAAAATATATATTTATTATAATATTCTATACGCGTACAAAGAGAGAGAGAGATAGAGGCGATTTTGCAGGACGTTTCTGGAACGAACGAAACTTATAACGAAATTTTTTAAAAAAATTTTCCCGTCTCCAAAACCTGGGTTTTAACAACGTATCCTCAGAAACCACCAGAGCGAGGACGTAGCTCATCTTCTACTCAGCGCTTGAATTGGAAAAAAAATCAGAAGGGGGACGCAAAAGTGTATAAAAAAAAAAAATGTGAGTCCCTGAAGATTTTTTTATTGTCTTGAAAATTCGCGGGGGTTTCGCCGCTTCTCTCTCATATACATATTAACTCATGGACAGCGCATTCGTTGACATGAAATATGTGTATAAGAAAGGGATACGGGTTAAGAATTACATGGAAAAAAAACTAATCCGTTTATTTCATCCACGTATTATTTATATTCATTTATCAATAAATGCCGAACATCGATATAAATATTTTCATAGTAGTCAATAGTCAGTAAACAAAAAAAGAAAGTGATAGTAGACAGTCCCAACTCGTAGCTCTGTCTCTTTTGCTCTATATCGACCCCTTTGACCACTTTCTCTCTATGCGCGGTCCACGAGTTAATATGTCTGTGTTCCCTCCCCCCTCGGCCGTCAATCAATATTTTTGATTAAATAAATCTATTGCATTTTTAACATGAACGTCGAATCTTTATTATTTTGGCGTCGAATACGACATTCGAAGACAATTTTATTATTTTCGTTAATTCAATAAAATTGTAAAATGAGTCTTAAAATATAAAACGAGTACGTTAAAATATTATAAAAAAAGAAGAGGTACTCCGTATCCCCCAATTAAATCACTGCTTCTATTAAAAAAAAAAAATCCCTTCACTAGAATTTTCAAAGGGACGCGGGAGACGGTTTATATCCTGTGGCATACCAGCTGCAGGGGACCATAGACGATAAAAAAAATTTATATATTCGACATTATTGTTTTTAAATTTTTTTTTCATTATTCCTTAATTGCTATATAGAGTACTCGGTAATGGCGATTTATTGTCAAGTGCGCGACGAGCGCAAAAATGTCGCATATATCAAAATTCTTACGAGAATTTCACAAAAAAATATCATTCGAGGATATATTTGTATATAACGTAATATTCAAATAATACATTGTTAAAACCCGTGGTTTTGGATATAGGCAAAAAAAAAGTTTCGTTATTCTATAGCCAGTATGGGTCATCCTACTGTGTATACTCTCATTGTATGCCGCATTCATTCCGGAAACGCCTCCTGTAATATTACAATAATATTTTCTTCAGCTAAACCGTGTAAAAAACATATTATTATTATTGTATTCGAAAATACTGGCAGTAGTAAAAAAAAAAAATAATAATATACGAATATCGATCTGCGGGATTCGACGAGAACGCTTCTTCACCGCCCGTCGTCGGCTCTCGGAGATTTATTCAAAACCGCGTGTAATATTATCGTCTCGACAGCATGCGCGGTGCGCGAAGTTATCGTCTCGGGCTTCACACGCGTTTATAAAGTGAGGCGACGACAACGAGTATTCTACTTCGTTCGAGGGGAAATGATGTGCGTACAATCGTGTTTTTCTTCATTTTAAATTTCGTGAACAAAAAGTAAAGTTAAAAAAAAGTAACGAGCCGTTAGGTATTGTGAACGTCGCTTAAGTGAATTACTCGGATAAAGATTTTAGAGCGTATTGTTACCGCTACAAATTTGAAAGCAATGATAAATCATTGCATTCGATAAAACGATTCTGAGCGGAGCTTCGGTGTAATATTTTAGGTATATAACAAAAACTAACTCTTTATATGAATTGAATACCTCAAAACCTATAATTGTTATAAATAATGCAAAATTAAAAGAAAGTTTTTGAAAATTTTTTTTAAATGTATAAATATACAGTTACGTATTCGATGAATATTTCAAATTTCTATACCCACTAGTTTCGAAATTACGACGAAATAACGATAATCGGTTTCGACGAAATCGTGTTTTTATGTAATTTTTCGGTAATTTTTGAGTTCTATTTTTAGGCGCTTTTGAAAAAATCAAAAAATGACCTCTCTAAAATACCAACTACAGGGGCGTATTAATGGGGGCTGATGGGGCTCCAGCCTCCCCCCCCCCGAAATTTCAGGAACTTTCTTTACTAATTCCTATGCCTTATGGCATATAGGATGTAATATTTTTAATAAATTCCATATTTTTAAAATGTTGAGAATTTGGTAATTTGTCCTATTTTTAAGATTTTGTCTTGGATTAGAATTTAGAAATAATTCAACAACGATATTTACTCAATGCCTCAGCCTTCCCCCCCAAAAAAAAATTTCTAAATACTCCCCTGACCAACTAGATGCGATTTGTTACCGGAAACAAACTGTGACTGTAAGCATCTACTACTTCTCGTAGAATTTTTGGGTACAGACATACATGAAAAGAAACACAGCTGTTTAAAACCAATAGATTCCTCGCTCTGCTGAGAATCTAAAAAAAAAAACTGTTGTTTCGAGAAAATTCGGAACGGCTGAAATCAAACCGTAATAAATATAATATTACCAGATATAACGCCAAAATAATACGGGAGATAAATCGATAGATTTCTTATTAATTTTGCGCAAAAAAAAAACTGTCCGAACTCATTAACGTTTCAGTGTGCAGTACTACTTTTTAAGTAATATCTGGTATATATATACATGTAAAAACGTTTTTCTCTCTTTGGCTTATAAATACGACGCGTAGCTTTGATTTTTATTTTTTCCGCGATTTTCGAACCGAGAAACTTTTCGATAAGTCGTAAAAGTATTATTATTATTATTATTATCGTACTTCCTTTAAAATTAAACCTTCCGCCTCGCCGGGGGAGGAGGAAAAAAAACTAAAATATTTATACGCGCTTTGGAAAATATATAGTTTAGAAGTTTCGAAAAAAAAAAAAGGAGACGTATTAAAATTACTGCGGAGATGCGTTTTTTATTCGATTTTTCTTTTTTCATCCCGTTAATCTCACAAAAAATATATATATATATATATATACATTGTGCTGACGACCGAACAACGCCGCAGACTCGTATTATAAACACTCGATATTATTCGCCCACAATAGCTGCGACCGAATGATTTAAAAATTTTTATTTTATACTGCCGCAGTATAAGCCGCGTATTATATTAAAAAAAAAAAAAAATTGTTTTTACAATCGACTTACAATATATTTTAATTTTCTCGCAGGCTTCTTCTACACATTATTATATTTTATAGAAATCGATTTTATTAAAAGCGCGAAAACGTTTTTCTGTCATCGACACGCGCGCGTTCCGAATAGCTCTTATCATTCGTTCTCTCTTTTATATTGCATAATATGTGTAGAACAGAATCTCGCATATTATTATATATATATACGCGTGTACGAATCGCATAGACGCGCGTCATTAATTCTGCCATCATACGCGCGCACTTGGAAATGCCACGAATGCGGTAAAAGACGAAGAAAACCTCTATACGGTCGGCTGCGTGTTATATACGGAAAATGCCGGCAAATGTGAAAATTCTAATTTCGAAAACATATATATTCGTATTCGCACTTAAATAATACGTAATTTATTATCATCGTTATAGCCAGTGCTTGAATTGGGAAAAAATTAGAAGGGGGATGCAAAAGTACAAAAATAATGTGCGTTCCAGCAGATTGTAATGTCTTAAAATTCGTAGGGGCTTCACACTATATTTTTCATTATACAATAATAAATAAGCATCATTTTTTTAACTGTAAAATTTACACCACATAGTAAAGGAGCATTTATTATTATTATTATTATTTTATTAATTTACGATTAATTTTATTTACTTGTTTAATTAAGCAAATACTATGATTATTATTATTGGTATTCATATTTAAATTTGTTGTTGTGTCATTGCCAAAATTATAATATTTCGTCATTATTTTACAAAAATATTATTTGTGTTTTGCGCAAGAAAACTTTATCGTTTGAGTATCCTTTATTTTGTGGATGAAACTCAATAAAAGCTTATTGAGTTTCATCCATTCAAGGATCAGGTTTTTACTTTCTTTTGGTGTATTTATCATTTTATAATAATTAATAATTATATTATCCAGTAACTTTGTATGGAATTTATGTAAACATTATATTTAATATTCCTTTATTTTAAGATCAATTATTTTTGTTATATTGAATTTTATTAATAATTTGTTAAATACAGTCTGCTTTTTTCTTTTACTGAACTTTGAAGTGTTATATTTTTTCGCACTGGTTAATTTTTCATAAATTTTTGTATTTTGTTTTGACGAGAAAACTGTGTGTTGAACAGTAATGTTCTTATGAAAATAAAACAAAACATATTTTATAAAAATAACAACATATATAATAAAGTAGATTACATTTTTGTTCATAATAACAAAATAATACGAGAAAATTGGCAATCGACGATTGTCATTTCAAGAAATATATTGTTTGTATATTGTGACAACTACCGACTACTCCCTATAAATAAAATTTTTAATTTTCATTATTTCAATAAAATTTTATTCTTGACCGTCCCGTTCTCTGCGTCCCGGTATGAAAAATTAGAAGGGGTACGCTAAAAAAATTTGAAAAAAGAAAGGGGACTCCGTCCCCCCGCGTCCCCCCCAATTCAAGCACTGGTTATAGCGTAATTGCGCGGAATTATTCCGAGTAGGTAGGCTCTGTTAAAGATAGGAAGACGTTTGAAATACGAACGATTTCTGTATAGTCTTTTATTATTTGTACGCGTTATTTGTTTTGTTAATTTAAACGTATCCGTTTGGACGTTGCCGACGTTATATTATTATTATTTTATGTCCGACTGGTTTCTTTTACATGTTTTTTTGCTGTCGACGATTTTTCGTAACGTTTTCGCATAAAATATAACGTCCGAAAGATCACACGTCTTCTACTATTATTGTTAGGGGCGTTAAGAGGAGGGTTTCGCGCGTTTCTTCCCCTGGAAATTCTAATTTATAATCGGCATAATTTATAGTTAAAAAAAATACGAGCAAATAATTTTTTATTTCCCGAGGAAAACATTTCTGGAGGCACGCCCCTGATTGTATTAGGGTATACGCGCTCGGAATCCCGCCGACGGGTGCGGTACATTGACGCGTAATTCCGTCGAAATATCAAATAGTTTTGTAAATAATAATAACGCTATCATCGTGACAGTATTACTGCGTTTACGTTGAACGGACATTTTTAACGTTTATTAAACGCGCGGGAAGAGGCGACACAATAATATTTATCAATACGGGAAATCGATATGGTACAGCCGAGTGCAAAATACACGCGTTTACGTTCATTTCAAACAACGTCATTTATCGTTTCAAAACTCAAAAAAAAGTTCAAGATTTTTTTTTTTTTTTATAGACACGAAAAAACACACATCCGTCGGCGTAACTAGGATTAAATAGTTCGGGGACCATAGCTTTGAATCCCAGTGGTGGTTATATCAAAGTCTTGAGGGGGGAACTCAAATTCAATGGTTTGCTAACGACCTCCCCCGATCGTTGAGTTCAACCTCCGTCACTTCCCCGCATTATCTGTATTAGAAGTTTATGACTCAAATCAATTACGGACAATTACGGATATTTCAATTGAAAAAAAAGATCCACATCTTCTTCCATTAACACTTTTTGAGCAGGCCTGTATTCAAATCCTTCCCTTTTTCAAAACTTTAAAATAGGTATCTCACCATTTTAATATGTATTTAGTTATCAAAATATATGCCCCCCCAGATATTCGTCAATGCCGACTCCAAAGTATTTAAAGATAAAAATAAGAATCGACTTAGCTGCATGGACAATTCTCGCCACGATAAATGTAAAAAAAAAACGAAATAAAACGAGTCATTCTATGAGAAAAAAGAATTATCCCGATTTTTGAAAGGATTTCGTATAAATTTCAACGGGGTCTAGAAATTTATTGTTTTTTTTGGGGGGGATTGGAGGCTATGCCCTTCTAGTACACATCGTTGTAACATCCAATACATTCCTCGCTCTGTGCTCTCAGAATCTAAAAAAAAATACCTAATATTATATGGGGGAGAAGAGGAGTTTAAAAAAACAACAAAGCGTGTATAACGTGGTGTGGTAGGGAGGAGAGGAAATCTGTTTTCGATTGATTCATGCGACAGCGCGGCCGGTTAATTTATTCAAACGTCCGAGTTTAATCGTCCGTCAAAACGCGTCTATTCGGGGGTAGCCGGTGGTGCGCGCAACTCTCTCGTATTATCAGGTGGTGGCTGTGGTTACTCGCGTCGAATTCGGACTGGGGATTTAGTATCGGGGTCGTTTTGCAGGTTTTTCGTTGGGCAAAACTAATTCCCGTGTCCCGGGACCGCGGCGTTATTGTGTACAATATTAATGATAAACGCCAGCCCCTGATCCGCGAGAACGGGTCTTAACGGATTTTTCGGCAGAAAATTGTTTATTTATATTATTATTATTATTATTTTATACGTATACGAGTACAGTGTATAGTGGCTGCAGCGTATCGTCGCCGTTATGTTCGTATAAAAAACGCGACTCGTACATTATTATACGCGTATAGAGGTACCTACGCGCGTTTTTCTGCGGCCCATAAATCCAAAAAGCACGTTCGCAGTCCCCAAAGATAATAATAGTGTATACTAACGCGGCGTGAAAATTACACTGCACCGGCAAAAGTTTAATTAACTGTTGGACTTTTCCGCGGCTCGGCTTATATATATATATATACGTATATAACAGAAAAAAATAAATAAAACGAGTGGACGCGCAATTTTTTATTTTATCTCTTTACGGTATTCTATCTTTTTTCTCCCCCCCCCTTCCCACGGCTGTATACACGAATATATACTTTTTTTTATTCGCGACACGATTCCTCTCGCGTTTGACAATCTCGCGCATTGTTCGGCGCGGAAAGAAGAGCAAGTACAAAAAAAAAAAGGTGCGCGCTACATGTGCAGCGTTACCCTGCAAACGAACGAAAACGGATTTGCTTTGTATACTCCGTTCCGAGCTATACGGCTATCCTACTGTAGTGTGGAGTGTCGGATGTTTGTTCTATGGAAGGTTCGTTCTGTTATCCAGTGTTGGGTGGAATTAATAAAATGTATACGGACCAGCGTACAACAGTGCAGAACAGAAATGAAAAATAATAACTGACTGTTGTACGCGAACTGTGTACAAAAGAGAAGACGCGTGTCCGATTCATCGCAGGGACGACGAGGAACTAGAACGGGCAGGCCGTGTACTACGACGGGACAGGGCCGACGAAAGTATGCGATGAAAAGAACATTGAAAAACGCGATGAGGGGGAAGAGACCGTGAAGGGAGTTACTGGAAGATATCGGGAGTTGGCCTATGATCGATGGAAGGACTGGCAGTATGGGCACCAAAAAAGACTCGTATAGCCATTAAAAAAAAAAAAGAGTAGAAATTAATCGACCTGTTTTGGACTGAGTAGTTCACTGTATGGGACGTGTTGAGCGACGCCTTGACACATGAGTGAGGTGAGAAGAGACTGTTTGCTAGTCTTTTGTTCGACAGTTGATGTGGTAATTGACCTCCTATTTATTGATGTTGAATTTCACACGCCCTTGCTTAGTTTAGGTTAACGTTGCGGTTAGGTTAGGACCTGTACTTTCCGTAAAAATAGATTGTTCACGAATTCAATAGTTATAAATAGGTGATAATTTGTATCAACGTTACTTCATTCGATCTCTAAAACCGTATAAACGTTCAGTTTTACGCCCGTTTTAATCCATTTCTATTGCAGAACTTCCCATCGCGTAATGCGTCCTAACTTCGAGGTGTTATTTACGCTGATTTCCTTTGCGAGTTTACTGTGCCGTGTATTATTCGTATAGTCGACCTACAATGCTCGCCGTTGTCAACGACTCGGCTGATATCGAATCCCGGATCTCCGCGGTGGCTTACACTGCTCGCCGTTTTCGTACAATTCGTCATTAGGTACTGTCACACTCAGAAAAAAAAACCGATGGATTTCTTCAACGTTTCGCAGCGATTTAAATCTCACCACGGCTGTCGTGTTACGTATATCGAAAACGCGTCGCGCAAAAAACAAACGAAAAACCAAAAAAAAAAAATCGATTTCTTCTGTTGTTTTTTTTTTTTTTGAAACAACTAGCAGCTCGTGCCGCGTACAAATTCTCAAATTCTCGTTTTTAAAGCGCGCTCGATCATCGCGTCGCAGTGAATAAATTCCAGTCACGCGGATCAGGTCTGCACAAAGGCACGCGCGCACACAATAGGCTTTCTATTTTAAAGTGCTCCGATGTGTTGCGTTATAATAAAAAAGAGAAAACGCGACGCGTGGCTCATGCGCCGTCCGAGGAAACGTATACCGTTCGTTTATGCAGTGCTAGCGTCGCAGGGAACCGCGGTGGCGCGCGTATTATAACGACGGATAAATGTTGGCGGTGTTCCCTGCTCCTCATCAGGAGAAGGGGGAAAAATGAGCCAACAGCTATATATATATATACGGAGAGTGGAAAAGCGATTTTGGGCCGTAAAAAAAAAAAGAAAAGTAGTCGAAAAACCCTTCGTTTTCTCACACTCACACATACACACATATTATACCGAGCGGGCGTCTTTGAGTATTATAAAAAAAAAAAACATCGTTTTACATCGTTGAATCTGAAAAACGCCATACGTCCCTGCCGCCGCCGCCGCCGCCGCGGAGAAACGGGGATATAATAATAATAATAATAACGCCAATAATAATAATAATAAACACTAAGCTCTCGTTTATATACGTATATAGGACGACGATGATGTCGCCGAGCAGCAGGTGGGGCGAATACGTCACCGTATAACTCCTGCAGGACGTATTACACGTACGGCGTGTGTATATATATACATATATACTACTTCGTATATACCCCATCTGCTGTTCCGCACTTATATAAAATATAATAAAAATACCGTGCAGTACGCGTGTACGCGCACAAGAGCGCTCGCCTTATATGTATACCGCCGTTTGTTATTATTTTTTTTTTTATCGAAACGCCTCGTTTTCCTGCTCCTGCTCCTGCTGAAAAAGCGAGTCGTCGACGGACCGACGCCGCAACTACCGAAAACAACTCTTTTTATACCGGCGGAGGGGGGGGGGTTGATCTCTCTTGTTCTCGTCGTCGCGCATTTGTTTTTTTAATCCGTGTAAATTTTCTTTTTTCATCACTGATTTCACGACGACTACGGGGCGATTCTCGGTTTAACTCGAGTTCAGCTGAACCTGGTTCAGAAACTGCTGATCTTGGGTTAACTCGTTGCCAGTTTTACTATCGAAGATTTTAATTGGCGTTCTGCTGAACCGCGTAAATCATCTGTGATAATAGAATAGTTAGGTGATAGGGTGTGTGTGTGGCAATCGATTATAATTTACAAACAATTTTGAAATAACTTCTCATCACAATACCAGTGTTCGGTCATCAACGTTAATGAACAACCAGTCGAATCGCAGCGTTATCTTCGAACTAGGTTTAACTCATTGAAATCGGCGGATCGAGTAAACTTCAGTTTAACCTAGGTTTAACGTAATACGCATTTTTCGATTTGAACTAGGTTTAAACTCAGACCGAAGATCAAAACCGCTGTTGTAAAACGGACCCTAAATGTTTTATGTCACCGAAAACGTTGACGGTTCTTAGGGAACGGTGACGACTCCTAGTATCGTTGTACGCTCGTTATCGTTTCCTCGATATATTAGGTCAGCGTTCCTCGAGTTCTTTTCTTTTCTTTATTCCACGACTGGCCGAAGAAATACGAGCCTATAATATTAGTCGCACTGATTAATAAATATAAATATATTTTTTCTCGATATTTTTATACTGCGGTATTGCTTATTTAATTGAGATACAGGGTAATAATAATATTAAAGTGGTCCGAAAAATTTTTGTTGGGTGGGAAACCGCTGTATTTTCCAACGCTATTTTCGGATGCAAAATGTGTAGTATTTTAATCGTGCTTGAAGATCGACGTTCGGAATCGGTCTTTGCTAAATGTCACGAAAGTTTGCAATAATAAGCGATATGATACTATCATAATCCAATAGCTACTTTTTTCAAGTACTTATAACCACTGATTATGTAATATATTATACTCAATCAATATACGGACAATCATAATATACTGCGCGTGCTCGTGATAAAACTAGTTACTATTATTAGAAAACGATAAAAAAAAAGAAATGACATCGTTTCCTTACCGTAAATTAGAAAATGACAACTTTTCCCGGGGACATATAAAACTTCAGAGTTTCTTCTTCGGAAGGTTAAATAAATACGACCCCCGTATTTATAAAACACAATTTATATACGCACACAAGGTGCGAATACTACACCGCATTCACCTGTACGCGTACGTATATCGCCGTAATTAATTATCGCTATTTAAAACCCCTTTCGTTGTCGGATTAAATTATTTGAAGCGTTTTCATAAGCGTCTGCCGCGGCTACAGTAGTTATTGTTCCGAATTTAATTAAGAGCCGCGTGATAATATTGCGGATCTCTTATTGTTTATTCGAGTCTTTATGCTAACGTTATCATAAAGACGTTAATAAAACACGTTTCTTACTCGCCGTTTAAATGAATAACAATACAAGCAATGTTCTCTGAGAACATTACACACACAGTAATATTCAATAGTGTACTTATTATACTATCTTGAGTCGTCGTTCGCAATCGTATAAGTTCGACATTTCGTTTATCTGTTAGTGGATGGTCTAGTCGAATCTAAACATTTTTTTTTTTGTAAAACTATATGCGCAAGGTTATGTTAGGTTGAGTGAGGTATATTTCCAATGTCCCA
The DNA here is from genome assembly GCA_032441835.1 of Slavum lentiscoides. NCBI lineage: Eukaryota > Metazoa > Arthropoda > Insecta > Hemiptera > Aphididae > Slavum > Slavum lentiscoides. The sequence continues at coordinate 21,297,020 of CM063710.1, read as the reverse complement.
GACACTGCAGGACCGTTAGGCGTCCTATTACCGTTACACTCATTACGTCTCCGAACGATGGCCGCACAGAGTATTCGCGGCAATTTGAAACGACAGGCGTAAAAGTTTTTCATTCCGAGTTACCTAATTTATATGTATCATAACGTATAAATATACACCTACCACGCTGGCTGCAGTATACTTTTGTTTCGCCAGATATAGCGAGATGAAAAATAGCGCAGACTCGCACGCGTGCAGTAGTAGGTATCTACTACGGCCCGTAGTGTACGAACATGGCAAAAATGAAAACTGTCGTTAATCAAAAAACCCATAAAAAGGTAAAAGCGCAATAATAAATGGGGTTTTATGAGTAAAAATGGACCTACGGTTGAAGTTAAGTGCTTGAAAAAGCGAGAAACGAGGAAAACATTTATACGCGAAAACACTGTTCTCGGGCGAATTATGTGTGTGTGTGTTGTGTTACACTGGGACGTACTTATATTTACATTTTAAAGACGAGTCGGGGGAGATTTTTCTAAAAGTGCCTTTTATATAAATATAAAAAAAAACTGAAATAATTGTTATTGGTTGGGTCAGCGGTTTGTCTTTAAAGGGTCGCCACGCCCCTTAAAATAATAAAATATTTATTTTATAATATCTTTAAATTTTAATAATAATAAATATTTTGTAATATTTTCAAATCTTCGAATCAAATTAGATACGGCCACTCTGATTTCTTTTTCCACGCTGATTTTTGTTGTTTGCTGATATTTGCTAACAACGACAGTCGAATACACAGCTTTGCACAAATAGGAAGTTAAAAACGGAATTAAAATACGTGAATATGCATATTCACGTAAAAAAGGGAATATTCGTCTTTTATTGAAATACAGAACTTACTTCTAAGCCAGATAACAGTCGACGGCGTTGAATTTTTTAATTTTTTTTTTTTAGTATAAATTATATTTATAAATCTTAATAATTATAAGAATTTATAAAATATATACTCATACATATTATCCATAGTCTTTTGTAGTTTTATTTATCAATTTTATCTAGGGCGCCATGAGAAAACCTCAGTTTCAAAAGGGCGCCGCGAGTCTAAAGAGTTTGGGAACCGCTGGGTTAGTTCATCTGCTGTGAAAACGCGATATTTATATATTGGAGCGCTCTCGTTTTATGTAATTATAAAAATATAAAAAATCCTCGTTCATTGCCGAACTGGTTGAAATCAAAGATTTCAAAGGGGAAAAAGTATATAATAGATATATAATTATTAAGATTCGTTTTAAAAACTCTAATTGATATTGTTGTATCGAAACGCAACTCGTTGTCGTCAAGATTATTTTATGAATTTTAAACAAACGCGCGTTTCACGAACAAACTACACACACGGGAGGAAAAAAGATAATCTGAGCGAAAAGAAAAAGCGCCTGAAAAAAAATAATTAAAAAACTATTGAAAAATTACATAAAGACTCGGTAAAAACGCGATTTCGTCGAAATCGATTACCGCGTTATTTCTACGTAATTTTGAAACTAATGCGTTTGTAGAAAATAGAAATATTCACCAAACACGTAACTTTATATTGTTAGGGAAAAACATTTTTTTTTTTTCAATTTTGGACTATTTATAGAATTTATAGATTGTATAGCGATTTTAGTTTTGAGCTATTTAATTCATAAAAGAAATAACTTTTTGGCTTTAACGCTTAAAATTTTAATAAAAAGTCGCAGACGTACGCGTTACTTAAACTATATTCAGAAAATCTCGAAAATCCTTTGTCACGATTTCAAAATATTCGACCAAGTGTATCTCTGTTTTTTTTTATGAAAAATTTTACGTTTGTTCAAAACTAATGCGGTCCTAGAGCTTTGAAAATTTTTCTAAATTTGTTCTATATTAACGAAAACAATTTTTTAAATTTTCAGCCTACCCAGGTTTATTGGAAGAAATCATATTAAAATGATGTACTGCAGTAAGGTTAATCGCGTGAATTATGTATATTAAATAATAAATAACATTACACCGAATAGCTCCGTTCAGAATCGTTTCATCGAACGCGATGATTTATAATTGCTTTCCGAATTTATGTGTTGTAATAACGAAACTCTAAAATCTTTATCCAAACAATTCGCACTTAAACGACATGCACGCAAGCACTCCGCGGCTAGCTATCTTCTTTTTTTTGCCATCAGTAAAATAGCGAAAAGAAAAATCAATTTTTGTACAATAAATAATGTTCGTTGACACACAAAAAAAAAATCTGATAAAAGTCGCGTAATCCCCTCTCCTTCCAAAAAAAAAATAAAATAAATAAACGTTTTCTCTTTTGCACATCATATCGTCCACGTACATTTCCGTAATAAATTGTTGAAATACGCGTTATTTGTAATACATGTGCGTACACTGCGGATCAGTTCTGTTATTATTATTATTTCCATATACTTTTGTTGCTCTTTTGCGCACAATAATTCATTTGTACGCTTATATTTCATTCGGTATTATTCCTATTTTCCTTTTTTTTTTCTCTGCTATCGATATCTCTAGCTTTCTACTAGATTTGTTTCGATCAATTTGCCTAATGCGGCCGTTTCACGTCCGTTTTTCCTTATCCTTATCGGAAACGTATAAAAGGGCCGCGAACCATATTGTTATCCAGATATATCTATATATAGGACTTAACGTTCGTTTTTGCTTTATGTCCGGAAAAAAGAAAAGGGACACTTTTGTATATTTCTATTATTATTATTATTATTATTACTATAATGTGCGCATGTGTGCGTGACATTTTTGAAAAAAAAAATAGTAATTCGATTACGGAACTAATTTTTAACGTTAATTGCGAAATGAACGACTACAATAACGTTATGGACACGACAATACACCGGGGGTAGTGCATTCAAATATTCTTTCGTCTCAAAAATTTAAAAAAAAAAAACTCGTTATATCGACAGATTTTATACACCTGTACTGATAAACAAACGTGCAATAATTGAAGACTCTTTTTGTACATTGCGGCGTATAATTAAAATGCGCGTATTCGTATAAGATTTCAAAGTAAATATATACCTAGTACAAATAATAATATATTCCGTCGGGGTGTGGCTATAATTCTGTACGGGTTTTCGTTCGGTAAACTCGATGTCTAACACGTCTTATCGCATAATTATACATATATAACTAGTGTGTTTATTGAGCAATTAATGAGAATTATTTATGAGAAATAAATTCTTGTATAGAACATGGCGCGTGTCAGTAATCCAGTTTGATTCACGTATAGTAGTGGATAAAGTCTACAAAAAATTTAACGTCGCGGTCGTTTGCAGTGGCGCCCATTGAGCTAACCATGTAATGCAACTGCATGTCCACTCAGTAGTGGGTGGGTGTGGCCGTGGGGGATAGTATGTCATACCTATCATATATTGTTATACTGTCATCTAGTGTCTATAAAAGTCTTGTAGGAAATAGTATGTACAATAAAATACAATGCAATAAACATTATGCATATTTAGGTATTAGGTACTAATTAGGTAGTAAAATTTGGTGGGTGGGTATAATTTTACCTAACTGCATGTGCTGTTGTAAAACCTCTGTGCGCCACTGGTCGTTTGGAAAAAAAATTATAAAAAAAAAAAAAATCTCGCGCGAAATTATACCGAATTATTACCGAATTTTCGGTAATATTTTCTATGCGAGGGGCGAGGACACGTTTTCTGTTTTACTTCTCCTTACCATCTTGCACGGCCTGTACAGAGTATAGTCTGTCGGACCCGAGGAAAAATAAAATATAATATACATCTCTCTCGCGCGGGTCCTGCAGGACGAGACGACGTGCTATGGTATACACGCGTATATACCGTCGTATATCTCCGTGTACTCGTATGTATATATATATATACGGTGAGAAGTATAAAGGAGAAATTGAGGTTTCTCCGAAGCTATTTTATATATGGCGCGTGTTGCGGGGGCAATGGGGGGTGAAATATTCAAAACATGTTCTCTTCTCGCGGACGGAGGCGGGCGCGATGTGCTTGGCGCGGTGCTGTCAAAGTTAAAAGTAGAACCGAGGTACAAAAAAAAAAAAAAATGAAATGAAAATAAAAAAAAAAAAGTGCGCAGCAGCGAAGGTTCGGCGGGCGCAGGTGGTGGGACGGCGGCTGTAGCAGCAGGAGAACGTGAAGGACACGAGGAGAATGGTGGGTGAAGGAGCAGGGATAAAGGAAGACGTGACCGGCACGACAACCTTCGCGCGCGCGTATATAGTGTATTGGACGTGATCGGGTTTCGGTATCTCGTGACGTCACCCGTCTCCGCGCCCCGCGAGTAAGGGACGGAAGGTTTGCTCGGCCGACGTGGCGAGGGGAGGGGGGCACACGCGAACGTTTTCCTCGTGGTAATGAACGGCTGCCGCCTTCTGTTGTGCACACATCGCCCCCCTCCCCCTCCGGTCCCAAAGATTTTCCGTTACCGCGTGTGTGTGCGCGCGCGCGTGCCCCATTGCGAAGAGACGACGCGTTAATGAAATTAAGCCCCGTCGGGGGCAGTGCAGGAGGAGACGGGCACTTCTTCTTTCGTCCTTATTCTTTTTTCTTTTTTTCATTTTGCCCGGCTACTAATGATTTCCGAGTGTACACGGAGAGAGGGAAAGTTTCTTCTTATACACGTATAACACACACACGAGCCCGGACAGTAATAAGAAAACTTTTCGGACGCCGCGTGCGACCGCTTGCGAAGCCGGCAGCGTACACGCACACACATGTCGTCGAGAGATTTTTCCTAAAAATTAACCCCACACCGCCCACACCCACTCACGCACCGATGACGGACCCGAGACCAAAAGAGAAATCCGTCGAAATATAGGAAAATACAATTTTTAAACACTGTGATTTTCGAAGGCGTAGGGCTTTTTTGGGACGCTGAGAAATTGTATTTACAGGACAGGATTCTCGACTACGCGTGTCCCGCTCGGTGGCGGCGCCAAAAGCGGGCCCGAGCCCCTCATGGCCCCTCCGTCGAAAACCTATGGCCAGCCTTGAAATTTTGAATCAAATCAAAAGTTTGAATCCGAATCGATTATACCCAGTTACGATTTGCCGATGTATTATTATATATTTTAAAAATTATATTATCTTGAAATAAACGTGTATTAAATGTATTATATCATATTAAAATATTAAGACAATGTAGTATCAGTTGCTATTTCATTACACATGGGTAAAAACTTAATTTTTTAAATTATTACCTCTAAGTAACTAACTTAACTCCCTCTCCGAAACTCCTGGTCACTGCAGAGATTCAGTTGCACAAGTGCACAACCAGAATTAAAGACCTTAGGAGTTTAAATAAACAATTTTTTTTTTTTACAAATATTTATGTATGGAGAGCTTAAAATTCCCTCCCAAGGAACCCCTCTCCGTCAAGACCGTGGGTGCCACTGTTGTTCACTCCCCCCTTCCAATTGTGACCTTACTGCAGTGTGGCTGCGTCTGTGCCTGCCCTAATACATGTTGGCCCCTGTAAAAATAACCTGGCGCTGCCACTGGTTCGGCTCGTTCCTGCTCTGGCTGCGTCCGGCGGGCTCCGTTACGTTCTCCACTCCTATGCAAGGCATGTATCGGTTCCAATCCGGATAGACTTTGTACGTCATGGTGGTTTTTTTTCTTTGGATTCTTGCGATTCTAGCCACCTGTTTTCATAAAATTCTTCTTGTGCGTTTTAGGTCACGCGTTTATTCTTTCCAAATAAAATGTCTTTTTACCGGATGACATATGAAATGGTATAATATTGTCTTCTTGAGGAACGAGTGCGTTACTAGTTTTCTACCGTTATAATTTATACAAACACGTTTTTCGGAAATTTATATGAAATTTCAAAGTTCTCCCTCTATATACACGTGTTTAGACAGTACGAAATACGTATGGAAATGTAAATTTGGAATTCGACTAATTATTATCGGTTCTTATGAAATAAAAATGACGTTTATGCGAGGAAAAGTGTTTAGCTTAAATTAATTTAACGCCCGATCTTGTATAATACCGCAATGTTAATTCAAATATTTTTTTTTTTACACAAAACTGATATTTTATTGATTTATATTATGTGCTCGGTAAGTCGACAAAGTCTATACGGTTTGCAGTACGTCACGTATTTTTTTAAAAAATAAATAAGAAAAAAAACGATATAAAACCGAATTTTACTGGATTTTGTTTTCTTTTGAAGTTTACAAATTATAATTTAAAACGATTTTTTCGTAAAAGGTAATTAACAGAGCTCGGACTCCGATACATTCTTCGGAATGCTCGACACGCCGCTTCCGACTGAGTTTATGAATATAAATAATTCTGCGAATTTTATGAGTTTTCGAATTTTGCGTCACTCGCGTAATGCGATTTTAAAATTTTCGGTTTCCTTCGATCGAATCCTGCAGGTCAGCTTCAGAGTACGCCGTAACAATAATATTTTATTATATTTCTTTTTTCTACGTATTTTTTCTGCGATTTTAAATCGATTACGTTGATCGCGATGTTTTTTTTAAATTAACGTAGGTATAAAAAAATATATAAATTCAATATCGTATACGCCTGTAATACTTACTTCTGTAAAAAACTGCTCTCGTTACCAGTACCGCAATTTCCGCCCTGGAATCCGGGAAAAGGGCGTCGAGCTATAATTTTGGCGCCCCATATTTCTTAATACGCGCCAAGTATGTTCGTAATACATATACTGATATGAAGAAAAAAAATATTTGACAAGAAAAAAAACTACGCCGAAATTATATTAGATAAATTCCATCAGAGATGTATGGACCGCGTGAAGAATGGTTTAATAAGGATTGATGAATCAGCAAGAGTAAAGGACTCAGAAAACAGGAATTGTTGGAAAGATTTGGTAGAAGCTGCGAAACGCCTACAAGGCGTGTAAAGCAAAAAAGAAAATTACATTATTTTCATATCGAAATTCAAAACCACGCTATAACACGTTAAAATGTTTATTAAAAAAGTACAAATTAAAGATTGATATAATCATTGTAAACGTTTTAATTCGTGGTAAAAGTTTTTTTTTTATCTTACTACAAGACATTTGCGTCCAATTTTAAAAATATCTTTAAAGATTTTTGATCGGTATAATGAAAATCCTTAAGGCATTGTAAAAAGAAAAAAAAACGTAGATGACATAATTATTGAATGTGTCAATTAGAAAAATTACAAAAATCATAGAAAAACGTTTATAATTATAGGTAATATTGCTTTTTTTTCTTATAGAAACCGCTCCGAAACTCTACCGAAATATAGTAATCAAAGATAAGTATTAAGGGCGCCCCTTAATTTTTCTTTTTCCCAGGCCCCTAAAACCCTGGTCGCGGCATTGCTCGTTACCGTTTCGGGGCCCGTTTAATAAAGTTAGAGTGATACGCGTCATGATAATATAAAATCGGCATTATTGCGCAGTGCGTATCCGGAGAAATTCGTATAGGTATACTATATTCGTGGACTGCTGCGTTGTGGAATTATTGTGAGAAATTTCACTGAACGACAACAGCTGAGTAAACTATATATAAAGCCGTTTTGAATTTATTATTAATTCGGAATTTAATTCGATTCCGTTTATTTCTCGTATGCCGTTTCAACAGGCGGATTTTTAACAGCCGTCATTTTACGTCCGGTCGTTATTTTTTATCGCCGCCGACTTTCGCCTGCAGAAACGTTTCCCGTTTCCCCGAGCGAATCGATATAACCGTTTACGGTGTAATACGTATTGTTAACCCTAATAATAATAATAAAAAAATAAGTTTTTATCGTGAGCTTTTCATCGTTTACGCGTGTGTTACTTGTTAAGATTTTATCCCATCGAACCGTGCGAGTGTTAGGTATGATTCCCGAATTCGTTTACTTACGTGTAGTAGTTTGGCAATAAAAAAAAACAGAATCATACAATATTATCTATCGAAAATTACTTGTTGATTTTATCACATAATACATTATATAAACGATATTTCTTCGATCGAACGAATTTTGGTAGAAAATGAAATCGGTGTAAGACTCTTTTTTTACGCTCTCTTTACTCCGTTAGGAGAGTGTCCGATCGATTTATTATATCGCGCGGCCCAGTGGCGAATATCTGGTAGGGAGGGCGATAGGTGGATCGCCCTTCCCTTGGATTATATTTTAGTATAATTTGATACTTAAATACGTATTTAAAATGGTGAAATACCTATACTAGACTTTTGAAAACAGGCCTGCTCACAAAATTGTTAATGGAAGAGGATGTGGAGCTATTTTTTCAGTTAAAATATCTAAAATATCCGTAATTGTCCGTAACTGATTTGAGTTATAAAATTCTAATACTGATAATGCGGAGAGGTGGCGGAGGTTGAACTCAATGATCGAGGGGTGGTCGTTAGCTCACCCCTGAGTTCAAGTTCCTCGATGAGAATTTTAAATTGTAAATTTTCCATCTTCCTTAACCGCATTCTTTACGGTATATTTCCAAAAAAAAAAAGAAATTCAAAAAATTTCATTTATATATATTTTTTAAATTCGTGATTGTAAAGAAGAATAATTCCGCGCATATTTTCGTTTTTCGAATCGCATAATTCATTTTTAAAACAATATTATTAATTCCACGCTGTTATCGAAACAGATTTTTCGCTCTACATATAAAAAACGACCAAGACCAGATTTACAACTAATTTAAGGCATTTTAAAGATTCTGTCATTTTTTTTTTACAAACCAAAGGTCGGTTAAATGATTATCGATTTTGGCTCCATTTTTCTCTGTCGCCTATATTCCTTTTTAGTTCCCTGTATGTTCCTATTCCAATATCAATTCCATCACTTGCTTTATGCATGGTGTTCTAGGTCTTCTCCTCCCTGGTTCGCCTTCAATTTTTCTCTCTATTACCGTAGTCATCCAAGGACTGTTACTTATTGAATGTCCGATCCGCACGCTTTTCTCCTCTTTATTCTGTCGTACGACGACTCAATACGTCCTCGAAAACTAAAAAAAAAAAAAAATTAACGGTGTAACATCATTGCGTTTCGAAAACACGGCAAACCAAATTTCTATAGTGCCCGTCACGAGTACGATTTATTATATTTTTTTGTGTAATCGGTCGCCGTTTTATGTACAACTCGAAATTACCACGGGAGTGATAATAATAAAGGATGAGGGGGGAGGGCGGGTTAACGACATTTTATAATTATTATTATTATTATTGTTGTATAATACGCACTTATTCATATTATTATTATACGTACGCGACATCTGAATTTTGTTGTTATCAGCGCGGACTTGTGTAATAGAACATTATTACCGCCGGTCCTCCGTTCGGCCGCTCGTTGTAATTAAGAAAAAGAACGGTGGCGGTGGCAAGTGGCGCGATGGATAATTAATATTTATCGTGTAATTCCATTAAAGTTTGCGGAATTTAATAACGCGGTGGCCGGGGCTCTATACGTATAATGTTATGTTATATAGTCGGAGCGAAATTCGGCGAAACCGGTGTTGTTCAATGTTGTTCAACGTAATGACAAAATAAAGGATTAAACACACGGGTTTTAATGAGCGACTTTTACCAACCGATCGTCGTTGCAAGTTATTCGTTTCGTGCGAAACTAGACGTTAAATTGAAAAATTCCCGAACGTATCGCCCGACTGCTTTTAGGTACCTACTTAAATACGCGTAGTCATAGATAAGAAATATATGGATAGGCCACTCTTATATTGAACGTGCTTGGAGTAGCGGTCCATTTTAAAGTGAAGTCACTATTAGAATGGTCCTCTTTCTCGCATGGGGCATATTTTAATGAAATTATAATATTTATTCTCTTTGGAAATTATACGTGGTGATAAGAGTTATTTTTAAATTTTGATATTACATATTATATAAAAATATACGTAACATTGCCCAAGTTTTCCCTGATGACTGGAATACCTGACTTGACTACTTATATACTTATACTTAATTAAATCAATCTAAAAAATCTAAATAATATTTGCTATTTTTCTGTTTATATTTATTATTTATTATCACGTTGTGGCATTTTAGGCGTGGGAGAAAGAATAACTTGCTAATGGAAGAAAGAATAAGCTTACTAATTCTTATAAAATGACCGCAAGATAAGACCTAATGACCCATCCATATATTTATTATCTATGCGCGTAGTACAACGTTTTGGTTAACGTAGAAAAAAAAATTGTTAATTTTCGCTATATTATTTACTTCACACTAAATAAATGTGTAATCAGCGTTGAAATTTCAGACGAGAAAATTATGCGAAGAATTTTTATTTCAACAAAATTACGGGCGTCTATACTTATATAATATTATAAAGGGACATCATCACTTGTTATGTTTGTCCTCCGTGAACTCGGAAATATCTGAGAAAATTTTGACGAAATTTTCACTGACGTTTTCTAATGATTTCCTGAGTGCTATTTGCTTGTTTTTGGCATATCACTATGGTCAGATAGATAAAATCTAAAAATAGTAGTTTTGTGACTATGTGCCGCCGGTATACGTGACAACTATGATTGTAGTAGCGTAAAATATTCCCAAAAAAGTAAATAAATATCCATTTTACATTAATCGTTATCATATTTGTAATACCACACACTGAATTTTTAACAGTGTTTTTATTTTGGAAAATTGAAAATTATTTTTGATTTGTTGAACAAATAATTACTATATAGACATTTTATAACGTTTATAAGGTTTGATTCAAATCATAGAGACGTCCACAATTAAAGAATTCTTGAAACTAACAAAGTACGGGAAATTTGGTCGTCTCAAAAATAGTTTGAGAAAATCTTTTTCGAGAGTGTAGTGCAGGCCAAGCATTGATTTTTCTAATGCCTGAATATGCGTGTCTGTTGTTATCCAGGAGAAAACTTCATAGCGCACGTGGTCTCATAGTGCCCTTCGAATCTAAAAACATTTCAAATTTTGCTCTGAAAGTCTCTTTTACAATTACAAATTTAATTATTAATGAAATACATTTCAAAGCCAATCCTTCAAATGCGGATGAATGGATTTGAGTTCAGATTGTTTTTCATAAGGAAAACGCGTAGGCATGCCGAGAACAGAAAATTTGCTGTTTGTGCAACGTAAAATATGTGTGCTTATTTCTCAACTAAATGTGTGTATTTGACTTACTAAGCACGGCCATTCAGGGCAACCATAAATACTTAGGTATTGTAATAAATAAAAAAACAAAAAGGTGGCGGGCAGTCATTTATAAATTTGTAACTTTCCGTCACGTTTCGCTTAAGTTTTATGATGTTTTTTGCGAAAAAATCAGGTTAAGGAACGTCTCAATTTTGAAAAATAAAACGCTTCAAAATAACGCGATTTATGAAATATATAATATGTACAGATTTTTATGAAATATATATATGTACAGATTTTTTTATACTTACTAAATTTATTTACTATACGACGAATATCACTGAAATATATATATATGTCGGTAATGGCTTTTTATTAGGGGAAAAGTAAAAAACAAAATTTATCTTTGTAATATAATTATTGCGTTTTTTTGTGGCCACAGAACGAAATGTAAATGACTGTTTGATCCGCCGTCGAGACGATAGTGTAGTTTTAATCACGATCGATTACTATATAATATAAAAGTTATTAAATGTAAGCGCTTATATTTTAAAATTAACTAAAGAAGAAAAATTGTTTTTTTTTTATGTATATATAATATATATGTATATTTTTTATCTCGAAAAAACAGCGGTTCGCTGAAATTCAATTTCGTTCGTTTTTCACGTTTCGCTTTTAAGCCATTTAAATATCAGTTTCATTTCGGATCGCGATGGCGAACCGCTGCAGTACGTCTTATTTAGCGTTTAAGTCGACGTCTATTTCATTTCACTTATATTATACGAATGCCACGACGTTCGTGTTTACAAAAAAAAACTACCTACAATAATTTAGTTTCCAAAAATCCAAAAATATTAACTGCCTTCTTATTTATTATAACGTTGTTTTAATCACGGGGCGGGATAGGGGTTTTCGTCCATTTTATTATACTATAAATTACTGTATTTTCTAGCCCTTTTGCGCGTATATATATATATATATATATATAGTGAAAAAAGATTTATAGGAAACGGATTGTAGTCACATAAATTTTAAATAGCTGGCGACATTTCAACACACATACTTGTATATATATATTTAATATTCCCAATTAAATGACTCAATGAGCTGGAAAGTTTTCGAATAAAACTTGTTGAAATCGTTAAAATATATATATATATATATATATATATATATATATTCCGGAAAAAAGAATAATACGCAATGCGCACTTACCGATTGCGTATCCCTGAAGGGGTTGGGTCATTGCCGTGACCCGGGTATAGTTTTCTCGATGGAAACGATACTACTTTTGTGGCGCGTTTTACTTCGAAAAGATAAAAAAAAGCCTATTCGGGGGAAACTGCTAACAAAGAAGGTATTTGTTTTCGTCTTTCCCCCCCCCCAACCCTTTAGTAATACGTTTTAAAGATTATTATTATATACTTGTCATCCACATTTGTCGACAATTCAACATTATAACTATATATATATATATATATATATATATATATAGGTATATATTTATAATACTCAGATCGTTACACGATTGGATTGCATTTCACGTTTCCATTTACGTATACAGTTTCTGTATAAGCCGCGTGCATTATATCGAATTTATTATATTATTATTATACGATATTCAGGCCCGTAGTCAGATCAATTTTTCAGGAGGGGCAAACCGAGTTGTAGGGAGGGGGCGGGGCAATTGAAAAAAAAACAGTATTATGGCTATTTTAAATTTTATTTTTACAAAACAAAATATTTTTTAAATTTACGATTAAATAATAATACAGCTTGTTAATAAAATAATAGAATTAGCAAATACAATATAATTTTTTATTCATTTTTATGTCTTATGAGTAAATAAAAATAAATACAGCTATAATTTTCTATATATTTGGTTGTTGAAATCCATTAACAATTGTTCTATAATTAAGTTTTCAGTCCGTTTTTTGTACCCAAACGCCAATGAAGCCGAGTCTGAAAGTCGGTTGTTTTATCGGTTGCTTTTATGCGTTTCCAGTTCACTTTTTTTTTTCTCCAACATATCGATCAATTCGAAAATCATCGTCTTCTGTAATAAATTCTACGGGGCAATGCCCTAAATAATTATACAGCTAAAAATATAGAAAATATTCAAAAATCGAAATGGTTATCGATCAAATCGTTTCACGATCGAAAGAACACCTCGAAGGTCACACGTGTACTTAATTTTTAGACAAAATAAATATTGTCTACACAATAAGGAAGCTCTTTTTTTTTAGTCTTTAATTCTTAAGAAGTTAGGAGAATTAAAAAAAAAGGTAAAAATTATATTTCTAACTTTTTGATGCTTTTTTTATGCTATTTTATAAGGTAATATTTGTGTAAAAATTTGGTGTCTAAAATATGACTTCGGACAGTTCTTTGCCGCGTGAAACAATTATTTTGATGAAAATCATAGTAGCGTTCTTTTAATGCGCGTTATTACGCCGCGTCATTAAACACATGCACAGCAACTCAGCAGTCTCGTGGAAAATTAAACGAATGAAAAACAACGGACGTTATTTAATTATTATACACTGTGCGTGTGTGGTCAGTGGCGTAATTACGGGGACGCACATGCCCTCTCCCTAAGAATTCTATAGAGGGGAACGTTTTTTTTTTTTGTTTTTGAACCCCTTCCCCCAGGTATTTTAATGGTAATTACATACCGCCGAATCATCCAATTTACCAGTACCAAAAACGCTCAGGAAAACGAAATACTCGGAGTGTTTATTTGTGCGCATACATATTACATAATAATATTGTCCCGTGAACCATTTACCGTGCATGTTTCCAAGCCAAAACGATAGGTATTACAATTTTATTTCGATAAAATTGATGTGCGGAACTTATATGGTCCGGATTTTGTAGAAGTATGCTCAAGTACGAGCATAACTATATAGTATTTCAAACAAAACTGAATATTTGACGTCCAGCGATTAACGATCGGGATTTATTAATATAATAAAAATAGAAAAAATATTTTTAACTACAAGAGTACTACGTCTTGTGAAATAGCATTCTTTTATCGTTTGTATCGCTTAAACACTTATGCGAGAAACCCAATGAAATCTAATTACAATTGACTTTGAAACGCCGGACTTCATAGTAAATGGCGTCGGAGGAAAACGAAATGATCGGCTTTAAAATATTAATTAAAACGCATTGGTTTTCATTCTTTGTTCTTATAGATTTTTTCCAATAAATAACGAATAAAATATGTCCGAAATGATTTTTTTTTTGGTTTAAAAATACATATATTTATTTTATACACATTTGTAACGGTATACATTTGCAGTGTACCGCCGTGCGAACAGTGTGTGCGTAACTTAAAAAAACTTTTATTACGACGGATAAGAGGAGGATTAAATGAACACGAAATTTTTTTATGCCCTTCCTCTCTCAGTCTTTTTCTCAATTACGCCACCGCCTGTGTGATATAATAACCTTTTAGTTTTCTTCTCGAGTGTATGTATAAAATGTGGATTTTTCATTTTATTTTCGCGATTACAGGGCGTCACAAAAATTGAACTTGAACGGTTCGCCGCACCGGAGAAAAAGACGGGGATCTCAAGGGGAAGATGCTGCGGCCCTTTCGCACGGATTCGCCAGCAGTCTGCACAAGCACGCGCCTGCTCTGCCGGCGTTGTTGCAGCGAAGGATCGCCGGCAAAGAACTCACCGGCGTCGGAAAGGTACACCTTTTTTTTCTGTGATATTTCTCTATAGATGGAATTTTTGCACGAGTACATATGAAGATTAGGCTGTTAAAACGCAAGAAAATTGTATTTTTATCGTTGGAATGCGATGGATATGTTTAATAATAAAGTGTATACGCGTATTATCGTTTCCATGACTTTGATTCGGTCGTGATAATCGATTATATCGGTAACAGTCGCTGTTGAAAACGGCTTATATACTTCGTAACTCGGATATATATTATATATCTTCTTCTTTGGTTTTCAATGGCCATTGAGGCTCATTACCGCAACACAAAACCTGATTCCATTTATCCCTACCCTGTGCTAATGTTTCACCATTTCGTATTCCAATCTCTGCTAAATTCTTTTCATCTTTGTCTATCCACCTGTGTTTTGGACTGCCTAGTGGTCTTTCCCCATAGGGTTTCCACTTCAAGGCCGCTTTCATTATACCAGTTGACCTCCATACGTGATCAGCACATGCGATTCTTCTACACTGAAGTATTGCTACTATGTCAGGTAGTTGTTGTAGTTCTATATTACTTCTTACTTCATATTGTTGGGTGATATTATTCTTTTTCGGTCCGTATATTCTTCTTAATATTCTTCTTTCAAGGCTTGCCATTTCGTCTTCATCTCCTTTAGTTGTCGGCCACGTTTCACACGCATACAGAAGAACTGGTCTGATAACGACCTTGTATAGTGTAATTTTCGATTGTTTTGATTCGAGGATATTCCCTAGCCCATAATAGCTGCATTTGTTTGCTGCAGTTGTTCTTATTTCAATTTCATCGTAATTATTGTTTTTGCTATTTTATTGTAATGCTCAAGTATTTGAAGCTAGACACTCTTTCAAATTTATAATTCTCGACTTCTAAGTGTTCCCCCCTATATACTATATATTAATAATTTATGAGTTTGTGTTTAATATTGTATACAGTTGAATTCTTTAACGCTTTTATACTTTTGCGTAGGTATAAATATTACGTTTTTTAAGTAAAAAACATGCATATATGCATTTATTATGTGTCGAGAGAGAGAGAGAGAGAGAGCGCGTTTGGAATTCTCAAACGACATTACGACGAGAGAAAAAAAAAGAAGTAAATATACTTTGAATGAGTATTTTTTCTTTATTTTTTTTTTTTTTTGGTTCGCCTTTCGTACAGTACAGTAGACGGTGTGCAGTATATCGATTACTTAAATTGGAAAAAATCGTCGTCGTCGTCGTCGTATTAGCGTAGTGCGCTTCGTACTGTGTAGTGCCAAATCCGTTTTGCGTCCGGACGGCGTGACGGTTTTATTTATTTGCTCGTAGGCTAACGCTGATTTGTAAGGCTTACCAGTCGCCGAACACGACACGAAGGGATTACCTGCGCTCCCGCTGTCTCTGTACAATTTTTGGCTGTCCGTTCTGCGTTAAAAAGCTTTGCTTGTGTTCGAATCAGAGAGCTTATCGCCGACTGAAAATGTATACGCGTGTCTGCGGACGAAGAGAAACACTCTGCGCAGTTATCGGCTCGCGAAAATCACTCGTTTTTCATACATCTCGTGTAATATGTACGCTTCCAAGTCGCATCTGCTCGGCCGGTTGTGCTGGACTCTCGGGTCCCGAAAACGATCCTTACACATCCTGGAGCGTACGCTCGCGCAGCATCGTTGTTGCTGTACCGCGCGATAAGACGAGATACGCGCGGCTAGTCCTTCTTGGTCGAACTCGCGACGTTTCGGGGTCATACGTACGAAAGGGATTTACTTCGGGAAAAGATTCGCATGATTCGCGTAGTACATTATCGATTTATATATATATATATTTTTTTTTTGAGTACACCAGTGATTCCCAATTCGACTCGAATCGCGAACCACTTTTGCACATTTTCGACTACCGCGGACCACTACCCTTAATATTATACTCTGTTTCCTAATATAATATATTGAATAATAACTATAGGTAATTAAATACCGTAGTGAACATCGAAAAAAAATATCAAAAACTTATATCCATTAACATATGCGTACTGATTTGGTAAGAAAATCAAAAGATACAGTGACGTTGGAAACTCACGAATTGTCAGAGGCGACCGTTATATTTTTTCCTGCAATATCGCTATATAGTGTTTTAAAAGCATCTAGTGCTAAATTTTTATATTTTATATATTTTCTCTGAAAATTCGTCGAAACGTATTTCTTGTGGACCAGTCGAAATCATCAAAATTTCCGTTGAATAATCGATGTACGACGACATTGAATAATTATAAAAAATTACCGAAATATCAAATTTAATTATTGGAAAAAAATTTTTCATTTGAATTTTAGACCATCAGAAAACGCATATTTAATAATACGCGATCAATTCGAAACTAATTTGGCTAATAAACACGGTATATAATTTCCATATTTATTTAAATGCAGTCGGTGACAAGGTATTATGCACACGTAAAAAATGAATCGTTTCCGTCACGCTATTAAAATAAAACGAACAAAATAAATATATATATTCAAACTCAACGTATATTATATATGTAAATAAAAAAATATATATATATATTCATTTTTTTTTTATATTACTCAACCCTTAAGAAACCCGCCAAGAAAATATTTATTTTTATATTCCTTTACGTACAATATATAGTAGTTATCTGTACGCAAAATCACACACACACACAAATAATAAGCCCTATTCTCCCCGCTCGTTGTCTTTCTCTCGCCGATTCTAGTTGGTCCACAGGATCCCGCGTGTATTAATACTCTCCCTTCCTGCATCTCCATACGACCCCATACCAAAAAACCGAATTCCGAGACCCTGAAGGGTTAATTGGCCGTGCCATTAGCGAGGTGTGTACCCGGGGCACACGGGATCCCAGTTGTTTATATCATTTAACAAGCGACAATTTATAACTGCCAGGACGGCGCAGTTTGCGCGTACATTACAATACATATGGGTGGGTGTGTGTATATTGTATAGGGTGGCACGAAAGTAAATACACACTTATCTATGTTACCAGAAATAATTCATTTTTAATCAACAAACGCGAAAGATTTCATTTCATCTTTTACCGTTCAAAGTTTTTATTAATCGGAGACTGCAGTCTGAAACTGTCTGAGGTACACGATCATCGGCATTGTTGTGTATTCGCATCCAGATTTTCGAAGGCTTCCTCGCGATGAGTTTTTGTTCGGCAAGTATATTTATCGTATATTCTTGACCATATTATTAAAAAAAATCTATCGGTGCGAGATCGGGAGAACTCCGGGTGGGAATTCGATATCTGTACACCGTCCAGTGACAACTATGAGATACAATCAAACTACTCTAGAACAACAAACAGGAATTTTCACATAGTGTCCGAAGTAAAGTTCATCAGCAGAGTGTTGTCTGTTGGCATAACCGTGGACCTATTAATTATAATAGGTCTACTAACTATACCCCCTGCCATGTGAAAAACTTAGACTATATCAGATAAGCAAAAAGGGGAGTTGTGGAAGAGAAAATATAAATAAATTCGTTTATTCCATTACTTTTTAAAATTAGGTTAGATAACAGATAATTATAGTACAGACCCGAAGATAATCGTAATAAAATTACGTTACCAAATTTAAAAAAATAACGGAATAAATAAATAAATTAATATTTTCTCTTCCACAACACTCCTGTTTTGTTTATATGATATCTGAATTTTTTTTACCCTAGGCGCAGTCCGTATAGTTAATAGGTCTATGGGCACAACGATACGATGGATAAACACTTATTATTGTCGACATTGTTATTTTTTAAGAATGAAGTGACTTTTGCGCCATCTTGTACATAAATATTTATAAATGTGCGGCGAATACCCAGACGGCCCGACGACGAATTAAATGTGTGGGAGGGGGAAACAATATTCTTAACGAACGCGTATTATTATTATTATTATACTTCTGTGTATACACTCTTTTGCACCAATTGGCCCAAGTCGTTTATCGTCTGGACGATATGTCTCCAGAGGACTATCTATATTAATATACAGTCAGGTCTCGTGTCGAATTGATCACCGTCGAGTGTGTGTGTGTGTGTGTGCCCGCCCAGACTATTGCACGCGCTAGTCCAAAAGTCTTTAATATTATGAAAAATACTCGAAAAATAATGTTCAGTCACCCATGCGCCTTTTTCGAATTAAATTTGCAAAGTTATCCGAAAATCGATTTATATTCATTTTTACGTGTTAGAAAACAATAAATATTATAGTAAAAAAAACGATTTACGCGTTTTTAAACGAAATCGATTTTTATATCTTTAAATTAAATTTAAAAATAGTGAAATTTAAAAAAAAAAATGGGCACTTGCCGTAACAAAACCATAATAAATTAAAAACGGCGATAATTTCAAACATATTTTTCGTAATCTCTTTGGTATACGTGTTTACGAGCAATATTAAACCGTTAAGAATAATAAAAAAAAAAACAAAGATTTTATAAATATATATTCCGGTATTTGGAATGTAAAGTAATATAGATTGACGAATCGAGAAAACGTAATATTCATAAAAAAAAACATTACGTTTTAAACGTTTGCGTTAAAAATTAATATTGTAATCGAATTGTGATTGCTGCGAAATAAGAAAAAAAAAAAGTAGGATTGGCGGTTTATAAGTAATTTTTTTTTAAGTAAAGAAAAAAAAAACACAATCTAAAAGTGCTTTACATTTTTTATAAATATAATATGAAATTCATTCGGACTACTATACAGATGACGAATGTCAGAGTATATTTTTCTCGTTGCAATGCCGGTCGGTACTGTTTTATTATACCGCTACTGACGAACGAACACTATAAACTTTTTCAAAAAAAAAAACTCTTAAAGCGCCTTCATAAATCATTCGAGTATTTTCTTGTCATAATGTTTAATTTAAAATCGCATTGAGCCCTTCTCTAAGTTGTCCATTATATTAATTTCGTGAGATAATGACCCTAGAGAAATTATACATTTTATTATCTTCGGGTACGCGTTTTAAAATAAAAACGAAACGGTTCGCGCGCTCGCGCGTATAGAATTAAACTAATCAACAGTTTTCCGCTTTCATTAAAACC
The DNA here is from genome assembly GCA_032441835.1 of Slavum lentiscoides. Lineage (NCBI taxonomy): Eukaryota > Metazoa > Arthropoda > Insecta > Hemiptera > Aphididae > Slavum > Slavum lentiscoides. The sequence goes on along the minus strand of CM063710.1, from coordinate 21,277,161 downwards.
CGACAAAACGATAAAAACGGGTTTTTTTTTTATCAAGTCAAGTGCTTTAACGGCATTAAAATTTATCGGCTATTCGTTTGTTTATATTAACAGTGTATTTATATACACGTTATGTATGCAGAGTGTGGCCGTGTAGACGATATTACAGACGCGTTATAATTAATTATGACGTGTTGAAAAAATTAATTTGAAAATACAGAAACACTTAAAAAATTCATATACACCGACCGATTCGGAAATTACAGCACGTGTTTATAAAAAAATATTCACACATACACGCTCACATTGAGCGAATGACGTCCCGCACTGTTTACATGTGTTAATCACGCGTTTTTGTAAAATAAATAATTAAAATATTCTTATAATATTGAGCGTTTTTATTATAATGTTCTGTTAAAAAACGATCGATGATTATTGCAAAATTCAATGGAATTAATTTATTTTAAAGACGCGACTTATTTTTTCCAATGACACGATATTGTAACGAAATATTATATTTTACATTATTAATATATTTTTATATTTTATAATAATTATTGATTATTATATTATATCGTATTGAAATTATTAAGTGTAAATATATATCTCTGGAAATTATTACAACATTTCCGCGTTTTTAATTATTCTGATGTATAATTGAAAAAGAATCTTATATAAATATTTCGTCGAAACTCGATTTGTTTTAAAAATAATACAATAATTACAATACAAATATATTGATTATAATCGTGTATATAATACGTAAAAAATAAAAAAATTAAACAATAATTTACTCTTAAGTTGTCTGCCAGTGCTGGACGATCGATAATAAAATATATTTTACTCGGTTTTAAGAACATAAATAGTATACGATTTTTGAAAGCGATTCTAATTTATATTCGCAATTTTTTTCACGTCTAAGTAAAGGTAACAAAAAATAAAATAAATAAACGACATTAAATGTCTGTTTAAAAAATAAGTTTTTTCTTTTTAATCATACGTATGTAAAGATACGTACGCGTCAGTCCCGTTTATTACCAAAAAAAAAAAAACAATTATTACGGGCACTCACGGAGATTTTTGTGTCTAATTGAGACGCATTATCGAGTTTTTTTTTATTATTTTAAACCCGAATTACGCTTTAAAATATTATTACTAGGGCTCGATTCGCATTTTTTTTTTTCTGAAACGCTGGACACGATTCTTTTCAGGAAACAAATGTGTTTCAATTACGCACTGTACTAAAGACGAACTATTTTTTAATATATATATTTTTTTTTACGTTTACCGTGGTTTTTGACGTCTTAGAGCAATTTTAGGTAATTTTTTTCACTAATTTTTAATATTATTACGTAATAAAAATAAAAATTCACCAAAAATCGAAATACAAACGTACCTAACGCATCTGTTTTTAAAATATAAAACCTTATCTTTATGTTTCACGCACACGCCGATTATCTAATTACATTACATTGACAATACCGTTTCGGCGCCGTTGCGCCTGGGCCATGCCTGCAACAATCGTCAAAAAAAATGTAATTATATATTCGAAGGGTTTTTTTGAGGAAATTTTTTTTTTTCACGAATATTTATTATTACTGCACATTCCGCATGACCGTAATATTTTGGATCGTCGCGTAAATCGTCATATATAAAAAAAAATAAAATATTTTCTTCTTTTTTTTTTTTTTGCGCGCGCGTTAACCTTTTTTTTTTTACAAATTATAAAACGTACTTCTACGTCGCGGTATAATATTCTCTTCGAATTTACATAATAATATTATAATATAATACATAGGTAGTTATTATACGATTTTCGTATATATTTTTCAAGTCACGTCCACGCAATAGGTTCCGCACACGCGCGTGTATGTGTTACGCGTGCTTCGCCTATACATCTCTTCCGGCTCATCCTGGAGGACGAGGAAAATAATACGGTTTTATAATAATATACGACACGGAAAACTGCTTTTATTTATTATTATTATTTTTTATTATCTCTATTATTTACGTCTAGATGCGAGTATTACGTTCTGTAAACAGACGCGCGCCTGCAGTTAAAATATATTTTAAACGAGTGTTCGTCGTTACTGTGCTTTCGATATTCTCCGGACGGTTAATAAATTATTACCGTAAACAAATGGCGCTGGAGAAGAGGAGACGTCGAGCATACGATGAAATGAACCCTATTTCCGTGTCGTCCCAGCTGTCATACGAACGCGCGCGCGTTTATATAAAGTCACCGAAAACGTGAGAACATAACGTCGTTTTTAATACCTACTCTGTGTGTATTTTACACGTCGGAAATAACGGGATTCCATTATTTATTGTAAAATAATAATATTATTTATTGTAATACGATTATATTATATTGTAGTCCGGGACCATCGTATTGCTGATAATAATTCAACGCAGTTCGAGCTTGTTCAACGCAGATCCCTACGCTTTGCTAGCTTTACGCACTAAATATTCCCTGTGATCCTCATAACTTTAAGCCGGTTCCCAATAGTCTTGGTTCGACTTCCTTAGCTGAGCGTCGACGTATCGCTCGTATTAAATACCTTGTAGGGTTATTAAACAATAACACTGATTCGCCTGTCCTGCTTTCTGTAATCTGCTTCAAAGTTGCACCTCGTGCATCTCGTTCCACTACCCTCTTTTATGTCTCGCATGCCACCACAAACTATATAATATGGCTAATGAACCTTTAAGGCGTCTTATGTCGTTTACCAATGCCGATCCAGCCTGTTGGTATTGATTTAATAATTATGTATTTTCTATGTCTCAAGTTATTGCGATCTATTATTTTGTTATCTCAAATGTTGTATGTTAAAAAGGGCTCAGCCCGTATATTTATAATAAACGAAAATAAATATTGTTATTCGTAAATTCACAGAGGACCGGTCCGAATCCGCAGAAGTTAAATTCAAAACTAATGCAACATCGCGTTCTCCGTGAATCTGATGAGATACGAGCTGCTGCTCCGAGTATCGATTTTTACGACAATACGATATTTGTTTTTAGCACCGAAAAACTTCTTTTACGACGTACGACGCGAGTCGTTAAAAGTGCTTGAAAAGTTTTCTCCACGTCCTTCTTATATAAGTGTATTCGTGGGTCATTTTTTACAAGTTCTTCGAAGAGTGTCGGTCTTTTCGCGTTCGTTATTTCGTTAAAATTTAGATCTCGAACAAATTTTTCATGGAAAAAAACATTAGACGTGTGTTTAAATTTCGATTTTCTCGACGGTATTTTAAGCGAGAGGAAAATTGTTGTATTTATCAGCTGAAAATTCGACACAAATCTCTTGCAGTTAATTATATTTCAACAATATTTTTTTCAAAAACCGTAAAAGTCTTAATGGTTATAGAAGTTTGTTTTTCGTGCGAAACCCTATAGCGAATGCTTGTTTGTGAGCCAATGGTTTTACCACAGCGAATATACTGCTATAACATTTACATTTTCCGGCATCGCGATTTTTCCACATAGCAATCGCGCGTTCTCGCGCTTTCGGTGCGATACAATATTCTCCGCTCGTGTGCAAACGCGGATATTGACAGCGTGGATATATCAAATTTTGACCGTTGTGCGCGCAATCCGAAAACGACCTGATAAACGAGCTGCTGCAGCAGCCATTATTCGTGAAAATGGAAACGGTGTTCCAGTCATCCAGCCAGTCGGGGCAGTAGTCCACACATGGACATTAGTTATCGCCGCACAAATTGATTGGGCGTATCGAGACATCGGGAAACTGGGGGGATAGCTGGGCGTGCACTCGTAAACGGTCCGACAGTACTCTGCATGATCCGGTTGTTCAATATATATCTAATGAAATTGATCGGTTCAATCCTTTAATTGATTTTCTCCATTATAACATTGGGTACGCTTTAGGAATGGGGCGCGGTCATTCTGAAATCAATCGGTTTCACAAGACCGTTTTCGCGACAATTTTTTTTCCAAAGACCATTTTATCATTAATCTTCTGTATTATTAAAAAAAGAACGTCGAATTGTCTACAAATTCAAAAACGTGTTGTTTCGATGTTGTTTTTTCGCGCGGCGGAGAAAATTCGATTGCCTTTTTTCTGGAAGGGAGACGTCTCTTTCGAGAAAAAGGACCTTCTACGCCTGTGCACCGCGCGGTATACTTGGCGGGAATTCTTACGTCGACACTTCAGAACTACAAGAAAAGAGGACGAGACATCGTCAACGTGTGCGCGTGAATTTACACAATCAGGCACAGTCATCGATGACAGTCATTCCGAAGGAGATTCGGATCTCGATAATACGTTTCATATTAATATATAATCGTTTCAGAAAACAAATAGTTCTTACACAATAACTCTTCGACTCTTTTATTATTTTCGAAGTGGAATTTTCGTTATTTATCTCTCGCGTCCGTCCAAATACCCGATCCACTCCTTCTAATTCTGGTGCTAACCGCCGTTGCTGTTTTTCTTTTGAATTTCAAATTCAACTACGACGAAATAATTAAACCGAGCATCTGTCGGAACAGTTTTCTTTTCTTTCGAATGCCATGGCACATAATTTTTCTTTCGAAACAATAAAACCGACCGAGCTGTAGATAGTTTGCTACCGCTTTTTATTATTTTTATGACGAGTTTATATTATAAAATCGATCGATTTTTACCGTGTTGAACGTAAATAAAACTCGATTTAGGTTTTTTTCAGAATTTCGTTGTTTTTGTAACGGGTTTTCAAAATAGCTTTTACGTTTTTCATTCAGCAATGTATTTAGTCGTTCTCGGATTATTCTACTTAATCATTAGCAAAGCGATTTCTAATTCTGAATTTACAGTACAATTGCGTGATTAATGAGAGACCTATCGTGACACGTACTCGGACCGTACACCATATAATGTACGTATACCAAATGCAGTAACTCCCGGGCCTTTTTGTCTTCCCTTATCGCGGCTGCTATACAATGCCACGCCCATTGTTATCGAACTTTCTCCCTTCGAGACAAGCCAAACTTTGCCAACGAAAAAATACAAAAAAAAAACAAAATAAAAATTCGATTTCCCTAAGTGGAAAGCGCCGCGCAGTCCTTTATAAATATAATAATTGGATTTGGAAACATTACAAAAAGTTTCTTTTCCACCCGCCACCGTTCGAAAGAAAAATAGAGGCGCGTACAACTGTTATTTAAATTACTATACCGTGTGTACGTATATATATATTTTTTATTCTTCGGATTTCCACAAAATAATAATAATAATAATAATAATAAAAAAATTACCAAATTAAACGACAAGACTTATGCCGGAATATAATATCGTGTATATTATTGGAATTAGTTATTATAATTTTTTTTTTTGAAATTCGCGTAGAAAAAATTCAAACGAGCAATTATTATTATTATTATATTATTATTATTATTATTATTATTATTATTATTATTATTATTATTATTATTATTATTATTATTTATTGATTATGTGTAAAAAGTATTTTATTACAATTAGCGAATTCGACTTGTTTTTATTTGTAAAATAATAACGCATATGATATAATAGTTACATAACCCTTGTTACTGTTATTTTTTTAAATTTATTATGGTGCTGTGTTTGAAATTATAAATTATTATTTAAGTATTTTAAGAAGTCTTACCTTATTTTTCATGATTTTATTTTCTCAAATGCTAATTATAAAGTTTTGACTTTTAACCGAATCGAGTTAGATATTTTATTAGGTAATGAAAAGTTTTAACGAAATATTTTTAAAAATCGTATTGTAATTTTTTATTTTGTCTGTGAACGCTTTTTCGTGTAGAAGGAGTGCTCTCGACACGCGTTACGTTCCGGTGACAATAATCGTATCACGTTTTTCGATTTTTCCACTTGTACAAAATAACCAAAAATCGCAAAAAAAAATCTCTCTGTAAAATCGTCGACGTGTTGAATTTTCGTATTTTTTTTCTTATTTTAAGAACTTAAAAACGGGTTTAGAATATAGAAAATCGTTTTTCGAAGAAAAAACCTCTATATTATAGACACACACTCACTCGATCCTACGTTCACAGTTATCCATTGTTTCATAATCAACTTATATTATAGCTGCTGGCTCGTGGAGGGAGAAAAAGAAATTAATAACTCGTTTACACGGCCAGCCGAAAATCCGATAAAATTTAGGAAAATTTTCTCGAAATGGACGAAAGTGTACGAACTGATGGATTTTATTTGAAAATGGTCTTTTTAACTGGTCTCTTTCGATATTATATCGTTTCGAAAGTCTTTTTTTGGCGAATTGTGTGGTTACTGAAACTGCCGCCGTTGAGAAGACGTCGCAGACGCATTTGTTGTCTCCGTCCATCTCATAGGAATTATAGCGAAAATTACACTACGCAAAACCATGAAAATGTGGCGTCTACGTTAAGAAATTACAGCTGAAACACCTGTTACCGATGTTGAAAAGGACAATATTTTCTAGAGAATGACGCGTATCGATTTTGTAAAATATTGTTCGACAAAGGAGTTACAGCGTTTTGAATTTTTCTATCCCTTTAAACTTTCTGTCCTAAACGAACTATCCTTTTTTTCTACCTTTGCGTTTAGCGCAGTGTAGCTTTTGCTACGTTTCCTGTAAGACGGACGGAGACGCGCGCGACGTCCTCTTAAACCGCCTTTGATTATCATACCGTCTAATTCAGCGCGCGCCAGCTGGTTTCGCGTTTTCTCGTTGCCTGCAAAGGCGCGAATACACGCGCGTGTTAAAGGCGGATTGAATTAGCGACGACAGGGCTTTTGCGGCCGTTGTTTCCGTATTATCTCTCGGCGTGATGGATCGAGCAGCTCGTGGTCCAGAGGGTCGCCGAGCCGCGCAACAGGGAATTGGGTTCCGCGCGGTTATTTTGTATTTTTATCCCGAGCGTGTATACTTCGGGAAGGAGACGTTTAATATGACGGATAGCGTGCGTGCGTATTATACGACCACCAGCCAGCTAGACTAGCTGCTCGACGGATGGAAACGCGATTAGATTTCCTTTTCTTTTCTTTTTTCTCGTCTTCTATACTCATCCGAATTTAATACGACGTTATCCCTCCGGATATAATGGAATGGTTTCTATCTTCGATTCGGTTTCGGTGTACGGAGCCCTGCAACGTTTTTGGGGGAGACACGCGCGAGGCGAGTAGACGTCATGTTGGTATATGGAGTCTGTACACGCGGGATACATTTTATTTGTTACGATCACTGTGGCGCGTATAGGCGTTTGCACGTGTTTTAAATAATCGTTCCAAAACATAGTTCAGTGATATAGTGAAATTTGTTTCGTTACACTATAGGGGTGCTTGTAGACATTTTTGTTTGTTCGCATATTTAGCTCTTTTTTTCACGCGCAAGTGTGCGTATTTTGTTATAACGGAATTTCAAAAACATATTTCACTAAATTAAATATAATAATTTGTAAGAAAAAAAAATTGTATTCAATTTATCTTTAAAATTGGTAAAAAAAATATACGTATACCTGAAAGAATGTGTCAATGGAATAAGTGGGCCGTTTATTTTCCTCGTCTGCTCGAAAATTAATATTAACCGCCGAGACTATTTTATGATGTCTTCACGCTGATTAAATATATTACGTTGTATGAGTATAATAAGGTGCACGGTAGGTTTATAGTTTTTTTTTTTTATTGTAGTAGACGTGTTTTATTAATATACATTTTTATCGATACAAATTAATAATTTGTTTTATTTATTAATCTATAATAGTATAGGTACCCCATATGGTAGATACCACCGTCATATTTAAATGTATTAGGTTTCAATGCATATTTTAATGATTGTACATATTTTAGGGCATAAATGCATGCATATTACGATGTTTTTTTAGAGCATAAAGTGTCTAGTCCTAATGATCACACACAAAGAGCGGAAACACAGGGAATGGATTTTTTTTTATAAGAAAGGAATTACGTGAAATTTCAATTTTTATTATTTTTTTTAGAAATCTGTCGGTTTTAAAATAACGTTTACTTTCCTTTGTACAAGTTTTCAATCGGAAAGAACTCTCGTCGTGCGTTACGTTCTGCGGTAGCAAATCGTGTCCCAGTTGGTTTTGAAACGTTTTTCGATTTTCTCAGTATATGTTTCCTCGCGCGTAGTAATATTCAAAACAGCCCAAAAATATAGTAATTTAATATGTTCAATTGCATTTAGTAATGTTGTATAATTATACACGTATAAATATATCGATTAAAATAATAGTATTAGAATAATATTACATATATGTATAATAGTTCATACGTAATTTCATATAATATTAATAATGTAATTAATATATTTATACTTAATAATAAATTACAATCGAATGGTTTTTTTTGGGGATTCTCGAATCGCTCGAAAACGAATAGGATTTCAATCATATTCGCGCACCGTCAAAACGTACCATTCTCGCGCATATACTGCAGTAACTGGAAAAATGTTAATTATTTTATATTTACTGGTATAGCGTTTCTGTATATTGTGTATATTGTGCAATAAAAATTTTTTTTTTGTTTTGATGAGGAAAACGAAATCGTTTTAAAAATTCAAAAAGCTTATGTAAATATTGACAACGCGTAAAATCATCAAACTCGTTTTTCTGAAAACGTTTTTTTTTTTTTTTGTAGTTAGAACGCCGAGTTCTGACAGTGCGACATTACGACATATAATATGTACAAAAGTGTTTTTTTGTTATGCTAACGCCTAAATATAACAAAAGTATTTATTTGTAACGGTAACAAATAAAAAAAGTGTGTTATGACCATTCGTATTTTAAAACATAAACCGACGAACGGCGCAAAGACTATATTATATTCTAGAGAGATAAAGAATAGTGTAAAATAATAAAATGTACGACAATTTTTTTGGCCATAACATTTAAAAATAGTTTATTTCCTATACTAAAGAACACGCGTCGTATTATACACAAATTATTATTAGACGGCTATCGCCGAGTCGACGGCCTCGGACAAGAACGGCATGAATCTCTTCAATTTAATCGCGTTCTTTCGGTCTTCTTTGAAACCGCTCGTTGCCGACACTAAACGCGCGAAAGACTGGTAATTCGACTGAATTAACTTCCACGCGTTCTCGTAACTCACGTTGTCGAAACGATTTTCCGGCACTTTAGCGTTCAGCAATGTCTCCACGTCGTCGCTGAACAGATTCACGAACTCCTGGACGCGCGGCTTACACGACGCGATCACTCGGTCCAGCGTCTCGTTCTTGGACGCGTAATACGTCCGCAGCAAAAACGTGAGCAGATCCGTGAGGTTAGCCGAGGCTTTCGGCGACAAAATCGTCGCGAACTGAAACCGGTTCAGGTCGAACACCGTCAGGGGTCTGACGAACTTGACGAAGGCGATTATGAACCGCGTACTGTAGTGGTAATTCGCTGTGAGTTCGTATTTATCCATCACGTCCATCATGCGAACGGCCAGTGTCAAGTGGGTTATTGTGGTCCAGTAAAAGCACGCGTACACGGTACGGAAAACGTAACGGTGGTATTCGTGTACGACTTGCGGATTGAACTCGTAAGACATCTCAAACGATTTCAGCCGTAAGTCGGACAAAAGTCCGTCCGGCAACGATCCCCGGGAAATCATACCTTCCACGAAATCCGTAAGCACGATCCGTTTCGGATCGAAATCAATGTCTACCGCGGGACCGGAAACGTTCAGACTCCGAATCAAAGAGTTCGCTTCGTTCATGTTCTTGTACATATCGTCCAACGCCACTACGTACGTCCTGTTTTCGTACTTGAGTCGGTACTGCGTGACGATGTCCTTGTCGCCGCACCAAGTGTTCCAAAACGTGTACAGTTTGTCCAAAATCGTGCCGTGAACGTGCCGCATGCGTTTGCCGGCGACTTCGAAGTCCACCGTCGACTTCACCGGTTCCACAGGTATCTTGTACATGAAAACCGTGCCGAATTTGTTGTTCAAATACAAATTCAACGCCATCAGCTCGCCGAGTCTGCCCGTTTCGCCGTGAGCAAGTGTGTTCAACATGCTGACGACCGTCTCGCCGAACTCTCTGATCGGTTGATCAGCGTGAATCGGTATTTTCTCCAACTAGAATACGAATTCAGAAAACGACTTTACATAATATATTAGACATATAATATATAATTCTCCTCGTTCTTCTTACAAATCGCCTTCATCACACACACACACACACACAAATGGGGTCAGTTATTGTTACGTTTACACTCCACGTCTGCGCTTATCCTTGTAATCCACAAACTCCCATAACGTCCGCTTTCTAAAACTCGTCATCCTTTCCAGTTCTTTCTCTCAACACGCCCGACTCAACCTGCTCTCCCCTCTCATTTTCACTAACTGAATATATGTAATTTTCAAACTACCTCTTATACATTTCGAGCAGTGATGTTTCCACCAATTTTTTTGACGGTATATACTTAGTCGTCGAATGACTGCAAGGTCTTTATTAGATCGCTTTAACACCTGTCATTTTTCTAATCATGGCGTTCGAAATTCTAGCGTCCGTTCCGTTCACACACGAAGTTATTGTCTTATACAAAATTTAATAAACATTCAGTCGTTAATTAAAGAGAATATTATTTAACTGTGAAATTAGGTCTTAAATGTATTTTTATAGTATTTTCAGGGGCATCAAAATCCGGGCCCTAGCGATATACGATTCATGTTGTCGCGTAAATACAGTGGCGGACCTAAGAGTCGATTTTAGGGGGGAATTATTTTCAAAAGTTGTTCCACAAATTATAGATTTAAAAATCATATTCTTTGTTACCTTTATGGTTATTAATATAATTAATTAATGATCAAGTAGGTATCAGTTACCAGTTAAAGCGTGACTGATTAGCTTTTTCCTCGGAGTTTTTATCGGTATCGCCACAGAGTAATAGCGAAAAAATTGATAAAATGTATACGAAATCCTTCATTAATAAGGGAATGACCCATTTTCTTTTTAAAATTCGTATTCCGGTAAGGAAATCGCCAGGTAAATTAATGTCAATCGGCCGTTTAGTCTTTAGACTTTTTAGGTTTGTCGGCAAAGTATAGAAAAAGTCGACGAGCTTTTTTTTTGTCTTATTAATTTTTTTGTGGAGGGAGAATTTCCCACCCATTCCCCCCTCCCCCGCCCGTAGATCCGCCCCTGTGTAAATATATATATATTTATAAATACCATGTCGGAGGGATAGGCGTCCAGCAGAACGTCGCCGAGTACCAGGTGCTTGACCGATGATTCGACGAGGACGCATCTGGCCGCCCTAAACATGGCGGCCCTCAAGTTTTTCCCGTATTCACACGACTTTATACTTCCCGGGTAAATGTTCGGACAGTCGTCTACTTCGTCGTCGCGTCCGTGATCGCATCCGAAAATCGCCTGCAACGGTATTGAAAAAACGTACATACATTTTTTTATTTATATCGTAAAAAATAATATTTCATAATAATAAACGAGTAGATCTCACTGTTTACATTGTATACGAACGTTGTGTATAATTGTGTTGAACTTCAGCCGTCGCCTTTCACTTAAGATCTCGCCGTTGCCGTTAACGATAAACTTTAAATGTCTTGTAAAAAGTTTCTGCCAACTGTCCAATTTGACGTACTCGCGCAACTCTTGTTCTAATTCCTCTCTGCATTCTGATTCCTTTGCCGCCGCGCCGTTGTCGGTGTTGTAGTAGGCGGCGGCGGCGGCGGCGGCGCTCCCGCCGTCGTCGTCCGAATTGTTACTCCGACGACGATTATTGCTAGGAAAACTACTACTCTAAACATTCTCTCCTAAAGACACGGAAAATGAAATTACTTAAACTAAGCGAGTGCTGTGTATTCATTAGGTTAATACAGTTGATGAAATTTCATCGTAAAACGCGAAATAACCTAACCGTCTTCCCGTTCAACATACCGTTCGTACATTTCGTATATTTTACGCCAACTCGTTCGTGCAGGGCATAACGTTTTTGATATTTCCCCGAAGAAAAATATATGTTAGATTTTATTGCGTTAAACGAGTTGTGTCAGACGAGAATAAATTACAAAAACATAGCCGTTTAGAACGATATATTATATAGTATAGGTATCTCATATGGTTATAACGTGTAAATTTCGGCGAAATCTATATTGAAACTAATAATTAAGGGGGATTGGGTATTTTATCTCTTCTTCTTCATTCATAGAAAATCAAACGTTCCGTACTTCAAACCTAGTGACGCGATAAAGATTCCGAAAACGGATTTGAATTGAATTTCACTATAGAACGACTTACCTATTATTTTTAAACATTTTTTTTTTTGATCTTAATATTTTTGAAAATTTTAGCGATTTCTTTTACTCGAGATTTTTTCGAGTAATTTCTTTAAGGATTTATGAAAATAAATCACGTCGCGACACTAGGTCCAACGTATACCGTTGGAAGTACGAAACGTTTGTTTTACTATGATTCGTGTGTGCTAGAAGAAGAGAGAAAATACTCGCAAAAAAAAAAAAAAAATGGTATTTATCGAAGAACAACTATTATGTTTCGACAATTCGTCACGTCTCGTTATGTAATAGCGTTAACGAAAAAAAAATTGTGTCGACGTTTTTAAACGTGTATGCATATGAAAAAAATGTGTAAAAAAAAAAAAACGTAACGTTTATGTGCGTTTAACGCAGACACGTCGTAATGTATAAACGTTTTTTAAGTGTATTGAATAATTAAAAAATTAAGATATATGTAATATCGTGTTTAAACGACAAGCTTATCTGCGTGTTTAATTTTATGAAACCGGTTAATAATCATTAGTTTTTACCTATAGAGTTGAGAAAAAAATTAAATACAATTTCGCCTATTATACGATCGTGTGTATTTATAAAAAAGAGGGGGTGGGGCGGGGTGAGGAAACAAAATGCGTCGAACGAATTGACAGTAGCGTGTGAATGGATACAAAATCGATTTAGTCGTATAAAAATGGTTTTTTTTAAAAATATTTTCGATTTAAATCGCGTTAGAACGTTTTCCTCGACAATTATATTCTACGATTTTCGCGTATAATTATACAATTATTATGTACTCACCGAACGCCGTTCTTCTCAACACGTTTAGTGTTTTTTTTCTAGTTTTTTTTCTCTTAATAACTGCAGTAAAGCGCGTCAGTCACTGTAACGTCACTCCACTCACTAAAACATAATATCCGACTACTAAACGTCTGGGCGTCGCGCGAACACAACGCGGCAGACTGTCGCGCGCGCACACACAATATACCCAATTTGTACAGGTGTCGTACAATTAATGCGTATTGTTTAAATAACGAGCGTGCGCGTTTGAAAATTGCTCGTTTTGTTTCGTTTATGTTCTGCTGTGTAAACAGTATTCTCTTATACAGATACACGTGTTATTAAAAAATATTGAATGTCATTGAAATGTGGGCATTTTGCGACGTCTCACGCTCTCCATCACTGTCGCGATTTGGCCCGTTGTCGCGACTCGAGCGGCGTTCCCACGAGGCGCCGCGAGGCAGTTGCGCGAACGCGCCATCTACACCGGCGTTTCCCAACCTTTTTGACGTCTAACCTGTATTCAATCGTGGCACACTTTATATTATTTTCTATTATTATCTATTATTTATTTGTATTTTTTTTTTTATTAATATTGAGCTTTTGTCGTTAAATACCAAAGTAAATGTAACAATTATTAAAACGGCGTGTTTATATAGGCGAGCAAAAATTCGCGTAAAATCGTATTTTAATTTATTACAAAATATTAAATTTATTGATGACGGAAAAACAGTTACATTACGATTACTTTAAAAAAATCTAGCGAGAAATTTGGGCCACTACACTTTACGGGGGTGGTGTGCATGTTTTAAGGCCTGACTGTGTTGTTGAATAAATTAATGTTATTAACATATGGTTGCCCTGCCCTCTCTAAGTTCTTTATATTAATGTTTGAATCATTAAAAGTTTTTTTTTTTTTTGTAATAGAATTCTGGGCATGAATGTAGCGTTATGAAATTGTTTTAATTTATAATTTCGTACAAAATTATGCTATTGTAGATTGTTTTATGTTTGAAGTTGAACTCAAAAAGACAAACCGTGGTTGCGCACACACGCCACTGGTTATTGAATAACTGAATTTCACGATGCATCTATAATATATTTTTAATAATGTGCAATTTTATATATTATATATGGTTATTATTAATTATTGTTAATACATTAATTATGAATATGGAATCATGGACGGAATCGTAAGATCAGGAGGATTTATTTATAATTAATTTACGAGATATAATTATGAAATGATTATAATAGTGAATTTAATTTTTCGACTGATTTCTGGAATAAGAGTCATATATATATATGTGTGTTTTCGTAGGTTTTTTTTTGCATATAGGAATAAATTTGCATATATATATATATATATATATATATATATATGTACGTATACGCTGTTTATACTTAGATAAAGTATAATCGGCTCCGTCCACAGTATAGCAGTTAATTCTATTCAAAGACGACAAATGACGTTTGGCCACTAAAAGTAAATATTTTTTTTATACATACATAACGTATAGAGTGTGTTTGTACTTAATATAAAATATGGTTTGTTTTTGGATGCGATTTTTCCGCAGATAACGATGAATCGATTTACTTAAAAATTACTTTTCCTATACGAGCTTGCGAAATTGAACAACATCAAACAACTTGGTGTTTTATCGTTCGTTTTTCTGATAAGAAACTTTCCGGAAATGATTTTTCCCAATCTCGAGACTATTATCCAAATCGTTTACGTTCTCGTCCCCTTAGACATTACGCTGAATATACGCTCAACGAAAATCCTTAGAACTTGATATTTAACGTTTAAACGTTTAATGTCTAACCGTTTCTATTCCCTATATATTATCATCTAAAATTAATTTCGCGAAAAAATAACCGATATTTTTCCTTCACTCTAAACACTATAAATAAATTACGTTACGTGAAAATCCTTGGTAGTCCTTATAGGGCCGTTTTAAAAACAAAAGATATCGAATTCTCTACAGTTATCGCCGTAGTAATAATAGTATATTTTCAAAGGATTTTACATATTATTAGTATCGTCTTTTGGTTTTCAAGAATTTTCTGATTAAATTCTCAGTTGTTTTTCACGGAGATCTATTATGTACGCATCGATTATTATTCTAATTTTATAATGCGAGATTTAAATTCGCATACATTAATACGATATAGCGCGCATTTATATCTATAGTGATAAAACGCGTCGGTATTATCTTTATTTTCCAGCCATTCCGAGTATTTTATTGTGATAAGAATTTCCGCCAGAACTTTATCTCTTGAATTGTTCAGTATTTTTATAGTAATAGGGTTTTAAAAAAAAAAAGCGCAATATACGCGCGATTTACACAGACCACAAAGGTATTTCATTAATCGCGTATTTATAATTCAAACGGTATAAACACACATAAACTGCACTTTTCAAAGTTATAATGAGATTTTCTTGGGTAGTATTCCGAACGAAACGTTCAGAATACCGTATTCGGAACACTTTTTGTGTATTCTGCGTAGTATTTAAAATTTAAATACTTTTTTCTCGAAAATATTCCAGATGATATTCGAAACGATTTTTAAAAGTATTTTTGTATTTGATTTTTGTATTCACAAGTATAATATTTTGTGCGTAACAATATTCGAGGGAATTCGTAGAAGGTTTGTTCGTCAACGTGTTTTATCTAGAAGAAAGCAAAATAGAACGAGTAGAGAGTCAAACCACTTCAGATTTCTCATAAATTGTCGAATAAAATATATTTGTATAAATAAATGATTACCTTTTAAAAACTGAATTTTTCCTCAACTTTGACTTTTAACTGGAGTTAAACGCATTCGGTTAACTTAATTATTAAAAAATACTTTTAAAATCAAGTTATTTTTATGATATTTTAACTTTTTTTTTTTTTAATACTTATAACTTATTTTGGATCTTTTAAAAAAATATGAAGTGACATCTAAATTGTCTAACGTGTTCCGATAACGTTTAATACCATAATTATAAGTATAATAAGTACACTAGGTATATACACTTGTAAATTAGAATATTCGACGAATGTCGATAGGTGCAATAATAAGTATAATTATAACACGTGTAGTCTTTAAAAAAATAATAGATATATTACAGACGAAATAGATATGATTTTAAACACTTAAAATAATGAATTATTTCAGTATATCGTTTTAATAATATTTGTGTAGTTTTCAAAAATATTCTATTATTTTACTGCATATATTATATACAGTGGCGGTTATAAGGGGAGGGCGATAGTTGGATCGCCATCCCCATGGGATTTAATATTATTAAATTTAGTATATCTCTGACATAACAACACCGACTTGTGTCTTGTAAGTTGGTCCAATTATGTTATAGTATTCGCCCTCCCCTTTGAACATCATGTGTAAAGCTGGAATTAGTGCTCGACTGACGATCAGCGCGTACGGTACGCGCTAATCATCGGTCGTCATAGAGCGTTTAGTGTTTAGCCGACTCGGTCAATCGTGCACAGTGTAAACGAGTAAACGTGTAAATGTGAGTAAACGAGTAAAAGTTAAATAAATAGTAAACGTGTAAAATAAACGAGTAAACGTGTAAACACGAGTGTACAACGAGAAAAGATGAATCCTTACATTCATTTCATTTCATTGAAATACGCGAAATAATGTTGCTAAATAAAATAAATAAATAATAAAGATTGCATACGCGCGTACGATAGGTCGCTCGGTCAGCGTCAAAGTAAACACCCGCATATATCGACATAACTCGTCAGCCGACCGTAATAAAACGAGAAAAGAAAGTAGTCACCAGATAGCGCTACGACACAACATAGAGGGCGTGGCTTATAAATTGCGGTCCGAGACTATCGGACCGTTTAGTGTAGTCACGGCGGTCAGGCGTGAACAACGTAGTGTGTGTGTGTGTGTTTTGTTCGAGACTAACCGTTAGTTATATGCGCCTTTCTGCCACGCCCTTTATGTTGTGTCGTAGCGCTATCTGGTGACTACTTTCTTTTCCCGTTTTATTGTTATTTCGTTTACGTTCTATGCACGCTGTTTTTTCTTTTTATACATCTGCATTTCGTCTCGGTACATTAATTAGATCTTTCTTCTTGGTTATTACTCGTTAATATGAATATTTCATTGACAGAGAGAGTTGGCTATATTTTGCCCCCTTAAACATCATGTATAACCGCCACTGATTGTATACCGCTATCTGTTGATAGCATTTCAAAATATAATCAATAATAATTAGGAATGGAAAAATTCGTGTACAATTGTACGATTTAACTAAAACCACACAAACACACAGAGTAGGCCACGATAATATAAAAGCACGTATTGTAAACGTTATTTAATTTTAATTAAAACTCGTACTGAGACGTGGATTTGAACGGAATTTTTTTGTTTTGTTCCGAAAACTTCGTGTAAATTAATTATCCCTTCGAGCGAAGTGTATAATATTCGCGAGATTTAATCAGTGTCCCTCTCGTATATGATGGTATACAGAGTATATTTTGTCGTGAACCGTAATAATAATATATTTACTATCATTATTATTATTATTATTACATCAGTCTGAATATTGCGAAGAGGAGAATAAATAAACGTACACGTATATATGTATATACGATTAAACAAACAAAATCTTGGGGTCGAGAGAGGAGCACCGAGCGAAGAGGTCAGAGGGGATACGGAACGACATCGTTTCAGAGACTCGGGGAAACGCTTGATTGTGTGATCGCGCGAAATTGATGAATTCCTCTGCACCGCGGCGACAGCGTTGTTCGACCCTTAAATCGGAAATGGCTCTTGAAAATTATTAACGAGGTTATTTCGCACTTGGTTTATATATGTGCGCAACTTTTTTTACGTGGATTTTTTTTTTGTTTATATTTTTTCTTCTTTTCTCTTTATTTGTATTTGTTTTTTTATTTCCGTCGGTCGCGCGAGAGAGAATAAAAAATTGTATTTTATTTATACATTGAAATTCACTACACGTCTACTGTCAATCGCGTTGTTCTTGGGAATTTAATTTTTTTATTTTTAACGAACAATTTTTACTATTTATAATGCATATCGTTCGAAAATGTATAACGATCATACCGCGCGGAAATATTATTGTTATGCGCATTAAAAATATATATTTAAAATTTCCGAAATAATCGAGTTTTATTGAAAAAAAAGTATTTTTTTTTTTTTTATCAATATTTCGTTTTATAATATAAACATTTTTATAAATCCAATTTCGTGCGGTCAATACGGTTTGATTGACGCGGCAATTTTACCATTTATTTCACACTCCATACATAGTTATCTCACTGAACGAACCCGTAAAATACATTATACGCAGATAATTTAATTTATTTTCGCTTTTTTTTTTCTCTCACAATTTCATTATTCGGACGAATCTACTCCGCACAGAGAAAAATACAAAAAATATATTATTTTTTCCACTTCAAAACGAAATCGAGTGTATTTAATCAATTATTATATTAAAAACGTCAAATACGTATCGATAAAAATTGGGAAAATATGCGCTAATAATAATTTTTGCTCAATACGATTGATTTCGATCAAAGTACAAGGCGGTGAAAAAAAAATACATATATATGTCTGAGAAAATATTTATTATTTTGTTAAATTACGTCCGTTTTGTATTCAAATTAAAACACTTATGTATCTTTCGATTTTAAATAATTCACATTTAACTAATTTTCACTCGCATTGCGGTCTCTTCGTTGGTTTGTCTCCTTATACACACACACACACACACATTTTTAATGAACACTCGTATAATATTTTGTACGGCCGTTAATATATATAAAACGTTTCTGTTGATTCTCATACCTCTAGTGTTTACTTTAGAATTAATTATTGTAAGTTTTTGTTTTTCACTTTTTTTTTTTTTTTTGAGTTATTTTACTGCGCGCAATTAATTTTTAATTGGTGTTTTTCACATATAAACAACTGGACTCACGCCGTAAAGAAGCCGCGAAACCCGTCAACCCCCTTTTTTTTCTCAACGATATAGGAAAATAATTTCTTTTCTTTTTTTTTTTCAACGAAATAATTTATTCTTATTATACACAAATTAATTACGTTTTATTGTTCCAAGTGCAGTTCTCTTCGTAAAAATGTTATAATTTTACACTTCTTTTTGAAATGTCGTATATTAACTTTCCCCTCCCTTAAAAAAATAAAGCTCATTATTACTTGAAAATAAAATTCAATAATACAATATTTTTTTTGGTATTAAAAATGTTCTTAATATTTTTTATTATTTTATTTACCATTACGATACATTTTCGACTTAACAGAGGACGCGGACCTGTGTACGAACCTTTTTTATTCGATTTATACGTGTTTTAAACGGACACGCGTAACTTTTTTAGAGTTCATCGAACGATTTTATCTGTACTGTAGAATATGTAAATATTCGTTAATTTTAAGGTTTTTTTTTTATATAAAACCGTACAGAGTCGATAAAAAAATATAATCTTCAGTATTGCAGATAAAATTCTTCTTTATTAATATTTGTACTCGTTAAAAACACGTATTATATACACAGTAAATCGTTAAAATATAGGGTTTATACGTAATACGTCGTTGTACAGTTCAATTTTTTTCGTTTAAAAATCGTAGGTTATATATACTATTATAGTATATAATATATTCGAACGATTCGGGAAAGATATATAATATGTTCGGCGCCGCAGAGGGTTTGAATTTCATTACATTCGAACAGGTTTTATTGCGAATCACATATTTTTCTTACCCGTTTTTTTTTTTTGCTTTCTACGTAACACCTTCGAACGTATTCGAATTTATAGGAGGGGAACTCGCAGCGCGATAACTGTTGCCGCCGCGATTTCCAATATATGCAGAGGAACCCCTTTCATTTTTCATATTTTGAAATAAAATATAACTATCGGTAATATATTATATATACATATAATACGAGCGCGACAGAAGAGAGTCGTTTCGGACGGGGTAAAAAAAAAATATATAATACCCGGGGAAACGCGTCGAGTAAAAAAAAAAATAATGTCTATGAAATACATCCCTTTTGTAATATAGCGCGGTGGCGAAACTCGGCGGTTTCTTTTGGCTGCTAAAAGAAGAGCAGTGCTTTGTTTCATTTTCGAACTCGGACTACTATAAAAGCGAAGTGTAGTTTTTCGCCTTTTAAAAAATAAGCGATTTGACCGTTTTTTTTACCGATTTAAAAATAATATTTCACACTTGTTTCCTTCGACTCGTTTTTTTTTTAATGTAACGTACAAAAACCTTTATACATAGACAATGAAACACGTCTCTCTATGTTTCTTCACGTGTATATCAATTGGTTTACATCACGGCCTATACGGACGCTTATTATAATGCGCTCGAAAAGAAAACGTCCGAATATCGAAAAGTTTTAGTTAAAAACGATTTTGGGTAAGGATAACATAAAAAAATCATCTGGATACGGAAAAACGAGTTCTTTTTATGTAAAAATCAAAACTGCAAATTATTTGTCAGCTATAATAACACCATCTGAAATTTTCAGACAAGTGTGATCGTTCCGAGTGGTATTGAGAACTATAACTCGAATTTTTTATTCTGCAAAAAAATTTTTATAAGCTACGTACTCGTATATATAAAAAAAACAAAAAATTCACTTTTACTCGAGGGAGTTTTTCAATTCCTATTAGTGAAATGAAAACACGACTCGTGATATGTATTTAATGAAAATTTATTGTCGAATGTCGGACGAACGTCTATGGTCAATTTTATACAAAATCGTGAAAATTTTGCATACGCGTACAAAAACAAAACGTTTATAATATTTTGATATTGATGAGAATGGTTTTTTTTCTTTTTGACGTTTAAAGTATTTGAAAATCGTGGCACCTTCCTAAAAATAATTACGTGAAAACTCGGCATGATCAGTAAGTGCGGATAAAACGAAAACCAATGTTTTACGATTGGTTAATACAACTGGAAAATTACGAACGTTTACAAATTTGATACGTATCAGATATTATGTAAAAAAATTAGGACTTTTATAATCAATGAAGTTTAATGAAGTACATTACGATTATGAGATTTGAAAACGTGCTATAGTCTATGGAATATGAATGGATATATTTATTTGGAGGAAAAAAATTCGATATTAAACCAAATAACGTTAAAATACCGATAAACGTAAAACGTAAATATTGTATAACGATAAAACTTTCTTTAACGTTAAACACAAATAATCCATAAAGATAAACGCAAAAGGTAAATATAACGATAAAAAACGTTAAAACGTTAAAAC
This sequence comes from Slavum lentiscoides, assembly GCA_032441835.1. Taxonomy (NCBI): domain Eukaryota; kingdom Metazoa; phylum Arthropoda; class Insecta; order Hemiptera; family Aphididae; genus Slavum; species Slavum lentiscoides. The sequence continues at coordinate 21,255,862 of CM063710.1, read as the reverse complement.
ATTTTTTTTTTCAAATGATAGCCCTGGTAAAAGTTAAACGTGTTTTGTCCAGACGAGTCATCTAGACATTTTAGTCAACGAAAAAATTCCGTAAAAAAAAAAAATGCGTGCGAAGTTGTCGCGTAAGAAAACCGATGTTTAACCTAACTGCGTATAGGAATATTTTAATACGGTCGTGATGGGCTATAGAAAATCAACGTCACTGCAGGGCCATTTTCGCGATGATTTTTTTTTCCAAAGACCTCTTATTTTCCCTCGATCTCAGTATTAAAAAAAAAAAATTAATAACATTTTTTTTTTTTTGAAAAACTAGAAAACGTATAAAAAAAACCCCCGTCACGCCCTTTTTTTTCTTCTTCTAAATTCACGTCCCTTTCGAATAAACCCTAATAATTTCCAACGTTTTTCCGCGGTGCTTCCGAAGAAAGCTGGTGTTATCGCGTGTTGTCTGTCCGTCTGTTTATCGTCCGTCGCGCCTGCTGCGACGCGCCACCTCAAGACCGGCCTTGCCCGGCCACCATCGATCTACCAAATCCTGACAGCAGTGCGGCGATACAATTAATATGACGTCGGCGCAGGGACGTCTCGGAGGGTTCGGCGGCACGCGCGCGCGTCTGTCTGCAGGTGGAGGAAGACCGACTCGACGACGGCGGCGGTGTACACCGCGGACGACTGCGGCCGGTACGTGTGTGTGTGTGTGTGTGTGTGTGTGTGTATTCACGTAAATATGTGTGTGCGGCGTGCGGTGTGTGCAGTGCTGCAGTAACGTAGGTACAAGAAAAGTACGTGACGTTACCAGGGACCGCGTACCAGGGTGAGAAGAAAATCGATGCGTTTCCAATCGCGTCCGGCTCCCGCTGTCGTTTCCAATTTCCGCCGCGGAAATAGTCTCCTCCCTTTTGCCCCGCCACCGCGGAGTCCCGGCCGCAAAAAACGCGCGCAGAAACGAAAATCCTTTCCCCCGCCACTCCGACGGGCGGGATACAGGACGAGGCCAAAAATTAAAATTAATTGTGTGTTTATTGAAATATACACGCAGTGTATAGTTGCAGTGTTTCTCGATGTTTTTTTAGAAAAATATTCAATGTCTTTTTTAGATTGTGAGCGGAACGAGCAATGCATCGGTTTTACAATGACGTGTTTTTTATTTTATTTTTTATTTCTTTACCCGAAAATTCAACCGGAAGGAGTGCTCCGATCATTATACAGCGACAATTTGTTTTCGGTAACAAATTGCGTCTAATTTCGGTACTCTTCGGAGTGGTCATTTTTCGATTCACTCAAAAGCGACTAAAAATATAACTCCAACGAAAATATACATAAAAAAAACCGCGTTATTCCTTTTTTTGAACGTACGTATAGAAACTTGAAACATTCGTCAAATATGTAACTTTATAATATTATAAAAAAAAAAGATTTTCAAAAACTTTTTTCTAATTTTGGACTATTTATAGCAATTATAGAGTTCGAGGTAGTTAATGAATAATTAGCAGCGTTAGTTTTTGTTATATACCCAAAATCTTACACCGAAGCGTCGTTCAGAATCGTTTCATCTAATGCAATGATTTATCGCGTTGCTTTCGAATTTGTAGCGATGAAAATACGCTTTAAAGTCTTCAGCCGAGTATTTCGCTTAAGCGACAATCACAACACCCCGCGGCTGGTTACCTTTTTTTTATTTAATTAGATTTTTTTGAATCTTGCGAAGAAAGGAGCTCGGAATTTTATAAAATAAGAGCTAAAACGGACGAAACGCGCGCGCTAAGAAAACGTGTTAAATATTAAAATCAATTCCGTACAAATGCAGTGGCGAAAATTGATGAAAATAATAGTCGATTTTTGATATTGAAGAATTAGGTCGACATTTTTTTTTATCTCTACTATAATTGCGTCGGTTATACGAAATTATCGAAAACGGTTCAATAGGAGAAAATAAAATTGTTGTAAATAATAAATTGTACGTGACAGACGTGTTTTGGTATAACAGATTTTGCCACAGCGGTTAGGTGTACAGAACGAAATAAAATTAAAAACCTTTGATTGAGATAGAAATTTAGAGAAATATTATCCTTGGTCGGGTATGTATAATATTACATATAATTATTTCTATAGTTCAACAAAAAAAATTTTTTAAACCGTATTAATGTGCGCTCGATAATATTCGAAAATGAAGAAATACGAGCCAGTTTTTTTATTCGTAAAATAATTTTAAAATTTAAAATTTTCGTTTTTAAATTCGTCGTTTTACATACAAAACGCGTATGTATAGCTAATTGCTGTAAATCGGAAGAATACAGAAAAACGTTGAAATCCTACGACTTCCGAATCCTAACTAAAAAAACCCCCCTTATTATTATACTCTCGTGTGTATATAAATTTGAATAAATATACCAAAGAGAACTCTGAAACGATTAAAAACATTTTTTTTTTTTTTTTTTTTAAGGGAAGGCAAAAACGTTTAATGAGAAACTCGAGACTGATGTTTCGTACGCATGGCGACATTTTGTTTAAGGCATCAGCTTCAACACTATTTAAAATTAATTATCTTTCCCCTTTTTCCGTTTTCTGTGTCGCCGTTTCACACGAGCGAGTATATAATATGTTGAAAACTCGAATATATATATATTTTTTTTTTCACGAATACCCTAAATTCGTTTAGCTCGAGCTCGTTAAATTTCATTTGAACAGTGCCGTCGGTTTTTAATTCCGCGTGTTCTTCTTTCTCTTTTAACAAAAACTGCACTACGGTTTCCAAGCTAGGAGGTAATCGATTTCTTATCCGATCAAACGATTACATAATATCGTGTATTACGCCAACCGATGAAAAAAAAGTTTTCGGTCGATTAACGTTAATAACGTATCGGTATGATTTTATCGTTAAATTTGTGCACACATATGTTGTTCGCCGGACTCATAAAAACGCCTTATAACCCGAATAGTCTGATGGAATGACGTAGAACCCAAAAGAAATGAACAAATCCGAACGAGTTGTAATTAATTATTTCTCGTCGTAAATGTAGAAAATATATTTTTGCTATACAATTTTACATAATACGCGATGAATTCCGCAAACGTGATTGCAGTCGATTGATCCGGCAGAAATGTAAAATGGCAAAAATGTATGTACAATATCTTCTCGTCGAATCGATGAAAATTTTAAGTGTGAAATTCTGTTCTTCGCGGGTGCTGTAATTTTGTACGCATTTGTAAAAAACGAACGGTACGAAATTTGTGATTTATCATATTAATTTATGTTTATCGTAGCAAAATCGTTAAAAAAATAACAAATGAAATTTCCGGAGATTTTTTTTTTTTTACTATGTTTACTCGGGAATATCGAGAGCGTTTTGGAAAGCGATACGTCCCTGCAGTTCGTTCGGGCATTCCATTAATTTTACACGAAAGAGTTACACAATAAGAATAAACATAAAATATGTCTTCGTCTACGACACTCTATTGAGTCGTTAAAAGCGAGTATCATAAAACGTGTATAGGCTATATATAACGTGAAATATTTATTATAGTGTACAGCAGTATTATAGGTGTACGCATAAAATATAGTATGTACGGCGGATTTTATTCGAACTACAATGTATATATTTTTTTTAACGATCATTCTGTACGTTTGTCGAATTCGAAAATAACGTCACGACGAATATTTTAATAAAATCTCGTTTTAATGGAGTCATATATACGATGTATAATTCGGTTATTTCGTTTCGTTCGCGAAAGCTTATTTAAATGGTAATGAGTTTAATCGAATCGGCGGCAGCGGTGTGCCCTGGCAATTTTTTTATTTTTTGTATATATAAAGTATTGTGGGTACTATTGTATATTGGGTTTTCTTATTATTTCTGTATATCGTTCGCGCGTTTTCAACACTCGCCATCTCCGCGCTGTTTGCCTGAAAACGAGGGTGAGGAAAAGAAAAATATATATAAATCCGCGGTAGAACCGTCGAGATTATAGATATCATACCGAATTGAGTAAACAACAAATCTGGAACGGATTTTGGTGAGAAAACGTTGTGTTTAAAAAAAAAATTATTTATCTTTAATCGCGCTGTGAGAACTATATAATCACTTCGCGATCGATCGATAGACCACGTCATTTAATAGTCATCAATTCGTCAATCAGTATATTCCCCTAAAATAATCTAACCTGGTTTACAAATAAGTATTTTTTTTTTCAATAAAAACCCTAATATAAACGAGTTAAAAAAAAAGTCCAAGCGGAATCCGCCATTGATTGTACACAAGACAATGATCTCTCCTCAGATATTTACGTTTCGTTTAAACGATTTCCGTCCGGAGCGTTTTACGAAATTCCAAAAAAAAAAAACCAATTTATCAAAACGTTTTTCTCGCTTCGAATTTAATAATATATTTAAAGGCCAATAAGGCGCATTTCGGCCTCATTAATATGATTTGAGAGGTTGGCTAGAGTTCAGAAAAAAAAATTAGACTTTGGCCGAGAACAAAAAAAAATAAATGATCATCAGCTGGAACGACACCATCGATCATCCGGAAACCGAACGGGGCGCGCGCGACGAAAACCCGCCGCCGCCGCCGCCGCCGCTCGAACTGTCATCCGCGAAAACTTTGAAATGCGCACACACGTCGATCCCTCGGACGCGCGGCAGGGCTAAGAGTTTCGACTTTGGAGAAGTCGACCGGCTTATGGGGTGACAACCTTCTCTCCCGTCGTATCTCCTCCAACTCCCCTCGGATTTCGGCGCTCAGGATGTCCCGTATCCGTCGAAACGATTCTCGAGCCCGCCAAAAGCTTTTTAGAAGAAAGACGCGTGCATACGCATATACGTCGTCGTTTCGTCATCTGACAGACGTCGTGACGAATATGAGAGAGAAGTTTTCAGTCGCATGCGAAAACGACAAAAGGTGTATAGTGCGTGGGCGTGTGTGAAACAATATGATATACTCCTTCATGGGGGGGGGTATAGCCGTCTAGAAGAAGAAGAAGAAAAAAATACCGAGAAGTTTTACAGATGGTATACACGCGTTACATTTACAACTTTCTTATATTTTATTCTGCGCGCTTATTTGCGGTGCGAAAAACTAAACCAACGCGTTATAACTATAAAGTGTGATTTTTTGTTTCAAACGCTCGAGTATTTTTTATTTTCTCTGATAAATATTCCCCGGGCCGCGTTCTCCGCTATAATTTATATAGTCGTATATTTTTTGCGATCAATTAGTAAAGTGTTCGCGATTTCCCAGACGGTTACGGTCGTCACTAGGGATTAAAAGTTATAGGAATCGGTGAAATATGCATGCAAATATACAAAGAAAAAAAATGGAAAATATGCATTAAACAAAAAATGTAAAATACGCGTAAAAAAACACTGAATACGAAGAAAGAAAATGGATTTTTTTTTTAATAATTTGAAAAACAATTTACATTCTGTAGATAATTAATAATTTTATATACACAGTGGTCGAAGTGTGGGGATATGAGGGGATGTCATCCCTCCGCTTTTTTCAGTCAGCATATTCCATCACCCACGTATATTGTTTAAAATTATTCGACCCTCTCTGATTTTTAAAAATTTTTTTTTATAATTTGTAGTTGTTGTGTTGCCTAATTTTTTTTAGAAAAATACCTAATTGAATCTTTTTTTTTCTTTGTGAGAACTATTCGGTTTTCTAAAATATTAACATTCAGTAGATCTAAACGTCAATTATAATCACGATCATAAGAAATGCAGTTCACCATCAATGCGGACGGTGTTAGAGCCATTTCTTACAAAAATCCTGTTTTATTTTTCCTTATTTTTCAACAATATGGACCGTTCACGACTTTGCCCTCCCCCCCTTTCAATACTCGAAATGAAGACACTGCTTCTGTCCTCTCACTTATTTTGATCCACTTCGACCACTGAATATACATAGAAAAAACGTCTGAACTTCAGAATATTTTCAACCAGCTAATCGCGGAAAAAAGGCATTTTTTTTTTATAACCTGTCAATTTCAATCACCGATGCTTTTTAAAAAATATTTTCCACATTTAATCGACGGAGATCGTGCGCGAGAATACTTTTGTAACGTGAAAAACTTCTTTCCACGTCGGTTGAAGTTATAAACGTAGTCGAAATGTGGTTTTTTTTTTTTCTTAATTCGTTTGTTTTTCCTCTGGAAACACGCGATATTTAAATAAATTTATAAATCGTACGCGTAATAGTCGTGTCTACGATTTTTTTTTTTACGGATTTCATATTAATAATTTCACGTTGTGTACACGCAGCTGCGTCCACTGTGAATAATTTTTATATATTTTTAATCGAAATACACATATACGAAACAATAATTAATAACCTCGTGCGACGTTGACAGGAAAAAGGGCCGAACGATATGCAAATGAGGAGGAGAAAAAAATTAATGTAAAACGCGACGGAACAATATAATATATTGTGACGTAAATTTATTACGATATAATTAAATCTGAAGCCAACTACTCTATATATACTCGTGTACATAAATATATGTAGAAATCGAATCGGAGGGCGCAAATAATTACTCCCGCCAAAAATGTTCTTCATTAACATAGCGTAATTTACGTTAGAGTATAAAAAATAATGTAATCATCCGAATTTTTTCTATAATTAAGACTTGTTGTCGCAACACTGTTTTTCTGCATAATATCGTTTGGATTTGTTGGAAAAGTAAATTTCAAATTCGTTTCGTACGCGACTATAGTAAAAATGTTCTATTTGCAAATTTTTTTTTTTTTCAATTTTATTGATTTACAATACGATTTTCGCTATTTTTCAATGGTCTTTTTCAACGAGTAACCCATATCATTTCCATATGGAAATTGAATTAGCTTATGTATAGGCCCGTACTGGCCCACCGGGCAACCGGGCAGATGTACGATGCGCCCTTTAAAATTACGAGGCACAATGCGCCCATTAAATTTAAAGAAATTACTTCTATTAAATAGATTTTGGAGAAATATTGACTTCGATAATTTTCCAATTACAACTGGATAAAATTCAATGATATAATATTATTAAAAAATGTTTTTTTTCATATGTATATAATATAGGTACGCCGTTTATAGTCGCATAGACATTTTGGTGTCGTCATTGCCATTTTGTTTTCATGCGGTTTGTTGGTTTTTGGTTTGTTCTTCTAAACCAATTAAGATTCTTAATCGGTAATATTTAGACCTCTAAAATGGAAAAAAAAATTGTTTAGGCGCCCTTATAGGATTCAGCAACCGCCCTATAAGAGCAGCCAGTACGGGCCTGTGTATGGGTAATAAAAGTATACTGTTACGTGAGTACACGACGTGCATAATCAATTTGAAATGTTTTTAGATTTTTACAGTAAATAACGCAATACGAAAGATGTACAGAATTTTTAGCGCAATTTTCAATCATTTACCTATTTTTTTTGGCGTCGAATTTATTTCCACGCAACATTATACGGAATATTGTACATTGTAATATTGCGACGATGGGCCGTGGCGCTCAGTTTCAGGTGCACGTATTATGGAAAGAGAAGTGTATTCTTTTCTCCCGATATCGTGTCGTTTGTATTAAAAAAAACGGCGATAGCAGCCAGTTACGTTTTAGTGTTTTTTTTTTTTGTTATTTTACTGACGCGCTCGAGTATAAATAGCAGCATACGATTTCGCGGCAAAAACACGAGGAATTACACTTTTAAATCTTTTACCAGGCGCCAACAGACCTCGTGCAATCTTGTTTTAAACTTCATTAAACAGCCAAAAAGCGTTCGGTGGCTGTCTGTCAGCTGTCAAATTGCCGTAAAACGTGCAGGCGAGAACGCGAGCGAACCGGAGAGAATTGCGCGCGAGTGCTCGCTGACTGGCGCCGTCGTCGTCGCCACCCGTTCACCGATGAAAAAACAATATAATATTATCACACCACGTAGAAAACCCGTTGATATCGTTACTGTCGTTATGCAACACACTGACCACTAAATTCGTTATTTTAAAATACCGCGGATTGTAAAAAAAAATTTTTTACAAATTTTGCGCGCATCGTGCGAAAACTACCCCGAAAATATCCGTGCAACGGGGTGAGAGATTGTTTGATTTTCCGATTACCTTATGTTTACAGCGCGCGGTCGACAGTTTCTTTTAAACTGTTTTTATGGTGTGCACAAACGTACCTCGAGAAAATTAAATCGGCACGATTACGAGGAGAGAATTATTGCTGTCACTTATGACAATGAAGGTTAGATTAAGTTAGGTCGACTAACTGTCTGATTCTAAAATTCTAGGCTATAACGATTTTTCCGAAAATTTTAAGATTTTTCCGGCGGTTGCCAGATTACCAGGCGATTACCATCAATATATGTATTGATTGCCAAGGGTTTATTTATCAATCTTGGTTCGTAAAAATTATTTTTTTCTTACTACGATTTGATCGAGTAAAAAATACTCAGGGCTACATAATAATGTATACACGCGTAGGTCAGGTTCATAAGTAGTTAATATAGTAGAAATATTTTAAAAACATTTTAAACACGAACAAAAAAAAAAAAATCTAAAAAAATTCCAACTACAATAATCCAGTACCTATTCGGGAATATTTTTATCGTGTATGCATCTTAATCTGGACAAAGTCGGGTACCGAACAGCAGCTATATTATAATATTCTCGTAATATAATGTAAATATAAATTGTTAAGCCGGATATCTCAGCTAATACGTTTATGAAACAATGATCAAAAGACTTTCGTTTTATTAATAAGAGCGAATTTTACGAAATAAGCGTATACGGTATGCCCAAGTTATTTCGTTTATTCTCATAATTTGTTTGGTATATAACCCTAGGCCGTAGCTTAGTTTATTTTAAAACGAAAACAATTTTGTGCAGTAGTGCAATGGTATGTATAAGTACTGTATAGAATACGCGAGAATTCGATTTTTATAAGTACTAATTTCTCTTTTATGGAAAATCTGTTTTGAAAATGTATATTACAATATAAACTATCATATATTTGAAATAAGTACGCAATTATTGATTACTTATTTATACATAATTTCATAGTTAAATAATATTTAAAAAAATTCAATATATTACAACATTCGATTAGGATAATACGATTTATTTCGCGAATTCCGTTGGTGGACTTAATATTTTTCGTCACGTCGCTTTCGATTGGTCTCCCGGTTCCGTGTAGGACGCAATGGTAGCTAGTGATTTGTTTTTGCTTTCTTCAACTCGGAAAAGCTTCTTTCGCCCGATGCTACCGCGATACCTATTCTCGAGGACACTTATGTTTGGAGTATAGCAAAAAAACTACCTTTATTCACTATAGGTATAGTCTGTAATACGCACAAGTCTAAGAGAGTATTTTAATAATTCACACGTCCCGCCAGTGGCGTATTTAGGCCGGGGCCCCCAATATAGGTCCAAGTTGAGAGGCCACAAAAGGATCTTAATTATTACATTAAAAAAAAAACACTGAACTTTTTTTTTTTATATATAATATTTAATTTAAAATACCAAAAAAAAAAAAAATGTACAACGATGGCGTTTATCATTTTACAGAAGGCGCTAGTTTTTCAAACGGGCAGTTAGTTTTAAACATTTTTATTTTTAGTTTTTGCTTTTAGAATCACTATTTAACAATTAATATTCTTATTGTAATTTAATTTTTGTGATAAAGAGGGCCTTCGTCTCTTATTGGCCCTAGGGCCACCGAGTTTCACACTACGCCACTGCATCCCGCTACTCATTTCTATCGCATCGGGATAATCGCCATTTTCTGAGCGAGTACTTACTGTTTAGAAGATCCAAACGATTTTTCGAATACCTTTCGCGACCGAATTTTTCCGCCTGTTTCAACACCGCAATGGGTTATAATAAAATTTAAAAAAAAATAACGTTTATTTAATTCGTAAGTAACTCTTGTAAACAACGACGAGTGAAGGATAAAAAAAAAAAAAATTGCAAATTTTCTACCGACTATAGAACAAAAACGGAATTCGATTGGCCAGCACCGTTGTCTGAAAACGTACCAACGTGTATTAAATAATAATATTGTGCGTGTATATCACGGGTGGCCGCGCTCGCGAAACGGCTCGGAAGCGAAACGGTTTAAGTCGCGTCGTTATTTATCTCTTAATGTACCGTGAAAAAGAAGAAGAAAAAGTAGGAGAGAAAAGGAGGAGGACAAAAAAAAACAGATTTCGCGTATTCCTCAGTGGCGGCGACTCCCCTTACTCCGCAGGACGCGATATATAAAATATTAATTTCCCTCTGTTTTTCGCCGACCGGAAGCGCGAGTTTTTCCAGCAAAAGTTTTTCTCGTCCTGTCAGTGCAGTGGAAGGGTCACCTCTGCAGTCGTACTACTATATACTATTGCTATACTACTGCTACGCCGTAAGGGGAAAATAATTGCCCCTTTGTTAGTTATATATATAATAAGTCTTCCGGTGTATTCCGCTGCTTATTGTTATAATACGCGTATATAAGGCTAACAATTACTTTTCTCGTATAACACAATGTATTTCAACGTATTTATAAACCGTTGTTGTTATATATTTATGTGTGCAATATCGATTTAGTATCGTAGTAGAAAGCGAATTTTTTGTATTTCGAATTTGTCTTTTTTACTGTCGCCAGTCGGCTTTTGTAAGACGTCTGTCAAGAGATTTTTTTTAACGAATCTCTGCATATTTTAAATATTAATTCGGTCCGGACATTTTTTTTTCAAACTCGTTTTTTAAATATAAAATGAAAAATCGCCCATAAAAAAACAATATAACTTTTGGTTTTCAAACAGCGATATTATCTTTTTCAAAAAAATGTTTTTTCTTTATAGATCCGAGATAAGTGGATGCTTCTTTAAAAATTTTAAATTCTAAACGCGTATTGGTTTTTTGTTTGTTTTATAATGACCGGTTTTCGTTTTTTGGTTTTGCCTGCAAAACCACTTTTTACGTGTAGACCGAATCCGTTGATTGACGCGTTACTGTCCAACGGCTAATTCTCATCGGATTGCCGGAAAATCTAAAATTATTAAAAATATATGGCCAGAAAATATAAAATAAAATATTTTAATAAGTAATATAATAAATATATTTAAAGTAAAATATATTGTCGTCACGTAAGTTATGTGCTTTTTTAAAATTTCTGACAATTTTTTTATACGAGCTTTAACATATAAAGAATTAATAGCACTACGTGTTAATCGGATAAAAAAATGTCGAGAAAAACTGTATACACAATGAAAAGTATAAAAACCCTTTTTTAAAAACGAGCTTTTATGTTATATTATTGTATAGTTATAATAATTGTTATAATTATAAATATAATTACAGTTATAATTGTACTCTAGTTATTATCGTTACTATACAGTTGCTATATCGTACTGGTTGGGCGCCGGATCGAATCCTTACACACAAAAACAATGCAAGTTAAATAAAAATGCTTATAAAAAGCGTTTTTCGTAACTTCTTTTGTGTGTGCTTGTGAATTCCGAAAAATTACATTGCGTATACATTCGTTTGTATTATCGTTTTTAAAACGTACAGCAATAATACAACTCTAACAACATAATATTTCGACCACCAATTCATCGACCCGAACAAACGTTTCGCTATACGTTTTTTTTTTCAATTTTCAAGAATTATTATTTAAATATTTCGTTATTAGGTGTCGTTCATTGTACATAGTTCAGTGAAAGCACTATTGTCTCAATTCTGTAATTAATTTTTTTTGTAAAGAGTCTCCGACGCAGGCTGAACTTTCGGTACAAATTATACTTGTCTATCTCGACATGTCTTAAACTAAAATACTCTCTTCACTAGGAAAATTTTATAAATCAATACACGTAAACTCCCATAAAATAATAATAATTGACGTTTATCACGTTTAAATTATTGTACGAACCGTTTTCATTCATATTTATATACCGAAGGTGTGGAGAAAATTCTTGATTATTGTATTGATTTAATCAACGATCAGAATCGATTAAAAATAACGTATTTCGTTGATTTGGAGGGCCTATATTAATGATGTTGGGGGAGTTTTTTTTTAAATTGAGTTAAACGTATTTTTTACGTTACGGATGATAAATTACATTTCGAATTTATACAGTTACACGTATTGGAATTTATCGACAATCGGAATTGGTACTAAATAAAACAATTTCGTATACGTGAATATTTATAGTGGGTCGAAATATAATTCTCTAGAGTTTACGTGTAGTGCTCGAATATATTTATTTGTATTATTAATCACATTTTATGTCATATTTATTTTTTTTCGACTTTATCTCTGTTGTTTATTTCCTTTGAAACATCATATTGGAATCGAAAACAGGTATAAATGATAGATATGTAGATCTTTACATATATATATATATATATATATATATATATAGAACGTGTATACAATTAACATAATTAAAATGTATAAATTTATAATAAGTATTTGTAAAATTTAATAAAATTATAAATTTAAAGATTTAAAATTAATTCAAAAGGGATCTATTTTATATACTAAAAGCATTGAAAAAAATAGATATATTAACAGAAATTTTAATTAAAAATTTTTTTCCCGTAAAAACATTTAGAACGTTCACTTTTCATTTACTATTACGTTTACACGTTATAAAATGTAAAATGTATTCTCTGGCTCTTTTCCGTTATATTATATAACATTTTATTTTGAATAAATTTAAACGTGTAGAATAATTAAAAACGGATATTTTAGAAGCGGAATATTTTCGGATTATTATTATTAAATTTAACACTAGAAATAGCTGCAAAATTGTTTTAAGCCCTTTATTTCTCTAAGCGAAAAGGCTGTTTGTAGATTTTTAATAAATTCAAGAATGTTCTTTGTGTCTATATATATGTGTATATATATATATATATATATATATACATATATATATAGCTAAGAATGGCGTTTAGATCTTGTCCGAAGAACAAAATAAACAATTTTCTCTCCTCTCCCCATTCACTAAAGTCTTAATTAAAAACGGCACCGCATTCCATTTCGGCAAATGCGTATTTATATGTATAAATATATATATTTATTTATTTATGTGCGCATTAACGGGAAATTCTCATTTTTTTAATCTTCAAAAATCGCAAAGCTTTTTATTTCCAATAAATAAAATCATCGTTGAAAAAGTATAACAACGAGTGGATTTGTTTTTTTTCTCCCTTTTCGCAAACACTCATTGCTTTTGTATCATTATCGTGTTGTTGTCATCACATTTAATATTCGATCGAAGAAAATTATTTATAATGATTCGCCGTCATTAGTTTAAGGGACTTGAAATTATAATTATTATTACGTTTGCTCGAATAATAATAATCGGTGCTGAAAATGAACACAATATCCAGTAACGGCCTGGGAGGGGTCCAGACCATTATTCCAAGTTATCGTTATACGTCGAAAAATATCGAACACATTTTTATTTTTATTTTTTTAACGCTTTACAAGTCTTTAAGGCTTTTAGCAGCGTCCACTAAGCTTCTCCATCTATCACCGTCTACGGAGACTTCTCCAATGTTGCTGATTCATCAACGGCTCTCGTGTTCTGTTTCACCGTATCCGACAGTCGTTGTCGAGGCCACCGCATTTTTTATTAATTTTCGTTAGCTCATCACACATGTCCGGCCCAATAATCTAATCGTTTGCCGTATAAAAATAAAATATACTGTTGGCATTCGGGGTTTTTTTTTATTCCAGGTCTGCATTCATCAATTCATATTCACCTATAATCGCATCGGACCATATACCTCTCTCAATTCTTTTCTTTAATAATTTGTTCTCGTCACTCTATATAGTTATTACTACGTTTCACAGGCAAATACGAAAATCGGTTTAACGGGTATGCAGTTTTTCTTTGGATTTCCGTGACAACGTTCTGGAGCTAAGCGTTTCGTTCATCTCGAAATATGCTCGGTCCTACCTCATTTCTACGATTGACATTTACATCAAATACATTCGGCCACTCGTTCAAACGCGAATCGTCTGACTTTTAAGTCTGTCGAGTATTTTAGGCATCGTATATTAATCGGTTTGGTCGAAAACGTGTTACGATATTCTCTGGCTATTCAGTGTCGTCGGTCAGGAGCACTAAACTCAATACACGATGAACGCGCATTATGTGTGATTCCAGTATGCGTAATATGGACCCCTATAGTGAGCCGCCATAAATGCGCACTCCGTTTCTGTTTTCCTGTTTTTGTTACCAACTCCGTTATGTAAAAATTACCGATTCTCGTGCTAACATCGTTACTACGAGCACGTTGTTTTTGTGCCGTGTAAGTAAATAATACAATAAGTAACGTGAAGTTTAATAATGTGAAACATGGACTAAGATATAAAGGAGTTGCATCGATATGACTGAATAGATGGCGATAAAAATCGTTCTAGTGCCAGTCCATTATATCTTAGTCCGTGATGTAAAGTAAATAATAAAACACGATAAATATCATGGAGAAAATTACATTCCATCGTATGCTCCATGACTTTCATATCTTACGGCGACCTTTTATCCAGTGTCGTGTTTGGAGTTCAGTGGTCATGACGTGAGCGGAGGTGGTTCCGGGATTACGGCAGTTGTCGCGTGAGAAACGTCGCGCCGCGGTGCCGAAGGGGAAACCGTGTGAAATTATACGGACCCGCACTTATAACGCAACCGCGGAGGGGAGGAAAAGGCTGGCGAATGGCCAGACATTAGTCACACGAGGTCGCACGGCCACCGGTTAAAGGGCGGGAGGGAAAAAAAACCGAAAGAAAACACTCGTCGCCAGCCGAGACGTCGATTGCCGCGCGAGTTTTGAACTTTTCATTAATTTATAGAGACCACTACACCGAGTATGGACACTTACTGCGACCCTTCCGCGACAAGGCGCCAACTCCATTAACGAAATGTTCTCGACGGGTTCGTCGTCGTTGACAGTGGTGTACGTGTGCGCGCGGTGGATTTTGCTTGCCAGCCTCCGTGCGGTTTGTCTGTGCCGAGTGAGAGAAAATTAAAATTCGCCTTCCCCCCGGCGCGGCGGGCCGGCGAGAGAAGCGAGGAAAAAATAAATGAAAAATACTCGGTCGCCGCTACCGGCCACGGTTTGTACACGTACACGCGTATAATCCTCTTTTGTAGTATAATAACAAAACGTATTTTCTGCATATTAATTCCAAACCATTAACGCGGTTAATGGTAGTGTGTGTGCGTGTACGCAAAAACCTCGTGTCTCGTATTTGAATAGACTGCTTTATTTTTATTACGTTTTTCCCGTCCTCTCATCATTACTCGTCTACTCACTGGTATATCGATCCGAAACGTCCGTACGCGACGACCGCCGTCGAAATAATAAACGCGCGCGCGCGCGTTAAAAATAATCTTACACGGCGTCTTTACTGCATACGATTGAGTGTAAGTACCACCAACAACAACTTGTCGATTCCGTCTGACCTCGGCCCACTGAACTCCGAACACGGGGCGCGTACGTCAATCGAAACATGACGCCCCGGGTAGAAGAAGGTCACCGCCATATGCATTCCGTAAGATATGAAAGTCATGGAGGGCATACGATGGATTATAATTTTTTCCATGATATTGATCGTGTTTTATGTTTTTACACTGGGATCTTATAGTATACGATGTTAGCAACAAAATCGGTTATTTTTACGTAACAAAGTCTGTAACGAAAATAGGAAAATAGAAACGGAATGCATATAGCGGCTCATTATATGGGGATTCATATTACATATAGGCAGTGGCGTATTTTCAACTTTTTTCTGAGGGAAGTCTAAATTTTTTTTTTTTGAGAATTCCAACAGGATATATTGATATAAGGTATTTAATAAAAAATACCTTTGGATAATTTTTTTTTTTTTGGTTCTGGGGGTTCAGTACCCCTGCCCCCCCGTAAATACGCCACTGCATATAGGTACGAGAATAATATATGCGCGTTAGTTTTTTTTTTTTTTTGTATAACGAAACGCTACTTTCGATTTTCCGATAGAGCTTTTTCGAATTACGTTTCAAATACGTTTTGGCATACTTCTTACTCCCCCGTTTTAACAAATCGCCTCGATTCGATGATAACTAATTTCGAGCGTCCGCTATCGGCAACTCGTGGAAACAAGGTTTTGAAAATCTATAGAAAATCGACAAGTTACACCTTAGGTTTTCAGTCAAATTTTGATATTTTAATTACTAGTTGTCGAAATCAACAGCAACCGTACTTTTAATAAAATCGAATAAGGTATTCACTACAATATTTTTAAAAAAACGTAGATTTTGTACATTGGTAGAATTTAACTCGTTTATTTCTAGACGTCTTTAAATAGCTTGTTTCTAATTATTCAGTGTAACAGTATTGGAATCACATTTTTATCGAATGTTTTCTTCGTGAGACGTCCTCTCTGAACTGTACACAGAGTGAACGATATTTGTGTTTAGACAAATAAAATAAGTAGTATTTGAGAAAACTCGATTTTTACGGTATATTCGAAGAGTGTATTTACACGTTCATATTATTTTTAGACTAACGTGTCTAACTGTCGGGTTTATAATAAATCGAGCGATCATTTTACTTCTAGATAATAGTATGTATTCCATTCCAACAAGAGTATTTAAAATATATACCTGTACTCAACGAGTCTGATGTGGGATTGTGAAGAGCCCGAATAAACTATATTCGGAACGCCCTCGTCTTCGGACTTCAATAAAATTCTAACTAGTGGGAAGGAAAAAACAGTCATAATTTCGAAAAAAGTGTTAATTTCGTAAATATGTCGCAATAATCATTTGTATAGTTTTTCGACGAGTTCTCGTTTTCGATATATTTCAGAATAAATATTTCAATTATAATAACGCACACACGCCCTTCATCGTGGCGCTCGCGGCTCCATCGTTGAACACCACCGCCGTGGTGTAGAGACGTCATCGTCCTGTCACACCACCCTCCCGGGGGTAGGTCTCTCGACTTCTCACTCACACTTCTGTACGTATAGAAAATACTTTTATTGTGCTCCGGCTAATTGACACGAGATTTTCGTTACGCCTTGTCGAACGCACAAACACTGTTCGGGGTTGGACTTGTGCGATCTCTATATATTGACTCTTATATATATATATGTAAGCAATCGTTTGCTCCGCTCGTCGATTTCTACAGTGATGCTGCCGCAGTGGCGGGGCAAGACGACCTCGCGGAGAAGAGAGGCGTGTGCGACGAGAGCCTTATATTTGTTAATTAATAGACGGTCTATATAAACACCGTATACGAGCACAGAAATACTATTAAGTATTCTTCCGGCAAACGAAGAGGAAAAAATAACGGCCGGCGCTATGTAAATATATAGAGAACACAATATTAAATAATAAGCATCACCCTCGAGCAAACCGACGTTACGGACGATTGTGTGATTTTCGGTTCAAAAGAGTCTCGAGTCCTTTCGTATATACACAGAATTTAATAATACAAAACTGTCGGTTTGCGCATTGTGTACATATACACACGATTCTCTTCAGCTCTTTTCACTGTTTACTTTTTTTTTCTACAGAAACTTTACATCGTCAGTGTTTTTAATCTACGAGAAATTATTATTTTTTATGTATATACACGCACGTGCTTCTCTACACGCCCATCACGCGATCCGTATAAAAAACAAATTATTTTTATACGCGATTTTATGGTATATATATAATATTATCAAAACCACGAACACAATAATATGTACTTTGTCGTTATTCGGATTGATCGTCGCAGTCTGCTTCAAACTCGTAACAAAAACGAGAAAAACCTGCAGCCCCTTTTTCCGCGGTTTTAATTACTTTTCCGCCGTTTCGTAAACCATTCTTTCCCTCTATACATATATATGTGTGTGTGTGTAATGATTTGTGACGTAGAAAAAACTAAAAAAGAAAATATTTTGTTTTAAGTATTTTTTACTGTACAAGAGAATTCTTGTGTGTTCTCGTCGACGTCGATAATATTTTGGCGAAAACGTCATTTTTACGAATTTTAATTAGAATTGTGATCTTAAAACTATGGTAAAATAAAGTGTTTAGAGTTCTATAGGTTTACAAAAGTTCGAACCACGTGTGGTGGTTCTTCTTCACTTTTTCTTTTTAAACTGTTTTACAATTTATCCGTACAATATTAATATACGCCAAATTAATTTTGACGCCTTAGTTTATTGAAATCTATTTAAGACCGGTGATTTACCTGAGCTAGTACAATTCACGACAAATGTGATTGATTTAAGTACCGACAAGAGCTCGCGAGTTGAGGTGTCTGAGTGAGCGAAGCGATCTAGAACTTTCGTCATGAGCTATTTGAAACGCGTAAAATATTTTTGTTAAAAAAAACGATTTTCGTGAAAATTATGATAATAATCGTAATTGACCGATAAAATTGTATTTTTCAAGATTTTCGCTATTTAATTTTCTCGAAAGGCGGCATAAGATGAATCAATCGTTTAATAGGCACTTCACAAATCAAAACTCATTCACAGTTACAACATTTTTCAAAATTGGTGAAGCACTTAGGGAAATTATCTCGAACAAAAAAAAAACGAAAACATAACTTTGTTTGCGATGGGCGAAAAATCGAATATCAACGGAGCTGTAGCAAAAGGATTTTAAATTCCGAAGGGTTTCGTTCCGAAGGCTAAAGAAACAGCGTGTTTTAATAACACACAAAAAAAAAAGAAACGTATTTAATTCCAGAAAAAGAGATCCCAACGCATTGCCGCTTTTCTAGATGTTTTTTTTTTCGAAAATTAAAATTATGTTTGAAAAAAAAACAATTTGAACATTTATTTCGAGTGTATTAGAGAGATAGAGAGAGAGAAAAAAATGAAACATTCTATTAATAATCGAATGGCACAAAAAACCCGATAAATATTCAAAAATCTTTTGTCAAAATTAAATTTCATACCTTTCTCGGTGGTCGATTTTTCGTGTATTTCCGAAAAAGAAAAAATCACGTCTAAATGTGTTTCGTATTCGAAATGCTGAGAGTAGTATAACGTATTTCGTCTGTCTCTCTATCGATATTATGAAATTTTTTTTGTAAACGTTTAAATATATTCTCGTGTATATATCATACGAAGATATGATTGAACGCCGCGGATAATGCCAAACAGCTGATTTTTTATCAATTACACGTGTGTGTGTGTGTAAGCGCGACCGAAATGCTTTTATTTAGTGTTGTTTCGTTGTCATTTCATGATAATACAATATATTATTACAACCGAATGCGTGTCGGCGTTGCGATAAAGAAATCCTGTAAAAAATGTATACTTAGATAAGCTATAATACTCGCGGCGAGTATTATTCGTGGGATTATTTCTATATAAATATAATATAGAAAAAGTCATTTATATAAATCGCGTTATTTGTACTATTATATATAACATGCACTCCTATTTCTTATACTATTGTCGCGTATTACCTCAAATAGTGTTGTACTGTATTTTTTATGAAAACCGTTGGCAGAGTTTATATTTAATATCTTTTAATAGAATCGGACCTGTTTTCTGTAAATCGTAACGATATAACATTACGTCCCACGTTCGATACGTGGCCACCTTAATTCGAATGTTTTTCCGCTAATCAATCGTCATTTTTGCGTATACGCAGCTTCTCATATATTATTAGCTTCGTCCGATGAGATTTCTTTCGAAATTAATCCTAAAATAATCCAGTACGTCATAAAGAGTTCACGATTGCGTTTACAGTAAAAAATTTACGAAAATCCCACATTTATATATTCAACCCGAATTCTTCGTTTTTCTTTCGTATATAATATTCGGTTTTTTTGCGCAAACAGTTAATTTCCGCGTGGATTTCGACTTGAATTTGTAACGTTGCTCTCGTTCACTCTGTGGTGTAATATATGGAAATGCGTACAGCCAGCTGTATAGTACGGAAACTTTTCGCACCGTTAGTTGTTTTCGGAGTGTCGTTAGGCTTACTTGCCACATCGTTATTGTTGCAAAATCCTTATTCGACAGGTCCTGAGGTTATAAGGTAACGAAAAAACAAAAAAAAATGAAATATCTCTCGGCTGAATTCTCCATAAAAAAAAAGGTCGTTTATACGATTACTGCGTACTCTCGTTGTTAATATGTTGTGCGCTTCCGAGTGGTTTTATGTTCACTCGGGTAATAATATAATGTCGTACTCGTGCATACTATAGTGTCGCTCATATATATATATTATATACAGATGATAATAATTCTTTTCTTTTTTCAGGTACGGGCTGAACCCAAATAATAATAATCTCAAAAATGCGTATAAAACAAACAGTGAACGAGTAATTATAATATTAAATAGTTTAGTAGAATAAGGAAATATAATGATGAAATACAGTATACTTATGTACAAAAGTTGGGAATCCTTATTAATCTGGTTAGAAGGTTATTACCTGGCATTATTATAGGCAAAAATTAGAAACGCGTAAAGAAAGAACATAATGCCGAGCAGAGTAAGACGGGACACGATAATCAACCTCGGTAAGAGTGAGATGTTGGAAAGTCAACAGATCCGTTCATTGAGTTCTGTGAAAAAAGCATATTTGACTGGATCTTACGATTTGACACCCAGATGGTTCACGATTGGAGTTCACACGTGTTATAAATGTAGAGAAGCTAAAAAACTTAAGCTGTACGCAGAGGTCCCAATATGACCGAGATATACTCAAGGACAAAACGGACAATGAAGCAGTACAGCTAATACAGATGAAAGAGGAAACATGAAATTTAGTACGTTGACATTTACTAGGTACTTTTATATAATTACTACTAAATGTATAAAGCGTAAATCGACTACGGGGAATCATCTGCAGGTGATTGAATTTCAACTCCATTATAACGACGTAAGAAAATATTACCTATGACCCATTTCTTATAAAAAGCCATTGAACGGTGTCTGTCAATATTCACGTATAAATCAAGATACTGAGAAATTAAGATCGCGTCGAAGAAAGGTAATTTGAGATGAAGTTTACAACTGAATAAAGCTTTATATCGTTCGTGAAAACAAGAATTTTACGGGTTTCCAGACAAGTCTTGACACTAATAACAAAAACAGCGAAAATAATTTGCGAGTGATGACCTATCCTTGGAGTAGACCGAAAGGAACTCCGTGTAGAGAGTGTGAACTCGATTTGAAAAATATCCAAAAAAACTAAAGTTGCATAAGTTAATTAAGTAGTTATTGTATATATAATACTTTTAAACGATTTCGACTTCCACCATACGTTTGTAGAACTCATCTCGTACACGTTTAAATCATGTCTTAGCAGACGCGGTATCGGAATTACGAAATCAATTTTTTCTGCGTTTCTCTTCTTGATTACAACTGTAATTGACGAGACGTAAAAAAAGGAAAATTGAAATTTTCCTTCTCGGACGTATAGATATTGCAGTTTATCTTCTTGGCGGGTGGGGGAGAAATAAATGTTCGTTGATTACAAACGTAATAGGACTGTAGTGTATACATCTGCAGATTGTGGAATATCCGTTGTAACGAAATTATGTGTTCGGAGAAAACTCTGCAAATCAGATTATAATAGCGTAACCTAGTTACCTGCATCAGACGTTTTCTTTTCGGACAAAGCCGCGGCGCAGTGTCCAATTCTGTTATTATTACACAGACTCGTATCGAATTACTCGTAGTGTATATATATATATATATAACATAAAAGCTCTATATAGGTACTCGCATAGTGGTAAACCACTTTTGGGACATGTTTTTCGTTTTGCGAAACTCAGGGAGAAAATGGAAGATGACCGGGTGTCTTTTATTATAGGGAAGGACGCGCGGGTATTGTGACGAAAAGGTCACAAAACAGTAGTGTGCAGTAGGCGATGGGAACGCCTACGGGACCGAAACGCAGAAAACGCGAGAGAAAACATATACCTCTTTTATATTGACGACGCGTGTATACATGCATATTATAATGCTAACCCTAAGGCTGCAGGTTTTCTTTTTTGAGTTATTTTTCAAATTTGTCGCTATCTATCTGTACTCATCGCCACGCGCAACGGGGAATACTGCTGTTGCGGCAAAAAGATTCTCTCAAAGGAGACTGCATTGCAGTCGTGTTTAGGATTTTGAATAATATTTCATATTTTCGTTATTACAATATAATAATTCGTTTTCGATTCAATGTTATACATCATACGACTGTACGACGGAAAACGTGTCGAGAAAAAGAAATAACTATTTTTTTTTCGTTTTGCCCAAAGAAAATCTCATTCAGTCCCATCGGACGTCACGCGCGATGCGATAATTTGCATAGATGTTTGATCCGATTCATTGATGTAATCCCCAGTGCAGCTCGTCGTAGACATGATTTTTCAGTTCTCGTTTACCGGTAGTCATCGTTATTCAAAGAATATCATTAAAAGAACGCGGCCCGGGAGGAGATTGCATTCTCATCGGCCGTAATTCCTTCCTTGATTTGTTCCGACGAGTAATCGAAACATCGCAATCGTGAAATAATTTCTAACACTTGAAGGTATATAGCGTAACGTATAAACTCGTACAAAGTCTGTCTCGTGAAATAGGATGAACGCAGTATTTTCTTTCTGTCTACGACGTTGTCTTCTTACATATAAGCGCATTGCTTTCGAAACGTCCAGCTTCGACAAAACTCTATTGCGAAATTCAAAGCTTTAAATCGGTAATCATGCGTGTGAACAGATACTGAAAAACAATCTTTTTTTGGGTAAATTTCTTTGTGATTTCGTGATGAAGTCAAGAAAAACATGTCGTTGAGACAATCGTACTCATTTGTATACTCGTTTTGTTTGCGGGCAATATCGATATCCGGTAAATCATTAAAGCTCTCTGACATCGTACGCGACTTTTCAAATATATTAAACTTCGTATTCAGAAAAAAATATATATACGAGTATATATATATATATATATTATACCTCCGACTGTACTATTTATTTTACTTTTGTCGGGGAGGGGGCACAATCTTGTTATGGTAAAAGTCAAGTGCAGCTGCGGGCGATTGTAAATCGAGTTCCGACTGCAGTATAGGGTGGAAAACGGTAAATTGCTACCGAGTCTTATATATACACACAGAACAAGATAAAAGAAGGGGTTTTCTTTTCTTTTTTTTCGTTTTTTAGCTCAAGCGGTCCAATATATTGTTGTGTATACACCTACCGGCTGTGTACTTGTATATTTTTGAACTGCGGTAGTTGCACTGGACTCTCATTCATGGAGATCTCATTCATTACGATTTTATTGGAGGACGGAGCACCTTTTCTGTTTTTAAAATATTTTAACGTACTCCTTTTAACTTTTCATAATGGGACGCTGAGAACGGAACGGGACGGCCGGGACTCTTATTTTTACAATTTTATTGAATTAATGAAAATAAGAAAAATTTCTTTACGTTCTAAATAAAATAATGAAGATTCGATGTTGATATTACAAATTCAATAGATTTATTTCATTAAAAATATAGCGATGCCGAGGGAGGGTGGGGGAGCGAAGCCCCCACGAACTTTCAAGAGACAATAAAAAATTTTCAGGGAAATATATATTTTTTTTTACACTTTAGTATCCCCTCCCCTCTAATTTTTTTAATTTCAAGCAGTGGATAATTGTTAATTTTTCTTTTCTGTTATTCGACGGAATAGATTTTACGCGAAAAAAATGCGAGTATAAAACGCTTTTTATCGTGACAATATTGCGAAAAAAAGGAATGAATAGTATTTTATATTTATTATTATTAGCATTGGATATTGTCGAAAATAAATTTTTTAAATAAATTATATTCGTACGATTTGTTAAGTAAATATTTGATTATATTACAATAGCGATCGTTGCGGTAAAATATCGAAGGCATTATATTTTCGTGATTAACGATTGTAATTTTCATCGAGACGTGTAGGTTTTTCTTTTTTTTTTTTATCGAACGGGGTAATCATATATGGAGGTCATAATGTTCTATCGATGCGTCGTGCGTCGTGCGTGTTTATCGCGCAGTGTTCTCAAAACTTTATCGGTAACGAATATACACATTCGGTTATTCAACGTTTAATAATACGTTATTAATCGTATACGCGCGATATTCGCACAATCGTTAATTTTACGTTATTCATGGATCTACGAAAGTTTTGCTGGATTCCAAACGAAAAGAGCTGGCTGCTCAGCTGTCCAAAGAAGTTTCGAGTACTGCCGGCATAAAACTTTTGGTATAAACAAAAGCCTATCGATAAAACTTACATTACTTACGTAGTATACTTGTATATAAACGGGCCGGACGAAATTACTTATACAAATTTCGGAACGCGTTGATGTACGAACAGAGTGTATATATTTTACTAGGTACGATCCCGAAAAAGTATTATGACTCTGAGCCGTTTTAAATATCTATTTATTTATAATGCGTTTGAGTTTGAAGAGACACGGTTTTTGAAAATATTGCCTTGTTCATAATATTTAATTACACAACAGACATTAGTCGATATTTCACATAATCGTATTTATTTATCGTGATCGTCAGCACAAAAAAATATTTATAAATGTCTCATCCAAAACAAAACCTTTTATGTTTATCGTTAATGTATAGTTATTTCAAATTTTGTTTTCATTTTGCCGTGTTTTAAACGCAGTTGAACACGTTAAATATTCAAATTGTCACGATAGAAGAATAAAAAAAAAAACGATAGGTTAATTTCGATGCTCGAAAACTAGTATCCAGCGGCGTAAAATATATTAAATCTTTAAAAATAATTTAAAAAAAAAAAAGTATTTCGTTTAAATCTCCGACCACGCCGTCGTATTTATTAAACGCGTTAACTTTTTTTTTTTTTTATTGCTATTTCTCGTATAATCTGTACGTTAATTATACGTCAAATCGACTAATTTTATGAGAATTTAAATAAATAATAATACTTTATTCGAAATTTAAATAAGGATCTTTATCAATATTTCGATCACTAGAGTAAACGACACGTTATTTTATTAGGCAAATATTATAATATCGTAAGTACTCGTCGATTGGTTTTTATTTTTAAAACCGTAGCGAATTTGTTTCGTATATTTTGATAATTAATATTTTTAGTAGATATTCGTCAGCTATATATTGTTCAATCTCATAGACCTTTTTCTTCTTTCTTTTAATGATCATACGAATTTTTGGACGTCATTGATTTAAAATGTATTAAAATTATACCACAGATTATAGATGAATACAGATGGATCACTCGGCCCGAGAACCAAAAAAAATTGCAAATACGCTTTTCTGATTGGTCTCCCCCAAATCAATGTAGGCGCACACGACGATATAAATTATTGTGCTGATATTATACAATATTGTTGTACAACTTTTTTATTATCTCAAATAATATTATCATAATAATGGTTATCGCATGCCGGTAACAATTCAACGCAGATTAAGCATCGATTGCTTTTGAACTGTGTGTACGAAACGAGTATATTTGACCCGAGACGTTATATGATACGAGCGCCAAACCAGAATTCACAATTCATTTTATGTAAACAACACAAATTTAGTTACCTCACGGGAGTAATGTTTAAATTTTAGGCAAATATATTGTGCTATCCATGCGGTTACACTGATTTGGGGTTTTTCGAATGACGCATAATTTTTTTTGTTTACATCACGAATGATCCATCTGTATTCATCTAATCTGTGATTGTACCGCATCCTTTTACCGAATTATTCGTTCTATATAGGCGCAAGTTTTTCGAAACTGTATTTAGTGAATGGAGAATTCGAATTGAAATTTTGAATTTAAACGGTCGTCCGTTTTGTCACCCTTTTCAAATACCTTCAGTTCGGATAAATTTTTATTTTAAAAAATTTTATTTTTTTCAAAATAAGTAACTCGCAATACACTATTATTACGCGATAAACTGACGCGCAATGAGTTTTAAATCGCTAATAGAAATTCGTTAATAATCAATTATAAGCATTTTTTTAAGTAAAAAAAAAATAAATAAATAACGATTATCACGCGAAATATTACGAATTTTTGAAACAATATAATGAAATAAACCGAAACTACGAATATTTCAATGAGTTTATTAATGTGTTAGCATTTAGTGTGATTACATATCGCGTTAATTAAGAACGAAAAAACACCCCGTTATAAGACCATCCGTACACGTGCGTATCGGTAACGAATCGTTTCGTTACCGTTTGGCGGAAGAGGGGGAGGCCGGATTCATTTTTCGTTTAACAACGCTCTTGGGGCTCTTCTGAGAAATCGTTCTATTCGCGCCACTGCGCTGCAGTCAGTGGCGTGTCCGTACGGGAGACGGTTAAGTGGTCGTAACCCTCTTCACGAGTGGGGTAACAAAACAAAAAAACACACACACACACACAAGAAAACATTATATCGCGTACGGAAAAATAAATCAAAACGCTCGCGCAGTGTTTACCCATTTGTGTTTTTATGCGTTTTCGGCTTTTACAGAAAGGAGTTTGTTGTGGTGGGGAGGGAGGAGAAGTGACACACGCAAAGGTCGTCGTCGTCCTGCACCGGGGTAAAAGCGGTGATAATTTGTGGCGTCGTCGGCGGCGGCCCGCCCCGTCGACTATTCGGGCTCGGCACGAAATTAATAAAATACTCTCTGCCAGTGCGCTGCCGGCAATTCAATTTTCCCAAACTTCCGGAGCAATAAACCATCGGTGCGGTGTTCTCCGCTCTGAGGGCCGATGACGACCTTCGGGGGAGAGAAAGTGTACGCCACACATAAAAAACAATAAGCTCTCTCTCACTCAGCGTGCAGAAGCGGATTTCTCGCCTCGCCTTTACTGCAGTAAAAAAAAAAAAAAAAAACTAAAAACAAAAAAACCACGAAGCCGACGACGATTGTCGGTTTTTTTCTCTACAAACGGAAGAAAACTGGCGCGCGCAACAGCAGTTACACACCGTAATTCGTGCACATAGCCCGCGCACATAAATCAACGCACTAGCACATCCAACATCTGTATTTACCACCCGCTGCAGCCGTCTCCGCACGCCACACCGCGTACGAAGACCCTCCGAAGCCGCCGCCGGTGCTGCTGCTGCTGCTGCTGCTGCTGCTGCTGCTTCGCGACAATCTGCCGCGTTTATTATATAAATCATCGCGATTTCGGTGCGGTTAGCGCGCGCGCCTAATCCTTCGTCCTTCCTCCGCGCGAGTCCTGACGAAAAGAAACGTCACCGGCTCCGTATTTATTATCCGTGTATACGCGTCTCGATAATTAGCGAACCGATTCGTACCGATCGCGCCCTTCGCAGGGACAGGGTGTCCCGCGGAGAAGTACCACGAATACACGTCTATTTCGAGAGAAGAGAAGTCATCGGTTCTCTCCGTATTTTTTTTTGATTTAACACTAAAGGTAAACGTCTCTTTTGATACACGAAACGCGCAAAAGTCTTCTTGAAAACGCCTTCAGCTGTCTGACGAACGCCGTCTAAACGAGCGTGTCGGTCCGGTGTGGAAATGTCGACAAAGGCGACAAAAATCACACTTCGAAAACCAATAAAAGTCGGATTTCATAAAACGTACGCGGGACTTTTTGAGGTTAGGTTCGGACGGTTTGAGAGAGACTCTTTTAAAAAAAAAATAACAAAGTAATCGTGAAAAAAGTGTGATGCTAAGGGTGACGTACGCGTGTATCACTGTAGATATACATATAAAAAAAAGTATATTTTCAAAGGATGAGAATGGTTTTTTTTTTTTTTTGGAATTATCTTCATAAAATCCAAAATATTCGTTTGACGGAAATATTAAAAAAATAAAATTGTATTTTTTTACGTTAGACGTTTTTATTAAACTCGCCGTTTTTTCGAAATCAATATTCGCATTTACAAAAAAAAACCCCTTAAGTACGCGTAGGAGTTTAAAATTTGGAAATTTCTTTCTAAACGTTTATATATATTTACAAAACGGTTGTCTCGATTTTTTTTGTTTCAAAACGACGATTTTTTTTTATTTCGCTTTTCTCTATAAAATTTAATCAAAACTGTAACGAATATTATTTGAAAAAAAAAAGGTTTTGAATTTTTTCGAGTATAGAATAGAACAGGGAATTACTGGTCGGATCACCGTTGAACACCCCGTAGAACACGTGTAACGACGTTTCTACAACTCTCTGGGTCGTCGGTTTTTCTGTCTTCCGAACACGTGGTAAAGATTGAATTTTTTTTCTCTCCCCCTTTCCCGCGGGTTTTTGTTTCGTCGATGAACCGTTTTCCAATTTGTCAATTTCCTCCTCCCGTACAATTCGTTTTAGTTTCTTATTTTATCCCTCCGGAATCACTTAAACGAGACCATTTATCAAATAATATACGCGTATGTTGTGTGCGACGTACGCGCACATACAATCGTTCGGCGGGACGTATACTCTCTTAAAAATCACGTTACTGCACTGCTGCTGCAATATACGCGTCCTCGTTTCATAGTTTTAAAGTAATTACTCCAGACGTTTTCGACGTTGTATTTCGTTATATTATGCGTATTTAAAGCAGTTTAAATTTAAACTACTCGGTGGTAGGTTAGTGTACGTTTTACGAATTTCCAACAGAATACGGTTTCGAATTCATTATACATACCGGTGCAGATAGAACTGATTTACGTTTACAAATCATTATAATAATTTTGTTTTGATTCGCGTTTTCGAAACGGAGGTTTTTTTATTTTTATATTTATACCGTAATAAAGACGTTGAATATTTTTGCCAGCGAAATTCCATTATTCGTTCTATCTTCTTATTACCGTTTTAATAATAAGGTTTCAAAAATAACGGTTATTATACGTACTAGAATAACTTGTTTCTAATAACTTATATATATTATAAAACTAAATGTGTGTGTATGCTATTACAACGTACCGTATTAGATTTATTTTCGTAGAAAATGGACTTTTGATTTTGAAGAACGGTTTTCGTCAAAGAACAGTCGATTTGGGCATTCCAATATTACGTGTTTCGATGGTCGTAATCTTGTTCCGCGGGTTTCGCACAGAAGCTGATGACTGTTTTTTTACTGGTGAGATGAGAGTAACCCAAAACTATTTGATCTCTTCCATTGAGATTTTTATTGGGATTTTAGTGCTCTTTTAAAAATTGTTTTGTTTTTGTTATAATTCCGTATGTTTTCCTGTTCTTTTAGTATTCTGCGTTTGGTTTCACGGGTGGCTTCTTTTGATTTTATTGGTTTTGATTATGGAAGGGTTCGGGTGTAGTGCGGTTTCGTTCGCATCGTTTCGTCAGCTGTTTCGTTTCCTTCGATTCGGACGTGTGATGTGAAAAAATAATATTTTTGTGAGTAATATTTGGGTGCTTTTGATTCTAATTCGTCAATGAACATATTAGTGTTTTTTTTTTTAAGGTTCTCCGACTGCTGAGAAAGCCACTGATGATTCAAGTATCGCAAATGCTTCTATAGTGAAAATATTGCAGACAAGATGTAGTCTGAATTTTTTAAAACATCGAAGCCGACACCGTTATTAGATTTCGATGCATTGTTTTGTTCGATTAAAGTATGATTTCATTATGTGTGTGTGGCGTTATTTCTTTTTTGTTTTCATCAAATTAGTATTAATTTCCGCATAGGTGGGCTCGGAAGCGACGCATTTTTTTTCAGTTATAATCGAAACTGATTTCATCTAACAACGATGTATATTAATTATTTTGGATTGATCCTTTTTTGATTGGGTTCTTTTGGGTTAGGTGATTTTGAGCCGTATTGCTATGTTTATTATTTCAATCGTGTATTTTAAATTATTCGTCATATTTGTAATTATGGTTCTCTTTTGTTTGAAACCGGTTTAAAATTCGTCTTTACAGCGTCTAACAGTATATAATAATACACAGAGCCGATAATATTGATTAAAACCGCACACGTAATATTATATAATCGAGAACATAACGTAAACAAAAAAAACATTCGACTAATCTACCGAATTGTTGTCTACGCATAAATTACGTTTAAAATCCGTCATATTCCTCGCGAGTTTTTATTTATACAACTACTGTCCGCCGTACTGGTCTGCCCTCGGGCGCGTCGGTCCTGTACGGTTATTATATATTCGACCGTATTGAAAGCCAAAAACGTTTTAAATTTAAATCGATAGCCCAAAGCTTATGAGCGAATTTATTAAAAAGTGTGTAGCAGTGTCGGTTTTAAGCAAAATGAAATCGTTAAGAATATTTACAATTATAATTAAGCGTGTTATTACTGCGACAAAGTCCGTACAAAAATTACGTGATTTTTCACCGTTTGAAAAACGTTTTGCTTGAAAACGAAACGAAATATTTCTTATACTATTCTTTCTTAGACGTTATTATTTTGCGTAATACATAATATTATATTATTATATTTCCAATTAATTGTCGAACTTAATAGTATCTACACTAAGAGTTCTAAATAAAAAAAATAAATAAAATTATTATATTTTCATTTATTCGATGTTTAAAAAAAAAAAACTTAAACTTTACTGATATTGAATTGAAATCGATTTTTCAATATGCCATGGCAAATTACATTATACGCCCGAAACAAGTATAGAGCATTATTTTACGTCGAGGTGTTATATAAATGTAAATTTTTTTTCCGACGGTTTTTATTCCTTTTTCTATTAATGACGTTTTTTTTGAGGGGGTGGAGAGGAAGTTTAAAAATCACGTGATTCTTGTAAATTCTATCCATCCAGCGTACCATAAGACGAATATCCCAGCAATATAAATCGTTTTTAGAATTTCCGCTGTTGCCCGTTTTATTCTAATAATTACCGCGGTCGGAGTCACGCTGCAGAATGAAATTTAGCATTTACAAATGCCACCGAACGTTTATAATACGATGTTTGTTGACCTAAAGATAATGTAATCTTCAGTACTGTATATATAAACGAGATTTTTGGAGGTTTTTGTAACATTTTTTGCGCTATTTTTTTTTCTCTGGCAACGATAATTGGAAAATTTTAACTTTTAACCGAGTCAATTTTTAGATTCTGAGCGAAGCGAACAGGAACCTGTTGGCTTTATAATAAACGAGGCTTTTTTTTCTCCATCGTACAACTTTTCGACTAGTAAAAGTGTTTCGACTCTTATTACGTTCGATCAATTTTCCGGTAACAAATTTTGTTGGAGCGATACTTAAAGGATGTAATTTTTCGACTTTCTCAATAGGTTTTAAACGCCAAAAAAAAAAAAAAACTATCAAACGATTTCGTCGGGTTAAGTTAGGTTTGCTATTTAATATTTTTTGTAGCGAATTTTTCTGATAATTTCGGTAGATAACGATTTTTTTTTGGTATTTCGCTAAGACTCGTTAGGACAAGGAATAAGGATAATATAATAATAATAAACTGATTTTTTGATAATAATACGCTGATAACAAGCAACAGGTTTACCACTGTAATGTAAGTGAAATAAGTGGGACTGTGGGAAGTTAAATACACGGTGACACGATGATTTAAAATTTCGACACCCGTTCACTAATACGCGCCTTGATCGCGTCATCAGCTGTTTGCACACACACACACACGCGCGCACCTGGCCTAGTAATGTAAACAAACGTCTTTTCTTTGCAGTTAACCACTTTTTGTATTTTAAAATTAGTCCGCTAGACATAGGGGAAATTATTTATCGATCGATTAATCATTATCGAACCAATTATTCGTGTTGTACATCATTATTTTGTACTAAACGAGTGACTATTTATATCTTATTTGTGTGAAATACCCAAGAATTACCGCTAATAACAAGCGCGTACAGATAGCGCAACGGTCGATACCGCTAGTTGTTCCGCTAATTCGATTCCGGTCGGGGCCGTTTGGTAACCAGTTATTCGTTATTTTTATTTTATTCCAATACAAACCTAATATTCTATCGGTCGAATGACTGTAAAAGAAATTTCACTTTGTCCGCGCGTACTCGCAAAACGCACGAATTACTGAAAATCTGTTTTTTTCGTTCAATTTTTTACAATTTACAAGTATTTATCATTAAGTGCGTTTACTTGGTCACACGTACAGTCTATATGCGTAATTGCCGGGCTCGTAAAAATTTATTCGCGGAACATGATTTTTTTTTTAAACTAGGAAATAATTGTTGAAAAATTTCGTTCGAATTAAAAATATTACATCAAATCTATTGCCGAGTTTAATGATATTTAAAAAAAAAAGTCATATTATAGGTACCTACCGAAGCGTTTTATTGAAATCATTTGTGGCGCGCGCGTACGTCTGTCAGTCAATCACTAGCGGAATTCGCTTCTTTTTTTTTTATACACCCGCTATATACCGCGGGGGCTGTTGCAGTCTATTATACGTTTATATAAAGGCGATATACCGGAAAAGGCATTTTTATATATATTTTTATTTCCTATATACCGACGCTACGATATATATATTCCCGTTGAAATTCCTTCGACGCCCTATTTTCGACTCGGCGGCTGATACGGAGGTTCTTTTCCTTTTTTCCTCTCCCCCGCGACACAGAGGTGTTTCATTCACACCGGGAATAAAGCTATTTATCTGCAGCCGTTCGTTCGCGGATTGCCGCCAGCTATATAACACGAGCGTATTCCTCCGAATATCTACCGAACGTTTTTTTTTTTTTTAAATGCGCAGTCGACAGGCGGCGTGCGTGTGTATTTATATTTATTATTTCGTTACGTTTCCATCTTGTTTATATGCAAATCGGCCGCAATACTACATACAATATCACACCCTACCGCGAGCGAGCAGCCTGGCAAAGTCCCGCCACCAGGCCCCGGCAGACCGACTCTTGACACAATCTCGCGTATTATCTCGTTATTCTGCAGCTCCGTCTACGACGTCTTTATATATTATATTTCGCGAACGCTCGACGTCTGACGAAATATATTGTTATTATTACAATATCCTCCTGCGCCGGTTACGTTTTTTACACCCCCTCTCACTCCTTATCCTTATCCGGTTATTCGACGCTTATTTATAAGCGAGAAAATCTATAATAATAATTGAATTCGCCGTTCCTGCATCAAGCAAAGAATGTATACGAGCGTGGATGTCCTTACCAAACGATACACGGTGTAAGGCGCGCGGAGTTGAGCAGTGTGTCTCTCTCTGAAAACCTTACCGACAAATCCGCATACTCGGGCTTGTCGACTACTTTGCTAGAAAAATTGTCGACTTTAAAGTTCCTCGTAGCATATCAAAGAAAAATTCGTTCGAATATATTCGTACATAATTGTTGGAAAAAAAACTCCACGAATTTACCGACATTAAAGTCTGTGGTGTACACTTCGCAATCGATCTTAGAAAAAAACCTAAAAATTTATTATTTTTCCTCGTCCAAGCAAAGAGTTTAATTTTCGGCAATGTCTTCAGGGTTATTCGGAGTACAATTATTATACTAATATTCTGTTTATAGAAATTTCTTTTATAAAAAAAATGTTATATTCTATTTAAAAAAAACGTTTAATTCCGTGTCCGAGTATTTCAAATACTTTTTCGATTTGAGCAATTCAATTTTTGATTGGGGCCCACTGTTGCCCCAGAAAAATGTTTAAATAATTTTTACCCATATCCAGATCTGTAGCCAAATATTTTATCAAGACATATATTGAACACGGTCACTTGTTAGAATTTCGAATCTATTTTTGAGTAAGTATCAATTTCTCACAGTACGCGAAAATACCTTGCGGGCGGCCAGTAAACATATACGGTTGACTATATTTTGTTGAAAGAAATTGACATTTTTGTGAATTACGAATAATCTATAAAAAAAATTCGTATACCAATTTTCTTTTCAAAAAAAAATATATATATTCGGAAAATGTGATTATTTTAAGTGGTACGAAAAAATTTTTTTTATTATTATTAGTTTAAAAAAAAAAGTTATATTTCGCGCGCGAAACGGGGTCGTAGAGTCGGCGGCGGCAGGCAATTTAGTTTTTATAATAACATATAATCGTACCAGAATATCGCGTTCATGCGTATATAGACGGAGATTTTATATAATATATTCGTTTATCTTAAACGTTTACGGAGATTTTTTTTTCTTCTTGTTTACACGACTGATAAACTTTTGCTAAACAAATTCCATTCGTATATTACCGATTTTTATCTTAGGTATACGCGACTATAAATTTTTATGCATTGCCGTTTTAAAAGAAACGCGTATAAAAAACGCCTAAGGCTGAAATTAAGTTAGTTTTGTTTTTTTTTTTTACTTTTATCAACTAATGTTCTATTTTACCTTCCCGGAGACCAATTTATACATTTACGAATAAAAGGATAAAAAATAATAATAATAATAATAATAATAACGTGATATTATCATAGTACCTATATATGATTTAAAATAATCAAAATAAACAAAACTATAGATTTATGCGATTGTTGTGTATCGTGATAATACACTGAAATAGCATTTGAACGAAACAGTTCATGAAATTATCGAAACACTTACGAATTGGCGAGGTAAAGGCGCTCAGATAATAATAATTGACTTACACGGATGGTAAACTGCATTGAACTTTACGAAAATACGCAATCGAGTGGAGTGAATTCAAGACGTGCTTTCAAAGATCCACAAAAATGAGCGACAAGAGGTCACGCGAAGGAAATAAACTTTATTTTTATAAGGTTTGTTTAAAACAATTTAAGTATAGAAGCTATTTGAAGAGGCATATGCGAACGCACACAGGAGACAAACCCTATTCGTGTGAAATCTGCACCAAGTCATTTACACAGAATAAGCAGTTTGACTTTGCACACGCGCACGCATACCGGTGAGAAACCACATTCGTGTGACTTTTGCATGAAGTCCTTCGCGTTGCATGGCTCTTTGACGACACATATGCGAACGCACACCGGAGAAAAACCGTATTCGTGTGAAGTTTGCACGAAGTCGTTTGCGCAGAACAACAATTTGATGATACACATGCGTACGCACTCCGGAGAAAAACCCTATTCGTGTGAATTTTGAACAAAGTCATTTACACAGAATTATAGTTTGACGATGCACATACGAACGCATACAGGTGAAAAACCATATTCGTGTGAAGTTTGCACCAAATCATTTACGCAGAATTACAGTTTGACTATGCACGCGCGCACGCATACCGGTGAGAAACCCTATTCGTGTGACGTTTGCATGAAGTCCTTCACGTCGAATAGCCGTTTGACGAATCACACGAGAAGAACACACTACGGAGTATGCGAGTGGTGATCGAATGAGTTTCACTGTACTTTGAATAATATTCGTTTTGTAATTCTTGTGGTATTATGCCACTTAATAATATATTATATTATACATATCTTATTTTTTTCATAATAATATAACATCATTTATCTGTGTTTATGAATTTGCGTTATTCTTCACTTACTACTGTATATATAATGTATAATGTACATAATCATATAAAGAACTATTTAACATTTTATCACCTGCTGTATGTATTTTGCAATATTTTCGATAGCTGACTGATATTTTTTAACTTTACGCAGTAAGTTTCTATGAATTGTTCTAAACACGATAGCTTTTCGAAAGCCGTCAATACATTATAAATAACAGTCAAATTCCGTGTACAATATCGTTATTATCTCAGAGTAATTTATTTATTTAGAGCGTTGTTTGCGAAAATTTTATATTATAATACTTACTCGGAAAGAACTATATTTTTTTTCTCTTAACGCTTTCGAATCGTTATGAAAATATGTTTTCTTAAAACGTATATAAATTTACAAAAAAATATGTAATAAATATTTCCGAAAGATCTTATGCGTAGAGGAATTCGCGTACAATATATTATCAAGTAATTATTAAGACGATAAAATTTAAATAAAATTTATTTTACATAATTAGGTACGTATAAAAATAGGTAAATATACTAAAAAAAAACTGTCACGAACGATAATTTATGTAAATTGCACGGTGACGGACTACTCACCGTTGTGTAAAAATTAACTTGGTTACGCGCGACGACAAGACAGAGAGAAAAACTGCTAATATTTTCTGCGCCGCAAAGTCTCGTTTTTAAGGTTAATAAATGGCCTTTGTCGGACGGGAGGATATTCAGACTCTTATCGATCTCCGACGTTTCTGAGCCTGAGGCGGTTCTCGACAATTTTTTTTACGGTCGCGCGTAGATCCGAGCAAAATCGTTTGGACGAATTTTCTTCATAGAAATATTCAACGCGCCTGATTAAAACCACACAAAAATGTATAACGATACGTTTATTTTACTGGCAAAGATATAAAATACTTTTCAGATTTGTATACGGTCTCACGGATCTTTTGAGCGTTTTAAGTTAATTTAAAATGACGCTTTTTTTTTTTTTACTCAACTAACGTACAACGATAACGATCGAGACGTGAAACACGCAATTTTTATTTTATTTTTTTTGTGCAAATCGTTCTGGTTAATATATAGCGATAATAATCTACTCTAAAATTATGAAAAATAAAATAACAGGCTGGACAGAGAGAAAAAAGTAAATATTACCTCGAATAATGAACCTGTACAATAGTTTTTTTTTTTGATTGTCCTGCTCGTTCCTGCAGGTCCCAATTACTTTGTCCTGTATACGACAGTCGACGGTGTGAAAGTGGCGGGTTTTTTTTATATTAGCTACCGGTGGTTGATACGGACCGCGGCGGCCGGCGGAAACACCGTTAGGGCGGGAAAAGTGGCCTGACCCCAAGGGTGTCATTTAGCCGGAAAAAGTAAAAGTTTTTTTTTCTGCGCTCCGCAGGACACTTGATATTTTATTCAAAAACAGTCTCCCAGGTATTGTTTTATGAGCGTCGTTTTAATGAATATCGGTCTTTATACTCTTCTCTAATTTTTTTTAACAGTTTTTTTTTTTTTTTAATGTCCTCCATAACCTCTTTCTTTTTAAGACCTGCTCTCTCTTTATATATGTATGCGTATCAACATAACGAGACACGCTTTACTTTTATCGTTCTACGTTTATTCGGTTTCTTTTAGAAAAAAAAACGAATACTCGTATATGGATCAAGGACTGGTAGATCAAACAATTAAGTCGGGGGCTGTTGGTTTTTATATTTAGACAATTTTTTTTTTTTAATAACAAATTTTTTTTTGCTGTTATAAAAAAATAACGACGCGTGCGTGTCGTACTGCGTTGTATGGATTGTGTTTTGTTGACGATTCGGTATAGAACGCAGGTTAAAACGGGTATTTTCAATTTTGTTTCTCGCAATATTATTTATATTGTTATTTTACGCTTAGTTAAAACAAGAGTAGAAACATTTTAGTAAAAGACAATATTTAGAAGCATTTAATGGCAATAGAGAAAAATAAAATACCATCGGCTCTAATACAGTCATAGACAGTCTATTCCGAAAAAGCAAGACAGCAAATAAATTACACAGACTTTTAAATAATTTCTGCGTTGAATGATGATCAAATGATTGAATAAATAAAATATACTTTTTCCGTTAATACGCAGTGGTTTAAGAGTATTTTTGTTGTTTTTGCAAGTGAATTTGTAGATAGAATTAAGCTAAATATGAGGTATTTCGAAATATGAAAAGTACAATATTGTAAGCCGTTTTTTTTACCAATATTTTTGATGGGCGGCTTCAAACAAAATCTCACGGGCCACTCTAAACTCTAAAGGAGTCAGCCTGCTTGATTGATCTCGGTTATCTGTTTTTGTAAACGATACGAATTACATTCTTTTTTTTTATTGTCAAATTAATATCGGTCGTTAAAATTATAAGTACCGTTTATAAACTTTAATTAACAGGTATAATGATGTATTTTTTGTTATAAACGCGGTTACATAGAACAACGCTCGGAAATTGTCGATTTTTTTTTAATCTCACCCCAGTTGAAATTCTCGAGTTAGGACTTCCTGTTTTGAATTTATTTATTGATCGCAGGAAGGCGAATTTTTTTAGTGTGAAGCTTTTATTTCCATCGTTTTATTCGGTTAATA
Source organism: Slavum lentiscoides (assembly GCA_032441835.1). Classification (NCBI taxonomy): domain Eukaryota; kingdom Metazoa; phylum Arthropoda; class Insecta; order Hemiptera; family Aphididae; genus Slavum; species Slavum lentiscoides. The sequence goes on along the minus strand of CM063710.1, from coordinate 21,217,939 downwards.
TGTAAAGAAATTGTTTCTAATAAATATGAAAACACGAACGGGTAAAAATCTAAAGTTGTGCTACAATACGGAAAAGTGCAAAGCTCCCCTTGAAAAAAAAAAACTTGAATACTTATGAATAATACGTCAACGTCGAACATTGTTTCTGCCACGGTTTTTATAATAATAATAATGCAGTAGTGATTTTCGGATAACGCATTAAAATATCGAAAATCAACAAAAACTCGCTTTTATCCGTTTTTTATCCGTTCCCTAGGTTTTCTGTATATTTTTAAGACTCCGGGGGGAGGATCGTCAAATATGAGTGTTCGTTCGCTCCCTTTATTTTAAACTCGTTATACGCAAGAGAAAAAAAATTCAAACTTATTTTATGGACTTCGCGAGCACGATTATTTTACGAACAAAATAATCTCGAGTAAATCGTGTATACGTGTGGACGCGCCAAGTTCATCAATACATATAAATATAGATTTTTTTTTTAAAAGATCAAAAATCAAAATCTATCTAAGGCAGTGTTTCCCAAAAGGTGTGCCGCGACAACTTGAAATTTTTTTATTTAAAAAAAAACAAAAACCATCAGAAAATAATTATGTAGATAATAATTATCGAAATTATAATAAGAGAAGATAATATTTGTCCAAAGTGTACCGTGACTTACAACAATTAATAACAATGCGCCGCGACTGGGGAAAAAAGTTTGGGAGCCACTGATCTAAGGCATTTATCGTTGATAACCGATGAGTGCGAACCGTTTTATTTATGCGTCGCATAATATGAAATCGCGAACAAATGGTCGAGTGAAACGTTCGATGGCTACAGCCTCGTCGTTTATCCGACGGCCAGTGGTATAATATATTTTTCTCCTGTTCCTCGGCTGCTGCAGCGGCGGATTAAGTCTATATAGTTTAATTGAGAAAATTAATTGCGCCCCGAAGACTGTTAAAGTTTTTAAACCCGCACCGGGCCGTATAATATATGTATATACCGGCGGTCGTGTTAAATCGTTTTAATCCGTCGAAATTACGCCGCCGCCGGTCTCTTCTCTCGGCCGTCGCGAGACGAAAAGGAGAAAAACCGCGCTCGAAACCACCCGAAAAACGTAATTAATTTCTCTTCGCGTCCGGACAAATAAATATTATCGTATAATGTGTGTTCACAAGAACACTGACTAGCGATGGTAGATGCTCAACAGAAATCAGACAACGAGTAAGTATATGGCAAAAAGAGCATTTATGCAAAAAAAAGGCAGCTGATTACAAATAAAAAATTAAGTACAAAGACGAGGAAAATTTTTGTCAAATGTTATGTATGGAGCGTAATACTATATGGTTGTGAAACACGGACCATCAATGTGCAAGATAAGAAGAACCTGGAAGCTATGGAAATGTGGACGTGGAGAAGACTATTGAAAATCAGTTGGACAAAAAGGAAAAGCAACGTTAATGTAATAAATCAAGTAGGGGAGAAAAGGATTCTGCTAAGCACAATAAAAGAAAGGAGTGGAAAAATGTTTGGTCACCTACTGATGCATAATGCGTTTATAACAAACATATTTGATGGACGAGTAAACGGACACAGAGGTAGAGGAAGACCGAGGAAGACATGTACTGTAGAAGCGATGATAAAAAATGTTGATTGTAGCAGATATGTAGACATGAAAAGACTGGCTTTTAGCAGAGAGGAATGGAGAACCAGAATCGCAACGACAAGGCAAGGTCTTTAGTACAGAAAAAAGAAAGAATGTGTGTTCGTCGAGAGAGGTAAAATTTTATTATTATTATTTTTTTTTTTTTGTAAAAAAATTGTGTTTATAGCCGGTCGAGCGTGTGAAACCTTCGAGCGCAGACACGAAAACGTGTCTGCTATTCTCTTGTCGTTTTGATTTCACCGCGTCTCCCAACGGTTTTCCGAAATTAGATTATTACTCGCCGCCACGTTTCCTCCCGAAATAATAATAATAAATGTCAACCCCACGAAAACCGTAAAAGGGTGGTTTTGTAATGAATATTCTTAAATTCTATTTGCTCGGGGAAGGGTGGGCAAAAAAAAATAATACCGCGCGCGAATGTTTCTCAGTTGATGAGACGAGAGAATCAACACGAACCAAGACGAATATATAGTTTTAAGTTTTTCGCGCGGCACGTGACGAAAATAAATTATTTACAAAACGTCCTATATACGTATATAATTACTCTTGCAGGTTATAATACGTAAAATATAAATACGACGAACGTATTATTCTATATTCAGATTAATTTAGAAATATTATATACGGCCGCGCAAAGTGCAGGCGTAGAAATTGAAAATTTTTAATTAAAAAAATTATTCCGGGCAGGGGGGGCTACATTTTATGTTGAGTGTTTAAACGCTCTTTACAAATTAAACGTAACCCGTTATTACGCGCAACGTAAAATATAAAACACGAAACGATTAATTTGATTATAACTGCGGATAAATGTATAATAAAAAAAAAATTAAACGCCGTTCGTTGGTAATCGCATCGCTTGAGAACCGATTTTTTTTTTTAATGTTTGTAATAGTTTGTATAAGGTTTTGGGAGAGGGAAGAAAAATTGGAAAAGTTGCGCGGAAAATTCGGGAAAGTTTTGTTAGAAACGGCTAATCTCAGGAAGTACTTATCCAATCGTCATGTAGTTTGATTTTGATTTGTAGAGTAATCTACGCAAAACGTTATATAGTTTGAAAAATACCCCGGTTTGGTGGTGAAAGAGTGATGAACTCGGAAGAATATTTCACGCGAGTAATATTTTCGATTACCATGGTTATAAAGCGGGTAACAATTATTAGATACAAAGAAATACGTCTTTTTTTCCTATTTTCACTTTGTTTACACATTTCCAATAGCTTTTCACAAATTTGCAAAATGATCGAAAAACAAAATGTATTGAAATTTAGATAGAACAACGTCTGTCGGGTCAGCTAGTAATTAATATAATGTAGTATAACATTTATAAGTAAATTACTTAGACCGTTCTTCGATTCGCGTTCTTCTAGGACGTTTTTGTACTAACGACTTTGTGCCAAATACACATAGATAATGTAAAATGTGATGGCAGACACACGATTTTGGAGTACCAATTTAATATTTTAGGAATTAGAAAAAAAAGAAATTATTTAAAAAATAACACGGTTTATTAACCTTCTAGCTCTTCCCCCCTCGAAGCATTTTTTTTGGAACGTCATCTACACATAAAAAAGTTTTAGCAATACGTACAAACAAATCATAAAATAATTCTATACTTTTGTTGATATATTTTTCGAGAATATCTATGTTGTCAATTTTCTTTTGACTTCCCGAAACCATTACAGGTTTCAGAGAACACAGTACACGTCTGATTTTCGTGACTACACTGAGCGTGGCACATTTTTTCTGACTGGTATTTATACGCCTACCTGTCAGGACCTCTATGCCGTACCGCTGTCTGATGACTATTTTCTTTTCAGTAGAAGAACACAATACCGAATTCAGTGAAAATATTGAACAGAAAAACGAATTGAGGGAAACAAATGATAAAAGAAGCAATAGAAACAGAAAAATGTCCGGAAAATTTTAACAGAGAAGATGGATGGAAAATTAGTAATACGTGGAAACCAATAATAATTCATCAATTAAAAAAACCGAAAAGAAAGAAAACAGCCGACAAACACGAACATCCAGAATGAAAAATCCACATCGACAAATAACAACCAGGAAGAAAAATTCAATCATACTCAAATGCAGATGTAGAAAAGAAAGGACAGCGTGCATAGAATGTAAAAAAAAAAAAACGGCGAAAGAAAATAGTCACCAGATAGCGCTACGACACAACATAAAGGGCGTGGCCGATATGCGTATAAATACCGGTTAGAAACAAGCGGACCGCTCAGTGCAGTCCCGACAGTCAGACGTGTAATACGTTCTCTGAAGATGGAACGGTTTCGAAAAGTCAGAAGAAAATTGGCAACACGGATGTTTCCGAAAAATACATGAACAATGGTAGTTTAACCCGTGAAAGTTTTAATAAATTCTATATTTTTATCGAATACCGATATTCGCTTTCAAATTATATTAGAAATAAGTATAAAACCCGTTAAGTACACGTAATTTCGGATCATTAATTTCAAAACGGGCTCGTCTCGGAAACTCTTGGGGAAAATTAATTTTATTCGTATTTTTTCACGTACTCGTATATATAAACCTATGGTTTTTTTTGTAAAAGAGAAAGGCTCATATCGGTTTTTCATATAGTGGAAAAATCGTGTCTTTTTAAATTTAATTCCCGAAAGCACTCGTCTTTTGTGCAAACGCTCTTAATCTTAAACGGTTAACGGTCCACAGTATTTTTATTTTTACCTTGTTTTCGAATAATAAATACATTAATTCCAAATCCGCGTCTTTCAATAAAAATATAATTTCTCCGTCCGTGCAAAATATCAGAGCCATTTTATTTTTCACAAAACTGTTTAAAAGCTTCTATTCAATTTACGATACGTTCTATACTATGCATATAATATATGTATTGCGCGTTGTTTATCGGCATATAAATATTCTAACGAACGCGCCTATATTCTCGACAATATATAGCGAAATTATGCGTATGCATTTGCGTTTCCCACGATTTCGTACGGATTTCTATTCAAACGCGCTTTGAAGATAAAAAAAAAAAGAAATAATCGTTTCATTGGATATACTCGGCCGTATAATAATATATTATACCGTGTGTTGATAAGAACGGGTGAAAATCCTATACCGTATTGTACACATATGTCATTATATATATAATATACGTACGTAATATTGTAGCAAAATATAATTTATTATATCGGTAACGGTACAGTGTTTTTCGTACGAATTTATACCGAAAAGTTGGATAAAATTTCGACCATTTAAAGCGAAAAGGATTTAATTCTGGCGAATAAGATTTGAAATATTGTGTTGGGCGCGGAAAACGATTTTTCGATAAATGCAAAAAAAGCGACGATGATTTTTACACTTTTTTTTCCGTTTGTTCCGGTAAAGCAATACGAAATCGCGAATCCATACTCTCGCAATAACGTAGAGAAATGTTAGAATTAAATATTTTTTTCGTATAAGTCAGTCTTTCTCTGTGTTAGCTATAACGTCCCCTTGTGGGCGTTAATGGCCTTTAGGAGAGCGGCAGAAGTCCCAAAGAAACGTTGGGGGCGCTCGAGTCGCGGTCTAGGGGGCGATAGCCTATTAAAAAAAGAAGCGAAAAATCATGTACTCTTGATATTTCAAACTAAAATTAAACAACTACGTACTCGACGATTTCTAATAATAATCAAGAAGATTTTTTAAAAAAATTGTATAAAATTCTATTGGTAATATTTTAATATTTGATTTGTGTCTAAAGCATTCGACTGTTTGTAGCGTTCAGAGTTCTTTGCCGCGCGAAGCATTTATTAAAATCGTTTTGATCGTAGCGCTGCGTCTTCCGTCACCGCGTGAGACAATATTATTTTTTCGCCGATCCTCGTATTTTAATATAATTGTCTACAATTTTTTATTATTATTTTTTTTCGTATGCACGCTTAATTTCGTCGAATATCAATAAAACAACGCGTTTATTTTTTCCACCCCACATTATTCCCGTAGGCGTAAAACACTATACAGAGCTCGTGTAATATAGTATTATGCGCGTCGCGTTAAATTTCCAACGCGATAACGATAAATTTAATCTAGATAAATATTTTTTTGTGTATATACATTATACACACACGACAAGGGTCAACGACGGCGTTAAACGTTTATATTGTAGTTTTAAATTTATATTTTATAGCGAAATAAAAAAACATACACGCTCATATTAAACCGTATAAACTTTAACGTCCGGCCGTGTGTTCGGCCGGCGGGAAGGAGAAAAGCGCCTCGACGACGTCATATAACGCTAAAATACGCTCGTATCTCGTATATTATTTTATAATAAAAATAAAAAATTACGAGGACGCAATTTCGTAATTTTATGTTAACGCGCGTTATTATATAATAATAATACGTTTCTCTCCCACCCTTTTTTTTTCACCGGTACGGAGTGATTTTTTTATTTTCTTGTTCATCACGAGCCACGTTATAATCTCGCGAACATAATATATTATATATTTTTTTTTTTTTGGGGTCAGACTGGCCTATGACTGTGAGGCGACCGGGTAAAAATTTTCACTTTTCAATGCCCCTGTTTTCGTTTGATTGTCAAAAAAAAAAATCATTTTTTTTACACTCGTTGTATATTTGGGAGGCGTGTGTGCATAATTTTTAACAGTATTTTACGTTTTTTTTCTTTTTTTGTAAATCGGTTATAGACACGTGTAAAATTAGAAAAGAAAAAACCTCTGATCGTATTTATCGAAACATTAAACGAATCAAATTACGTTTTATAAAAACGAACATTTTTAATTTGTTCGAAACTTATACGTTATAATATTATAACTCTACACGAAAAATTTCGAAAAAAATATTTTTTTTTTTTTAATATCGAAACAGTAGTCCTTTAATTTTTTTGTTTCGAAGACCCAATCTTGTCGATTATTTATTCTTTATTAAGCTATACTGAATTAAGTTTTCTTCCACATATATCATACAGACGATATGTATTTGATTAACGCCGAGAACCCGAATTCGGGTTTTAAAATCATTAACTTAGAAAACCTATGAACCTTGTGTACAATAGCGAGTATTAAAACATACGTATTTCGTTACCACATTAATAATGAATTAAATCGGGCCAGGTTTTGAAATCAATTCGTACAATAATAGAAATACTTCGGGTGAACAATTTTTGCACATTTTTATTATTATTCGTTTCGTTTTTTTCTTCCGTATGCGTCTAAAATCGATTCTGCGTCATTGTTTACATCGATTTTCTTGTAAACGTAATATTTTAATTTTAATTCGATATCTGATGCGACGGGCCTCTAAATCGTTGGGACAGCCGGCAAACGCCGGAAACCGACACTGCTTTTTGTTCAACTATATTTTTTAGCGCGTTCTGTTTTGTACACATTTTTTTTCATATATTTTTATGATCGTATAATAATATCGCGTGTCGTCAATACACGGACGCAGCATTTATAGAATCTCCTGGGGAGGGGGTTGTAAACGTTTATAAATTGTGGGGTGCCGCGGATTTTTCGTAGCGAAACGACGATTTTTATATACTACCACGTATAACGCAGGATTTTTTTCGATTTTGAAAATTTCATCCCTTCGTCTCGCCGCCTTTGTTCTTCTTGTCCAAAAAGCTTTCCGGTGTCTGGACACATGTAGCTTTTGTAATTTCATATTTTATACGCACTCCTTTCTGTCCGTATTATTATGTGTTAGAGGGGAAGGACTGCCAGTCGTCGTTATACTGCAAACACGGTGCAGACGGTCACTGTTTTGAAGGCAGTGTGTGTATGTATTATTCGTGCCAAATTAATGGCGGCGGCGGCGAAAAGCGTATAGAAAACGACTGTACGTCGTCGTCGTCGTGGTCGCCGCCGCGCGAAATATCGGTCGCGGACAGAACGCATTAAAACACCGTGTGGTCCCCCCTTACTGCTGCTGATGGCATTTGCGTGTAAACACATACATGCGCGTGAACGGTTATGGGCACTGTGTCGTTATTGGACGTCATAAATTAATACTTTCCCTTCCCCTCCTCACCCGCACACGTATAGGTTAGGTTAGGTTAAGTGGAGCGACCAGCGAGAAAAAGGGGAAAACTTAAAGAATCAAAAGTTTTTTTTTTTACTGTATTCTAAAACAATGGAAACTGGTAGAGAAAAAATTGTTTTCAAAAAACATAACATCAGTTAAATGTTGATCAAGGAATGTAGATATAAAAATCGTAGTAGCAGATCGCTCGAAACGTACGTACGGAGTGTTGTTGGACCGTAGAGAAGAAGGTCTTGAGGCTTGGTGATGAAGGAGAATACTTGAGACCTCAGCAGCGGTATGGAACGCGTGTTGCAAACGATGAGGTATGCGTACAAGAACAGGTGAAAGGCGTAGTTTTCAGAAAAGCCTAAAAAGTAAAAGAACGAAATTCATAAGACGTGTATTGCGATACAGTGGACACAGTGGTTTGAAGGCTCTATAGAGATGAAAAAATACACAATGAATACGGCCTACCAGGATACGTACGACAAAGAGTGAGAGACGTTATAAATTAACCTAGAATTCAAGAGGGAAGCAGAAAATATAGATAAATTGCCAACCTAACAAAATAAAAAAACTTGTTCGTTTACGCCGAGTCGATTTTTGAGGCTTTTCATTGCCTGGCGTGAAGATGTATCAATGACCTAACCTTACTTAACCATTGTTTGAGATCGCGGATGATATGCGATATTCTTCGTAAAAATTTGGAATTTTACATCCAAAAATTGCAATAACGTTGGCAAGTCACTTTATAGAAGACTGAGGTATCGAAAACCGCGTACAATAACATAATTCAACGAAAGATGGTGCGGCGGTTTAGGATTTTCTTGTGCCCCAAAACTGAACATGAAGTCTGATCAAACACGAGTATAAATAGCGTGTGCGGGAGGGACACGATGACTGCGATAACTGCTGCAGAACACGCACTTCAAACTTCTCACCGACCAACAGGGTATAGACTGTCCGTTACAGAATTATATTTAGTCGGTATATATTATTTGACGATTTTCCCCGTAGTTTTCTCGTGTGTAAGGAAACTTCACAGACTGACGTCATAATTTTCCGTCTCCTTAAGAAAATTTCGTTGAGATAATGTATTCTATATATGTGTAAATTGTCACTTTCGCCGCCGGTTTCTTAGAATACTTCTAGTTTTGTGTGAAAACTAATTTGTAGCCGACAAACTGCGGTTCGTATAGCGGTTAATACGTTTATAATTGTCTTAATATTAAAATTAACTATTTTATTCTGATACGCGCGCGAAACTCGCACATAAATCTGCTCCTTTGCCAAAGTGTTATGACCGTTGAGTTTTGTGTGGAGATAGGACGAGAAATTCACCCGGTACCGATCGTCCAATTAACATATTTGAATTCTTTTTTCTTGCGAGGAAACGAATTTTCCCATTTATTTTTAATCCATTCGGGGTACGTTTTTCCGAATACGATTAATTTATCATTGTATAAAATTGGATATGTAAAAAGTAAAAAAAAAATCTCTTTATGCCTCACTCGAATCGACAGCCGTTTACAAGGAACGCGCACTGTTTGTTTCGCTCTATAACTTCCTTGGACTCGTTTTCTCGTTAACTTATCGCGTTTTACGCTCGGCGGCGTCGCAGCGTTCGGCAATCATTTCCAACGGAATCGCGTCGTTTATATAGTTAGTAATATTTTCTGTAATTATTATTTTTCCCCGTTACGGTTGCTGCGCGGATAATAATCGACAAATCGTATCCGCTGCACGAATACATTATACAACAACGAACATTCTCCGCGGTGTTTATAAAGTCAAATGACGTTCGCGTTCGGAGGAGAACTCTGCAGCGATTTATCCGCGGCGACGGAGCTGCAGAAATACCCCGTTTAAAAGGGGTACGACGCGATAAAACGACGCGTATAAGACGGAATAATATAATAAACGTCCCTAAGCCGAGTTTGCCATTCGCGGACGTTAAAAGTTCGGTAGGGGGGACCGATTTCGACTCGAACGCTTTTTTTACGACTCTCCCGAAATCGAGTCGACCGAATTAATTTCCTTAATGAAATATTCCGCCGTTTATTATATTATGCGCCGCTTTATTTGTATTACGCGTTTCGCTGATTGGCGTAATTCACTTTTAAACGATTTTCATTTGCCGTATATTTACGGGATAATATAATTTTTTCTTTATATAATGTCCTTGCAACAGACGTGCTGCTGCCGGCTCAACAAGTCTTTTCGAGTCATAAACAATACATAATGGATAGGCCATGTGTATACAATATGTGTAGTGGGCAGCGTTCCTGAATAAAGAAGAGAGATAGCAATATTAAAACCATAATATCTTCTACCTACTCAGCAAGAAATTATTTTTTGTTCCACGAAATAATAATTTGTTCCATGGAATAATAATTGAAAAATAGCGTATTCTGTTATCAACGTATCGGAAATCTAAACATTTGCTGAGTGAGACAGAAGATTCGGGAACGCCTGATAACGAATACGGCCTATCTATTATTATTTATTATCTGTGTTTCGAGTGTTCAGTAGAGACCGACATATTGTACTGGCGTACAGTGGCGGCGCTAGGGGTGTGCGAGCTGTGCGACCGCACAGGGCCCCGCGCATCCTGGGGCCCCGAAGTTAGCAAAAAGTCGAACAAAAATCTTAAGTTAACTCTCGATTTATTTTGGAAAATCGGGGCCCCGGAGTGAAATTTATAAGTGCGACTTCGAACACCTTTTATTACTGTCAAAAATAAAGGAGGAAAATTCAGTAAGCTTTGATTTGGTATATTTTTAATGCAGGCGAATTTTCCGGAACACTGTCAGAAGTGAATTTTTTTTTAAAAACATTTTTCTAAAACAAACCACCCTTTGGATAAAACAACTGTGGTGCAATATAGGTGAAAGTAGTATGTGCAAACTATAGTCGTTAAAACAGTGGTAGTGACGAAAATTGCTCTATAATAAAGCATTAAAAATGCATAATTTCGCAACTAATTTTTAAAAAAATGTATACCCCCAGATCCCCGGTAGTAGGGGCCTCGCAAATCACGTGCCGCACAGGGCCTCGCGGTGGCTAGCGCCGCCACTGCTGGCGTATATGGCGAAAGCGGTGATTCGTAAAAAAAATATATATAAATCTTTTTTTTTTAAATACATAAACAACAAACGTCGTGTGAAAGAACGCTCATTTTTTTGCCGCGAAAAAATCCATAAAAAACCTCTTCTAAGTCTGTCTCTCTCATAGACCTATTAACTATAGTTAACAAGTCTACGATGGTCTCTCTCGCACATATCTTGGCTCTAGTGCATTACATATGTGATACACTGGTCGTTCGCGGCCTATATATTATATGTCTATGGTAGACGTGAAGGCGAATATTGTGAGAGAAAAAAAACGAAATGGACTGCAGAATATAATAATATATATTACAAAATTTCGCGGTTGGCCCGGTAAAAAAACATTTAACACGCGGCGCGTTATATTCGCGATGAGACCGCGGGGCGGACGGGACGACAAACCGCACGGCAGCTGTGTGGCCGCGGGCCGTACACTGCAATATTATATACGACGAGCACGTAAAAAATATATATTTAAATTCCGTCGATATTTCTGGACGATTCGAAATTACGGCGTAAATTCCGTACGCTTTTATTTATTTTTTTGTTTGTTTTTTTTATGTTTTTTATTGCGTCCGTGCACGGAACGGGCAAAGTTTTTACAATACTGCAGGTCTCGCTGGCGACCAGTTTATTTATATATAAAAAAAAAACGTTTCGTTTGCTCCGCAATGCAGCCGATACGATTGCGCGCATCACAAATAAAGCAAAAAATAAAAATAAGGGGTGTCGCTTAAGGCCCGGTTTTTCAATCATTCACTCGTTCGCCAGCGAATGTAATGTTTATACGGAAGATAAACCTCCGAATAAAATCATAACTGTTTTTCAATGCAAAATTAAAACTATTCTATAATTCATCCGTCGAATAACCGCTATCTGGACATTGAAAAGCCGATAATTATCTGTTTTTCCTTATCCGTCGAATAAATCACGTTATCTGACGGATTAATTAAATCGAAAAACCGGGCTCAAGTGAATTACTCGGACAAAGATTTTAGAGCGTATTGTTATCACTATGAATTCGAAAGCAACGATTGCATTCGATAAAACGATTCTGAACGGTGTGATATTTTGGGTATATAACAAAAACTGACCCTGCTCTTTATGAATTAAATACCTCAAAACCTATAAATAGTCCAAAATGAAAGAAAGTTTTTGAAAATTTTTTTCGCCTTAATATTATATAAAGTTACATATTTGATGAATGTCTCAATAGTTTCTTTACCCATTATTTTCGAAATCATGATAATCGATTCGGACGAAATCGCGTTTTTGTGGTAATTTTTCGGCAGTTTTGAGTTATGTTTTTAGGCGCTTTTGAGAAAACCCAAAAACGACATCTCCAATATTCATTTCTCGCGCTTGTTTAAAAACTGCCACTAATGGCTATTCGTTTACCGAGAATTCAAGAAGCGATTAGCGATTATTTATTATTTACCAAGAATTGAGAAAATTATTAGCGATTACCTACCGATTTGATAATAATAGATGTCAGTTCTCGGGAATAAGGTAAGGTAGTGTTAATAAATTGGTATATAACAAGAATCCACTAGTGCTGAACGGCATTAGTAGCTTCGACACATCAAAAGCACTATCGTGATTCGCTTTTTCCGTTTCCGTCCGGCATCCAGACCATCTTAATATTTGTGCGGTACATTTAACCTCACCTCGCTTAACCTAAAAGCGCGTTCTCTCGGACGTCGCCGCACAGCGTTCGACGTTTATCGTTCATATAGTATTTCATAGGGAAGGGAATTTCAACTCATTTTGTTGAACTGAATCTTTCAACACGGCCTCAGTTCAATGAATCGACTCGGTAAGTCGACTCTCAACTCTTCAACTCTTGTTTGAATCTGAATATTAAACTCTCGAATTCTCGAGTCTTGTCTCGATCCGCATGTCCATAGTCCATATTTATTATTTCATTGTTGATTGTTCACTTACCGGCAGAATCGTAAATAACTTAAAGGGAATGAAAGCGGGCATTTTCTCTCTTCGTCTTACACACACCGTGAAACATAGCAAAACGTTTTCACCTTTAGACAAGGTATAGAAAATCTTCTATACACCGTGGTTTGGATTTGGAATCCATTATCAACAATTACTCTACTAAAACAGATTCGAGAGTCGAGAATCGTGATTAGTAATCACTGATTACACAATACAACATTGCAGTTCAGTTTCAGTGTAGTGAATTGAATTAAAAATATTGGTTGTACTGAGTCGCTGACGAATCTCGAAACACTCATTCAACTCGTCCAGTTCATTTTAAAGAGTCGACTCATGGAGTCGACTAATTTATGAACTACACATCCTTAGTGTTTCAGTTCTATTTTTTTTTTCGTTCCCTATCGCCTATAGACGACCTATACGCTTTTTAAAATTTTAGACACAATATATCTTCTGCACGTACGCCAGAGTGTATGCGCGTAATATTATATAATCTGATGCGACTGGTGATTTCTGCAAACGTTCGCGTTTGCCCGCGTAATATCAGAGAACATTAGAGAAGCGAAACCGCGATCAGCCGATCGAGTTTTTGGAGAATTTAACTAGACGTATAAGCCGGAAAACTCTAAACGGAAATCGACCATGAACATAGAACCGGAGAATTGATTACGGAAATATAGAAACGGAGACGTGACGGTAGGCTCTCTGTGATCGGTCGGCCATTCAACGGTCCGTTTATACTGGCATTTTTTCGCGCTGTTTTTATATGATATATATGATAACGATGAAAACGTTATCAAATATTCATGTTTTTTAACCGCTGATGTTGTACGTTCTGAACCACCGCTAAAATTTCAAGGTCATAGACACTGTTGGCAGTAGCGTCATTTCAGTTTTCGAAAGGGGGAGGCAAAAAATTTAACCGGCCCATTTAACTATTGTTCCCACTTATATTTAGCTCAATACGATTTCTGATCATAACATAATTCTGATATTTTCGTTATCATGGGCACGAATCGCCAGATATTTTATTTTTAATTTTTTTGGAGGGGGAAGAAATTCATTACTTTCTCAACTGTAATAAATGTATCATAAATGAATATATAGTACATATGAGATTCAAGTTTCCCTTGTCGTGACATGTTAGAAACGACGTTTTGTGACCTGCAGTTCTAAGCAGCTTGTTCAGTTTTTTCTTCTCTTTCTCGCCGTCTTGGTTCTATTTCCATCATCGTCTCGGCACGAATCATGTCGGCCCACTGTTAACAAGGGGGGGCAAATGCCCACCCTGCCCCCCACCAAATGACGCCACTGACTGTTGGCCGTAAACCGTAGAGTTTCGTAGGCCTGGTAATGTCGTCCGGGAAAAGTCGACCGGCGCGCGCGCCGCAGCGGTGCTCGCGGGATAAGTCTCGCGCGGCGAATCGCCCCGCGGGTCCGCCGCCCGTTCAACGCGACAACGAAGAACCGCGCCGCGCCGTATACGGTTTTATAGTAAACGGAGGCCAGACGCACTTAAAACTTTCAGCCGCCGGCGGTCGTGTGTGCGATTCGTATCGAAAACGACGACGCGCCGCCGGTCGGATAATCTGTGTTGGAAACGGATACGCGCGCCGTTCCCTCTTCGCTCTCGGCACTTACCCGCTTTATCTTTTTTTTTTTCTGGTCGTTTTTTTTTTTTTGGAAAACAGCCCGAAACTCCGTAAGCCGTACGCACATTCGCGGTCCGTGCACGCGTTTAACTCCGGCAGCCGGGTCGTAACGAATTTTCGGTTTTTTTTTCATCGTTTTTACTCCAATATTTCATGCGAATTCGACGAATTTCTGTCGTTTCCTCATAAACGTCGTGGGGAACGAAAAAAACATAACGTTTCTCGCCTTTTATTTCACGCCAATATTTCCGACTCGTTTTCGCACTCGTTTTTTTTTAAGTATTAAAAATAATAATGTTCGATTTTTTTTCGTATTTATATATTATATATTTGCGAAAATCCAGCGTCGGCGATTAACATTTTGAAGGGATTCTATTGGAAGTATAGAAAAAGTTTGTTTCACCGTGTTCGCCGCTTGCGATCTCGGGGAGATTTTATACGGAGACGCGTTAAATTGCCATAGCGAGTCAGTACATAATATGCCGTTTTGTATATTGAAAATTCACAAAATTTACTCCAAATCTCTCTATAAGACGCGTGCACTCATCCTGTCTCACGGACATGTACGATAAATAATGTCTTTAGTTCTGTTCAATATTCTAGAATTATGGTTTTTTTAATCAACTATACTTTTTGGATGAATCAAAAGAGAACACTTTTTACCGAAATTCAAACGTTTTAACTCGAAAGTAATTACCCGCTGCAGGATAATGAAAAAAATTGACTTTTTTATTATATAAACATTAAAACCATATTGGTAGAAAATCTACGATTTTAATAAACATTTTTAACGCGAAATTTTTTTTCGATAAAAAATAATATATGAAAATAAATATAGCGCACGACTCGGTAGTAGTAAGTAATTATTATTGTTAAATATACGACTTTGAATAGAACGAAAGTCGTACGCGACATGTCTAAAAAAAAAACTCTATTAAACGATTTTAATCGTTTTACAATCCGTTCGCGTGATTATATAAAATCTAATAAATTATTCAAATTATATATAATTCGAATTCGCCAATTATTCATAGGTATATTGTGTCGTGCGCCAGACGTCAAACTAGTGACGTCGTGTCTGTTACAGGTATAACCGAAAAACGGGTGCGTGTAAGTCGGCGTAAACCATATATAATAATATTGCGTTATATCAAAAATAATAAGCCAGTATTAATGAGTTTAATACACAATAATATTATGGCGTTTAATAAAAAGTCATCGTCAGACTTTGAGCGAAATATAACGAAATTAAAAAAAAATAATAATAACGAACAAAATTACGCGCACAGAAAATGATGAATATTACAGTAAAAAGTCGTAAAAAAATAAAGCGAAGAAAACGCGTATGTACGTAGTGAGTTCTAAATTGTTAAAACGTGTTATTAAAATATTATTTAATACGATTAATTAATTAATTATTAAATAGTATTTTTTTTTTTCGAAATTTGTATATTTATAATATTTTAATTATCGTTATATCTGTAACGCGTTAAAATTAATATTATGCGCGATTATTTTCTAAAAACCGATGAAATTTCGAATTCGGATTTGAAATTTTGATAAAATATTGTTACAATCGCGTTGTCTCATAACCACTGTTGAGACTTGTCTAGATAATATTTTTTTATCTTTTTATCTCATATAAATGACATTTTTTTTTTACTTATTAGAAGGTTATCATAGATAATATAAGATCTATTTAAAAATCATTATCTTTCTTTTAATTATCTATAGATAAAAAAATTTAACGAATTTACTTATTTTTTTTAGTACTTTTGCAATAAATAAGAAAAATGACCTGGAAATGTTTGACGGACATTTGATTTGGAGACTTCAACACACATATACATATATATGTATAAATAAATAAGAAAAATGACCTGAAATATTTTGTGTGTGTATATAAATATGTGTGTGTGTGTGTGTGTGTGTGTAATAATGTATACCTGTATATTATTAACCCCTTGTAATAACTAATAACACGATTATTCAAATAATTTTTTAATTTTCATCTTATATTTTATCTAGATAAATTTCACTCATCTATTATCTTATCTAAAATAATTTAAGTATATGTCATCTTTATCTGTATCTAGATGATTTTTAGCAAACAATCTTTTATCTTTATCTAGATAAATTTTCACTTATCTTGTCTCAACACTGCTCATAACGCACACACACGCGCGTGTATATGCGTTTGTTTTAAAAGTCGAATAAAAAAAAGTAACACCGATCCGTACTCCTCTATACTTCCAGAACCAGCTGAAGTGTATCCGTGTACGCGGTATACTATATCACATAATATTATACGTTGGCGTATCGCATATCAATTTCCAAACCAATTTACAGACAGACGCGCGAGTCTCCGAAACGCGCAATCCACTAAATACACTCGTACATATAAATATATATGTATATGTTTTATACGTATATATGTGTATAATATCGAGTCGCGTTTATAATAATATATGAACGTTTTAATCCCTCGAGTCCTATAATATTATACATATATATATCGTGGCGTGTGTTGCAGGCTCATCGATTATTTCTTGGTACACAGCAGACGAGATCGGAGTATATAATATTATATAATACGCGTGGTCGTGGTTATATTATGTGTATACAGTCAAAACTCTCGCGATATGCCTCCTAATCCCGAAATAATCGACGAGAATCGGTCACCCCGAGACGAATAATGTTAGTGCACAGCATCCATCGCCGATTACGGATTTCGCCGGCTATAATATTTGACGTAGTAGCCAGAGTCGTCTTAAGGTTATGTGAGGCCCAAAGGCCCAAAATATTTGGAAGCATTTGAATAGTTAAATTTTTTAACACATAATATATATTATTATAATATAAGATATTAAAAATTATACTTTATTAATAAAAACTTAAATGCCAATTTCTATTAGAATCTCTGTTACTTTATATTGTTTATTAATTTATTATGATAATTTCAAAATATTAATATTTTAAAATTTAAATAGTTTTTTTTTATCATTCGAGATTTATTTTTTTAAATATCTAAGTAAAAAAAAAAATAATAATACTCGTAACTGAAAAAAATTTGTTTTTTTTCCTCGTCTCGCTAAATTGAAATTTAAACGATATAACTGATTAATTTATACTGTAATAGATGTCTGAAGAAACGTTTTCAACGCAGGAAACTGTAGAGACTGTGTAAAAAAAAAAAAATCGGAAATTAATAAATATCGAATTTCGCGTTATAAATTCCGCAATCGTGACTCGTCCCCACTGCATTCAATCGTTATTACACCAGAAGTTCCCTACGATTTTTTTGTTTTTTTTTAGTACTCCTGCAGGCTCCCTGCACTCATAACCCGACTAATCGGTGTGCGAATTCTTTTTTTTCGCTTAAAGTGTACAGCATCGGACTAACGACAGAGCTGGTATTTGTTCCACTCTCGTCTGGTACGTGAAATCTTGTTAAACGTTCGAAAATCGGACCTGGTCTTCGAACAATTATTTTTGTTCTTTTCGCCGATCGACAATATATAATACGCATTATTTTCACTTTAACTAAAATTTACCCCGTTTTCCCGGTCCGCGCCCCGTGTGTATGCGTATATAAGCCGTTCAACCCTCGACGACGACTCATACGTCGCCGCCGCGCCGCCTGCGCACCCCGGCAACGAGTACGAGCAAACGTACGAAAGTCATCCATTATTCGGCTGTCTGCCTATATTAGAAACGTCTGTAGGTCCCGGAATCTGCAGCAGCAGCGGGGCGCAATTTATTTCGCGAATATGCTCAGACAACTAATTTTTCATTTCGACGTCTGCGAGCTGATGTTGTTTCTTTTTTTAGCGTTTTTCTCTCTCTCTCCGTATACCCTCTCTTCTACCCTTGCCCGCAACCCTTCTTCGTGCGGTACCCATTCGGTACCAGAAAGAAAAAAAAAATGACGAAGAATAGAACGCGTCCGAATCGGAAACGAATTTCGCGCGCGACAGCCGGTGAATACTAAACGCGTATACGGTAACGCCGGTCGCCGCGCGGTCGTCTTGCGCGCGCGTGTTGTACAATTTCGTACAACGCATTATTTTCTGTGCACGAACGTCGTTGGTGGAACGAAATAACAAAAAAAAATACACTCGTATATTATATGTGCTTTTTATATTATACATACGTATACTTATAGCGCAGTGGTGTATTGGGTACAAAGAGAATTTCTATACGAGTGCATACGTCGAAATATATAAATATCTCGGAAGTATGTTAACTGAGAACGGACGTAGCACCAGGGAAATAATAAGCACAATAAATCAGGCTAAATATGCATTTCGCAGGAATGAAAAAAATCTAAAGATATTGACATAAAATTTAGAATAAATGTACTGAAGACGTTCGTTTGGAGCATAGCACTGTATGGAAGCGAGACGTGGACCACGGGTAAAACAGAAGAAAAATAGATTCATAGCGTTTGTGACATGGTGTCACAGAAGGATGCTTAGAATGAGCTGGACAGAACACACTATAAATGAATAAGTTTATCGTAGATTTGGAGAATCAAGAGGATTTCTGATAACATTGAAAACAAGAAGATCCTTTTTAATCGGACACATATTGCGGCATAACAGTTTACTTGGCAGAATAATAGAAGGGGCCATTGAGTAGACTAATTGAAGAAGGCGACCGCCATTGGACTACATTAGTCAAATAATAAGAGATATGGACTGCAGATCGGATTCGGAACTAAAAAGAAAAGCGGAGGAGCGACAGCAGTGGAGAATTGCTGCCAATCTGTTAACCTGTTAAATTTCTGTTAACAGAAGAGAGAGTATACGTGTAACAGGAGAATAATAATATTGAGAATCCTCCTCACTATATAATATTAAAAGCTAAAAGTCAAAAGTGTAATTCAAATGCATACAAATAGTTTATATATGAAGGTTTGAATTAGAATAAAAAAAATTTCTGGATAAAATGGGCTAAATTAGCAAAAAAAATAAAATAAAATGAAATAAAATAACCGTTTACACCGAAAATGATAAAAAGAAATCGAATGCTTTTACGCGACTATGTTGAAATACTTTATTTGTAAAAAAAAGGCTCAGCATTTGTTAAATTAAAAAAGAAAAAGGAATAGTGATTTTTAGTTTTAAGAACTGAATTTTTTTTATAACATAGGTCTTGCATTATTTTAACTACATTCAAATAATCTTTCGAATTTCGTTCCGAATACGCGAAATTATTCCAAAAAAATAAAATGTATGTCTTCCAAAAAGCCCAGATAAATTCATCCAGGAGAGGAGCAGCAAACCGAGTTGTAAGAGGGGAGGGCAATAAGAAAAAAACAATATTACGACTATTTTATTTTTATTTTTACAAATCAAATAAAATATTTTTAATTTATGATTAAATAATAAAAGAACTGTTTTAGAATTAGGTTTTACGATATTATTTATTATAATGTCTTACGAACGAAGAATTAATACAACTGTAATTTTCAATTTTTTTTTTTCGATTGTTGAAATTAACTATATTATTCTATATTTAAGTCTGTAATCCGTTTGGACCGAAAGGCCAATTATAAAGTCGAGTTTGAGTTATGTTTTTGCTTTTGTGAATTTTCTTTTCCCCTCCCCCTCCGAATATAATATATCGAACAATTGGAAAATCTTCGTTTTCCGCGAAAAACGCTAGGGGGACAACGATCGGGTCTAGGGCCCCCTATCCGACCCCCCCCCTCCCCGTGGTTACGGGCCTGCTTTCCGATACGCGAATTATTATTATTATTTTTTTCGCTTCCGAACTCATAAGCGTATATACACGTCTTATGTAAGAACGTATAATATTTTATGTGGGAGTCTCCCATCGTTTAAATCTATTAAACGGTCGGCCGCCGATGTAGCTTTTGAAACGGCGCCAGGAACCCGGACGACGTCCTGCGGGGGTCGAGCGGAAGAATTTATTGTTGCCGCCGCGGCCTAAGGGTCGAAACGGGCGCGGGACGGTCCACGCATCGCGCGCGTATAACGTGTGTGTGCGTGTACCGGGTTTTCGAACGGCGGTTTAACGAGCCCATGGGAAAGATTTCGCCGCGCTCTCGGACACACAGGGACAGGGGAGAGGGCAAAAAATAGGAAAAAAAAGTACTATCCCTTAACCGCGCCGGTAAAGGTCAATACATAAAAGCCCGTATGAGACGTCGTTATTGTCGTCGTAAATGCCGGCATAACGCGCGCGCACTTACTTTAATCAAATCACCTACTTTTTTTTTTTTTACACATCAAATACCGTTTTACTATTTATTTTTTATTGTATACTGCAGTGAACGTTTTCGTGGAGCGATTGGACCAAGTTTATTTTCCACATTATATTCGGCTCTCGAATATTTTTATGTAGTACACCGTTCTTATTTCATATATATTTTTGTTTCGATTGAGCGCGCGTTTATATTTCATCGTCTGTACAAAAAAAAAAAATATTCGTATAAAAAAAAAATTACAATATAAAGCGCCGGCGAATCGTTTTGGAATTAACGCGTTACTGAAAACGACTGGAATATATTGTTATACCGGGTTTAATACTGTATATTTCTAGGCGGTAAACGATATCGCTAGAATTTTTTTTTTTTTGTTTTACTTAGTGCACAACACGTGTGAAACACGAAAAAAAAACGGTAATCAACGGGAATTAAAACAATTCAGTCTCGAGCTGAACCGGAATGAATTTCCCGTTGCCGAAATCAGCGCATTCTCGAGCGGTTATATAAATTTTGACGCGTTTAGATTTCTCGTCAGGATCGTCGGAGCACCGATTTTCCACCGACGTTACAACAAACACCGAACAAACGTGTTTTGTTCGTGTGAGTATCGAAAAACGAGGAAAACGAAATCGAAAACTCAAAAATCTTACACCTATCTCCTTTCCTACAGCTCGTCATCGCCATTTAACTTCTACGATCAGTGTGTATATAATTGTTGATGATTCGCTCGTTTTCATTACTATTTACTGTGCAGTCTTCACATTCGCGTTCCGCGTTCCAGAGACTTTATATTTTTACATCTCGTCCACGCGACGAATTTTATGTATTCATACGGTTTTTGATCCGCATAAAACACGCCGCAGCTGGTTGTTAGGTCAGGTTATCGATTCATTTGTTTCCGAACTATCGGAAATTTGGCGTAAAAACAATACTCGAAAGCGCGTTATTGTAGAAAGTATAGAGTGGAATTTTAAATCGCTAAAAAATCTTTATTGACGAACATTTTTTTTTATATAAATTATTTAGTTTGACGCCACAAACCAGCGTAGTAATTTTTCCGAACAGTCTTCGAACAAGCTCGCGTACGATTGAATAGATTTTCAGTTTTTATTTTGTCAAAACGAGAAATCCATTACGTTTCGGTTAATAACATAGTATAACTAACGCGAAATCTTTTTTTATTATCGTACTCCGGTACAGTAAAAAATGAGTTTTTTTTTTGTTGTAACTTTTTTTTTTTTTTTTTGTGTGTAATACGGACGAGTATAATAATTTTAATTACTATACACACCGGATCGTCGTGCGTATATAAATAATGCGAAACGAAATGGGGACGAAGGATATTCGTGTTCGCCCCGTTCGTATCCAGTGCTTTGACGGGGTGAAAAAAAAAATTATATATTCATAAATGTTTACCGGATAGAGTCCGTCCGTCGAATTCTACTCGTACAAACGCGAACGGTTAAACAAGAAGCGCATTAATTACCACCCGGAAAACCAGCGGGGGAGGGGGTGAAAAAAAATTGTTTTTATTAAAATTACATTAATATCGTTTCGTTTTTTTTCCCCAACCCCTTCGTGGTAATATTATTATAATGGCGTGTCGTGGCAGTTTGCTACACACTGCAGAGTTCGTCTTGGACGTCGGCGTACCTACCTCGTGGATATCGCGTGACGAACGCGTTCGTGCCGTGCGAGACTCGTATTGTTCATAATAATACAATTCCCGTCCACTGTACAGAAAAAATTCAGCGAAAAATCCTTTTTTTTTTTAAATTTTTATACGTAATATATATTCCAGCTACTTCGAGACGTCGTCGAAGGATAAAATGTATATCCTGTTTGCGTTTTTTTTTTTTTGGCAGTCTGGGTTAGAAAATATGAGTGACTTTGTCGTTCCCGAATTCGCAGTTATACTGGATACTTATAGAAACTGCACACGGTTTGAAGACGAGAAATTCTATAAAACGTTCGGCGGAAATGGATTTTTTTTTATCAAATATTGTCGGTGAAAAAAATTACGGCTCGTTCGATTTTTAGATTTCGACAATTATTTATACTGTGATTGAAATACCGAAATTTGACTTTCGCTTGAAAAAAAATGTCGTGTGATCTTTTTGTTTTCTCTGGGTGTTTTCATAATCCGCGCACAGCAGACGAAAGAACTGCGAAAGAGATAAATAAAAAATTTTAATAATTTTTTGCCGTTTTACGGTATAAGAACGATACTCCTGTAATTAGTCGAGGCGATGACGATTTATTAAGTCTGTGGGTTAACCAATACGCCGTCTGTTGATTGTTGTACGCATCTGTCAACACGTTTGCATTAACACCAAAATAAATTTATTTTATTAATGAGTCAATTCCCAATTCACAATTAACACATTTATTTCACAAGTAATTCGTTTCCAATTAATACGTCAAATGTCTCCTGAACGTAAATCATATGAATCATTATTGTAAATCGGATCAATTAATTTATCATAATATTATCGTGATTATAGATTATATCTGTAATCGTGTTAAATTAAATTGTAATTATTTGATAAAACTTGTATTAGAGTGTTATACACTGTAATGTTTAGTCGAATCTTTCATCTCGTTCAATTCGTAGCAAATCGATTCACTCACTCCGAATATTCCGAACACAATATTATTATAATTTTTTTGGTACTTGACAGTACAGATCAAGGTACTACAAACTACTAACTCGGCAGTGTTGCATGGAATCATCGAGTCGCCGATTCGTTACGCACTGATTCAATTCGTTCGATTCACTTAAAAAGATTCGACCCTTCGAGCCGACTCACTCACGAACTACCCGTCTCTAAAAATAATCATACTTTTCGATATTCACACATAAAGTGTATATACCCATCGTCGTCGTCGTCCTTCTCGTCCTTCTCCTCGTTGTCGTCGTCGTCGTATCTCCGGCAGACCGTAAACACTTCGGTTTTGTTATTTATACCGTATACGTGTATTATATTTGCGGTTTTGTGCAGCACAACGTTGCTCGTCGTATATATATATATATTTTTTTTTCACTTGTTTTTTATGGCCGACCGACGTTATGAACTTTATCTTACGCGTACGGCGCGTATTATATACGTATATACGATAATACTTATTTATATATACGGCGCGTCAAGGATATTCGATATCCGATAGCGAATCCATTTTGTTTAACGTCCTTGCGCGCGCGGGGCCGGATTACAACCCCGCGTGCAGGTGTTATACGACTGCTGCTACTGCTGCTGTTGCTGCTACAGCGACGTCTGCGATATCAGCTACGTACACGTATACATTCGTTTTATGTGCGCGCTATCCTTAACCCGCGATTCTCAAATTAGGAATTATTACAGAGCGAATCCCGACACTAAATTAAATAGAAAAAAAAACGAAACGGGGATACTAAAAAAAAAAAAAAAAAAATAGAGAGAGGTTGTAAAAATGCATTTGGAATTCTCCACGTTTGAAGTACGCCTTTCAGTACACCTCGTTTTATGAGAAAACCCTTCGTACGCAGATATCGCGCGCAAGACACATTGTTTTTCATTTATATTTCAAGTAGCTGTGTGTTTGTGAGTTACGATTGTTTAAAAAAATGATATTTTTTTAGTAACTCACAATTCTTTTGGTCGCTTAAAATAATATTTTAATAAAACGTTCCGAAAACCAAAAGTGTCAATTTTCGAATAGAATATTTCGTTTCAAAGTACTCCCGGAATTTCATTCGAGAAACGCCGAGGAAAAACAAAAATAAAACACTGTTGTGTTGGGAAGTTCAACAGAAACGGAAAGAAACGGCTGATGACTTTAAATGCTGTCACGATATTATGTTGTGTAACAGCTGCAGTTTTCCGCACTTCGAAAGCGGATCGGAGATTCACAAACGCAATTTTGATTTTATCAAAATTTATGTCGTGTATACCAGATGTTAAAAATTTTACCTAATTCGAGTACAATGGACGTTTAGAAAAAGGTTTTTTTTTTTTTTTCTACAGCACAGTAGGTACGTGCCACGACAGTGCGCGGTAATTTCTCTGTAGCAGTGGATTTGTGTGTACACACACACTTCACTCGGGTAAATTGAATTTGGTGAAATGTAAAAAAAAAAATCGTATTATCTCGTTACCCGCCCGGTTCCGGCTTTATATTTATTTTAGTAGAACATGACTCGGGGGAAAAAAGGATATAGGTGAAAAACTTTATCCTCGTTCTCGCGAAATCCAATAACCCATTTGGAATATACTTTCGAGAAATTTTGTTGAAACGCGCGCGAGTCCGTGTAAAACGTGTACATGTATTCGAGTATTAAGAGAAGAAATTTTTAACAATGTCCGTTTTGGAAAATTACTGCAACTCTCCAGGCGAAAAAGTTATTGCGAGGGCGTGACGCGCGCGAGAGCGTCTTTTTTTCATTCGGATTAGGCGCGCATCCTTTCTTAAAGAAATTATAACGAATTTATTTCACACTTGTTTTTTCCACGCGCGTGTTTTCGTTAAGAATACAGAAAAAATTTTCAAACGCGTGTCTCGAAGAGTGAAAATATTTTTTAGTCGTTTCACGAAAGCGATTCGCGAAGAACACGCCTCGTCATGAGACGAACGATCGATGAATATTTTATAATACTTCGAATTATCCGCGAAAACGCAATTCGACGAGTTTTACAGAGCCTGCAGCGGGCGGCCGTCGACGACGATGATCGGAATGGGGAGAGGGTGCACTCTAATGGAAACCGTTTATAAAAGTGGCGAAATGAAGACGTCTAAACGTTTAATTCGTTCGTTCGTTCGGTGTACTGAATCGAGTGTGAAAAATTCGATCGATTTATCTCTCTCTTTCTCCCTCGGAAATCTCCTAACCGCGTTTAAAACCGTTTTAAAAATATATTCATTTTACCGGCACGCGTGAAAAGCGTTGGAGTCTATGAAACTCTATGACAGACATGGACGGATCCATGCGCCCAAGTAATCGGATTTACTTTAAAACGATGATAACAAAAGGTCTTATCCGAACCGCGGACACCACTGAAGACGTGAAGATTCAAATGACGCGTGAAACTGACTGCGGTTACTCGTCTCAAACGATAGAACATATCACAAAGTACATTGCATACCTATCGAAGACATCCGCAATGTCTCAAACGTTGCTCTAACCCGGATTAAAAATGCATTTGATATTTCCTTATAGAAAAGTTACCGTATTATTATTGCCTAGTTATAGATGTTATACGCATATGTTCTGAATAATTTTAATTGGGTTTATTTTTTAATAAGACTGTTTGAGTTATATCGTTTGTTTAGATACCATAGGGCATAGGATAACAATAATAAATGGCACGCGTATTTCGTATTCGATCTGCGACAATATCAAAACCTATACGCAAATGTCATGTTGTATCCTTGCGGATTTACTGTATCATTTTTTTTGCGATGAAACGTTTGGATTACAAAAACGTTGTTTAAATCGTTGACCGGTAGAATTAAGGGATTGAGAATTTCCTATTTCCCGTAAAAACGTTTTCGTTTCAAATGCCTCAAAAAGATTCACAGTCCTGGACACACATTATAAACTGATTTATTGCGTATCAAGTTTTTTTTATTTCCCAGTTCATAATATTCACCATCACTATACAATTGTGAACGAACACGCAGTCGTGGTACCGTACAATCAAAGAATAAAATATTCGATAGACAGCAATCGTTATTTTACCGTAAATTGTATCCAAAATATTTCAATCACTAGACGATCAGATTATGTTAGGCTAGGTTGGGTTACGTTAGGTTAGGTCGTACTTTACCCGTAACGTATACACTCACAATATTATACTCCAAAGCTTTTATCAATATCATATAATTTACGCAAATATTTATTTCAAATGATTGTATCGCCATAGACCAATGTGTATTATTTAACGCGTGACGCGTGTTTTGTGAGTATATTGTTAGTCGTCTCTCACTAATATTTGGCGAATTTTTTTTTTTTTTAATCTTAAATTTTAAGTCAGCGCATACAAATTGATAATAACACTGCAGCCTATATTATCGCGCGTTCCCCTCTACATGCGCGCGCTCGTATAACTGATCACATAATCCGGCTTATTTGTCGTTCCTCTCGTCGGTGCAGAATTAAAAGCGCTTTTCTTGTTAAACACCGACGGTATTGTATACCATTTACTTCGCGCCCGTTTAATTGGGTTTCGTTTAGAAAGTCTTACGATCCGAGTGATTTAAATCGTTTGTTTTTCATCCTAATCCTTTTGTCTGTGCACAGGTCAAAGTGATCCTGAGAGTGGCCAAAGGAGACGAACCGCCGACGATGACGACGACTACCGAACCGGGCAATTTCATGTCGGTGGACAAGAAGCACAGACAACTCACGTTAATCGATCCGAACGCGCCGCCGGCCAGCGACGGCGGTAGACGCGTGGGCGTCGCCGCTCCGAAAATGTTCGCATTCGACGCCCTGTTCACGCAAGAAGACTCGCAGGTAAATCAATTTTTTTGTGATTAACTGCTCCGCGTTCAAAAAAACACTCGCATAGTGTGCTTAAATTACTAAAAAAAAAAGACGTAAAAGCGTATAAAACAAAATGTTTGTGACCCAAAAGACCGCGCGGAACGTCTCGTAAACTCGTGTCAGGAGACGGAAAGGAATATTTTATGCAACGACGGACCGAAAAGCGGCCGATGATTGCAATTTAATCGATCGATCGGTACAAAAAAAAATACTACTCATAAGTAGGTCCCGGATGTCGACGAAAAACTTATAAAAACGCATTTACGACCTAAAAAACACAAAAAAATACTGTAAAAAACCCTGCGAAAATGTCCTGAAATTTTAATTTACTATCTAAAAACATAAAAAATAAACTTTAAAGCTGTTTGAATTACTTCAATTATTTATTATTTTATTAATATACATGCATACAATCTGTGTACGCACGAAGGGCAGTAAATATTTGGAGTCGAATGAGAGATAATTATATTATGTTAGGTATACGACGTATTTTATATTTCTTATTTGTACTTTTTCTCATACTTTTTACGATATAATGTACATTTTAAAAACTAAATGTTAAATTATAAGTGAAAAAAAGTATTACGTAAAATAATAATAATGAAAAAGTAAAAAACTCGTGATTTTGCTATCGATTATTGTAAAAAATTTTTAAATGATCTAAAGTTACAAAAAAATGATCAAAAATGTTTAAAAAAAAAATCCCTTAAAAATAAAAAAAGTCAAATAATGCTAGAAAATGCGAAATAAAAATTGGTTTTTTAGATTCGTATGTTATTAAATCGCATTTTTTTTATAGCTAAGAAAGCATCACCTAAGACGTTCTAAAAAAAAAAAAATAGTCAAAAGTCATGAACTCATAATCAGTTGCCAGTCGGAAATGAATACATTTCTGTCGTCACACGCGTGCGCAGTGTTAGACACCAGCTAATATCGTCCACAACGAACAAATCCCGAGAGTGAAATTCGGAATGGCTTTTGATATCGTGCAGTTTTTATTAAAATATCGTTACACTTATATTATTATTATTATGTTGGAATATGTTTAAAACGCCGCGTATAAAAAAAACAGTCCTGTAATATATTCCGCGACGAGTGTGTAAACATTTCGTGCCCACAAACCCTGGTAATAATTCTCGAAAGAGATTCAACGGTATGAAATTTACTATAATAATATGTACTTTTCGACGCGTTTATTATAGCCGTTACGTCATTACGTTATTATAATAATAAACACTGTTTTTTTTACTGTTACGCGCGGTCTAATATCCATTTTACTATAAATTGTATTCGCTATTTCCCCTAAACGCCGTGAAAAAAAACTTTTAAATTATAATAAATACATAATTTTTGTTTTTAATTTAGTAAAATTTCCCCGTGTAACAGCAACGGTTTAACTATAAACACGCGGTGTAAATGTACTATATTATATTTTATGTGTATCGTAATAATTTTAATCTGTTTTCAAATCTTTAATTTTTTTTTTTTAATTATAAAGCGAGCAATATAATACATATTTAAAAGCGATTCATAGAATTTTTTACGAAATATCGATTTGAATAAGAGAAATCTAAGGAAATTAATTCTAAGAAAAAAAAACGGTTTCTAACGTCACAACGAAAACGTATTTTTTTTAGAGTGTTTGGAGCATTTTACAAAACATGAATTTGAAATTTTATTTGAAGATTCTTCACACACCAACACGATTTCTATATAACAAATTATATAAAGTAGGTGTTCGTATTATATTATCGGACAATACTTGTAGCGGTAATTTTCCGTTTAGATTAAAAGTAAAGTCCGAGTCGATGAGATCTATATATAAGTGTTCCGTAAAACTTTTTCTCAGATTTATATTATTTACACTGAAATTACTAAAAACAAACAAATTTTTAGCGCATCGTTTTGAATTCTTGGGGCATAAAAGCATTTTCTTTTTTAAGAGCGTTTTTTAGAGTTTTATTGAACACTACGTTCCCTGCAGACCTAATTCATAACGCACGAGAGCGTTATATGTGTATTCTTATCAGTTTTCTACCAAATCGAGCAAGCAACAACGTCAGATCGCACTAAAAAGTTGTTTAAAAAGTAATTTTACCATAATAATCTAAATAAAAGGATATTATAAGAGGATGAGTGAAAAGAAAGAAACCGTGTAACCCGTTCTTTTCGTGTGTTTATGTAGACTCACCGAACGGACATTATTGCGCAATGCGACGACGGGTATATCCGTTTCGATACGAATAGGAACACTGCAGCAGCACGCCGCTACACCGGGTCGCTTAAAACCGCATTCTGAGTCGCAGGACTCGAAGGGATGGTTTTTTTTTATCGGCAGGGCTAAAGACGGCTCGAGGGCGTATAAATAAATACGTATAAACGTGTGTATGGGGAGACAGTATAATTCGCGCAACCAACGCACATAAATCTCTGCGCGATCGTATATCTCTCTTACTCTCTCTCTCTCCTCGGCTCGTGTGAAAATTGAGCGTCCCGTAAAAAAAAAAAAAAAAAACGGTACTTAAACGCGTGTGGGGATTTCTCCGCGGTTTACTGCGCTCTAATAAAAAGCCGTTTAACGCGGATATCCGCGTTAAATATATTATTGAGAAGAAGGATGCTGTGCGAATAGGGCGCTCTGTTATCGGGCGCGTGTCTCGATGTCGTACCGCTTGTGAGACGCGTCGGTAATTATTTCGGTTGGGAACAAAGGGGAAAAAAGTAGAAGACACACAGCGGAGCAGTGGCGCTTCTCATAGGTTTTTCAAAAGCCAGTGCGGTCATATTTTTTTTAACGGCCACTCATTCCACTGCCCAGTGGCGTATTTTCAACTTTTTTTTTTCTTGAGAAGAACGTTTAAACTTTTCAAAAGTGAAACTAATTTTTTTTTTGTATTATATTTTTATTATTAAGTAATTCTGGCGAGTCGTACATTTTTTTGCTTTTGGTTCTGGGAAAGGAGTCGAGAACGGACCTACCCCACTCCGTTAATACACCTGCACTGCCTTTACAAGTTAAAAAAAAAAAATGACCTCCCTGGCGTTTCACGAATATAATAGCTGTTATATTACCACTAACGCGTGTTGTCATTCTAATGCCCCTTTAAACGTTTCGACATCCGGTAAAAATAAATTTTCAAATTTTTAAACTCATAAATATATAAAAAAAAAAAAACACAAATATTACTGTAGCTCAAAAATAAAATCAATCTCCAAGCTACTACTGCAGACGAAGACCTGTGCGATACAATGTCAATAAATTGACGCGCGTGTCCAATAGGCCGCCACCTCAGTGGTTTTTATTTTATAAGTTAATCTTTTACGGTTTATATTTTTTATTATTATTTCTCGTCCGTTTCTTTCATTGTACACATACACATATTTCCCGACTTTACGATCAACAATCGATGTTATACACACGCATATCTCCAGACCAGAAACAAATTTTGTTTGTGATTTTTTTTTACGAGCGTTTCACCAATCTTTATATTTTTTTACTATTCGGACCATTCGATTTTGTCTGGCTATAAACTTTGATTTAAATTGAATCGGTTATATACTGCTGTCGTGATTTTATATACGCACCTATAAGCCTGCGGCGAGCATAATCAATATTGTTGTATACTCGCGTCCTATTGCGTTTATCTCTGCGCTTCTCTGCGGGAGAATGTGCGAGCGCAGTATGGTGTCGCTCAGCTCATGCAACAAAAAACAAAACTGGACGTTGCTCTAAATGAAACGTGCCGAATAATTGCTGGATGTCTGAAAAAAAAATGCATACGTATTATACGGCATAGCTCAACATTAAACGCGATCGGTTCGAGAAGATTGGGAATGCAAAGAAACGGAAGAGGACGCCCGTTGTGCGTGTACTTTAATAGCTATTTTCAAAACGAAAGAAAATCACTAAACTTAAATAAAAAAACCGCGAGTGAGTCTAGAATAGAAAAATGGAAACCGCAGCTTTCTAACCTCTCTGATAATGAGAATAAACGGCATAACTGGAACCTTCCTGAATATAGGTTCAGAACTGGCGTGTAAGACGCTGTAAAGTCAATATGAAGAAATGTTTGGAACGACGAAAACTTCGAAAACTTGTTCTCATACTGGACAAAAACTACAAGACGTTTCAACTAATGGAATGTTATATTACGCATAATTGTATCATTCGACTGTTTAATTACTTTTATTCCTTCATTGTTCATCTACGTCGTTTTAAATTGTAGCTCGACGCAAAAAAATGTATCCGCACTCAAAAAGCGCTTATTTGTTAAAAAACCCCTTTCCAGATAAAAATAAAAATACATTAATATAACTTGTATACTTTGTATAATAATAATCACAAACTATATAGCGTAAACTAAAAAAATATAATCGCATCATATAATAATATATCGTCGACGGATGATAATATAATGATAATATTTCCGTGTATTTTTTTCTTTCAAATTATAATTTTCGAAATTTTAAATTGGTTGCGTAATTTTTTTGTACTTTGTACTTCCGTATATAGTACATCGGTTCGATATAAATCGAAAACGGGGCGTTTTTATTTTTACGGCGTAATTCGAACGGTTTCCACTGAACACACACCCGCAAAGCGATTTAATAATAATGTATTTTTGATTTGACAGGTGGACGTGTGCAGTGCCACGTTGATGGATGTCATACACGCTGTCATTCACGGAACCGACGGATCTGTATTTTGCTTTGGCCATCAAAATCTCGGTAAATATATTTGCATACACAATGAGTACGAATCTCCGCGGATTAATTATAATACAACAGAATTCTATAACATTTTATCGTCGTTCAGTGATGCGCTCATAATCGACATTTTGTTAAAATAATAGGAGGCCGTTATTGGAGTTCCGTTAGATTTCTAGATGACAAAACTCGCGTTTATCTTGGATGAGTTGTAATGCGAAATAATCGGACACGATGGAGAACTGATAATTATTAATATTTAAAGTCAAACATGCATGTTAAGTCTTATACGGAGAAACTCTTCGACAAAACGTCGGAAAAAAGAGTGGTCTATTGGAATAGTTTTTCGAACGGCATAACGTACAGTATAAAATCTTTAGAAAAAAAATCATTTATTAATATATATATATATATAATATAAATTTAGAAACATGTCTATAAAAAATTCGGTATATCGTGAACGAAACCGCATACATGCGTACCTACCTATTGTATCGAAATTAACGAAATTTATTACAAGTTTTGTAAAAAAATAATAATAATTATATTTTAGATAAGATTATACGCACATCGTTTACATTTAATTTAATTTAGTAATAGCGAATCGATTGATAAGGATGTGTTATAAAATAAGTGTATTTGATAATCGTCTGATAATTCCACAATAAGTATCTTCTAAAAAAAAAATGTTTTTTTTCAATTAGTTGCAAAAAAAAATGTATTTTTAGAAAATCTCGTCGGAAATGTGAAAACCACCTCGTATGACATACACACGCCTTCTGTGAGCGTCAGAATCGTCTGACAAAACGTCCATTTAAATGCAAATTATTCTTTATAAATACGTTCATTAATCCGTATGTAAATTTTACGATTCATTAATCACTCTCTCTATATATATACACATACACACAATTCGAATAACAACAATACGCGATGGGTGAAATTTGAATAAACGATATAACAATACGCGTTACAGCCGTCGATACGACGGAAGAACAATATTTATATATATATATGTACATATTTTAATAATAATATAGAACCGTATATATAGTATTATATAATAATTAAAACCGACGGTTATGATAGTGTGTTAAAGGGGAAATGAATGTTTAATTCGGTTAAAAACCCATTCGCTTTTACAACACGACGTTACTGCGTTAACCGCAAATTGAAACGCCAACTATTTCGATATCTGCAGCAGTATATGCGCGCGCGTACATAATATAATGTATAGAGTGCATAATATATTATTACAATGATTGGTAAATTATTCCGCCTAATTGAAGTCGTATTCGTGTGCGGGGAAAAACGGATAATCAGATTATTCGTCGCGGATGATTGATGTTTCCTCTTTTAACCAATTAGTCATATATATATATATATATGTTTTACGATATTATAATAATTATGAACAGAACGTAAAAAAAAAATGTAAAATTCTCGTCAAACGATTTCGGTTTATACGTTTCATGTTTTAAAATTTAAATAGTAAGTGTACTTAAAGTTTTTTTTGTTTAGACGGAACGGAATATACATTTTTTCTTTTTCATAACCAAAACTGATGACATATAAAGTCTCGTATATATTTGAAATTTATACGCGCTTTTGCGCGTGTTAATACGAGTTAATATACGAAATATAGCAACACGCGTAACAATATAGCTATTATTTCCACAGCGTCGCAGAGGATATTTTAATAGGAATTTTTACTAGACGGCAGCGTAAAAGGATTTTAATCTGAGCGGACTCTCTCGTGTTGCGTACACTTTTACGTACGCATTATATAGGTAGGTACGTACCAAAAGTTATTTAACGAGTTAATTTTTTTTTTTTTCAAAATTAACTTTCAACTTAAGAAGTAAATAATTAAATTCTGTCCGAAAAGCGACGAGATTTTTCTGAATGCGTTTTTTTTTTACTTTTTAGTGTGGACGTTTTTTTTTTATAGATCCACAACCGTCAGATTTTAAAAAGTCAAGGGATACCATTTTTAAATTTAGAATATATAATATATAATACGCAATTTACGTTTAAACTTCCATTCTCTACACTTTTAAATGACTCGACATAATTTGTCTTTAAATATGTTTTAAAATGATATATATAATATACCATAAGATGTAAGATATAAACTGTATAAAATAAAACACTTCTCAAAGACCATTATAGAGATAAATTCGTGCCTTGTTCAATTTATAATCAGATAACCTGCTGATATTATTATAGTATACAAAATTAATCAAAAATATTATATGTTTATATTTCAATCTTGATTCAATCTTTTTTTTGCTGTATTACTATAGAAATAGGTTGAAAATGAGCATTTTCTAATTATAAAACGCACTGGAATGTGTATTCGTTGTATGCAGCTCAATAAAATCGATTGTAAATGATCGATGTAAAAAATTATCAAAATTAAACGCGTACTTATGGATAAATTATTAAAAATATATACATATAAGCACTTAAAAAAAAAAGTTTTTTTTAAACCTATTTATTTTTAAACCTATTCTCTCGCATTATTTTGTATACTCGCCCTGTCGCTCGTTTATAAGTTTGCCGGAACGCTACACCGTCTCGCGCGGACGGCGTTAGGGACGTTACACGAATAAATCGCATCCCTTCCACAAGTATATAATATAATAATATCGATTTATCTATATATATATATATATATATATATATATATAATATGTAACAGTTTTTTTCCCCCACTGACGAGTGAGTATATAATATCGTCGAACGGACAGGTTATATAAGTTTTACAGTGCAGATGATCGACGCGCGTGTAATGGACCGTACGCATCGAGATAAATCCGCTGTAGACGATATATATTATGAGATATCGATCGCGAAATAATTCGTAAAGTTCGTCTATATAATAATATTACAATATACCTATACAGAATTATAATTTAAAAATAAAATAAATAAATCTAATTTCTTTACCAAAACCAACAGTATTTCTATACTGTATAAATCCGCCGAGCACTACACACACACACATACGTAATACGAAAATAATGTAAATATGCTATAAAGTAAAAACCTGCGTGTATACGTCCCTTTAATAGGACTCGCGTATTTATAGTAAAACCGTAAGATTTAAGTAAAATACATCCCCTCCCCTCGTCAGACATAAAATCAAAAAAAGTGGGTCACGTGGGGACACTCGGAGAAGAATTTGAAACAACTCTGCGAAAAAAAAATCGTAAAAAAATGTTCAATATAGTGTCGTCAGAAACTTGGTACTTACATAAAAATGGCCTGTTGTTTTATATAAGGATAAGGATTTATTCAGTGGCGCAGACAGGGACGGATGGGGAAAAAGGGATTTTTCCATTGGGTCCTTCTCAATCGGGGGCCCTCTAAAATGTTATGTATCTATATTATATTTTACAATTACAGTACATGCATTTAGAAATTAAAAAGCTAAAAGAAAAAAAAAGTGACATTAAATATCGAGTAGAAAACACGTACATACCTGTATGGTATATGTGGTATATACGAATGCGCGGGATAATATATAATATAATATATTATGCGCGGGATAATAATTTTATTATCGATAAACTTCTCGGAACAATTCATATCTTAAAAATTTTAAAAATTTAAAATTTAAACACGTAATTGACAGGTAGGACGGGTCGCAGCGGATAGCTGGAAACTCGCGGCCCGCCGCACAATACGAATTAACGGTAAACGTGATAATTAATCCATTTTTAAAAAAAATTTCAATTCTTTTCTTATTGCACATCTAAAGCATTAGAGGAACAACTATTACAAATTTCAAGTTCATATGTTTTGTAATTTTTGAGAAGTAACGATGAATGAGTGCGTGTGTGGTATTTGAATTATACGAGTATTATATACAGATGTTCAATTTGGTAACCGTTAAAACGATTTCGTATAGCAACGAAACAACCGAATCCACAATATAAGTTTCTAATTAATACGAATTAGTACGCATTAATCCAATACGATTATAAAAATAGGCATATACATAATATGTATGTGTGAATCGTATGAAAACGTTTAGCTTTATGGTTTCGACGATATAACCGTGGATAAAGAAATTCAAAAAATTAACTATAACCAATACAATTTAAAACAATTTTTAGCTCCTCGCTATGTATAATGATTTTGAAAGAATCATTGTAATAATAATATTATATTAACTATAATAATATTATGACGTCAGAAAAATATTACAAACGCACGTGTGTAGTTGAATTCACCGAAAATTGCGTCCTGCTGCAATGTTATTGTTACGAGGAACGCTTCCTAAAAAAAAAAAAAAATTTTGGAATTAATTTCCTTTTTTTTTTTTTTGTTGTTGAAAAACGGATTCTATTATGTTTCAAAGGGATACGTGTGCGTGTAAATATTTTAATTCCTTTTTCTTCTCGATAATGTGTCTTTCAAAAGAAAAATAACGTAAATTAAGTTTTCACGCGTAACTTAAATTTGGGCGTAAAAATTTTTTTTGAAATTTGAAAAATTCGTAACATTACTAGAACTTATACGTTTAAAGACAATATCCACTATTATGTTATATTAAATTATTGAATTTGGAACAGAATATTTTTATTGAATCGGAAAAATTAGTTACTTTTATGCACGTTTAAATTACCCGAGTTCTTTTTCAAGTATCTTCATTTTCAGTTCGTGCTCTTCTTTAAGAAATTTTATTCTTAAATCATGTTCGTCTTTATTGTTCGTGATCATTTGCCGAACATATTTTCTTGTCAAAAACCTTGACGTCTGGTTTCGACCACCAGGCATCCTAACTCTTTTTTTCTTTATCGCCGCGTCTTTTCTCTCGACCACCGTTTTCCCGTCACCTACGCACTCGTCCGTCGACTGCAATATATGTTCGGCCGAACACCCGTCCGGTATATCCTTTTTGGATTTACCACCGTTGTCCGTCGGTTCGATACGGTTCTTCCGTATAACCTTTACCGGTTCGTCTTCGGTCGCCGTTCCAGTCGCAGTTGTCGACGACGACGACTCCACTTGGTTCTCTCTGAAATCGTCCACGGCCGCAGAAGCATCGTCGACGTTGCCGGCCTGTTGGATTTCATCTTGGACTCTCAATTTTTTCGCCGAGACGAAATCCACGGGGCTGGCCGGCTCTTTTCTTTTCGGCGTACCGGTGACGGGTGTATCGCAACGAACAGCCGCAGACGTTACTCGCGAACATTCACCCCGCGACTCGGCCGACCGACCGATGGTGCCGCGTTCGTCACCGTCTTCGACGGGTGCGGTATTCGGCACCACATCGTGCGGCTGACGGTCTTCGGGCGGGTCCTGCACAGACGCACGGCCCGAGCTCACGTGCCGAGGAACTCGTAGGGTCGGGCTGCTGGAAGACGCGGACCGCGACGGTTCGGGCACGTCGTCGACGCCGTCTCCGGCCGGGCCGGGCATTCGTAGGGACGGGCTGCCGGAGGACGCGAACCGCGACGGTTCGGGCACGCCGGCGGCGCCGTCTCCGGGCGGGCCGTGAGCACGCGACGGTTCTTGCGGTTCTTCCGCTGACGGAAATATAAGTGGTGCCGCGCGACGTGGTAACGTCGGGTCAACGTGGATCCGAGGTCGCTGCGAGACGGAATACGCGTCCGGCGGCGGCGGCGGCGGCTGTGACGACAAAAACGATTGCGGCCGATGACGATAACGGTGATAAAGTTGCTGGTGTCCGGGCCGCCCAGACGGCGCTGGCTGAAACGGCTGTCCGTAGAACTCGCCGCGGTAGTACGACGTGGGCGAAAGACCGCCCGGGCCCGCTTGCGCCGGCGCGTACGGTGACCGTAAGTGATGGTCGAATGGTACGCCATGAAACGGCGAGTTCTGTCCGTGGTGCTGCGGTCCGTGGCCTGTAGGATACGCGTTCGGATCCGAAGAGTAGCCTTGCGGTGGCGGCGGCAGCCGCAAGTGGTACGGCGTCAACGGTGCCGGAATGTACGGGCCTCGCGGTCGCTGGTAACCGCGGTAACTGGGCCGTGGTTCCCGTGGCGGGGTCGCGTGCGACGGACCGCGGTGTTGTCGCAA
This sequence comes from Slavum lentiscoides, assembly GCA_032441835.1. Classification (NCBI taxonomy): domain Eukaryota; kingdom Metazoa; phylum Arthropoda; class Insecta; order Hemiptera; family Aphididae; genus Slavum; species Slavum lentiscoides. The sequence goes on along the minus strand of CM063710.1, from coordinate 21,180,052 downwards.
ATATACGCGATTGAATCCAGCGAATTCTGCAGGAAAGTCCGACATGTTTTCACAGTCGCAGTATTTACTACACCGGGAACTGTAAAAATATTAATAAGTCACGACTCGCGGATAGGACGCAACTAATCCGTATCGCTGTGCGTTCCTTGCGAAAATACAAAATTTGGCGTGAAGACAAAGTTTGGTTCCATGGCGACCGCAGTATCGCGGTTTGTCGGGCCGAGTATATTAATAATAATAAAAAAAATAAATTAAGTGTCCTGTAATGCTTATTTTCGATTATATTTCAGTATATTATGAGCGATTTTTTTTTATAACAAAAAAGTTCTTAAAAAAAAGTCAGTAATACGTAATTATAAAATATCAATGTTTTCCCTATGCTTTTTATAATTTCAAGCAGATACAAAATATTGCTCACGCGAAAAACGTGTGTTAAAAATGGCAAAAATGCAGTTTCGTTTAAATCCATTAATTTATTTCTCCAACTTTTGGAAAACAATAATAGTTTTGAAACTTACACCGAATATGTAACTTTGCACAATGTATACGTAAACAATTTTTTTTTCAAAAAATGTATTCTAATTTTGGGCCAAACGGTTTAATATAGTATTTGGTCACGGTCAGTGAAGGTTATAAGTAAGGGCGATAGGTGGATCGCCCCCTCCCATGGGATTTGAAATTTTTTAATTTACTATATATCTCAGACCTAACAACATAGAATTGTCATGTAAGTTGGTTACATATATGTTAATTTGCGTTACGGTAGGTACGCACTAATCATCGGTCGTGAACGAGCGTTAGTGTTTAGCTGACGACAAACTCGGTCGGTCATATACTGTGTAAACGAGAAAACGAGTAAAGGTTAAATAAATAGTAAACGTGTAAAATAAACGAGTAAACGTGTAAACTAGTTTACAACAAGGAAAGATGAATCCTTATGTTCATTTCAACTCATTGAAATACACGAAATAATATTATTAATAATAATAAAAATAAATAATAAAGATAGCATACGTGCGTATGAACGGTCGCTCGGATAGCGTCAAATTAACACCCGAATACACCGACTGTAATAAAACGGGAAAAGAAAGTTAGTCACCAGATAGCGCTATGACACAACATAGAGGGCCTGGCAGAAAGGCGCTTATAAATAGCGGTCCGAAACCATTGGACCGCATAGCGTGTAGTCACGGCGGTCAGACACGTCTGACTGCAGTGTGTGTGTGTGTGTGACTGACCGCTATGTATATGCATCTTTCTGCCACGCCCTTTATGTTGTTTCGTAGCGTTATCTGGTGACTATTTTCTTTTCCCGTTTTATTGTTATTGCCTTTACGTTCCATGCACGTTGTTCTTCCTCTTTCTTCATTTGCGTTTCGCCTCGGTACATTAAAAGATCTTTCTTTTTGGTTATTACTCGTCGGTGTAAATATTTCATTGGCAGAGGGAGTTGGCTCCATTTTCACATCCCCCCCCCTAAACATCATTTATAACCACCAATGTTTCAACGTTTCAGTTGATTTCGTTCTATGCTCTTTTATGTTATATTTTGGCGCAGTAGTTTCGAGCAGTACTTGACAAAAATATTGAATCACAATAATTTTTTATTGTCATCGCCCATATCTCAATAAAAATATAAAAAAATTTAATTTTTTTTTTTTTTATTCGGAAAATATTAATTTTAATTTTTTTTTTTTTAGCACACCAGAATAACTTCCGAGTTCTCTTTTCATAATCAGTTTTGAAATATTTTTTGCAACTAATAAACTTTCAAACGTTCTTGCGGGGTACATTGTGGAACATAAATGTGCATTTTTATGTTTAACCAGAAAATAATCATTACGTGATTTACTGAATTTTTAAATAATTTAATCGTATAAATATTGTAATGTCATATTTCTGAAGATAATAAAAATTAAGTAATTTGTATATATATATATATATATATATATACATATATATAGCAAGACTTCAAAAAAAAAAAAAATTTTAACTTTTGCTCTATAAAAGTAAAGAACAGATTTAAAATCCGAAACCTTTAAGACGCAAAGTAAGTAAAAGTAGATATACAAAGATTTGAAGTTTGAAAGTTAATTAGATCAATAAGCAGAAGAATCAACAAGCAAACTAACTTTTGAAAATTATATTTCTGTGGACGTTGAAGTGACTGGAATAGTTCCAAACACTTTTTGGTACGCTATATTATATATATGTATTATGTATAATATATATACTGCATAAGTTTGGAAACTCGGTTGACGAAACGTTACATGAATAATATAATACACAATAATAATCGCTATACAATCATAGGCGTGACTAGAAACTTGAACAAAATGAACTACAGGTTTTTATTCTCCATATTTTTTATTTTTTATTTTTTTTTCAACAAAAATATCTAAAATTTCAAATAAAAATTTCAATATTTTCCTAAATGCAGTACACACACATTTCTGTCTTATTGATATTGTTTCGTTCTGAGTTATACGAATTCTTCGTATAATTATTCTATAATTTAAAAATGTATAGGTCTTATTCACAATACGCATCATACTTCGTTAGAAGTGAAGAAAAGCAAGAGCGCCCAAAATATGCTTACTCCACCCACACATACAGGGACGTTATTTGGGGGAGGGAGGGTGAGGGTGTTCGGTTGCATCCCTATATTTTAATATAATCCAAATTTGCCGGCTGCTGTAATAATACATCATTCCTAAATAATTAAAATTAAATTATATTTTTATATTAACAAGAATGTTATTTTACTGTCAATCATGGCTCAATAAACAAATATCGTGCTGTGAATTAATCGAGTTAACAATAAATACATCATAATATTGAACCACAGATTTTTTTTTATTAGCTTTTAATTAAAAACTATTACAGCTCAACAATTAACAGTTACATATAACCACAGATTAAATTATATATATATTATAGAATCGTAATTCATGGTTTAAACCGTATTCGTAACTGGTTCTATCGCTGCACGGTCGACGGTAATAACTGATAAGTGATAATGGTAATAAAGATAAATATAAAATCCAATGATCGTAGCGATTATATTATTTTAAAGTATAGTGAATATTATTTTAACAATATTTAAACTGTAACGTTTTTATTCAATGAAAATATTTTACACTTTCCGTCGCTATCCAAAAATTTTCCTATCGTTTTTACTGATTATTTGGTCGGTTAAAACAACAGCAAATGAAAGATAGTTTTTTCATCGTTCAAAAACATAAAATCATATTCACGCACTTCCGTGGCCGATGAATGACTAAACGATCTAATTTTACCTATACTTAATGTTGAAAAAGAAGAAGTCAACAATATCGATCTAGAAAAAAGTTGTAAATGTATTTGCAAAACTTAAAAATCGCCGGCATCCGCTTATTTAAAACATAATTTTTTACAGCTTTATCCTTGTAGAAAATTTTTTAAATATAAACGGAAATATAATGCGCTTTTTTTCCTGCATTTGTCATCATCAAGTTTTTTATGCATAACTCATTGGTTTTCATCAATTATTTATTAATTGTTTTTAGTTTTTAAAACGCTATTATTACTTTATTTATGCCAATTGCGGTTCATGGTCTACGGAAAAAAAAAATTAAAGAAAAACAGGATAATATGTTTAATTTTTATATGGCCTGATGAAATTTAAAATGTCCTGCACGAAACGCCGCCCAACCCCCGAAAGAAAAGTACTGAAATCATGCCCCTGAATTTCCGTACACAAATTCCGGACACGTGCCTCGAACTGAGTCCTTCGTCACGCCACTGGTTCCGAGAGTATAGTCGCGTATTACGTATAAATAATCCGGATGCTGCAGGCAGGGTAAAAATAAATAAATCTAATCGTTTTATGTGTGTGTGTGTGGGTGTGGGTGTGACCTCGGCCGCGTCCGCAACACTGCAAACCCACATCAGTCCTGCTCAGCGTGTATATAAACTCCCGGTTTACAATATTTAGTGAGAGCCCGCGGGCGGGACGGATACCGCGCGCGCGGTCGTTTCGTTAAACGCAAACGATTTCTGCTGCAGGGACGCGAAGAACGGCGGCGGCGGCGGCAAACAACCGAAACGCTATAAACGGCATTTGCGGCGCGCTGTAGTCCCTTCGCCAGACCGTACACCGCTGGCCCTTCTAAATAGTGTAATGAGACCGCGCGTGTACAACAAACTTTGTTCGGAAACTGCGGCGAGCGCGAAACGCAGACAAATGACAGCGAGTGTCGTACGGTATTGCGCGCACAGACGTCTCTTTACAAGACGCGTCCATTAAACGGCAATAATAGTGTTCGATAAGATAATGTCTTAGAAATTCGCGTTTCTTTACCGCCTGCAGTGGCGTGATTAGTGGCCAGGTCACGGCGAGGGTGTCGATATAGTTTTCTTAAGAACTAAACAGATAAATTTTATTTTTTTTTTTAAAGTAAATTTGTGTTCATTTAAATGAGAAAATCAATTAAATACGAAATTCATATTACTTTTGGCTTCAGAATCAGTCGCGTACGTTCTCGAAATGTATCGGCAGCACATTTTTTTCAAAATACCAGCGTATGGACTCGATACGTACTTAATCGATTAAGATCAACTTAGTTAATGTACTAGGGCTCGTTAAAAACTTTTCCTCTTTCTCGAATTTGCCGTCCGTTAACCTGAGCGTTCTTCACGCAGTCAGCTTTTTCACCAAATTTTTTACAGTGCTACATTATGTGATTTTGATCGTCTGATTGTACGAATTTGTTCAGCGTTTTTGCTGTTTTTAACACAAATTTGTGCCGCGATCGAAAACTATTGAGGAACTAAAGTTTTTATTTCGATCGTTTTGAATTACGTACGAGGAAACCACTGAGCAAATCGAAAAACATTACAAATAATTAATAAAGTATACCAAATATACACCGGATTTGTTATCGGAACGTAATGCATGACAGAAAATAAATAAACAAACATCGTTGTAAAATTACATAACATTAATTAATATATTTATTTATATACATTTTATATGTACACCTATATACACAATTGTGAAGCTTTTGAATAATTTAAATATAACACGAGTTCACGGGTGTGTAGATACAAACAATCGTACAAGTAACGAATATTCAAGTTTAATATACATTATTTTTCAAATATCATATGAATATATATATATACATATACATACGTACCAACTGTAATTTAGTAACTAATTTTTTTTTCGTTCAGAGTTTTACGCTATTAATTTCTCCGCGAATATCGAGACAAATATTAAAGTCTGGACAATATGCCACAATTAACATATTATATGTATATACGAGCATATATCGTATATATATTACATCAGAAACTAATTATTATCGAATTTAATCGAAATATCCAAGTTTTAAACGCGCATTGAAATATATATACATATATATATATATATAATTTACCAAAGTTTTGTCGATTGATTAATGTACATTGTACTTCTGTATATTATTAGTATACCGTGGATATATACCGTTCCGTATCAAAACAAAAGGCAAAGCAATAGCCGATGAAAGAGATTCAGAATAATTTTTAACTCATTTGTACAAAAGGTACAATAACGCGCGTACTCTCAAATAATAATGGTAATAATAATAATAATAATAATAATAATAATAATAATAATAATAATAATAATAATAATAATAATAATAATAATAATAATAATAATAATAATAATAATAATAACGTATTATTTCAAAAATAAAAAAAAGAAACCTGTGAAACGAAATGTGAAGCAATATTTTACTACGACATAACACGCGTGATATCATATCTTAGTACATATTATAACGTGTGAAATAAACAATGAAAATAAAACTATGGATTCCTGCGGTTGTTGTGTACCGTGATAATATAATAAAACGGCGTATGAACTAAACGGATTTACGAAATATTTATCGAATCATTTGCGAGTTCGCGAGATAGAGAGGCGCTCAGGTAATAACAATTAATTGACATACGCGGATTGAACGTTACGAATATTGGTAATCAAGCGGAGTGAACTCGACGACGTAGTGCCATCGACGATCCGAAACGATGAACGACAAGAGGTCACGCGTAGGAAATAAACTACAGTATTGTTGTAAGGTTTGTTTAAAACCATTTAAGTATTGTAGCGATTTAACGACGCACATGCGAACACACTCCGGAGAAAAACCGTATTCGTGTGAAGTTTGCACGAAGTCGTTTGCGCAGAACAACAATTTGATGACGCACATGCGAACACACTCCGGAGAAAAACCGTATTCGTGTGAAGTTTGCACGAAGTCGTTTGCGCAGAATAACAATTTAATGACGCACATGCGAAAGCACACCGGAGAAAAACCGTATTCGTGTGAAGTTTGCACGAAGCCGTTTGCGTACAAGAACAATTTGATGATGCACATGCGAACACACTCCGGAGAAAAACCGTATTCGTGTGAAGTTTGCACGAAGTCGTTTACACAGAATAACAGTTTAGAAATGCACATGCGAACGCACACCGGAGAAAAACCGTATTCGTGTGAAGTTTGCACGAAATCGTTTACACAGAATAACAGTTTAGAAATGCACATGCGAACGCACACCGGAGAAAAACCGTATTCGTGTGAAGTTTGCACGAAGCCGTTTGCGTACAAGAACAATTTGATGATGCACATGCGAACACACTCCGGAGAAAAACCGTATTCGTGTGAAGTTTGCACGAAGTCGTTTACACAGAATAACAGTTTAGAAATGCACATGCGAACGCACACCGGAGAAAAACCGTATTCGTGTGAAGTTTGCACGAAATCGTTTACACAGAATAACAGTTTAGAAATGCACATGCGAACGCACACCGGAGAAAAACCGTATTCGTGTGAAGTTTGTACGAAATCGTTTACACAGAATAACAGTTTGATGACGCATATGCGAACGCATACAGGTGAAAAACCGTATTCGTGTGAACATTGCACAAAGTCATTTACGGCAAGAAGCAATTTGACGCAGCACATGCGAACGCACACAAGAGAAAAACCGTATTCGTGTGAATTTTGCATGAAGACATTTACGGTGAATAGCCGTTTGGTGGATCACTTGAGGAGGACACACAACGGAGTACGCGAGTGATAATGGAATAAGTTACTTTGAATAATATTCGTTTGGTATTACATTACTTAATAAAATACCTGTATTATACTATACATTTGTTATAAAAATATATTATTATATTTGTGTTTATGAAGTTGCGTTATTTATTATTCTAAAATCTTAATAATAATAATCATTTTTTCTATCTATAAAAAATATTTCTTAAACCTGGTAAAACGTTTAAGATTCCGTATTGAAAAGAAACTAAAAAGAAAAGAAATTTGAAAATATAGTGAGCTATATTTTTAACATAGACTGTATCGAAACCTTAATTTAAACGTTTCAAATAAAAAATTAATTATTTAATGTTTATTTTTTATAATATTGCTTACTCGGTTTTGGCATTATATGCTCATATGATCGCCATAAAAAAGTACATATTACGTGTATTTCCTAGTGGTTTTACACAGTTTATACACACACGAACGTAAAATCTGTCAGCAATAATTTCAATAGGTGAATTACACATTAAACGGCGTTGAGGTGAATAACGTAAATCAACATGTTACTTACAGTGACTTTAAAATATAAAATCAGTAAAAATTATAATAATTCAGCGTTATCAGTTAAATGTATCGAGAAATTGTTATTAGAAAAATAAATGTAATTTTCCCTTGGTATTTAAAACGTATAACTAAATATAAAAATAAAATGTAAAATTTAAGTATAAAAAATGTCACGTACGACTACAAGTGTGGTACTCTATAATATATTGTAATATATGCGTTACAATTAAGGGAAGTAAGTTTGTTTTGAACAGCCTCTGTATTTCTTTAACAAAAACCTATAGCTGATACGGATATAATATAGAATTGTATTCAAAAACCGATCGAATTATCTATCGTTAAAATGACGGATAACATAGAACCCAATCATTGTCATATTTATTAATTATTATAGAAATATATTTGTATTGAAGTTTAACTTGAAATGCCTGAATCACTGATATTCAGTAATATTTGATAAGAAATATAATTATTCTAGGAAATAATCGGGTTTTTAATAAGGCGTTATTATAACGTCCGATTGAAAGAAATTATAGTATAATCTATAGATTTTATACCGATTCATTTGACATAGTCATCAGAAAATTAAAATATATTTTTGCAAAACGTAAATCTAAACGGATATGATATGTAGAAAATATTTAAAAAGGAGTAGGGTGATAAAAGGCGAGATCTTCGTTAAACTCCTGCAGCAGATGATACGTTGATGGAACGAGAAACGATATGTGTTATTGTATTCGAATATTCATTTGGGTAATAACCTAAACGCGTGATAATAATGGATTATCAAATGGAATATTGGAATATATCAGTTATTTAAGTGAAAAACCATGTCAAATGCTTTTGGAAAATCGGTACATTCGGCTATTGATAACCATCGCGTCACAATGTATCTATGTACCGTGTTGCAGGCAAGACGTACACGATGATCGGATCGGCGGAAGACCCGCAACTGTACGGGATCATACCGTGCGCCATATCGTGGCTGTTCAAAGGCATACAGGAACAAAAGTCGAGGACCGGCGCCCGTTTCTCCGTCCGCGTGTCCGCCGTAGAAGTTTCCGGACCCGCTTGTCCCGTTAAAGACCTGCTGGCCGGCCAATCCAACGGTAATTATTATTTATATAAATCATTTCTATAATAAACATTTATTCGTTGCGTCTTACATTACACCACTTTTATTGGTTCTTGACGCAAAACTTGTCGAGATTCCTCGTTCCTCCGTACGACACGTTTCTCTTCCGCATTCGACACTCCTCTAACAATCAGCTAATCTATCGTTCTATCCGTCCATCATTGCGTCTACGTACGGCCGCCATCTCGATCACTTCAAGCGTCTGGTCGTTACCGTTTCTCCGCGTATTCACTCCGCATTCTATTGAACTATTTCCATTTTTGAATTCCTAGAGTTTTCGATTTCTCCTCCTGTGCTACACCTAACCAGCTCTTTAGCGATGTATCGGGCTTCTTGATTTACGCATCCCAACCAAACTTTATTTCTTTTACGTGTAGTCAATAACTAGCGCTTATCCCCCCTTTCGCATTGCGATCCTTTATCGAACGTCCGTATTTGTGTTTAAAAAAAAAAACGGGCCCACTCATATCGTCCTCCGTATATTTCGTTCTCAGAATCCTGATCGTCGCCATGTATCTCGCCTTGATTTAGTCAAACGTTTATAGGCGAATTTTTTTTTTTTATTATTAGAACATCGATTTTTTTTACCATTTCTCCAGGCATTTGATACGTTAGAAAATGCTGGCGGTTCGACTACACGATACGTGGTATAAGCTTTTCGGGCTCACACGCGCGTGGGTGCGCGTTAAATCCAATTCCGACAACAAAAATCCCTCGGAATTTTAATGTCTGGATTATCGGTGAATGGTTATATACCGAGCGCGTATAGGTCCCCGTGTATTATTATAATACGGGAGAGGGGTAGAGCCGGTTTTTCTTTCCTTTTTTTTTTTTTATTTTATCGCCCGAACGTATACAGTGTATACTGCAGAAGGGGACGCGCGTCGTCGCCGCAAATACCGATAGAAACGGCAAAGGTTGTTTAAAAAATTTTCGGGTCGGGAATATAAAAAAAAAACTGTTGAAACCATCTGAAAAAGAACGGAGGGAAATAGTAATCCTTACGGTAAAGATCGAGATGACGGGGAGGGCGGGAGAAAAGGAGTAACACGGATTTACGCCCTTTTTTTAAGCGTTTTCCACGATAAGCTTTTCGCCACAGTCGTTTCGACTGCTATTTGAATAACGTATATGTGTGTGTATGTCTGTATACCTCGTCGATACGCGATTTTTTTTTTTTATAGTTTAAAACGACCGACAAAGTCACGCCTCTATAATACGTATTGTATGAGGAAGATTTCGTTACTTTTAACCGCGGAAACATCCCGTGCGGGGTAAATAAACTCAATTCGGTTTTTTCGTTTTTTCACAATCCTTTTGCCGCCTCAGAACATAACTAATTAATTATCATAATTCCCTCCTCCGATTATGAGACCGCGGTACGAACGGCTGTCGAAAATAATATTTATAACGCTATTCGTAATATTTATTTCTTTTCCGAAGTTTTTTTTTTGGAGCACGCGGCAGTAGTCGTAGGTATTTTTCCTCACGTCCTTCTCCTTCAAAACTGCTTATTATTACCTTTCGATAATATTTTTTTCAATATCGTTTTGAACGGAATCGTCTAGGTTTTCGACGAAGTGGATTTGTTAAAACCGTGTCGGAGAACCTGTTGAAACGATTCGAGAAACGCGCGGAATTCGAACAACTCGAAAAAAAAGAAATGAAATAAATAAAAAAAAACAACTCGCGGTCTTTTCCCGCTTATTTCGTGAAAACGCATGTAAAAATAACATACAAGAGAAGTCTATTACTATATAACAATTTTACAATTTTTTTTTTATAAATAAACATTATATTTATTTTTCCATCGTATACGTAGATAGTAATTGAATTAAGAAAAAATCAGTAGGGGACGCAAAATTTAAAAAAAAATTTGCGTTCCAAAACATTGAAATATCTTGTACTCTTGGTAGCTTCCACACACGCCTCATTCAGCACCATACTGTACCGATTATAATGATTTTTCATGAATTATACCTTATAACGCTGCAATAATTATAGTTACAACGATGAATAATAAGTGTGTTTCGCTTAAAAAATGCGTATATAATATTTAAATACGTCCATAAACGATGATATTCTGATCACACAGTTTTGTTTATATTGTATAAGACATGATCAGTACTAAAAACCGATTATGTAAACTATTCTTTGAACGTTCATAGGATATTCGCGTCGACTTAATCAATTCATTTCCTTTTTACTTTTACATCCGACTATAAACATATTGGCTTGTCGTGAAAAATTGACACAGGATGTTCCGTGATGCAACGAAAATGTGTTCTGATGTGTAAGAGTTGGTATCGTTTTTTTTTTTTTGCTTCGATAACAAATAATAAAATGTAAAATGGTTTTTTTTTAAATTCTTTTTCTGCTCGTGCAAAAATGAATCCTCGCTAGCGTTTCACTTAGGAAAATTTTAGAAAAGGAAGGACGAAACATCTTTTTTTAAAAAGAGGTACTTCGTCCTCCTACCTTTTCTCACAACCAATTCAAACACAGTTCAATACGTGTATGATTCCAAAAATAAGTTCCTTTTTCACCACTAACTCCATCTATCGGTGTGATTTCAATCGACGAATTCTGAAGATGTTGTTATATAATATAGACATGAATATTTTCGTTGCGGTCGATCTAACAATTTAGTTTTACACTACGCAGTAATCAATGATGGAGGCTTCTACAATGAAATTTCGTCCAATTGTGCTCAGTTATTCGGTTTTTTTTGTAACAAAACGGGCCAAATGCTACTCAGATCCATTGAGAATTGTGTGAAGTTTATGTTTAAATTGATATGAGCCTTCAGATTTGGATGGCGTACAGAATTTTAAGTAAACGGATAAATAACGTACGCTACGGTCTGGGAACACTAACCTAAAAACATTTTTTTCCTCAAAACGTTAATCCTTTTTTCTTTATATTTTTTCAAAGTGGTATTCGCTCTTGAACTGACCCTGCTCGTACGTATAGAAAAAAAAATGTTTTTTTTTTGTGTTTTATGGCCAAAACTTATTATATCGCAAACACGAAATCATAATTTTCACACCGATTTGTATTCAACGATAACCGTGGCGTATAAAGGGACGCATTTATTTTAATATATTCGTATATACGTTTCTCTCAAAAGTTTGTGCTCGCGATATAATTTGTATATACTCCGCCGCCGCGGTCTTGACGATATACGTGTAGTTTGTAGTAAGCGCGCGTCGTCGGTCCATCGCTCCTGATTAGCAGCTTCTGCCGCCCTCGTTCGGTCCGTACGTCGTCGTCACCACCGCCGTGTGGTTGAGTTAGGTCTCTGAAACGTCTCTGGAAGATTATACGAATAAGCTGCGCGGCACGAGAAATAATAAATAATAATAATATGAGACTCTGACGTTACACACATACACACGTGGCAGACGACGACGAAAAACGACGAGACGTTTTTATTAAAAAGTTTCCATACGTTTGTCGAGTTTTGTGACGCGTTTTGTGTGAACGAATACGTGTATATAAATCTTAATATTCTCAGCACTCGCGCAAACTTCATTGCCATTTGTTCGTCTTTTCGTTTTTTTCTTTCCGGAAAAATTTCCTCCGCCCCCTGAAAACTCCCCAGATATACGTAAACTAGATTAATAATAACACGCGCACGTCTTGTCTCCGTATAACACACACACACATTTCACCCCGTGTGCAGTTGATTTCCCGAATTTCCTCGCGGTCCCATCATATTTCCTACCACTATGTATAGTCTTTTTTTTATGTTAACCCAACACATAAAGTTAGAGATTTATACCGGACCGGAAAAAAAATGCTGGTAATAACCGCTAGGTACAGCGGTTGTTTTTGAAAAACTACGTATGAAAACATTTTTACAGTCCATGTTTCATAGGTGGACTCAGAAACGTGGTCTCTCGGTAAAACGGAACAAAAATAAGGTCGGAGGTTTTTGGAAAGAAAAATTTCTGAGAAGGGTCTGAGAACGCTCAAATCGCCGAGGTGTGGAGGAAAAGTCCAAGATTTTTTTGGCAACGACTTGGCGCCACGAAAGAAATTTCACTGAGAATAAACCGAAACGGGCAGAAGAAATCAAGGATCAATAAGGACCCGGCAATCGAAAACAACCTGACCGGGTAGCGATCACTGGAAAGACTTCGTTTTAAGATACGAGAAGGACTGTGTGCTATAAGAGATGTACGGATGGTGTGAAACTGGAGTGCAATGGACATAGACAGCAGAGGACAGAAATAGACGGAGAAATATATACTCGGAAGGCTGGTCTTTAAAGGCCGTTACCCCATATAAAAAAAAAAAAGTTCGCCGTGCCGTAGCGAGATATCGCGTTGTTTTCATTAAGTCGAGCGCACGAGAAACTCGGAAAATAAATTTATACGATACAACGTGAAAACGTACGTAAATATCCGTGTAATTCTATTCGATTTAACGTTGAAAATTGTTTTCTACTATCTAAAACGAACGGACGAATAAAGTAATGCGTTTAAACGAAAATGAAAGAAAAAAAAATTATTTCACCGTTTACAAAAAAAACGAGGACATTTTTATTACGTTTTATTTCGCTCACTGCTGCAGTGGGGGTGAGGGATATAATAAAACGGTATAATAACGTGTAAATAAGTTATGCAAACATCATAAACTGAACCCTATCAAAACCCAATTAATATTTAAATTTCTATAACATAAAGCTATCCAGCGTTTAATTAAAAATGAAAATAATAAAAATTAATTATTAAACGTTTGTGTTTTTTTTTTTTTAAATAGGTAATAAATATTAATACTTAAAGGAAAGCATATGCGTCTACTGCGCGGAGTAGTGTTTTTTATTATGTATTTCTTTCAATTCATTTTATCAAATACAAAGTGCGCACGAAAGATCATTGAATGATATATCCAATTAAATATAACAATGTCGCCATGTGTATATCAGGTACAAAGACATACGTCATTTTTCTGTGACGCGTTAAAACAGTATACAGGGAAAATCAACAAAAAAAACTCTCTAAATTATACCAACAAGACAAAATTTGTTGCCGAAATTTTAATAATCGTCGGAGCATTCCTTCTAGCCGAAAATTTGTACCGCAGAAAAAAAGTGAATATACAAAAACTATAGCTTCATCGCTCCACTCGGAATCTTCAATTAACAATTAGATAAATTCACCTCGGCGTGAAAAACGCCTATCTCATCGTCTAAACTCCTAAAATTCCCGTGTCTGTGTTACAGTAAAAATGTATTATAAATTTTTATTTCTTTTCCCATGAAATGACATATCATTACGTACCTCTATTACTGTCACGGAAACACGTAATGGCATTATTAAACGAATGTCTCGTGAATATTTATTATTCACTAAATACAATCCGAAAGACGTTATTATATTTCTTACATTTATATGCGTTTGTCAGAGTATTCGTTTACGAATATATAAATTACATTCCATATAAACGTTTTTTTTTTTTTAACGGGACACAATATAATATGGTAATAGATACAAGTATATACGTGACAGTACACGAGGTTCGTGACTCGTATGAGCTCTTGTGTGTATACAGAGTGATTCAGACGATTCCGTCCGATTTAGAAAAATTCTTATTATTTATATTTTTTTAAATGACTAGCCAGGGATAATCCATACGAAATGTTCGCGAAAATAATCAATTTCTAATAATAGCGTGTATTCAAAGCCTTTAGTGGCCGGGAATGGTCCAGACGGCAAAATTTCGATATTTGTTTTTATTTTCAAAAAAATATTTCTGATGAAAACGACGAAATGTGTGTGTTCGTATATCGAAATTGTACAAAGTCATTTAAGTTTTCGTTACGAACATTATAATACGCGATTCGCACTCGTATTGCAAGTACTGGAAAATTCGTAATTCTACGTAGGTTCGAAAAAATTACAAATTTTGGTTTGGGAAATGTATACGAGAATTTATCGTTTGGCGATCTTACGGATTCGTAATGATTCCAATGAGCAAACGCTCGTAAAGTCCAACTCGAGTGCATCAATAGCAGGCCATGGACACTCCCCCCACTATTTCGATTTTTTTCATTTCGGAGCGGAATGATTGATGTTAGCGACACAGCGGAAGAACATGATGTTAGGAACAAACCTGCGCATGCGCATTGTCAACGCAGCCGGTTTCGCGCGCATTCCAACGCGCTACAACACGTCTCTACCATAATCTTTTTTTTCCGTTTCGTCCGCCGATCGTACCTATATTAAGTACAGATTGATTGTACCTACCTACAAAATATTAATAAAAATATATAATTTTCTAAAAAATATTATATAATTATATTATTATTATTATATATAATATTATTACACCTATAAGATACAAGTATAATAAATAAAAACGTACAAACACAGATTCTACGATTAATGATAACACAATGTGTAGATAAAAACATTTCGCATGGTAAGAAATTAGTGATAATTACTAAACAGCTGATTTCAAGGCCATTGAAATTATAATCTCGAGAACAAAGGAAAATCGTTCAGTGTCCTATCTATATTAATCTGTGTCAATAGTAGAGTTTATGAAGACCCCATACTCCGTGTGTGTAAAACCTACTGCCTAGATAATCTTTAATCTATATGAGCGATCGAGAAACCGGCCAGAGCGTTTATTCATTGCCTAGAATCGATTTTAACTCGTCGCGGGTTTCTACACTTCCATTTTCATTCACGAGACGTCGATTTCCGATCAAAATTAGCGTTTGCAACGACAATACTGAGAACAAACTTTGGATAAAGAAGTAGTGTCGTATCCACCCTCAATCCGTTTTCGGGTATACGGTCGAAGGACACGATGTATAAGATCATTTAAAAAAATTAAAAATATCGAATAATAATTGTATAAAGTAATGGAAATTTTATGATAACCCTATGTATATTTAAAAAAAAAAAAAAATTTCATTTTTTTCATTTCGTTTATTTATAAAAACATTATCGTGCGAATTATTCTCACTGGTCGTGTATACAGCTCGTGCAGACGTATTATAAGTGTTGAACAATATTTACAGACGGCGAGGACAATTTGCCGGGCCCCGGAGTGTACTTAAGGGGAGAAGACCCCGTTTTGGGTTCGCCGATGCAACACTACAGTGAACTACGGGCGCAGACCATCGAAAAGGCAGCGTACTACTTGGACGTAGCGCTCAACGCGCGAAATCCTTCGCCCGAGTCGCACATGTTGTACACTTTGCACGTTTACCAGTACACCGTGCCGACGAGTTCGTCAGCAGGTAATTAAGAATTATTATTATTATTATTATTATTTAAAATTTCAAATTTCTATTCGTAATTTCACTACAACAGATCATCGGTACGATTAAAGACCGCGGAAATTCTTGAAACGCGATGTACGCGTTGAAAATGATAACATTTTATGACGAAATAAGCGAAAAAAAATTTTTTTTCAAACTTTATATATTAATATTTATGTTGGTACTTACGAGTATATAGAGTAATAACGGCTAAATTTCGTGTCTAAAACATTTTCCACAAAAAAAAAAAAATGTTTTAAGTAACATATTCAAAACTATTAAATTCTACCTATTGCTAAATAAAAAAAAAAATTGTTCCATTAAAAAAAATTAATTGCGATAAAACTTAATTTTTCGCTAAACTAAATTTCAATTAAAAATCGCCACCTTAAAACCAAAAATTACCTCTTATTATTATTATTATTATTAAATACCTCAAAATCTATAATTGTTATAAATAGCCAAAAATTGAAAAAATTTTTTTTAATATTTGTGCCTCTAAATATAATATAAAGTTACATATTTGGTGAATATTTCAAGTTTCTATCACCATTAGTTTCGAAATTACAAAGAAATAACGATTTTGACGAAATTTTTCTGTTGTTCTCTAAAGTACCAACCACAGATGCAGTTTGCTACCGGAAATAAACCATAGATCAAAGCACACCTTCTAGTAGAATTTATGAGTACATACATAAAAAAAACGCATCATTGTATAACCAATACTTTCCTCTCTTCCGCTCAAAATCTAAAAAAAATATATATATATGTAATATGAATTGACGACCGATATTTATTTAATAATATACACATATATATCATTATCGTATAATTTTCACGTAAATTTATTTAATTTTTTCCCAGTTGCTGGCGGCCGAAGTCGTCTGCATCTCTTGGATTTAGGCAGCTGTGAGCGAAGCAAGTCTTCCGGCGGATTGACTCTTTCCGGTCTGGGAAACGTGCTGTTGGCCATATTTAACGGTCAGAAGCATCTACCGCACAGGTTTGAACCGTATGAGATCATAGCGCAGTGTTTATGTCTCGTCGCGTATTACGGAGTTATATATTTAAAATCATAACTTTCTTCGCGGAGGAGGCTTATAGGCCATATTATATTCGGAAGACAAAAATATAATAACGAAACATTGTCCCCGCAGAAATATATATATGTATATAAACGTATATCGCGAAATCCTAATATAAGTGAGATATTGCCTGGAGGGTGGGACGGCAGTTCGATAATAAAAGGCGCGTACTTCGACGTCACGTGGTGGTTCCGCGGGATCGGGCGGGGAAGGGAGTGACGAAAGTTCCACTATAAGATATTACGCTATTAGAGTGAAATCCCACGGAAAGATTTCCCCTCCGGATAAAAACCTTTATAGTGTTTATTTCATATATATTTCATATAGCTTTTGTATTCATTCTAAATCAGAAAAACGGGGTCTTACCTTGAACTTTAAAGGGTCGAGACATTTTTATTGTGCAGCGTAAAACCCCGCCGAATAAGCTACCAGTGATGGTTGTCCAATACGAAACGAATTTAAAACATTTTTTTTTTTTACTCCCAGGGAACAAAAACTCACTCAGCTCTTGAAAGAATGTCTGAACTCGTTGACGTGCCACGCAGCGATGGTCGCTCACGTATCGCCGGCCGCTCAACAGTACACGGAGACGCTGTCCGCCGTACAGTTAGCCTCTCGGATACATCGGATGCGCAGACGACGGTTTAAGGTATGAAATAAAATTTTATTCTTTTAGTTTTCAATCGCACATTCCATTGGCAACTGTGTACGCTTCTCTTAATCATCCAGTTCTCCATATTTTTTCGTTTACCTGTTCTTGAGAATTCGCGGTATACTCCCAGGTATACCTCCTACGTCACCACGATCGGGTCGACTTCAACCTTGTGACGATATGTAATCACACTGTGCCTTCCACTGCCAAACAACACTGCCACATTTCCAAAGATTTCTAGCATTTTACGCGTATACCTTCAAAAAGTTTCGCCCGGTATTCAATCCGTTTGTGGTCAATTATTATGGACTTCTACTTGGAAAAACTCTTTTGCCCCGTGCAATCCTACTCAATACGCGTCAAACTCTCTTCGTCCATCATCTGTTACCAAGACAGCTGTTGTACAGGCTATAGAAAAACGTCTCAAGTCTCTATTGCTACGTATCATTCCTCTTCTTTTTTAATTGCATTACACATAATTTTCGAGAATTTCTTGTGGTTTTTTTTTAAAGTAAAACTTGTAAACCTTCCTTCCCCCTCTCTGCACATCATTAATATCATTAGATTTAAATTGTATGAGAAATCTTTTGTTATTTATTCCCGACCATTTTACGACACCAAACACATTTTATTCCCGTCGTATATATTTCGAACGGATTTT
Source organism: Slavum lentiscoides (assembly GCA_032441835.1). NCBI lineage: Eukaryota > Metazoa > Arthropoda > Insecta > Hemiptera > Aphididae > Slavum > Slavum lentiscoides. Next base: position 21,161,603 of record CM063710.1, on the reverse strand, counting down.
TCTAAATCGACCAAGTCGACGAGAGTATTACGTTACTTTTGTCGAATTTGTTTTTCCACACATTTAAATCGTTAATTATCATAAAAATCGTCGCTTCATTTATTTTTCCGCCACGAAATTTAACGGGCGAATCGATTTTTGTTTTTTTTTTTAGTTTGTCGGAGTGGCCAGCGGTTGTGGGACGTCCGGCGATACCGATGCTGCGAAAATTCAAAACGGAGTGGGCTCGAGCGACGTGGAACCGTCGAGCAGCGAACAGTCGGCCGACACGGTGATCTACGTGGGGCCCAGCGAAGAGACGGACGGCGAACATCCGCCAGTGTACATACCCAGTCTGTCCGCGGTGGAGAACCGGTGTCATCCGCTGAACAAACTGCTGTTGCGCGAGCCCGGACAGAGCAAGTCGACGCCGTCGTCGCCGCAACGGTCGGTGCCCGTCGCCTCGGCGTCGTCGAAAGCGCCCGCAGCCGCCGCGACCAAGGCGGCGTCCAGACCGAACGGCTCGAGTAGCGCGCGGTCGTCGCCGGTCCGAAACCCGAAGGCGGCGGCCAGGAAGGAGCGGCCGGAGGAGAGATGGATCGACGGTCCTCGGATGTCCAAGACCAAGGCCCAAAGCGCGCGGGCCATGTTGATGGCGAAGAAAGACGACGGGAAAACGGCGGCGGGCGAGACGTGGATCGACGGGCCCATGCACGCCGGTGGCCAGCACGCGAACGTCTACGGGTTCATGGACTATCACAAGAAGAACATGATCAAGAAATGGGTGGAACACCAAGTGTATCAAGTGACGGACAAACAGAACCGGCATCGCGAGGCGAAAGAGTACGCTACGTTCAAGACGGACGAGCTGGGTCCCAGGGGCCGGGCCAGCGGTCAAGAGGAAAACGGTGACGACGAATCGAAATGCGAACCGGCGATGATGCCCGTGGCCGCCTGCAGATCTATCGTCGAAAACAACCAACAAGTCGGCAGAGGTAATTTTATTTGATTCGCTCGTCACGTTATTTTAGATTCGGCTAAAAAATCTATAAAGTAACGTCACATTGCGCGTGTTTATTTATATTTTTTTCCGTATTTCAAATATACACTGCTCGGATGCTTACTACGCGTAATAGACTGATGTTGTAATGTGTATGATGTTTTTATAGTCGTGTCGATCGAACGGCTCCGGGGATCGAATTCCGAAGAGTACAACGAAGAAGACGAAGAGATCGAACTGGAAATCGTCGAGGTCGAAGAACTCGACGAACCCGTCCCGACCCAAGACAGTTGTTTACAAGTGACTGAAGAGGATATCGCGTTCTGTATGGGAGAATTGGAGAATCCTTTGCCGGAAGTCGATCAAGAAGAACACCCGCTGCGAATACTCAGCCAAGAAAACATGACCGTAGTGTCTACGTTCACGGGTACGCAGTGTTTTTGATCGGATACTGTTGAAAAAAACGATATCTGTAAAGCAATAATTTGTTTGTGATTCCTCGCGGGGCTCCCAGACGGGTTAATGCTTTATCGAAATATTGGGGAGAGAGTGGGGCACAGAATGTAGGAAATACAAAAAAAAAAAATACCGATTTCAAACGAAAAGATAAATCTGCTTTTATATTAAAATATAAACGACTTGTTTTCCGCCTTTGACTTTAGGTACTCAAGAAGTCTATGCACTTACTCTATTCCATTAATCTGTGTCCTTGTGTGCAGGTAGAACCCCATAAGAGTGTGAAACGCACGTAGTTAATATCGATAACGTATTAGAAAAACTATAAAGAACCGTATAAAAAAAAAATTGTAATACACTAGAAATTATTTTGATTGTCCCGAACTATCTTAGTTTTAGCCTTTCCAGCGTTTTTTTACCTTCTGGCGTCTTGCAATCCACTACATCCGTGGCTATACTTTTTGACTTCCATACGTCTTTTAAACAGCTCATCCTTCTTATTTCCTGCTGTTCTTCAAACAAATCTTTCAATTTAGCATCCGATCTTATTTCATATTGTCCGATTTGTCCATTGTTTTTAAGTCCGAGTCTTCTAATAAATTTGCTCTCTAACATTGCTAGCTTGTCTTATTTTGCCGTCAGCCACGTTTCACAAGCATATAAGATGACCGGACGTACTAGTGACTTATATTATAGCCTTTCCATTGTCTTCGATTTAAAACGTATTGCTGCTATACACAAACAATTTATTATTAATAAAATCAAATGATCAATTTGAAAACGCGTAATATATCAAATGAATGGCATCCATAAATATCGACTACGAGCTACTTTTCTAGACACATTTAATTTATCTCCGGATATCTCACAACTTGTCTACAGTAGGTACGCGAATGAGACATTTTTCTCGTACCTATACGCATTGATTTCTGTACAAAAATACCTAATACATCATAAAAATAATTCGACTATTCCGTAGTAATCGTTGTTTTCTCCTTTTTTAGACTCGCTATCGGTGGCCAACGACATTGAGAGGGTGTTTTCGAGACCAGGCGTCAATTCTTTCAGACAATTCAACTACCACAGACTTCAGTCGACTCCGCCACACGAACAAAATCGTCGAAAGGTGCGTATATTTATACAATTTGTTTTGTTAATATTTTCACCGTGAATTATTTTCCAACCACGTGTCATCAGATCGATTTCGATACGAACAGTTATCTCGACTACACGAACTGTACAACGGCAAAGTCGGCGTCCCCAAACACGTTCCTAACAATTTCAACCACTCCACGTTGCCCGCGCGCGTGCAATCCGCCTCGTTGTCGGACGTTTTCAAAAACGGCGCCGTCGACGACAGTCCATCCACGAATTACGACCAAGTCCATCCGTCGAACGATTTCGACAACAATAGCATAGCGAGCGAACCCGCTTACTTGTTGGTGAGTTTAATACATTTTCGATACTGGGCGCGACACTGCGTAAACGTCTATAACGAGTTCATAACGCGTTTCAGAACGACAACAATCAATTTTGTCACAATTGTCGAATGAACCTAACGAGCACGGACGATTTGACCAGCAACCTGTGGATGCATTACGGAGAACTACACACGCTCAGTCGTTTCCACTCGTTTAAACACATGTAAGCCGAATTATACGTATTATGGTAACATTTCGTATTTGTATATTTAAATGTTACGCCGGGAATGGTGTAAATTTAGCAGATTTACCAACCATTGTCGATATAATCGACATTTTCGTGTCTTTTCCGGGAACGATTTAACACGCGTGTCCGCCGAGTACTATTATTGATATTTCGAATCGAAATCGTTTTCAGAAATAAAAACATATCGAACCTGAGACATCCGGACGGCGCGTCCAATCCCAACCTGCAATCGGAAACGTTACGGGAACCCGGGAACGGTGCCGAAGAATCCAAAGACAAAAGGAGTCAAGGCAGCGACGAAGGGGACATCGAAGAGGTACCGTACCCGCCGCCGTTACAATCGGAACTCCTCTCGCTGAGCAGAGACGGGTGAGCGTGGCACACGATAAAAATCGTTTTGTACACGAAAATAACGTCCGAATAACTTTCTCACTTGCCATCTCGTCATAGATTGGATTGTAAGAGCCGAGTGCAATCCGTGTTGAACGGGCTGACGTCGTATCCGGGCAGGTTGAACCACAATTACACGTTGAATAACAGCAACGGCAAGTCGCACGATCCGGGAGGGAATAACGGTAATATAGATATACTCCTCTCGTATCGGTATTTCGTCGCCAAAACGAAATTCAGAATTAATAATGATTTTTTTGCCTCTCGAAACGTATTGTACAGACCGATTGAAAAACGACGTGCAGAACGGCTGGAACGGCGGTAGGACTCGGTTCGAGGACATCAAACAGCTAAAGGAGTTCAACCTGACCAGCAACAAATTGTTCAGCCAACGGTGGTTTTCGGACAAACAGTAAGCGCGCAGAATCAACGGAATCGGGAATTTTGATCGTTTAACAACGGCTTTTGAAAATTTCAATAATTTCCAGTTTTTCTTTACGTATATATACATGTTTTGTAATTCAGTACGAATCTGAAAATTCGATACAACGTCGTTCTTGTATCATAATACGATAGCGATATGTTAAATTTGGGTTTGAAGTTTTTAATTTTGTGCGAAACGAAACACATATTGTTACTAGGGTTGCCAACCTATCCAGAACAGTTCAGATTTTCTGGTGCCATTCCAGTATATATTTGAACACCAAATGTCCAGGTTTTATGATTTTATGATTTACGAGGTTTTCTCTATAGGTCCCTCGGCGGTTTGTATTCACACAAAGGCCGCAAGTATCAACGTTATTAAAATACATGCGTATAAGATTCGTTCAAGCAATAATTATGATAAATTTTAATGTTATAACTCGACGTGTTAAAAGTTTTGTGACATTTTGGAAACAGAAGGGGATCAACAACTTATAAAAGATGCGAAAAAACGAAAGAGAGAGAGAGAGAGAGAGAAACGGGTTTAAAGTTGAAATAACGATTCGTTCATTTATTTGTTTAAAATATAGATATTTTTAATGTACATTTATTTATTACTATTATATTTTTAGTTTTAAAAATTATTAAATTTTTTTTTTTTAAACATTATTTTAACGAATCTTTCGTCAATTGTTTTTATTTTACTAGTTACGTACCGCGGATAGCTATTAAGATTTTTAAAAAGCAGATCATTGTTTGTGTCCGGTTTTTGAAATTCTGACAGTTGGCAACCCCAATTGTCGCATAAAACGACGATTGTTTTTTTCATGATTTTATTTTTTTTTTTTAATAAATCTTCGGAAAATTCGTTCGCTCAACTATTGGAATTTGAAAAAAGCGCCAAAAACGGTCAACGATTTAGAAAACGTGAAAAGTATTTTATTCGATAACGGTTTTTCATCGTTGCAGAAACCCGAGATCGAACAATTTGAACGAAACGGGCAAGAGCAATATTTCGTCGTCGGCCACCCATCATCAGAACGGCAAATGTGATAGCTAAGACGCGTGCAACAGGAACTATTATTTACGTATGATAAGTTTAAAAAAAAAAATTGTCCTTATTTGTTGTATTTTTTTTTTTACGCAATATTACGAGATACGCGAAGAGAATTTATAAAATATTAAGGTTTTTTTTTACGCACGTTATCAGATTTTTTATGGTTGTTAGAACGCTCGCGTATACGTAAAAAAAAAAAAAATTATTATATTTTTTAATAAGCGCGTAAACTTGCGCGCAGCGCCTGTACGACGACGTGGTCTTGTGTATAATAACCCGTTGGTGGTACGTCGTTGTTCTTGTTGTTGTTAGATTTGTGTCGCCACACGACACGCGACGTTACGATTATTATTATTTTTTTTATATATATATATATATATAAGAAAGCGAATAATAATTTAAATAAATAATAATAGGGGAGAGGAAAAAGAAAGGAGAAAAATCGGAGCTCGCACGCATCGCGTTTGGTTTTCCACCTGCAGCGTAGCGTGTGTGTATGTTTATATGTGTGTGTGTGTGTGTGTGTGTGTGTGTGTGTGTGTGTGTGTGTGTGTGCAATAATATATATAAAAAATAATCCTAAACTTTATAATAATAATAATATTATTATTATTACGTAGGTAGTATTGAATTCGTTAGACTTTTTAGATTTTTTTTTTTGTTCGTTTTTTTTTTTTTTTTTAACAATATCTCGATATTAAAATATTATATAAATATACGACGACTATATACATAAACTCACTAATGTATTGCATTTTTTTTTTTTTTTAGTTATTTTGTACATATCATTTAATTTGTATTTTTGTTACCGTTTTTTTTATTTTCTACTTGTATATATATTTTTTTTAAACCGCAATTTATAGACATATATTTATATATATATGGTTGTACAAATAAAACGGTTAAATAAAAAAATAAAATCGTCGTTATTGGTTTCACGTTTCCGTCCATACGATTCGAATCGATTAGGATTTACAGTCAGTGTTCGAGTAGGAAGTATAAAAAAAAAAAAAATGCGCGTCCCTGAAAATTTTAATGTGTTGAAAATTCGTGGAGACTTCACACTATATTTTTCATTAAATAAATCTATTAAATTTTTTTATATATTATTATATCTTTATTATTTCGGTGTTGATAACAAAATGTTGAAGACATTTTTATTATTTTATTAATTCGATCAAATTGTAAAGAGAGTCCTGACCGTCCCACTCGCAACGCCCCAAAAATTAGAAGAGGTACTCCCCCATAATTCAAGCACTGATTACAGTCTATTTATTGTAAAGTCAAAAACAATTTTTTCGTGTATAATGTTGTAGACGACATCATCGTTTCTCTAAGAACTGTATCGACATCACCGACGTATACGATATTATGTCGATTTCTAAGTTTAATTTAAGTTTAAGAATGATTATTTAACAGATTTTTTTTTTTATAACCGTCGATTGCAAGCTTAAAGGGAAGTGTCTCACACCATCGCTTTGTCATAGAACGCGCTAAAGAGACGACGGATTTAATGAAATCTTCTTCACCTCGTTCCCAAGATCGTAGCTAGAGGAAGGATTAGGATTCAGACCCCACTCCCAAATTTTTTCTTAAAATGATTTACTTTTATTCTATTATTTTTATTTTAGGTATTTCATATTTATACTGTCAGTCCTCCTAAAAAATTTTGCTGGCTACGGCCTTGCCTCGACCTGATGATTATTTCAGGAGTCTGTGACGCATCCATCATTCTCGCACCGTACGATGGTAAAAATTATAAAAACTAACAGTGGCGGATTTACAGATTTTCCGCCAGTAGGCTATTCAAATTTTGCCGCCCCTACCGATCACATCATATATTTTGTGAAAAAATTACATTATATACATACATTTTGTATATATTATACATGTAAAAATATTCTTGTTTTCTAAACAAGAATTTTAACAGTCTGCTTAGAAGCCCACAAAAGATAATTTTATGTATTTATTATTTTTTTTAAATTTTTTAATACTTTTAGGTTAACACATAGGTATATAAATATGAATCTTTTTGATTTCTGTAAGACATACAAAAAATTTTTTGCCCCAAATTTGCCGCCATAGGCTCCAGCCTACTCAGCCAGCTGCTGGTAAATCCGCCACTTAAAACTAATATTCTGTTCAGAGAGAACAGAGAAGTCGCAGAAATGTTTTTTTTTTGGCATTATGATTGAAATCAACAGGCAAATACTAAGCACTTTTAATAAAATCGAACGAACCGTTTTTTTTTCTATAATATTAAAAAAAAAAATCTACTTCCACCGAATATTTGTAGAACCTAACGCGTTCTGCGTGCTCTTCTTAAACACTAGAGTATTATTAAACATTTACAATATTCGCTAAAGTTTCTGTGTTTAACGTTGCCGCCTAAGACGATAAAAAAAACACCATTAAAATTTAAGAAATATTCCAAGATTGAGCCGTCGAACCGACAATAAAACGTGTACGTATAGCGCCATCTAGCGATTAATTCTATAGTCATCAGTGCGCGGTCGCGGCGTACAGATGGCCGTACAGAATAAAGGTAACAATATTTTTTTTCAAATTCTACAAATCCCCGAACGTGCGCACCGGTAAAATATAAGTTTTTAGATAAATAAAACGATATTTACAATACAAATTCATTCAAAATTCTGTCGCGTGGATTTCCGTGTATTTCTCAACGAGCAAAGACACAACTTTTTGACACTGACTCGATTTCATCATTTGTAACGCCCATCGTTTCTGTTGTAAAAGAAAAAATAAAAATATAATTTCACATGAATTCTATACTTATTGCCACTTTGAACAAAATGCGTTGGAACTAATGACAACAAAAACTGTACCTCAGTGTTTTAATGAACTTACACAATGTTTTGCGAAGTTGAACGAGTTATAAAAGTCAATTTTAATTACTTGACGCATTTGTTTGTTTTTAACTTAAAATTGTTCAAGTTCAAATAATTGACGAGTTACTATCTTTAAAACTCCGCGTTAACTTCGACGTGATTATTCGTACAACGACGTTTAAATTAAATTTTTCTAGGTACTTTTTTCCCCTTATGAATAATTTAAAAACGTTGACGTTTCAACTAGAGGTCTCAATAGAACACGTGTTTTATTGCAACCGTGTATCCGTGTCGCGTATGCACGGATATATATTTTGGATATACACGTATTTCACGTGACACGTGAATTCCGTGATAACACTCACGTGAATTTAAATATTAATTAAAAAATATTGAACTTGGAAATTAAAAATTCACGTAAAGAAACGTGAACGTCACAACGAACGGGCCACAGAAAAGTAAAAGTAATAAGAAGTACAAGGAACGGCCTGAACAACACACGCGAAAAGGGAATTTCCGCGAACGATGCGCGTGTACACAATCTAGAAAAATAAAATTTGTCACGCGCCGGAGGGTACGGGCTATTTAATTTCCTGGGTTCACAATCGATTTGATATTAATGACTTATAACATCGAGATAAAATACCTTTATTTTTCGTCGAAAAACGAGCCGGATTCTAACAATATTATAAATTGCACGTGTCGAAAACATCGTCTAAATTATCGTATATTCGTATTATGTGCAATTGATTACATTTCCAAAGAAAAGTTATTTCTTAAATTTTTGTTTGATCTTAAACAGGTAGGGCAAAGGTGGGGCAAAACCAAATTTGGATAGGGCGCTTGCCCTACCTTGCCCCCATAGCGCCGCCACTGAATTATTTACGTGAATCTAGTGAAAAATAATTTCACACAGTTTATAACTACCTATTTGAAGTTTCGTCGAAAACACACAATTTTTCAAAATATTGTATTTACCTACCTTTAATTACAAAATAAGTTAAAATTAATTTGGTATTGCCTTTTAGGTATTAAGTTTAAGATCTCGTTATTAATTTATTTTCGGCTATAACAATGACTTTAGCCAAATATACGTGAATTACGTGGTTCACGTGATTACGTGAATTACGGATAACACGGTTTTCAGCACGATATTTTTAATTTCACGTGTACACGTGTACTACGTGTACACGGATAATAAGAGCACTAGTTTTAACACTATTAACAGTGAAAATATAAGTGACGTTTAACTTAAAAAAATAAAAAAAATTGGTCGATTTGATCCGTTCTTGCTAACGCTGAAACTAGAATATATTATTTTATTTACGAAATATTTTAATAGTTTATATTGTTATTCCATTATTATTTATAAAATATTAATTTTCCCCACAAAACCAATATGTTTCAATATGTAGAAATTATAAGAGGACGTGCAGCAAACGTTTTTGACGCTCAAAAGATGCGGCCAACTTATTAAATTCGTCATCGCCAGCTCGACTGAGGACACCCGCTGGACCCGATGATAACTAATTTCATTCTCATACAGTACACAATTTTTTTAAAAAAAACTAATTATTATCGGTTTTGCTAATTCGCGGATACTGCGCGTCCGCTACATAAGCGACTTACGGAAATACGATTTCGAAAACCCATAGAAAATAATAAAGTCTGGCGGGAGCCTGGAAATTTCGATACTTCAATTAGATTGAAATCAACGGCTAAAATTTATAAGTACTGAGACGTATTATTTTTTTTCAATATTTAAAAAAAAAATCTACTTCTGCTCAAAACATTTGCATAGAACTTATCATCTTTCTATACGTCTTCGAATCGTACAATTTCTATAATAGTATATAGCGGGCGCATTATTGCACGAACTATATGTATATACGAAGTCACTTTTTCTTTTTTTTTTAATCTAACGCGTTCTACGCATTGGCGTATTTATATGGGGCTAGGAAGGACAATTGCCCCGGGCGTCAAGTTTTTGAGGACAACACATTTTTAAGCGTTTTATTTGAATAATATTACTGTTTTTAGATTCTGAGCGGAGCGATTAATCTATTGTTTTTACAATGATGTTTATTTTTTTTTTTTTCTATCCTGTGTAAGCACAGATTTCCGACCAGAAGGATTGCTCCGATCTCTTCGGTCACAATTTGTTTCCGGCAGCAATTCGCATCTAGTTGATACTTTAGAGAGGTCATTTTTCGATTTTCTCAAAAGCGCCTAAAAATATAACTCAAAAAGGCTAAAAACGCAATTCCGTCTTAATCGATTGTCGTTTATTTCTTCGTAATTTTGAAACTGATAGTCATAGAAACATGAAATTTTCACCAAATATGTAACACTTTAGACTATATTTACGAGAAATGTAAGCTCCACTCAGAATCGTTTTATCAAATGCAATGACTTATCATTGCTTTCGCATGTGAAATAAAAACAAAACTCTAAAATCTTTATCCAAGTAATTCGCAACACCCCGCGGCTCGTTACCTTTTTTTTTTTATTCCACGTTTTTTTCCCAGTTTCGAAAATATATATAATCGGACAACATTCAATAGCCGATTTCCGTTAATACCGTAGCAATGAATTACGGGAGAAATATAATTGTTGCGCCTGTATGCACATAAATTTTCATCGCTATATTATCGAACAAAGCTATTTCGTTAACAAAAAAAAAAATGGAGTTGTCTTGTAAACCCTTCAATCGCTATCCACGCCAGCACTGATATTTTATTATTTATTATTTCTTGGTTTATTAGGTAATTTTTGTTTTTCGCGTGCAGTTGGGTGGTCAGAGTGATGGGGGAGGAGACAAATGAATTCGTACCTAGGGCTGCAACGGGATTCTAAATACACCACTAGCTGGTTCTGCGTGCAAACAGAGGCGTACTGCTCTTAAAAGTGTGCTCAGCGAACACGACGATTAGCGTTGGTAAAATACGATTTTCCACTGCTGCGTGAATTGCAATCTCCTATAGCTGGTCGATAAATACAAAAATCGTTACCAGTGTTCGCGACCGCGATTTGGATGACGCGTTAAACGCGTATTAATATTATTTTTTTTCTTCTTCTAATAATCTACAGGCGCGTGAGAATAAATATTATAATAAACGTATATATAAAAAAAACGAATATATTATACACGAAAAATGACTGACAACTCGTGTACTCGTGAACGTACGTATAGGATATATTATTATGCGCGCGCACTATATGAGCCGCGGCCGAACGCTGCACAGCAGCAACAGCACAGCTCGCCGACATCGCCGAATTCAATACGCCGCGGTCGAACCGAAGGCCAATAATACCATTTGTCATGCGTGTGTGGGCTTCCTGTAACGACGAATAAACGTTTTAGAAAAAAAATAATAATAATAATAATAAAAAATTACGCGGTTTTTTTTTCACCTCTGTTTCTTTCTTCTTTCGACGATCGCGTCGTATATATGTTCTTATGTTTTTTTTAAATCCGTGAAAAAAAAAAACCAACCAACGAACGGAATACGCGTTTTCACGCTGCTCCGTACTGCGGCCGAGTTGGTCGTTATTTATTTTTTTATTATTATTAGTTGACTTTTATTTTTTTTTTCAATCCCAAATAAATCGTTTCGATAAATCCGTATACGTACGAATTAATAACGATTGAATTTCGCTTATTAATGAACAAAAAGGTATTTTTTTTTTTTTTCATGTGTAAACATCTGTTACGGCGGTATGAGGGTAAATCTCGGGAAACGGGACGGAAATGTGTGAGCTGTTGTCATGACGACTAATAATAATGTTTAATAATATTAATTGATTTAATAAATCGCGTTTAATGTGTGAGCTGTGGTCGTGACGACTAACAGGGCCGTAGACACGGGGGAGGGGTTAGGGAGTTCAAACCCCCCTTGAACATCGGAAAAGTAGAAATTTCTATTTTTTTTTTACGCACAACAGCATTGCAGACGTTACAGTAAAATGTATGTTGATATTTAGATTTTACCAACATCTTGAAGATTAAGTAGATTTGTTATTTATGAAAAATAAGTACCTAATAACAATGTGTATAATAACATTATGTATAAATGTTTAATTTGGTATATGCCATTATAAACATTGGATAAACATGATTATAGATTTTTGTGCTGATAAATCATTACGATACACTATTATAATGCACGACATATTATATAAATCCTATCTACGGCACTGACAAATAATAATAATATTTATTATCGAAATCGCTTTGAATATTCACGAATCCCAAAACACAATTCCGTTCCATATTTTTACCGCTCACCGTGACGTTTACACATCAATGTCTCGAGTACTAGCAGACTATCGTTTTTCTCATACGAATATTATATTACTCGTTATTATTGTTATTCCTAATAGCGTACACTACGTGCTATTTGTGCTCGAGTGCGATAATCCGAAAAACCGAGATAAATCGATATTTCGAGAATTTTTTCAATCGTTTCTCGTCAATTCCCTATGCGACATAAAATCGGTTTTCGAAAAACAGTCAAATCCCGCGTCGTCGAGTCAAATCGCGGTTAATGTAATTTTACGAATTAAATTGTTTTCAATTAGAATTTAATTTCATACGAAAAGAAAAAAACGAGTTCGATTATTGACGAAAAACGAAGCGATAATTTTTTTAATAATTTTTACACGTCTTTTTACCGAAAAAATCGTTATTTCGCAAGATAACTGACAAGCCAAAAAAAAAAAAATAATAATTATTAAAATTTACGCGTTAATTTAACGTTATTTTTTTCCGATGGACCTCTCGATAAAAAGTGTTTTAAAAACATCTGCATCAGAACATTTTCACCCGTCCGTCTGCGTTTCGTTATCGCATAACTGTTTTAATATCGTAGACCAATCGCTTTCATAAAAATTGTTTAAAAAAAACTTTGTACCGATTTTAATTTTGTAAAAACCACGAAATATGTTTTTTTCTAACAATAATAGGCGTTTTTTTTATTCGAAAATAAAAAAATCTACCCTAAGCCACGGGTAAAAAAAAAATAAAGTGATTCTCATGAATACTGTATACCGACCGAAAGAATTTTTATAATTCGACAAACAGCCACCTCTATAATATTGCAGAAGAGATGTCCACGATCCTATAGGTTTTTACAGAATTCTCACGATTTTGTTTTTTTTCAAAGATCTTAGGTCTCGTTTTCCGTAAATAGACTTAACGTCATACGCGTGATATTCAACCTCGATGACTATATCCCGGGTATACACGAGTCGAAATTCCAAAATCGGTCCAGCACATAGTTTTGTCTGTACAGGTACCCTTATTATTATGTTGAGGAGACGTGCTGTACACTGGAAAATGGCACAGGGCGAGAACCGAGAAGAGCTTCGTTTAAAAAAAAAAAAACTTGTCTTTTTCATTGCCAATTTAAATATTAAATATTAATTAATTATTAAACAGTTTAAATATATACGCGTATATCGAGCGTATACATTCCGTCCTTATTATCATAATGTTATACGCTAGCGAATTTTTAATTTTGTGTTTTTTTTTTATTTTTTCGCATATTCGTATACACGCGCAATAAATATATACGCCACTGATCTGCGAATAAAATTGACTCATTACTGTTTATGCGATATTATATTATAAATAGTACGTATAAATCGTATGACTTGTATTTTCGAACTCATAATATTATGTAGTACATGAAAAAAAAAAACAACCTATGAGAAAATTATTACGGATCACAAAATTACAAATCGTGCAGTAGTGCAATAAAATTACTTGGTCACGTCCGTTTATAGTGTATTACGGCCGATGATTAGCTCGTTCGAGGTTTCTTTTTTTATTATTATTATCATAATTTATCGGAGTAAATGTTTATGATCGAATTTAATAACATACGTGTCGAGTTGAAAATTATAATACACTTGTAAATTTTTTTTCATTTAAGTTCATCTATATTAAATATATATATATGAATACATACTACTTTTATATTATTTTTAAATATTACACACTGAGAAAAATCTGATATTTTATTGTAGGTATGTGATTTTTTTTTTCTTCTTCGTTCGATCGTGTATTACGTATACACACACACACACACACACACACCCAGTAAAAAACGTGGTCAAATAATAATAATGATAATAATAAAAAAGAACCTTAAAATTGTTATTATTATTATTATTTTACTTTTTTTATACGCGCGCACTCAGACTCATATATATATTATTATATATAGACGGTCGTACAGGAAATACAAATATAATTACGTCGGTACAATTCCAAAAACAAAAAATAATTAACTACAAAACAGTTTTCGGTTTGTTTTTTTTTCATTTTTTCAACAAAACTCATTTATATACGCGTAAATAACACGTTATATTTATATTATTATTATTATTATTATTATTATTATTATTATTATATATTGTGCAACAGGTGGATGCAATGGCACACACGAGTGGTTAAAGGGATGTAGCATTGTACGACCCTTCTCCCGAAATACTTAAAAGTCGAGTTTTAATAAGTTCTAATAAGAAATTTCTGCTATAAAACGAGTGTATCGATACAATCGAACATGAATACGTGTTCAAAAATAGGTTGTTAAATTAATTTATTAGTATATTTTTAGTTTTTTCATTTAAAAAAAAATTATTTTTTCACTCGGTCACACATCTTACGAAATTTCCCACCAAATTTTGTCGATCGATATTCGCTTTTTACTATCGAAAACGGTATTTTTATATTAAATATTTCGTTATAGTGCGGATTTATGGTTAATTTTACAGTTATTTTTCTTCTATATAATAATAGCGTCGGATTGCGCACAAATCACCGAGGTCGAATTGATTTCGTGCGCTAAAACACGAGGAGTGTAGAATCGATCGAATTTTTTTTTTTCAAATAATAAAAAAGGAGTGACTCACGCGAATAGTGGGTGTTATACTGTCGTTGTACAGAGATTTCTATTTATTTATTTTTTTTAAATCAATCGGCGGGGGTTCGAAAAACGCGCGTTACCGAGTTTATTATATATAAATAAGTCGTTGCGGTTAAATTTTGCGCTTTAAAAAACTTAAAAAAACATGCAAAAATCGTCCTGAATGATGAATCTGTCGACACAATTTTTTTACCGCGAGTTTTTCGCAAATTTTTTTTCGCCTCGTCCTGTGATGGAATAATTCGAATAGAGTACCGCGCCGACGAGGATAGTGTCGAGATCGCGAACACACACGCTATTATATATCTACACCAGTGTGGGCCGACCAGCGGCCAGCGAAGACTGTTTATTTTTTTTTGACTCTCCGAAATAATATGCCTAAGTACGTCGTAAAACGTATACAAAAAAATATTTTACCGTTTTCTACTATGAATTCGATAATGATTAAGAGAAATCGCATCGACAGTTCATCGCATTGGAGTCGTGCGTATAAGATTATCCAACAACGGGGTATACGTATATTGAAAAATTAACTGCAGTAAAACAATTTAAATAAATATAATCATCATAACTATATATATATATACTAGCTGAATTACCCGGTTTCGCCCGCGAACAGTTAAAATTGTATTGCTTCGCTTCCAACAGAAATCAAACATCAAGAGACAATTCATTAGAAAGATGTTGACTAAATACAGTGTACAGAACGCTTTACCTTGTTTACGACCTCGATATTTTTTTGCTGATGTATTCCGTGGTGAAGTGTGTTGGCACTTCAGAGTGAAGTTTTCACATTGGGTTTTGAACACGATGATTTTTTTAAGGAAACGTTTATTTTTTTAACGATCATATTGCGACTCAGTAGAATAATTTCCCGTTACTGCAGTCTATATGTTAACATTTATGGTGAGACCGTCAAGATTTTATTTGTATTTCTTGCGTGCTTGTATATCTCTGAAACGACAACTGTAAAATCGTTTCGAGTTCATGTACGTTTTGTAGTTTTTGAGTAGTACCGATGAATGAGCGAGTGAGTGGTATTTGAATTTGATATATATATATAGATAATTAATATACACAATACAATACAAATAATTATATTTATATATAAGTATACATTTTATATTTTTTAATGGCTCGCCTTATTGATTCTGATATACTGATTATTGGTCTAAAAAAAAAAAAAAAAGGTTGGACCACGCCCGTATTATCTACACGAAAAGATGCAGTTTCGCGCGGTGAAAAAAAACGTGTTTTTTGCAATCGGCTTAAAACGGTAATCGAGACTCTGTGTAAAAAAAAATTCGTCGTTCTTCTCCCTCGGGCCGACCACCGGCAAATGAGTGTATTGTGCGTACAGTAAAAAAATAATAAAAAAAAATATAAATTAACGTAAAATTTATAATATGTTGTTACAGCGGTGTACACAGATCGTATCGCGAGCATTGAGTCGTCGGCGGCGATTTTTCGGCCACGAAATTACATGTAAATTCGTACCGAAAAAAAAAAACCACTACGCGAATCTCTTTCGGTTCCCACACACATTGTGTACAGCGACGACACGCGTTTCGGATTGTTCTCGCAAAAAAAAAAAAAACGTGTAAAATCCTCGTGTACATACGACCCATTAGATTTTTAACAAGCAAATAGGAGTGCGCAATCAGTACGAACCGATCGTCTGTAGCAGCAGAACCACCGCCGCCGCCGCCGCGGATACAATATTTATGTTCTTGTTGTCTTTTGCGCCGGTATATCGTCTCAGCATCTCCTATTCTGCATACGTCAAAACGTATATACTCGTATAAATAATGAGGGGAAAAAAAGAGAACGAGCGGTATCGAATCTCCGACGATTCCGCCGAAAATACGAAATACCAATATTCAAATACGCTGCTCGAGCACGTCATCGGTTCTTCGGCGCATTGTACGACCATTTTCAAACAGCCCCTCAAGAGGAACTGTAAAATATTATTACAATCTTAGAGATTAATTTCTTAAATGAGGAATAATTATGACAAAATGGTTTCTGACCAATCCGTCGATTAACCTTTACTATTTACAACAATAAATCTTTCGGTTTGTAGCGCTCAAGTCTTCTAGTGTCATCACTGCGTAATTAGAATCTCCAATGCATCTGGATTTGGATGCATGTGTACCTTCGTGTCGTTGAGCGAAATCCCTGATGACTTCGTCAACCTTGCACTTGATCCTTGAATCCTCGTTCGTTTCGTTGAAACCAACGTGCGTTGGTTATCATACGCAGAAACTTATTTTAGGCTCTTTGAATGATTAGTCGATTTGATGCTTTGGCACAACCCCATAGTTGTATGCCATAAGTCCAGACTGGTCTTATTATGGCGATACAAATTTAAAAAAAAAACGATAAACGAAAAGTTAATTTAATAATGGCTACGTGTGAATATATAAATAGCGGACGTCTTCCACTAAAGACGATGATCTTCGTCCATCAGCTCTCTACCGCTGTGGACGGTTTCGATTTCTGAGAAATCATATTTGACGCAGGGTTCACTCTGATCCGTTCCAGCACACAGCTGCGTTTCGAGGACTCAGGCATTCCTCCTGCACTCGTGCGAAATATAATCGCATCTACTTTGTTCGGTGTCCGCAGGATCGTTTATTATAATGTGCGATGGTTGCGAACTCTTGATTGTAGTCATCGTTGTTTCCACAAATATTTCCTAGGCCCGGATCATTTTCGGATCGTCATTTTCAAACAGATTGTCTGATGAAAAATGTCATTACGAACTGGTAAACCTGCAGGTTCTCTTTCATAGTCATCTTTATTCAGTATGTATATACTGAATGCGTGGCCAGTTTCACTATACTATAATATCAGGTGGGGTTCAATACACGAAAGAACGGAGAGTCACCGTGTCTGCGTACTGATGTTCCTTTAGATGATATTCGTTCTGTGGTTTATTTGGGTATCGATACGTTTACTACTTCTCGACCATATACAGGGACACTGCGTATTTACGTATTGTATTGGAATCTATATAAAGATCGAAATACTGTTTGCACGCGTTTCACAATTATACGAAAACGCAAGGAGGGATCGTTATTTATTAAGAGATAGTGACCTAACAATTAAAATTTCGTGAATGAATAATAGTTACCAAAACACATTGAAAATGTATATGTTTAAAAATTAATTTTTTAACTCTAAAAATTTTCAAGTCGAGATATAAAAATAAGGACTATCGTGCCAAAATCCGAACGTCTATAGTAACCATATATGTGTAATACACACTCACGCTGTATAATACGCGATAATATTTTTAAACTGTTTCACATTTCAGTACTAAAAATTGTGTTTTAAAATAATACGACGCATTCAGTTCATTGTAATCGGGAAATATGTTTGTTTTATACATTAAAAACAAAAAAATGTTAAAATAATATTTATTATATGAATACACGCGGAGACGATTACTGTCCGTAATGGCAACAAACTGACTCACATAGCGATCATCATTATTGTTTTTCTTTTATAAAATACGATATTATACGTTAAATTTTTTCCTTAATATTACGTTATCGGTGGTATTTCGATTTTAAATATCAGTACAGTACAGTACAGTACTGTAAATCAATCGAATTCCACGCTTCACACGTGTAAAACATACGAGTTTTTTTTTTTCTTAAAGAAAAATGATATATTTACTCGACGATGGAAACGGAGTCGAAAACCATTAACCGGTATTATATTATATAGTGTGCTGTGTGTACAGAGAAACAATTTTTTTTTTTTTCGTATTATACATGTACACACTCGCTCTCACAACGATATTTATGTCTTAAAAATCGAGTTGTCCGTAACAACTATTATTATTACTATATATATATATGTAAGTATATATAAAAAATATAATAAAAAAAAAAACCGTCCGAGTAAATGACTTTGCAACTTTACCGAAAGTAATTTCGCGATTTTCGGTAATGCCGGGGCCGGCGCGCATCCGTCGCTTATACCAAAAATAATAATAATAATAATAATAGCGCGATCGTAATGGGAGTATATATTATTATGTAATACGAAATTTTTTATTTTTTTATTATTATTATTATTTTTTTTTTAGTGCGCTACAAGAACAACAAGTCGTTATGTAGAAAAGAGGTACGCGAAAAACGCGTTATTTTTATTTTTATTGTGTATTTGTCATGACGCGCGTTGTTGTAAATATTATATAATAATAATCTTTTGTTTCGACAAAATATCCTGAACACCGTAAATCATAATATTTATGTGTATTCTAGCCGCAGATGATACTCGTACTACTGCAGGGTGTACCGCGGAACGATTATTATTATTATTATTACACACCATAATATCGTGCGATTTCTCCTGGAAAAATAAAACAAAAATTAAAATGTTCAGAAGAAGAAAAAAACGTAATTTTTACTTTTAATTAGAACAAACGTTTTTATCGAAAATAATACAATTTCGGCACCGATCGACTTTCTAATATCGTCGAGACGGCGATTTTTTTTTTTTTTTTTTCATTTATACTAAACTGCAAATGTACCGGCATTTTTTCGATAATATAGCGCGTTAGGTTAGGTTAGGTTAGGTGCAAATAAATTTTATCGTCGGAGCGCGCATCGATGACATCGAAACAAATTTTTAATTCTGGCACTCATCGCAGAGTTAAATGAAAAATAACGCGCTGTATAACGAGTTTTTAATAAAGAAAAAGAAAAAAATATCAGAAAAATATCGATAAAAATCGCCGTTTTCAGAGCTGTAGCAAGAGGGGCGAAACGTGCCTGCGCCCCGAGTGCAACATTTTAAAGGGCGCACAATTTAAGAAATAAAATAATAATAACAATATAAAAATATAATAAAATAATATTATTTTTGATCATTTTCAACGGTAATTTTATACAAATTAAAAAAATATATATTTATAAAATTACTAATCTATTAGTTCTGTGTTGAAACAAAATGGACGGAATTTTAAGTTTTGCCTTAGCGAAAATGCCCCCCCCCAAAAAAAAAATTGTATTATTTGTCTTGGCCGTTTTAATGAAATACTATACAAAGTCGAGCTATGGAACCGAACTCAAACTTTTCAATTGAAATATATTCAAATTGAATACATTTTTTTTTTGTACCGTACGTTTCGGCTGAATTAAAATTAATTTTTCAAAAAAATCTTCGTTTATCGCGCGCCAAGATATTATATACACCGAGTAAATCATATTTTATATGACACCCTGTTTGTATGATATGCAATACACTCTACCCACTACACTACTATAATATATTTAGATATATAAATACGCCGTACTTATAATAGCGTGTGTATTCATCCAACACACACACATACAATTAATCAATATTAAAACCGCGTATTATTATTTTTTTTCCGCGATAATAATAATTTTTTTTTTTATACGTCCCCGCGCGTATAAATATATTATAATATTACGTGTAAAAAAAACCCTATCCTTATACATATTGTGTATTTTCCACGTTAAACAATTTTTTTTTTACATCTCGCGAAATTGCGGTTTTAACTTCGTACAACGTATACACAACGTTATTATTATTATTATTATTATTTTTTTAATGTTTACCGCGAAACACAACGATTAACCCGATACGTCGTACGCCGATATACATAAATGCGCAATAATAACTGTGTAATAATAATAATAATAATAACAATATAAAGGCAATGTTATACGTATTGCGCAGCATTTTACTTTGTATTAAAACCTAACCGCAAAATATATCTGCAGCTATATACTTACTGCTCCTCCTGCATGTCGCATCGTACCACGCGCTCAGTAAGTTTAATTATCGAGTGAGTGTATAGCTATTCAAGTCTACGCCCGTCTTATAAACAATTTTTTTTTTTTATTTAATGTTTTCGATTAAATGAAAATTGTTTTAATATAAACGCGCGCACGTGTAAACGGTGAACGTTATAAACTAATATTATTATATACGTATACGATAGCGTGTACTAACTTATTTTTCGTTAAATTAAAAAAAAAAAAAGATAGCGAGCCGCGGGATGTTGTGGATATCGCTTAAGTGAATTACTCGGATAAAGATTTTAGAGTTTTGTCTTTTATTACGAATTTGAAAGCAACGATAAATCATTGCATTCGATAAAACGATTCTGAGCGGAGCTTCGGTGTGATAAATAAACGACAATCGATTAAGACGAAATTGCATTTTTACCGTTTTTATGTGATTTTCGGTAGTTTTTCCTGACTTTTGGAAAAAGTATTGAGAAAATCGAAAAATTGCCTATCTAAAATACAAACTACATGCAATTTACAAACAGAAAATGTGCTTATACGAAAGTATCACTTCTTCTGGTAGAATTTTCGGGTAGAGACATAGAAAGAAACACATCGTTGTAAAACCAATACATTCCTCGCTCTTCTAATAATTCCAATTCGATAAAATCGGTTTTAAAAAAAATTACTCTTATAACGGAACGACAGCTATGAAATGACCGTTACGTGTTGACCTAGTATACTCCGAGGCTAGGTACGAAATCATTGAAATTCAGCAAAAATAACAAAAAAATATATAGCAAGAATTGTCTCCGATTTTTTCGCATATTCCGAACGAATCGATTTTTATAGCGAGTCCGAATTCAATTTATCAATAACATATGTAACTATAATCAAAAACTATCGATGTAAATCGGTCAATTTTCGACTCGATTTCAATGATATATTACCGTTTGGAAGAACAAAACCGCGTTAAAAAAATTAATTATTCGCCGCAAAAGATATATATATATATGGAAAATTAAGGGACCCTCCAAAGTGTATAATAACTAATATAAGCCGTAAAAGTATACAGCTTTAAAGGATACAGCATTATATAGGGCGAATGTCAATAACAAAAAAAAATTTTTAAATAAACACTATTTATATATGTAAAAAAAAAAAAATCGTTCTTAAAAAATATTTTGTTTTTAAATATTGAATATTCGAGTGGTTAAAACCGGAATATTTCCTTTTAAATAATATTTACCGTATAAATTTCGAGAAATTCGACGTGTGAAAATTCAATTTGATTTATTTAATCCATTCGAGAACGATTAATTCGGGCGGTTTGTTTCCGCCGCCCCGTTATGAATTGCATAATACTATACACATTATTCCGATCGTACGTATAAAATATATTTCATCATTGCACATATATTGTATGTGCGCATATTATACACTTTTACGCGGCATTATTTTTCTAAATAATATTTATATATACATATTTACGAGTAGGTGGCAATATGTATAATAACGAAGTAATTTATTCATTCCGTTCGAATGTGACACAATATAATATGTATGTACGCAGGCCACGTAGGGTGATTTTTATATATCACGGAAACCATAAATAATATTGGTTTTTTATTTTTTTTTTTAACTTATTCGCACGTTCTTTAATCCTATAACTGTATCAACGTTTGATTTCTTTTAACGCGTATTATAATTTTATTAAACGTTTCGATATTATTTAACGGGAATTCATTACACGTTTATACATACTTTTTTTATGCGAAAACTTGCCGAGGATTAATTAATAAGTAGGTAAAAATTAATAATAATAATAATAATAATAATAATAATAATAATAATAATAATAATAAAAACTTAATATTATAATAGTACCTGTTAAAATAAACAAAATAAATAAAACTATGGATTTCTGCAATTGTTGTGTATCGTGATAATACATTGGAATGGCATATGAATGAAATAGTTAACGAACTTACCGAATCATTTACGAATTGTCGAATTAAAGGCGTTCGGGTACTAATAATTGACTTACGCGGATGGTAAACTCAGTTTACTAAACTGCATTGAACGTTACGAAAATACGTAATAGAGTGGATTAAACTGAAGACGTGTTTTCAAAGATCCATAAAAATGAACGACAAAAGGTCACGCGAAGGAAATAAACTGTATTGTTGTAAGGTTTGTTTAAAACCATTTAAGTATAATAGCCATTTGACGACTCACATGCGAACGCACACCGGAGAAAGGCCGTATTTGTGTGAAGTTTGCACGAAGTCATTTACGCAGGATAGCATTTTGGGGAAGCACATGCGAACGCACACAGGAGAAAAACCGTATTCGTGTGAAGTTTGCACGAAGACGTTTGCGCAGAAGAACAATTTGATGATGCACATGCGAACACACACTGGAGAAAGGCCGTATTCGTGTGGAGTTTGCACGAAGACATTTACGCAGGATAGCAATTTGGCGAAGCACATGCGAACGCACACAGGAGAAAGACCGTATTCGTGTGAAGTTTGCACGAAGTCATTTACGGTGAATAGCAATTTGGTGAAGCACATGCGAACGCACACTGGAGAAAGGCCGTATTCGTGTGAAGTTTGCACGAAGTCATTTACGCAGGATATCAGTTTAGCGAAGCACATGCGAACGCACACAGGAGAAAGACCGTATTCGTGTGAAGTTTGCACGAAGTCATTTACGGTGAATAGCAGTTTGACGAATCACTTACGAACACACACTGGAGAAAGACCGTATTCGTGTGAAGTTTGCACGAAGACATTTACGCAGGGTAGCAGTTTGACGAATCACTTACGAACACACACTGGAGAAAGACCGTATTCGTGTGAAGTTTGCACGAAGTCATTTACGCAGGATATCAGTTTAGCGAAGCACATGCGAACGCACACAGGAGAAAGACCGTATTCGTGTGAAGTTTGCACGAAGTCATTTACGGTGAATAGCAGTTTGACGAATCACATGCGAACACACACTGGAGAAAGGCCGTATTCGTGTGAAGTTTGCACGAAGACATTTACGCAGGGTAGCAGTTTGGCGAAGCACATGCGAACGCACACAGGAGAAAGACCGTATTCGTGTGAAGTTTGCACAAAGTCATTTACGGTGAATAGCAGTTTGACGGATCACATGCGAACACACACAGGAGAAAGACCGTATTCGTGTGAAGTTTGCACAAAGTCATTTACGGTGAATAGCAGTTTGACGAATCACATGCGAACGCACACTGGAGAAAGGCCGTATTCGTGTGAAGTTTGCGTAAAATCATATACAACAAATTGCTCTTTGATGAATCACATGAGGAGGACACACAATGAAGTATGCCAGTGATGATCGAATGAATTTCACTTGGAATAATATTTGTTTTATTATTATTCGCATGGTATTACGTTACTTATTATTATATTATACATTTGTCTTCTTTAACGTTTTATTATACGTGATACATCTGTGTTTATGAATTTCCGTTATTTATTATTTTAAATAGTAATAATAATAAAAAACAACAACAATAATAATAATAATAATAATAATAATAATAATAATAATAATAATAATAATAATAATAATAATAATAATAATAATAATAATAATAATAATAATAATAATAATAATAATAATAATAATAATAATAATAATAATAATAATAATAATAATAATAATAAATAAGTATTTGAATTTAACGTAAGTTGCGATGAAATGTGATAAGAGTTAGACTGAATTCTCGTAAATTATTATAATTATATTCATAAAAGGAATATTGAAAATTTTACCAAAACTTTTCGCGTATATTTGTTGACTTTTTATAATATTGAGAATGTAGAAAAAAAAATATAGAACGGTCGTCGTGTTAAAAAGGAATACAAATACAAATTTATTAATATAAAAAAAAAAAATCACGAGTTTTAATGAAACTAAAATAGTAATTTACTATTTCTGAACAAAATATTATAAAAGGAAAATTTTTAAAAAAAGTATTATTTTTTAAAAAAATTTAAAAATAATTATTATATACTTGTTTTGAATATAAAAAAAAAAGAAACGAATGTACGGAATAGTGTACAAATATTTTAGCGCGATATTTTTGGCTCGAGTAATTTTTCCACTAATTATTGTGTTCGCTTTCTTATTGGTGATCGTTAAACTACTTTGATTCGTTGGTCGCTTGTCCAATAAAAAACGTTAATTTTTTTCGACATTTAACAAGCTCACAAAATCCGTTACCTATGTAACAATCATTTTTTTTTTAAAAAACATTTAATACCTTTGAAATCCATATATATATATATATATTTGAAAAAAATATTCGTTATAGTAATGAATTTTTTTTAAATATGATTTTTTTAAGAACACCTTTGTTTGCAACTCAATGACTATATTCTGTATCCGTAAGTTTAATCCAACGCCGTTAATGTCAACAGAAAGAGGCCGGTTAAATTTTTTTTCTCGCGCGTTTGTATGTGTAAAAGTCGGAAAATCTTATTGAAAATTCGTTTTATAATTTTTCGAAATACGTATTTTTCGAAATCGTTTTTAACAATTCCGTCGTAAATATAAAATACCTTGAGAAATATTTGGAAGGGCCGCAGCAACACAATCCGCGTGCAGTATAGCCGACGCGTATGTAGTTTAAAGTTAACGATTGAATAGGATTTTCGACCGAAACTGCAGTCTACGTTCAACATATTCCTTAAAACATTTGTATAACAAAAAAATTTGAATAATAAACGAGTAAATTAAATCACGAAAACGCCGAAATCAAATGCGTCTATCAAAATCTATTGGCATCCAATCCGTTAGTTCGTGATAAAAAATAAAAATCACCCTGTATAATATAAAATATACATTTTTACGTATATGCACGCGCAGCTGCTATACATATTCGTCGTCGTTTCTTATAATATATATATATATATATATATAAAAAAAAATTAATAATTTTCATTACGTACATTTCGTTTAGGCGATACACATTATACACCGAATGCAGTTCTCGCGTGTTCCTTCGTGACCAATAGATTTTTAGAGGACGTCTCACTATAATTAGTCGTCTGTATATAGGTACATATATATATATATATATAATGCAGGAACGTAATGATAGCGCACGCAACGCAACGAAATCAGGTTTTGTGTTTCATATACATTTTTTTATATTATTATTTTTTTTTCCTTTTCGGTCGCATCATCGGTCGATTTTCGAATATAATTATATTTAAATCAAAAAAATATTTTACAAATTACAAAACGAATATTAAAAAAACTATATAATATATACGCGTATACTTGAGCTCAAAAAAATTTAATTTTATATACGCGTATATATCCCGCACACGTTAATACGCGTATTCGTCGCGTTTTACGCGAATATCAACGCTATAATGATACTATATAATATAATATAATATTTATGTAAACCACACACAATTATTTGAAATTCCAAATCCGATTTATATATTTTTTATTTTTATTTTTTTGATAATAATATATGTTGTTCGCGTGTGTCGGATACCAGAAACAACTGCGACACGAGAGTAATGATATTTCATATATATATATATATATGAATGCGAAGCCGCCATCGCGTGTTATCAGTTCGAAAACAACGCGTAATAACATATATAAAACGCTCTGAAAAAAAAAGAAATATCATTTGTAAAAATAAAAAAATTAATTCTATTTTTCATATAATTGCTCGTTATGAATATTCGATTATATAGTTAGTCGTTTTTTTTTTTTCACTTTTCGTATACGGTTGTGTAAATCATGATTAGATCACACGGTGTGCCAACGATGAAAATCAATATTATTTTTTATAATATATATATATATTTGTACGCAAAATTTAACAGGTTGTACAAAAAATGTACGTTTATATTGTTTTTTTTTTTGTTAAACGATTTTTAAATAATTGATTGAAGCAATATCAATTATCGATTTCGTCTACGATTAGCCGCAAGTGGTCCAGCTAAGACCACTTATATCTGTATGGACGTATCGCGTCTCGATCATTGTGTATTACGTGGATATGTCTTCTTTAGCGCGACGTAAATGTAGAGAAAGTTCTGTTCTACAGGTACGTGCGATATTACGAGCAATTTAATAAAACAAACCGTTTTTATCCGGTTTCTTTTTTTTTATATCTAATATTACAGGAATCGGCGGTTTTATGTGCTGCAACTTGCTGCGATTACGGCGAAACATTGTCTGGCGCGTTAAATTAGCGCTTATAGCGAACGTTTTAAATATTCTTCGTGGATGGTGTTTGGACAAAAAAAAAAAAAGATCTGCAAAGAAATTTCAGACGAGTGTTGAGGGGTTTATACTGTTTAACGCAATAATATAATAACAATCGCGCGGTAAACCAGTGGCGGTTATATCAAAGTCTTGAGGGGCGGGGACGAAATCAAACCCAATGGTGACCTCCCCCCGATCATGGAGTTCAACCTCCAACACCTCGCCGCATTATCAGGATTAGAAGTTTATGACTCAAATCAATTACGGATATTTTAGATATTTCAATTGAAAAAAAAAAGATCCACATCCTCTTCCGTTGACACTTTTTGAGCAGGCCTTTAATCAAATCATTTTTCAAAAGTTTAGGACAGATATTTTACCATTTAAAATATGTACTTGGGTATTAAAATACACTAAAACATACTCCGAGTGGAGGAGGCGATTCACTTATCCGCCACTGCAGTAAACAACCGCTGGTTTCGTTTAAAATCTCTCGCGTCGCATGTCTAAAACGACCGTATTAGAGTTATAGAGACTTCAATGCTCGCAGCGTACACATAATTAATATATACGTTTGCGGCATTCTGAGCACAGTAACGTGATGAAATTAACGCGTTACTGCAATGACGTTATTATTTCCCCCTTTCCTTTTCGACAATCGAATTACGATTTGTTTGACGTAGCAACGATAAAATTCGGTATACAATTTCAATTACTTTTTTTTTAAGTATTTAATTTCGATATATTAACGTGTCGT
Organism: Slavum lentiscoides; assembly: GCA_032441835.1. Taxonomy (NCBI): domain Eukaryota; kingdom Metazoa; phylum Arthropoda; class Insecta; order Hemiptera; family Aphididae; genus Slavum; species Slavum lentiscoides. The sequence continues at coordinate 21,134,048 of CM063710.1, read as the reverse complement.
AGCAAGTATAAGAAAGTAGACTAATTGGAAAAAAAAAACGGCCAGTCCAATATACTTGCGACGGCTACGCGTAAGCGAGTAAAACCGAAGCAGTTCAGAGAGTCGGACATAAACAGCTGATGATACAATAATACAATTTCCAAGCGAGAAAAAGTAAAAGAGTTGAACTTACCGTAATGTGCAAGAACTTTTTACTACAGGAAAAAAAATATAGTTGGTAAAATAACGTGATATATTTCAATAAAATTACTAAAACTCTCGGCTTCGTCTGTAGGAAACCTATTGATTTTAACGATCATTTGGTCTTTTATGCCAGTGCAGTCGTTGTACGGTCACCTTCTGGAGGACACTTTAAATGTATATTTTTGTAAGTACCAAAGAAGATAAAATTTTCTCTTTTTTTAAAACGAGTACTTACAAATGATATTGAACCGTACGCGAAGACTCAAATATATCAAGACGGTTTTATATAATTTAACAAAATTATTTACTGACTCACGACGACGCGCGCGCGCGCGTTATTATATAATTATTTATGAGCGAAACGAAAATCGACAAGTTTCCTGATTTATAATATTTATCAATAAAAGGCGCAAGGCCTTCCTTAGGATTCGCGAGGCATTTTTATTCCGGTTATTCGTATCGGTAAAATATCCACTATGTTTTTAATTTGGCTATAGGGTTATTTTAATAGAGAATTTTTTTGACGTTCGGCATTTTGTTCTTGGGTTTACGTTTAAAGCTAACGTTTTTCATTACCGCTTTTAAATTGCCGATATTCACCGCGTATTGTCGGCCGCTCATTTTTTATAAAATAAAATATCAACGCGTCCAATTCCGTGAGAAATGAAACCGATCGAATACTCACGAGCGACGAATTAAAATATTATTATACTTATTTCCAGTGTCGTCTTCATTCACAATCGTACACCGTTAAAACGATAAATATTTCGATCATAATAATTTATTTTTATTAAATACTTAAAACAGCGAAACTACTATATATTTCTATTAATAATTCCGTTATGGTTACGAAAAAAAAATCAATCGATTTTCCTGTCTTTTTTTTTTGCGCGCTTTAAGTCAAACCGAAAATTTCGAGACCCAGGCCTGTGCCCTGCTCGACCCACCCTCGCTGATGAGGGTAGCCCTGATAGGAGGTACGCGCGATTAAAAATTATTATAAGGATTTTTGTTAAACACAAACAAACGGTAATGCGTTAAAAATATATAAATAAATAAAAAAAAAAAAATGTGTTTTATTCGGGGGAGAAAAAAAATCCAACGCGGTCAGGTTCGGATGAAAAACGATAACGTTCGCGTCTCGGGTATTTATTAATTTTTTTTTTATCTTCGTTTCGGGCAGAAAAATATTGATTTCAACGGTACGCCGCGTAGGATTTCCAACGGGAAAATCACACGTCGCCGTGAGAAGGGCACGCCGTAATGGCCCCGCGCTGCGTGTCACGTCAACACTGTGTGCGGAGCACCGTACAAAATATTTTCAACGTTTCTGTGGTACGCGCGCGGCTCAGGTCGTCCGACCGATTACACACCGGAGAGGCGTCGGACCGTTAACGGGCTATCTGCGGCTGAGAGAATATTTTTGTATAAATATCGGGCGTCTGTGGTATAGTTACGCAGCAATAATGCGCGAGTAAATTACTAATAGTCATACGAATTGAAACCCTATCAAAAAAAAAAAAAATGCCCTTAAAAATGCGTTTATGATATAAAAATACAATGGATTCCTCTAAAAACCTAGAAAAATGCCCTTGTAAAATTTAATTCACAGATTTTAAAAACGTAGAGAAAAAAGCCGCCTTTAAAATATTGTTAAAACAACCTAATAATTATTATTTTATCAATTATACAATCAATATACTATCGCGTATCAAACGACTTGTGTTTCAGGTATACCCGACGTATTTTGTATTTTTCTTATTTGCAATTTTTCTCAGCTTCTCGCGGTAAAACTGCGATTCGTAAATTATAAGTGAAAAAAATTAATCGGAAGACGCTCGGTACACTGGTGGCTTGAGACGTTTTCGTCACGGCCCAGGACTCGGGAGACGATTTTAGGCAATACGCGCGTTTCGGAACGACGACGAAATTCGGAACAGAAAAACGAATTTCCATAATTTCTCTGTTGCCTCGTTTTCGAGGACAAGTCATTCTCTATATAGTAACGGAGACGAGTGTACCGACCACTCGAAATAGTCGCGACTACACATTTCCGAATTACTTGTGTTTGGTACTTATCCGTAAGTCTCTCGAATATTTCAAAGATTCTATTTATATTACACGAATAATTGCACGATTCGATTTCTTACGGATAATTGGCATCTCTTGCATTATTATACGCACAGACAAGAAATATATGGATAGAGGCCGCTCCTGTATTGAACGTGCGTGTGGTAGCGGTCCGTTTCAAAGGACAGAGGAGAAGTCACTATTAGAATGGTTCTCTTTCTCGCACGCGGTATATTTTAAGGTTATGTAATGAAATTATTGTATTTATTACCCATGGAAATTATACGTGATGATAACAGTTATTTTCAAATTTTGATATTACATATATAAAAATATATGTTATACATTGCCGGAGTTCTCCCTGATGACTGGAATACCTGACTTGACTACTTATATACTTACTTAATTAGATCAATCCCGCTCATACAAAAGTGCTTATTTGCTATTTTTACGTTTATTATTTATTATCACATTGTGGCATTTTAGGCATGGAAGAAACAGTAACTTAAAATGGAAGAAAGAATAAGCAGCCCCATATAATTCTTATAAAATGATCGAAAGATAAGATGTAATATATATATATATATATATTATATGTATTGTATGATCATATACGTAATATTTTACCACATCTGTGAGATTATCATTATAGTCTATTGAAATGGAGACAGGACGGGAAATTTAAGATACAGCGAAATATACAGCCATACAGGATTGTCTCGTTTACATCCCGTTGTCCAAGTAAACTATATCCAAACAAAACGAATGTTATAAAACGATATGAAATGTTCGTACCGTAACTCAATTATACTTTTGAAATTCTACACTAACGCCGCGGTGTCCAATTAAAATCTATAAATGCTACTGGGAGGAGGGAGAGGAGTAATTCAAGGAAAACCTAAATATAAAAATACGTTCGAGTGGGAAGTTACAGTACGTCGTAGAATGATTTAAGGTAACTGAATTCTAGCAAAAAATATTTACACTGAAATTATATATAGTTACTGGCCACGGTGTATAAATAGTGGTGGACTCACGGACACGATATTTTAAGTTGTATGTTTACGACTCGCGTCGTTTACACCGACCGCTTTGCCGAAGCCTTCGTTTTTACTACGAGTACAAGAAGGCATACCTATCATAAATATAATATGCGTAGTGTCGTAAAATTCAACAAAAAAAATTTACAAAATATCTACCGATTCCAGTTTATTGTTTTATGCACGTATAAAAAATAGCCGGTTAAAGTACGTTTCGAAATCGTTAAAATTCCAAAAATACTATAAGTATCTAGGTGTGAAATTCACAGATTATTTTAGATTTTCGTACGTTTTCGTTTTTTTTTTTTTTTTTTAAATATCAACTCACTTTAAAAACCTTGCTACCGAATTGCCTAGGATCAATAAAGTAATTTAGTTATATTACTCGCGGCGCGCGCTATTTAAACCATTTTTCCCACATCATTCGTTACGAATAATATATTATATCTTATTTTATTATAATTACAATATTCCAGATTCTGAACGCTGAACGTGTTGATTTTACACTGACGTATTACGTCGCGGTAACAAGTTGTGTATATCTACTTATTTGACGCGTTTTTCGATTTTCCCAGTAGTTTCCTCAAGTGTAATTCAATATAATGCTTAAGCGTCGTTTGAAATAAAATCGATTATAATGTGTTTTAGTAAAATTACCTAAATAATAGAACGGCATTTATGGCATAAAATCTGAATTATCCAGACTGTATACGCTTTGTTATAAGCACGCGTGTTATTAACGCAATTTATTGACAAATTTTATTCATTTTTTTTCTTTCTAAACGTTAATATAACATTGTTGTTTATAAAAAAAAAAAAAAATTGCTTTATTTCGCCACTTGGCGGTAAATATCAAAGAAATGTTACAGACGTAAGTTACAAACGTACCTGGACAGGACTTGTTAAAATTCTAAACAAGATCCGCAAGCACTCGACTTCGTGATGGAAACTGTCGTCAACTGCAGTATGCTGCAGTGATGTCTTATTTTACTTTTTTATTTGTTCATAGGTGTTAATAACACGTGTTATTCGATTTTAATAACCTGTTATTAACACGCATGTTATAAAAAATAAAATGTACACAATTTTGACACATAAACACTACAGATTACGTCCAAACAACACAAGTTGAAGATTCCTGTACGCGTATTACGTTAATGGCATCTCTCGTGTATTAAAACATTGGAAGTATGGCTCTAAAATTTGTTCGCACCGGAGTGGCCGATATTCAGTCTTGTAAAGTATTTGAGTAAAAGTATTCAAATACTTTTATGGTACTCAAATACGTATTTCAAATACTTTTAATAAGAGTATTTGTAAGTAGTATTCTAAATACTTTTTTAGAGTATCTGTATTTAAAATCAAATACGTTTTTTAAATCTTTTTTAGTGACATGAACTAATAATGAAACACAATTTTCGTCATTTTTCGTAATAATTATTTACGATAAGTTGGCAAACTATTTTGGTCGAGGATATCGTCGTTCACTGATGGTTTTTCCGTTCAAGTCGATGTAGGCAAACCCGATTAGACCGATTTATGTGTTATCCCCGGTCGCGACAGGTCGAACTCCATTAGTTCTAATAAGAGTCTAACCATTAGTAAAACGCATGTTAAAAACAATTTAATTACAAGTACTTGAAAGTATTTGTAAATACTTTTACTAAGTATCTGTATTTATACTCGAATACTTTTCTTATTAAGTATTTAAATACGTATTTTAAATACTTTTAAAAACAAGTACCTGTATCTGTATTTGAATACTTTTAAAAAGTATCTTTTACAAGACTGCCGATATTTCAGTAGTTGTCCTAGAAGATCTATACGAGATGTATATAATATAGACATATAGTGAAACCAGGCATTATATCAAACGACTAGGCAAATAGTGAAAAAATTTACTAAATGCATATTCCGAGTTAGGAAAATCATGAATTTAGTGTACAAATATTTATAATTTCGTGTTATAATAATAAATTATCTACAATTATAATAACTCTAATAACTTACGACGAATGTGTAGGTGAGTAAAAATTATTTGAAAATATCGTTTATTTATTTATTTAAGTGGTTTTTTTTTTGTTTAGTAGCATTTGCTCAAACAATTAATATTTTCTTTAAACAATAAACACCGTCCAGTTTGACATTGTCCGTTTTTCTACGCCACAGTGAAATTTAACAAAACTTTGACTGTCGTACATAGATAAATTTTATGCAGCTTCAAGTACGGATACGAATTTTCCTTTACTAAGACTGCATTCCCTCTAAGATACTGCAAACTATAAGTTCTTCTCTTGAACACCATTTTTTTCATTACGCCTACTTTGTAAACACCATCCCAAATATCTAGTACAATTTATATTTCGATTATCGAGATGTCCTCAATGTACTTTTGGAACATTCGATGGTGACAGTATTACAAAGCAAGTTCACAAATATTCGAAATTTAATTTATTATTCTCGCCTAACTCGGAATAAGACGTTTAGGTAAATAATAAATTAGTTTTTAATATCGAACGCTTTCACGTATCAATTTCGCGTAAATTGTAAAAAAAAAACCAGATAAAACTCGTTCATTTAAAGGTAATTTGTATCCGAAAATTCGACGAGAAGTACTTCCTATTAAATAAATACTCTTACGGAGTTTTTTTTAGATTCCATAATTAAAACTAATTATAGTTGCAAGTAACTGCGCGTTGTAACTTGTTTGAATACCGGAACGTTCGACCGTTACAGTTATATCATTATGAATAACGATAAAGCGTGGTTCATTAATTATCTATTTATTTCTATCTTTAAAAAATAATATATAAAATAAAATAAGAAAAAAATTTAAAATAATATTTCGTGTCTTAATTACTATTATTAATACACAATATTACATACGAACAGTCGTTTACATAACACACAATTTCAAGCGAATGTTACAAATTACGCGGCGAGGAAAATAGTTTATCAATGCAAAACGATAATATTTAATTCAGGAAAAAAATCACTGTATTTTCAGGGGGTTTTATTATTATTAAAATTATTATTATTATTATTATTATTATTATTATTATTATTATTATTATTATTATTATTATTATTATTATTAAGATTTAAAAATAATAAATAACGCAACTTCATAAACACAGATTCCTTATAATATACTGTGATAACAAATGTATAGTATAATATAATATTATTAAGTAATAATACGAATTAATAACACGAATTACAAAACGAATATTATTCAAAATACAGTGAAACGTATTCGATTATCACTCGCGTACTCTGTTGAGTGTCCTCAACAAATGCTCCATAAAACTCCTATCCTGCGTAAATGACTTCGTGCAAACTTCACACAAATACGGCCTTTCTCCTGTGTGCGTTCGCATGTGCTTCGCCAAATTGCTATACTGCGTAAATGTCTTCGTGCAAACTTCACACAAATACGGTTTTTCTCCGGTGTGCGTTCGCATGTGCATCATCAAATTGTTCTTCTGCGCAAATGTCTTGGTGCATACTTCACACGAATACGGTCTTTCTCCTGTGTGCGTTCGCATGTGCTTCGCCAAATTGCTATCCTGCGTAAATGACTTCGTGCAAACTTCACACGAATACGGTTTTTCTCCGGTGTGCGTTCGCATGTGTATCATTAAATTGTTCTGCGCAAACGATTTCGTGCAAACTTCACACGAATACGGTTTTTCTCCGGTGTGCGTTCGCATGTGTATTATCAAATTTTTGTTCAGCGCAAACGACTTCGTGCAAACTACACAAGAATACGGTTTTTCTCCAGTGTGCGTTCGCATGTGTGTCATCAAATTGTAACTCAGCGTAAACGACTTTGTGCAAACTTCACACGAATACGGTCTTTCTCCTGTGTGCGTTCGCATGTGCTTCGCCAAATTGCTATCCTGCGTAAATGTCTTCGTGCAAACTTCACACGAATACGGTTTTTCTCCGGTGTGCGTTCGCATGTGGATCATCAAATTGTTCTTTTGCGCAAATGTCTTCGTGCAAACTTCACACGAATACGGTCTTTCTCCTGTGTGCGTTCGCATGTGGTTCGCCAAACTGCTATCCTGCGTAAATATCTTCGTGCAAACTTCACACGAATACGGTTTTTCTCCGGTGTGCGTTCGCATGTGCATCATCAAATTGTTCTTCTGCGCAAATGTCTTCATGCAAACTTCACACGAATACGGTCTTTCTCCTGTGTGCGTTCGCATGTGCTTCGCCAAACTGCTATCCTGCGTAAATGACTTCGTGCAAACTTCACACAAATACGGCCTTTCTCCGGTGTGCGTTCGCATGTGTATTATCAAATTTTTGTTCAGCGCAAACGACTTTGTGCAAACTTCACACGAATACGGTCTTTCTCCTGTGTGCGTTCGCATGTGCTTCGCCAAATTGCTATACTGCGTAAATGTCTTCGTGCAAACTTCACACAAATACGGTTTTTCTCCGGTGTGCGTTCGCATGTGCATCATCAAATTGTTCTTCTGCGTAAATGTCTTTGTGCAAACTTCACACGAATACGGTCTTTCTCCTGTGTGCGTTCGCATGTGCTTCGCCAAATTGCTATACTGCGTAAATGTCTTCGTGCAAACTTCACACAAATACGGCCTTTCTCCAGTGTGCGTTCGCATGTGCTTCTTCAAAGTGTTAGTTTGCGTAAATGATTTTAAACATACCTTACAACAATACCGTTTATTTCCTTCGCATGACCTTTTGTCGTTCATTTTTTTGAATCTTTGAAAGCACGTTTTCAGTTTAATCCACTCTATTACGTATTTTCGTAACGTTCAATGCAGTTTACCATCCGCGTAAATCAATTATTAGTACCCGAACGCCTTTAATTCGCCAATTCGTAGATGATTCGATGAGTTCGTAAATTATTTCATTCATATGCCATTCCAATGTATTATCACGACACACAACAATTACAGAAATCCATAGTTTTATTTATTTTGTTTATTTTAACAGGAACTATTATAATATTAAGTTATTATTATTATTATTATTATTATTATTATTATTATTATTATTATTATTATTTATTATTATTATTATTATTATTATTATTATTATTAAATATAGAATAAGACCAAAAATTATGATTATATACACAATTTACTTGTGGTGCAAACAAAATAAAAACTATAAAAATCTAATCGTTTTCCAAATAAATTGATTTCAAACGGTTTTTTTTGCTTAATTTTACTGGAATAATTGAATTACTTTTTAGAAAACATCTAACACTCATTAACGACTGTAAAATTGAATCGTGTTTCAAATGGGTTCACAAAACGATAACTTAACCATTTTTTTGTCATTAAACTTCTTGTGGGGCACTGAAAGACCGGACTGACACTCGAACTTATAGTTTCATTTTTTATTTTTTTATTTTGTCGATTATAATTCAGGATCTTTCGCAGCCGTTTTTTTTTGTATAACATAAAAATAAGAACCCCGCCCCGATATTATTACAGGTCTGTAAATCGACGCTTATATCGTGTATCATATAAAGAGTTTTAGAGGAAAATAACAACGGGTAGGTATAGGTGTGTCTGCAGTATAATACACACAGAAGTGGATGCGCTGTCGTAATACCTACATGAATACCGTCCGAGTGTCGTAGAGACTGCAGAGAGACTGTCCGTCGACACGGCCAGTCGTAAAATTCGGTATGTGTGCGGTTTTTTTTTTTTTTATATTTTATTCATAAATAAAAAAAAATTCGTGTTACTTAAAATGCTCACCGAATACGTCCTGGCCCGTAATATGTTGCAACAGATACACAATATAATGCGCGTTAGTGTCTAGTCCGGAGTACACACTACACTATACACGTTTTATATTATATGTACGACTTATAATATATACTGCGTGGCGTGTTTGTTTCGAGTACTTATATAACAAAAAAATAAAAATAAATAAACACCGTTAAACAGTACAAGAATCCGTTTTATATATAACGTAGAGCTTTTTTTTCAAATTTAATATATTTATATATGTAGAGAGAGAGAGAGAGAGAGAGAGAGAGAGAGAGAGAGAGACGCGTTTCAATATAATATCGTGAATATATATAGATATCGTCATAACCTGCAGGGCTTATAGGGAATTATAGCGCTAAAAAAAATCTTATAATATGACCGAAAAAAAACATGCCCTGAAAATAGCGAACGAACTTGTTTTATTCGTGAATAGTAAAGGTCTATGCGCGCACACTGTCACTGCCAGTATCGCGCTAAAATAATGAAAAAATAGATTCAAATATCTAACGAAACGGGGCGATTTTCCATGCCATCTTAAGACTGCGAGATTTATGAAGAGCGCGAAATGTTTGAAATTTGAATGCGTATTATTAGCGGAAGAAAAAGAAAATAGCGCCGAAACTGGAAAAATAACGCTAAAAACGTCTAAAACGCATGCAGAATTTTATATAATACTCGGGGAATCATCGATGCACAAAAACAAATTTATAATTTGCTATTTTTACCCGAGTATTCAACGATAATTTTAATAAACGCTATATAATATCCGAGGCCTGGTCATAAATATATTTCCGAAAAACTCCCAGTCATTTTTTGATTCAAATACTATATTCGTATAAATAAAAGACCGGGTGATATGGCGTGAAACGCGTACTATTAAAAAAACAATTTTTTTTTTTAATTAATCGCTCTTTTATACGTTTAGAAGAATAAAAATTGTTTCGTTAACGAGACTATTGAGAGTCTTTAAGATCACGACGAAGACGACACTGTAGAAACTGTAAATCCGCTCGGTTTTTGTCGAATAAAAATTGTCCTTCGGAAATTTTCATCGACGGAATAGTTTCAAGAATTCAAAAGCGTCTCGTGCTTGGTGAAGATGGCGAACTAAATACAAAATATAATCTTAAGAAATGACGTCGTTATAATAAATTGTATTTGTGTTTCAAAGTGATCGGTTTTTTTTTAAAGAGAAAGTGAGATATTTCAGGAGAAAAGAGGCGATTTTTTTTTATTATTATTTATTATTGATAAATCTATTGATTATCGCAAAAATGTCTCGAAAAAACTCTCTACAATTTTACGCGTTTCAGTGTATATACGAAATATTTCAATTGCACGCACACACACACACACACATTACATGCCGAGTACATAAGAAATTGAAATTTTTAACGATTTCTTTTCTGTTTTTAAAATATTACTCCGAACGCTCTTCGTCCGTATGATATTTTTTAATCGATTCGCCGATTAGTATAGTCGCTTGGAATGCGTCTACGCGTTACGTATAAGTATTACTTACTCATTATCCGCGACTCATTATAAAAGTGTTATTAATATTGGCATTTATTATTATACAGTGTTGTAAGACCGCCGCGATCGTGAAAATAGTATATAAAACGCGAAACCATAAAAACATAATAATAATAATGATAATGGTAAACGTTATAATACGCGCGTTTTATATACCTAATCGCACATAATATATCGAATAAATCGATTTCAATAAAATTTAAATACACTGTACTTACATTGAACCTACGTGAAAGCTGTGTACTCTTGTAAAATTAGAGAAAAAAAAAATTACACATTATAAAGGATATAGTACGTCCAATGTCCATATATAATTTTTTTTTTTTTTTTAAGATATTTTATATGAACGAGAAAATTGTACGTTCTATAGTGTTGACGAATAAAAGATATGCTGTTTAAAAAAAAAAAAAGTGTTCTAAAAGTATTCGGAATACTTTTTGTGCAGTATTCAAAATACTTAGGGAATACTATATATTGTCACGTAGTATTCGAATACATATTCTGAATACTTTTTTTCAAAATATTCGGAATATGTATTCCAAATACTTTTAGAAAATATTTTACCCGAGTCTGCATAATTTACCATTGGGTATTAAAAATAATAACAAAACGACAAAATAATCTATTTTTTTTTTTTTGGATTCTAATGCTACGAATAACGTATATTAGAATTTTCCGAGTAACCCAGTATTTTAACACTGAAAACGCGTTAAACGTTAAATGTTTGTAAACACTTTTCACTATACGGATCGGGGGAAAAATTACTTTCTATCGAGAAAAAAAATAGAACAAAATCTATTTATATTTATTTAAACTGTAATTTAATATGTTTTTTTCCTATCAATAAATTCAGTTTGAATTTCGTTTACCACGGTTCGGTATTTCGTAGACCAACGCACTATTCCGTGTGCCGGTTCACGTCATTACATATCATATTATTTTACGTCTTAGAACGTATTATTATAATGACATTTAAATGACTAATACGCGTATTCCTTTTGTATGAAAGATTTTTTTAAATAATTCTGTTCCCTTGAGGACTAATTCAGATAACGAGTGTATAATAGGAGTATTACGTTTAACCTACTTGTAAAAATACACGACACTGCACGTAAAACGAGCCCCCGGCCCGGGAGCCTTAACAATACGCGATATCGAATAACAAAACTGTAAAGGAAAAAAAAAACGAAATATAAGGACGTGATTTATTATTGTGTTTCGCCGAATGATATATCGCCGTCGATAATCTCGCGCGCGTTCGCTGCGGTCCACAGCAGCAGCATCAATATATAGCTATTTCCGTTCAACGATTCGTATATAAATACCGAATACGAGTCCGTCGAAAATTTCGTGATATTTATCTGCAGGTTAGGTTACCGTAATGTTTTTTTATGGAGGAAGGGTATCGATTTAAAAATAATAATACGGGGGAAAAAAACTGGGTTACCGCTATATTGCGTCGCGACTAATTTTTGGGGAATAATTAAACGAATTTCTCTTCGAATATTTCGGTAATGAGATTTTTCCCCTCCTCCTCACCACGCTCCAGCATATTATCGAATCGAGACTGCATTAGGTACCTACGTGAAAACAAAAAACCAATCGTTAACCTTATAAAACATACTCGCACACGCTATACACACGTGCGCCATTCGAATATTTTAATAAGCCCGACGTCGTCGTCGATTCTCCAGTGATTACTGTAAAAGAAGAAACCCCATCGGAGTGTTAATAAATACCTACCATGAGTAATAATAATATTATTCCAAATGTTATCATTAATGCGTGCCCTACCGCAGTCATGAAATCGCCGGATTCGTGAACTGAGAGCAAATTTTAATCATTTTATTTTTTTGCTCAATTCACGAACGTCGAAATATCATCGTGTGTCTGACGTCTGTATATTACACACTCGTCTTATAAATAAACATTGTATTTTAAATTACCGTTAACCGCAAAAAAAAAAATTCTTCTTCTAGGTTTCGGCTTTTATAAGACCATACCGCTATACACAAATCTTGTCATCTGTCTCTGTCATCTGCAGCTTCTCTCCATCTGATTTCCGGTTCTACTGTCGATAATGTCCTTTTTCTCGTAGTCTTCCCGCCTTAACCTTGGCCTCCTTAAAGATCTTTTTCCCAAAGGTTCTTCTTCGATCACCTCCTGCCTAACTAGAAATCCTTGCTTACGCCACACATTCAGTCTTCTTTTTGCAGTCACTTTAACTATATCGGGCCTTTCTTACGACTTTCCTCTCAAATATCGCTAGCCTGAATTCTCAGCACCGTGTACTCGTATGTAGGATAATTGGTCATAATAATGTCATGTATATTCTTATTTTTAAATTTACAGAGAGGGTTCTAGACTTTAAAACTTTTTCTAATCCATAGTACCCTTTATTCTCTAGCTGTATTCTCGACGACACCTCTGTTTTATCGTCATTCTCCTGAGTTATAATATCGTCACCGGATATTTAAATTGCGACATTCTTCTGAACGTATATGTCCTTCTAATTCAATGCGTTGTTTAATCAATACAAATTTATTTCATTATAATTTTATGTTAAATTTTAATAATAATAATAATACATACGTACACAAAAATAACCTATTTTATAAATTGCATTACGATGTGAATTAATACTAATCGCGGTTATCATCACATGTACATCCAACACGACACGCTGAATGGAGTGCGCTGAAGTCCAACAACCGGAGCTACCGCATTTTTGTTATTAGAACATCCTGGAAAAAAACAATTTTTTATTTTTAGAAATATTTATTAATTTTAAAAATAAATTTTCATCGTGTACATCTTGGCAGACGCAGAAATCGTATTTAATTTATTACTAACCTGTGTAACTCGAGCGTAATTGATGCGTAAAAACTTCTCGGTCGTTTAACACCTTTTGACGGTCGTCCTTCAAAATGTCAATAACAGATAATCCTTGGTCCCATAACACTTTGAAGAGTTGAATTTTTTTCATCGAAATTCGCGTAATGAGATAAATTGACGTAGAAATTGTTTTGACAAACCAAGAGTGTACAATACACGCACATAATCTGCCGGTATAAAACGAGATTTAATTTAATAACATATTTCATTACAAGCAAATGCCGACGTGTATTGCAATGGCGGCCATTGACAAGTTCCTGTCATCGCGTTTTTCCTCCGGTCTGTAAGGCAATAGTTTCAAAGTAGAACACTGAATTATTTTTCGAGTTAATAAATCGTCGTCGCTCGTGAAAAAATCGAAAACATTTCGCAATGAATTCAAACTTTAAACACTCGAAGGAGAGAAAACCACGTATATAAAATATATTTCCTTTTATACGCACAGCATACATATATACAGTTCTCAGAGTCCACGAAACTGCGGTCCAGACTTGATATAATATTAATAATCTCGCCGTCAGCTGCTACAGCAGCAGCTGCAGCTAAGGCGCGGCTTTACACTCGCGATTCAGCACGACGACGTGGCGATTATCTTCGCCGATACTTCCAATGGCGTTTTTATACGATTATTGCGCGCTCGTATACATATTTACTTATATAAGTACACGTCTACATTATAATAATAATTGGATATGACGTCGAAGGCACGTACAGAATATCGTATTATTATTATTATTATTATTATTATTATTATTATTATTATTATTATTATTATTATTATTATTATTATTATTATTATTATTATTATTATTATTATTATTATTATTATTATTATTATTATTATTATTATTATTATTATTATTATTATTATTATTATTATTATTATTATTATTATTATTATTATTATTATTATTATTATTATTATTATTATTATTATTATTATTATTATTATTATTATTATTATTATTAACATAAAACTATCGGTGACTACCGCCGTACGATATAACGACAAATACCTACGCGTGATATAAGATTCGTGATTATCAGGTATTAATCTGCAGGTTTTTAACGCGAAAAATCTTGTACTTCTAACACACGCGCCCCTACAAACATATTTTATATATTTTTACTATTATTTTAACAGGACGTTATATTTTTTTTGTGTGTGTGTGTGTGTGTGTGTGTGTCGTATACAAAGGTGGTTACATAATATTTGTATAACCTGAACGATACGTTCGAAAAACTAAGACGGGATCGGCATATAAATATCTAATTTGTAAACGGGTTGACAAGCTAATAAACGTAAGATGTACGTTGCAAAACATATATATTTAAATGTTATACACTGTACGAGTATAAACACACACACGCTGTTTTAACGCGCGCCGCGTTCATTAAAAAAAAAAAAAATCAACGACACACAGACGTCAGATTTCATTTTTGATAAAAAATTCATAATAAACCGTACGATATATTGAGAGTTCTGCGAGCCTGCAAAGATTGTTTTCAAAAATTACACGCGTATATCATACTTAACGAAATAGTTTCGTCGATTCTGGTCGATGATAAATAACTCGAAATTCGACGTGTATTATTAACGCGTATTTTAATTAAGCCGTGCCCCTCAATTTCATATGGACTAAAAATGTAATTTAATTCGATAGCGTTTGACCGTCCTCTGCAGTCCTTTTAGTAGGTTTTTTCAATTAAAAAAATTTTTTTTTTTTAGCAGCCAACGCGTATAATATTGAGTTTCATCGTTATACGAGGCACGTCCAGAAAGTAAGAGTACTGGTATTCTCACGGGCGGAGAAAATTTTCGTTGATAAAATCGATCGCACTACGTTGTAGAAGAAACCGTCCCGATTCGAATGAGACGTGGAACAGCTCAAAAGGACTAAAATTGTGGCCGTAGTGTCTTGAAGCGCGAAACACGTCTACACAATTTCCCACGAAATCTGTTGACGGAGGTCTACAAAAAAGAACAGATAGTGACCAATCTCCGAAGAGTTTTTGCAGTGCTATATGAACTGGACGGTGAGGCTTTTTCGATTCCATTGTTACTGAAGATGAAACTTGGGTGGCGTATTACACTCTTAAGACGAAAAAAAACAACCATCAAAACGGTATCATACCTCTTCACCGTCGACGAAGAAGTCGTTTTGTTCTGAAATCGCACTCCTCAATTTTTTAAGCTGTTACACTATCTTTTCGAGTTCATGGTCTCCCTCTGAGGCGAAAATTCGATTATAATGATTCCTTTACGAAAAAAACCGATAGGTACCATAATTTTTTTTGGCCGAAATGACGATTTTGAACTCCTTCGTCAGCGATGAAAAGGTGTGACGCCACTGTGACGAATAACTTTTCGTTATTAATACCGCGCGGTATTTCGCCTATATACAATAAATATATATATTTTTTTAATTTCAAAATCCTTTTTTTCTTTTATAATTTGCTTGAAAAATGTTTTCGCCTTTCGAGCGAACGGATTTTTCAAAAAAAAAAAACCGTTTTACCTCTACCACTCGTGAATTATTTCGTTGACGTCATCACCGCGCAGACATTTGAAATGTCATTTATAATTTGAATGACATTTATAATTTAAAACGCGCAGCGCGTTAAAACTATAATAATAATAATTAAACCGGGTGTGCTCGTACACACGTGTGTAATATCGATTAGATTATTATTATTAAATATTCACGTGCGAAATCGAACTGTGTGTATAAATAAAAAAGATAAAAATCTAAAATGAAAAATAAAAAAAAAATGAAGTGTATATTATACCTATATACGTAGATAAGGCGCGCGAGCATCGGAGAAATATTCTCTCGAAACGTTCTTACAACGTTCAATTGCCTATTAAATTATGCATAGTTTGACTCGTTCTATGCGTCGTGTGTTGTTGTCGTCGGTGGTTTTTTTTTTCTTTTTTTTTCGTTCCAACAGCGAATAATATACGCATTTATATGTTAAAACAAAAACCGTTTCCCCCGTGT
Source organism: Slavum lentiscoides (assembly GCA_032441835.1). Classification (NCBI taxonomy): domain Eukaryota; kingdom Metazoa; phylum Arthropoda; class Insecta; order Hemiptera; family Aphididae; genus Slavum; species Slavum lentiscoides. The sequence goes on along the minus strand of CM063710.1, from coordinate 21,117,560 downwards.
CATTGCGCATTATAAATACGTTTTCGTTTAATTTACATAATTCGTGGCGCGCGCGCGTACACCGGACATTATTATTATTATTATTATTATAAATACGTCCGTATACAATTCGTGGTCAAATTGATTAAACTGAGAATTTTTTTCGGAAATATTTTATCCAGTTTATTACACGAAAACGGTCGACGTTCGACCAATTAACAATATAATAATATACTCGTTGCGCTGGACGAGAATAAACGACGGTTTTCACGAATAATTCCTCGATATTATACGAATACCTTCTATAATAGGTAATTAATACGTTCGATCGCAAGCAGCGCACCGCTTACAGTGTATCGCCATAAAGTTTAACCCCCGACTGTTTTATTTGCGCACCGCATGCGACCCGGACGCGTTTTTCGGGTAGAGAGAGGCTTACGAATTTAGCCGCTCGTTATATTTATGCTAATAAACGTGTAAATATCCAAACGCTGGTTAGTCCGAAAACCAGAAAAACTCTTATACAAAGAGTTTCGTGTGGTGCAGTATATAGCGGGGGACTATATACTCGAAGCAAAAAGGATTGAAACATTTTTCAAACGCGGTGCTGGAGAAGAACACTGAAAACTCCTCGGACAGAGAAAGTCAAAAACTTAAGAACGAACGGAAAAAAAAATCGAGGAAAGAGGAAGAAACGGACGGGACATATAATGACGAAGAACGGTAGACCGATGAGAACTGAGTTTATGAAACGGATCGTATATTATGGAAGACGTGAGATAAACCACTAAAACGGGCGCGGTTTTGAAAAAAAAAAAACAAAACGGTATAAAAACATAGATATCGATATAATCGCGTTCCAATTAGAGTTTTAAATATATCATCCTTACGCGTAACAGCGTATTTAAAACAACGAAAATTCTCGGACACTTTATACGCACTTTTACGTTTTCCTGGTCCTGCAATGAACGCTGTTAAATAATGCTGCGCCTGTACCGCCGGCACCTGCGCCTAATATATTTCGGCGATTCTGACGATTTCGTTAAAATTTATTAATATAATTCGTATCGGCCGGTTTTATCGCGTCAAATCTGTATAATGTGCTTAATAAGAGACGGCGTCATTTTCATTTTTTTTTTATTTTTACTTCATATTATAATATTATAATGCGTTCGAAAAAATTGTTTCGACTCTCCACTTGATATTATAAGCACCGCGGACGCGTCGCGTATATTATATTTATTATTATTTTCAACACTGCTGCAGTACACTACAGGGGCGGCAATAACGTATGTCTCAGAAAAACGTCTGAGCGCGGTTAAGATTTTATCCAAAAAAAAAAAACCTCTTATCGTCGCGTCGTACTTAAATATTATATACGTCATATAGTATGTAGCGGGAAGGATTACAAAAAAAAAAAAAATTTATTTTATTTTTCGCCTGCAGACAAGAACGAACAAAAAAAACCTACTCGCGCACATATAACGCCGTAATCATACAATAAATAAAACGCGTATTAAATTATATTGTCCCGTTTATCGTCCAGTTCCAGCTTGTTCGTATTGCTCATATACATATATAGGCGCATATAATATATGAAAAAAAATTTTTTTTTTCAATTATTTATTGTTACTTATACGGTTGAACGTCATTTATGGAATATGTGCGCTCGAATCGGAAAATATAAATAAGACAAGTTCAATTGGAAATTTAAGAATATCGTCCCAAATGAAATATTCTATATCACTTATGACTGCACGCCGTATTCTATATGTGATGATATTATATCTATAGCACAAACGGTTTTATATCTGTGGGTAAACCTAAAAATAATTGTCAAATAATATTACTCTGTGATAACTGATGCGCAAGATAATAAATTGCCATTATCAAGTACACTTGCATGTAAACCAAGAAGTTAATAATAATAATATTAAAAATAATAATATCAAATATACAATTTTGTTCACGATTTTTTTTTTATCTATTGTTTCCGGGTATACCGGTTTTAAACGCTTCACCGCGTTCCTTTGAAAATCGTAGTAAAGGGACGCTAATTTTTCTTTTAAATATAGAACAGGAGCTCCGTCCCTTTGCGTCCCCCCACCTCATTCGAGCACTCTGTACACGCGTCTTTTGTAAGCTGTGACGGAATGACGCCCTGTCTGCTGCACTACTCGAATATCCTTCGATCAGATATATAAATATGTATACAATTATTATTACCGTCGTCGTAATTATTTCTTCACGAGAACGCTGCAGTAACGATATTCTGCAGGAGGTCCTGAATATTTTTTCTTAAACTCTCGTCTGTGTATTGTGCAAAAGCTGAGTAACGGAATTTCGGGGTTACCTGCAATATGCGCGAAAATAATTTTTTTTTTTTTACGTACTTTCCAACGATTGTCAAAAATCGATTTTTCGAAAGAAAAATCTGTTATTATTAGATACTTATTTGAAAATTTTATATCTGCATAAGCACCTTCCACCCATCAGTACAGATAAAGTTTTATAAAAAATAAAATCGCATATTATTTATAATTAATTTTCTGTACTAAACGTGTCGGTTGTAACGCTGGGTTGCATAAAAATCTTTCTGTAAATGCTTAACAAATCATTAACTAACGGCTCTGTAAATATTAAACCGTGACTCGGTAAATCACTGTTTAGTTACGCAACAATTTGGTAAAAATTCAAGGAAAATAAACAAATTATATAATCTATAATCATATTTAAGACACGTTCGTATCATCGAATCGCCCGCCAAAGGTTGTTGATAAAGTAAATTTGCATTGATATTCAGCAATATTTTAATTATTAATATTAATAAATATATATTATATTATTACCATAGAATGAAATACCGATAAGTGATCAATGATAACACGTTTTAACGAGTCTTTCGAATTTACAGAGCCGAAATCGGATGATTGGACCGTTAAACTGAAATTTAGCGGCTCTGTAAAATTTAAAGAACGTATTCGAGCAACCCGATTTTTTACCGAATCGTTCAAACCGCTAATGGTTCTGTAAATGTTTGAAAATCGTTTATGCGACCCAGCATCAGATTTTATTATTTCTCCGTTCTTCAAAACTCCGGTTTACACTGCAATCACTGTTTTTTTTTTTATATTATTTTACGATATTTGTTGAATATCAGAGATAAAACAAAAATTAACTAATATACGAGTAGATCGATTAACCTTTAAAAAAACCCCCCAGTCGTTTAAACTGCAAAAATATAATGTGTTTGCGTTTTTTCCACCCGATATCAATCGCACAACGGTGTGCTGGCAATGAATCGTATCTGCAGACGATTCGCTCCTTAGTGCGCGGTACCGGATTTTCGATCGTGTTTTCTGTTCCAATGAATAAAACTGGTATAAAATAAGAATATATTAATAATAAAACCAGGGGAAAAAATTGTAATACGTGTAAACGTGTATCGAACACCGCGGCGTGTAGAGAACAGAAAAATTCAGCTCGGACGACTCGTTACAGTATACTAAACCGCGCGCGCAGTATCATTGCCGGTGTTGAAACGTTTTTTTTTTTTTTTTTAAACGTTTTATATACGGTGCCATAAAATTGTAATATTTATATACAAATATTTAAACACTCTCCTCGCGGTGAAATCTTTCAAGTAACGTTCTCTATATAATACGTTTTTACCCTTTTTTTTCTCTCTCTCTCTTCTCTCTCTCAACTGTAGTGAGAAATTCGACTTGGTAGAAAAACAAGCTCCGCCTTCAAATCCGGCACCGACTGTTAACGGTCGCCGCGTACAACGCGTTTTCGTCTCGTTGACGTTTCAGTGGATCGAGGAAGAAGTTTCGAAATAAAACTAATACATCTACTGCAGTTATCTGCGTATATCGAAATACACTGTAAACTGTCGAGTGGAAAACGTTACACCGCGCGCCGTTATGTCAAATATATCTTTTTTTTTTTTTAACGTTGTAAAGTGAAATAATATATTTTGACCTAAATACGTCTAGAAAAAAAATATATACAATTTCTTGGCCGACGACGGTGTTTTAACTGCGCGCTTGTATTTATTATTTTATACGTATTGTTACGTCAGCAGAGAAGTCTTGGGGTGGTCATCCATCCGGAATCGAACCGGACGCCTCGATAAATATGTATATTATATGTGCGGCGGACGACCTGTTTTTTCGCGGTTGAAACACAAAATATATTTAAGATCACTGGGTACACGCGCACATTCGACGATTGTTTCGGCGGTTCTCTCAAAAACTACAAAAAAAAAAAGTAAAAATACGTATAATTTTCCGGTATTATACGCGGACATTAATTATTATTTACTAGCTAAGTGAACAGTTAAAATTGTATTGCTTCGCTTCCAACAGAAGAAACATCTAAATATCAAGAGAATTCATTACAACCAATATCGAAAAAAAAACTCTCAATTCATTTTCTTTTTCCTTTATTGAAAAAACTCGGACAATTTGTTTTTATTCTGTTTATCGTCTTATTGAAGTGCTTTAAGATACACAATATTTCTCGTTTTTCCTTCTGGTGCGTAGACGAACAAATTTGAAGGTTTACCGAACATAGATTTTCCAAATTTATGTTTTTTTTCAGATTCACTCATTTTTTTTTTTTTACAGTACTCTTTTCCCGTCTTTCTACACGTTGCTGTTCTGTTTCGGAAGAATGGACTTGAGAACTCGATCGGTTTCCCGTCTTACAGCCGACCTCTGATCGTCTGTTTCTGAAGCTCGAGATGCTCTTTTTTCGTGCTTGAAGTGTAGATCGTCCAATCGCTTTTCGTTTCAGGGAGACATGATTGCACAACAACTGTTAAAAAATATATTAATGTTTGTAAATGTATAACACGCCATTCACACTGAGTAAAATTCAAATCATAATCATCAAATCAATTATAACTTAATTTAATTGTTTTTATAGTTGTTATACGCTTATTGTGTGAACTAAAACGTAAGTGAAACAGTAGATTTCTCAGGCAATTTTTTCAACGAAAAATATAATTATTTTAATCCTAAAACGAAAACATTTATTTCTGTAAAAAATTCGCACATTTTATATTACAGAAACCTTTGCGAGAGTATGTGCATAACAACTCACCAAAATTTCATTAAAATCGGATCGACAATTTAGGAACGCATGCAAAAAGGCAAACAGACATTCATTTATAGACTATAGAGTATGAGTTTGGTGAAAGAGAAGAAGTAGATGAAACGAGGAGTGTAACGACAATAAGCGGAGACGAAGTAAGTGATGTTGAAAGTTTTGAGTATTTAAGGTCCTTTGTACAAAAAACGGGGATTTTGACGAGGATTTGAAACATAGGATTAAGTGCGAATGGATCAAGTGGAGAGAAGCGTCCGGTGTTCTGTGCGATAAGAGAATTCCGATGAGCTGAAAGGTAAGTTCTATAAGAGTGTATTGCGACCGACTACGTTGTATGGTTCAGAGTGTTAGGCGATGGACAAGAAAACAGAGCAGAGAATGAGTGCAGCAAAATGCTTAGATGGACGAGTGGAGTGACAAGAGAAGATAAAAAACCAATATGTGAGAGGAAGCAAAGGAGTAGCGTCGACCGTGAAGAAGATGAGAGAATAGACTTTGGTGGTTTGGTAAGATGGGAGAGAATAGACTGGTGGTTTGGTCATGTAATGAGAAGAGAAGATTCGGAAGCGGTTAGAACGGTTATAGAAATGAATGTTGATGAAAGAAAAGGAAGAGGAAGACCGAAGGAGAACAAGGTTGAGTGCGATTGAGTGCAATGATATGAGGACTGCTGGTGTGTGCGTGGAAGATGTGAGAGATCGCGTCGAGTGGGAGATTTAGGACAAAGGTGGCCGACTCCAAATATTTGGGATAGAGGCGAGGGAGAAGAAAAAAAAGAAGAAGCTATTATAATATATGTATAATAAACTAAACTAAAAGTGTGTTTAATATACCGGTAACATAATATAATAATAAAATATACGCAACAATCGGCGAGTTTTTTTTTTTTGCAGTAATATTAATATTTAATATAATATACAGGTGATTCTTTCGTTAAAAATTACTCGATACATTCTTGTGTTTCGAAAGACCCTTTGAACCCAAAACAGTCCCGGAATAAAATCGTATACCCACGGGCGAGATGGGAGTGTGTATTTGAATGGAAAAAAAAGTAGAATTCGTGTGTTGTCGTCGTAGCTGTATAAACCGCCGGGAGAGATATGAAAAAAATGAAAAAAAAAAAATCTAAACCTAAATTGAGTGGCGCCCGTTTTAATGATTACACCCGGAGGGAGGGGGAGGGTGAGTCGCTCTCCGCAGCTGGCATTCGTGACGTATACGTAAATACACGTAACCGCGGCGGCGGTTGTTAACCGCGCGCGCGGTATACGGCACCAAGGAGATCTCGTGTGATTCGTTTCCCATCACAATCGACACCATATTTTTTTTTTTTTGTTTTTTATATATTATATTTTCTACACTCGTAATAACACACGTAATTGTTTTTCTTTTTCTTTTTTTCGCCGCTCGTTGTTATATTATTTACTCGTGTAATTTTTTTTTTTTCTAATACTTTTCGTGTATAACGTACACCACACAAGTGCAGGACGACCGACCGCACACAATATTATTATTATTATACCGCGAGGTTATATTTTTTTTTTATCCTCGAAAAACGCCGACGACGGTTTTGGAATCCAATTTTTCTCGTCTCCCCCTTGTCCGAACGAAACAGAAGAAAAAAAATCGAATTCGTTGAACTCGCACACACACACACACCGGAAATTATATTAATATAATATAAATAATTTGATGTATAGACACATAAATATAATATACGAACCCGTTGTTATTGTATGACGTTACGATCAATTTGCCGTCTCTTATACGCTATATCGTCTTGCAGAGTCTACACATTAGTGCCTTCTCCTACGAATTATTGTCACTGCAGAGTAATAATACGTTTTATAAGCTGCTGCAGGGGCCGTCGTATATATTTATATAATATAGTACCGCGCCGGCGTGTGATTAACGAGAGACGACGGAGTGAACAAAAACTACGGGATTTTGTTTTTTCTCTCTTCCGACTCGTCCACACGACGACGACACTCTATATACGTTTATAAATTATTATTATTATTATTTTTTTTTTATTTTTTACTAACAACTTACTCACTTATCGTGAAACGCGCAGGAAAAACACAATTTCCGACCAATTATCCGCCCAGCCATCGTAATAATAATTATCGCGTGATTTGCACCTAAACCGATGCGATGAGGGGGGGGAAACAACAACGCATTACCAGAAACGCGGTTACAAGCGGTTTTGGTAATTTATATATAATTCCGTTTGTCGCGTCGGCGGCGGCGGCGGTGGCCTACACAGAGCGTTGTACCGCGGCCAACGAAATTTATATTTTCCACAAAAATTAGTTAAATATTTCTATTATTTATGTAAAAATAAGTTCACGTCTTGAATTATAGAGGGCTGATGCCACTGAACTCAATACACCGGATCGCGCATTCCGTATAATTCTCGTATATTACGAAATATACGACCCCTATAGTGATCTCTAATATTCCGTTTCTGTTTTTGTTACCAACTTTGGTTATGTAAAATTAACCGATTTTAACATCTTTACTGTTGCGTCCTGTCATCTCAAAGTAAATAATAAAACACGATAAATATCACGGAGAAAATTATAATCCGTCGTGCCCTCCGTGACTTTTATACCTTACGGAATGCAAATTGCGACCTTCTATTTGGGGTCGTGTTTTGAAATATCCACAGTAATAACCAAGAAAAAAGATCTATTAGTGTACCGAGACGAAATGCAGACGAAGAAAAAGGAAGAACGACGTGCGTGGAACGTAAACGAAACAACAATAAAACGAGAAACGAAAGTAGTCGACAGATAGCGCTACGACACAACCGTAGAGGGCGTGGCAGAAAGGCGTTTATACATAGCGGTCAATCACACACACCACGAACTACGTTGTTCACGCCTGACCGCCGTTACTACATTATGCGGTCCGACGGTTTCGGACCGCTATTTATACGCGCCTTTCTGCCACGCCCTCTGTGTTGTGTCGAAGCGCTATCTGGTGACTACTTTCTATTCTCGTTTTATTACGGTCGGCTGACGCGCCATATCGGTATTTACGCGGCTGTTTACTTTGACGCTGACCGAGCGACCGTTCGTACGCGCGTATGCAATAGTTATTATTTATTTTGTCAATTATTATCGATCCGAACGCGTTTCATTGAAAACCCCTCTACGAGTCGACAAATAACGTATTAATTAAACAGAGAGTTTCTGCGACTCGTAATTTTGTTTCTCGTATACGAGAAAATCACGTGACCGTTGGAGTGCGCATGCGCAGTACTCTCGGGATTTGTTTGTCGTTCTCGTATACGACAACGCGTCGAGTTTCTCGTATACGACAACGAGTGGTTTCCAGTAATAATTATACGTTATATAAATAAATTATTTTGGGAAAATTTGTTTCATACAAAAATGTCAGCAATATATATAGTTCAATATATTATTACGTTTCTCGTACACGGATCGCAGGAACTAGTTTTTCACGTTGTGTTTCTCGTATACGAGATACAATATTTACGACAAGTTCGTCGTTCTCGTTCTCGTAATTTTTACGAGTCGCAGAAACTGTCTAATTTTAAACTCTAAAGAGCGCAGAATAGATGAAATTCAAGGTGAAGTTAAATGATTAAAAAAAAAAGTGTATAAAACACAAACGGTAACGGGTCACGCCATTCGCGTCATATCAATATTTCAAATTAGATAACACGAAAATAGATGAGAAAAGCAAACGACAAAGTGGTTGTCCACTTACATCCACCCACGGGAGGAATCATCCCCCTCAAAAGCGTGCACGGTTTCTTCACAGATTAGATGAATACAGATGGATCACTCGTGATGTAAACAAAAAAAAAAAAATGACGTCATTCGAGAAGACCCCAAATCAGTGTAACCGCATGATGGCACAATATATTTACCTAAAATTTAAACATTACTCCGGTGAGATAATTAAATTAGTGTTGTTTACGTAAAATGAATTGTGAATTCTGGTTTGGCACCCGTGTCATAATATAATGTCTCGTGTCAAATGCACTCGTTTCACACGCACAGTTGAAAAGCAATCGGTGCTTAAACTGCGTTAAATTTATTCTTTAAGAAATTTTCGGACTTATCCATGTCATCGGTTTGTGGCTGACGTTTCGGACTTGTTTCAAAGTTCATCTTCAGAGACATTGTTACTGCTCCGTGGTTGTAACTATACTGCGTTAAATTTTTACCGGCATGCGATGATAACCATTATTATGATAATATTATTTCAGATAATAAATAAGTCGTACGACAATATTGTACAGTATCAGCACAATAATTTATATCGTCGTGTGCGTCTACATTGATTTGGTGGGAACCAATCAGAAGAGCGTATCTGTAATTCTTTTGTTCTCGGGCCGAGCGATCCGTCTAATCTGTGGCTTCTTCGCGTGATATTTTGTGTGTGTGTGTCGTCTCTGAAAACGCTCAGGAAATTTTCTTTTCTCCTCTCACAGCACTGCTCGTGTCGTCTCACACGCCAACGAATATAATCGCGTGTGTACAACTATAAACCATATAAAATATACGAGACACGAACCCGAATAACGAAAGAATAATCGCGTATAAATAAAAACGTCGTCGTCGCAGTCGGCGGCGGTGCTGGTGGCGGTGGTAGCGGCGTTGTCGTCCTATAATGAACACGTTGTTTTTCGCGCACTCCGTTCCGAAATATTCTTAACGACGTGCAAAAAAAAAAAAACAACGGCTCTATGCAAATATATATACACATATATATATATAGCAGGAGGATACGCGTTTTTACCGGACCAGTTATTCGAGACCGCATAAATCAAGTGAATTTCGAGTAGAACGGCGCGTAAAAAAATAAATAAAAAATAAAATAAATGTCCGAACTATCATCGGAGACTGCAGTAGAGGTCACACGAGAAATGGCGATTCGAAAAAAAAAAACCGAAACGACTTAGGTTTAACAAACCTATCGCGTATAGGTACGCTGTGCAGACGCACGCGAAAACGACGGGAATGTTTTAATTAATCGATCCCGCGTGCAATCGTCCCGAATCTTGATAGTCACAATAATACACACACACACACATATTAATAGAACGTATAAAGAAAACGAAATTTATGACGGTAACAATGATAATCGTAATTTAGTAGGAGCACCATTTAATGATTTTAAAAAAATCAAACGTACAGGTACAAAACTTAATGAACAACAATAAATGAAGATCATTGGGGGATTATTATCCGTTGCGAATAAAATGTAGAATTGAAAAAAGTTAGGAACTATGTCGAAAGTATTCGAGCGCCACGACGGTCTGTCTTTTGGTATACAAAAATCAGACTCTGTTTAAGTGTTATGTTTTCTCTATGCGTATATAGTATATAGTATACTATATGGAGTCGAAACAGTAGACATTATAACAAGAAAATTGAAGCTTTTCAAATGTGATTGTATAAGCGAATGTGTTCGAATATTTCGTGGAGACGGATCGTATTGCTAGATAAAGAGTACTGGAAAAGATGGGAAAAGAAAAGGCACTTTTAACAACAATAAACTAACTAGAATACATGGGACATGACATGAGAGATATCCAAAAACACTCCAGATTATTGTAATTCCTATTATAATAGGAAAGATGGAAGGAAAAAGTGTGGTAAGAAAAAGAAAAAGAACATCTCGGTTGAAGAATCTGTATAATAAAACATCATCAATTTCGGGCGTATTTACGGAATGGGAGGGGTTACGGGAAATAGATCCCCTCCGTGACTTTAGTACCCCAAAGATATATCTAAAAACTAGGATGACCGGATGATCGTCTTAATGAAAATCTAGCGATATTTTACGCTGCAGAGTCGGATTTAACAGTCAACATAATATTATTATGATTGTAACGATGTAATGATGAAATAACTCGAGAATCCACGCGTAAAACATATAGTCATCGTAATGTTATAAAATAAAATCAGTCGAATTGATACATTAATATCACAATAAAAACGGTTCGGACGTCTTTTTTTATATATATATAAATTTTGTGCTTAATTTTTTTTTTAGGGTAGTAGATCCAACGTCAAAATAGGGCGTCAAAATCCTAAATACGTCTCTGATTCTCCATTACGTCTCTTTATTTATACATAAATATTTTTTTCAAAAGTCACTATCACATTATTATACGTGCACACCGACCGAATGGATTGAATGCGAGACTCTTGCCGCGGTTTACATTGTTTGGAAATTAAAATATTTCTCTGTGGGGGAGTAGGGAGAGATAGAGAATCGGATTAAAAGGATATATGTATATAATATATTATTATTATACAATATAAATTAAATACACGTTATATACGAGTAGAAGAAACATATTAGTCCGCACAATGTTGAGCAGACGGTCTTTTGTTCATTGTTAATATTATTGTCTTTTTTTTTTTTTTTACTTTTTACCTCAATTAATTTTCTTTGAAATATCCAAGGACGTCGTATGTATATATTCATTTACATTTACGTACGTATACATTTGAATTATCGGCGAATGAATCTATACATTTGTGGACTACTATTGCGGCGGCGGAAGACTATATAATATCATATATGGAATGGACATCCGTGTTTTGTTTTCATTCAGGTATATTATATAAATCTGTATACACATATGCGTGTGTTTGTGTGTTGAGAGTGCTTCGGTAGTCTAATAAAAAACGCATCGGACTATTGACGTTTTACTGTTTTAGTAAAAGAAACAACACTAAATGATAACAAGTGAAGAATTTTCCTACCTCTGAACCGTATAATGTATTAAGTATAAAATATTTTGTTTTTAATCCTCTCGCAAAATAAATCAGTTCTGATTTGCAAATAGTTATATTTTATGACTGCGTCGTATAATGCGAATTTAATTAAAAAATATATACGTATAATCCAATAGTAAACGCGTAATATTATATTATAATACGACCAAGACGTAATAAATCACGGGTTTTATCGTTTTATTTTGATCTATCCTACCATAATCTATAAATATATTTAAGTACTTCTCAAAACACTAAAAAAAAAAAAAAGCTGTTGAATATATAAATAATATGCGAAGAAGACAAACGTTCGATTTACTTTTTTTATGAGAAAATTATTAATTTTTTTGACGGAATGAAAAGTATTAAAGTCCGTGATTTCTTTTAAATATCAATTTTTTTTTTACGCGCTTTTTTTAAAGGCGTTTTGCACGTTTCCACACCAACATTCTCCGTCCATCACACGATTCCTCGTCCACTGTTTTCTGTAGCGTCTTCAACCTTGTCGTTTATCCGGAGCCGTATTTAGGGGGGAGGGCAACAAGACGCTGTTTCCCGGGCAGCTGATTATGAGGGGGCGGCTAAACTATTCATATATAATTTCATTTATTTAATCCTCTCAAAACTCCGTTCAGTTAATTTTTACGCAAAATATTATTTTTATATTTTATTATTTATACTTTTATCGCGACCTTACTTTTATAACCTATATTATCGAGTTTTAAGTGAGATGACAATTATAATAACAGTCTTGTGGCATCTGCGGAAAGATCATTTTCAACCGTAAGAAGGATAAAAATGTATTCTAGATCGGTAATAAATAACGAATAAATGAACAAATGCTTTGGCCGTATTAAACGTTGAAAGCGAACTAATTTCCAGCACCAATTACGATAATCTGATTGAAGAATTTGTGGAGTCACAATCCAGGAAAATGAATTTAATTGCAATTTAAAAATAAAATCATTTTCGTATCGCATTAAATTTGTAATTTTTTTTTGTTTTTTCGTTGCCTCGTGACGACAAATTCCTAAACACGGCCCAGCCTTTAACCATCCATCGTTGACTGCGTGGATCGCTGTTTTCCGTTTGTTTCTCAGCCGCGTTACGCGTCCGTATATGTATATATAAGAGACGAAATGGACGCGCGCGACAATATCGAAAATAATAAACAAATGTTATCGAATCAAACCGAATAATTAATTATTAACGACGTTCGAGTGCAGGACAAGAGTGTACACGCATTTCGAGACGCTATTATTATTGTAACGTCATCGTACACAATACGAACATAACGTACATTATATACGTACGCGCGTATATTATTATTATTATTATTATTATTATTTTAGTACGCGTGTGCGTGTACGTCGAGATTTTTATCATATTATCGAATCCATTAGGAGCGGAGTTTATTTTATTTTTCTGCCCCTTCTCAAAATTCGATCCCGTCTACTAATTCGACCAAAAATTAAATTTATACATTATATCGGAGATAATAATACTCCTCCTCGTCCCGCTCCTCGCGCCGCATTACGAACGCGTGTGTGCTTGTGCGTGTATACCGTTGTCGTCGACACGGTCGTCGTCGCCGCCGCTGCTGCTGCTGCAGCGTGCAGTGGGTAAGTGATCGATTACTTTTGTTTGTTTATATATAAGAAAAACGTCGAATCGCGGGGCGAAGAAGCGATGATAAAAAAAAAATAAAATAAAATAAAATAAATAAATATAAAAAAAAAATTCATCGCGAACAAAGAATGTCCGGTTAAACAGGTCCCATATTTATAAAAATACCATTATTTTATTTCCACGTGCATTCCTTTTGCAGCAGCGACAGCAGCAGCAGCGCGCGCGTACAGCGATCCGACCGGCGGCGGACCGACCGACCTGTGTCGGCGGCGGCGGCGGTGGTGGTGGTGCGTATATAAACGCTGGAAAACCGATCAAAATGGCAACTTGATACGTTTGGGCCGAAGCGTTAAGGCGGAGAATTCTTGCGCGTACACTTATACACACACACACACACACTTTACACTCGTTTTTGTGTGTATACAGGTACGTAATATGGCACGGTGCAGTTTTTTTTTTTCGGGTAATCCGATATACCTAACCGCGCAGACGGACTCGGGGAGTAGGAGGAATTAAGAAAAAAACAAAAATCTATTTTCCCCTCGAAAACCCGGCGAATCGTCGTGTACTTGTGCGTTATGAATCGCGGCTGAATTAGAAATGCCTCGGTAAAATTTGGACGAAATTTAAATTTTTAATTATGACCGATTTCTTTATATACGAGGATTTCTACGTAAAGAAGAAAAATACGAATTCTCCACAATAGTCCGCGGAATACGTTCATTATTTTAATATTAGATTCCGGACAGGATCGAGGAATGTCTATTATCGGTTTTATCATACGTAATAATGACGCGTAGTGTTCTTTTTTTATGTCTGTCAGTGACGTGTGTGAAGTTGGCACCGCCACTTTACACTGTCGACTTGAAACCTTCACCAATATTTTGCAACTAATTTGCAACAATTTGCAACGCCAATTTTGGAATTTGCAACTCATCCCTTCAATCAGAAAAATCGATTTTTTCTAAATATTTAATATATAATGGAATTATTTTTATTATTAAGAAATTATGTTGCAATTACAAATTTATTGCATTTATAAACGTCAAAAGACAAATGAGCTAAAATTAAATATATGATATTTTTATAACATATATTTTTTTATTTTTAAGTCGATAGTGTAAAGTGGCGGTGCCAACTTCACATACGTCTGTCAGTGGCGGATCTAAAATTTTTTCACGATGGAGGATATAAAAATATTTATGTATATAATATGTGTTACTCCTCTGAAATCTGTGTCCCGTGGCAAAAACCCTTTGCTTTTGCCTGCGGGGGGGGGTAGATCCGCCACTGGTGTCTGTACCCGAAAATTCTATCAGAAACACTACTCCGGTGTTTACAGTCACGGTATGTTTCCGCGGTAAGCAAATCGCATCTATATAGTTATAAAAAATTGTAAAATAAAATCTTAGTGTTTTACTCGTTTTTTTGTGAAAATTTTCAAAAAGTGTTTATAGCTGGTTTTGAAAATAGACGCCTCATATACGGAGCGTCCCGTGAAAAATACGGGAATTCATACCGAACGTTTTCGTGTATTTTATATATTTTTTTTTTTTTTGGAAAAGTGTTTCGCGTCTCCCGACAGTGGACTTTTCTTTTTAACTCCTCACAAGCGTTCAATATATAATCCGCACAGAAGTTTAACAACCAGCAAAAACGCGATTTTTTTTCAAAATCCATTATTTCAGGATTTTTTCGGCATTTCAAATAACTGCAATATCTCGAAATTTACACCGAATATGCTGCATAAACATTTTTTAGCTACCTACCGGTTTTTATTTTTTTTTTTTTTTAAGCGAAAAAATTGCCCACGACTCATATATGCGTATATCGCTTCGTATAATAATAATAATATAATAATAATAATAATAATAATAATAATAATAATAATAATAATAAAATAATTCTTATACAATATATACATATATATACCTGTTGCATATTTTATATATATAGGACGTTTGGAATGTATATATTTATTCGGTTTAACCGTTATTATTATTATTATTATTATAGTAATAGTAATTAAAATTTGATTTTCTCCTTTTTTTTCTCCTTAATATTGATTGAATTCAATGCTGCGCGTGTGTGTACACGCATTAATGTGAGCCGTGTGTGTTGTACGTATAATATATAAAAAAAAAAATAGCCGAAGACAGTAATTATATAGTTATATATTCTCCTCCCTCTCTCTCTCTCTCTCTCTCTCTCTCCAGATAAATTAAGAGCAAAACGTTAATATTATTTTAACTCTCCGCTGCAGTTCTATATTTAATACGATCTCGTATCGCGTTTTATATATATATATATATATATACACACAACGTATATAATATATTATTATTTAGTAAAACTCGAATCGTCCGAAATCCGGATGAAACGTCATTAAACGCGTTCGCGTTTTATAATTAAAAAAAAAAAAAAAAAATCTGCCTATTTAAATAACTATTTATATTATTATTATCGTCATCGTTATATTATATTATAGTCCGTTCGATTTCTCGCGCGTATTAATTACAGTGTTTTAATTGATATAAAGTTATTTCGCCGTGTGCCTGTTATTTTTCCGTTTTCGAATTTTCAACGGTCCGTAGGAATTTATCTATATATTTATATACAATTTATATATATTTATATAAATAAAAAGCAGATTTCGAACGAATTCGCGATTCTCACAAATCAGGGCGAAACCACGAGGCACGGGCGTTCAATGATAATCGTCCGTTTTAAATTACACTCGCGTAAAAGTGTAATAAAACTCGATACGCGCGAATCGACCCAGAAAAATAAATAAGAAAATTCTTTCTGTTTTTTTTTTCAACTCGTTCCGAGATTAAAACGAACAAAAAATGCGGTTTAAACGATCGGTATTTGTTTTCTTTTCCTACCGCTGGTGTCGAAATATTTCTAATAATAAAATAAATACTTTAAAACCTTATTTAGTCAATATTTAGATCTTATTTTAAGTCATAAATAATCGTTGGTATCGATATTCGCGTGCGTAGAAATTCGATAATTTTCGATATCGAATTAATTGGCCGGCACAAATTATTTTTCCGATCTTCTCAAATCGTTTTCGATTAATTTCGTTCGTTTTAATTTCTATTTAAGTTTTTTTTTTTAGATACTCGGATCGTCACATTATTAACGCTATGAATATATTTTTTCGACGTTTCCGAGCCGTTTATAGATTTCCATATTTTCGTTCCGTATGACAAAAGCGGTAAAATTTTTATGAGTATATAATCAGTGGCGTATTTAGGGGGGGGGCTAGGGAGAGCAATTGCCTCGGTCATCACGTTTTTGGGTGCAACACATTTTAAGGATTTTATTTTAATAATATTACTACTTGTTTTTGAAATATTCCAAGTTTTTTTCACAGTCTGGAAAAAATATATCGGACGATCGGGCAATTTTTAGTAGCCAATTTTGGCACGTTAGCGACGAATTATGGGAGAAATATTACAATTGTTGCACTTGTGTGCACGTAACTTTTCATCATATATCATATGGAATAAATCTATTTTGTCGAAAAAAAAAAAAAGGAAAAAAAAATGGAGTTGTCTGATAGTTGACCCGAATCCTTCATAATTGCCATCCTTATTAACCGGCACTAATTATTTATTGTTCCTTGGTTTATTACTAAACGTAAAATAATATAATTGTGCTACAAATTTTCGTAGTGCTGCACACATAAGTACAGTTTATACGTTTTTTTTTCTTCGCATGCAGTTGGATGATCAGAGCGGAAGGGGGCAACAAACATAAATGTGTACTTAGGGCAACGAAATTCTAAATACACCACTGAGTATGATATTAATTAATGTAAAATGAATTACAACAATTATATTATACGCTCCCTGTTCGCGGACCGCACAATATATTATAATGTTATACTAAATCATCACTGGTGTCGGATCACAATCGTTTTACGGAATATAGCACACTACGCGACGATTTATCATCGTTTTTCAAATTCGTATAAAAATATACGATTGCGACAACAAAACGCCAAAAATCTTTATCCAAACATAATAATATAATTCCGAATACCAACGATCGATATATTATACCCTTTTTCTCTATATTATATATGTTTTCAAAACGGGACCAAACCCAACCGCGTGGTAACCATTACTATTGTAACGTGTCACCACCGCCGGCACACCGGTCCAAAGATATTTTTCCATTAGTCAAACGCGTTTATCGGTCGCCGCGGCCGGAACGATAGTCGTATAATAATAAAACGGCTCGCTTACCTCGCCATTCGTCTTTTTCACACCATTTTCTCCTGCGGCGGCGGCGGCAAACGGAAATTTACACAACAGCGCGCCGCACACGCGTATCTCTGCTGTTTGAACGGCTTAACGAAAGCCAAAAAAAAAAAATAGACACTCGATATAATGTATTATTTTTTGGGGTGTAAAATCGTTTCTTTTCAAATCGCCGACAATAACGTCGTTCTTAAGAAAACGATACGCCTACAATAAACCCCTTCCCCGCACCAAGGTTACGGACACGGAGAAAAAAAAAAAAAATTCCAGCCGACAGTGCGCCCCGTTAGAAACGTGACCCGTTCTCGGCGGGTTAGGCACCGAGAAAGAGTAGAAAAAAAAATTTCCCCCCCCCTCCCTAAAATAAGCGTTTTTATTTATATTGTATTTCACTTCTCGAGTTTTGTTTGTATATATTATATAATATACGAGGTACGAGCCGAACGGTGTTATAATATTCTAACGATTGTCAACCGGCCAAGGTAATTGGTACAACGAACGCGTTCCCGTTCGCCTTATAATATTGTACACACACACACACACACACACGAGATAATATACAGAAAACTATAAACGATACATAAATTATTATGTGAATATGCGCGAGCGCGCGCCCCGGAATTATTGAAATACTTTTCAATTTCACTCGGTCCGCGCGCGCGCGCGCGTAACAATGATATATTACTCGTTTATATTTGCATACGAATAGACGGCTTTTTTTTTCCTACTCTAATATCGCGTGATATTTATATTTATTTTATTTTTTTTTTGATATTTTATATATGAAATACTCGCGCGCGTTTACATATCAATAAAATAACGATAATATTTCATACTCGTATGTAACGACTGTTATTATTATATTATACCAGTGTGTGTGTGTTTTTTTATGGCTTCGATTTCCACTCTTATAATACATTCAACTCGACTGCCGCGTTATTTAGACATTTTCATTGAAAACACACGATCTCCGCGCGCTGCACGAGTATGATTATTAATAATAATTATTATTACGTTATTATTGTCCGGGAGAATTATTACCTCGACTGATGTTGACGCTGAGCTACGTCCTGAGCCGTATGATATAAGGCTTCGCGCTATACTATTAGACTTGAGTAAAATAACTATTTTTTTTTTTTTTTTGGCGAAAAGTAGCGCAGAATACGCGGTCAGATCGAAAGTACTGGAGGTTCGAAAATATTTTAACACCGTCCCTCGGAAAATAGTAATATCGATAGTTAGGAAATTTACGTTTTAACAATATTAAAATTTACGGTACGGTTGAAATCTATTGGTTTACACTGTAACATTATTAGTTGTATTACTGTAATAACAAAAAAAAAAAGAATTAAAAAAGAAGTAGAAGCAGTAGAATCGAATATAGACCATGGATAGAATTGGCAGTGGATACAGAGAGAGAGAGAGATGGCGGCAAATTTGTTTGGAAGGCCGGTCTTAGAAGCCGAAACCCCCGCCAGAAGAAGAAGAAAAATAATAAAAGTGTACCGTGCACACCACCCTCAATTACGGCACTCACACGCGGAATACGTGTTCTCAAATAAAATACTTCGGAAAAAAAAGTATTCAGAATACGTATTCGAATACTTCGTGACGACATTGTATTATACCTATAAGTATTTCGAATTATTATTATTATTATATAAAATAATAAATAACGCAAAGAAGAACAAAATGTACGAGTATAATATATAATTTAGTAACATAATACCAAAAAAATTACAAAACAAATACTATTCAAAGTACAGCGAAACTTATTCGAAAATCACTCGCATTGCGTTGTGTCTCCTTCTCATGTGATTCATCAAAAGGCTACTCGATGTAAAGGAATTTATGCAAATTTCACACGAATACGGTTTTTCTCCGGTGTGCGTACGCATGTGATTCGTCAAACTGCTGTTCACCGAAAATGATTTTGTGCAAACTTCACACACATACGGTTTTTCACCGGTATGTGTTCGCATGTGCTTCGTCAAACTGCAATTTTGTGTAAATGATTTTTCGCAAACATCACACGAATACGGTTTTTCACCTGTATGCGTTCGGATGTGCATCGTTAAACTGTAATTCTGTGTAAATGACTTTTTGCAAAATCCACAAGAATAGGGTTTTTCTCCGGAGTGCGTACGCATGTGCTTAGTCAAACTGATACTTTGCGTAAACGATTTGGTGCAGACTTCACACGAATAGGGTTTTTCTCCGGAGTGCGTACGCATGTGCTTCGTCAAACTGCAGTTCTGTGAAAATGACTTCGTGCAAACTTCACACGAATACGGTTTTTCTCCGGTGTGCGTTCGCATATGCTTCTTCAAATCGTTTCTACACTTAAACGGTTTTAGACAAACGTCACAAGAACACAATTTTTTTCCTTCACCTGACCTCTTTTCGTCCATTTTTGTAGATCTTCCAGAGCACGTCTTGAGTTCACTCGATTACGTATTTTCTTAGCGTTCAATGCAGTCTACCATCCGCGTAAGTCAATTATTATTAGTGCCCGAGCGCTTCTACTTTGCCAATTCGTAAATGATTCGATAAGTTCATAAGGTGTTTCGTCCATATGCCGTTTCAATGCATTATCGCGATACACAACAATCGTAGAAATCCATAGTTTTATTTATTTTGTTTATTTTATAACATATATATATTTTCTTTGATTTATTCGCATATTCAAAATTATTTGGTAATAATCTGAAAAAAAACATAATACAAACCGTGTTTGGAAATTTAATCTCAGTGGCGAACGCGGTGGAGGCCTTTATCGCGAGGTTATTGCATTGTTACGGCAATGGGACTTTCTTCAACTATATCACAAGTGTATACCACCTGTGCCATTTATCATTTTCAATTATTATAACAAAATGCGAATCCCGAAAACAGTCAATCGTTTCAAAACATTTTTTGATTATAGAGAACGGACGTTTAGGTTTTCACGTGTACTTTATGCGGCTCGACGGGAGTAAAAAAACTGTAGACGAATTCACAGAATTTTCGGGGGAAAAAATGCGTTTTGCGTACAAAGGCGTATTATGAAGATTACGTTCAGCCTCTCTTTTACAGATTATATTTGTTACGATAGTCGGTTAATATTTGTTCGTTTCCCGAATTCAGATCATTTTCTTTGATTTGCTGTCGAAACGAATATTTTACGTCTGTTTCAAAAGTTACTGTGGTCGACAAATTTCAAATAGTTTCACTAACAGTTTTTCCTCTAATACTATAAAATTAGAGAGCCTCTTTCGCTTTAATTTGTTCATTTTAGAGTGTACTTTAGTGTAGAGCGCCATTTTTAAGTTCATCTGTTACTTCGCAATTGTCCGCTTATTATACAATATTAATCCGTGTTAGACCCATTTATTATTATAATCTTATTGTAAACGCGTTACAATAAAGACTCAGTAGTTTTTGCGTTCAGATGCCAAAAGTTAGTTAACGTAACAATAATGTTCGATCTAAGTCAACGAAATCTGTATTTCCCAGTGTTATTTTAAGTATACTCCACTTTTGTCCCTTGATTATAAGTAAATAAAAATAATTTTCGCTTAAGAACCGTTTTTTTTTTATGTCGCTTAACCGATATTACGTGGCGAATAGCGAAAACAGTCTTCGTTTCTTAATTATAATATACTCCGCGTATACGGTCGAGCGCGCTTAAAAATAATTTCGTATTTTTAGCGTTATTATTATTATTTAAAAATCTAAATTAAATATACATAAACGCTCGTATTGTTATGACTATATAAGTAATTACATATCGATGTACCTATGCTCGTTATGGTGACCGGGAGCTGATTAATTGCACTCGTTAAAAAACTAACGAAATCGTGCAATTGAACACTACACAAAATCGGTTTGGCTCAAATAGTTTCGTACGAAAAAGAGAAAAAGTAACTATAAGTTTTTATGCGTAATAACAGCTCGACAAATCATTATATAAGTTTATTACTCGAACCATTCTTTATATCGTTCACCCATTCGGCTAGTGCAAGTAGGTACATATTTTATTGCGTTCAAGACGTTCCGACACTATATTTCATATAATATTTCACGATCCGTGTTTGATATTTTCTATAGGTATATTTTTTTTTTTTTTGGGGGCTGACGTCTCGGTACGGAGCGAGACGAGCATCTTTCTTTACGCTCTTCCGATATCGTTTTCGTGCTCTCTTCTGTATACCGTTACGTTCGGATTACATTCTTTTACCTTCCTTTGTTACGTCCCTAGACTCGCCTTTATGATTTTTATTCGAGTACCGATTTTATTTTATTTCGTGTTGGTCGATTTATCATTTTTCGTTTAGTGTTTCACTAGCTTATCCCTTACACACAGAGGTACCTGCACACGTTTTATGACGGAGGAGGGAAAAAACGTTATTTTATTTCAAAAAATATAGAAATGTCTCTACGGAAGACGCGGTCAAATAATAATCCGCCGATATTACAATAGACGCGTGTTGACAGAGTAACCTATACAGGGAAACTTAAAAGAATTTTTATTTTTTTTTTCATATTATGTAATTCTCTCATAACGCTCGACCGTTCTCCAAATGATTTACGTTTCCGTCGTGTACCGCGGCGAGAAGACACTGGAGGAGAAATGGCAGGTATCGTGCCACACACGAACGCACGTGTTATATAATAATATTCTCTCGGTTTTTACACGCTGTTGAGTATAAAATACGAGTTGTCAATATACGATACGTACAAATATTATATTTAAATTTATTTTGTTTACTAATTTTTTTTTTTTTTTTGTTAAGAGCCTAAACTACAAAGGTTATTGGCTTACAATATTACATATATTACTATAGTAAGAAAAATTTACTAAGATGACATAAAAATTTAAATATTTGGGTGTATATACAATAAGCAATAGATTAGATTAAATAATACAATTTTGTTAGTTTTAAGAAATGTAGGATTTTTTTTTTTTATGTTTTCCGGTTCAGGTACCAGTGCTCCGTGTAGGTGTTCAGGGACGTTTAGCTGTTATCTTATTTCTGCATATTTGCGACAGTATATATTATAATGTGTTTGATTGAAAGAGTTTGACACTGAGCCGGTTCTTCTTGTCTCATAAGGTGACGGTGTGTTAGCCACGTGCGTCCTATTCCTTAGTCTATTGATTATTACATAGTGACGTCTTTTCGTAGGGAGTGTTGGTCAAAGGTGTATTCGGGGATTTGATTTCCTTTGGTGTATTGAGTTGTCCAGCGTTGTCGCCACACGATTCAGTGTCTGTTTTTACAGTATGTCTCCCTTGATGTCGTTTAGAAAACAAATTCGGGCTGGAATAGATTCTGCAGAACTTGTAGCTCTTTTAGCGTAAATATCGGCTGTCTCATTTCCATGGACTCCGCGATATGGCTAGGAATCCACATCAACAGAATACCTTGGTTATTAAATTTGAGGGAAGAAATTCGGTTGTTTACTGATAAATAGGTAAATAAATCGATTCGTCGGCTGACGACTGTAATTCGAGGCTAAGCAGCATCCCGTCTGCCGCCCTCGCTACGCTATTAAATAGTACATATTCTAGCCGGTACAGTAGGTGAACGTTTTTTTTTTCTATTTCTTCGATACTTAATTTTCACCGAAATAGACATTAAACACAAAACCAGTTATTTATATTATCCGCCTGGCTATATATAATACTATATTATAGAGCTGATACGCAGCGAACGTACATATATATATATATATATATAAATACGCATAGCCGAATAGTCAGAATATAACGTTATATAGTGAATTTTTTTCTCTCTCTCTAGACTATATTTACCATATCAACGTATTATAATTGCGATAATGTTTACGATTCATTCGTGCTCGTCCATTAGTACGTATCAAATTCCAGATTATGATCCGTATTTTTTTTTTTTTTTGATTACCGTAATAAATGTTACTATTAATGGGGAAAAAAAAGAAAAATAATAATAAAATCAAGAGTATTTTTTTTTATTATTATTAATTTTATTTCTTTACGGGCGTGTTACTATATGTAAATGACGCGTGTGTGTAGTAAACGGAAACGATTTCGACGATGACAACGTCATGTGAATATAAATCGATTTATGTGGCGAAATCGAATATCTCGCGCTATAGAAATTATTACTTACTGTTTTAACGCGTACATTGTATTATACACTCTCGCCGTTTCCCTCGGAAATATATCAGTTATTACACACTTTTCTGTATAATTACGAATATTTTATAATTATTATTTTATCGCGTTCGCGAAAATTGTTCACGCCTTTCTAATTGCAAAAAAAAAAAAACTGAAAACCGTTAGTGAACGCCTTACAAAAAAAAAAAAAGTTTTCAATATCGAACCTGTATAATGGAGTAGCGCGCATATTTATCCGGGACCGAAAAAGTCGATTAAAAAATATTATCGCGTTATATTTAAAATATATACATACCGTTAATATTCGTTTAATTAACGTCGAAATCGATAATATAAACAGTTGTTAGTCTCGACGTAAAAACAGAACGTACGTGTAAAACGACTGCAGGCAATATTGATGATTTACAGTATCCAACACAAATCCTATACGAATTAAATTTTTTTTGTGGAAATAAAAATATATTTTTCGTTAAAGTATATTATGCTACGTGGCCGGGCAATAGTATACCTATTATATTTTAACGTTCTAAAAACGTTCTAGGAAATTCGAGTTGCCCATCACTCGTATACGTATGGTGGCGCTCAGCCTCGTGATGGGCGTACAGATCTATAACGTATAAAATATATCAATAAACGATTTAATAATCCTTTAACTGACGTTTTCGCTGCTAATATCTGATAGCCCATAACGTATTCTGTTAGTACACGTCGATTCGAGTTTACATACATCAACTGTTAAAGGTAAAAATCGCTGGAAAATTTAAAAAAATTCAAATTCAAATTACTTTTTACGAAGCACAAATTGTAAATGAGGAAGTGGGAAAAAATTTAATTTTTTTTCTCCAAAATTAATGTATAACCACAGTTTTTACGTACTTTCTTAATATATATATTACATATATTATATACATTTTAATAATATTAAATTGTTTACCGTAACATATATTTTATTTTGTACAGAAATATTAAAATCAATACAAATTAAAAGCACTCTGAATTAAATGTTTGAAAACTTTTTTTTTTTTTAAACTCGTATTTAATGTGCCTGGAATTTACGAGACCCGACCGGACATTTATAAGTCGTTCTAAGTATTGATTTTATATGGAAATATTACATTGTAAACTTGAAAGTGGCCAATACGACACTATTTGTAACAACACGATTTTCGATTTGACGACCCTTGCAGAGTGTTGGAGACGCACAGCACACCCCGCACACCCAAATAAGTTGCGGCCCTGGACTAATAACGCGATTTTTTTTTCCTCCATGATTTCCGTTTGCTTTCGCATCGTACACACACACACACACAGTTATAACCGCGCAGTGAAACCGCGAGATGTGTGTGTACGAGGAGTGTATTGTGCGGCCGAAGCCGTGCTCCCACGCGATTTTTCGACGAGCGTGTAAAAAAAAAAAAAATTGTTAGGTACCCGAGATGAATTTCAACCGAATCATATTATATTCTCCGAGTGAGATGCTGGTTAGCGTGTAATGTTTTTAAATGGGCGACGAACGCCCACAGCAAATACGCGCGCGTGGCGGTGGCGACGTGCAGGCGAGAACCGAAATACGCTGTAATTCGCGTGGATCACTCTGCAGACTCGTTATAATATACGTGTTGCCAAATGCTAATTTTCGGGACAACATAAAAAAAAAAACAATAAAATATAATAAAATTTCAATCAAATTGGAACGCGTTTTAAATATTATATACGCCCGATCGTTGATGAAGGTATATTATACTTATGCGATATGTGGGCAAAATGGCCTACGTATATAATATTATATTAGTTCTCTTCGTTTCACCGAGAATCGATTACAATTTTATTGCGTGTACAATTATAGAAATCGTTTTTTTTTTTTTTTTTTTACACAGGAAATCGGAGATAAGTATTCGGAAAAATTATAAGCGATTTATTTTTGTGTTATTCGAACACTTCCAGAAATATGTTTATAATACATTTTTTTTTTTGGTATTGGCAATGCTCGTACTCATCGTTCAATTTTTCAACCGAAAGTGTTAGGAGACTTGAGAAATTTTAAGTCTACATAAAATTATTTACGAATTCAATTATTCGATTTACACGCGCGTCCGATTGTATACTTTCGTGTGTGCACACGCGTAATTAATTACTATATTCGCTGCATAATATTTATGTTTCCATGAGAAATTCCTATTTCGCGACGCATTGTTATTTATACGCGGGTTAAAACAATACCCGAAACCATAAAAAAAAGAGATTATTAATTATATAATTTATGACTCGTTAAACTCGCCGAACTAAAAAAAAGGGAATAAAAAAAATCATTACACATACGCTCGTTGTAATGTTTAATTACAACATAAATATGCTTTTTCTCGAAGAAAACTACTCGAATAGTAAATACACGTACGTAATATATATATATTTGTAAGGAATCGTTTATGTTTTTATAAGTACCGTCAAACGTATTATGCGAAGGGACGGAGAATTGTTATGATTTTAATAAAATTACAAACACTAGGCGTGGTAAAATTTATCGAGGAACGCACGAGAGCATTACTATATTATAATATAATTTAGTAAATTTTAATTAATTTTAAAGCGTAAGATAATAAATAAATAATACTTAAGGAATCCGAAATAACGTAACTAACGGAATTCGTATTTTTTTTTTTCGTGCTTTTGATTTCAAACAACGGTCATTATTTTAAAACGCTTTTTTCGACGTCTGTTTATTTTCGTTTTAGTTATTAAAAGTCCGATTTCCAATTACGCCTTTTCCGAAAGAAAACAATGAAAAAAAATTATCCACGACTCCAAAAATGTCCGTTTCTAAAAAAAAAAACGTTTTAAAATCACGCGATTTACAAAAACGTACTCGAATATACTCAATACACTCGAATTTGCTTTACAAAGAATAGCAAAATATCGCTTATATCGACATTTAAATGGAGAAATGTTTTTGAACAAAAACGTGTTTTTAAAATAGGTACTTCGCTGTTATGGGACCAGAGAATCTTACGACAGTAAAAAAAAAAAAATCGATCACTTATTATATAACGCGTTTATATTATAATGGCGTTAAAACGGTTTGGAATCAAATCGAATTAATAGTATTCAAAACGTTTTGACTTGTACTTATTATTAAACCCTAATAATATCAAATGTTCGCACATTTGACACAGTACGATTTATTGCGATTTCTATAGTGTTTAAATCGAAATTTAAATGAATAATTTTCGTTTTTTGCGAAATCAAAAGGCAGAAAACATATTATATATATTCAGCACTTTTCCTTTCCTACATCGCGCTATCCGTCTGAAGCAGATATAAATTTTTTTTTTTAAATGCCAACAGATCTTTGATTTATCTCGGTTTGACATTTAACTTTTCCGTTCTCTAAGAGATGGACAAAGTATACCTACTATTATTTAGAAGAAAAAAAAAACCAATTAACTATTGAATTGTATTGGAAACGAGAAAAAATAAAATAGCCGTATGAGTGATATCATAATTGAATGCAAAACATATGGACGCACTATAGTAGCAGTACATTCGAGAAAACCGTTTTAAGCACATAAAACGATTTGGTTAAGTTTTTTTTTTTAACCGTTTTAAAGACGTGTTTTTACGTGACAAGAACGCGTTTTAATTTCAAACCGATTCAACGCCACCATACTTGTATAATATCTAAACGTATATAATATAGTAACTGATACAGTGTACGCGTAGGTTTAATATATTATAAGTGTAACGCGTATAATATAATATAATAACGTTACAGAAAGAGAATTTTTGTCGTTTCCCAACACACGAGTACAACACTATTATTTCACTGTATACAACATTATTACAATAATGTACTCGTAAATTAATGATTGTTTTTTTTTTTTTTTTTTCTTTTTAATTTTTATACCATTCGGTTAAAGAAAATAATTATAATAATCGAATAAATTCCAACGCGGCCGTTACATATTATATTATTTAATTTATATATACCGTACTGTTCCTATATATTCTTCTTATATACGTAGGCACCACGCGTTCCGTACACTGCACAAACAATACGTTCGAGGGGAGGGAGCTAGTGATTCTTATTATTATATATATATATTTTTTTTTAATAAGAGTTCGTCTCTGAATATAATATGACGCGGAGCTTCGTGGTTTTGTTCGAATTTCTCGTATATATATATATAGGTATATAATAATAATAATATACAAAACGAATCGAGAACACTGTTGTTGAAAACACCTACTAAACACGACCGTATCCCGTAACAGTGTCAGGATAGTGTACTCTACGTTTACACGTTTCACTGGGAAGGTTTTTAAAAGCAGCGAAACAAGCACTCGCGGAACGAAGAAGGCTTCATCCGACACACATCGTGTATTAGCGATTTCCTTATTTTCAACTCATCGGAACGCAATAAAACGCAATTTTTCACATATTATACGCACATACATAAATAATTTGACATCCCTCTCCGTCCGCTTGGCACGCTTGTTGCTCGGGAACTACGCAAGACCGATTTAACAGAGAGTTAATACGTCAACGATTTGGTCAGGATCCACCTTGGACTATCTATATAATTTCCTCGCCCGATAGAAGAAACGCAATAATAATGGTTTCTCAATTACGCAATAATTTTTTCTTATATTATATTATACAGTTACAGTTGAATGAAAAGCTTATCTTTTCTTATTTTGTAGGTTGTACAGTAAGTGTTTTCTTACTGCCGGATTATATTTTCGCAAAGTGTTCTTCGGGCTGATGCAAAAATAGGCAACGTTTGGCCGTGAACAATGGTAGGTAGTGTTGAAAGAAAAAGTCTTAGTCTCAGTCAGGCGGCCGCGCCAAATCAAACGCGATCTGTAAGAGCGTCGGAGTCCACAACCTCAGAGAAATGAGAGACTCGAGATAAAATAGTCGAAGAATAAGCTAATACGCGAACACGAATCGCGTATTTTTTTTATTAGACAAAAAATGATATCCGCGGATCGCGGTCATGCGAACTGTGCCTGCTCGGGCTGACTGAAGGGCGTGCATCCGATTGATCGAGACAAGCGTTGCAAAGGCTACAGTGACAAACCGCACCAAAACCTTTCTAATACCGATTTCTTATAACCTAATACCGAGACGCTCATTGGGAACGTGATCGTTTAGCACATAATAAAGAATCGGGTCCTCCGTACCGAAAGCCCCGTTTATTGTGCAGTAATCTTCGTTCGTAGCTGAAATCTCAATACGCCCGGAGAACAGGTTCGTACGCGATTGATGAATAAGGAGCTTTCTCTGCATTTATAAACGTGAATATCGATTACGGACAAGGTGATTCGGTATCTCTCTACCGGTGAAATGGAAATGATACGTCCGCGCTACTGCGGTATAATATAACGTAATACGCGATTATACGTATGTGCGTGAGCGAATATTTATTTCTCGTCCGCTGCATGTGGCGTATACCTACGTCGTAATCTGTATAACAAGTATATAGGTAAAAAGTAGTTCAAAATATTTACATTAAAACGGAATGATGACGATAACATATTATAATCCCTCTTATTCAACTATTACTATACGTCTTGACAGCAGACGTCTAGGAAAGTGAAATCTGAACGTTGCGATAATATAATACGTATAGCTCGATCGACTTGAATTTTTTTGCACGATCGTAGCCCCGCGAGTCGTATATCATTCGACGCATATCATTACGGTTTTAGAGTGTGTTCTATGAAATTATTCGAAACAACTCCGGTTATTACACGCTGCAAACTGCAGCAAAACACAATATCGAACGCGTGCGTATCGCGGTTCTCGACGAAATGTTTATAAAAAAAAATATTTCACGCGCACAATTACATATCGTGATAATCGATTTAAATTCGTATAATATTATATTAAAATAATGTCGAGAACATCGCGCACACTGCCGTGAAAACGGGTTGTACACAGTGTGCGTTGCATCATACTCGGAGCTTCTCGTTCTTTAATGAATTCCTGGGGTAACCTAAACTAACACGAATTTGATTCTTGGTCGTATAAATGTAAATTCACATGTGACCACTGTCAAAACGTAATTGGTACGATAAAACGAACCGATAAAAACAGAATGAAACGATCGTCGAAATAATTTCACTTTATCGCGATAAATTATGTAGAAATATAACGCCGCGTAAGTAAAAGCAATACAATTTTTCTTCGTTTCGATAAAACTATTGTTTTCATTTGTTTTTCGGCGACAAAAGATAGCGGTGCGAAACGACATAACGCGTTGAATCGAAGATTAATTAAAAATACTTATTTATTATAGAAAAAAAAATAATAATTTGCGTTTTTATTATTATTTATAATATTATAGGTATTATTACGTTTTCGCGTTGTAGTAGAAATCAATATGGGATAACCAATCGCTTACGTTTTTTTATTATATAATTTTATAAAACGTCTAAGCCCAAAGGCCATATATTAAAACTGCAGTGTCTCGTAAAAAGTTCGTTTAACTCACGTAACGCCCATGGATTATATATAATATTTATATTATTTAATTCAAAAAATTTATAACGTACCGCTATAATATATAAGTACGATCGAATTTTTATCACACGTACCTCGTAACTGCACCTCAAAATTAGGACGTCTGTGAGTGTGTAAGGAAGCCGACTTCCTGAACTTTATTTTTGTCAAAATAATCGTTTAACACTGTGAACGCACAGTGCCTTATACGCATACGTTACGGGTTGAACGACACACACGATTATTTTTTTTTTTTGTCCCGTATATATGTGTAATTATATGCATTGATTTACATATTGTTATTTTTCAACTAATATTTTTTTATTTTATATTATTCGTTTTGATTCGTACGTATTTGCATATTTTTCTACATTTTATGTATACGCTAGACATAAGCATAAACTACACGTTTTCTATTCCGTTGTGAATATAAATACGAATTAAGTATATAGTATATGTGTTTGCATGTTTCGACATTTCTCAGGTTTTAACGCGCGTAATTTAGTAGCGAAACGCGTAGGATAAATATGAATTAAAATTCGTAAATACAAAAAAAAAAGAGTAGGTAACGTCGCGACGTTTTCTACCTTAATTCGTAAAATAATTTCGAGTAATATTGAAATGATATTGTCTATTATACAATAAAGTGAAAAACGTCGAAATAAGAAAGCGTTTTTTTATTTTTATAATATTTCACGGACAATATACAGTAATATTCTCGAGTAATTTTCTCGACCAGAATCCGAAGACGTATTACGAGTAACCTAACCTAACATTCCGGGACGTTTTCCGTTTCGTTGTAGGCGGTGAACGCGGCAATTCGATTATTTCTAATTATTATAATCGAACGTTTTTTTTTTGTGCTTTACAGATTTTTTTCAGGTTTCTACCAGCGACGATCTCGGTGTTTTTAACGTCCGACATTAAAAATGTAATTTACGACGAGATTCGTTATTGATTCACTCGAAATGCATAATATTAATAATAATAATAATATTAACGTTTTAGATCATTCCGAAATTAACGTCGTCATCACAAGACCATTTTCGCGACAACTTCGTTTTCCCTGCAGCACCGCTATACACTCGCTTTGCACCGAAAATTTAAAAAAGGTAACGAGCCGCGGGGTGTTGTGGATATCGCCTAAGTGAATTATTCGGATAAAGATTTTAGAGTTTTGTTTTTATTTTAAATTCGAAAGCAATGCTGAGTCATTGCATTCGATAAAACGATTCTGAGCGGAGCTTACTTTTCTCGTAAATATAGTCTAAAGTTACGTGTTTGGTGAAAATTCCAGGTTTCTATTAGTTTCAAAATTACGAAGAAATTAACCAACAATCGATTAAGACGAAATTGCGTTTTCAGCGTTTTTGAGTTGTATTTTTAGGTGCTTTTGAGAAAATCGAAAAATGACCTCTCAATAAAGTATCGACTAGATGCGAATTGCTGCCGGAAACAGACGGTGACCGAAGAGATCGGAGCACTACTTCTGGTCGAAAATCTGTACACAGGACAGACAAAAAATAAATAAATAATCATCATTGTGAAAACAAAATAGATTCATCGCTCCGCTCCGAATCTAAAATAGAAAAAAAGCGTCGAATCAAAAAGAAAAAAAACAACATAATACGTGTTTTATTTTTTTTAAATTTCTCTCTTTATTACGTTATGTTTTTACTCGAGAATCATTAAATAATTACATTGACGAGTTTTCGTCGCTTTACGCGCCAAACAAACGTATTATTATTCGTCGGGAGAGTGGGGGGGGAAATCTGTGACTCGAATCGCCCAACTCGAACGTATTGTAAATTATAAATTCGTAATCATATTATTACACAATTAATTATAATAATATTATAATATAAAACGTATTATTTTTTTTCCCCACCGACACAATTTATCTATATTGATATTATCGATTATTCGGACGTCGAATAATTTAGACTGGATAATAGGGCGTATTTATTCAAACGTTTTTAAACTGTTAAAATATGTATATTACGGGAAAACTAGATATTTCACAGCCGTGTATTGACGGAGTCCTGCTGGCCGGCGTTCAAAAAAAAAAAACAAAAAAAACAAAATATATTCTCGTAACCTGACGAATATATTATTATTATACAAACGCTATATGTATATAATATCGGGACGACGACACGAAAATCTCGATGGCAGTCGCTGATAGAGGACTTTTTTTTTTTTTTTAATAACGTCGTTGATAAAAAAAAATAAAAATAAAAATTACACACGCATATCTTGGCGACATGTGAAAAAATAAAAAGGTTAACCCGATAAAACGACAGTATCGAAAACGTTTTGTACGAAACGTATATATAATATAAAACACATACTTATTTCGATACGAGTGAATAATTGGAAATTCGCGCGTGCGATTCTGTACATTATACAGTACGTGCGATTATGCAGTATTTTGCGAGTATATTAATTCGAATTTTTTTTTTTATTTACGTCCACGGTGGTTCGCTCGGGATAAAAAAAAATTGTAATATCGATTTATATAAATAGATATATTTATAATTCGTAAGAGTTTCGAACGATTTAATATTTTTATTTTACGCGCGCGCGCGCGCAATTACTATATACACGCGGTTACGGTTGGCGTACGGACGACGATATTATTATAATATTATAATAATATACTCGCCGGTTTTAAACGAAATTGTTGTTCTCCTGCAAGGAACGAGAATTATTATTATTATTATTATTATTATTATTATTATTATTATTATTATTATTATTATTATTATTATTATTATTATTATTATTATTAAGATTTAAAAATAATAAATAACGCAACTTCATAAACACAGATTTCTCACGTTATAATATACTGTGAAGACAAATGTATAGTATAATATAATATTATTAGGTAATAATACGAATTAATAACACGAATTACAAAACGAATATTATTCAAAATACAGTGAAACGTATTCGATTATCACTCGCGTACTCTGTTGTGTGTCCTCTTCAAATGCTCCATAAAACTCCTATTCGCCGTAAACGATTTCGTGCAAACTTCACACGAATACGGTTTTTCTCTGGTGTGCGTTCGCATGTGTATCATCAAATTGTTGTTCTGCGCAAACGTCTTCGTGCAAACTTCACACGAATACGGTTTTTCTCCAGTGTGCGTTCGTATGTGCTTCGCCAAATTGCTATTCTGCGTAAACGATTTTGTGCAAACTTCACACGAATACGGTCTTTCTCCAGTGTGCGTTCGTATGTGCTTCACCAAACTGCTATTCTGCGCAAACGATTTCGTGCAAACTTCGCACGAATACGGTCTTTCTCCGGTGTGCGTTCGTATGTGCTTCACCAAATTGCAACTCACCGTAAATGACTTTGTGCAAACTTCACACGAATACGGTTTTTCTCCGGTGTGCGTTCGCGCGTGATTCGTCAAATGGCTTTTGCACTTGAATGTTTTTAAACAAACCTTACAACAATACTGCAGTTTATTTCCTTCGCGTGACCTGTTGTCGTTCATTATTGCGGATATTTGATGGCACTAACTACGTCGTCGAGTTCACTCCGCTCGATTACCGATATTCGTAACGTTCAATCCGCTGATGTCAATTAATTGTTATTACCTGAGCGCCGCTCTGCCTCGCGAATTCGCAAATGATTCGATAAATTCGTAAATCCGTTTAGTTCATACGCCGTTTCGTTGTATTATCACGATACACAACAACAATCGCAGAAATCCATAGTTTTATTTTCATTGTTTATTTCACATCATGTGTTATAAGTACTACTATGATATTATATTCACGCGTGTTAGTAAAATATTTCTTTACATTTCGTTTCGTATGATTTTTTTATTTTTGGATTAACACGTTATTATTATTATTATTATTATTATTATTATTATTATTATTATTATTATTATTATTATTATTATTATTATTATTATTATTATTATTATTATTATTATTATTATTATTATTATTATTATTATTATTATTATTATTATTATTATTATTATTATTATTAAACACACACGCAGCACCAATATAATATGGTACGTATAGCAATGGTGTAGCCAGGATTTTTATTTGGGAGGGGGAGCAGAGACTGATAATTAATTAATTTAAATGTTAATTATTAATATTTTTAGACGGTACCTATTAAAAACTGATTATTTATTCATTTCGGAAGGGGGCTGCTGCCCCATAAGCACCCCCCCCCCCGGCTACGCCACTGACGTACAGGTATTAACTAGTTTAAAAAAGTCAATATTTTATTCCAAAATTTTTTAACTCGACTAGTTTTTCTATTGATTATTTCGCGTACCGAAGATATATTTTGAATTATTATCGTTGACATTAACTAACGTTAATTTCTTTTTAACAATCAATCGCGGTTAACGCGTATAATCGACGTATAATCATTTCAGTGAGTTCATAATAATATTTTGTCTGACGACAAATGATTACTTGGGACGCGACTCGTGATTGTGCTTTGCAGCTATTAACGAATAATACGTTATTTTATGGTCTATCACGCGATTTTGGTAATTCTTATTTTCCCTGAAAAGACCAACCGTCTTAATAATAATAATTTGAATTACCTATTGTTTTTTAAAAATAAGTAGTGGAAAAGTTTATTGTTAAATTATTAAGGAAAAAAAAAACTCGAGAAATCAATTTAGCTACGTGTCAATTATATCCATTGACCTTTGAAGATGTGTAATACGTATGTATACGTGTATTATTTCAGTAAATTTCTCTATTGAAATTTTAAAATATTATAAGACGGATGGGAAATCGTACGGTTTTTCATATTAATATTTCGAAAAC
Source organism: Slavum lentiscoides (assembly GCA_032441835.1). NCBI lineage: Eukaryota > Metazoa > Arthropoda > Insecta > Hemiptera > Aphididae > Slavum > Slavum lentiscoides. Next base: position 21,082,329 of record CM063710.1, on the reverse strand, counting down.
TTTTCGTCCAATTTCTATAACGATATCGTAAATTGTTCGTGCAATTATTATATATTATTATTATTATTATTATTGTGTGTTCGACCGCATTACAACCGCAGTAACCATTTAGATATAATCTGCATCAGCGCGCGCGCGTTATTCCAAACAAAGAATACTTATCGACTTGTTCATTATATATATATATATATATATATGTACCTATTATGATAAAAGATAATATAGTAGTCTCGATCGTATTAGAAAATAATATCAATAATAATTTTACATATATAGCCATACAGTTGACTGTGAACACTTATGGAATAACACGTGTGCGTGTATGAGTACTCCGCGGGTACCATTTTGTGTAATATATGACGTGTAGTATATCACGTAATAAAAGAACAAGAATTATTCGGGAAACCGAATATAATAGCCGAAATACGATGACACAAGAGACTGAGCTGGCTAAATCAACAGTAACAAACGATGTACTAAACTAGACAGCTCAGGGTAGGAGAAACCGATCGGAAAGCCAAAGCAGAGATGAATCGACAAATGCATAAAGGAACTAAGACAACTAGGAATGGACAATGATGTTGGTGAAATGGCTCTGGACGGGGAGAGAGAGACGGAAAGAAGGTTGTTTTGCAGCCACGGGCCTCTGACGCTTATAAAGCTGGAAAAGAAGAAGAAGAATTATGTACATCGCATTTATACATGCGACAATATAATAATTAATAATATATACGTATACCGCGAGTAGTAACCGCGGTAACGGCGTACGGAAAGTGTCATTTTTCATAATATCGAGTATTAAGGAATCCACCTCGTCAGGCGAACGGTACCTACATAATCGTCAATCTATATGTACGCGCGTATTAAAAAAAACTCGACGTTCGTAACAACACTTCTGTTTATTTAAAAAAAAATCTTGTAAAATAATAAGCGATGCGTTACAGATGATAATTTTTCTCCACTCGGAGTGTATACGCGGTCCACGCGAGTGGGCATTAACGAGTTAATAGGATATATGTTAATTTAAACATTTTACATTTCTCAACTTCAAGCGAGTATACATGAGTTTTAGTTTTTTTTTTCTTTCACTAAATTACGCTCACGAAAACAAACATTCTTTTCCGTTTTTTTTTATTCATATATACGTGTGTGTGTATATATATATCGTATAAATATGTACTGGATTTGGCACAAGAAAAAACAAAACGTTTTCTTAATACAATCTTTTTTTTTTTTTATTTATTTAAATCGATTGAATTCTTTTTTTGTAACAGAAGTCGGTTGAATTTTCTGTATTGAAAAATATTTTACGTGTACCGGTCATCGTATCGGATTAACGGTAACGGGCCCGTTTTAATCGTTATTAATCTGTTTAAAAACGACGCTCTTGAAGCGTGTATGAAAAAAAAAATTTCCGGTTTACACATAAAATAAAACACTTGGATTAAATTGCACGTTTAATTATCCGTTTACCCGATAGGTATTTCAATTTTATTGTATTATTACGCGTAAACATTATATATACAACATAGGCGTGGGCACGGGATTTTGATGGATATACACGCTGTTGCTAACGCGCGCAGTTCGATATTTTTTTTCCCCCATTCTTTTTCAAATTTAATTAAAATCCGATAATATTATTAACAAAATAAATTATTATCGGAGCCGTATTGGAATAATTGTTTTTGATGTTATCTGCCATGTGTAAAACGTCCCAAGGACGTTAATAAATAAGGCACGCGTGTGAAATAAAGGACAGGACATGTTTTAGACATTTAGAGTATCCGCAGCGTTCCAAGAGAACGTTATCGTAATTGAATTTGAGTCGTACGAGTTACCGGTGCTCGAATTTGGAAAATTATAGAAGCGGAACTCTGCTGAGAAAAAAAATCTTTTGTAAAGTAATTTAATAATCGTTGTAATTGGCGAGAGGAGTGTGTACCACGCATAAAACTCCATTTATATTTTTGGTTTCTTTTTTTTTTTTCAACGAACTTTAAAATGTTGTAGAATTTGTGAATTTTTTTTTTTTTTTGTAAATCTTAAAACATCCCAAGTAAAATACAAATTCGTTTCACAAGTCTCTGTGATGATCTTTTATGGGTTGGCTCTGATACTATAGTTACCTTGCCCAATCGCCGTGCGGAATTTTTTTTTTTAATTATAGAGTAGGTACATCGAGCGGATCAGGTTTTAAGCGTAATTTCAATCCGGTAAATTAATAAATAATCGAGCGATTAATGTATTTATATACAAACTCTACGCTCGAGAGCCTACGGCAACAGTCACCGCCGCCTCGACTGCAGACGACACCCGATGGTGTAACTATATGGAGTGGTGGCGAATCATTCTCAACAACCATGAGTGAATAAATGCATAGAGAAAAAGAGATTTTCTCTGTGGACCCTCATCTATATCTATACCCCCTCAACTCAATTTTTTATTTTTTTTTTTAAATTAAATAAATTCACCATGTAGCTTATTAAAATTATTATTATTGTTATTTTTCAACAATACGATAACACCACGACGACAAGTCTGATTCGCTTGTAGATCTTGAATCTTCTTTTTCTTCTGGTTCTAAGGCCTCTGAGGACCGGGATGGTTTCACGCCCAATGTTTCACACCCAATCCTCCATCCGTCTCTGTTCATTGCCTTTTCTTTCCAACTCAACCCTCCGCCTAATGATTCAACGTCCTTTTTAATTAAATCGTCCCACCTTGTTCTGGGTCTTCCCAGTGGCCACTGAAGTCTTCGCTTTCTTATTTTATCAATTATACCGGTACTCTGGAATAAAGACTCTAATTCTTCATTTCTTCTCTTTCTGCATTCTCCACTTGCACAATTCTTAAACGTGCCCGAAGACTTTCCTCAAAATTTCCCTTTCCATTATTCGAAATTCCTTTTCGTCCAGTTTTCTTAGTGGCCATGTTTTCGCGCCGTACATAATAACTGGACGAATCGGAATAACACATAATTGATTTTTTTTAATTCTCTAGATAGTGATCGGGGAATCTTTATAGATAAACAGTAGATCTAATAATAAATTGATCTTGAATATATTATATAATATTCGAATAAATAATAATGTAGCGATTTGAGAAACCTATAGAAAACGGAGAGAATTTACACGAACGTTTGTGCGGAAGCACCTATAGATGTCGAAATCATTAATATCGTTAACTGCTAGTGGAATCGAATGAGCTGTATAATTTTTTCCCCTCCCAGACAATATTTTAAAAAACCAATTTCGCCATAAAAAAATCCGTAGAAATTTCTCGTTTTTAAATCGTGCGTACAGTTCAGGTTAACCTAACCTAACATATCGAGTGGTAAACAGTACGAAATCACTTTTTTTCGGTAATCTATTATTTATAATTCGGCTGTTTCGTCGAGATTTATCGAGACGACGACCGAAAGACGACAGATATTTTCACCGCTCGTATTCACACGACCCGCGCGATTGTCTGCAGCAGCAGCAGCCATCGTGTAAGAAGTGTTTTGTACACGACGGGTACGTCGAAAACGGGATCGATAATCTTTTTTAGGACCCCTGTGGCGGGGAGGATCGTACAAAAGACGACGCGACCTATAGACCGCGATTTATTTTAATTATATTTTTGGGCTGTGCGATGGACGGTGTATTGAAAAGAGAAATATAATATACGTTGAGCTGGTATATATGGTCCTCGTCGCCGCCGCCGCGTAATGAAGCGTATACAATAAATAATAATAAACAACACCACCGCCGCCGCCGACGACAACAATAAAGTTTAATATAATATTTTATATTATATTTATTATATATATTATATGGCTGCGTGTGCGTAGATGCGCGTGCGTGTAACGGAACGTCGTTTTTGTTTTGGTGTTGGAATAAAGTTTTTCTTTTCTATAGGACGTCGTCGTCGGGGATCGGTTTTTATGCGTGTACGAGGTGTGTCCCAAAAGTACTTAAATTTCAACCGAATGAAATGTTTTTAGGTCACTTTTAGGTTATCGATGGAAGGGAATGTCGAACAGCGGTAGGTACGCGATCATATTTTGCGTGAAATTTAAAAAAAAAATGCGACCGAACCGTTTAAAAATGATGGCACAAAACGTTCAAAGACCCTATGACCTCGTCCGATCACGCATTAAATGGATCACTCCGCCCGAGAATAAAATAATAATATTGCGAACGCGCTCTTCCGATTGCTGAACACAAATCAATGTAGGTAAACACGACGATAAAAATTATTGTACTGATATTATACAATATTATTGTATAACTCCTTTATCATCTCAAGTAACATTGTCATAACAATGGTTATCGCGTGCTGATAAAAAAAAAAAATGTAATCGAGTCGCAAGAAACGTCCACCTTTGAGATCGAAGTTCTCCACCTATTTTATCGGCGAAATCGAAACGTATATAACAGGACCGGATTAAGGAGAAATGCGCCTGAAGACAACGATTTTATCCGCGCCCTAAAAAATAAATCCTAAGATTTTATTGGGCTCTGTGTAATCGTATTTAATTAACAATCGTATTTTACAATAACCAATGCATATATGCATAACATAAAGTTATCGCAATATAAATTATGAAATAAACATTGTAGTGGACTTTAACATCTTTTTGGCGCCTTTTAAAATTTAGCGCTCTAGTCGATTGCCCGTACGTTAATCCGGCCCCGAGCGTATACCTACCCAAAAGATTATTTACTGCTACACCGATGGTTAGGAAAGGGAATTTCAATTCATTTTGTTAAACTGAATCTTTCGACTCGGCTCAGTTCAATGAGTAGACTCGGTGAGTCAACTCTTCCAACTGTTTTGTATGAATCTGAATATTCAACTCTCGAAGTCCCGACTCGACCCGCGTGTCCATAGTCCACATTTATTATTTCATTGTCGATTGTTCACTTATCGGCAGAATCGTAAACGGCTTATGGTCACCGGTATTATGAAACTATTTATGACGCTGTAAGTGTCCAAAATCACAAAATTTTGACTTTGAAATCGTGTTTTAAATGAGTCGAGAGTCGCCAGTCGCGATTAGTAATCACTGATTACACAATATTACACGTTCACCGTACAACATTGCATTCCGGTTTCAGTGTTATTGAATTGAATTTAAAATGTTGGTCGAACATGGAGTAACCGAGTCGCCGAATCTTGAAACACTGTTTCGACTCGTCCAGTTCGTTTTAAAAGAGTCGACTATAGCTCATGAACGCAACACGTCCCTGACAACGGTGTATAAAATGAGTAGGTTTTTAGTATAGTCGCTCTGCAGAGTAAATATTATTATGCCGCGTCGTTGCGTTCCTTAAATAATATACGCGCGAGAGTCGTGTGTATCCGTGAAAAGATATCGCGGCCGTGATAATGCGACTGCTATAGTCGTACACACAAGTCCGCGGGAAATAGGTGTACTTATATATAATCTGGGATTTGTATCGGGTCGTTGTCGTAAATACGCTGTACGCGCAGTGGTGTGTGTGTGTGTGCGATTTAAAAGCAGATAGTCTTACGGAGACAGTCGTCGACTGTACGTACGCATACAGTCGTGCAAGATTAAAAATGATGAAAACGGTCATTAAAAAAATAAATAAATAAATGTTTTACTGATGTACGAGAGAGGAAAATAAGTCGTTTGAAACGCGCGCGCGTATCGCGTACATAGAATAGTTCCACGGGGCAATATAATAATAATAATAATAATAATAATAACATTATCGTCAGCTCTCGCGCGTATTACATATTTAAACGCCCGTGTGCTCTGCGTTCTGTTCGTCTCCGTACGTGAGGGGACCGAAAGCGGACGTTTTCTGTCTTACGCGCACGCGAAACATAGCAAAATAGACGTTTCCTACTTCCGACGCGTACCGATCCGTCTAGTGACGCGATAAGGATTTTGAAAACGGATTTGAATTGCTCGTGAATTTCTCCGTAGCACTTTTTTCATTTTTTCATCTCAAGACCTTCAAAAATTGATTATTAGCGATTTTTTTTTTTTTTTGTTTTACGCGTAAGATCGGTTCAATTAACTTTTTAAGGATTTATAGAAAAAAAACATTAGAAACGCGGCAAAGTCGATCTCAAGTAGACTTCACGACGACTTCAAATCCGTTTTCAAATTTCTTATCGCACCACCAGATCGATCGGTACGTCTGAAGTAGGAAACGTCTATTTTGCTATGTTTCGTGTGTGTGTTAAGACATAGAGATCCTCTTAATACTTAACATACGTAAACGTAAATCACAAATTATACTAAATAATAGTAAACCCCCACCCCCCGTCCAAAATACAAAATTATAATACGCGGACATTCTTTGGCTTATTGTTCGTTCGGTTCTTCTTACGCCGCCCCACTACTTTGATTTTTTTCATTTCAGAGCGGAATGATTGATGTTATCGACACAGGCAGCGGAAGAACATAACGTCAGCAACCCAATGTTTCTACGTAAATTAAGAGTCTAGAAGTCACTAATTATTTTACACAATGTATACGTTACCTACGTTATATTATTATACATGTAAGATACGAGTATAATAAAAATGTACGAATCTTTATTCTACATGATTAATGATAACACAAAGTATAGATAAAAACCGTGTTATTGACATATCTGTAATCCATCTCGGACGGTAAGAAATGTAGTGATAAGTACCAAATAGCTGATTTCAAGGCCATTGAAACACACTATCTGGAGAACAAAGGAAAATCGTTCAGTGTCCTATCTATACTAATCTGTGTTGTTCATACCTACGTTAATTTTTAACGTATTCGTATAATATTGTTATTTGTTCTCGTTATAGCGTGTCTTTCGCGATTTTTGTCTTCTGGCACGGTTACCGTATTGTTATCACACGATTGCAGGACTGCTGCATCCGAGTTGGGTCCCGAAATTGAAATTTCTATATGCTAGTTGGGTCCCGGATTATTATTATTATTTTTTTTTGATTGTATACTAATTATACTAGTTGGGTCCCGGATTTTTTTAGTAAGTCTACTACACATAATATACATCTAATACATAACACACACACACACATCTAAAACATATTACACTACTATTAAAAATATATATACGATTAATGAAATCACTTTTGTGTTGTCAAAAATCTATACGCCGTTCATTTTACAAATTAGATTCGATTAATTGTTTTTTTCAGTCATTTTATCGTTTTTGAATATGATTATCGAAAATATAATCCGTAAATTCACAAATCCGTACGATCCGACTAGTATACCATCAAAAAACCAAAATCCAGGACCCAACTAGTGTATTACCTAAAAATATCCGACACCCAACTAGTGTAGTACCTTAAAATAGTCCGGGACTCAACTAGTACACTACCTACAATATTACAATAATATTGGCAGAAAGAAAGCGCAATACGATCCGAAGGAGTTCTCACTAAAACTCTCCGATGAAAATAGACGTTCGGAATTTTCATTATAATTTTATGTTTTCTAAATTCTAATAAACCTATCTCAAAATAACCGAATTCCATTACTCGACGAGTAATTTATTACAATTGAATATATATATATATATATATATATATATATATATATATATAATATACATATAGCTATATATAGCTGGTATCTGTTTTATTTAATTTATTACTAAAAAAAAAAAAAATATTTTAATTTACAATATTTATTATATAAGATCGTTTATAGTGGGGACGAGAAAGTTTCTACGGTTTAGTTTCTCTCTCCTCCTCCCCCAACTCAAATGAAGTTCATCAATAAAATCATTTGTATATAATATTAAATCGATCGTACAACGAACGACTAAAGAATTTAATGAACCAAAAATCGTATTGAAAATAATTCAATAAACTGCGCCGGGTAACCTGCGCCAGTAAAGTTTAAAGGCGCGCAACAAAACTAATGATGGGAATGTTTCAAATACATACGTTTAACGGATGAATTCATTCATATTGGTTATCGTTAAACGATTAGGTAGTGAGAAACGGTTGGTGCGGCAATAGATGAGTTTATATAACTTATAATATTATATCGACATATTATTATAATTTATTCGTCGGTCTATAATATTTTATTGACATGGAATATTAATTGAATCCTTCTCGACGGTTTTTTTTTACACTTCCGTGTGTTATGTAATAACATCGCGTATTTGTCAGATGATAACGTTACGTTTTTTTTTTTTTTCAAACGCGTTTTCTATATAGTAACGCGTCTGCGGATTGCAGGTAGAACGTTTCGAATTCGACAAGCATCGTATAGAATAAAATTATTATCGGTTTTGCAACACATTTCATTTGCAATATTCTCACAAACAAGAAGTCGGCAACTTTTCTATGTTATCACGCGCGGTACGTTTGTATTTTTTTTTTTTTTTTTTTAATATAATCATATCGATTCTCAACATTCTCCGTCGTATACTGCAGTACATCAGAGGTTATTTTCGATTACGGTCGCAATAAAAAACTAAATTTTTAAACAAATTTCAACTGTAAAACTAACTGTAAGTCTCCTTAACTGACCACCAACACTGCAAATGCGGTTATCAAGAAATAATCGATATAATATCAAGCGCACCCTCCGTATTCAACTAATAATAATAATTGGTATAGTTATAATAAATCGATTTTTTTTTACCAAATAAATCATCGTACTTTATACACTTTATAAATTATTTTTCTTATAATATATTTTTAATATTTTATTTATCCACATATTATACAAAAAAAAAAAATTGATTTGTATGGGTCACACAGCGTATGGTGAATCAATATAAGAAATTTGGTGGAATCTCTGCTGTAAATCATTAATATAATATTGCGTGTACGATACACCCGTAAATGCTTTTTTTACACAAGCAATTTGAAAAAAATTCAAAACTCCCTTTTGTCTTGTTATTGTGTTGTTGTTGTTTTTTAATACTTTTAATTTATTTTCTCTTATCGTACTCGGAAATCGTTTCACACGAATGTAATGCGTGTCGAACGGGAAAGCGATTTTGCATCTAACATGTTCTATATATGTACATATATATAAAGCGTATAGTATAGTAGTTAGTAAAATATATTACTACGTAAAAACTTGTACAAAAAAAAAAGGATAAATAATTTAATTGTCCTGGAATTTTATAAAATGAAATGTAGTTGTAATAAATGTTGTATAATTATTGGTAAAACGAATAGAAATTTTAAAACAAGACACAAAAAAAAAATGGCACGAAACGAAATTTAAAAAAAAAAGCTAATCCGCATTCATATTTTGCGAAAAACGTTTTAGAAAATACTATTTCTATTTTAATATATAAATAATTACTTGGAAATTTATATGAATTCAGTTTTGGGAAGATTGCGTATACTCGTATAAAAATTTTAAAATATCTATAAATATACAAACAGATATTAAAAATAATATTTTACGTCATGGTTACTGTCGTTTTTTCCAACAGTTTAATACACAAGTTCTTTGCTGTTTTTTCTTTATTTGTTTTAATTCCGTGTCTTTTTATTGTAGGTATTATTCACAATTTTCTCTGCGTATAATTTTATTCATTTTCAAATTTTATTCAGTTGTAATAATTGTGTTTTTCGCTATTAACAAGTTTAATACAACTCCAATATACAAATTATATTTCTTTATTTTTCGTAGTAATCTTTGGCTTTATTGTATATATTCATTATTCACATATGTATTATATAATATACCCGATACATATTTTTTTTTTGCTCGATTTCTTTCGCGTATCCTTTTTATTCTTTTAATTATTTAATTTTTACTATTTTATTATGAGCAAAATATATATTATAATACATTTATAAGACAAAAATTATGTATATTTGTGTGGAATGTTATAGAAATAACGTGTGTTTCGATCAAAATTTCGATATCATAACACTTTTAGCCGCGCAAACGTATTGGGTAATTAGATTATTCGGAGTAATTAGTAAACACAATGCCTAACGAAAATAACGAATAATAATTGTAATTTCTATAGGAACACGTTTATTCGTGTAAACGCGCGTTTTCCGTACACTGCTGCAGAATTATTAAGGAATTTCGTTTTGGGGGGAGCTGAAATCCCGTGTTACCAGCTTTGTAGATAATAAGAAATTATCTTAAAAATGTCAAAAAGTATATATCTTGTGTAAATATAATAAAAATTAAGATAATACATTTTTTTTTTTAAGTACATATTATAAAAAAATATGCATATAAATAGAAAATACGCCAAGAGTATTGACAAAATGTTCATAAAGGTAACGCGAATATAGTCGGCATCACGAAAACAGGCCGGCGACCGACGCGCGCCGGGTGGCGTTATCATTGAAAACCAGTGTATCTCAAACTATTCAGACTATTCACGCATACAGTACTCTGTGTCTGTGAAATATAATCGAATACAAATTTTAATCCTAGTATTTGTGATTTATTCCGTTTTTCGAAAGTTATTTAGCGTTTGCAAGTTTTGCGTTTCGCGAGTTCACGTAGGACATAGCGTAACGCATGTTTGAGAACCCATACCGAAAATTCGCCACCAGGTTCGTGACGGTCACCTGTCTGTTTTCGTGACGTCGACTACAGTGGACCATCAGCTGCAGGTCACGACGACCCGATACGTTACTGGTAATGATGTAATGATCAGAGCTGTGAATTTAATATGTGTTTGTATCCTGCATTTTTTTTGCTACACCGTATAAGAAAACGGATTCGGCCGAAATTTGTTTATTGTCTTATTTTTATCGGTTCAATTACGAAATCTGACTTTGCATATTTAACGAGTTAGGTGGCATATAAATGCATGTTTTCGTATGAATGCTTTTTTTGGTCAATCCGGTCCAAATGTTTTCGTTCGTAATGGGCCGGTTTCACCAACATTTGTTAACGAATTAACACGTTGTTAATTGTATTTAACAACTAGTTAGTGATAACGCGTTGTTGAGTTAACCATCCGAAATCGTCTTGTTAAAAAATTTAATCGGCATTTTAAAATGCCATAGATCCACTATAGTAAATTAGGTTATAATCACAGAACAATTCTGTGTTATAATCGCCTATTTTAATATTATTATATTATCACTTATCAGTTATTACATTTCGTGATAACCAATGAGAACGTTAGAATCAAGGTAACCGTCTTGGTAACCCAACTGACATTTTGTTACTTAACAAATAGAATTTAACGTATAAAATTTAACCAGTTGTTAACTAACACGGTGTTTGAGTGCATTTAATAATAGTTGGTGAAACCGGCCCAATGTGTCTTTAATAGTTTCGACGAAACTATTATATTTTTATTAGTCGAGTATTTAACTTAAATCGTTACCCGATGATAAAATCGTTATCGTTCTGACAAACAAAAACTCGGTTTACGCAACAGAATTTACCAGCTACTTTAACTTCAATATTAAACGAGTTTATCTCTGTGCGAATATTTTTTTGGACAGCGGGCATAAGCGTATGAATAAAAGAATTTTTTTTTTGTAATTCGTTTTTAATTATTAATTTCAAAATTATTTTTAAAAAGACATTTTTTCTAGAGCATTTTTTTTGGAATTTTAAAGCACATTTTGCCCGTTCTTATAGTGCATAAATGCGTGCATGTTTAGCACTTTTTTTGTGCGTCGAATTCACAGCCCAGGCAATATATTATAATAATATCCGGTCGTCGTCACATACCGAATTCGTTTTATTTTTTTTTCTCCTCTCGACTCGAGAATAATATAATAAACCTAAAATATTCGCGCTAATTCCCCGTGTGTACCGCCGATATAATGCGTTCTCTTCGGAATCCAATTACGCGTTGCACACGGCGGCGGCGGCGGGGCCACCGTCTACCTATATAATTTCGTAATCGTTAAGTGCGCGAGCAACGAACAACCAATTTATTCCGCACTGTGCAGACGCGGCTCGCTGCACTGTTCCCGAGTCTATTAAAAATAAATATAAAAAAAAAAAAAAATTGAACGAGCAAAGAATATCGCAGATCTGTAATCATTATTATATATATATATATATATGTGTGTACCGGTACATATAATACACATACGCGATAAGTACGATTAACGAATCTCATTTATGAAAATAAAATCGACTTTCTTGTGTATACATTTATATATAAAATATTATAATGTGTGCCGTGCGCCGGCGTACCGCGGGATAAGGGCGGAGGAGAGCGGCCGGTGGTAATGATGCGCGCGCGCGGTATTCGCTTGCCCGGTCCGACCTTACAGTAAATTAAACTCGATTCATAGCAGTGCCTTTACACGTGGCTGATATCGACTGCTCTTACCTCTGTATACGGCGCACTACGATTATGTTATACGTAGACCGATATAAAAATAAACGTAAAAATACTTATAAATAACTGGAAAAAAAAATCAAAGCGTCTACCACTGCGTTGCAGATACATCGGTACACGGACATATCCGGTCTTGCGGCTACTGGATTCAGTCTACATAGGAACGTCAAAATAGTAACCGTCGCACAGCACCGGTTACATAGCAACGGTTACATAACGACGGTTTCATGTATGACGTCATCATGGTAACATACTCGGTGACGGACAAATTTTCGGAATAATAATATCCGTGTCAAAATATAAACATCACGGCCCGTGCGAAAAACACAGTCAGTTAATACCGGAACCCGACGTCGCCGCGAACGGTTTGCTCGGGTTTTGGGTTTCGGTTGTTGGTTACGAGTTTTAAGGTTAGGTTAGGATGTTAGGAGGTTTCACTGGGAAAGAAGAAGCAACAGCCATCTTGCCAGGACGCGCTGGCAGGAAGAGTGGAACACAGACAAAAACGGTAGATGGACTCATAGACTAATAATACCAGGTATTAAACGTTTTGTATAAGAGAGTCTATAGCTCGTGCTTCATCTGCGTAGCAGACAGCGGTAATGCAAATCGTAATACAGAATTTTGTACTCGATTTTGAACTCGGTTTTTGTTTAAAAATCATTTGGGTTATAAGAGTTTTTAGGAGTATTAGTGTACTACGAGGATGCTACACAGGCATGTCGTCGTAACAAGTATATACCGCAAAAATATACAGAAAATTGTCTAAAATTGAAGTGTTTACGATAAGCCGTTTCACGAGGCGGGGGAAAACTGAAGACCCCGAAGTCGTGCTTGCGTGATACCAAATTTTCACGCAAAATAAATAACGAAATTATAATAAAAAAGCTTCTTTTTTAAAAAAAAATCTTTAATTCTTAAAGAAGTTACGAGACTTTAAAAAAAAATGTCGAAAATTGCATTTTTAAAATGCTCAATAACTTTTTTTAAGAATTAAATATATTTAAAAAACGACCATGTCATTGCATAATATATCGTAATTTATTTTGCGTCTAAAGTATGATTGCGGTAGCGTTCAGAATTCTTTCTGAAGCAATATTATTTCGATGAAAATCATATAGGAGTGTAGCGTCTTCTTAATGGTTTAGGTTAATTCGGGTTTCGATCATTGGTTTTTTTTTCTTTATAACGATAAAAATATGTATACGCGGTATTTACGAGTTTCTTCTGCGAAGGGAGATTATGAAGAAGAGAAAAAAAATCTGCTCCTCCTCTCCTAAAAAAAAAGAACGTGGTTGTGTTTTTTTTTTCACTTACAAAAATATAACACCGCCGCGGTAATAACCGTTTGTTAATTGTTTACCACAGCGTAGTTAACGAGTTTTGTCCCGTATATATGCGTTTTTTTTTTTTACAAATTGTGCCACGGCAATGAAAATTCTTACAATGTGTCCGGAGTAAAAAAAAAAAAAATATATATATATATACTTCACATTTTTTCTATTGAATTACACTTAAAATACCGCTCTTAAAACTTATAATATGTAACAATTCATATTCCAGATGAGTCAAATAGCTGACACTTCGCGTATCTTATTATTATAATATATCTCGTCTTCATATAACGAGTTCATTTCACTAATAAAACTGGCGAAAATCTGAAAAGTGTTTCGTTTAAACATCCGAGACGAGCAATAATTGTTTTATTTTTTTATATTTTTTATTTTTTTTTTTTTAATAATTGATTTTCTTCGCATCGCCATTTTCGAATACAAAATCGACAAAGTCTTATGAAAACAAAATTTGTACTCGTCAAAATAACGAACAGTACGGTATTTTATGTGTTTATAACGTTCGTTCCACGGTGCAAACACAAATACAATACTATATGATCACTGCGCAATAGTGCTACACAAACGATGATACTATGAGATTAGAAAAAAAAAAGTATTGCGATGTTCTGAAAGTCGCTCAAGTGAATTACAATTAGATATAACATTTTTAGAATTTTATTATTACTACATACATTTGAAAGCAATGATAAATCATTGTATTGAATAAAACGATTCTGAGCGGAGCTTCGGTGTAATACGCACTTTGTCGAAATATTTAAAGTGGTAATAATAAAAATGTTGAAAATTGTAACTAAAGATTGTCAAGATTTTTTCAATACGCAGTTGAAGTAACGTATAGGAGCTACGTTGTATATAAAGTGTTCAGACCTTAATACCATTAATTACCCTTTTATCGACACAAACATCTAATAATAATTACTATAAACAGCCCAAAATTTGTGTAAATTTTACATACATAAATTTCAAGACTCCAAGACGATTATTTCGCTAGTTTATTTATGCGTGCGTTTAAAAACTATCGAAAAAATTGTTTTTTCTTTCAATTTTTAGAACGTTTTGAATTACACATGTAAAGAAAACTACTGAGAAAATACGATTTGCTACCGTCGGAACGGAACGCATGACTAAATCATCCGAGCGTTATTTCTGGACGAAAATTAAAAAATACAGAAAAACAATAAGAAATAAATATCATTGCAAAACGAATAAAGCTCCCTCGATCCGCTCGGAACGTAAAAAAAAGTGTAAAACACTGAGACAATATATCATTTTTTTTTTTTACTGACTGTTGGGCTTTTGGATCGGACACAATAATCTTGTACGTCGAATTCAATCGTCGGGCGCAATTCGTTGAGATTACGATTTTCGAGAGGCAAATCGTTTGCAGCCGTTTCAGATACTTACCGAGTAACGAACGCATTCTTTCAGATCCGTCGTCGAAACATTGTGTTTCGTGTCTGTACTGCAAGAGAAATTCCATTACGTATTAATAATAATAATCAATTAAAGCGGGGAGGAAGGTGGTAGCTTGCTCGTAGCCCTCCCTGCATACACTAATCCAGTTACATCGACAACATAATATATGACAAGGATTAGTGTATCAATACCACCATATTAGGCAATTAAATCAATTGAAACATATCGATTGCTTCAAAAACAATATCCGTTTATATTTTGTGTTTAATTTACCTGATTCGGTAAACGCCGTACTATCAGCGCGTCTTCGGACTATTTAACCGGCTATTCTATACATTTAAAAATAAAAAAAAATTACACAAAATTCGCATAGGTTAGGTGAGGTATAATTCAATATATTATATACTATATGTATTGTTTTTTTATTTCGTAAAGACCGTATAGTGTCCGTTAGAGGACAAGCTGTTTACAAACAATACTCGTAGACAAATTAATAAAAAAATATTCTCTCGTCGCGTCCTGTTTTTAAAGTAATATATTTTTATTTTTTTTTACAAGAAATCTGTTTTCTCCGTACTTTTTCAGTCCGGTCAATGCCTGCAAATCTGTTTATCGATTCCCGGCGTATAAAATTCGACGGTTTTACCGAATAATATAATATTATTACTGCGCTGCAGTAGGTACGTCGTCGTTGTATTCAGTTTCGAAAGCGAACTGTTAATACGTGATTAATATATGCGTTAGAAGACATGTGACGCGCGGGCGAGACAGTACACAATCATCACGTGAAATTCCTCTATATTAAATAATTTACTGAAAAAAAAAATAATAACATTAAAAAAACAAACACTCTGATGGGTGATATATCATCCCGAAGCCATTACACGAGTATACTTACTCCGGAAAAATACAGAAACCTACGTCGTCTCGCGGAAGACGTTCTTCGCGGTACAACACTCGTTTCCAGTGCACGCATGTACAGAGCCCGTTTTCGGACGTATTCTAATAAAAATAAATAAATTCTTATTATTATATATATTATATAATAATAAATCACTTTCAGCTCTCTTCTTCTTTTTTTTGTTTTAATAATAATATTCTTCTCGAGTCGTGTCGAGACGATTGTTGGTGTGTATTATAACACAACACACACACACAAAAATTCTTTAGAATTATTTGCTAAAATGTCATTTGCAAGCGATAACGTTGTGAGTTATGCTATGCGTTTGCACTACTTACTCGTGTAAATCTATGCGTCCGCACGTATCTAAAAAAAAAAAAAACCTCTTTAAAGAAAAAACGTTTAATTCCGAATAGTACAGAGATACAATTTTGTCGAAAATTTCAAGACAATAGAATGATTATTTTCGAAATTATAGCGAAAAAAACTATACGTGATGTTGACGAAATCCCGTTTTTAGCGGTTTTTCGTTATTTTTCGGTAGTTCATCGCGTCGCGTTAAACAACTATCGAGAAAATCGAAAAATGATCTCTCTAAAGTACCAACTAGATGCAAATTCTCGCTGCGTTCAGGATCTATAGTCTTCAATCCCATTAAAAACGCGATTTCGTCGAAATCGATTGTCGCATAATTGTTTCTTCGTCGTTTCCAAAGTAATGGGTATATAATATAGAAACTTGAAATATTCGTCAAATGTGTAACTTTATATTATATTAAGGAAAAAAAAATTGCAAAAATTTTCTTTTAATTCTGTGCTATATAATATATTCGTAGCAATTATACAGGTTTTGAGATATTTAATTCGTTAGTTTTATCAGAGAACATTAGAGAAGCGAAACTCGATCAGCCGATCGAGTTCTTGGAGAATTCAACTAGATGTATAAGCTGGAAAACTCTAAACGGAAATCGATCATGAACGTAGAACCGGAGAATTGATTACGGAAATATAGAAACGGAGACGTGATGGTATAGGCTCTCTGTGATCGGTCGGCCATTTAACGGTCTGTTTATGCTGTTGGCATTTTTTCGCGCTCTGTTTTTATACGATACTATGATAACAATGAAAACGTTATCAAATATTCATGTTTTCTAACCACTGATGTTGTATGTTTTGAACCACTAAAATTTCAGGGGTCATAGACACGGTTGGCCGTGAACTGTAGAGTTTCGTAGGCATGGTTTTATCGAACTCAACGATTTATCGCATTGCTTTCAATTTTACAGTGGATAACACGACACGCTCGAAAATCTTTATCCGAGTAAAACGCGCTTGAACAACATTGGCCAACAACAGCCCGCGCGGCTCGCTACCTTTACTTTTTTCGCAATAAAAAAATAAAACGAATTTCGAATTACGTTATACGAATATTATTACGTTATTATTAACAGACTGTACGTAAACCCGAGGTGAACGATATAGAAAAACAATATTTTCATCGTGTATGATACACTCGGGAGCCAGCGCGCAGCAGTAAAGGACGGATGGTAAAAACATTCGCGGTCCGTTATGCCGCCGCGCGCATTAGCCGCGAGCCGTTATTATTATTACGAGTTAATGACTGTACGTACGCTGTCGATACTAAATCAGCGAGTGGATGCCACAGCGCAGTGCACACTCTTTTATATACGGTTTAATTTTTTTAATTTTTTTTTTTTATACGTATTTATTTATTACTTTAGACGTTGTAAATTACGATTTTGACTTCAATAACGTTCCGAGAAAATCGCGTGGCCGTTTCGTACACACACACGCGGTCGAGGGGAAATTTTATTATTTCGTTCTCGCAGTATACCTACTCCTTAAGTCGACGTAAATCCGACAAACGACGACGAGGACTTACCTGCCTGTACTACGTATAATACAAGCAGATCTAATAAACCACTACGTACGGTCGTGATTAATAGGCGGACATTTGACTGCGCGCGTTTTTCAAGAGGAATTTTATCGCCCCCTCCCCTCCCTGCTCGGGTTTATTGTATAACCCCGTTCGTTTCCCTTCCCGTCGACAAAATGCCGTAGAATTTTCTAATAATAATAATAATAATTTACTCGCTTAACGAAAGCGGAGAGAAGATATTGCGAAAAGTATAACAATTCGACCGGCCGAAGTCCAGGGGCGGATCGTTAAATTACATTCTAAATAACATTAAAACTCGATTGTATTAATCATTTTACGCTTCATCATTTTTAGACTTTATCTAACCAAAAGTACTCGATGTCCGCAGTAATGTTAAAACTCAAAAGCGCGATTTAAAAAAATATTTATAAACGAACATTCGTAATCACGATTGTCTACATACCGCAGATTAGATGAATACAGATGGATCACTCGCGATGTAAACAAAAAAAAAATGACGTCATTCGAATCCCCACATCAGTGTTACCGCGTGTGCGCACAATATATTTACCTAAAATTTGTAACATTACTCCCGTGAGGTAATCTATTTGTGTTGTTTACATAATTTTTTTTTTTTGTTTACTGATTTTAATACGATTTTAATCGGTTATTATTTTGAGTGTTATATATCATTTCAATTCTATGATAATGCCACATTATCATAGATTAATAATGACGTTATTGTTAAATCTGGAATTGAATTTAACAGGGTAGGAAACAATCTCTGTACAATATTTTTTTTTCTTACACGCGGTCATACTGCAGTTCGCTATTTTGCTTGTTTCGTTATAATCACGGACTAAGATATAACACGGACTGGCATCGGGATGTTTATCAATGGCAACATTAAGAGGCGCAAGAGACGCGTGGGGGAGGGTGCATAAGGAAATTAACGATTTTTGTCGCCATCTATTGATTAATAATGTTGTTATTCTGTGATAACACATTTACTTTGTTTTATATTTTCATCAATATAATCGGGGAGAGTAAGGAGTCTCTTTCACCGTCCTTTCCTTCATTTAACTATTAAATAATAATAAGTAATATTACTATATAATTACTCATAATATGTATACTGTATTTAAAATTAAGTGTTCACAAGTTTTGAACATTTTTTTCTTTTTATTATTATTATTTTTTTGATTTCTGTTCATCATAGAAGTGTATTGCCGCATTCTCATTATAATATAATCGGACAAAATAAATATCAATACGTCACTTTTAAAATAAAACCACTCGTTGAAAATTGTAATATTGTGTACTTAGTGGTTATGATTTAATTTTAACTTTGTAAATTGGAGGGAATTAAAATAATACGGGAGTGCATTATCAAAGAATAAGATATTATATTAAACCACCAGTAGCGCTGAAACCACACAATCCCCATGTACACTGATAAAGTAGACACATTTGCTAGCCGTCCCGTTCTACACCTCCCGTCATGTCGATGCCAGTCCAGTGTATCTTAGTCCGTGGTTATAATTGTTCGACTATGCGGCCGCGCCCTGGCTAAAGTAAATGTTTAGTGTAATTTTCCAGCCGGAACTTGATAAGGTTATACGACCAATAAATTTTTTACACGGATTCCAAATATACTACCAGACATCGAGCGGTTTATTTTTTTAGCGAAAACTATTTCAATATCTAATTTATTTAGCGGACCCCTGGATCCGCCACTGGACCGTTTGGAACGTCCCTTTCCGCGCAACAGCAACTCGCCCGCTGTACAGCTGCTGCGCGTATATTCGATCGAAAAATCACTGCGATACCAGTCTCCGACGACGACGACGTCGAGGTCGTTCGGTTTACTCGTTTTATATTATTATAATACACAGTTGGATATTTGATTTTTTTATTTGTAATTCGCTAAACAGAGACTGCGGCTCGTTGCGACGACGATACGAGAGCAATTAAAAAAAAAATGCTCTTGCGTCGAAGAAAATCCTCTGCCGGAAAATCTTTTTTTTTTGATAAAACTATATGTATACATACAGTGTTTTTAATAATATTTAAAACTGATATATATATATTTAATCTTTCACGTGCGTATTGACTGCGCAGTCTATCCGAGCCGCGTTTTAATAAAACACAATTACAGCGTATAATACACGACTGCGCGGGGCCACTGGATATACATAAACTAAACTCGTATATGTAAATTTATACACGGCGTATAGAATACAATAAGACAATACGACGCGTATTGCCCGCCGCAACCATTGACAGCCCGAGTTTTTTGTACGAGTGAAAATTGAGAGAGAGAGAGAAAAAAAGGAAAAATCGACATTTTTTTATCATTCTCTCCCTCGTGGTACAATAATAATGGTACTATAAAAAAAAAGGGGTTTTTTTTTCTCGAACCTCGTATATATACCGCCGCGATGTCGCGGTATAACGCGCCGTGTCGCTAATTATATTTATTCGTATATTATATACATATATTATTATTATGCAGGATAAAAAGAGAGGAGTCGATGATTTATACGTTACGCATACGCGTTTTTCACAATGCCGGCGCAACAAGTCTCGTAACGAATTTAAACGGATTTAAATGAACTGTGAAAGGTTTGTTCGCGTTAAATCGAAAGTCGTTTGGTCACTCACATATTATATAGGTATCCGTTGGCGACAGATCCGCCCTAAAGTCGTTCTTTATACGGACACGAACGCAATCGATAAACGGCTGCTGCGAACATTTTCGGCCGATTCCCATTGCCCGTGCATATAATATTATAATTTTACAATAAAATCACATGTAGCGATCAATAATTGCGCGCAATGTATTGTTTTTTAAGTAACAGAAGAAAAAAAACGGTGATTGAGGGAGAAAAATTCTCGGATGCAGTCTCGTAAAATTGGCGAATTCTTTTTTTTCTTTCCCCGCGACAAAACGTGAGTGGTAGAAATTTTTACAAAACTACGGGCCAAGATATCCGCTATTTTGGTATCTTTCTTTTTTTGTTTTTATACAAAATTTTATTTTAACTGCGTTTCTAAAACGATCCGTCGTCGTTATAAATTGCGCTTTCGTACACAATTTTAGAGGATTTTTTCCGTTTTTTTCCGTTTATACGGATAAATAGATCTCTGCGGTCTCGGACAATACAATAACACGGCAAAGGCATAATTTCCAAAAGCCGGTTTTAACCGTGTTTTACAGTGTAACTCGAATCCACTCGTTAAATTAATATACACTCGCACGTGTGATTTGACGGGTCCGGGCCACTGCCGCAAAGCGTATTCGTATGTAAAAATTTGATTATGGGATTAACAGGGAACAATACAATTGTAGGATCCACAGTTAAGGACTAGTCAAACACAAGACTCGTTAAAATCATTGTATATTTTTATCTTCTGAGCATGAATTATCACCGTCAATTGATTTTAACCAAACTATATTAAAATACGCTTGAGAACTTGTGACTGTTTTATTTACTATTTACATCTAAAATCACAAAACTGCACACTTTTATTGCGTATAAATATTTCGATAACTACGTTGTCATCTCCATCGCGAACCAACTACTACTGAACCGTTAGACGCTATATACGCCCGTACTAATACGGTTTATATCTTCGATGACGTCACCACAAACCGGCCGCGTCGATTGGTCGTGAGTCAACGACCACGCCCACCACAAGTCTATGCTGCCGCCATCTGGTTTACATTTAAATTAATTTTAATAACGATCAGTGTAATGACCGAACATTATTGACTTTTGCCAAAGACAAATCGAGGGAAAAAATGTTTCAAATATAAGACTACAATATGTATAATTATAAAGTAATATGAGAATTATAACAATTATAAACTACAAAATTTTGTAGTATTTCAAGTAAAATTACTCGATTATAATATATAGTTTTAAAACTTCGAAATGCGCAATTTCAATTTTCAAACAATTAAACGGAGCGTGCTTATCGTAGTTTTTAATTTCGTTATTTTTATACGGATTAATTAAAGACTGAAATATTGATACAGTATTTTGTATTTCATAACTTTTTATGGAAAGTTATATATTATGTTTGGTGGGGCCCATATATTTCATTACACGCCCCAGAGCCCAATATTCTTTAAATCCGGCCATGTATATATTTATACAAAGATTGATTCCCCACATCCATTATCGAAATTCATAATGAAACAATAGTCGATGCAGAACACAATACTTACGAAAAAATTTCACCGAATTTTGAATTTTAAATTTTAAAAAAATTATCTTACATACATAAACGATGTCACATACAACTATATATAATGCGACATACGAATAACGCTCGGTTAAATCGTTTGTTGCACAGCCAAGACTCTTTTCATCACGGATTATACGAAAATATATATTATAATAACCGAATGTAATATAATCCGCGGCTTGAATTGTGTTAAAATTTAAAACGGAATGTCCCGTAATTTATTATTGTCGTTTCGATAAACCCCGAAAATCCGGCGTGTTTATTCGAGACTAAAGATTTTCTATAAATTTTTACACGCGTTTCACGAACCGAATAGAAATTCGCTAATTTCACGAGTCAATCGTAATATTCCAATACTGAATAAAATAAGCGCCGACGCGAATTAATTATAAAAATGTATTCTACATGGCGAGAAACGTGTGTAAACGATGATATTCTGTTGAGCAAAATTGTAAAAAAAAATTTCTTTCGCGGCGTCCACTTCAATTTGTTGCGAACATATTGTCGGTACCGCGTGTTCGACAATCGGCCGATTTACAATAATATATATTACAAATACCCGATAATGGACGTTTTCACGTTAGACTCGACCGGTTTATAAATTAAAAAGCCAATACCCGCTCGCGTATATATTGTTTTCTGTTGGGCTGGTATCCGCGCGTACCAGAAGGGGGTAGGAGAATAAAGTTTTATACATGCGGACAGATGTTTACTGGACGTCTCATTAAAAATCGCGCCATAAATTAGATAATTAAAAACACAAAATGTCCGTCTTATAATAGCGTATACACTACACGCGCAGACAAAAAACGTATTATACATGTTTGCGTATGCGTCCGTATCGTTTTCTCTTTACCGTTTTTATATTATATATATTTTTATATCCGCTACTCCTCGCCCCGTTCAGCGTCCTCTACACAAAACACCCACTAGAAGGAGTTTGCCGATGAAAAAAAAAAAACATTCACGGCCATCGACTACATTATTATTATTTATTGATTTTTTTCTTTATTATTATTATTATTATTATTATTATTATTATTATTATTATTATTATTATTATTATTATTATTATTATTATTATTATTATTATTATTATTATTATTATTATTATTTAAAATAATAAATAACGGAAATTCATAAACACAGATGTATCACGTATAATAAAACGTTAAAGAAGACAAATGTATAATATAATAATAAGTAACGTAATACCATGCGAATAATAATAAAACAAATATTATTCCAAGTGAAATTCATTCGATCATAACTGGCATACTTCAATGTGTGTCCTCCACATGTGATTCATCAAAGAGCAATTTGTTGTATATGATTTTACGCAAACTTCACACGAATACGGCCTTTCTCCAGTGTGCGTTCGCATGTGATTCGTCAAACTGCTATTCACCGTAAATGACTTTGTGCAAACTTCACACGAATACGGTCTTTCTCCAGTGTGTGTTCGCATGTGATCCGTCAAACTGCTATTCACCGTAAATGACTTTGTGCAAACTTCACACGAATACGGTCTTTCTCCTGTGTGCGTTCGCATGTGCTTCGCCAAACTGCTACCCTGCGTAAATGTCTTCGTGCAAACTTCACACGAATACGGTCTTTCTCCAGTGTGTGTTCGCATGTGATTCGTCAAACTGCTATTCACCGTAAATGACTTTGTGCAAACTTCACACGAATACGGTTTTTCGCCGGTATGCATTCGCATGTGCTCCTTCAAACTGATAGTTTGCGTAAATGACTTTGTGCAAATTTCACACGAATACGGTCTTTCTCCTGTGTGCGTTCGCATGTGCTTCGCTAAACTGATATCCTGCGTAAATGATTTCGTGCAAACTTCACACGAATACGGCCTTTCTCCAGTGTGCGTTCGCATGTGCTTCACCAAAATGCTATTCACCGTAAATGACTTCGTGCAAACTTCACACGAATACGGCCTTTCTCCAGTGTGCGTTCGCATGTGCTTCGCCAAATTGCTATCCTGCGTAAATGTCTTCGTGCAAACTTCACACGAATACGGCCTTTCTCCGGTGTGCGTTCGCATGTGAGTCGTCAAATGGCTATTATACTTAAATGGTTTTAAACAAACCTTACAACAATACAGTTTATTTCCTTCACGTGACCTTTTGTCGTTCATTTTTATGGATCTTTGAAAATACGTCTTCAGTTTAATCCACTCTATTACGTATTTTCGTAACGTTCAATGCAGTTTAGTAAACTGAGTTTACCATCCGCGTGAGTCAATTATTAATACCCGAACGCCTTTAATTCGCCAATTCGTAAATGATTCGGTAAGTTCGTTAACTATTTCATTCATATGCCATTCCAATGTATTATCACGATACACAACAACTGCAGAAATCCATAGTTTTATTTAT
Source organism: Slavum lentiscoides (assembly GCA_032441835.1). NCBI lineage: Eukaryota > Metazoa > Arthropoda > Insecta > Hemiptera > Aphididae > Slavum > Slavum lentiscoides. Next base: position 21,057,827 of record CM063710.1, on the reverse strand, counting down.
TTTGTTTATTTTAACAGGTACTATTTATATTATATTATTATTATTATTATTATTATTATTATTATTATTATTATTATTATTATTATTAATAATATATATATATATTTAATAAGAAATTTACATACATCGCGTTTACGCCCTTCTTTACAGTATACCGATCGTTAATTTAATATTTATTATAAATACTAAATTTTAATACAATACATATTATTATTTAATATCTGTACACGTACATACACACGAATGTATTAAACCAGAAATCGGCAACTGATCGTATACGTGGTTCACAAGTCGGACCATTTTATAAATGAAATTTTAACTATTCGTTTAGGGCTATCATATTTTTTAGGTCCAAATAACATTTAGAATTTTCGAATTTGGTATGCAAAACCTAAAGGACTATAAACACTGCAATTCGAGAGTATTTAATTCCACTTTTCTGTACCTTAACTCTATACGGAACTCAATAACACTTCGAGAAAACATATTGTAAAATTTACTGTGTATTATATATATATAGGTACATTAAATTATACCCACCCAATTTTTATAGTTATGAAAAATTGTCATGATATTTGAATGTTAATATACTTTGAAGATTTAAACAACGTAAAATTCGGGTAGGTACAGACTGTAATTGAGTTAAGGATAAACTTGTAGGAATGTCAATAAAATGTAAAAATGACTAGAATATATTGGTTTTTAAGTTTTCGGATACCTGTTCCGAATACCTTGTTACCCGTTTATGTTAGGATAAGTATTCCGAATACAAAATAAAAGTATTCTTTACAAGTCTGTAAATTAGGAAATTAATAATTATTCGTGCAATTCGGCTTATAAATAAAAGAAAAAACTACACGACGTCGAGCGTTTGCAAAAAAAAAAATATTCAAACAATACTCCAAAACCATATGGATCGGATTCTTTAGCATTTGTTAATTATTTTCGAATACAGATAAATTTAATACAGATAAGTTGGATAGAGCGAAAAACATACGTAGAAGTACTTAGAATTGTGGAAGAAAAACGTTCGCTCATATGCATCAGAAAATGGTTGGGCATGCCTTAAGATACCCACAAGAGCTGCATAGTATAATATTAGAGGGTATGATAGAAGGAAAAAACTGCAGGTCACCCTCGAAACTCTTATATAGGACAAATTAAACGTGAAGCAAGAGTTAAATCCTTTAAGGACCTTAAAGAAAAGGCAAGCAATCAATCAGAATGGAGAAATGAAGTGGTGTATACCAACCTGAGGGTTGAAAAAAGAACAGATAAATTAAGCCATAAATTCGTGTTACACATCAATGATCCCAAGTATAAAATTCTATATCGCATATTTTAAGCGTTTTTTTTTTTAATAATATACATTAAATTTAAATTATTTTGTATATTTTCATAAATCTCTCTTAACCTTGAAAAATAAGAAAACTATCCAAATCGCTATTTCATTAGATATTTCATATTGAGTATATTTTTAAGTTATTAAAATTATTGCTATATCGTGGCAGTGTGCGCTACGTATGACAAATTTTTTTCGATTTTATTTCAGTATTTTTCAGTGTTATAAAATCCGAACCCTGAAAACGACAATATATTCTAAATTATAATATTATACGTCTAGATCGATTGATATATATATATTTAATAGACTTTTACACATTACGGTGGAGGTGGCGAAACAATTATTTATAGCTATAAATATATTGTTAATTGAATCGAATTTCGTTGCGGAACCAGTTTTGGAAATTAGTCATACCATCGCATATATATGTATATATATATATATATATATATATATATATATACTGGGCCACTGGGGTAATAATCAATGCGTTTTAGCGTTGTGCTTTTGTTGAAAAACTAATTTATAAACGAATTACAAATAATTGAAAATACCGGTTTGTTTTTAAAAACTGAAATCACCCTGTCATTTACTGAAGTAAGGTTATCACCAATTATATTCACCAAAGTATACAAATTACACATTGGATACGATACAGAACAAGTTTCGAGATTGAAAACAGAAAAAAAAAATGAAAACAATTAATTCGATACATTTTCTTTTCCGCTGTAAACCGCTACAAAACATCCGAGGGGGAAAAAAACGATTCATTTTTATTTCTTCTACACAAAACCAAATTTTGTTCATTTACCAAATGCGTATATTTATAATATCATCCTCGTGCGCGTATCCGATCGCTTTGATTCAATATAATTTTTAATGTTTCCGTTCCTCAACTCGACCCGTCTATGCTTACATTCTTACTCGTTTATAATATATGATCGTATAACATTCCAAAAATCCTCGTTGGAATTTACACGTTTCTCGAACAATCTTATATACAGTTTTTTTTTTAAAACGATTTGTGATTTTTATATATACATAACAAGCGATTTACTACGTGACATTTATGATTTACAAATTAAGTGAAATAATTGCATAATAATAATAATAATAATAATAAAAAACAGATGACGATCGATAAAATTCGAGTTATTGTTTTTTTACCGTAACACAAAATAGCAACGCGCGTCGACTACAAAACGATTTGGAGAAAAAAAAAATGTTTTTTCGTTAACGTTCCAATTATTGTATTCCGTGAAAAGTTCGAAAAATAACCGTCTTATTCTAATACGACACATTTATATAGTGCAAGTAAATAGAGATGAAAAAAAATACGTTTGCTTCCAACACATTTTTGAAACTTGACGGAATGCCTCGTCTTGGGAGTGGAGGTGATTATCAAAAAAAAAAATCTCCGTTCTTTCGATGGTTTTATGCGACATTTCGTCGTTCACATTAATAATATCTTCAAAAACGTTGACTTTACTATTATGAAAAAAGAATAAAAAAAATTGTAAAATTTTCGAAAAAAAAAAAAAAATTCGTATACATTTATTAACGTAACTGTGTGTGTGTGTGTGTGTGTGTGCGTTATCGTGCGAAGAAATACAGTATTAATTTTTTGTACCGCTGACTATTTTAAAAATTTTCCCTTCGAACAATTAATAGCATAAAAAAATAAAAAACAAAAATAGCTCGTTTTTTTTTCCACAGATATGTGGGACCACGACAGAGAAATCAAACTCCCGAACGGATTTGCCGTTGATGTATGTAGATCGGCAACCATTATATTATAATTCATGATGGACCACCGGTGGTCCGCGAGACGATTTCGGCAGTGATTCGCAGAAAAATTTGGAATATTATTTGCGATTTTATTTTATTGACCTTGCACACCGGAGGCATAAAAATCATATATAATAAAAAAAAAGAACCAACGATTACATTAGCATATTTTATAATTTTATTACACTTATGTGCAGTATTTATAAAACGGAAGTTGTTTAATCGATTATTTTATAAATGTAATTATCTTTTTTTTTTTTTTTGATTTTTTATAAGTGGATCGCAGAATTTTAAGTTGCGAGTTCAACCGCGGTCCGCGCTCAGGTCCGAGAAATGTTGAGCGGCGATTTATTACAAATCTTATATACATATTTATTGACGATTCGAAATGTCGAGAAAAAAATGTACCTATTTGAAAGTTTGCGAAAAAAAAAGGCTGTGCATTGAATCTCGACGTTACCAACAAAAATATATATATATATATATTTCAGACGATTAGCATACGTATAATAATAATTACGCGTAATTAATTTTTTTTTAAAAATCCTTTAAAAAAAAAAACGAAATTCGTAATATTCGCGTATTTAAATTTTGTTTTAAATCTATTAAAACGTATCGCGTTATTCGCACGGGTTTTTTTTTATTATCATTATTATTATTATACCGAGTCCGAGCTCGCGGTTTGCACGCTATTATATAAAATAATAATTATTACAGATAAATTCCGTATATTTAATTTGCGTTTTAATGATTTTATTTTTTTTTCCCTCCGTAAAACATGACTATATTATACTGCAGTTTGCTTTATCTATATATATATATATATATATATATATAGTTTTTTTCGATTATACTCGTATATTTATACACGTATAAATTAAGCGTTTATTATTAATTACGTATTTTCTACATATAATAAATGCGTAAAAATCAAAGCGATTTTCACTACGCTGCGCGCGGCGTGTAAGGCATTAATCAGCGAATACACTGATGCGATACGTACACTTTTGGAGTGGGTGGGCTCGATACTCGATATAGTCACTATCGTATATTATATAATTACACGTATTATTATTATTATTATTATTATTATTATTATTATTATTATTATTATTATTATTATTATTATTATTATTATTATTATTATTATTATTATTATTATTATTATTATTATTATTATTATTATTATTATTATTATTATTATTATTATTATTATTATTATTATTATTATTATTATTATTATTATTATTATTATTATTATTATTATTATTATTATTATTATTATTATTATTATTATTATTATTATTATTATTATTATTATTATTATTATTATTATTATTATTATTATTATTATTATTATTATTATTATTATTATTATTATTATTATTATTATTATTATATTATTATTATTATTATTATTATTATTATTATTATTATTATTATTATTATTATTATTATTATTATTATTATTATTATTATTATTATTATTATTATTATTATTATTATTATTATTTAAAATAATAAATAACGGAAATTCATAAACACAGATGTATCACGTATAATAAAACGTTAAAGAAGACAAATGTATAATATAATAATAAGTAACGTAATACCATGCGAATAATAATAAAACAAATATTATTCCAAGTGAAATTCATTCGATCATCACTGGCATACTTCAATGTGTGTCCTCCACATGTGATTCATCAAAGAGCAATTTGTTGTATATGATTTTACGCAAACTTCACACGAATACGGCCTTTCTCCAGTGTGCGTTCGCATGTGATTCGTCAAACTGCTATTCACCGTAAATGACTTTGTGCAAACTTCACACGAATACGGTCTTTCTCCAGTGTGTGTTCGCATGTGATTCGTCAAACTGCTATTCACCGTAAATGACTTTGTGCAAACTTCACACGAATACGGTCTTTCTCCTGTGTGCGTTCGCATGTGCTTCGCCAAATTGCTATCCTGTGTAAATGTCTTACGGTTTTTCTCCGGTGTGCGTTCGCATGTGCATCATCAAATTTTCCTGCGCAAACTTCACACAAATACGGTCTTTCTCCTGTGTGCGTTCGCATGTGGTTCGCCAAACTGCTATCCTGCGTAAATGTCTTCGTGCAAACTTCACACGAATACGGTCTTTCTCCAGTGTGTGTTCGCATGTGATTCGTCAAACTGCTATTCACCGTAAATGACTTTGTGCAAACTTCACACGAATACGGTTTTTCGCCGGTATGCATTCGCATGTGCTCCTTCAAACTGATAGTTTGCGTAAATGACTTTGTGCAAACTTCACACGAATACGGTTTTTCTCCGGTGTGCGTTCGCATGTGCATTATCAAATGGTTCTTCTGCGCAAACGTCATCGTGCAAACTTCACACGAATACGGTTTTTCTCCTGTGTGCGTTCGCATGTGTATCATTAAATTGTTCTGCGCAAACGATTTCGTGCAAACTTCACACGAATACGGTTTTTCTCCGGTGTGCGTTCGCATGTGTATTATCAAATTTTTGTTCAGCGCAAACGACTTCGTGCAAACTTCACACGAATACGGTTTTTCTCCAGTGTGCGTTCGCATGTGTGTCATCAAATTGTAACTCAGCGTAAACGACTTTGTGCAAACTTCACACGAATACGGTCTTTCTCCTGTGTGCGTTCGCATGTGCTTCGCCAAATTGCTATCCTGCGTAAATGTCTTCGTGCAAACTTCACACGAATACGGTTTTTCTCCGGTGTGCGTTCGCATGTGCATTATCAAATGGTTCTTCTGCGCAAACGTCTTCGTGCAAACTTCACACGAATACGGCCTTTCTCCGGTGTGCGTTCGCATGTGAGTCGTCAAATGGCTATTATACTTAAATGGTTTTAAACAAACCTCACAACAATACAGTTTATTTCCTTCGCGTGACCTTTTGTCGTTCATTTTTATGGATCTTTGAAAACACTTCTTCAGTTTAATCCACTCTATTACGTATTTTCGTAACGTTCAATGCAGTTTAGTAAACTGAGTTTACCATCCGCGTAAGTCAATTATTAGTACCCGAACGCCTTTAATTCGCCAATTCGTAAATGATTCGGTAAGTTAGTTAACTATTTCATTCACATGCCATTTCAATGTATTATCACGATACACAACAATTGCAGAAATCCATAGTTTTATTTATTTTGTTTATTTTAACAGGTACTATTATAATATTAAGTTATTATTATTATTATTATTATTATTATTACTTATTATTACGTGTGTGTGTGTGTGTACTGCAATAAATAGACCTAAAAAATCGCGGTTTTGTGAATAGTTTTTAATTTTTTTTATTACAAACACTATATACATAAAAACTTAATTTATTCAAAAACAAAAAAGTTAATTAAAACTTAAACTGGTAGCATTTGATTATCGTTTCGTTTTAAATATATAAAAAATAATAATAATAGTAGTAGATCCGGTGGATCTGCATCGGTTCCTTAAACCTTGCGAGTGCTGGGGTAACGTTATCGCAGCACGCGCATGAAAAACCGGGATATTTCGGGTTTGGATTAGTGTACAACATTTTTTTTTTTTTTGGTTGTACAAAATTGTACAAAAAAAGTGCATTACACTGAATAATTTTGGCACTGAAATTCAAAGTTGCAAGTGCTGGGGTAATTCACCTTTGCGACATGGGTCTGAATTTTCTCGGGTTTAAGTTTATTAGAATACCGTCGTTAAAGCTTTCCTCTACTACAGTATACTGAACCAGCTGAAAAATCAACGACTCATTGCAATACCAATTGTAATTATTCTCCTTAGAGCTCCTATCCGTTTCGAATGTTACTGCTGCTGCAGGATATTAGCGATTTCGCTTCGCGGTCCAATGACGTCTGGGTGTTTCACCGTTATATACATTACTATTTCACGGATATTCCAGAATATTTTTCTTTCCAAGTTCTCCACCCACACCCCTTAGATCTTTCGCTGCATTAGAAGCTGGAGGATCAGTTTAATACGACGTCTTTGAATAATTCCTCGTATAATACGCGTATATCCCATATACGTTCTAATTTTTAAGCTCTTATTCGTACACCATATGTTCCTTCGTTTTTTTTTTCATCCCTTCCAGTAGTTACACGCGTTGATTGCAGATTATACAATGTGTCCATGGAATTTCTAAAGAATATTCTCTTATAAAACCACACGATATTCGTAACCAGTATATAGACCAGTCTTATTTGCAGCGGGACGCTTTTAAATTCCCGCAATAAAAACGTTCGAGTACCTACATAAAAGTATGAAACCACAAGCGTTTTTTTTTTGTGAAACATCTAATGCGGCGGATGAAACCGGCAGATGGCGTGGCGACGCGTCACCACACCAGTGTTGCCACATATAAAAACATAAATGCTCAGAAAATACGTTCAAAATGTTCGTATTTGTATAATGTATAATGTACATAACACCTTTGTAACATACTTTAGATGTTATCGACGATCGACCAATTGTCATAGTAATAAATACCGCCAGAGGCAGCATCGAATATTACTATAACAGAAGTAACCGATTGAAAGAATTGAGTCGTCTCAATTTTGTTTAAGAAATGTTTTATTTAATTAATGAGCCGCGTCAATCAGTCACTATATTCTGTAATAATAATAATATTCGGTGTTGCCTCTGACGGTATTACTGTCACATAACATCATTATCTGGTAGTATATTCTCTTTTAATTTTTTTATTAAATTAATATGTATTTTTCTTGAATAAAGACTAATTTTTCTTAAAAAAAAAAAAATCAGAATATTTTGTTTTTAAACCATTCTTTCATGCATATTTTCTATACAAAATAGTTTCGATGTTTCACATCTGACAGGCATCCCGCGACAGCTCGGTTTTTTTTTCACAAAACTCAGAAGGTCCGCGGGACTTTAGAGAATACTTTACAGAGATCCACAAATGTTAAAGAGCCGTTGATACGGACTATTTACAAATAGAATTACGCGTGTTTTCGATTATTTTAGTCGAAAGTAGATTTTTTATTTTTTTTATTTTGATACGCTCGTTTTTTTTTTATGCTTATTAAATTCACTCTCACTGTTCACATAAATATGTTATTGAGTTGAACGTTTTTTTTTTCTTTTCTTTTTTCCAAATAAACGCATAATTTCTTAAACTCCAAATACCGCGAATGTGTGCGTACGCGATAATTAAAAATAAAACTATATATTCTGTATTCGCGTATACGACTTTCATCGGCTTATAAAATAATAAACACACGTACATATAACGTAGATAACCTATACTATGAGCGAATGACATTGATGATACATATTATATTATGTAACTTACTGTTACATAATTATTACAAACAATTAAACGTGTGACAATAATAATAATCGACCAGGAGACAATATTTACGAGTTTATTTTGACTTTTACATTCTATATAATACAATAATAACTTAAAATTCACCAGCCCCGCAATCGGTTCGGGTCCACGTTCGTGTAATTGCGGTCTACGCCACCATTAAACCGCGTGTTGGAACACATTCTTCGACTGTTGTGTACCTACTGCCGTGTGTCTATAATAGTTTCGTTGCTCTCCGCTGCAATCACAGAACGGGAAATCGGTCATTCCCCTGCACTTGTAAATAATACTTGGTTATAGTTATTTTTATGTAAAAACATATTTTTATTGGACGTACATATTATGCGCATATAATAACGGGAATACGATATGTCCACGATTCGTAGTACCTATATATATATATATACTAAGTATCTAATAAAAAAAAAAAAAATTGTTTTTTTTTTTTTGTTACATATTATATAGTACGCGTTTGAACGTTACAACAAATATATTAAAGCGTATTTTACTAGTTAAAATAAAAAAAATTATGGGTTCGAATATTCGCGTACATTTTTTACAAAAATGCTATGGACATTTCGACCGATGCGAAAAACTTTTTTTTTTTAATATAATATTTCGCGCTCTAATTTTGCTGCGTTTACCGAATATTTTTTTATTGTCCATAGTAATAAATTCCCTAAAACGCATACACAAGTTGGTAGTTTTCTACGCGTACCTACATATTTTATTGATTAATTCAATGTACGATTTTCAAATTGTTTTTTTTTAAAAATATGATTAATTTAATTGAACGTAATATAACATTTTAATAAATATTTTATAAATTATAAGTAGAACGCGAATTCTTGTTGGATGCATGCGCAGAATATAAACGTATATATAAAAACGGGATTTCTTTAAAAGTGTGCATATTTTTTTGTTACAGGATATGTTTACATATAAATATTTTCTCATATTTTTAAAGACTTATTACTAGAGCGCGGATTTTTATGCACTTAAAAGTATCGAAATATGCCATATAATATGCAGTAAAAATCATGAAAATATGCAAAAAATATGCAGTCAAAATCATGAAAATATGTAAAAAATATGCAGTCAGAATCATGAAAATATGTAAAAAATATGCAAGAATTTTTTATTTATTTAAAATTTACAATAAAACTTATAATAATTAATTAGTAATTACTTAAATACTTAATAAAAAAAAATGTAAGGAATTTTCTGAACTTAATTTATTTTTAAAATTTTATTTATTATTAAAATGAATGGATCATATGCATTTCAAGTTTTTCTTCTGTGAAGCTGTGTCGTTTATCGGTTAACATATTTTTAAAGACTGAGAACGAACGTTCAACGTCAACCGTAGTTATTGGGGCATATTTGAAGCAACTTAGTATTGTCGGGTCTTGATAAAGATCTTCGAGCTGAACGTTTTCGCCTAATAACACTGAATTAATTTTTCGTAGAATTTTCAGACCTTCATTTTTGTTGGAAAGCTCGTTTAATTTTGTTGTAAGTGTTGCACCTTTCGATCCAGGAATAGAATGAATTTTTTCTTTCGTTTCGTCAATTATTGAAAAGCTTTCATGTAAAGTCATATTTTGAGTTTCAATAGTAAAATTAACCACACGAAATAAAAAATACTCGGTGATAATTCATTAAAAATATTTTTGTTATTATATAGTAAATGAAATAATGGTTACGAGATCCTCGCAATTGTCGCGGCGGCGAACGTTAGTATACAATTTTTTTTTTTACTCGCAGATCACATCAAGTGTTTGTGAACTTTAAGGTTAGAGGGGGTTACCTACATATATATATATAGGTAATCCGGTCGGGAAAATATTTTCGAATCGAGTACAAATTATAATTGATTTTCGTTTGTAAAATTATATGGTTCCTGATTTTTTTTTTTACTAGCTGTAAAAATCAAATCGATTATTCAAATCTTGTTATACGGTAAAATTTAAAACGCGTTGAAATAAATAATATATATATATATATTATTAATGCGATTAGTGAAACGTATGTGTTTTGAAAAAAAAAAAATTCATTACATTTCATATATAATATATTTTACACGTCTATAATGTGCGTATAAATTCTGTATAAGGAAGTCGTAAATAAAAAAAAATTTTTCCCTAACATTTCCGAACAACTCGTAAAACAATTACATCGAAGTAAATAATATTTCGATCGTAAAATAATAACGCATTAGCGAATGTAATAAAATATTTAATATATAAATTTATTGTTCAAAGCTCGGGAGAGTTTTTTTCTTCAGCTCGATTATACAACACGGACGGCGTATACTGTTTTTTTTTTTTTTTAGTTGTTCGTTTCGCTCATTTTACTGGTACTCTGAAATAATTGTTTACAGAAAATCCAAAGAAAAATATCTGAAATTCGCGTATTTTCGGAATAATTCGAATTAAATACGTTCGACGCTAATGGTACGAAAAAAAGAAGATATTTTACATAGTACAACAAGTGAATTTAAGAAAGAAAATAATTTTTTTATAAAATTAAAAAAAATAAAAACGGCGAAATACTATTATTTGCGACAACTATATAGCGTCTGACATACGTATTGTTTAAAGTGAAAAACTTATTATTAAGCAGTCTCTTGGCGAATTACTTTTCAATCTGCAGGGAGCAAAGGTGATTCGCATGATTTCTATAAGCTTTCCGTGGGACTAGTATTGTACAATTAATTTTTTTGAGCGTAGATCTTTATGTAGTTATGAAGGTTCGTGACATACTTGCAGGGACGTCTCGCGCGCTGTGATTAATCGTAGACTACAATCGATTGCAACGCTTCCGATTTTAGACGGTTATTTGCTTGACTCCGGGAATTTTAATGCCGAATTCGTTAGAGTAAAAAGTGTATTACGTAAACGCGTATAGCGTACAGGATCTATAAACATTTATAACCGATAGTCGAAACGATTTCGCGAGGGAAAAATGGAATTATTATTGTTTTGGCGATTTTGTCGAGATTTAACTGCAACAACAATATACTGGTTATCGTATATATTATCATAACCTGACAATATTGTCATAATATTGAAATTATACGCGCCCTTTTGAGAAGAAAGGATTCATCGTCAACACTTTTTTTTGAAAAATTTTATTATTATTATTATTATTATTAAGGTTTTAAAATAATGAATAACGCAACTTCATAAACACAGATTTCTCACGTTATATTATACTATGTGAAGACAAATGTAAAGTATAATGTAATATTATTAAGTAATAACACGAATTACAAAACGAATATTATTCAAAACACAGTGAAACGTATTCGATTATCATTCGCGTACTTCGTTGTGTGTCCTCCTCAAATGCTTCATCAAACTCCTATTCACCGTAAACGATTTCGTGCAAACATCACACGAATACGGTTTTTCTCCGGTGTGCGTTCGCATGTGTATCATCAAATTGTTCTTCTGCGCAAACGTCTTCGTGCAAACTTCACACGAATACGGTTTTTCTCCGGTGTGCGTTCGCATGTGGTGTGTCAAACTGATTCTCGCCGTAAATGACTTTGTGCAAACGTCACACGAATACGGTTTTTCTCCGGTGTGCGTTCGCATGTGGTTCGCCAAACTGCTATGTTGCGTAAACGATTTCGTGCAAACTTCACACGAATACGGTTTTTCTCCGGTGTGCGTTCGCATGTGCGTCATCAAATTGTTCTGCGCAAACGTCTTCGTGCAAACTTCACACGAATACGGTTTTTCTCCGGTGTGCGTTCGTCAAATTGATTCTTCTGCGTAAACGTCTTGTGCAAACTTCACACGAATACGGTTTTTCTCCGGTGTGCGTTCGCATGTGGTGTGTCAAACTGATTATGTTGCGTAAACGATTTTGTGCAAACGTCACACGAATACGGTTTTTCTCCGGTGCGTTGCGTTCGCATGCGTAAACGTTCGTGCAAACTTCACACGAATACGGTTTTTGCGTGTGCGATGTTTCGTGCAACGTCTTCGTGCAAACTTCACACGAATACGGTTTTTCTCCGGTGTGCGTTCGCATGTGCGTCATCAAATTGTTCTGCGCAAACGTCTTCGTGCAAACTTCACACGAATACGGTTTTTCTCCGGTGTGCTTTCGTATGTGCGTCGTCAAATTGTAACTCAGCGCAAACGTCTTCGTGCAAACTTCACACGAATACGGTTTTTCTCCGGTGTGCGTTCGCATGTGGTGTGTCAAACTGCTCTGTTGCGTAAACGATTTCGTGCAAACTTCACACCAATACGGTTTTTCTCCGGTGTGCGTTCGCATGTGGTTCGCCAAACTGCTATCTTGCGTAAACGATTTCGTGCAAACTTCACACGAATACGGTTTTTCTCCGGTGTGCGTTCGCATGTGGTGTGTCAAACTGATTCTCGCCGTAAATGATTTTGTGCAAACGTCACACGAATACGGTTTTTCTCCGGTGTGCGTTCGCATGTGGTGTGTCAAACTGCTCTGTTGCGTAAACGATTTCGTGCAAACTTCACACGAATACGGTTTTTCTCCGGTGTGCGTTCGCATGTGCATCATCAAATTGCTCTTTTGCGCAAACGTCTTCGTGCAAACTTCACACGAATACGGTTTTTCTCCGGAGTGTGTTCGCATGTGCGTCGTCAAATGGCTACAATACTTAAATGGTTTTAAACAAACCTTACAACAATACTGCCGTTTATTTCCTACGCGTGACCCCTTGTCGTTCATTGTTTCGGATTTTCGATGGCACTACGTCGTCGAGTTCACTCCTCCGCACGATTACCGATATTCGTAACGTGCAATCCGCTTATGTCAATATATTAATTAACTGAGCGCCTCTGTATCTCGTGAATTCGCAAACGATTCGATAAATTCGTAAATCCGCCTTGTTCGTACAATCCGTTTCGTTGTATTATCACCATACACAACAATCGCGGAAATCCATAGTTTTATTTCCATTGTTTATTTCGTATCATATGTTATAATTTATAATATTACAAGCGTATTTTCAAAAATATTTAAGAAAATTTCAGCAAAAGAATATATAAATCCATACGCTTTTTAGTTATATATTATTGTGTCTATATAAGCTATATAGCTGACACGAGTCGAATTTAATAATAATAATAATAATAATAATAATAATAATAATAATAATAATAATAATAATAATAATAATAATAATAATAATAATAATAATAATAATAATAATAATAATAATAATAATTAATAATAATAATAATAATAATAATAATAATAATAATAATAATTATAAAAGAAACGGCGCTTTAGAAAACTTTAAAGGCACGCGAAAAATACAATTAAAGTATTAGGTACTGACAAATTTTATAAGTAAAAAAAAATATATTAATATGAATTACGTTCAAAATTATGAGATATTCGAAGAAACAATATTATTTTTTTTTTTTTTATTAAAAGAAATTTTGTGATATCACATTAAATTTCGATAATTATATTATCGTATATATACATTTTAAATTTTTCCTATAGAAATTTAATAGACAACTATTTTAGATTCTGAGCGGGGCGATGAATCTATTGGTTTTACAATGATGTTTATTTTATTATTATTATTTTTTTTTATATAAAATAATATGTAAAAAATACAGATTTTCGACCGGAAGGAGTGCTCCGATTTCTTCGGTCACAATTTGTTTCCGGCAGCAATTGGCATCTAGTTGATACTTCAGAGAGGTCATTTTTCGATTTTCTCAAAAGCACCTAAAAATATAACTCAAAAAGGCTAAAAATGCAATTTCGTCTTAACCGATTGTCGTTTATTTCTTCGTAATTTTGAAACTAATATAGTCCATGGAAACTTTAGACTATATTTACGAGAAAAGTAAGCTCCGCTAAGAATCGTTTTATCGAATGCAATGACTCATCGTTGCTTTCAAATTTAAAATAAAAACAAAACTCTAGAATCTTTATCCGAGTAATTCACTTGAGCGATATCCGCAACACCTCGCGGCTCGTTACCTTTTTTTTTTTTTTCACGCTCATATTGAATAGACATTTTTTTTTTTGTGCAGCACACTCGACTCTGCACGCGTAGGTATATACGCTTTTATAAATTGTAATGTTCAAATCGTCAACGGCAAATACGGTATGGGGAAAAAAAAATTATCGACTTATTGGCGATAACACGCCGTTAACGCCGCAGCAATAATCTCGTCGTCGTGTGCCTACTCAACGCGTATATATACATACGGTAATTCGAGTTTTTTACCTTCCTATATGTAATATGTGCATCAGTATAGTGGTACACGTTATAACAGCGCTTGTGTATAGTATTGTATTACAACCGAGCCCCCGAGGTAATTTTCGATATTAATTATACGACGATCGTCGTATATAAACGTATACGAATTATTAATATTATTATTATTATTATTATTTTTTTTTTTTTTGTACGTATACCGCCGCGTATATATTATAAATTTATAAAATTCGTAATATATACACACACACACACATATAGAAATAGTTCTGGTAGCTAAAACACCGTACGTATATATAATATTATAATATGCTGTAAAATAATTACGCGAAATAACACGTGTTTATAGAAAATGGCGTTGGGTACATCGGTATAATATTATTATATAGCTGATTTTCGCACGTATGTTTTTATTTAACGTACGCGCCCGCGTATATTGTATTTATCCTAGAAACATAAATATTTATAAAATTATTACGAAAAAAAATCTCCCTCCGCGTAGTTTTATATAATATAATTTAATTATAATTTACATAGACATAATTAGTGTCTAAACCGCGCAAAATATATTGTATATATTCATTTAGTCGTATATATACTAAATATATTAAACGCGTATTAATAGCTCGGAGTGGCACTTATTAAAATACTATAGAAAAAAACAATCTAATTGGGCGTACAAAAATCAATTACATAAAGAATTCGGTGTAAATTGATTTTATAATGTCGTTCGATATATTTTTACAAAACGTTATTTTATACAAAAATAGAAAAAGTAATCACATTTTTATTTTTATAAAGTAATATACGCATATCTCTCTTTTTTCAACAATAAATTTTTTTTAAGAAATTCTACAATACCGCATTGAATTTTAACAGTTATCTCGATCTATACGCATATACTAAATAATACTAACAGCAACGATTCAATACCGACTGTCGTAATGAAAAAAAAAAGACCAAAAACTAATAACTAAACTATAACAAATAAATATATTAAGCAATAAAATTAAACCAAAAAAAAACCAGCAAACGAAATGAATCGAATAATTAATATATACAACCTGCAGTGGGGATGAGGTAGAACTCGAAATATTTACAGTTGACAGAAGTATCCCGAGGGAATGTAACTGCACGAGCGATGCGGCCCTAAGATTGTCCAATAAGGCAGGGCAATCGAAAATTAAATGGAAGAGATTGCAAATCTGTTCTTCCTACATAGTGTCGGGGGCATAAAATAGAGTTGTTCGAACGCTTAACTTGAAAGAACGCGAAGAAAGACGATTATTGTGACCTAGACGAAGCCTAGTAATCCGAGTAATATATGCTCTAGTTGAATTAAGATTGTCAAACCAAAAAAAAAGAAAATTAATCTTTCTACGTTATATAGTTCGATATTATAGTATCATAAAATGTTTTTTTATTAGCATTAAAAAACAATATTTACAATAAGCGTAAGTAAAGAGGTTGTTAGTAGGTGGTGATAAGGTTTGGATTGAAGAGGCCACCCATTGCCCATTGGTGGTACTTCTGCGTGTCTAGATGATTTTAATCATTTAGTGGATCACGACACCACTTTCGTTTTAATCGCCTTCCGTGCAGGTCACCAGGAATAGTGGGTACTAAAAGATCAGTAATGAGAGGGTTCGAATGGTTTTATAATCGGGAGTGGAATCTTTTATATGAGATTTTAGCGGCTGTTTGAATGACAACTTCTAAATTAAATTTTACAATATTCATCAATAATTTTAAGTATATAGACATATAATTTCTCCTTTACTGTTATGTATATCTCTTATTGGCGAGTTACGAGCGCAACGAGTTCCAGTTCTCCTTTCAAACAAAAATTAACGACAATAAATGCGACTAAAATACAATTTTTTTTTTAAAAAAATCTGAGAACATTTTCGCATGATGGGGCGAGAAATGAAGGAAAAAGACGAAATGTTACACAAAAACGCTTTATGTCGAAAGAAAAAAAATAACGAAACTATAAAATTATTACATTGTGTACGAGTTCGAACACTGCAGCGCGTTTAACCGGTATACAACTCATTTATACGCATAAACGGAAGTTAGAACACAATCGACGTCAATTATCCGTTTAACATAAAATACGTATACGTACAAAATAGTATATATATATATATATCGGTTTTGGGGCGGAAAAAAATGAAAATTATGGCCTTAATTTTATGTAAATACAAACTGTCACTCGGATATTAGAGCAATGTAAATTACATACATACGCGTATGCCATCTGAGTTGACGATATTTTCCATATATAATATAATATATATGACTGCTGCTACAGTTACTGCAGTACATGGTGCGAGAATTACGCCTGTGTAGGTATATATACAGTATACTGCGTTACACCGAAAAACTGAAAATACCGGTTAAATGAAAAAAATAAAATAATAATAAGAATATAAAAGCGAAGACATCATATGGCGCGGTACACTGGCGATAAATCATCGGAATTCGTAAAAAAAAAAATTAATAATTGGAAGTCACCTGTAGCAGAAACGACGCGGGTTTTCGTCGAATTCGCGACGAAATATTATATTTATATTCGTCGGCAAACATAACCCTATCGCGAGAGATATTATGTTCGCGTGTTATAGTCCAGTAAGATTCAATAAAACACACTTTTGGCTAAAATATCGAGCGAATAAATTTAAATAGAGAGATGCAGTCGGACTAGTTGTTTTTTTTTTTAATCCAAACGATTATTTGGTTTTACTCGTTCATTTTCGACTGAATATGTCTGAAAATCAAACATCGTCGTCATTTTAATATGAAAATTCATTTTGAAAAAACAAATCGCTTTTTTTTTTAATTCGAATTAAACTCACAAATTCATTTTGTAAAAACATAGACCTCGTAGTTTGTTACGGTATTTAAAAATTATATAAATTAAAAACCGAAATATAAGTATAGTAAATTTTACAATTTTTTTTTTTTTAAAGGTAATTACTGCACACATAACCGCGGTAATTAATACAAATATGACTCTAAGAAATTTGAAACAATACAATAATCGGTATTATTATGGTTGTTTGAAATAAATTAGACGGTTATACAGTTCTCGCGAGCACAACTTTTGTGACAATATGCGTGTACCAAATATTGTATTACGCATTTATAAACATAATAATATATATATAATCGAAATTAATGATAACGACTATATACGTACAGTATATTAATATATCATTAATTATATATAAAATTAAAACGTAAAAAAAAAATGATACTTTTAACTAAAATACTTTTTTTCTTTTTTAATATAATAAATCTAAAAAAACAATAATCATGAGTGATGTAAAATGGACGTCGTGCCAACTTTGTGCCAAGCGTGGATACCACGTCGTCTTCTTCTCTCGGATTTTCTCGCGTGTATTTTATTTAATTTTATATAAGACATACTTTACATTCTGAACGTTTTCTCCAAACGTATAACTAATCGTCATTTTACAAGCACATTTTTTTTTTTTTTATTAATTTATTCGATCGACTGCGTGTCCGTATTTAAAATAATAGTTCACTTATTATACTATATGGTAAATCTGCAATAGTGTACTATTTTCATACTCGCTAAAACATAATGTCTCCGACTTGAACCGCCATAGGTATCATAAAATAATAATAAGCAGGGCTAGGATTTGTACGCAACAGCATGTTTTTTTTACTATGTCCAAATGGAGTTTTAGTGAGTAATGTCCACGATTTATATTATTCTGATTAAAATGGTACTATATTTATTTTGCGTGTTTTTGCATATACTGAGCTTAATGTATATTTTTGCATATTTAGTATGATCGTATTTATTGTATTTGAGACGGTAATAATTAAACTGATCAAAGTATATAATTTGGTTTTTTTGTCAAACATAAATTTTATCCTATGGTACAATATGCGATAAAAGAGTGAATAATTTGACGGAAAAAGATAAACACAATTAATAAAAGTATGTAGGTATCAATATAAAATCCAAGATAAGATATAATTTGTCGGGTATTAGTGCGTATATATGTTTAAATAAATAAATAATTTTAATTAAAATTTAATCTCAATTATATTATATTAT